>OZ012544.1:16095410-18495410 GCA_963935595.1 Schoenobius gigantellus | reverse complement strand
TAGACTAACTCATATATGTTATCAGAAAAATATAAAAAAAAATCTAGCATTAAAAAAAATGGATAAAATTTACACCCTGTGACAGTATTTTCACTGTTGTTGCTACAATTCTTGACTTTTCTAAACATTTTCTTTTGTTTTGTAATCCTGAATAATGTTTCTGTATACTCTAATCTAAAATTTAAAGCCAGCTGCTCCAAATTAGAAGAATATGCCATTTTTATCTAAATTAAATATTCAAAATTAATTTTTCGTATAGCTTTAACAAGCTGTACTGAAAAAAATGTACTATGCGAGTTTGGCAAGTAACTGCAAAAGTTGGCGCATTCAATAAGGATTCCAAAATGGTATGATACTTGGTAGATAATTTCTACGATTGCAGACAATATTTTTTTTTCCAAAAACAGGCAGTTTTGAACAAATTTTTCTTACGTACTTAAAATTTATTCTAATGTACCCATGGTTTGCTTTAAGGCCGTAACTTTAACATTCTAGTTTGAGTGAGACCTGGAGAGTCATTTTACGAAGTGTGAGAGAGACAGATAGTGAAATAAATTAAATACACAAAAATTGTTTAACATAATTTATTTAAATGTCAAGTTTTACAACAGGTGTTCAAACTGTCTTCCTTCAGCTCTAATGCAGGCTCGACATCTTCTTAAAAAAGATCGGGCTATCAAGCGGGCGAATCTTTCATTATTAACAAAATCATTTGCTTCTATTATTCTTTGCCGTAGGTCAGTCACAGTTTCGATTGGCTTTGCGTAAACTTTTTCTTTCACCGCTCTCCAGTAAAAGAAATCTAATGGATTTAAATCTGGGGAACGGGCTGGCCACGAGATAGTACCAGATCATCCTATCCATCTGCCTGGGTATTCCTCATCGAGATATTCTCTTACTGAGCTGGGCAACCATCTTGTTGAAACCACATATCTCTTAGAATGTTAAGTGGCACATCTTCCAATAGATTTGGTAAATCATTTTGTAAAAAATGTAAATAAACTTCACCAGTCAAGGCGTCTGGCAGCTCAAAAGGACCTATTATTTGTCCATTTAAAATTCCGGTCCACATATTCACTTTAAATCGATATTGTGATCTATCTTGCCGCATCAAATGAGGATTTTCGATTTCGAGGAAAAAGATGCGCAGTAATCGAAAGAGCGAAACGTACTGATGTGTATTGTTTGTGCGTTAGCGAATAATTGGCGTCACTATCTGTCTCACTTCCACTTCGTAAAATAGTCATTTTTCGAAGTGGATGTGAGACTCGCCGTCTCTGTCACGTTAGCGTTAGGGCATGGATACCGGTATACCGGTATATCGAAATACCGGTATACCGATAAAAAAATTCGGTATTTTGATACCGGTATTTGAGGATAAAATACCGTTATTTCGGTATTTCATTAAAAGATATTTATTTTCGCAACGGTGTTTAAAGATTATGCGGAACGCTCGATTTCTATGGTTCATAGTGATGTTCATACTGCTGATGAGTTTTCATATGACAATCACGAAAAATCTCAATTATTGAAAATCATCACAAAATCAATTATGCAAGACACTGCATGCATATAGCTCATATAGCTAGTATTTGGGTGGTATATAATGATACTACTTTCAGTTGTTCGTCTAATGAATTACTTCTACAAATAAATTACTGTCGGCACTCGTGCACGTACGGACACAATACGGCAGAAACAATACGTAAGCGCTCTGCTCTGAAGCGGCAATCACACCAACCAACATCATATATCTTTCTCTCTCATACATTGGGCTAGTGCACGGCCACGCTATACCCCTCCCTCAGTTCTGTTATTTTCATTGAAGCGAGAACATGTGCCGGTATATAGTGAGCTTCTTATCATGACAATACTTTAACAATAATTTTGGAGTCCATTTAAGTGTGTTATCGTCACTACGCACATTGTGTGAGTAGTGTTGTGTTTGTGTCCTGTACAAGTGCAAACAAACAAACTGAGTAAGAACTTTAACTGTTCAGCGATATAAGAGAGATAATCGAAATTATTGTTAAATGGTTTCTTATCATTAGAGAATAAGACTGGTTTTAATACCTATTTGATTGTGATATTCTAAGACCATACCGTATTTTCTTTAGTATCCTCCTCCTTGAGTCGAATTCCTCAGTGTAGTGGGTCGTGACCTCCTTTCTGTATCACTTTCTCACGTACGGTCTTTCTCCATCTGTTTCTGTCTCCGGCTGTGTGGAGGGCGTTGTGGATTGTAGAGTCAAGAGCGGTGCGGATCTGGTCGGACCAACGCATTGGGCTGCGTCCACGAGGCCTTTTCCCATCAACTTTGCCGGTCACGATGAGCTTCTCGACGTTGTCAACGCCTTTCCTTGCAATGTGACCGAAGTATTCTAGGATTCTGCGTAGACACTCAGATGACAGCCGCGAGGAGATTTTGAGTTCTCGCAATATGGAGGCGTTAGTCGGAAATGCTGTCAATGGGATACTGAGCATCTTTCTCCAGCATCACATTTCAAAGGCGTCAATGCAGTTGCGGTCTGCAGCTTTCAGTATTCACATCTCAGCGCCATACGAAAGGATCGAAAAGACTTAAGAGTCCGTACCAGTTTGGTTTTAGTTTTTACGGAAATGTTGCGATCTCTTTAGATTTTTTAAGCTGAGACATGGCGCTTTTGCCCATGCCAATTCTCCTGCGCACTTCCTTTTCGCACGAGCCATCGTTACTGATGTTAGAACCCAGGTAGATGAAGTTGTCCACTATTTCTAGGTCCAGCGCGCCTGTGAGTTCTTACTTCCCAAATCTATCTACCACCATGATCTTGGTTTAGGACCTGTTTATGGAAAGTCCCATATCCTCGCAGATCCGCTCCATTCGGCCCAGAAGTTCAGACATTTCCGACTCATTTGCTGCAAGGAGGGTAGTGTCATCGGCGTAGCGTAGGTTGGTGATTTTCATGCCACCAACTGTGATGCCACCCTCCCAATTTGCGCAGGTTCGTCTCATTATCAATTCTCCATGGGCGTTGAATAGAATGGGAGACAAAATACATCCCTGGCATACTCCTTTGTGAAATTTCAAGGGTTTTAAGGTTGTTTTATCGACTCTTACGACTCCCTGGCTTGAACCATAGAGGGTTCGAAGTAGAGCGATGAGATGATTTGATACTCCAAATTCTTAAAGGACCCTCCATGAGCAACCCCAGTTGATATATTATTAGTATTCTTAATCCTATTTATTTTAATAACTCATTTTGTGTTTTCTAGGGAGATGATAAATATTTTGAGTGTCTCTGCCATAAAGCGTAGAAAATTGCTTTAATCGCTCTCCCAAAACAAGACTTACCAATCGTTATTGGAATCATTTAAATAGTTATTAACAGTATTTAAAAAATACCGAATAAATACCAAAATTTCGGTATACCGGTTTTTGAAATTTCAATACCGGTATCAATACCGGTATGAAAATCATTCCGGTATTCCATGCCCTAGTTAGCGTCAATATCTGTCTCGCTCATACTTCGAATCTCTCCGTCTCTGTCACGTTAGCGTCACTATCTGTCTCTCTCACACTTCGTAAAATGACTCTCCTGGTCACACTCAAACTAGAATGTTAAAGTTACGGCCTTAAAGCAAACCATGGGTACATTAGAATAAATTTTAAGTACGTAAGAAAAATTTGTTCAAAACTGCCTGTTTTTGGAAAAAAAATATTGTCTGCAATCGTAGAAATTATCTACCATGTATCATACTGTTGTAATAGTTGAACGTAGCGTATAAGGATGAACGCAGCTTGACGTTGGTGTGGTGACAGGATTGAGAGATGGTTTAATCGGCTTGATGGCGCGCTTTGAGTGATAGATTAGCAAATAATATAATTGAGTACATACAATAAACGTGATTATATCTTAAATACATTCTTTTCATTAATACTACATGGTGGCAGCAAAATGGATACGGAACAAGAACCAGAATCTTTTGCGGGACAGCAAGTGTTCAATGTATGCTCTCTACCTTGTCCTGTGATTCCGCCAGGTCCTTTCGATTTTAGGCCTGAGAATTGGACAAAATGGAAGAAGAGGCTTATGAGATATTTAACAGTAAGCGATTTTAATTCAAAAGGAGACGAAGAAAAGATCGACCTACTTCTTTATTTAATGGGAGAGCAAGCGGAAGAACTGTCATTGCAATTAAACATTAAAAGTGAAAACACATCTTTCGAAACAGTTCTAAGCGTTATTGAAAATCACTTTCTACCAAAAAAGAATGTCGTTTATGCCAGGTTTAAGTTTAATAGCCGAAACCAAGAAAAGGGGGAGTCTATAGACGATTACATACGCTCTTTGTATGTGCTGGCAGAAGAATGCGAGTTTGGTGTTCTTAAAGAAGATTTAATAAGAGATAAAATTGTAGATGGCGTGACGAGTCAAAGAGCGAGGGAAAAAATGTTACTAAATATAAATTTAACATTAGAACAATCACTTACAATAGCAAAAAATGTTGAGGTATTTGAAAATGCACACTTTAGTATTGATTGTGAAATAAATAGAGTGAATAAAAAGACACTTTGCTGGTGGTCGTAATATGCATGCAAATAGAAGTCAGTGTCCTGCTGTAAAAGCTGTATGTTTAAAATGTAAAAAAATTGGACATTTTGCACGGTGCTGCAGAGCAAATACTATTATTAAGGACTCTAAAAGTGGTGATATGTTAGAAGAAATCAGGGTATGTACACTTAGCAAATATTCAGTGGATGTGTCAGTCTATAAAAATAATGAATATAGATGTAAATTAAAATTTTTAATTGACACAGGAGCAGATATAGTTGCGGTTCCAGAGCAAAATGTTTCAAAGGGACAGCCTCTTCTGCAGTGTAAGGTAAACATCAAGGGACCTGATGATTCGAATTTAGTAGTATTAGGAATATTTAAAGCCACTTTAAGGTATGAGGAGCGGGAATATACAGGGGATATCTATGTAGTTAGAAATTTAAAAAGTCCTATTTTAGGGTTGCCAGCAATTGAAAGTATGAATTTAATTAAGATATGTGCCATTAATAATTATGTTAGTGAGCAAAAGAGTAAAGTCGATGTAGAAAAAGAATATAAAAAACTTTTTCAAGACTTAGGAGTTTTCAGTGAACCTTTTAAGATTCAATTATGTGACAAATCAAAAAGCTATATTCAATATACACCTAGGGTTGTTCCAATTCCATTATTAGAGAAAGTTAAATCAGAAATAGATAGGTTATGTAAACTAGGGGTAATGGTGAAAGTAGAGGAACCAACCCAATATGTTTCTCCTATGGTGGTGGTACCTAAAGATAAAGAAAACGTTAGAATATGTGGAGATTACACACAGTTAAATAAAAATATTTTGAGGCCAGTTTTTCCAATTCCAAAACTCGAAGTGACATTGGCTCGACTAAAAAATTCTAGATATTTCTCTAAAATAGATGCTACATCAGGCTTTCATCAAATTTGTTTGACAGAGGACTCAGCACCCCTTACAACAATAACTACACCCTTCGGATGCTTCATGTACAAACGGTTACCGTTTGGTCTTAATTGTGCACCAGAATATTTCTCTATGAAGTTCTCCGAATTGTTTCATGATCTGGATGGAGTAGTTATCCATGTCGACGATATTTTAGTTCATGCCGAAAGTATAGAAAGACACGACCAAATATTAAGAACAGTTTTAGATAGATTACAGAGGAAAAATATAACTATTAATAAAAACAAGTGTGTATTTGGAGTAAAGGAAATAATATATTTAGGACATGTAATCAATGAAAAAGGTATTTCTCCAGATCCTGATCGAATTCAGGCAATAGCTAATTTTGAGATACCAAAAAATAAAAAACAAATAATGCAATTCCTAGGTATGGTAAATTTTGTAAGTAGATTTATAAAAAACAAGACAGAAATACAGCCATTATACATCTTATTAAGAAATGACACAACTTTTGTTTGGGGAGTAGACCAACAAAAACCATTCGATGCAGTTAAAGAATTGTTACAGAAAAGTCCTATAATGGCTCATTATGATCCAAGTAAGAAAATTATATTGACTGCAAATAGCAGTAGTTATGGATTAGGGGCTACATTAATGCAAGAAATAGACAGTGGTCGCCAAATAATAGCATATGCTAGTAGAACACTTACAAACACTGAAAAACGATACTCTCAAATAGAGAAGGAATGTTTAGCTTTAACTTGGGCTGTTGAAAGATTCAAAGATTATGTTTATGGAATAAGGGTTTATTTAGAGACAGACCATAAACCATTGATACAAATATTACAAACAAAACATATAGATGAGTTAACGCCAAGGTTAATGTCTTTCAGAATGAGATTGACTCGATTTAATTTTGTAGTCAATTATGTTCCGGGAAAGAAGTTAACTATGCCAGATGCACTCTCTAGAAATCCGTTAACATTAACAAAAGAACCAAATTGTGACATCATTCCAGAAGAATGTTTTGTTAATATGATATTAAAAAATATTCCTTTAAATTATAAGATTTTAGAAAAAATTAAAATTGAACAAAATAAATCAACTATATGTAAAACTTTAATAGAATATACAAAATTAGGTTGGCAAATAAGTTCAAAAGTGCCCGAAGACTTGAAAGATTACTTTCAATATCGATTTGATTTTTCTTCAGCAAATGAGTTTCTTTTATAGAAATGTCGTTTAGTTATACCTGAAACTATGCAGTTAGAAATGCTTAATAAAATCCATCAAGGCCATTTGGGAATTACTAAATGTCGAAATAGAGCCAAACAAACAGTTTGGTGGTTAGGTATGTCCAGTCAAATAGAAAAACTAATACAGAACTGTCCACAATGTACTGAGGAACGGCAAAATAAAAAAGAAAAAATAATAATAGAAAAAACTCCACAAAGACCATGGCAAAAAATTGGAATGGATTTATTTCATTACAATAGCCAATGGTATGTAGTAGTTGTAGATTATTATTCAAGGTATTTAGATTTAAAAAAAATAACTAGTCTCTCTGAAACATCTATAATTGACTACTGTAAAGACATATTTGGAAAATTTGGTATACCGGAATTGATTAGGACTGACTGTGGATCTCAGTTTAAAACTAAATTTAGTGAATTTTCTTTAGAATATAATTTCCAACATATTACAAGCAGTCCATACTATTCCCAAAGCAATGGAGAAGCTGAGTCTGCAGTAAAAATTGCAAAAAATATATTGAAAAAGAATGTTGATATAAATTTAGGCCTTTTAATTTATCGAAATACACCTTTAGACACAGGTTTTAGTCCAGCTGAACTAATGTTTAATAGGAAATTGAGAGACAATTTTGTTGTAAGTTTTATAGGTATAGAGCTAAAACACGTCTTATTTGTGTAGATATTTATATTGAAGTAAGCCTGAAGGATAAACATGTCAAAAATATAAAAATTAAATTTGATTACAAAGAACACATTTCTAAAGAGACCCGTAGCTATTATTTCAACACGGCCCCTGAATCAAATATAATTTTGACAAACAAGTAACAATTTACATGCATTCACCCGGTACAGCACTATTAGATAATAAGAACATAATATATTATAATATGTATAAATACAAAATTAGGTATTAGGTACTATATAAGACCTAAACCATTCACACATCTATTATGAGCTATACGCTGTAGCGATTTCGTTAAGATATCAGCTGGCATTTGGCTTGACTGTAAAAAATGTAACGCAACAGACCTATCTGACACCTTTTCGCGTACAAAGTGATACCTAGTGTCTATATGTTTCGTCCTAGTGTGATGGACTGGATTAAGAGCCAAGTTTTGTGCACTCTGACTATCACTATAGATATTTACAGGACCTAGCACTAACTTACACTCACTTACGTCATGACACACTTCAGACAAAAAACGTTTTAAGTATAAGGCTTCCTTGACAGCGTCTGTTAAAGCCATGTACTCCGCCTCAGCCGAGGACAATGCCACTGTGGCTTGTTTTCTTGCTGCCCAAGATACTGGACCTCCTGCCAATTTGAAACAATAACCAGTGTAAGAACGTCGATCAACCTTGCAATTTGCCCAATCGGCGTCAGCACAGCCCTTTAAAACATTTCCGGTTTGCGAATATTTGATGGTTAAATCAACAGTGCCCTTCAAATATTGCAGTACCCGTTTAGCAGCTATCCAGTGTGTTTTATTATAACAAGTATTAAATTGGCTCAGATAGCTAATAGCGAACGCTATATCTGGGCGCGTATTCACAGCGAGGTACATTAAGCTACCAATTAATTGCTGATAGGGGTAAGTCTGTTCATCTTTTGTAGTACTTACCTCTAACTTTGTATTCGATAATGGTGTACTATACGTCTTGCAATTTTCCAAACCGAACTTTTTCAGTAGGTTTAAAATGTATGGTTTTTGATGAATAATAACATCACTTTGGCTTCTAATTACATTTAAACCTAAATAACATTTGAGATCTCCTAAATCTTTTAGTACGAAATGTTTTTGTAGACTTGAATTAATAATGTCAAACGTCATGTCATTTTGATACATAATTATTATATCGTCTACGAAAACTGCCATTAAAACTAACTCATTGTCGAAAAGTTTCGTATATACACATGGCTCTGACGGAGTTCTCATAAAACCTATTTGAGACAAGGTCTCGTTCAATTTGATGTTCCAAGCTCGTGGAGCTTGCTTAAGACCGTATAATGATTTTTGCAAAAGACAGACCTGATGTTCATGACCTTTAGCAACATAGCCTTCTGGCTGCTCCATATAGACATGCTCTTCAAGATTTCCGTTTAAGAAGGCTGTCTCCACATCCATGTGCCGCATTTTCAAATTCATCTCGGCTGCCAGCGCGAATAAAGTTCGCAATGACGAATGTCTTACTACGGGAGCAAAAGTTTCATAGTAGTCTACACCAGGCACTTGACTAAAGCCTTTCGCTACTAGTCTTGCCTTGTATTTGACAATATTATTGTCAGAATCTCGTTTTATTTTATAAATCCATTTACAGGGTACAACTTTCTTATTAGGTCTATCTACAAGTTTCCAGGTATTTAAGTTCATAAGAGCGCTATGTTCCTTATTCATAGCATCTTGCCACAGAGAACAATCCGGAGACTTCATCGCTTCAGAATATGATTTTGGTTCATTTGTGTCATTATTTACAATATATGTGAGGAATTCTGGTGGCTTCCTATTCCTCTCAGGATATCGACGCTCATACTGAGACGCTTCGATGTCCTCCACACTAGTACTATCAAAATTGACACGAACACTAGAATCAGGTTCAACAAGTCCTTCGTTATTTTGGGCTGTCTCTACTACCTGCTCTGGTTCCACAGAGGTATTATCAGTGAGACTGCTATCATCAGAAAATAATAAGACTGGAGCAGATGCTGAAGACGGATCGGTTGTAACAATTTTTGAATTTGTCTTTATAGGTGAAAAGGAACTTTCAAAAAATGTTACATCCCTACACTTTTTCAATTTTCTAGGACAACTAGGATCCCTAAAATAGTAGCTATTTGGGTCATTACTGTAACCAACAAAAATAGCTTCTTCCGTTTTACTATCCAGCTTTTTCCGGTGACAAGAAGGAACATGTATGAGTGCTCTACAGCCAAATACTTTTAAGTTACTGAGATTAGGCTTACAGCCAAACCATTTCTCATACGGCGTAGAATTTTTTCTTAAGGCGCGATGAGGTGACCTATTTTTAAGATAAGTTGCTGTCTGAATAGCATCTTCCCAATATGCTTTGGGTAGACATCCATCAGCTAATATGGCCCTTGCTTTTTCAACGAGTGATCTATTGGTGCGTTCTGCAACGCCGTTTTGTTGCGGACTATAAGCTACTGTGGTCTGATGTTCGATTCCCAACGAAGAAATATATTCGGACATTTCTTTATTAACAAACTCAGACCCGTTGTCAGTCCGTAATGTTTTAATTTTTAGCCCAGTTTGTCTTTCAATATATTTTTGGAAAGAACAAAATTTGTTTTTTACTTCCGCTTTAGAAGATATAAAATAAATAAATATCATTCTAGAGTAATCATCTATAAATAAAAGCATATACTTATTGCCTTGAAATGATGACTCTGAGAATGGTCCACAAAGATCCGAATGGATTAATTCTAATTTTGTGGTCGCCCTTGTAAAAAACAATAGGTTTAAAAGGTTTTCGTGCCTGTTTACCTTCTATACATGACACACACTGTTTTCTATCTACATCCTTAAAATCTATACCTACACTAATGTTCTTAAGACTATTCATACCTATACGACACAGATGTCCTAACCTCTTATGCCATAACTCATATCTACTTATTGAGTCAGAGTGCACGTCGTAGGCCGTATTTTTAGGTATATTTACAGTACAGTCCAAAGAGTAGAGTCCATCACACCGCGAACCATGTGCAATAGGATCACCTGTAAAAGAAAAGGTATTAGCGCTGTATATATTACAACCACTTTTGTCAAAAAGAACAGAAAAGCCTTTATCGACAATCCTTCTCACAGATAATAGGTTAGATTTTAAATTTGGGACATAATAAACATCTGTTAAAGTCTTTACACTAGAACTACAACTACTATTTACAGAGTCAACAGATATATCAATATCACCGACACCATCAACACTTATTTCAGTGCCATTCGCGACTGTAACTTTTCCAAAGCTTAGAGGCTTTATATTGGAAAACCAGTCTCGTTTTGAAGACATATGTCTAGTTGCACCAGAGTCTACGTACCATTTATCAGCGTCACTAGTTATACCTAAAGCGCAAGAGATTTTTCCGGTAGCTAGGTCAGTCTTCTTCTTTTGCTTCCTAGCCTTCTTTTTACGCATAGGGCAATCAGGCCGTTTGTGACCAGGTACATTGCAATCGTAGCATACAATAGGTTTTTCTTTTCTTACAGGAACATTCATTCGTGCAGCAACAACAGTCTCAGCTTCTATTTCCTCCTTATGCATTTCGTTTAGAAGTTTTGCTTTGACTAGACTTGTGGTGACCTCAACATTTGAATTTTCTAAGGCCATAATGAGAGGCTCATATTTTGAAGAAAGTCCACCAAGTAATATAGCTGCTACTGATGTATCCTCAATATTTTTGCCTATATCAGCTAGTTCTTGCACGGTACAAAGTATGGCATTTATATATGATTCTATATTAGGGAAATCGACTAGAGCCAAACGATAAAGTCTCCTTTCTAAATTTAGTCTACGCCCCATACCTTTATCTTCAAAGGTTTCTTGGAGAGATTTCCAAGCGTCTATGGCTGTTTTCGCATTTTTTACGTGAATAACAGCTGAGCCATCAAGGGTCAAGCAGATCTTAGACAAAGCTTTCCTGTCTCGTTTTAGTCTAATATTTACGGGAGTAGTGTCCCCATCGGGATAGCCTTCTATTGTTTCCCATAAATCTTCATGGATGAGATAGTTTCTCATTTTAAATTTCCATAAAGGATAGGATTCCCTATTATGAAGATTAAATGAAGGAATGGATGAGGATGAGCTAGGTCGACTATATAAGTTGTCAGACATACCCATATTTCCACTTTCATTTGTTGCCATAATTTTCAAAATTTTCTTTTACGACTTCACTACACAATTCTTTTAAATGTTAAAACGTACTTTATTCCTCGTGCTGATAACGTTTTGTTGTAAGTTTTATAGGTATAGAGCTAAAACACGTCTTATTTGTGTAGATATTTATATTGAAGTAAGCCTGAAGGATAAACATGTCAAAAATATAAAAATTAAATTTGATTACAAAGAACACATTTCTAAAGAGACCCGTAGCTATTATTTCAACAAATTTACCGTGGTTGCCAGGTGCTTTGGAAAAGGTAGTAAAATGTAAAACAGAATTTTTAAAAAAATGATTTATTGAAGAAAAATAAAGCTTTTACGTATTATAATAAGAAACACAGAACAAAACAATTAAGTGATCTAGGTATCAATGACAAAGTTTGGATAGTAGATTTTTTTATTATTTTTATATTGTCATTTATTCAACCATAATGGGTAGATTCGTTTTAAATAATACGATGATTTTCTCTCCCTACCGCCGATCTTACAATACTACTATGCGCTTAGATGTTCTAATAATAAGACTGCGTATTGCGTATTCAGAGAGCGCCGGCCAGCGTGATAAGGAAAGGTGAGTTGTATTTCACGCGACATACAAGCGCATCCAGCGTAGCAAGAGTGCAGCAGGGATCGACTCAACAGCAGTCACCGAAACTGTGAACTTGTATCTATTTTTCGTTGAATTTTTTTTTTTATTTGTATACAATATACTAGTACCTAAACTAGGCCGAGCCTGTGCTATAGGTACTAGATACTTCCTAAAGACTTTTAATAACGGAATGTATATTATGTATAGTTTCAGTAAAAAACTCTAAGAAATTACTCAAACCAAACCCAAGACTTGCTTGTTCACAAGTATGACACCTATTATTAGTTGTTGATGATTTGTATAATAACACCATCATTAATAAAAAACACAGGCAAATAAAATAAGTAGAAAGGAACAGTACAATGAAATTGTTTTTTGCACATAAAATCTGTATATATGTATATAAAGAAAAAATCACGTGTCACAGCATTTAAGCTCGATAAACTCCAAAATTACTCTCCTGATCTATATATATATATATATATATATATATATATATATATACTATATATATATTTGTTGCTGGATTTATTTCATTTGGGATATATAACATCATTTTAAAATCTTAAATAAATTTTCTGTTTCATCATATGAAAGTGGTTTCAGCCAAGCAGTTACAGTTTGTTTACATTTATAGATATTTTGCGGATATATGTTCGTAATTTTATTTATCTTATCGTATAGAAAAGGGCCAAGAAAACATTGGAATCTTTTAATAAATGCGGTTCTAAAAATATTTTTTGGGCAGACATCTTTTATTCTTCGTGTAAGCTCTAAGGGTGGAATGTATTCAAGTTTCCTATGTTGAGCTAGAATGGTTTGAAGAATAAACAGTTGTCTCACGCTAAGTATGTCTAACTCAGAGTATAAGTCACAGGTTGGATATCTGTACGGTTTGAAAGTCATGACTTTTAATAGAACACGCTGTGCTCTTTCAACCGTGAGCATGTTAGTTTTATTTGCACCACCCCATGCTATTAAACAGTATGATAGAACTGATTGTACCATGACATAATAAATAGTTTTCATGAGTTCAAAATCTGCTACATGCCGGATAGATTTAAATATATATATTAGCTTTCGAGTTCTCTCCGAAATCAGTTCAATATGAGGTTTCCACGTGAGTGTTTCATCAAGCAATACGCCCAGGTACTTAATAATATTTACTCGTTCGAGCTCAACACAATGACAGGTATTTGAAACATCCTGAGGGCAAGAGTGGGCGCTTATTGTAAAACCGCTACCAGGTAATTCCCCCTTTGACTTACCGAAAGTTACAAATTTCGTTTTAAATTCGTTTAGAGTTAGAATATTTGATTGGAGCCATTTAGTTGCTATCTGGAGTCCTTCTTCTGCTACAATCTTAACATCTTCCCATGTTTTACCGTAAAATATCATCGCTGTGTCATCTGCATAAGTAAAAATTCTACAGTTTTTTAACTTCAAATTGCACAGAGAATTAATATATATGAGAAAGAGGCTAGGACCGAGCACACTCCCCTGTGGTACACCGAAATTCACCATCTCATCGCCCGAAGTTACATCACCAATTTTTACTCTTTGAATCCTATGCGAAAGATAACTAGCAAAAAGTTCGAGAACTTTGCCACGGATACCAATCTTTTCCATTTTATGCAAAAGCAGTTGAATGGAGACAGTATCAAATGCCTTTGCGAGATCTAGAAAAATGCCCATACATTTATTTCCATTATCTAATTGACGTGCTATGAAATTTGACAACTCGGTTACAGCATCGGTAGTTGACTTACCCGCTCTAAATCCAAACTGGTTATTTGATAGTAGGTATCCTTTTTCAAGATAATGCAGTAATCTCTTGTTCATTATTTTTTCAACAATTTTGGATAGAGCGGGCAAGATAGATATTGGGCGATAGTTATCAACACAGTCCTTCTTTCCCGCTTTATGAATTGGGAGAATGGTCGCGATTTTAAAAACTTCTGGAAATATTCCCGTATTTATGCATAAATTAACTATGTGTGTAATTGGTGGTACAATGTAACCTGCCGCTAATTTTAACAATTTATTGGATATGCCATCCCAGCCAGTTGCACTATCGTTTTTCAGGTTGCGAATGATGGCCGCTATTTCCTCTTCAGTGGCGTCTATCATAGCCATAGAGTGAGATGGAGTAGATATTTTTTGATATTTAAATTGAACATCTATATCTGAGTTATGACAAGAAGGTATTCTACTGGCTAAATTTTCTCCTATATGTGATAAAAAGCTATTAACATTGTCTACTGATTTTTGGGGGGTATCAGCTATTCTCAGTAATTCAGTTGGAATTGATTTTTTATTATTAATGTATACAATATTTTTGATAGTGCTCCATAGCTTTTTCGGATCTTAAGAATGTTTTTTGATTTCATTTTGTTTATATATCCTTTTTAGTCGTTTTAACAGATCATTGCAGAAGTTTTTATACCGTCCATATGTAATATTTAAGATAACATTATCGGGGTCTGATTTACACTTTAAATGCATTCTATCACGATTTCGTATGCATCTAATTCGTCCAGGAGTGATCCATGGCTTAAGACACTGAAATCTCTTAGGGGTAAGGATTTTAGATGTACGGTTAATTAGGTAAGTAGTTAGTAGGTTAACCAATTTTTCGGCAGCCCAGGTAACATTATTAGACTTCAGAATATCATCGAAATTTGTATTTTTAATGTCCAATAATAATGCATCATAATTTACACTGTGTTTATTTATAGTTTGTTTTGAAACAGAGTTGTAATTTATATTTAAACATGTCATCACCGCAGAGTGATCAGTTAATGGAGCTTTTAGGACTAGGGTAATAACAGGTTTATTTGTCTTAATCATTACGTGATCAAGGCAATTGTTATCTCTAGTGGGATAAGTGTGGCTTCTCAAGATACCATGAGAGCAAAGAAGATTTAAGTATTCTATTGAGTTGCTATCTTCATTATTGGGTTTGACATCAATGTTCATATCTCCAGTAAGTATGATATTGTGGCAGGACTTAAATTGCGTTAATAATTTATCCAAGGAATTAATAAACCTAGAAATATTTCTCGTTGATGGAGATCTATAAATCGCAATAATTACTGTGTTTAAGTTTACTTTTATGCAAAGCACTGTAGCATCCTCAAATGGTGGCTCTTCGATTATGAAATCTAAGCCACTCCTAACATAGAGTACAATGCCATCATTCTGGTTTTTATTATTTTTAGAAAAATAAGTGTCATAGTTGGTTAAGTTAGGGTATGAAATCGTTTTGGAGTTCCAAGTTTCCGTCAAAATATACAAATCACAATTCAAACCGATTCTAGCCAACAAAACTCTGAAAGCATCAATATTCTTATTTATGCTCCTAATGTTCTGTGTAAGTAATTTAAATGATTTCGAGAAAGCATTCTGCGCAACTATGGCTTTACAGAGTTCCGGGTCACACAGACAAGATTCACCAATAGAAATATCATCGATTTCGCTTGTGGTTATTGACATGTTAATACTACTCGCCATATTTTCTATGAAACAGCCAAGACAATTTCAGTGACCGGTTACAGCAAATAGTGTAACGAATGCATAAGTGAGTGATGTTGACAATTTCATATGGTGGCGACAAATAGTTAAAAGATATAATATTTAAAAAAAGTAAGCAATGATTGCTAACAAAAAGAAAATCACAATAAGCAGCAAAATAATTTCTAGCATGCAGAATAAATAAAGAGGTGGAATTGATAATTTTGATTATACCGGTTAAATTAGTAGATAGTCATTGAGCATTTCTCATACTTGTCAGGTCCGATTCTTGTTTTATTTCAATGTGAGATGAACTGTCTGTTTTCCGTAAGAAAATTCTCCCATTTGACGTCCAGCAATATTTATAATCGGCAGTCGAAGCGAGGTCACGTGCTAAAAACAGCAATCTTCGACCCTTGGCTGTGAGAGCTTCTGAGATGTATACAGGGATCGGCTCGCCCTCAAATCCAAGATGCATCGAATTTAATCTTTGGTTGGGGTGTTTTTTATTAAAATCTTTGACCTTCCTTATTAATTCTTGCTTAAGGGTGGTCCTTGTGAAATCTGCAATAATTGTGGACTTACCGGATTTACCCCTTATCTGATAGATTTCCTTTATATCGTGGTCTTGGACAGCAATATTGAGTGCTTTACATGTGCTCATAAGAATCTTGTTAAGATCTGGTTTATGCTCCTTATTTACATTTATTGGTAAGTTTCTGATTTCAATAGAAGTTGATTTCAAATTTTTCTGTATCTCTTCTAATTTGTTTTCAAGCGTAGAAATGTGCAGTATGTGCTCCTTGCGTTCCCTTTCTAGAAAGTCAATTCTAGAAATAACGTTGTCATACTGGGCGGAGAGTAGTTCCATGGACTTTTCAATCTCTAAATTAGTTTGCTGGATTTTCGAATTTTGATCTTTAATCTCAGCTATGTCGGTAACAAGTTTATTTAAGGCTAAATTTTGACTTACTTTCATATCTAACAACATCTGCTTAATTTCCTCTTTAAAACTAGATAAATGTTCATCACAGGGTTCCCTTCTTCTTTTCTTTCTCTGGCTTACAGATGGTTGTAAATCTTCACATTTCTCCAACTTAGAGACGTCAGTATCAGAATAAGTGTGTTGTAATGTACTTGTAGGCGGACTTCTGTGTAATCGGTGCATTTTTCTTAGGTTCCTAGTTTACGTAGTCGTACGCGTAGCACAAAGCCGCTTTTGTATTAACTGACAATTTTACCTTGATCTCCGGAAACAAGCTTGTGTGAGGCACTCAGAGGTCTTCTTATTTTGAATGAAAGTGAGCTGCGTACGGGCGTTTGTACAATGTTTCTGTCCCGCTCTGGCGACGATGATAAGTTCTATCTGTTATCTCTTTAGTGGTTTTGGTCGCCTGGTACTTTCGGCGTAATAAGTTTAACTTTTAATGAAATTAATTTAAATTCAAAGAGTTAAATAAAATGAGAAACATAGTGTACGCGTCCATACTCTGTCGTGGTCCGGACGGAAGCATGATGAGATTTACGCAAGTATGGTTTTGTTTTGAGAAAGGCCGTACAACCCAGGTCATATATAGTTAGAACAGAAAATGGGACTTATCGCAGAAATAGGTGGCATCTTATTCCAGCTCCTTATGCAAAAGTAGGGCTTCATCCTGTAAATGATAATGTGATATACCAACAAAAACATTTTGAAAACACAATATCCCCTGATGTTTATTCTAACATGTCAAATAATTACATTCCTAATCATAATGTAACACAAAGTAGTGATCAAAGTAAAATTTATTGTGAGGAAAAAAATATAGTTGGAAGTGAGATGGATAAATTAAATATTGACATTGATAATAAAGTACAAAGACATTATAAGAGATAGACCGACAATACGCGCGGCCTCTAAGAAACCCCCTTCAACCACAACAGCGGTCAGGCGGCCGCTACTCATACTGTATTTGTACTGCATTCGACTGTCGAGCGCGCGTCAAGTTATAAAAATACTTAAACATGCCCAAATAACTTCGTTTTGTAGTGTAAAAAACGAACAGTAATAAAAACTAAATCACATTGTAACATTATTTATTACCGATGAGTCTTAATTATGCTTATTTATTTAGCTATTATCATATCAAAATTGGTTGAAGGGGACTTCATACATTTCGTTTGCATTGTTGGTCTACTCTTATAATGTCTTTGATAAAGTAGATCATAAGAATTGTATGGGTAAGGCGGAGGAAATAAGAAAAAGCAGTAGAAATAGAGTGAAACCAAAATGGATGAATGATTATATTTAATTCTGAATAATGTTCAGTGTACTAAACAAATTAGTTTGAGTATAGTTCTCAATAATGTATATTATTTTTTATTTTCAACTCAAAAGGGAGGATGTTGTAATAGTTGAACGTAGCCTATAAGGATGAACGCAGCTTGACGTTGGTGTGGTGACAGGACTGAGAGATGGTTTAATCGGCTTGATAGCGCGCTTTGAGTGATAGATTTATTAGCAAATGATATAATTGAGTACATACAATAAACGTGATTATATCTTAAATACATTCTTTTCATTAATACTACACATACCATTTTGGAATCCTTATTGAATGCGCCAACTTTTGCAGTAACTTGCCAAACTCGCATAGTACATTTTTTTTCAGTACAGCTTGTTAAAGCTATGCGAAAAATTAATTTTGAATATTTAATTTAGATAAAAATGGCATATTCTTCTAATTAGGAGCAGCTGGCTTTAAATTTTAGATTAGAGTATACAGAAACATTATTCAGGATTACAAAACAAAAGAAAATGTTTAGAAAAGTCAAGATATGTAGCAACAAGAGTGAAAAAACCGTCACAGGGTGAAAATTATATCGATATTTTTAAATGTTATATTTTTTTAAATAGGTGACTTAGATTTTTTTAAATATTTTTCTGATAACATATATGAGTTAGTCTACCGTCTGATTTCGGCTTGACGTCGGCTTCTGGGACACCCTGTATAAACATAAACCGGTTTTAGTTTCTTTAACGAGATCCATCGATTAATTTACTTTTAATATTTTTACGATAGCAACACACACAATTAAAACTATTTAGACATTTTAGAATTACCCTTAAGCTCTGCCTAAATTTAGTTGGCCTATCACCGTAGAATAGCACTTGCTTAACCGGCCGTTTAAATTAGGTTTAAATTTAGACATTTTAGTTTTAGGTTATTTAGACGGCGGGCGCACAGAATTGAGTCCATTGTTTCTGATCATGTCCTGTTTTAATTGTTGACATTGTTGTAATTACATAATTTGGTTTTGACATTCTCTGACAATATTGTTATAATTTCTTATTGCTGACATTTCTCATGTATTTCTCCATTTAAATTTTCATTGACATAAAAATTAATAATTGTATTTGCACACTGACTCCCAGTAGAATATGTGGAATTATATCTTTAGAACACCAATTGTTACAATATTCTGGCAAATAAAATATTATTATTATTATGTTCTTTATTAATTTTTTTTCTTAAATATATTTTTTTTTACAACATAAATATAAAAAATATAAATATTATAAAAAAGACTCTTGGCTCTTGGCAGGCTTGATCCAACCGCCTAGCGAGAGTCTCTCAAGATGTTGGTCAAGACTCTTCGCAATTAGACCATTCACAGACACCACTATCGGGATAATGACAGTTGAATCCACATCCCACATGGCGGTAACCTCATGAGCCAAGTCAAGGTACTTGCTGAGCTTGTCTATCTCAGCTTTCACGAGGTTCTCGTCATGGGGGATGGTGACATCGACTATCATTACCCGGCGTTGGGGCCGGTCTATTAGTACAATATCAGGCTTATTGGCTGCAATAAACCTGTCCGTGATGATAGAGCGGTCCCAGTAGAGCAAGGCACGACCATTCTCAAGAACTGGCGCTGGTGTGTATTTATAATACGGCACCTCAGTCTCAACAAGGGCGTATCGGAGAGCAAGTTGCTGGTGAATGATCCTGGCTACTTGGTTATGCCTGTGTAAATACTCACTGTTAGCAAGATGCGAACAACCAGAGACTACATGTCGAAGGGACTCCCCAGGGCCGTGGCATGCCCGACAGATGTCGACAGTTCCGTCCTTCATGATGTATTTTCTGTAGTTGTTCGTCTTGATAACCTCGTCTGCAATTGCACAGGCAAACCCCTCGGTTTCTCCGAAGAGGTCCCCAAAGCGTAGCCAGTTCACTGACGCCAGCTGGTCCACATCAGACCCATTAAGGGAACGATAGAACCGGCCGTGCAGCTCCTTGCTCTTCCATACGTCCTTCCGGTCATTATTATTATTAACATACACACAAAACACGTTGGACACACCTAAAACTTTAAGGTTTTCCCTCAATTTTTATGGGATTCAATAATCAGATCCTAACTTTGGTGACCATGGGACCACCCTTGGAGTATCCTCTATCAAATACAAAAATAATCATCAAAATCGGTTCATAAACGACCTAAGTAAACTTACGACGAAGCTATCCGCGCGCGAACAAAAAAAAAAGTCGGACTCGCCCATGAAGGGTTCTGTAGGATTTATGACGTATTAAAAAACTACCTACTAGATCTCGTTCAAACCAATTTTCGGTGGAAGTTTGCATGGTAATGTACATCATATATTTTTTTTAGTTTTATCATTCTCTTATTTTAGAAGTTACAGGGGGGGGGGGGGGAGACACACATTTTACCACTTTGGACGTGTCTCTCGCGCAAACTATTCAGGTTAGAAAAAAATGATATTAGAAACCTCAAAATGATTTTTGAAGACCTATCCATAGATTCCCCACACGTATGGGTTTGATGAAAAAAATGTTGAGTTTCAGTTCTATGTATGGGGAACCCCCAAAATTTATTGCTTTTTTCTATTTTTGTGTGAAAATCTTACTGCGGTTCACAGAATACATCTACTTACCAAGATTCAACAGTGTAGTTCTTATAGTTTCGGAGACATACGGAGTGGCTGTGACATACGGACGGACAGACAGACAGACAGACATGACGAATCAATAAGGGTTCCGTTTTTTGCCATTTGGCTACGGAACCCTAAAAAACATAGTATACGGTCGAATTGAGAAACCTCCTCCTTTTTAGGGTTCCGTAGTAAACAAGGAACCCTTATAGTTTCGCCATGTCTGTCTGTCTGTCTGTCCGCGCTTTTACTCAGAGACTATTAGTACCAGAAGGCTGTAATTTGGTATGGGTATGTATTTTGGCATGATTAATTCATGCCAAAAAAGTGGTGGAAAAAACATTGAAAAAAAAAATATTTTTTAGGGTAGCTCCCATACAAGTGGGAGTAATTTTTTTTTCTCAACTAACCCATAGTGTGGGGTGTTGTTGAATAGGTCTTTAAAAATTATGTAAGGTTCAGAACACCATCTTTCGATTTAGGGATCCGTTTCTGAAATATTTGTTAGAGGTAAGTGTCGGGGGACACTTACCTCTAACAAAATTCCTCCCTATGGTTATACATGGACACGTGAAAAAAATTACAACAGTAGTATATATAACGAAGTTTAATGGAAAACTATCAGAGTTGAGTACTAAGTACAAACTAAAAAGTTATAGACGACTAACTTATAAAATGTACTCTGAAAAGTAAAATTTAATTGAAAATTAGTACTTACTGAATAAAAATTTACGAACCACGTGAAGTTAAGGTAATATAAAATCATTGCAGCTTTAATAATAATAATAATGCCTAATTTAATAGCAACGTATTTAGTAATCTGTGGCAACGTGTTGTGAGGTGTGAGTGTGAACTCAAAGTTGGTATTTGCAACTACGGAACCCTACACTGCGCGTGGCCCGACACGCACTTGGCCGGTTCTTTTTAGAAGTCGGTTAAAAAAAGATTTATTTTTTGCCACTCCTAAATTTTTTAGGAGCACAAAAATAAAGAAAAGAGTTCGTGTGTTTTGCAACGCGAACATGCTTTATTTTACAACTGCACAAAGCTTTACTTACTATTTGCAAACTTTAACTTCTACATAAAAACAAAATGCTAGCCAGAAATCATAGAACAATCATCTGTCAATACCATACCAGGTAAAATTTAACGCTGGGGTCCGCGAGAAATTCACTCCTCTCAGGCGAAAATTACTCCACTTTGGTTCTCGAACGCTATCAAAAGGCTATCAATTACTTGTTCCCGAACGCACAATGAGAGAGAATGTCTGGCAGAAAGTGTCAAAAATGTATAAAGCGCCATCTATCGTGCTCTTGTATAACTACATAAATCTATGTGATCACTGCTGTGCATCCTAGGAGCTTGTGTGCTTTGTTGCTTTTAAAAATATCGACAAATTTTAGATTTAATACAGGTCGCTGCATCTATTGCTCGTGGTTATAACTAATTTTAGAAATGTTAGACATTGACAATCCTTTCTTTATATCATCCTTGGTACTGCCTACTTTTAGCAAAATTTTTGAAAAAATAATGTTGGAGCAAATGCAAAGTTATTTTAATAGGAATAATCTTCTATACTGTAAACAATTTGGTTTTTGGAGGGGTCGCTAAGCAACCGATGCTGGTGTTGAGTTCATATATTTGAAGCCTGGGAAGACTCACACGATGCGTTAGGCATTTTTTGTGATTTGTCCAAGGCATTTGATTGTGTTTATCACGAAACCTTGATCAGAAAATTACACCACTATGGGTTTCGTGATACTGCACTGGATCTTCTAATCTCTTATCTAAGTGGGAGAATTCAGAAAGTAGACGTCAATGGAAAAAGGTCTCAAGGTTCCGCAGTTAAAATGGGAGTTCCGCAGGGTTCGATTCTTGGTCCTTTTCTAATTCTTATAGTCAATGACATCCCTGATTTTGTACAGGACAGGCATGATATGGTATTATTTGCAGATAATACTTCACTTTTATTTAAAATTAAAAGAGGAGTGCAAGTTAATGACGATGTAAATAATTCTATCTCAAGAATTGTTCATTGGTTTAATGTGAACAACCTGTCGCTTAATGAAGGGAAAACAAAATGTATAAAATTTGTTTTACCCAATGTAAAAGAGGTTCATACCACTGTAAAAATAAAGGACCTTGACCAAAATCAAGGTGTTGACCTTGTGGACACCACAGTATTTCTTGAGATCACACTTGATTCTAAGCTGCAATAGGGCCCACATATCGATAAATTGTCAGAGACTTAGTTCTGCAGCTCACGCTGAATGGAAAATACTTCAGCTGACTGATGTTGATACAGCAAGACTTGTATACTTTTCTTACTTTCATAGTTTGATGTCGTATGGCATTTTGTTGTGGGGAAATGCTGCTGACATTCAGATCGTTTTTTTTGTGCTGCAGAAATGGGCTATTCGATCTATCTATAACCTTAAAATAAGAGATTCTTTGCGAGAAAAGTTTAAAGAAATTGGTATTATGACAGTAGCGTCGCAATATATTAAGAGAATCTAATATGTTCGTAAGAATATTCATTTATTTTGTAAAAATAGTGATATTCATTCAGTAAATACTAGACAAAAGAATATGTTAGCTTTACCAAATACCAGGCTCCAAAAAATCAATAATTCTTTTAGAGGCCTGTGTATACGTTTCTACAATAAAATCCCAAATTGTATACAAGAACTTAGCTTAAACAAATTTAAAGATGCAATCAAAGATGTACTTATTAAAAAAGCATATTATAAAGTGTCTCATTACATGACAGACAAAAAAGCTTGGGTTTGAACTCCCTATTTCTAATATTTAACAATGTGTACTGCACTGTGTTTCAAAGAAACGTTCGGCGATAGCAATTTATAAGCTAAGTTCACGCACTTCTCTCAGAGATAGATTTAAAGAGATTGGTAATATATTATTTATGATTATTTGGATAATAAAACTATTTGGACATGAGGTCAACTCTATACTTTCCTTTGATTGATATGTTAATAAAGTCTTTATCTTATGTAATGTGAACTGACACATCTAATCTTGTAATAGAAGTTGAGCTCAAACTTTTGCTTTGAGGTCAGCTTCCAATTGACGACTCTGTAACAACACAGGGAGAAAAAAATTACGGGTTGCACTCCGGGAGTTTTTTTTTTTTTTTTTTTATGTAAGGCCCGGCAAATGACCTCCTCCCGCCTGATGTAAAGCGGTGAAAGAGGCCCAAATGAGTTGACAGATAGAGTAGGGACGACATCCACTATCCTACCTGCCCGCCCCTTGCCGGCCTAAAAGATGCTTTTTCACACCTCTTTTGAAGGAACCCATGTTGTAGGATGGAGGAAACACGTGCGCAGGTAGAGAATTCCAAGTGTGGGATGAACGACAGAAGAAGGAATCTTGGAATTTCTTGGTACGGTGTGAAAAGGAGGACACAGTGTACGGATGACTCCGAAGGCCCTTACGCGTGTTTCTGTTAAGGAATGGAGAGGGAGGGATAAGGTTAAAGAGCTCCTCAGAGCATTCCCCATGGAACATTCGGTAAAAGGCGCTAAGAGAGGCGATGTCACGACGAAGTTGCAGAGGCTCGAGGGTGTTAGTTGCCTCTACATCGCCAATTATTCGAATAGCGCGACGCTGCAATCTGTCCAGAGCATCGAGGAGGTACTGAGCGGAGCCGTCCCAAAGGTGCGAGCAATATTCCACGCAAGACCTAACCTGAGTTTTATACAACAGGCATAGTTGGTCCGGCGCAAAATACCTACGCACCTTCTTTAGGACACCGAGTTTCCGTGAGGCAGCAGTTATAACGGATTCGATGTAGTCTCTGGGGTTCAGATCGCAGCGAATGTTCATTCCGAGCAAGGTGATGTTACTCTGTGTGTGAAGGGTTGTGCCCTGAAAAGAAGGAGGGGGGAGGAAAGGTGACCTTTTCGCCGAGAACGCGCACACCTGTGTTTTCTTAGCATTGAACTCGACAAGATTGTTGGAACCCCATTCGGAGATGAGGTCCAGCGTCCTGTTGAGCTCAATGATAAGATTCTGCCTCTCCCTATCAATATTGCCACGAGCAGCCCCTGAGCTTCCGTGATATCCCCCATGCACTGTACTGTCGTCTGCATAGCAATGTATACTTCCCAAGGAAAGCATGTCATTGATATGCAGAAGAAACAATGTTGGGGATAGAACGGAGCCTTGTGGAACACCAGCATTCACTGCCACGAACCGCGAAGCGCAGCCGTCAACGACAACGCGAATTCTACGCTCGTGGAGGAAGCTGGCAATCCACGTACAGAACTGAGCGGGTAATCCGTATGCCGGAAGCTTGGAAAGGAGAACCTTGTGCCAGACTCTATCAAAAGCTTTGGCGATGTCGAGACTAATAGCCACAGACTCGCCGCGCTTATCGATAGATTCACCCCATTTGTGCAAAAGGAACGCTAGAAGGTCACCTGTTGACCGTTTAGGACGAAACCCATACTGACGGTCATTAAGCAACGAGTGACCTTCCAGGTAACGGATCAGCTGGGTGTTAAGGATCCTCTCCATGATTTTACACAAAATGGAAGTGACGGCTATAGGGCGATAGTTAGCCGGATCAGAACGATCTCCCTTTTTGGGAACCGGCTGGACATTGGCCTCTTTCCAAGATTTCGGCACACAACCAGCAGAGAACGACAGACGGTATAGACGCGTCAGGACCGGAGTCAACTCCGCTGCACACTTCTTAAGTACAATCGCAGGAATGCCGTCTGGTCCACTTGCTTTTCGAATATCAATCGACTGTAGCTCCGCCCGCACATCTCGCTGTCTGATGCGAATATCGGGCATAGTGCTGCCACAATGGGACAGTGTCGGAGGTTGTGCACTACAGTCATCGATACGGGAATGGGCCGCGAAGAGTTTTGCCAGGAGGTCGGCTTTCTCCTGCGGCTGATGAGCAAGTGAGCCATCGGCATGTCTCAGCGGTGGCAGCGAGGGTTGGCAGAAGTTTGATTGCACAGCTTTGGCCAGGCGCCAGAAAGAACGGCTACCCGTAGGGTGCGCTAGCAGTTCCTGACCCACTTGTGCAATGCGCTGAGCATCCGCTCTAATGTAAGCCCTCTTACACAACTTGGTGGCATTATTATAGGCTGTTTTCAGTAGGTTAGTATTGGGATCCCTAGAAGCTCGACCTCTGATCCAAGCGCGGTAAGCTAGCTGTTTGTTTTCAACAGCAGAGGCACACTCGCGATTGAACCAGAGGTTACGTCTCCCTCTACTGACGAGATTGGAATGTGGAATATAATATTCCATTCCTAATCTGATCTCGTCAGCAACAGAGGTAGCGCAGGAGTTCGGATCCATCCCACTGAAACAACGCTGCCACCAAGGGACAGACGCGTAATAATCCCGCATACCGTCCCAATCTGCTGACGCATAGTGCCACAGACGGCGTGCTGCAACCACAGGCGACGGTCGCGACGCCTGAGGCACTGAGACGGATACCAGGCAGTGATCTGAAGATCCTAGTGGAGCTCGAATCACCACCTGATATCCGTCGGGGCGATTTGTCAGCAGAAGGTCCAACAAAGAGGGCGCTTGACCGATAATATCTGGTACCCTGGTGTGCTGGGTAACCAATTGTGTCAGGTCGTGCGTGAGAGCGAATGCGTGGGCAGTCCTACCCGCATGGTCAGTTTTAGAGGAACTTAACCACAACTCGTGGTGAGCATTGAAGTCCCCTAAAAACACCAGCTCGGCGGAAGGAAATTGCTCCTGCGCGTCATCTGCCACCCGACTTAGGTGTTCAAAAAGTCGAGTTGTCTCCAAGTCACCACGGTGGGAACGATAGACGCACACGTAGACACTGCAATGAGTGCCAAAATCGACGTGTACCACAAGGAGGGAAAAGGAAGGTTCTTCCAAACAGCGCAGGTGACGACAACAAACGTCCGCCCGGACGAACAAGCAAACACCTGCCTTTGCCTTGAAGGACTCCTCAAGAGCGTAGCCGGGGTAATTAAGGTAGCTTGTATCGGCCGGGCAGATAATTTGCGTCTCTGTCAAAAACAGCATTGCTGGACGGGCTGTCTCGAGATGGTGGTGGACAGCCAAGAGGTTAGAATGGAGCCCGCGGATGTTAGCGAGCCCCACCTCGAATAGTGGTGTTTTGGTGGGATAGTGCACCGCTGTACGACCAGTCCTAATATTGTGCGCTGACATGTTTGTTGGAGTGAGAGGTGTGAAATTGAGGTGTCGTTGCAGCGATTAGCATAGTTAACGTGTGTAGGCCTGTTTCGCCAGGGAACAGCCGACAGCTGATTTGCGCTGACTCTCCGCACGAAAGGGCCCCCGAACCCCCCCGGAAGTGGTCGCCGGGACCCACCATCCGGTCACCAACCGGCACGACGGACCACCCCGAGATTATGCGTGGCATGGTGGGGCAGCCTCACGGACTGGTTAGGTCCGCTTGGGCCCCTGTACTGTACCACGGGCGGCCAGCGGAACAGCCGTTTCTTCGGGTCTTCCTGGGCGGAGGGTCAACGCAGTCAACCTGGCACTGGGTCGACGGAAGCCCACACGAATCGCAGCAACGACCCCTCAAGCTCTGGCTGTGCGATGACTGATCCCGAAACGCGGACACAAAATGCCCACTTGACGGGTTTTACGTCATGCGCACGGTGGTCGCTAGCCAGTCGGGTTTTTCAAGCCCTACCACCAGAAGTTGGTCACTCGATTAGCACCACCCGGGCATCACGTGTAGGGTCTCGAGGGTAAAACCTACGGACGTGAGCGACTCCAATCCCCAGAGTGCCGGCAGAAGTGAAAACTTAAGTATTAACGTTGTGCGTTTTGGATATTTTGGAATGATTATGGAATAATTTTGCACGAATTGCTTTAATTATCAGAATAAAAGTACTATCTTTTATGTGGTAGAATACAATATTTATTTATTGCGCTATCGTACACAAACATGACAATTTATATTACATTAAAAAGTTTATCCCTCAGAAAAATCAACTTCCTGTTGTAACGTTGTGCGTACATAATTATATAACTAGTAAAATTGAATCAAAATATTTACAGTTAAATTAAAAATATGATCAAAACAGACATTAATATACTACTTAAAAACGTAATTTTATAACAAATAAATTATATTTAATTTATACTAACTTACCTAATTAATATTTACAACAAAATCAAATAAAAGCACAATTTAGATTTTTTCTAACAAAGTAAATAAATTGATTAAAACTGTCTCAAGTGACGTGTGACTTCGAGTACTTTTGACAGCCGCTATTGTTCTCGGCCGGCTTACGTGGACCCCTCACCGCACCTCGACAGTTCCTGCGGCCATTTCAATTTTAATTGGTCTTACGCATTTTCGATCAGTGTCACGTGATCCTGACGCGAGTTTATCATGTTTTACCCATTACAAAAAAGTGTACAACGCCGCTAAAGAAGTTCTCACTTCAAAAATAGCCCTTGTTGGTTTTCTTGCTGGGTCTTTCCCGTACAAGGTCTCCCGCCGTAGACTTGTGAACCAATGGCGTAGCTGCTTTAACGTGCAAAAGTGATTGTTACAATCAGGGGCGGATCGAGAACAAACATTTAGGGGGGGCGAACATAAGATCTGAAGGTATTTTTTGAACTTTGAATCTGCAAACGTAAGTTACCCAATCAACCCAGCTCGTGTATATTTTTAATAATTAAATACATCAACCCAAATAACCCCAAGTAATTCCCAAGTAACCCAATAGACCCAGCTTGAGCAATAAATGTTGATAGCGTAATCGATCGATATGCGAACAGCAGAAAGCACAGGCTCGATTTCGTCCTATAATTTTATATTCTTTATGTTTTATTTTAATTATTATAAATGTTATTGGATTTTTATTTTACAAAATGTATATCTAATAAAAGTTAAATATTTTGAAAAATGATACAATTTATTTTTCCTCGGCCGTCCTCAGGGGATCCGCCCCTGGTTACAATCCTATTTGAATAAAATATATAGAATTTGAATTTAACTCAAAATGAAATGTTACGTGCTGTGGGTATGCTTGAAGCCGAGCGTATCCAACGTGAAGTTGCTGATGCCATCCACTCCAACCAGTGGGTTATCCGGAGATTCGGGAACGCTATCGGCACACTAGGAACACGGCTGAACGTCATCCTGGTAGATATCGAATAACCATTGAAAGACAAGACCTTTTTATTCAGAATATTGCCAGACGGGAGCCCAAAACTACCACTCGGCAAGTCGTTGAAATCCTGAGGTTTCAATATCAAGTCAATCAAACTGCCAGAGGAGGAGACTGCACGAGATCGGTTTGCATTCTCGTAAGCCTTTACGGGTCGTAGCGCTTCTACGTGGCAAACGTGCCCAGCGCTTGCAGTAGGCTCGTATTCACCTGCGATGGCCGGAAGAAGAGTGGGCTCATGTCCTGTTTTCTGGCGAATCCAGGTTTGGTTTTCACCCGGACTCAAGAATAATACGCGTGTGGCGAGCTTCTGGGCGTCATGAACGGCTTCGTTGCCCTCAGGAAATTCACCCCTACCATGCCGGAACAATTATGGTTTGGGCCGGTATTCGCGTTAGCGTTGGACCTCGTTTTTATACGGGGCAACATAAAATATACCGCAACGAGGTGGTGGATCCTATTGTTGTTCCACACCGAATCCAATTGAGGGCGAATTTCATCTTCATGCAAGACAATGCTCGCGCACATACCGCAGGATCAGTGATGAACGTTATTCGTGAACGGGATATCGCACTCTTAGACTGGCCTACCCGGTCCTGCGATATGAATCCTATTGAGCACGCCTGGGATTTGCTTGGAAGAATAGCTTTTGAACAACTTCCTCAGAATTTACACTCTGACCAAGATCCTATTTTACATCTTTCTCGGACATGGAGCATAATACCCCAGGCTACTATTGATAATCTGATATTCAGCGTGTCAAGACGATGCAGAGCCTTAGTCAATTCTTAAAAAAAGTCCAACTGACTTTGATTTATCAGCTACAATTTTTTTTAACGATTTTAAACACCAAAAATAAAAAAGAAGCATTTTTTAATGTCTATCTGTATTCATTTTTGCACCAATTCTTTTCTTAATTAATTTTTTTTGTACTGCTGAAACTTTTTTATTTTATTTTAATAAACAAGCCTAAAATTACGATGTCATACATCTAACATTGCTTCTATAAAATACCTCAAAGTTTTTAGTAATTTACGAAAATAGGCTTGAGTCTTTGACTTTGTTGATTAGTGTATACGTTTGAGTCATAATTTGTTTTTGTAAAGGCCGAAACCAGTTCTTTGGTCATCTCATTATTGTCAATAAGTATATACGAGGGTGGGTCGAAAAGTTAAGAAATAAAACACGAAATTATTTTTCCTTCTCAATGTATTCCCCCTTAACTCTAATACATTTATTAGACCTATCAATTAATTTACGAAAAAAAATGATTTCTCTTTGTCGTCAAAATAGGCCGAAATTGCGCTCTTCACTTCTTCATCGCTGGAAAATTTCTTCCCTCGAAGCTCTTTTTTCATTTTTGGGGACAAATAATAATCACTTGGGGCTAAATCTGGGCTATAGGGAGGATGTTCCAAGATTTCGAAGACCACTCTTTGAACAGCAGCCATCGCAACTTGCGCCTTGTGCACGGGTGCATTGTCGTGCAAAAGGAGCACACCTTTAGTAAATTTTCCCCGTCTTTTTTCTCTCACAGCATCTCGCAGACGTTCTTATAGTGCAGCGTATTACTCTCCAGTGATAGAGACACCCTTTTCTTTATAATCAATAAGGATTCCCTCTGAATCCCAGAAAACAGTAGCCATGAGTTTTCTAGCCGACGGAGACACTTCAACTTCAACTTCTTTATATATGGCAATCGGTCATGACAGAATTTCTTCGGAGGTGGTGTGCCTTTTTTGTGCCACTGCATGGAGTCTTGTTTGGACTCAGGCTCATAATGATGAACCCAAGTTTCATCTCCAGTCACAATTCGGTTAAAAACTTCATCCTTTTGTTCACCACAGAGCGCTAAAAACTCGCGACAACACTCAACTCGCCGCTGCTTCTGGTGTGGCGTGAGCATTCTCGGCACCCATCTTGCACACACCTTTGATGCTCAAAATGGTTGTAGCTGATACTCCAATCATTTCTGCAAGCTGTTTCTTCTTTAAACGGGCATCTTCCAATATGATTTTTTCAAGTTTTTCGACGTTTTCTGCCGTGGTTGCCTCGACAGGCCGCCCTGGCCTCGGATCATCTTCAATCGAATCCCTGCCTTGCTTAAACAGGTTGTGCCACTTGTAAACCATGGTTTTACTCTTCCAAAATAGTCTGGGGAGGTTTTCCTTGTTTGGTAAGAAACTTGATGACTGCGCGAAACTCAATTTTCTCCATGTTGCAAATTTTCTTCCGGATTGACTTGTTGATTGATGTGTAGCTCAGGTAATTATGACCAATTTTTTTTGAAACTTAGTATTTATACTCTAAATGAGTGTCACAACTAGTGCAGGTAGTAAAAAGTCGCCTTTCCCCCCTCCATGCCCCTCATTCCGCGAACTTTTTGACCCGCCCTCGTACATACAAGGTTATTTTTTAATTATCACAAAAAATTGTGTGCTTGTTCAGACAAGCAAACTGAACAACTTTCACTATGGGACCAACTTTGAAATCGCAAAAAAAATCAGCTGTTCCATACATCTAGGTAAAGTGAATGTTGAACATTTGTATGGAACAGCAGATTTTTTTTTGGCGATTTCAAAGTTGGTCCCATATTGAAAGTTGTTCAGTTTGCTTGTCTGAACAAGCACACAATTTTTTTGTGATTATTAAAAAATAAACTTGTACGAGTATATGATAATAACCTAATGTATAATAGGTAGAAGCAGTACGGTGATAGAAGACAAAGTTAAAAAGTGCATATTCATATAGGTAATATACAATAGAAACAAAGACTACTCCAAATATTATTTTAAACTTTTCAGTGTTTCTGTTTTTGAAGTCGGTTTTTATTTTTAACCGACTTCAAAAAAGGAGGAGGTTCTCAATTCGATGCGAATGTATTTTTTTGTGTGTATGTTACAGGATTACGCCGCCAATTGTGGACCGATTTTCATAATACTTTTTGTATTCGATAGAGTATACTCCAAGGGTGGTCCCATGGTCTTCAAAGTTAGGATCTGATGATGGGACCCCCTAAAAATCGAGGAAAACCCTTAAATTTTTAGGTGTGTCCAGAGGGCTGTAGCTAGAGTCGAATTTGAGGTAGGGCAGCATTGGTTACAGGTAGGGTGGAAGTAAAAAAAATCATAATTGACCTGCCCTCGAAGCACAAGCTCCTAAATCAATCACCATGTATATGCCATGGAACTAGGAGTAGCGACTAGCGATTGTATTTTTAGCTTCCGCCTGTTTTGAGCAGTGAGGTTGTTAGTGGTCAATTTGCTATATCCTATATCCATCGCAAAATCAATGAATCTTCAATTTATAGCAATAACTATGTGAGATAGATTATGATTGTTTGTAGTTTACAAAGAATCATAATCAATCTCTAGTTTATGTTTATTTTAGTTTAAAAGAGGATTCCCTGTACTATAGATTGCAAAATAGCCCATATTGCAATCTATGGTACGAGGAATCCCCTCTGCATCTCAGATATTATAATTAAATAGACCCAGCGATGTAATGGCTCAAATGCAATCTATAAACGGAACAAAGAATTTTTATAATATGAAATGAATGTCACAAACTGTGGTATGTTCGGAAAAGTTTAGATACCTACCTATCGCTACAATTTTTTATCTCAAACGATGAACAAACAATTTAATTATAATAATGTATCTTAGTTTTTGGTATTTTTAAGGTAGGGCATTGTGATTTCAAGGTAGCTCATTGCCCCACAATGCCCCCCCCCCCCCCAGCTACGGCCTTGTGTGTCCAACGTGTTTTGTGTATATGTTACGCGATTACTCCACCAATTGTGGACCGATTTCCAAAATTCTTTTTGTATTTGATAGAGTATACTCCTGGGGTGGTCCCAATGTCACCAAAGTCAGGATCTGATGATGGGATCCCATGAAATTCGAGGGAAACCCGAAGAAAGCATCGCGTTTCTCACTGCGCCCTACCCCGCTCTCCTTTTGTCCCCTTTCTTTTTTTTTACTTATCTTGCTCTCCACCCCCCGCGCCGCGTGACCCTGCTGTCCTGGCAGTGCCCAGATTGGCGTTTTAAAGAGCGCACGCGCGTGTTTGTTTTACAACAACATATTAAGATCTACGAGCTTGTTTCTGATTTTTGAAGTAGCGGTATTATAACGTTTTAAGGTAAGTTGTTCAAGTATTATTATTAATTGTACTAACCCAAATGGTAACTTGGGTATAAAATACATGCCTAAATACTTTAACGTTTCTTAGTGCTCATCTGCGGTACTCACCTATTATAAAATTTCATGTTTTTAGACCCACCTATAATAAGCTGTGCGTTGTGTCAATCAGTGTAGATTGTTGCATGTTTTTTTTTCAGTTTTTTAACCTAATTTTTCATTGTTTTAGGTATCATAGGACGACCAAAAAATGAACGTGTTTGGAAACATTATCGCATTGTTGATTCAAAATCTGTGCAATGCAATTATTGCGATAAAAAATATAAAATCGGAAACGTAAACAGAATGTGTACACGTTTAATAAAATGCTTCAAGTGCCCGGAAATAATCCAAAAAGAAATGGAAAAAACTAAATTGAATTCAAAACGAATGCCGTTGCACACAAGTTCAGAAAATGTGCCACCAGTGGAAAATCAGTCTTGTGATCGTACTAACGAAGCGCCAAGTAAAAATAGTAATTACTCAAATATGAGCATCGAAACCCTAAATATGCCTTCCACAAGTTTTTCTTCAGGTGGTGATCAATCTACCCTCGCGGAAAAGCTCACCAGAGCTATAATTGTGTCAGGAGCCCCGCTATCACTGCTAGAGCATCCACTTTGGATAGAATTTTTTGGTCATCTTCAGCCATCGTTTAAGTTGCCTTCCAGAAAAGCACTATCCCACCAAAAACATTCTGTAAAAAACTAGCCAAGTCTCGATGGAGCTGCTAGTTTATCTCTAAAAAGTAATGAAATCTAGACAAAGTCGTGCCAAGTCTAAGGTTCCTTAGGCTATGGTCTCCTATAAACGCCATCGGCCGCGTACAGCGTCACGCCGTACGCTGCGTTACGATGCACTATAGAAATGTACTGTTGTGGTCTCTTTCGTACGCTGACCTGAACGTGTGGACGCCGTAGGCGACATTGGAACGCTTTACGCCGCGTCTCTAGTTATTTCGAACCATTGCAGCGTAAACGTCTTATTCGGCGTCAATACCTACAAAATGTCGAAATTTGATAAACAAAAAGATAAATTATTGATTGAATCAGTCCAATGTTATACTTATACACTCTTACAAATAAAAATTAGTTATACCACATTTATTCCACCCTTATACTAGGTATAGTTATACTTAGTATAAAACGAGAATAACTCTAAAATATTTCTTGACAAATAAACGAGGTTTATCTTCGGTATAGCTATTCTTCCGATCTATCAAAATGCACAATATGGCAACAGCGCAATCAAAGAGAAATGTACAAAAAGTAACATTTTATCTGTGAAAGCTGTCAGTTTTTCAACCGGGCGACCGTTTTGTTGATTGGTTTCATTTCCATATTGTTATATTTGTTTATACTTTCGTGTAAATAATTATATTAATTTGAAAATAGTTAAATTTCGATAAAGAACTTTGATTTTTTTTCAAAAATGCTGAATAAATCAATAAATAAATTTCGTCTCGGGCGGGGATCGAACCCGTGTCTCCAACGTACCGTATTGACGCTTTGACCACTTCGACCACCGAGCTCTTATCAGCTCCGACGAAATCTTTAACTGTATTGATCTCATTAATTTGGGGGAGGAGGGGTGGGGGGTGGAGATGGCTATGCTCGGAGTTTCTTTACGTGAACGATAAGTAATGATGAGATCCGTAAGAGACGCCGCGTTGGTAAGCCCCCCAAAAGGTGGACCGACGACCTGATGAAGGTCGCGGGAAGCCGCTGGATGCGAGAGGCGCAGGACCGATCGGTATGGAGATCCTTGGGGGAAGCCTATGTCCAACAGAGGGCGTCTGTTGGCTGAAATGATGATGATGATTGATCTCATTTGAACTTTGTTAATTTTTAATAGTAAATAAAGTCTACTTTAGTGTATCCATTAACTATATTTAAATATAATAACCTCAAATGACCACAGCAAACAAGCACAAATCGAGTTATACTAGGTTTATACAAGGGTGCGGGCTGGTATAACTTCGGAATAACGTTTGTATCAATAGAAATGTCAATGTTATACTCAGTATAAGTTATTCTTGGTTTATTTGTAGACATTTTGCTTATTCTTAATTTATTTTCGAGTTTAACTTTATGCCACGTTTATTTGTAAGGCTGTTAGTGTATTATACAATAAAAGTGATAAGGAACATGAAAATAATATTTATAAACACAAATGTTTACAGCAACTTTTCGTCAGGTGATATGGGATAGGATGCATTTTTGATGGCAGTTTTATTGCAAAAGTTCTAATATATGTTTGAAATGTTCTTGATTGATACGAAAAAATTCCATAAATTTAGTCTTTGAGTTGTTTCATTATTAAAATCTGGAAACATCCTTCTTTCTTTCTCTTTATAAATAATGTATGCCTTGTTGCCCTGAGTTTTCTTCGTATGCGGTTGTTTTATACCTCCTCTTCAAGTAACACAAACGCAGTCAAAAGTGTCGAATTTATATCCATTTTTTATAACACGACTACGCGCGAGCGCTGTTTGTCGTCGTTCGCGTATGATATGTATTGACCGCTGACGCTGGGCTTGGCGGTCAGACGTCGATCGAAACGTTTACGCTGAAGTCGGACGCTGCATATAGCATTTAATAGGAGACCAAGGCCTTACTGCGATTTCTATAGTATTATAGTTAATGTTGTGTGACTTGGCCGTTGACTTGTACCCACTAACGTATAAAGAATGTTCAACGACCAAGTCACACAACATTAACTATACTCGCGAGCAAAAGTTTGGAATCAGTTACTTGAAATTGGTTGCGCGTTATCTTGAGTAGTTAATACTTTTTTAATAATCGTAAAAATGACATCATTTTAAAGGTTCAACTCTTTACTTTTAAACTGATACCGAATTCATTAAAAACAAGCCAGTATTTATGGAGCCATTCCGCATTAAGTGAAGGTGTATCGAAAAAGACGTGTTTCAATTGTTTGATACGTCACGAGTTGCGACTGATTGACCCCCTATAAAAGCACCTGTTATCGGATTTTCTTTATCAGTCGACTTTCACACGTTGACCGGTACACATCTCCGCCACTTTTGACCCTTTACCTTGTACGACAATGGAGACAACACCTACAGAAGCAGCACAAATCGTAGCCCTATTGCAAGAAGGGCTCAGCCAGCGGGTTGTCGCTCGTCGGCTCCACATAAGCCAATCCAGTGTTTCGAAAGTTTATAAGCGCTTTCGGAAGACTGGTGGCTTTATCCCGAGACCAAGATCTGGACGGCGCCGGTGCACATCGGAGAGGGATGACCGTTTTATCGTGTCAACCTCTCTCCGAAATCGGCATTTGACTGGTGTCGACGTCCAACAGGAGCTCCGAGATGTTCGTGGGGTAGCAGCCAGCGAGTGGACAGTTCGTCGACGACTCAAGCAAGCGAATCTGACTCCAAAAAGGCCTGCCACAGGCCCGAAACTCACGGCAGCTCACCGACAAGCACGCCTTCAGTTTGCTCGCACCCATCTTGATTGGGAGGTTGAAGGCAAGTCCTGTTCTCCGACGAAAGCAGGATGTGTTTGCACGGTAGCGACAGAAGAGGACGGGTCTACAGGCGGCCTGGGGAGCGATTTGCACAGTGCTGTGTCGCTGAAACAGTGGCTTATGGGGGCGGCTCTTGTATGATGTGGGCCGGCATTTCCTTCGATGGTAAAACCGAGCTTGTTTTCGTGCCTGGCGGGGGACTAGGAGGCGGTCTAACTTCGGACCGGTACATTTCCGATATTCTCCTGGAACATGTTCCCTATGCGGGATACATCGGTGATGACTTCCTCCTTATGCACGATAATGCTCGTTGTCACACTGCCCGTGTAACAACGGAATACCTCGAAGAAGTCGGCATTGCCACATTGGACTGGCCAGCGCTCAGCCCTGACTTGAATCCCATTGAGCACATGTAGGATGAACTGAAGAGGAAGGTTCGTTCCAGAACTCCTGCTCCTTCATCTCTGAATGAGCTGAAATCAGCGTTGATTGAGAAGTGGGAAGGTATTCCACAAGAATCAATTCAGAAGCTGATCAGGTCTATGAAGAATCGTCTTGGAGCAGTTATTAGGCGAGGGGAGGGAACACAAAATATTGACACTTATTTTATAGATAAATAAAATTTTTATTTAATAATTTTTGTTTTATTCATTCATAATTTTTCCCTATTTCCTTGTTTTCCTACCTCCTTCACTTAATCCGGGATAACTCCACAATTACGGGCTCGATATGAATAAATTTTATATTGATTTAAAGTGGACAGTTGCACCTTTAACATGATGTCATTTTTATGATTATTAAAAATTTATTTAGTAAGCAAGATCACGCGGAACCAATTTCAAGTAACTGATTCCAAACTTTTGCTCGCGAGTGTATAATAATAAAGAAATCGCAGTAAGGAACTTTAGACTTGGCACGACTTTGTCTAGATTTCATTACTTTTTAGAGATAAACAAGCAGCTCCATCGAGACTTGGCTAGTTTTTTTACAGAATGTTTTTGGTGGGATTTCACTTCTTTTTGTAGAAACGTGAGCTATTGATTTATTTTATTAGATTTTCTTATTTGACACGGTTTTTTTTATTTTTAAGGGTAGTTTTTTTATTATTACAAATCTTTCCTTTCTTTTTTTCTTTTCTTTGTTGGAAGCGGCCCACCAAGTTGAATATTTTTTTGTAAAGGCGGTATGTCGATATCTCTAATAGTTTGGTTGGGCTCTTGTGTTTTCTAATCAGGGTCACCAAGTACTCCAGATCTTTGATTATCCTAGTTTTTATAGTTTTCCCTTTATGTGGCTATTAAACCCTTACTCTGTACCAAATTTCAGCTCTCTGAGTTTATGGGAAGTACTAGTTCTATTTTGATGATCATGAGTGAGTGAGTGTCTGTCTGTCATAAATGCGAAACTTTGCTTTCGCTTTAGTTCGGAACTAAATGACCTACAGACTTGAAATTTTGGATTTTAAGTATGTGATTATAGCTTACTGGATGACGAAAATTTCTGCGTTCTGGTCCTATCCAGAGGTTCTCAAATAGGGGCCTGAAATACGGCGAAATGGTTCCAGTAAAGGATGGTACGGCAGTGTTTGCTTCGCGCTCGACTTGGCGGGGGCACTGCCGTGCCCCCAGATTGACGAAATATTTAAATCAAATATACAACGAAATGAAGAAAGAAGTAAAGGAAGAGCTTGACGCCGTTAACTATATGTATCTTCAGTTGGACGGATGGAGTAATATAAACAACGAAGGTGTTATTAATTTTATTGTTTCAAAACCAGAACCATTCTTTGTCGAAAGTATAAACACTGAACAGAATCGCCACACAAGTGAATATCTCCGGGAAGAAATTTTAAAAATAATGAGGAGATACGGTGAAGAAAAGTTTGTTGTTGTTATTGGTGACAACGCCAGAAATATACAAAGGGCTTTTCGATTAGTCAAAGAAGTACAGCCACACGTTGTGCCGCTAAACTGCGCAGCACACACTATTAATTTGCTAGGTCATGACGTACTGAAATATGAAGCTTTGAACAATTTTCATCAAACTCTTCATAGATGTAATAAAATCTATAAAAAAATCACAAGTACTGGGATCGCGGCTACAGCAAATCGTGAAACAAAAGAAATCGGGAGAAAAATTAAAGCTGCCGTGCTGCACAAGATGGGGCAGTTACCTTACATCGCTAAAGAGTGAAAAATACAAAAGCCGCTCTGTTAGCGTTAGCCATATAAGAAAATACTGTCATGTTAAATGAAACAAAAGCAGCATTGCTTGATGATAATTTTTGGAATTATGTAGATCAATGCATATCTGTGCTTGAACCAATAACAGAACCTATATTTCAACTAAAATCCAACAAATGCAATGTCCATACAGTGTGTATGATCTTCAAGGATATGAAATCCAAAATGAGCTTCATTTTACCTAGTATTACGATTCTTGAAAATGAAACCAAGAATCAAATTCTGTCAGCAGTGGCAAAACGGATGGAAGACTGCGTAATAAAGCCTTTACATTTATCGGCTTATCTGCTTGACCCAAAGACTCAAGGAATCCAGTTAAACCAAGACGAAGAACTTGAAGCAATGAATTTTATTTATGAAATGGCAGGTGTATTGAATGTGGAAGTGATACCAGAATTAGCGGCTTATAAGGCCAAAGAAGGTTTTTGGCGAAAACCTTTTATTTGGCAGAATGTTAACGAAATAAATCCCTTAACCTGGTGGAAAGGAATATGTTCTTCGACAAAGTTGTGTAAAGTCGCAGTGCGTATTCTTTCAGCACCATGTACTTCTGCCGCCACAGAACGGTCTTTTAGTGCACTCGCAAATATCCATAATAAAAAACGGAATCGCCTGACCACAGAAAATGCGGCAAAAATAACATTTATTAAATATAATTGGAATATTTTTAATAAAATTCAAGATACGGAAGATGGCGACGATGATGACGAAGACGTTCCATCACCATGTCCAGTACAGACAGATAGTGATGATGAATCAGTGGATTTGAGAGAATCGAGAAGTGAGTTCCAGTTTATTTACTGCCTTTCGAATAATGATGACGGTAATTCACAAAATTTTTAGAAGTGTAGCGAAGCCATTGTTATAATAATATTTTGTTATTGTTAAAATAAGTAAAGTAACGCACTAATGTAAGTTTTAATATTATATTGACATCGTTTGACGAAAAAGATTGTGGTTCTATGGGTCTATTTTAAGTGTTTTTATCTACATTTAAAATTTGATTTAAGAAACTAATTTGGTGCATTAATGCTATACCCAAATTAATAATTCCATCTAACATTGTCAGTACTTGGAAAATTTTTTCGTAATTAAGTATTTTAGGCTTTTTGTTATTATTAAAGTGATCAATAAAGCACGGTTCAAATCTATATTTTTAGATTTTCATTCATTTCAATCCTTTTATTTGCAAATTAACAAAATTTCCTTTAAATAAGGGAACTAAAACTGTAGGTAGTATTTATCCACGTTTTGGATAAATACTCAAGTAAAAACGGATATTTATTGAGTATTTATCCGGATAAAATCCCAACTTTAAGCCCAACACCTCTTACTCTAAAGTTTTTCGAAATATCTTTAAAATCTTCATATAATTTATAAATTTCTCGTGTCACAGTGTTTGTAACCTAACTTCTCCGAACGACTTGACCCATCTTATGAATTTTTTTGTGAATGTTCGGCAGGTCTGAGAATAGGTCGTAATCGTAAACTCTTATTATCATATCTCTAGGTGATTATTATGGCGAAACGTAGTTCCGCGGGTGGGCGGTAGTAAGTCGGGCTTTATTATATAAAAAATATCCCAACGTTTATTGTAATAACAATGCAAAAATCTCAAAATGGTTTCAGAATTTTGGTACCTAAGCAAAATTTACTCATGTCGATTCTGGATGTTTTTTTAAATACAACAGAAAAGCTCTTGGCCTCCATCACACCTGATGATAAGTAAAGATAAGGCCTTTTCTTTTTTTTTTTTGAGGCGGGGGAATCTCTTTACGATTCAACAACGGGCTGAAAGCTGACAAAGCCGCCCCAAGGATATGCCATTGGACTCGGGTTACCTGGGTAACCCCATACCTGGCTAAACCACCCTCCAGAGCAACTTCTACCTCCGTAGAGACACACTCGGGATCGGCGTTGGCCATTCCCCGAGTGCAAGTACAGATAAGGCCTAGGTGGAAGCGAGATTCACCTGGACTTCACAACATCTGAGAAGCTGGCTATCTTACCTCTAATTATTGGAACACAATAATGCTATTAACATTGTTATTCTTGAACATTAAACTTCTGCCCCATGGGGTATCGAACCCCGGACCTTCCGATCAACACCTGGTGTTCTCAACCACTAGACCAGGGAGGCGGTTAATAAAATTGTCATTCGTGTCAGTAACATTACAATCAGAGTTAGTAATTTTTGATGATGTAGTCACAAAAAAAAAAAAGATAAATTACCACCTTCAAAACAAGAAATATCAGATCAGATTTTTTATCTCCTAACATAATATTTCTCTTAATTGTTTTAATGACTCCTGACTGAAAAGGTTGAAGACAGCACAGTTCAATCTTGAAGGGTGAAGTAAATTGAGATATAGCAGAAACTTTAAATGGTAAGATAGAAATACTTTTTTTGTAGCATCTTGCTTGCGCAGCTTTGCTCCTATAATACATTTTCAGTTTTGTTGTTACTTGAACAGCTTTTTCTACACTTGAAATTGGGTCATTGATTGTTTCTTTATCTTGAGATTTTGGTAATGCTGAAAATACAAAATTGCAAAGTTAATTACCTACTTCATTTAAATGAAATAAAAACTTAATTACACAAACACAAACAGCACCAACCATGAGGCTCAATAACTTCGATATTATTATCTTTTTGTAAACTTTCAGTGCTGGTTTTAGTAGCACTTTGACTTTGCAGACATTCTGTAACATGATCCATTCTTTGCCTTTTCAAAAATACTTCTTGAGAAGGTCCAGCATCAGATAGCCTTATTTTGCAATCCTCTTGACAAAAAAATTTTGTGGGCACAGCCTTATCTGCCAAAAGTATCTTCTGACTGAAGCCCATTTTATACTTCATATAGTTAATTGTGTCTTTTTCCATCTGCAATTCAATTATTGTTGTTATAACAAGTATCTCCTATTAAGTTTGAAAAGAAGAAACAAATACATTTTAATTTATAAGGCAACACAGAAATCTATAAAAATAGTCAAACCACATAACAGAAAACATTTGATATCCTGAGTGGAGTGTTGCAGTCAGTGTAGGGTTGAAAAGGATCATTTCAACTTATGGTGTAAGATTTAGCCATAATAAAAGGCTTGGTAACTTATTATTTTATAACATATTATTTTGTCACATAAACAGCAATATTTTTACCTAATATGCCTAATAACCTGCAATGAAAATGACCCGCCTCATATGGGTCCATTTGGAAATATTAGTATATAAAATATAATATTTTACAAACAATAACTGTAAGTCTTGTACAATTTGAAAGTATACTCCATAAGCTTTATTTTTACATACTCTAGACATGAATAAAAGAAGTATTGCTGACAATAGACTTTTTCTTCAGAAAACCATGTTTCTCATTTTTCCGTTACACACAATATCTGGGACTGTGCAGAGATTTAAATCGTTAGATGCGACCTTCTCATATATAAGGCTCTCAAAAATGTGTCAATGTTGAAAAGAGTGAGCTCACTCATTCCGTCGTAGTCTGTGGCAGAAAACGCAGAGCGTTAGACGTCAAATGCATTTTTTCTTTTCCCTAATTTCAAGTATAAAATAATAAAATATGCCTTCCTGTGCCTGTGAATACCAACAAATCTAAGGGAATTACATTTTATGCGTAACTACCTATTTACTAATTATTTTCATCATTTCCCAAATAAATTACTTACTTAATTTGGAGTCGAATACGTATTTATATGAGTGAAACCGAACAATATGTGCCTGAGCGAGATCGATATATGTACCTATCACTGTTTAGCATACAGCGTTTAATCCAAATTAGTTTGATCGCTTGCATAATACACCGTTAGCAATTTTAGGTATCAAAGTTTTCTAGTGCATCGCATATTGTGTGAATTTGTCATGTAACGCACAGAGACATAAAATGTAGTCACTTTTTACAAGCGCAAGGCGCATCTAACGATTTAAATCTCTGGGACTGTGCATTGTTAAAAGTTAATTGAATCAATGTTTATTCAAAAATTGATTATTCCTACAGATTGATTGACCCTTTCATTAAATATAAGCTTTTCTTAAATATTTTCCTTCACCCTAAGGTTGCCTGGCAGAAATTGCTATTTTAGCAATAAGGCCGCCTTTTGTGTTTGTATCTGCTAAGTATGTGTAATAATTTTAAGTTTCTTTGTGCACTATAGCATTCATTCATTCATTCATTTTTGATTTGTCGAGATCTTCTGAACCAAGGCGTAAAGTGGGTCGATTTCGTTGCAGGTAAGTGTATTAATAAAAGAAACTTACGTTAAAGTGATCTTCGCACATGAAAACATTTGAATGTAATGAAATATTTTTTGGGTCCCTTCCAGCTAATTCTAACCACATTTTACGTCTTTTGGGATCCGTTGGCACAGAAACAAACAGTTTGTTTGGACTTTTTATAGACGTATTTGTACATTGTGGCACTACACACCATTTATACACCATTCCTTCCAATAAATCTTAACAAAAATTATGAAATTCACTGAAATAAGTAAATTAACATAGGTATTTTGTTTACTTGCGTGTGACGTCACGCCACGCACGTCACGTCACAAATTATATTACTGTTACAGATAGGAATCAACCCCTCTAGCGGCCGTTTCGTAGTGAAATGACAGCTCCGTAATGATAGTGCTGCAAAACTATCGACTGCTTATTATCGACATACTGAAAATTATCGATATAAATTTAAAGCCCTAATCTACTTTTTTAATTCTGATAATATTTTAGGTTATTAAAAATCAAAACAACGAAATGCGATTATCTTTTTATTGAATTTAACATACAATATGACAAAAACGTACACAATGGAACTTATTAGAACCCACAATTCTCCGCCATGCAACGCTGTGCTTACTCTGCGATTCTGAAAAGATAAATAAGCATTTGTATAAAGTGTGACGACTCTAAAATGAAAAACAGTGAAAAACCTAGTAAAAATAAATAACCTGCCTCTCCATCTGATCTTAGTCTCTCCACTTCTCAATATCTGTACACCTGTTGATACAAAAAAGATAATTATATAAGACATTACTTTGTTTTTGAAAATAATTTTGTTTTATTGATTATTTACAAAACTTCAGATTGAAGAATTGAACTCTGCAGACAATGGCAAATAGTTTAAAACGTTTGAATACATTTTGAAGAAGTTAACATTAAAAGCAATTAATTTTATAGTAGGTAATCTAACCAAACAAATCAATCTAGTTTTTAATTTTGATGAATATGTTAAGGTCAATAAGAAATGTTTTCCATAAATTAATGATATTCATTCATATAAATGATTTTAATTAGAGTTTGAAAAAGCATTTAAAAGGAATGGCATACCCATTCCTTTTGTAATGCTTTTAAAATTATGTTTATCAAACTTTCACATTCTCTTAAATAATTGTGTCAGAGTTAAATGTTCCAAATTGGTTCACTAAACTCAAATAAAACTAGATTTATTAAATTCTCATGGCCAAATGTAAGGAAAGTGGATACAATCGAATCGTTGAACTCATCAATTGTAGTTACAAAATTTTTGGGTATTACACTTGATGCACGTTTGTGGGATCAACATAGTCCTTCGCGAACAGACCTAGTTCTGTTGTATATGTAGTAAAACAATTCAAGCATGTTACTATGTTGATACGGCAAGATAAATTTACTTAGTTATTTTCAGTGTCATGTAATTGGCTATTACTGCTGGGTTTCGGCTGCTAGTATAGAAAGTATTTTTGGACTTCAGTTGGTGCTATTTATAATTCACAAGCAAAGGTTTCTCTAAGAAATATTTTTAACTAAATTAATATATTGATTTAAGCTGAACAGTCTAATTATGAAAATTTGATTTGTCTATAAAAATTATAAAACCTTTGGTACCAATTTTCGATTTCATAATCTAAACACAAGAAATAGAAAGCCACTGTGAACAAGTGTGTATTGATCTGCTCATCACGTTCTAGTCATTTTCTGATATAACCATAAAAAGTAGGTGTTATAATAGCAACGTAACATCCCATTTTTTTTTTCGTCGTGACTATTGTGATTTTCAAAGCTTATTTACTCGCAAACTATAAGACTTGAGAGAAAATTGACATGAATAAAAAGTGTTAATTTTAAAGCTATTCTATATGATACAACCATAAAAATTAGGTGTCCTAATATCAAGGCAACATCCCAAAATATCCCATCCAGTTAAATATAATTATTTATAATTCTGATAAAATATTTGTTTAATTAAGTATTTATTTGAGTCATGAATCGGAACTTATACTTTACACAAACATTTTATTTTTAAACTTTAGAATTATAATTTTATTTAATTAGGCTGATATTCTTGTTTTTATTTAATGTGGAATTAATTATTACATTTTTGATAAAAATAACCTAAGGAGATAAATTATTTTTTTCATCACGGAAATTAGTATGCATGAAACGGAAAAAATCGATTTGTCAAGGGAACTTTCTTATCTTGAATGTACTATATTTAATTTTATCACTGATTAGCCTTTCAGAAACAAGGGGTTAATAAGCAAACATATTTATGTCAAAAACAAATTAATCACCTTTTGACAGCCCACTTTCTGTTATTCATGTCCTGTTCATTGCTTGTGCAGTGGCTTATGTTCTTAGCATATTAATAAAATTGATAAAATGAAATTCAGGTCCATGGTGAGTAACCAAAGCTTCTAACATATCGAGCTTCTCTATGCTTCCGAAGTCACCTTGCGCCCAGACATGTGCACCATCAGAAGATCAATTTTAGCAGAGCTTTGCTACTCTTTTTGAGAAGAAGTGTTTTTCATTTTCATTCAATCTAAAAAAAAATTACATGTAATTTTGAACAACAACATAGTGTAGGTTATTTAATGGAAAACATAATATTAAATTAATTTTAAACTATTGTTTATTTAATGAAAAAAATATTACACAACTTTGCTCACCTATCATTATTGGATTTTTAAGTATTCCTGAATTTATTTCACTTGGAGGAAGTTATTTATTGCATACTCAACTCAAGATATTCATCTTCAAGTATTTGTGTTTCAAAATAACACTAGTTTTTCTGTGTTCATAAGTTGTTTTTATCGATTTCAAAATTGATGTGCATCCAGAAATGTAACCTCTGTTGAAGCCGATGGTCTGTAATATATTTTAGTGGATTCATAACAATATAAAGTTCGCTCGTTTTTTAGTATGGGAAAGTTCAACTTCATACATTTTGGTAAATAACTATTAGGCCAAAGATGAAAGCGTTCTTCACCTGGATTTGCCTACAAGAGAGTTGCTGGATGTCTGATTATCAGAGTAACAAGTTGTACTCTGCACAAGTTGTACTGTCACCATGGTGATCTGATAAACTTAAGTAAGATTATGGTAGCTAACCAGGTGGGCTCAGCTATATTAGCATGAAATAGTATGAAACAATGAAAGGTCAAAAAGTTATTAAGTTTAGAAAATCACAAGCAAACAAACCGATAAAACTGCCGAATCCCTTCGTACACACAGGTACTGTTATTGAATCAAGAACAGTGAGTGTCAAAAATCTTAAAAAACATGCTTAAAACACATAAAATCTGAAGATAAATTAGAGATTTAAACAAACCAACAATGTAATAATGAAAAATGAAATGCAAATGTGTGCGTTCTACTTCTATGATGAAATGACACGACACGACACACACACATGCACCCAAAAGCAAAATGGCGTCAAAAAAAATGGCGGAGACTGTCTCAGAGCCGCTCCACTAACGACCCGCTAGTTATAGGGGTGATTCCAACGCCTGCGTCACGTCATGTTTGCCGCCATTCACGAGGCTCCCTCCACAGACTATACTACATAGAGCTTAGATAAAGGATGGAATAGATAGGACGTGACCGTATACCCGTAAGGGACAGACATAGATGACGTCATACCTGCCTAAAGTAGATGGGTATACCAGTGTTGCTTTAAGTTTTACCCTACTTTATGTTTATAGTGGTAAAAAGGTTGGTTGATCTACGTATTTTTATTGAGACATTTTAATGAGCGCCCTTCGCTCAACAATATGTCTCAACAAAATAAAAGTGGGAGGAAGTTGCGAATTTTTTTATTGTATTTCTTCATTTAACCTTCGCAGTCTAAAGCTATTTACACTTTTAAATAAAACTATACTTTTCGGATTTAGTCGAGTATATTTAGTTTTAAAACATTTTACTTAATTATTTAAGCTATTATGTAAACATCTTTACAAATATAAGAAAAAATATTAGGAATCATCATCATCAGCCCACACGCGTCCACTGCTGGACATAGGCCTCTCCAAGTGCTCGCCACTGAGTACGATCCGCGACTCAGTGGCGTCGCGTCCACTTCCAGCTTTTGCCAGCTAGGTACCTATATATCATTGTTTTTTCTTTATCTCTGCAATTTATTTAAAATCCAATATTTATACATTTACTAAATATTTGTGAAGATTTAGAAAATGTATAAATATTAAATTTTAAATAAACATTTTCTAAAATTAGATTTCAATAACTCCGTTATTGTCATCGAATAAAGCGTATTAGCAATGAATTCGCATATTTAATAGTACATTGTTACCCTAGGGGTGAAAGTAACTTATTTAGTCCCGAGACGGTGTTTGGCGCCCGAGCGTAGCGAGGGCACCAATAGTTCGAGGGACTAAATAAGTCTTTAACCCGAGGTAAACACTGTGCTTTTCATTACGAATACAAGGAAAGTTAAAATAAAACAATGAATTAGCTAAAACTCAACAACTTCTGCTTTACCCCGCTTTCTGTTATAAAATCAGGCGGTAACTCCATACCTGAATCAGATGAACTCATTGTGTTAATTATTAACACAATGTTATACAAATATAATTTACAATTAATACAAATCTCTGCTATACGGAAGTATTAACAAAACTCTATAAATGGAAAAAACAAATGAAGATCGCATTGCCGCTTTCGCGCTTATTTTGTTTTTTTTTCTGTGGCCGGCCAATTATTCAGCCATTATTTTACATTTTCATAATTTAAAAAATGGTAAATATTTTGCCCAAATCTATGTTATTTTAAAGAAATAGTTGAAAATAACTTATAATAAAGTCATTTAAAAATATATATTCTTTATATACTTAACATTATGTTATTTCAATTAACACCGTAATTGAGTGTAATTGTAATTTAACGAGCGGCTGTATAGAAAGTCGGAACATGGTTCAATAAAAATGTCAAAAAAGAACTAGCTTCTCTTTTAAAATTTGACAGCAGCTGTCAGTTGAAAATGATTCTCCCTAGGGCTGAAAAGTATTACTTTCAACCCGCTCCTCAGGCATCTTCAGATCTACTTTCAGAGTATGAGTAATGAAAATATTTTTTACAAATACATTTCATCAAAAGCGGGTAGTGATTATGCGTAAACTCTTCAGTAAAAATATTGATTTAACAATTTTTCTAAGCATTGGTGCAAAAGGGAATGCATAGTAATTTTATTTCCAAAAATTTTATTTCTACGATATGTTTTTTCAGCAACTTCGCACGTGGTAACTACCTCTTTGATTGCAGACTATTATATGGTTCAGAGGCAATCAGTGATTCCACACATTTGTGACAATTTATTTCTCGCTGCATTTTATGTATGTACTTAATAATATTTTCAGAAAATCTCTATTGGTTTCCCCTACAGTATCTAAAATGTCCAACCGCTCATTTTGCATCATTAACTTACACTTCAAATCACTTAACACATTTTCAAGTTTGGCTACTTTTTTTCCCAATCGTTTAAGCGATTTACGCACTGCCCGTAGTTTTTTATTTGATGACCTCGCTGATTGTTTCAAACGCAGCATTTGAAACCGCATTTTTCTTTCGGGGCGTATTCAAATTTGAACCGAAATCCAACACCGATATGTCCTGAAACAATATGTATATAGGTTAAAAATAAAAGCAGGTGCTAATTTTACAACATTAAAAATAATAATTAAGAAATTTGTAAACTGTATCTGTACTAATGGTCAGACTTGTTATATAAATAGGAAATGTCCAAAATCAAACCATTAATAATATTTTTGGCCATTTCAAAATAGTAGAAAAGAATTTGGTACCTACCCATGTTAACATACTCTTATAAAAATTTTGGTGTCATTAATCCAAAACTGTAAAATTAATTTTGAAATTCCCTTATACAAATAGTTGGGTCTGTGAAAAATAAATATAGGTTTCGGCTTGATAGGGTATTTACTTTGTAGATATAATATGTATAAGTTACTGACCTGTAAAAAAAGTTAGGAATAGCACCACTCCCAAGAAAAGTGCCTTTTTTGTTTTTCTGAATCCACTGTTGTTCAAAATGCTTAGAACACATTCGGGTATGCTTGGTTGGCTGCCAATTCAATCGACCAGTAGCTTTAACCCAACTGTTTCGAGTAATTATCTCCGAAGGAAATCTGTTAAATACAGACGAACAAGCAAATAGAAAGTTTCACTTCAAAAGAATTACCTTTGTTATCTAAAATGCTCAAAATTTTATACTTAAATATGTCAATATTAATGTAACACAGAAACTAATATGTGAGTTCCCTTTAACGTAACAAATTACCTACGAATCAAGGAAAAATAGTCGTAGCGTAACTGGTATCATTATAACCCGGCAAAATGTTATACGCGTTGGATGTATACGTGACCATATTGAATGGCGACATTCTTAATTTATTAGGTTAATAGTAACCTTATAATTAGTTTGAAATTTAATGTTTAATCCCATAATATGATTGAGAATCATAGTAGAAGGATAAAATATTGCAATATAACTTGTATTTATAATTTAAAAAATAGTTTTGGCGCTTAATATTGACACAATTTAGGTCTTACCTGTAAAGGTTATATTTTCCTGTTTTCTAGCACTATCACTATTACAACCTAAAGCGGAGCAGTGCACCATGATTTAAATGTTCAAATAGTTCACAATTACACTAATTAAACTGTTAAATAATTGCACAGTGAGCTATACTTCACGCAACAAATTTCATCCAAGTATTTGTTTAGCACCAGACGCTGGTGATAAACAATCCCCACTACCAGTTTCACCTATATACGGTGACAAAGACAAAAAAAATGATGCCGTCTTCTTCTTTCCTTTGGCAATGTGTATAAGTTTATCTCTTTTCCTCATGTTTGACGGCTTTTATAGCCCATCTATTCCATTCTATATCTATGACATAGAGATACTACGTCTCCTGACTATAGAAAAAAAGAGGACTCGGCATAACGAACGTAGTTATAGGAATGTGATGTATTTCGACGGCATACTTTCTGACATATTGGCATCTCTTTTTAACTTATGAGGATAATCATAAGTAAAAAAGGACAACAGTAGTTATATCATTACCAAAAATGGCAACATTATCTTGGCGACGTCACAGAATATCTCACTGCGGCCGGTCGCCATGTTTTGTCACAGTACTCACAATGAACAACAAGTACATCAGTTGTCATCGCGACTTGTTTGTTTCAGTGTTTTGAAGAAAATTTTGTTATTAGGCGAAAATTGTGCTTGTTTAAAGTGTTGAACTTGCATAATACTGCATTTATTATGGGTAAGTGCAGTGTGTTAGGCTGCCGCATGAGCAAGCAAGCCGCCATCTTTGTGCCAGATTCACATTTAGGTATGCACGTTTTTTTCGTAGGTATTTCATGTCTATTCTTTTTTTTTCCTTAGTCTGAGTACTACGTACTATAGGCGTGTTCGGGTAGCCTGTGGTGGCGTTTTTAGCATTATCAAAATTGGCGTTGATGTAAAGCGTTCGCTTAGAAGGTTATGAAATTTTTGCCATTTTTGCTCCACACCCTAACCGAACGCTACATTATCAATATGTCAAAGTCATAAGCTATTATAACCTAAATTTATTTTCAGTTTCCAGATTCTGGATGTATTATGATGTAATAAGCTCGCTTCATGATTAACGATCATTAATTTCCATAAATAATGAAAATAAAATTTATTTCGTTAAAACTTATGCAATCGTGTCAAAAATTTTACGTATAGTAAACGTCAAAAATCTTAAATGTCAAAAACTGCCACTTTTGACCCTCTTCGATAGCTGGGGCGAAATTGGCAGTTCACAATGCCATTTTTGACATTTTTTCAGCTATCCGAACGGTTGACGTAAACAGATAAAAATGCAACTTTTGTTCACATTTCTTCTAACCGAACGCTCCTTGTGTCAATTTTGTCATTTTTAACAGTTATTTTTGCCACCTTGATGCTATCCGAACGCGCCTTATATCGAGGCTCTGCGGGCCTATTCGCTAAAGCGGGGAATTCACTACCAGACTGCCCGCGCCGGGCTGCCCGTCACGGGCAAGTCTGTCCCATGTCTGCTCGTGAATGCTAGGCAACGGACACGGGCAATCCCGTCGGCCCGTGCCCGCCGTCTGCCCGGAGAATCGCATTTTGTCTGCGCGGGCACAGACAAGTCTGAACGTGAATGGTCGCGCCGGGCAGCCCGCCTGCATTCACGCGTCAGAGTCGACGAGAGCGCATGTTTGTTTTGAATATTTTGAATTGTTTAACATGAATCCAATTCTTCCAATAAGGACATATGACTGTATTTATTTCTCTCTAGGTACTAGAAGGGCAATCGCACTATTTACGAATGTTTGAACCAAAACCAAAACATTACCGTTCCCATGTGTTTTGACATCTGACTACTGTCAAGGTGTTGTCAAAATGTATGGGAACGGAAACGTTTCTGATTTCGTTGAAACGTTATAAATAGTGCGATTGTCCTTCAGTTCTTGCACCATACTCTTTTCCTTTTTCTTTCTTCCATTGCAATTACACCTCCAACTATAGCAAGTCTCCGTCTTGTTTCTGCCATCATGTTGTATAGTTGACCAATCTGCAGCTCTCCGAAAGACTAAATGATGGCCCGTTATGTGTGTTCTCAATACGGGCAAGCGACAGACTTGGGCCGGGCCGGGCGGCCCACGGGCAGTCTGAAGGCGCCGGGAACCCCCGAGAACACCTGAGAAGCGTGAATGTGATGGGTTTCTCGGCTTCTCGTTCTCGGGCTCGCCTGTTCTCCGATCGGTGTCGGTTTTTTTGCCCGCTTCAAAGGGTTTCTCGGGCAAGAAAAGAGGTGTGCATTACCGCAGCAAAATGTTGTGCTTTAGAGAAGTGAGAGTAGGTATATCAAATAATTAGTTCATCATGAGGAGAAATTAGTTCATGAATAGCAAAATTTGTTCGCATTGTAGTTTTAAAGTTATTCGAGAAAAACAGATTTTGCTGGAGTAATGTTCGAAACGTTACCCTGGCAAAATCTTTTTTTATAAAATCGTTTCCATCCAGAACCAAATACATGAATAGATAGATTTTGTTGCGTATTAAATGTTTGTGAATAGCAAAATTTGTGTGTGTTGTAATTCTTAAGTTATTTAACATTTTGCTGTGGTAACGTTTTAGGATATCCCAGATCTCGAAATCGGTTGAACATAGAAGTTTGCAACCTTTATAATTCGGTCGGCTTATTGACAAATTACTGATATATCTTATTTTTGATATAACTTTCATAATAGCCGTAATTCAAAGCTGGAATTAACAGGATTGTTTATTGATTGAACATTTTAATTTGTTCATAGTATGCCATGTTTCCTTGTTTAATGGAAGCTGCGTATTCGATGACTTAAAAAACCTTTTTAAAATTCTCTAGTTTATGTTCATATTGTGTAAAGTTGCATAATCTAAGTTTACTGTCGTTATAAAGGTGTACCAAGGGTACATGTTACAGCCTTTTATTTTATTGTAAGTGTACTGGTTTTCTGAGAAATTCGTGTTTTCTGATTTTTGAAAACATTTCATTACATTGGTATTCATCAAGCAAATCAAAAACTAATGCTTGAACAAATTTGAACAAATTAAGGTCTATTATTGGTATTTTTTTCAAACTTCTATGTTCAACCGATTTCGAGATCTGGGATATCCTAAAACGTTACCGCAGCAAAATCTTAAAAATCCTTTACAGTGCATGCTGCTCAACTGTGGAATGCTCTGCCGGTTGATATCCGTAAAAACACTTGCATAGTGTCGTTTAAGAAGCAGCTAAAAGCTCATCTGCTCTCGAATTTGTCATAGTGATATATATATTTTATTATTTATTTATTTATTTATTTATTACAATCACAGAACACAATACCCCAATACAATCTTCTGCTAAACCACAATGCGGTTTGTTGGCAGACGAAGCTCCATTTTTAACAATAATTTGACGCGATTACACATATACTAAGAACTTATAACACTTTAGACTCACAAACTAATCAATCAATATATGATATTATATTATATACTACATTATTGCATTTTTTACCTTAGATAGAAGGACATTACCAACATTTCTTTTAAATTGTTGTTTCGTTACACATTCACGTATGTCTGTTGGTAAATCATTATATATTTTCGGCACTAAGTACTTTCTACATCTTTTACCATAATAATTTGTAAAACTAGGGACTACAAGCCTATCAGTTTCTCTGTTTCTCACTAGCCTCTGAAAACTAACTACATTTTTAAATTCATCATTACAAAACTGCTCCACAGCCAATAGTAACACTACCTTCTCGTGGACCGGCAGCATTTTACATTCTACGAAAAGTTGTTCATAAGTATTATTTTTACATCTAATTTTCGTTTTTTTATCGACAATTAATTTCATAAATCTAATCTGTAAAACTTTTATTTTGTCCAAGTATGTTTTGAACGTACGTCCGTAGCTCGCCAGTCCATAAGACAGAAGCGAGTCTACTAGTGCATAGTATATCATATACATAGTCGCCCTGTCCAGTACAAACTTCAGGTGCTGGAACTTTACAAGTACTGATCTTAGTTTATTACAGATGTAATTTACGTGCGGCTGCCATGAGAACTTGTAATCTATGAGCAAGCCCAAGTACTTGTACTGCTCCACCACCTGCAACTCGGCGCAGGCGAACCCGCTGTCGGGCGTGGCCGGCACGGTACTGCTACGGTGGAGGCAGTCAAAGCTGTGGCCCACAATGCGCGGCGGTCTGTAGCTTTCTTTCGAGTACGGAGACCGTATGCACATACACTTGGTTTTCGCTATGTTAATTATGATCCCATTATCATGCGACCACTTTATAATATTGGTAAGGTCTTCCTGTAATTTATTTTCTATGGTAATTAGGTCCTTTCCGGCCTAGGCAAGGCAAGTATCATCCGCATACATATAGACATTACAGTTTTTAATCACATTACGCATACTGTTAACGTGCACTATGTACCCGACGGGACCGATCACGGAGCCGGTGGGTACGCCGCAGGAGACGTGCGCGGGAGCTCCACACTCGTCTCCCACGGCCGTACGCAGCGTTCGATCCTGAAGGTAGGCTCGGAGCCATCCTTGGAGCGGGCCTGCAATCCCGCACTCCTCCATGGCCTGAAGCAGCTGGTCGTGGCCCAGGGTATCAAAAGCTTTTTTGAAATCAATATAGATCACGACCACCTGCTTCCTCTGGTCTAACGCTTCGTTGACCTCGCTTAGAATATTATAGTTTACAAGAAATCTACTGATTTGAGTTGTTAAGTATTTTATGTAAACAAGAGGTATATGATTTTATTTCGGTAGTCCATGTTTCTAAGTCCGCGTGTGTGTGTATGTTACTTATAATAGTAGTAAGGTAAATTTATAAATGTACACCTCGTCCCGCATCTACTTAATTTTCACTTCCGCTAGGGTTGGCTGGAAGAGATCTCTTCAAGAGATAAGCTCGCCCTTGTACATGTTTGTTGTATAATCTGTTTCTATTTGAAAAATGTGTGTACAATAAAGAATATATATATACGCAACGTAATATACTCGTAAGTTCCGTTTTACATGCGATTTATCGCTAGTTTTTTAAATAAATGAGCTATTACAATGTTTCTGCGTAGGTGGTGGTGTACCGGATTTTATTTTTTCTGCGTGTAACATAGAATTTGTTTTTATTGACAAATACTGAATTCGAGTGATTCAAAAATCCTTAAAATTGGGAACAGTACTGTGGGGCTAGCACGCAGGAGAATCGAAAATCGAATCGAAATCCGAATCGAGGAGTTTGTATGGCAATTTTATTCACAACCGATCCGTAGTCACACCGTATTACCACACCAGTGTGGACGACGAGACGCTGCGTTGGTAGGCCCCCCAAAAGGTAGACCGACGACCTGGTGAAGGTCGCGGGAAGCCGCTGGATGCGGGAGGCGCAGGACCGATCTGTGTGGAGATCCTTGGGGGAGGCCTATGTCCAACAGTGGGAGTCTTTTATGCCACGTTTATTTATAAGGCTGACGTAGTATTACCTACTTGTTAGACCTAAAGCTAATTATATATTTTACATCATCTTCATTACCTAATCATCAGAAACTTCGGAAAGTGCTGGTTAGGGAATCCAGAGCGTTGATTAGCGGATATGAAGACGAATTTAAGATACATTCTTATGGCTCCGAAATGTTTATGATATTGCCACACCGAAGTTTACAGCAAGCACAAATTGATATTGAGGCACGTGCAGATGAAAATGAACTTGTGCGCGTTGGGTAATAATACAAAAAAGTTAAACAGTAGGTAAATGATTAGTTTTATTTATGTTAATGTGATAAAAAATTAAGGCCCTTAACCAATTTACAGAACATCTGGCAGCTTGGTAACAATTGTGTCTGATAATTCACACCAAACACGTTCAACTGTTATGGTTCGAGCAATAAATGAAGGTCTTACTTCTGCTCTTTTTAGGTATGTTGGTGAATGTCTTTCGGACTTCTACATACTTTTTATTACTGAAATAATTATTGTTACTTAGCTTAAGTAAGTTAGAGATTAATTAATGAAAGTTTGTTTTATCCAATATTAAAGTAAGTAAGTACTAATTTTTACAAGGAAATAGTCTCTCGAACACATTTTCGTGGGTGCAATGCGATCAGCAATATTGCTGAAAAATTATTGCAAATGGCCATTCTCATCATCATCATCACAGCTCATATACGTCCCCACCGAGGGGCTCGAGCCTACCATATGTTAGGGTGATTAGGCCTCAGTCAACCACGCTGGCCCAGTGCGGATTGGTCGACTTCACATACACCATTGAATCTCTTAGCAGATGTATGCAGGTTGCCTCACGATGTTTTCCTTCACCGTAGGAGCATCGGACAATTGTACATATGAAATTCGACGAAAAACACATTGGTACATGGCGGGTCTCGAACCCCGACCTCCCGATTGGAAGGCAAGTGCCGAGTCCACAGCGCCACCGACGCTCTATTGATTGTTTAAACGAGGTGAATGCAAATGGTATAAACTTTTATAGTAATAAGTAATATCTACTCAGTTACGGCTATTGATCTTATACATATAACAACGTGTTTAATTATAACGACACTTATTGTATAGGTTTACGACAGCGACACTTAGATATTATATAGAAAATTCTGGTTTGTTTAGAATTGGGATACGTGATTGTGGACCGCATCTCGCCGATCTCATAGACAAGTCTAACGAAGAAGCATTTATTGCGGCACCATCGCTAATATCTCCGAGGCATACTCATGACTTCCGTCTAGAATTCCCATTCGCACTTCCTACGGATGGTATACTTTGTTCTGGTAAGTAAACTAGGAGTATAAAAGGTCGGAATCAATTTAAACTCAGCTGTCAGTTGTAAAACGTAATTTTTCCACAGTGGCTTTGATAAACGCAGAAGAAGAACCAGTTGCAGTCAGGGAGTTTTCTATACGTAAAGGGGATCGTTGTTTTTGCATATGGCACTGCGATTGTGTGTGTTTAGGTAAGTCTTTTTACTTCTGGCTGATCTATTGTGGCTGACCCCTCTTTCAAAGGTCTCCAATAGGCCTGTAGCATTAAAATAGCCGATGACCTTTTCTGGAGACAGAGCCTTTGCCTCATAAGGTGGCAAACTAGGTCCGCCCAGTGCTCGGCTCCCTGTGTGGATGAGAGCATAGCATTCACAGAGGATCTGAGATGGTGTCTCGTCATCCTCACTACTGAATCTGCACATGGGGGCATTTGCTAATCCCATTCTGTGCAGATGTTTGTTGAGTTAACAGTGGCCAGTCAAGGCAAGGCTAGTGAGAACCTTTAGTTGCTCTGCTCAGTTGGAGGTTTCGCATTGCGTCCCTGGGTCATAATTCCTTATTGAGCATTTTCGAGTGCAAAAGTCCTGGACTCTGAGCCCACTGGAGTCGGGCTTGTGTCTGTACCCAATCCCTAAGGGCTCTCTTTTTTGTCACCCTCGAAATGCCACATGATGGTTCTGGTCCTATAAGAACGTTCTCGGAGCCAGTCCTCGCTAGTTCGTCGGCAATTTCATTGCCTCGGATGTTGGTGTGACCTGGAACCCAACCAATCATAACCGAGTTCCTGGTCGCCAAATCGTTCAAGACCTTCGAACATTTCGAACACTTCGTTCGTTTTCACCCTAGCTCGACTGGTTTGCGTGAACGCAGTCGATGATGGCATACATTTCTGCCTGAAAAACGGTGGCATGTGCTCCCAGGCTCGTGGTCCTCCTGGATTTCGTACTACCTCCGTAGACACCTGCACCTGAACGGCCCTCTTTTCTGGAGCCGTCAGTGTACCAAATCCTGGCTGGCTTTCGTAAAGGGCTCAGGGATTTGCTTATCCCATTTTTCCCTGTTAGGAATCGTAACTCTGTAGTTCCTCTTGCATGGCATCAGCTGGCATTGCCATTACAGGATTTGCCATGAGGCTACCATGTAGTTTCCTCATGGTTTGGGATTTCCAACTCGATCGGCCTCCCTCCACCGCTGTGAGCATGGCCATCCTTGCCTCCCACTGAATGAACAGGTGGAGTGTCCCACCACTCCACCTGTTCTTTCAGTGGGAGGCAAGGATAGCTTCCAAAGCAAGGGTGGGAGAAGACGAGAAGGCCCCCGTGATCATCAAGCAGGCACATCTTTGCAGGCTTTCGAGGGCCTTAATAGTGGTCCCTAATTGCCGTTTATACACCCGTAGCTAACCATAGGTCTTACCACAGCGGTGTAGAGCCATAGTAGATAGCTTGGTTTCAGTCCCCACCGGGAAAAGGCCAGCTTGCGGCAAATTCCGAGCGCTGCTTTGGCCTTCTTGATTATGTTTTGTATATTTGTACACCAATTTAGCCTTTGGTCTAAGAGGACCCCAAGGTATTTGGCACTTTGTGAGAATTCAATTGTCCTTCCAAAGAGCTTAGCCACTGGAACGTCCGTGGGGACTATAGTCCCCAAAATCTCGATCTTCTCGATCGACCTGAGTACTATGGTACCCAGTTCCCTTTGCGTAAAACCGCGCGGTGTGATAAAAAAATCGCGAAAAATAAAATATTTTCTCTATGGCTTTATTCCTTTGTCAATAGTCTCTTTCATAAGTTGACAGGTCATGTCCAATTTATTTTTAGTCTTAGATTGAAATAAATTTGTCATAGTCTGCGGTTTAATTTACTTGGCCGTATCCATACGTTTCTTACTCCATGACCGATGAGATTTATTGCGTACTTACTTAGTCTGTATTAGTATTTTCGTAGAGTGTTCTATATCAAAATAAACTAGAAGAATTGGGCTACATTATTATGTATGGTTTATGATAGTTTATAGTGTTATATTGCCACACTAAACGTTTTTTTCAAAAAGTGAGTATTTTTGAAATTTTAAGCACTTTAGTTACTGTTCTCGTCATTATTCATTCAATTATGAATCCTTATCTAATTAACTATTATAAGTTCATTCCTGATTAAATTAGCTTTCCATACGTATTTTTTATTTAATTTTAGACACAATAATTTATTTTTTGCAATTTTTTTAAATTTGAGGTCGCGCGTGCGCATCTCGCGTATATAATTACGTAATTAATCGATTTTATTATTTTTTTCTTTTTTCATTAAAAATATTACCCAAAACTATTATATATCAAAATAATCTTCAAGAATAGGGCTATAATAATATATATGGTTATTTAAAGTTTTATAAAATAGTTTTTGTGCAAAAATTTTTTAAAAAAAATCGGGTCTTCCGCGACCTTCCGAACATTTTCGCGCTTCATTCATTTAATTATTAATCCTTATCTAATTAACTGTTATAAGTTCCTTCTATATTAAATTACCTTTCCATACGTATTTTTTGTTTTCTTGTAGACAGTATATGTCACTCTCCGCAATTTTTTGAACACTCCGTACGCGCCGGGTGAGTCATTCCGCAATGGCGGCACCTTTGATATTTGAGATATACTACTTTTTGCTTTTGAAACCCACCACGCTTCGCGTGGCGAGCGTTCCAGTGGGTATGAGGCTTAAGGCCGTCTAGATTCCTCCTCCTAGTGAAAGGGACTATAACGGTTTTGCCGGCGTTTACAGACAGCCCCACCTGGCAGCACCAATGTTCGCTCTTCTTGAGAGCGAGTTGCATGAGACCTGATATAGTTGAAGGACATTTGCCCGCTATGTGGACCACCAGGTCATCTGCGTAGCCTTGTGTGGGAAGGTACGCCATGTTTAACTCCCGGATGAGGCTGTCAACAACCAGACCACACAGCAATGGTGAGAGCACTTCACCCTGGGGACACCCCCTAGTCACCCTGGCGATTATAGTGCAGTCCAACAGTGTGGTTTTCACAGTTAGTTCTTGTTGATAGAGTCTGTCAAGCGAGTCGTGTCCAATGAAAAAGGCGGCAAATTCAAAAATCTCAAAGGTGTTAACACTGACAATACTCGGAAAAATATGTTTGAGTTTGTTTTTAGGCACTGTGTGGCCCATACTGCTAGATGTGACTAATTGTGTAACAAAATGTTACCTAAATGTGGCTACACATGGTTCAATTTCGCACTCAATTTGTAGATTCAACGTGAGTTGATTTATTAAATTTATATTTTAAATAAATTAAATTTAACGAAATTATCAATTGTGCTTTTTATTATTTCATCATTCAAGGTAGCTAAAAAATATATTTTATTAAAAATGCAGAAAAACAGTCAAACAGCAATCTCATAAAGTGACTATCATTAGTATGTGACTCGTAAAATATAACCTCATGACTACGATGTCAGAATCTAAATCCGAAATAGTTAACACTTATTTATACAAGCAGCTAAATTCTTAATGAATAAATAAATTTTGATAATTTAAATAAAGTACCAAAGTAACTATCAAAATGTTGTAGTCAACCTGCTGGACATTGATAAGATTTCATCCATAAGCCGTCGTTTTTCCTTTATCACATTGTCAGATTCAATCTTTAAATGATTATACTTATTAATCATGGTATATAACATACTCCTCACACTACATTTTATAGGTTTCGCCATTTTAAAATTAAATATCTAAAAAAAACCGTAACATTAAGAGGTTAAAATATGAGACAATGACAATTCGATTGACGGCTAATAGTGTTGCCATTATAAGAAATCAGCAAAACGGCCGTGGTCACGCACGACTCGCTTGACAGACTCTAGCATTGCCTTTATCCAGGAGATCACTAATTGGTCGATGCCGCGGTTTTGCAGACATCGCAGAATCACTTCTGTTGAGGTGTTGTCAAAGGCACCTTCAACGTCCAGAAAGGCTCACAAGCCTATTTCTTTGTTTTCCAGCGCTTGTTCAAGTCTATCGGTCAATTCGATAAGGGCAGTTTCCGTAGACTTACCTTTCTGGTAGGCATGTTGCCTAAAATGTAAAGGATCACCTGCCATATGCGTATCCGTTATCTTAATACAGGGGTGGCTCAGCATGAGAGCCTTCGCACTTCCACCCATCGTGGATCTTTTGTGCGTATCCCTTACATAAATGTTAATCACCTTCTCCATGGTTTTCAAAAGAAAAGAGGTAAGGCTGATTGGTCTGTAGGACTTAGGTTGGGACTTGTCCTTATCCCCTCCTTTGGGGATGAATATAACCCTAACCCTTGTCCACAGACTGGGGAGGTATCCCCACGCTAAACTAGCCCTGAGGATCCTCACTAGAACTGGGAGTAGGATATTTTTACCCTGTTGTAGTAGGGCTGGGAAAATACCATCTTCACCCCCGGTCTTGTATGGCTTAAATCTATCAATAGCCAAAGCTACCAGTTGAGGGCCTACGATTTGTGAGGCTTTCCTCCAATCCTCCGCCTTCGGCCTGTGCCTAGGTAGTTGATTGGATTCCTCTGATGATTCTAGTACCCTCGAATCTGGAAAGTGCACTTTCGCTAGGAGTTACAAGGTCTCCTTTGCGTTGCACGTAAAGGTCCCGTCCGGTTTCCTGAGTAGACCTATATGGGACGGAGGCTCTTTGGATAAGATCTTACAATATTACAATACAACTGATAATGGAGATACATTTTCCCTTCTCATCATCTTACACCATTTTTTTCGTAATTTCGCATCGCGTGGAATACGAAAAGACACTTTAAGGGGCTATGTCGAAAAAATTGGTTATTTTTAATGTAATGTCATAGGTCACTGAGAGATCTTACAGATCTGAAACTTAAATATGTGTTTCTTTATATCTTTAGCTAGAAACGCCAAAAACCGGAAACGCGATTTAAAGATTTTGCCTCGATACATTTTATTTTTTAAATTACCTCTTAAAAATAAGAAAATTCAGGATTACTAGTAAACGGTATTAGGTATTCATTAAAAAGTTCCATAAATAAGTAGATATCATCATTATTTAGAATCGTGTAAAAGCATTTTTTTCTAATCATTATAGTTATTTTTTTATAAAATAATTTGTATTTTGTCGCTTACGTCGATAATTTCTAAACAACCTGATTGCATGCGGGCGCAGTGCATTCACGACTTTGATGCCATAGATATAAAGACTAGCTACTTGAGCACGGGGGGCGCCCCGCGTTTACGTATAGACCACGCCTCCCATTGTTTGATTCATTTTCGATGTAGCGCCTTAATACAGTTGCTCAAAAAGTAGTATATTGCAGGGCTGTTTAGCGTCCGGGATGATCACCATTACGCACTAGTGCTTTTTCTTTACCAGATTTTGTATTGTAAAAGCATGCCTAACAGCAAAGCATAACAAAAAGCACGGCCGGACCTTGCTTTTAAAAACACGACAAGCAAAGCATAGCACGCATTTGCTTTTTCACTGCTGTGTATGTACGACGACATATTTGGCGCCATTTTTCTAAAATTTTTTAGCGTGATTATGTATTGATTGTTGTTATTTGCTTAAAAGTTTAATCTATCTAATATATAAAATTCTCGTGTCACTATGTTTGTTACCGAACTCCTCCGAAACGGCTTGACCGATCTTTATGAAATTTTTTGTGTTTATTCAGTAGGTTTGAGAATAGATCGTAAACTATTTTTTATTACGGCGAAACGTAAGTTCGCCGTTATTTGTAGTGAAAATAACTATTATGGGGTCTATTTAATATTGTTTTTGCACTGCGGTACCATACAATACTTGTAAAAAGGTTTTTTAACTTCTTCCATGATTTGTATAACAATTAACTGAAATTAAGTCACGAAATAAGTATGTGGGCGCGCTAACGCTATAGTAAACAAACACGGGACCAATGACAACTAAAACCAATGACGTCATCAAAACGCGCGCAAAATGGTGGCGTTTGAACGGCTCAAATTTATTCGATGTTTAAAATTTCACTTTGAACAATAACTTGACTATTTTCAAGCCTATTTTTTTTTTCTGTGTTGTAAAGATGTAATTGATTAGTTTATGAAATAAAAAAAAATCATGCATATTCCCTATTAATGATGGTTGTAAAATGCTCTGACGTTTATTACTGAAATACTCTCACGTGATTGGATGATACAGGGGGCATAACACTGATTTACTACCAAACGTTCGGTAGTAAATCAATGGGGCATAATCTAAAATGCCATCTGATAGAAAGAGAGAAAAATAAAAATTCATGTGAAAGAGGAAGAAAAAAGATTTGTTTGCTGCATGCAATCCGTTCAACGCCTCTGAGCGAGTTAAAAAACAACCGGACAACTACACCCAGGAGGCTCTGAAGGCGCTCCAGTTGTGGTATAAAACAATTTTGAACCGCAGCGGAAGCGAGATGGCGCTATTCTATACGTTGCAATAGCAAAGTCTCGTTTCAATATTATTTCAAACTTGATCTGAACTAATATAGGTAAGACAATGAGTTTTAAAATGTCCAATCAACTAACTCTGATGGCTTCACAGAACACAGAAAGAGGTCTTTCTGTGTTTTGTGGATGGCTTGGTAATTGGGCCATGTGGAGATTGACTGCCACGTACGACCGACATTTGATCAGGAGACATAATTACATTATGTCGCGTTGTGATTGTCACCGAAAGAAGGTTGTTTAATATCTGAGGATCCAAAGTTATTATTCCGTCAACTGAGTGCATAACTAACTCTGATGACTTGGTAATTTGCCCTGACCCCCTACGACCGACATTTGATCAGGGTGGTGATTTTGTAACTCATCGATTGATCGGCAATCGTTATCAGACTGCATGATTTAATAAAGAAGAGCGAAATTATCTTTTTAAACTTCATTTTAAAAATCAGTTTTAATCAAACAGAATTATCAAATCGATGCGATAGTCGATTGCCGATGAGTTACAAAATCACCCACCTGGAGACATACTTATATGATCTCGTGTTGTGATTGTTACCGAAAAAGGTTATTTAATAGGTGAAGATCCAAAGTTATTATGCCGTCAACTGAGTCCAGCACGTCAAGGGGCAGCGGGGCTGTCGCCACGAGACCGGCCGCGGCGCACGCGCTCAGCCTGCTACCCCGACGTGCTGACCGTCAACTTGTTCGTGGTGGCTGTTGGTGTTGTGACGACGCTCTTAATTCTTGGTAAGATCATAATAATATACTCGTGCTGTATCACACTGGTGGATCGCGAGCGTTTTCTAGGCGCAGCGGGAATGCGCCGCTGTTAAGTTAGTACGTCTTATTGAGTCCCCAGCATAGGGGACTGAAGTGGAATAGTGAGTGCTATACAGTCTCCTGGGGGACTGAGCATGGGGATTCTAGTGGAATACCCCATAATAATTTATCCTCCCAAATTCACCGTTGCTTTAGTTTCGTCGTTTCCTGCGTACCTATTTGAATTTGAAGTAACAAAGCTAACAGTAATATTTCCTCGTCGACTCGGAATCCATTCTGTCACTGAGTGTGTTGCACAGTAAGCTCCTTATCAAGCTATAGATGGCCTAGCTAGTGCGAGTTTTATCGAGCTCTACTCGATCGTACGCATCGAACGCGTTAACGCGAATTTGTATGGAATTAGAGCAGCGTCATCTAGTAGCTGCTTAGATCATTTGTATGAATGCTCTTAGAGTAGCTGCTATGGAATGAGACAGCTTCATCTAGTGACTACTAGATGGCACTGCTCTAATTCCATACAAAGTATGTAAAAATAATAACATAGGTACCTACTTATTAAATATAGTGAAAGCATTTTTTTTTTACTTAAGATTAGGCTTTACTTTTGATGCCAATCCAGCCTTGAGGCTACAATGAAATGGGAATGTTGATTTCTTCATATCCTTTCTTGGACAACATTCATACAGGTACCTACCTAAATCACAGATTAGATAATAGTTACTACGTAACTAAATGTCCACAGTAATAAGGAACATGTATAAGACAAATGTGCTCCGACACGGAAATATTCAGCGGCGGCGGGCGTAGGGCTATAATTTAACCGGCGGCGGCGGCGTGAACGGCGGCGTCATCGGCGTGAACATCACAACGGCGTCATCGGTGGGATGGGATCTAACTCTTTTCAATATTTTACAGGTTTGATTAAAGCCTTATTCGGCGTATTTTGCCGATGCGCAGCGCAGTGGGGTATTGATTATATGATTCAAACTCCCAGAAAACTGGAAGAATATTATGAAGCCAACTTGAAGAAACACCCGGTCGAATACGACGATGAAGGCTGGCCTGTTCATCCAGATACGAAAAAGCGCACTGTCCGTTTAATTAGCAAGTAAGAACCAAACCTTTGGTTCTTTTACTATAACAAATAAGAACCAACTGCTATTTTTTTAGATCAAAATCAGCGGATGCTGATATTAATGTTAATAATCAAAACATATCCTACTATAATATTATTACAAACGTGATAAATATAATTTTGAATAAAAGAAATAATTTTAGGAGACTTTATGAATTTCAGTATAGGTTTACATTTGTTCGGGCGCGTGGGTAGTGGAGTCGCAGTGTGGACCTTACCTAGCGCGCCTAAAAGGGCAGGGAGAACACTGGGGGGTTTTAGTGGGTAGGCCTGGCACTCTGCCGGAGAGCCCCACACACGCTCGCCGTCTAGCCAACGGCGGGTACGGTGCGGAAACGCATTTCCCCCCGAGAAAAAAAAAAGTTTACATTTGTTATTATTACATTACGCAATAGTATCCAACAAATTTAAGTCTTAGAACATTTATTAAGTCGACAAAACAATAGGATGAGGGAACATGGAACTTCTTTTTGGTTAAAAAACTTCACCGGACTTGTGCAAGGTCCCGCCTTCAGCGAACACATTACGTCTGAAATATCAGCATTGATTGTTGCTGATGCTGATATTCGTAACAACCCTATAAAACTTGCGATACGGGTTGGTGTGGACAGTTTTACATTGTTTAACTGTGCCGCTGGTGTAGACTTTTGTTTTTAACACCACCAGCCCCCCTAGCATGACCACCGAAACACGATATGATAAAAACCATTGCTACAAGCTGTTCAAAAAGTTGATTTTTTTAGTTATTTTGATGATTTTGTGTGTGTTTTGGATATAGGTAGGTAAGTATTGTAATTTTGGGCATTTTTTATATATTAATATCGATAAAAATTCAATGTGGCCATTATATGAAATATTTTAACAGTTCATATCGAGTTATCATTTTATCATATCGTGTTTCGATGTTCATGCTACGGGGACTAGAGGAAAGTACTCTAAATACTGAAGATAGCAAATTTTTCTCAAAGGAAACATTCTTTTATTTTTTAAAAGAAGCAAAACTGCATTCAGAGATTTTGAAAATATTCTTATAATAATACATTCAAAATATACAATAATATTAATTAAAATATGCAAAAAAATGTTAAAGAAATAATTAATTTCATTTGTATTTATAAATTCCTTGTCATAATCGTACGAAGCCTGCCAGGTGAGTCAGCAAATATCTAAGATATTACAATGTTCATTTACCAATTTGCAAAGCGCAGTCATTGGCGTATGCGTACATGGTACATATTTACTAATCGTATACGTCAATGACTGAGTAGGAGCGGCCAGGAGAGCTATTTTTGAATTACGTATGCGACTTTGAAATCACCGATGTGACTAATAATCACCGATTTTCAATAATTCTTATTTTTGAATATCACTTATGTGACTACCTTAGTCACGGATGGGATTTCATTACGAGTCCCCTCATCCACTCGTAAACAAGTCATACATAACTGTGGAAACGTTATCTGTGTTTTGTTTAGAGAACATATTGACAAGTTTGAAGTTGATGTATGTTGATTTTGAGTTGGATTTAAAAAAATTTAAATTTGTCAAATAAGTAAATATACACGGTTATTTTTTATCACCCTGGAAAATTTAAGGGACGCTTCACGATATTAGAATATATTAGAATGATTTAAATATAAAGAATTAAAAAAAAACTCACTTAATTTTTTTTTAAAATACAAAAAATGCTGCACTAGTTACGAGCAGCATTTTTAGAGATTTTTTTTAGTTTTTTTAATATTTTTTTTATTTTTATTTCATTTTTTTTATTTTTTATATAATATTGGATGTGTCCTGAAGCGTCCCTAACATTTTCCAGGGTGATAAAAAAATAACCGTGTATAAGTTTAAAATCTTTTTAATTTGTGTCACAGACAAACTTAGACCAATATTTTTTTATTTTTTTTACCTAGTTGCAATGAATTTTTAGCCGTATAATAACCGGTATATACCGAAAACGGCTACATTCTGCGTGGAACCGAACCCTTACGTATGTGTGTACTTTATCTATGTTGGCAGCTCTGCGTTCGACTTTCAAAAATAGGATGTTTAGGAATTCGTGACTTCAAAGTCATCGCTGACTATTTAGTCAGCGGTGATTTCTAAATCGCATACGTAATTCAAAAATAGGTCTCCAGGAGACCTATTTTTGAATTACGTATGCGACTTCGAAATCACCGATGTGACTAATAATCACCGATTTTCAATAATAGGCTAGTTGACCCTTTTTTAAAGTAGGGCTTAAAATGTTCATAATTGTTGTATTAGCCCATAGCACATGAATATTATTTTTTTCGATGGCTAAAAAGTGCAAAAAATCTATTTTAAATTAAGATTTTCAATTTTGGACCGAAAACACGGTCAGCCATGATAGTCTGTTCATTATCTGTGGCAATGACGTCAGTCTTATAGTAAACAAAGCACGGGGGCGAAATAACCTCACAAAAGCAATGCTTTCTATTAAATATCACAAAATGTAGTAAAACTGTATATGGAACGGGACAATAGAACAGGAATAACCTCTTAAAAGACTCCAGGAAATCTGTGGATTAGTCGTACCCAGTGATATAAACATGCGAAATAATTGGTTAACACTCGCTTAAAGAAATCCTGTAACTATCTACTGAAACTCAAATGTATTTCTGCGAAAATCACAATAATGTAAGTACTATAACTGAATAACTCAATCTGTGTAGGTACTTCAGTTTCAACTTAAACAAAATAGAAGTTTTTAGGTTGTATGTAAAATCAAATCTGTATGTAAATTAATTAAATTTTTATCTTTCAGTTAGAATGAAAACTGACTGCAGCCGACCAACCAAATTTTAACTTGACCAGAAAACTGAGAGAAAACTTGACCATTCACGCCTTTTTGATTTAATCTAAGTTACACTGACACTAGTTGATGTTTCAAAAAAAAGAATATGTACTTATGTCCAATTGAATAATAATGTAATTGAATATTAATTAAAAAGTATGTAATACAAACAAAAATATCAGAGTTTCATAATGAATATATTTATCTAAACAACTTTTACTTGAATTTACTGAGTACCTAATTAAAATTTGTTGCTTTCAGTGGTTACTTAATGAGAACTATTGTGTACTAACCTGTTCTCCTCTTGACAACGAGATTGATAAGGCAGTAAAAGTTGTGCAACATAATACAAAGCAGTGCATGCTCAGCCACAACATCAAAATGTGACCCGTCAACTAGAACAACATTATGTCAACAAAATAACTCAAGTATTCATATACCAAAGCACCATAGAAGTAAATAGGTCCAGTTTGGTAAAACTGAAAGATGTTATATCTTCACTGATTAAACCTGCTGGCCACCATGGCTGGTAAATTTCAGAACAGCTTACGCAAGAATATGCAAGTTGTCCATTTTAAAGCCGTATACAAATATATTAAATGTGATTGCTGTGTTGTCAGCCTGTGCTCTTCTTAATTTACAAGACCCTTCTTATTAAATATATAATATAAAGAATTTTTTTTCTTTACTTTATACATAACTAACATCTAAAGATGACATAATAAATTTTTGTACTACATTAGTCAATATGTTCTTCACTAAAAAAATGTTTTATGTTTATTTGACAATAATGACTTGTAAAGGTTTAAGTTGAATCAAAATATTTTAATTTGAAATACATGTGTTTTATTTTTCCGTTACACCTTAAAAGATTTATAATATTTTATAGGTTTGTTGCTCATATTTATCATTGTTACTCAAATATATTAAATGTTCCAAAAGTACAAATAGGTTGAATAGAGTTAGATCAAATTTATTAATTTGTATATATTGCCTTAAGGTCGCAGGTAATAAAAGTCAAAATAATAGTAAAGTGATTTATTATGAAGTAATACTTTCATATAATTTAGGAAAAATGTAGTATAGTTTCCAAAATGGCACTATTTGATCAATAAGTTTTTTGACATACAGATTGTTAGAACAAATACCTATTATAGCTAATATTGTCACCTTTTGAGTGTTTTCAAAATTACATACTGCTAGCAACACAAAAGTATATAAGTTTTGCTTTAGCACAAAACATCTGCATCTATACTTGAGTTAAGCATACTGTTCACAGTTTTTCGTCTTTGATAATTAACATTTTCTTCAGTAAAAGAGCATGACAATTTTGTATTAATCTAATTTTATGGATACCGTTTGTTGAATAGACTATTACAGGGTATTAATCAGAAATGAGGTCACATTTTGCAAATTTCAACCCAAATCTTTATCTTTCAACTTCTATCCACATTTCATTATACTCGTAGGTGTCTGCAAGATTTCCAACCAAAAATCTTCCCAACAAAAGAACCATCATGTGTTATGCACTGGCTGACTTTATAGCACATGGAAGCTGTTATTGTTTATAACGAAGCTCGAACTAAATAGCACTTCTGTATTGATGATTCGTGGTTTAGTTTTCTATGCACTTTATTCTTCCTTCATTGAAGAGGTCTTTTATTTTTTAAGAAATATGTCACAATCTGTGTCTGTGAATGTATATATATTTTTCCTCCCAGTAATTTTCTTCATGTTTGACAAATGAACAACTGCCAATCTTTCTCTTTTTATGTTCATTTACAAATTCTTGCAGTACTACACTGGTATTTGACACATGATCCTGATGTTTTCTTTTCAACATATCTCTTGAAGTAAATACTTTTAGTGTTTATTTGACTTTTGAGAGATAGAATTCTATCCAATAGCATTCAACTGCTGTACAAAATAGCTCCTCACTGTGATGGTGCAACCACACCAAAAATGCATGTTTGCAACTCTCTTCTGCCGCGTGACAATCTTGACAAGTATACTTGTAACCTGTTCCTCATTATAACAGTACTGAAACTGTACTTATATTGTTTAGAGCGATACACAAAGAATCTCCTGACCATCAATCTGTCTATTTTCGGAAGATTTGTACTATCTGCTCTCACAAATCCAACATCAATGCTTGATTTTGCTATTAATACAAATAATGTACAATATTTTCAGATATAATAACGGAGACTTGGACGATTTTTTGCCAGTTTTAGGAAAGAATAGTTGTGCAAATCGACGAGTTGTTGAATCAAATTTGACATTTCTTTGTTTACTATATGAGTGACGTCACGGCCCTGACCACAGGATATCAAAGCGTTTACGGCGTGAGATAAAAAAAGATTATTTCTAGCATTTTCAAATTAAAATTTTACAGCAATCATTCATTGTTATTTATTAAAATCGGTATATTGTGGAACCTTATGCCAAATACTGTTAGAAATAAACAATATTTTAATAAATTTTGATATGAGTCAACTACCCTATTCTTATTTTTGAATATCACTTATGTGACTACCTAGTCACGGATGTGATTTCATTACGAGTGCCCTCACCCACTCGTAAACAAGTCATACATAACTGTGGAAACGTTATCTGTGTTTTGTTTAGAGAACATATTGACAAGTTTGAAGTTGATGTGTGTTGATTTTGAGTTGGATTTAAAATTTTTAAAATATTTTAAATAAGTAAATATACACGATTATTTTTTATCACCCTGGAAAATTGAAAGGACGCTTCACGACATGGTATTAGAATGATTTAAATATAAATAAAAAAAATAACTCACTTAATTTTTTATTTTTTTTTATACAAAAAATGCTGCACTAGTTGAGAGCAGCATTTTTAGAGATTTTTTAGTTATTATAATTTTTTTTTTTTATTTCATTTTTTTTTTTTATATAATATTGGATGTGTCCTGAAGCGTCCCTAACATTTTCCAGGGTGATAAAAAATAACCGTGTATAAGTTTAAAATCTTTTAAATTTGTGTAACAAACAAACTTAGACCAGTATTTTCTTATATTTTGGCCTAGTTGCAATGAATTTTTAGCCGTATAATAACCGGTATATACCGAAAACCGCTACATTCTGCGTGGAACCGAACCCTTACCTTTATCTATGTTGGCAGCTCTGCGTTCGACTTTCAAAAATAGGATGTTTAGGAATTCGTGACTTCAAAGTCATCGCTGACTATTTAGTCAGCGGTGATTTCTAAATCGCATACGTAATTCAAAAATAGGTCTCCAGGAGAGCTATTTTTGAATTACGTATGCGACTTCGAAATCACCGATTTTCAATAATTCTTATTTTTGAATATCACTTATGTGACTACCTTAGTCACGGATGTGATTTCATTACGAGTGCCCTCACCTACTCGTAAACAAGTCATAACTGTGGAAACATTATCCGTGTTTTGTTTAGAGAACATATTGACAAGTTTGAAGTTGATGTGTGTTGATTTTGAGTTGGATTTAAAATTTTTAAAATTTCTCAAATAAGTAATAAATATACACGGTTATTTTTTATCACCCTGGAAAATTTAAGGGACGCTTCACGACATGGTATAAGAATGATTTAAATATAAATAAAAAAAATAACTCACTTACTGAATTTTATTTTAATTTTTTTTAAATACAAAAAGTGCTGTACTAGTTGAGAGCAGCATTTTTTTATTTTTTATATATGTATATATTTTTTTTATTTCATTTTTTTTTATATAATATTGGATGTCTCCTGAAGCGTGCCTAACATTTTCCAGGGTGATAAAAAATAACCGTGTACAAGTTTAAAATCTTTTAAATTTGTGTCACAAACAAGCTTAGACCAGTATTTTCTTATATTTTGGCCTAGTTGCAATGAATTTTTAGCCGTATAATAACCGGTATATACCGGAAACGGCTACATTCTGCGTGGAACCGAACCCTTACGTATGTGTGTACTTTATCTATGTTGGTAGCTCTGCGTTCGACTTTGAAAAATAGGATGTTTACGAATTCGTGACTTCAAAGTCATCGCTGACTATTTAGTCAGCGGTGATTTCTAAATCGCATACGTAATTCAAAAATAGGTCTCCAGAATGCTAAATTTGTAGTCACTCGAGCGTGTTTGGGACTCATTGTACTTTGAAGATAAGGTTGTAGGGACCAAAAATGATATATAATATTTTTCATTTCACTGGTGGGGAAGGCAGCCAGGGGGTTTCAAAGATTTCAAGTAGAAATAGTGGACACGTAAAAATGGTTTAACGTGTCAGATTAATGCAACTTAGGTTAATTACACACTAACCGTCTTATTAATAAACGTAGACTAAGGCAGGAGTAACTTTACTCCGAGTATTAAGTCAGTAGTAAACATTTTTTATATTAATAAACACGGAGTAGGGAAGGAGTAAGCTAATCCAACTCTACTCTCGGAGTAAATGTTATACCTGCTAGCTACCTAGTTTAGCGACAGATTAAAGCACCGATTAGACTTCACGATCCATCGGGAGTTAGGGCCCTAGCTAGTGTGGTCTAATCGCTGTTAGGGAGTTAGGATCCCGATATCGTGCGATCGTGGTTGCCCGATCGCCCAAACTCCCTAGTTAGGGCGTAAGTCGGGAGATGTAATCGCTGTTAGGGCGCTCAGTCGCCGCACAGCGCTCGGTGTGAGCGGATTGTTGCTGTGTATCGGAGCGAAATTGGCCTCGTGTGCCAAGAAAATGTCGTTCAAAAAAGAAAAATCTGGTTTAATGAATGTTCTGGACATGTATAAAGCTATACCAAATTTATTTAGCACTTACACTTTCTCTAAATAATGTGTCATGTTTCTGAATATACTCGTAATTATGGTGTCACTTAATTTAAAAAATGGTCAAATTGTGCAGAATTTATTCGTAAACAATGTTTGAAATCTTCTGGCTCTAATGAATATAAAATGTTCATATTGCACAGTTTTATTTGATTTTAATTAATTTTTGTTTATTTACATCGCCTCAATTTTTTTGATCTATCAATCGCATTACCATATACGCATGAGATTCATATAATCTGTGGGGGTTCGATCCTGCCCTCCTAGCACGTCCACCAAAACACGATATGATAAAGCGGTTTATCGCGGTGAACTGTCAAAATACAATAGGGTTTCGTCGTATTTTGACAGTTCACCGCGATAAATCGCTTTATCATATCGTGTTTCGGTGGACGTGCTACGGGGGCAAGTGTAGAGCGTTAATTTTTCATAAATTTGTTTTTTTGTTTTTTTTTTATATTTTGTTATTTTATTATTGTTTTTTATTAATTACTTGTTTTTTATTTATAATTTTGTTTTCAGACGAAAAAGATTTAAGTTAAGATTAAAAACGCGATTTTTTAATCGAATAATTTTCAGTTAAATGCCTACCATCAGAAAAAAAAAGGGTCACTTGCATGGTAGTTTCATAAAAGCACACAGTGGTTCTCTTTTTTATATTATTTTTTCACATTTACACCCGCAGTTGCGGCAAGAGCGATACCAATTTTTTGATATTTAGAGAGTGTAGGAGCCATCCTTCCAACACCACGTTCGGTTGCCTACTGAGTTAGGGAGGCGATCTAGTGCAGTGTGATCAGAACGCTCTAACTGCCCTAGCTCCCGATGCGACGCCCTAACACCCGATGGATCGTGAAGTCTAATCGGTGCTTAAGGTTGGAGTAGCGTTGTCTTTGCGTATCTTGTCATTAGATGGCGACCGTTTTATTTTTCACAGTCGAATTGAGCGAATTTGTGTTTATTGTTGGTGTGGTTAATTTTGAATTGTATTAAAATGGAAAGTGACTATTATTTAGAATGATTTGATGTTGATCGACGAAATCGAAGAAATTGAAAATAGCGCTCCACTAATAAGAAGTTTTGTCATGTTTTTGCAATATTGCGATCACAAATCGCGAACAAAATAACCACAAAATAACCCTGAAAGACAATCTCAAACTGAAAAAGGTGAAAAAAAACAGAAAAAACTGTCATCCCATGTATTTCTGTCTGTCACACGATGCTCAAATCGTTCATCGACTCATTCTTTTTACTTTTAAATTGCAAGGGTTGCCATAACATACGCGTTAATCCGAGAGTAAGGAAGGCTTTGTTAGTCTAAGCTTACTCCGTGTTTATTAATAATGTTATAAACACAAAGCTACTCCTAGCTTAAACTGGTAGTAACTACTCCGAGAGTACGATCGGATTAAGGAGGGAATAGGCGATTTTTATTAATAAGGCTGAAGTATGTGCTGTTAAAATCTGACGACTCGAATCTGTCACGAGGAAGTATGAGCACAAAGTTACAAACCAAATATTGGAAAAAAATCACTGAAGTATTAATGATAGCAGTCTAATTAATTTTTATTTAAAAGAAAACAATAACGAGATTAAGGGAAGACAATAATCTGACGATTTCAGTTAGCCGAAGTATAAAAAAATATGAACCAAACACAAAAAGCTCACATGTAGTGGAGGTACTTCTACAGTGTGCAAAGTATCCCTCATATTTTAATCTCGAGTACGCGCTCGAATAACTGCAAAAATCCCCTCTTGGGCTCCCCTACTATTATGGAGGACTATTATAATATTATGTGCTGCGGTAGCGGCGCCGTGAATGAAGTGGTAGGGTCCTCAAGTGTTCTCGCTCAACAAGTATGGCCAGTAAGTGTTACTTTTATTTTTCTAGGGTGATGGAGTTCGTTCTAAATGTGATCTTTTTTATAACCGTACCGAGCATAATGCTGTGGCATGCGCTCCGAGAAATTGGACGTCGGTCAGTGCAAAAATGTAACGCGAAGCGGTCAGCCGACGCCAAAAAGTGCTTCAGTACTCACGAAGTACAGGTATGCATTAAAACTAGAGGTTTACCAATAAGCTGAGGATTTTAAAGATATAGGTAATATGACGGGGGAGAGTAGTTTAGAATGGTAAATCTTATGCTAAGGTGGTAGTGAGTGTTAGGGAAGGGGGGGTTGACCCCGGTTATTATAGTTCCGACGTCGTTCCCCGTCTGGGAGGTCACAATACAAATGACTTGGTGACTGGTGACCTACCTTTGGCGAAGTCCCAGCTTGTTTTTACTGCTGCCTGAACTGCCTACTGTTTGAACGTGCCTCCACCGGCTGCTGAGAGGTTCCAGGTGGTGGTTTATCCAGATAGGGAAACATCGGCCTATTAGCCGCTGGTGTTGGATAATCCAAGTGTTATTATTCAGCTATTATTATTCATTCTATTAGTCAGCTTAACCCATTGCGAATCCGTAAAAAGATTCCCCCGCCCATTGACGTAATGTCAATGCCCCCGCCTCAAAAAAAGTGTGTTTGTGTGAACGCCACGTTGTAATACGGCCTTAGAACAGTGTTACAGCCATTAGATATCTGCGGAGCTTAGCGTAGCTAGCATGGGTGGCAACCGGGGCGGAAATTGTGGTGTCACCCCAAAATGGAAAACGGTAAACTAGTAATATGCAGTTTTACATTAAGTGCGATTAATTAATTAAAATACAAGTGAGTGTTGTATAATATATATTCAACATAAATAAAAATCAATGTATGTACTATGTATGTTTGTCCTCTATACGTTCCGAAACCATTCATCAAAATCTAATGAAACTTTGGTAGGGTGTTCTGGGGATAGGGTTACCATCTGACAGCCGTTCGCCGTATTTGACAGGCGTTTTACAATTTAGACAGGCGTGCGGCCGGCGCTACGCTGGGACAGGCATTTCTGAATTTCGCGGGTATCAATAGCTCAAATACATTGGCGTAGGCTTGGGATCCGGACTACCCCATTGAAAATGAACATACAGATAGAATAAGCTAAGCTTTTCCTTCCAAGTATCAGTATACACTAGGGAAATTAGTTTTAATCTGATGGTTTTAATGAAAAGCTAACCTTTTAGTGAAGAGGGACCATTACAAATATCTGTCTAGCCATGGACCACCAACTCTACACCAATAGAGTAATGAATAAAGGGTTGTTTCAGTTGTTTGTTATATCTATAATAATATTATATTTTTCGGATGACATCGCGGACCACCACCAGTTTACCGCGGACCACCGTTAAGAACCACTGGTTTATAGCAAGATTAAAACAATTTTGAAATAGACACACTGCTCTTGTTGCGTATAGCGCCATCTTGCTCTTAGTGCAGTTTATATAATATTGTATTGGGCTATCATGGCTGGTCAAGGGTCTACTACCTACCATGTTTTCTTCAAACAGCATTAAAACCGCAGTGAGAACGAGATGATGCTAGGTATACGTTGCAATAGCGGTGTCTTGTTTTAAGTTTCAATATAATTGTTATCACCTTACTCTCTAAGCGATTGTGGTAAAGCCCCAGTAATAGTTCTGTTCGTAGAGCCTACAGCAGCGATGGTACAGGCGAGGAGACGGCCTGCATAGGTGGATGAGTCCGCAGGCCGAAGAACTGTCCACGGATGTTTGGCACGAAGGGTTGACACCGACAAAATCAGTTGGATGTGAATTTGTAAGACAAATTTGTGAATTAATAAAATGGTGTGACAGAGAGTAATCCCCCAAATTTTCATAGATTAGATATATTTTAAAGAGAAAAGTCGCATGGGTGCAACAAGGAATCAACAAAATGTATTGTCTTCTTTACACAAAAGTGATCATCATCATCACAGCTCATATTGTATATACGTTTTCACCGAGGGGCTCGAGCCTACCCCAAGTTAAGGTATTGAAGTCTAGAGAAGGCACTGTGTTTCCACGGAGTGTCCCACTACCTCCGCTCTCTCATTATCGATTACTTCTGAGGGAGGGAAATCGTGTATGAGGGGGCGGACGGCCGCGTCCAATGGCGGCGGGAGTACCCCAGGGTTCCGTGCTGGGCCCTCTGCTCTGGAACCTGGGGTACAACTGGGTTCTGCGGGGCAACCTCCTGCCGAACATGGAGGTTGTCTGCTTCGCCGACGACACCCTTGTCGCGGCGAAGGGGCGCACCTACGAGGAGGCGGTCCACCTGGCGTCGGTCGGCATCACGATGGTCGTCCGTCTCCTCGGGCTGGACGTGGCCGTCGATAAGACGACGGTCATGACGTTCAGGCCGTCGCGTCGCCGCAGACCCCAGGTGGGGCTCCATGTCCGAGTGGAGGGGGTCCCAATCCCAAATGAGAGCTCGATGAAGTATCTCGGTCTGGTACTGGATCCCCGATGACGCTCCCCGAGGGTTTCGAGGAGCACTTTAAGCTCCTCGCCCCAAGGCTGTCTGCCGCCGCAGCAGCCCTCGGATGGTCGTCCCCAACGTGGGGGTACCGAGCGCAGCGAGCCGTCGCGGTTTTATCAAAGCGTGATAAAGTCGATGTACAGAGCCCCAATTTGGGCTGAGCGTCTCGCCCTCCCGAACGGTGGCCCTCCTGCGCAGGCCGCAGAGGGTTATTTCCACCCGAGCCGTGCGGGCCTACTGCACGGTCTCTCACAGGGTGGCCTGCATTCTAGTGGGCTCGCCTCCGTGGAATGTCGAGGCACGCGTCCTTGCGGCCATGCACCGACATCGGGTGGTAGCGAGGAGTCGGGGGGAGCGCCCACTCCCGCAGGAGCGCCCCTCCCGCAGGAGGTGGCACGCACAAGGCACCTGGCGCAGAAGTAGGCTCTTCGCCAGTGGGCCGAGACACTCGCACACCCAGCTGCCGGCCATTGGATGATCGAGGCCGTTCGTCCAGTGTTGGAGGAGTGGGTTGGGCGCCGGCAGGGCAGCCTCACCTACGGGATGATGCAGATGATGACCGGGCACGGCTGCTTCGGCAATTATCTGCACCATGTCGCACGGAGTGAGCAGACGACACGGCCGGACACACTCTTTCGGAGTGCCCGGCCTGGCGACCCCAGCGCGCTGGCCAACGTCGTATGCAAGATGCTGACCGGTACGACGGCGTGGGAGGCTGTCGCCTCCTTCTGCGAGGATGTGATCTCGCAGAAGGAGGCAGCGGAGCGGGCGCGGGAGGACGACCTTCTCGCCGCACCGCTCCGACGCAGTCGGTTGGGTAGGAGGAGGTGCGCGTTCTTGGACGCGCGCCACCAACTCACTTAAGCAAGAATGGGATGAAATGGCCCGACCAGCCGACAACTGGTCGGGAGACATTATGTTTCCATCCCTGGCCTGCCCGTCTGGAGGGTCGCATTGTGGCACTTGGCGACCCCTCCGAAGAGAAGCCTCAGAGCCTGGGTTAGCAGTGCTGGCTCACCGTTGGGCCTGTCTCCAGGGAGTGTGTTCGGGGAATGACTAGCGCCGATGCCGAACGCGCCTCTATGTAGAAGTTACTGGAGGGTGGTAAAGCCAGGTATGGGGTTTATACCCGAGTCCAATGGCATATCCAAGGGAAGGCCTTGTCAGCTTTTCAGTCCCTTGAATCGTAAAGAGTTTCCCCCGCCCGAAAAAAAAAGGGTATGGAGGTCTTAGTCAACCATGCTAGCCCAGTGCGAATTGGTCGACTTCACAAACCTACACATTTGAATTTGAAGTAAGACCAATAGAATCTAAATGTTCATACAATATACTTATTCATTTTTCAGATGCGTCCACTGCTGGAAAAAAAAATGTATAAAACCAACAACGATATTAATTCTCCATGCATAGATTCTGAACAAGACGACAAGGAGTACGTGCTTACACAAATGCAAAAAAGTAGAGAATCCCTTGACATAAACAAAAAACTGGATAAGTAGGTAGCTATGAGACTATGGGACGTACCTATATACTCGCATAAAAAAAACTACAAGTTTCAAATTATTAGTAACCTAAATAGTTCTTCTATGTGTTCTTCTGTGAATAAAACTCAGTTTATAAAGTAGTTCTTTCTTTGTCGTTACCTATGTGGAAACCTAAAAAGCCCTTTAGGGTGCTTGCGCACTTATTCGGTTCGTGTTCGATACGTGAAAAAACCGTTCGGGAAAATGTCCTAGCGTTTGCGCACTTATCCGTATTCGATTCGTGTTTGAGACGATTGTGCGATAAACGTCAAGATGACGGGATCACTTCCTGTTTTTAAAACTCCACTGCAAATAAGAACTTTAGACAAAAACCGGCCTTCATTACTAAAATGGCGGGATCATGCTCCAACATTAAAGCTACTAACTATTTGATGTAACTGATTAAACCACAATTTAGTGCCTACCTCCAGAAATCAAAAGCAGTTTCTTTTAAAATCGAATATTTAAGAGGGGGTATAAAGCTAAATTGCTAATCGTAGATTTGATATCTACACTTGAAATTGAATAATGAACTACCCCATTTTTTCAAAATAGATATTTAACTATATTTGTAAGTGAATGCACTGAGTGAAAACATAAAATTATAATATTTTATCGATAGAAAAAAAACGCGAAGATACGTCTAATTTTCAAGCAAAATCAATTGCTTTTCAATGTGATGCATATACCTGCGTCAATTTTTTTATATATAATATAAAACTATATTACCTAGGGACTGTATTAGCGATTTTCAAAAATAATGTATATTTTACGATTAATTAAAATAAAACTAATTCGGCGCTTACAACGTTGTTATTCCGCGCAGAACGCTATCGTCTGTCGCACCTGACCCGAGGTAACAGGCATGTTTTATTTCATCAATCAGACTTGGGTATATGTGTTCTGTGGTCTTGATCGCTCCGTTGAGACGAGTAAACTGTGCTTCTGTGCTCCAGCCCGAGAAAATACATCGACCAAATTATGGCGAATGAAAAAAACAAAAAAAATTGTCTAAAAGAACTTAGAAGTCAAAAATTCAACTTATGGCGTATTGTAGAAGGTATGTACCTATTACTTTACTTTTATTATGTTTACGTTAATAAGTAGTTTCACCTTACAATATTGACCCTTGCGCGTTGACTAAACAACAACATTGTATTAATTAACACAATACAATGCACAAGCGCTGGTGCAACGTAGGCGCGGGTAGTGTATGTAAAACAAATTGATACTTTTGACTACTCGCGTGCTGGACGTAGGTGACAGTATGTAAACTTTTTATAGTGCTAACATAAATTAAATCAATTTGACGCGAAACTTTGATTATATAAAGACGCGAAATTATCGCATCATACTGTAACACCGTTTTTTCTTAAAATTTCATAAAACACTAATTTTGCAAAAACACTTTGGTTTCACTGTGGTTTTAACACAAATTTCACAACTAAAATCATAATTACAATAACTTTGTCAATTAATTTCACAATATCAATGTCAAGTGTCAACGTCAACGTCGTTTCACGTCACGTCAGTGACATTTGCAATTATCTTTGGTCATTATTCACTTTTTGCATAAACAAAATAAATCTCGCGTTTATCCTGGCCTTATTTACAAAGATAGTTTTTTTTCGCCCAAAATCCCGTGCTTCCATTTAGGTGGGTTGATTTTCTCAAAATTCGGAATTTGACATTTAGACCGTTTGTTTTGATCATTTGTAGAGACATACCTATCATAATAAAATACACTTAAAGCTACAGATCATATAATTATGGTTTCGTCGAATAGAATTTGGAAAGCATTCACAATTTGTTTATGGTTAATTTTTCATTACGTTTTGTTTTTCAACCAAACTTATAACTTTAGCTGGAAATACTTATTGCATATTGTAGAATTTCGAAAGATCCGTATGTTGACTTGACACATCTTGAAGCAAGTTAAGAGTCTTACGAGTGTTATGAAATGAATTTGGTTTTAGGAGAGGTTTCGTCGCCAATACGGCGCTTAACATTGAGCAAACGGACCTCGGCTCCGTCGCTTCCACATAAACGCAAATCTGTGCGCGAGTAGAGCGTTGGTACGTGAACGCGCCTAAGCTATGACATTATCCCTATGTGGTACTTAGTCTGTGAGACATCGACCGAAGGAATTTGTTATTGATTCGAAGATCATAAAGTATTATATTCATTTCTGCGAATAAAATCAATAGGTATTTCTCCCGTTTTCCGTGTGAATTCAATTTGAAAAGCGTGAAGTGAGACTTCAAAATTCAGTTCTTTTTGTTTTCAGCTTGAAGAGTAAAACTAAGGGAAAAATACTATATTTACTCGCCGGCACGCGATTCATTAAATTAAAGGGATTTATTGTATCAATAAGTGCAAAAAATCAATAAGGTATCTAATTAACTTATTATATTTCATGATTTAAAACAGATTTTGTTAATTTTATTTTTATTTGTGGGTAAATTGATTATTAAATCAAACATATTACATTTCCAAAATTCGCCTTTTTCATCCCCTATTTCATTAAAAAACCCTGATAGTAAACGGCATCTTAGTGGGATTAAGGCATATATTGAGTAACACTTGCGAATTTCATGTTAAATTCTAAATTTTCACAATATTAAGTTTCACATCCTTCTTTGGCAGATGACTCACAAATTAAGCTGTTTTCTTTTTATTAATAGCAATAATTATACACAAAATAGGTGCTCCCCCCTCCATATGTCCTTTTATTAACTAACCAATAAGAAACTGTGACAATTCATTGAAAATTGTGTTTGGAATCAACTTGCAATGTTTATTACATGAAATTCAAATGTATTGACTGGGATTCCTTCAGAACTCAGTGTTAGACCCACTGACCCTAAGATTATAGGCATATTTAATTATATTTTTAACATAACACTGTGCTATGAATCTCCAGGGCAGTTCCCGGAGGCCATAGGGCTCCGCTGCTTAGCATAACAAAATAACCTGATATCAAGGAGGAATTCTGTGGAATTACACCAGTAATAAACATATATACAGAAAGAATAAGTTAAGAAACAGGAATATTATATATCTGACCCGTGATCGCAGAAACTTAGCATCGAAGGTATGATCCACTAACAACCGTTCCGGGGAAGGCTACTAATTTAAAAAAAAAGAAACCTATAACTATTTGTTGGTGTACTTTATTGCCCCTCATTTTGTAGTTTTGTACCCAATTTGTACCTGATTTTTACCTGCCGAGATTGATCAAACAAACCTGAACCTCCCTGCCCTTGGCTTGTATTAATTAAAAATTTAGTTAAGTGCTTTGCATTGAGGGATTTTGTTAACTTCAGTAACATTATGCATAAGTGAATTACAACCATGTACCTACCAGAATAAAGCTTTTCATTTTGTATCGGACTAAAGGAATAAGTTTGTTTTTTTTTCTTTAACTTTAAGATTTCCCTATATTTCTACAATTTAGCAAGAAAAAGCACTACAATACTTCGTTAAGTAATTAAAAGTGTAATTACTGTGACACTTTAAATTAAACGACGACCGTCTGGCGCTGTGGTTAGAACGTGGACCTTTGGCGCCTTAGGCGCCAAAGGTCCCGGATTCGATTCCGGTCGGAGCAGATTTTTTTGTGATAAATATGAATATCTGTATGTGCTCGAACCATGGACGTGTATGTTTATTTATATTTACTTGTGCTTTATTCATTTTTATTTATTTATGTATTTTTATCCGGTATCTAGCCACTACCCATACCACAAATTCTTAATGATACTTATTGGATTATATAATTGGGGTGAATGGGAAAAAAATATTTATTTATTTATTATTGTTAATTATTTATAGTAATTTTGTATTTCAGAGCTGCTGCAACACGAAATATCACACAAGCTGACGAATACGATCCAGTCAAAAGTAGCGACGACGACTAAGGGAGTTTAGTGCCATGAGATACATTTATATTTCATTCTATAGTTTTTTTTTCATTCTATAGTTCATTTTATAGTTCATTCTAAGCTATAAACAAACAAAAACTGCTGCAACACGAAATATCACACAAGCTGACGAATACGATCCAGTCAAAAGTAGCGACGACGACTAAGGGAGTTTAGTGCCATGAGATACATTTATATTTCATACTATAGTTTTTTTCATTCTATAGTTCATTTTATAGTTCATTCTAAGCTATAAACAAACTCTAGAATACACGAGTCGTCACTACCTTTCTTCCCGTGTATGTCGTAGTAAGTGACGACTAAGGGAGTTTAGTGCAATTAAGTACATTTATAGTTCATAGTTCATTCTAAACTATGAACAAACTCTAGAATACTCGTAAATGTGTCGTCACTACCTTTCTTCCCGTGTATGTTGTAAGAGACGAATAGGGTAATTTAGTGCGATTAGGTATGCACAAGTACATATTATTTATAGTTCATTCTTGACTATGAACAAACTTTCGAATATATGAGACGCCACTGCCTTTCTTTCTGTGTATTTTTTTTTATGGGATAGGGGGCAAGCGAGCTGACGTATCACCTGATGGTAAGTAATTACCGTCGCCCATGGACACCCGCAACCCCAGAGGAGTTACAAGTGCGTTGCCGGCCTTTGAGGTGGGAATACGCTCTTTTTTTGAAAGTTTGAAGGTCGTATCGGTCCGGAAATACCGCGGGCGACAATTCGTTCCAAAGTTTGACTGTGCGAGGCAGTATGTCGTAAGAGACGACTATCTGTGTCATCCACACCCAGACTACTTAGTCTTGGTGTGGCTGACCCCAGCTAGGCCACAAAAAAAAACTGGAAAATGGATTGTTTGGGTATGCCGCTATAATGTCCAGAGATAGGTATAGTATGTCTGAGTTTGTCAGCATCAGAGTTTGTCGCTTGCGCGTTTCAGAGATACGTGTGGCTCAGGTGGGGCAATGTTACCTAACCCTTTTTTTTATAGTTGGGATACACTCCCACAGCCAATGAGGACACACATAATAGAGTTACAAAAATGGTCAAGTGTGGGTTTGACTTTTTTTTCATCCTAAATTTTGATATTTATATAAAATTTAGTAGAGATTCCACCTAGTGTAGCAAAGGGGGGTACGAATTTTAATTGAACTAATCCATACTAAATACGTTGATTTTTTAAAGTGCTGGCTCCATACAAAAATCAATTGAAAATGTTTAAAGTTTTACTTGTTCTAAAAATTTGTGACTAAGATAATTAAGTGCAATTACATATGTACATTTATAGTTAAAAGTTCATTCTAAACTATAAACAAAATATAATACTCATTGTACATAAGTCGCCGCTATCTTTCTTCCCATGAATGTCATAAGATACGACTTAGGGAGTTTACTGCAATTAGGTACATTCAAAGTTCATAGTGCATTCTAAACTATGAACAAAATCTAGAATAATGATCTTAATATTTTTGCACATATTGAAAGCACTTGGTATTTTTATATTTATTTTTATAAAAATTTGAGTATGGCTTCATAATATAGATACAAATGTTGACGTGGCTGACTGTACAATCCAATCTAACTTGTAGATGAAATGACTCTCGATACCTGGAAAATGAAACACAAATCAGCAAAAGAAAAAAACGATAATTTTAAAGGACAAAGCAATTTAGGAAAAAAAAATAAAACGTATTGCGATTTATATAGATTTTGTCACCACTGAGAAGTTTTATTGCCCAGTGGAAAAGTTAAGATTGTAGGTGCATTCGCGAAAGTTTATGATCGGTTGCTTTTTGTCCTTATTGCTACGCGATAGAGTCGAACAGTAGTCGAGCATAAACTTTCGCGACTGATTTTCTGATTTTAGTGCCATCATGATTTTTACACTGGGCTAGATTTGTTTTGGTTCCATACTAAAAGTTATATGTATCTAATGATAAAATGGTGCCACCATATTCACACTCAATTTTAACACTAATTGATTGATTTCAGTAACACCGAACCACCGGTTTATCGGTTAATCGGGCAAAGACGGCTTTCAAAAAACGGAAAGCTAAGGAAGCAAAAGACCAAAGTATCTACTATGATGCAAGTGAACCATATATCATTCATAGCCAAGGTACAGACCGTATTCTGAAAAAAAAATAATTTTAACATACACACATAAATTATTGTAAATTAAAGCGATTCTTACGTATAACAATTTCAAAAATTGAAAGTGACATTATAAGAGAGGTAAATAAATATATTTATCACTTCCTTTTCGTATTATTTTAATCTGTACTCCAAGTATTTTTGGTGTTTGAAATATGTTTACGCCTATGCTTATCCGACGAGTGCTTAGCAGGTAAATAAAGCACTTATTATGTTAAATACCTATCTAAATAAATAATAATATTTATTACCTACCTTTTCGTTTTACTTAACACAAGTGAAAAGTATTTTATATTGGCAGTTCAAAGTACGGATAAATAGTCCGACTCGCACTTAGCCAATTTTATCTGCATAAGGTAGGTTATACTGTGCGCGATCACACAAAACATGAAGAGGGAGCGAACTTATCGCTGCGATGGTCGAGACCGGAACGTGTGAGGTGCGCGGGTGAAATCTGATATTTTTCTAGCTTTATACCCGCTATTAAATGATGGCATAAAAAAATGTATGAAAACAGACCAGTACAAAGAGGCGGCTTTATTGCTAAAAAAGAGTATAGGTACTCCTGGGGTGGTCCCAAGATCACCAAAGTCGGGGTCTGATGATGGGATCTCATTAAATGGAAGGAAACGCTAATTCTTTCACTAAAAAGATGTCATTCACTAAAAAGTTAACTCATTCAATGCCGCCACGATTTTCTTGAGGCTTATAGAGATGCCGCCTTGCATAAACCGCGGACACGCTAGGCGTGTTCGCGGCACTGCGACTTTGAAAAAAGACGGACACGCCACGCGTGTCCGTGGCACTGACTGAAGGCAAATTCTTTTATACCAATATTTTTCAGCTTAACACTGTTTTCTAGTTAGTAAGCCTTGTGCTACGCGAGAATAACAGTGGCTACAATAGTATCGTGAGTTTTGGTTCTTGAAATTATGGCGAAAAATTGATTTTATGGCAAGTAAAGATATTACAATGTAATCAGTGGCTCTCAAACTTTTTTACTAAAATCCCCAAGAATAAATAATTTGCTGTGATTTTGAACTGTGACATTGGCTTTATTAATTGCGATCATACCTACTTACTCAGAATGTTCATCTTATAATATTGAGTAACAATCGTTGTAAAAATTCGTTTATTTTTTCTAAACCAATACAAAAACTTTTGAAATAAGAGAGAAAGGAAATCTCCATAAAATTTTACGTTTTTTATCGCGTATTATCGTATTGTTGGTCTTACCTAACTACAGTAGTAGCTATGAATTTAGTTCAAAATATTCATATGAGATATATTTACTTTAATATTGATCTTTTTTTGGAAAAGCTCTTGTACGGATCTTTTTATACATAAGGCTAAATTGTTTGTTCTTTGGTTGAACGCGCTTACCTCAAGAACTATGTACTGGTTCGAATTTACAAATTAGTTTTGGGCAATACAATCATCATCATCAACAACAGCTCATATACGCAGTGGCATAGCTAGCTTGGGTGGCACCCGGGGCGGAAATTGTGGTGTCACCCCAAGATGGATATCGGTTAAAAATAATAAAAATTCGGTATTACATAAAGTACGATTTATTAATTAAAAAACAACTAAGTGTCGTATATTAAAGCATGAAATACAAACGAGGCACGCTGGAAGTTGTTGACGAATATGTTTACCTGGGGCAAATAGTCCAGCTCGGTAAGTCCAACTTCCAGAAAGAAGTAAATCGGCGAATCCAACTCGGCTAGGCAGCGTTCGAGAAGCTACGCAGCATATTCTCGGCCAATCTACGGCAGTCGAAAGACGAAAGTCTTCAATTCGTGCGTGTTGCCAGTAATGACATACGGTACTGAGACGTGGCCGCTTACAATGGGTCTCATAAGAAGGCTCAAAGTCACCCAAAGGGCAATGGAGAGGGCTATGCTCGGGGTTTCTCTACGTGATCACATCAGAAATGATGAGATCCGTAGAAGAACTAGAGTTACCGACATAGCCCAAAGAATTGCAAACCTTAAGTGGCAGTGGGCAGGACACATAGCTCACAGGAGTGACGGCCATTGGGGCGGAAAGGTCCTCGAGTGCCGGCCACGTACCGGGTAACGCAGCGTTGGTAGGCTAAGGTGAACCGGCGATCTGGTGAAGATGAAAGCCGCTGGATGCGGGAGGGGAGGCGCAGGACCGATCGGTTTAGAGATCCCTAAGGGAGGCCATTTAAGGTTTACAATTCTTTGGGCTATGTCGGTGACACTAGTTCTTCTACGGATCTCATCATTTCTGACGCGATCGCGTTGATAAACCCCGAGTTTAGCCCTCTCCATTGCTCTTTGAGTGACATTTAGGCCTTCTGATTAGACCTATTGTAAACGGCCACGTCTCTGTTCCGTACGTCATCACTGGCAACACGCACGTATTAAAGACTTTCGTCTTAAGACATCGCGGTAGATTAGCCTAGAATATGCTGCGTAGCTTCCCGAAGGCTGCCCAGCCGAGTTGGATTCGTCAATTTGCCTCTTTCTGAAAGTTGGACTTACTGAGGTGGACTATTTGTCCCAGGTAAACATATTCGTCAACAACTTCCAGTGTAGAGCCTCCAACCTTCACAGGAGTGAGTACTACATGGGAATTCACCATGATTTTGGTCTTGTTCATGTTCATTTTAAGACCCACCTATTAGGGTTGGCAGAGCTGGTTTCCTTGAGTAAATCAGAAGTAAAGTCGATCATGACATTGTCAATAGCAAGGATAAAACTTAGATATAAAAGACTAAGAAAGAGTCCATAACACCACCTGTTGGGAAACTCTACAGAGGTCTTCGAGTATTGTGCCTAAATCTTCCACGGCCTCAGCAATGACTACGATATAATCGATAAAACGAAGGTGACTCATGTACTCGCCGTGTTATGTTGATGCCGAGTCCTCTCCAGTCCAGATTAAATACATCCTCCAACGAAGCTGTGAACAGTTCCGGCAATATTATTACGTCACCATGTCTGACACCGCGCTGAATTCATATTGGTTTTGAGCTTTGATCCTGAAGGCGGACTGACATAGTGGCGTTTTTGTACAATGACTGCAACACTTGAATATACGGCTAGTCTATGGACCTCTGGAGTGACCTAAGCACAGCTCAGGTCTCGACAGAATCAAAAGCTTTCTCATGGACCACAAACGCCAAGAATAGTGGCAGATTATACTCCTCGAACATCAGTATAACCTGCCGCAGCGTATGAATGTGGTCTCTGGTCCCGACTCCCGGCTTGTTCGGGAGGCTGAAAGTCGTCAAACCTGCGCGCGAGATGCTTCGTGATAACTCTCGTGAACAGCTTGTATACATAAATTAGCGGCGTGATGGGTCTGTAGTTCTTCAACTGGGCCTCGTCGCCTGTGCCATGCTTTAGGCGTTTTGCCTTCGAAAATGGCGGAGTTAAATAGCCTCTGCAGTGCTTTCCGGACTGGTAGTCCACCCGCTTTTAAAAGCTCAGCTGTAACTCCATCATACATAGCCGTGTTGTTTTTGAGCTGTTTGAGAGCCACAATAATCTCGTAGAGGCTGACGTCCGGGATGTTTTCGGTGTAATACCGTATCAATTTGGCTCTAGGTTATGTAGCCTGAATGACAGATGCCTGCGATGTTGTGTAAAGCTATCCATAGAAGCGTTCGATCCTTCGATCTCAGCCATAAACTCAGGTCGGGACGTAACGACTCATTGTTTGACGACCATTGTTGCTCGGAGGTAATTTTTAATTAATTTCAGTTTGCTAAACTTCAGTTTGCTAAAATTTCAAGCCCGAAAAGTGCTAAGATGGCAGCACTTGTTAGAGCTAACAACATCAATAAAACTAATTACTAAATTTTGTAATCCCTATTCGATCAAATCATAAAGTTACGAAATAAAGTTACAAGGCGTAAAAAGAATACACTTCCGTGTTAATAATTTAAAAAACAAGTAATACGTTATTTTTGTAATTTTATTAAAAACTTGGTTACATTGCCTTATTGGAAAATTTTAGCACTATTGACCACATTCATACTGTGAAGCATGTAATTTAAGAGTACAATGAATACCAGAAGCCTCTCTACATTGCGTTCATTGATTATTCCAAAGTATTCGCCAAACTCAATCATACCTATATTTGGCCAAGACTGAAAGAACAAGGAATCAGTGAAACCTACATAAATATAATTGAAAACATCTACAGTAAAAGTGTATAAAACTTGAATCAACAGGCCAAAAATTCCCAATACATAGAGGAGTCAGGCAAGGAGATCCGCTATATCCAAAGCAATTTTCAGCTGTACTTGAAAGTATATTCAGGAAAATAAACTGGGGTACCTTGGTCTAAATACATATAAATGGAAGGCGCCTGAATCATCTTCGATTCGCTGACGAACTGGTTTTACTGGAAAAAGATCCAATGATTCTAGCAACCATGATAACGGATATAGCGAATGTAAGCCGGGAGGTAGGTCTTGAACAGAACAAAGACAAAACCAAAATATTGACGAACTCAAAACAGGTAAACATAATAATCGAGGGAAACCAGATCGAATACGTCTCCGAATATGTGTACCTGGGTCAAATAATTTCGCCTGCTGACCAGATGTCTAAAGAAATTGACAAAAGAATTACATATGGATGGAAAAAGTACTGGTCCTTAAAAGAAATTATGCAAAGCAAAGATCTAGGAATCCATGTTAAAGTTAAAACCTACAACACTTGTGTACTCCCATGCATAACATATGGATGTGAAACATGGTCCCTTACAAGACGTCAAAGAGACAAACTCTTAAAATGCCAACGAACAATGGAGAGAAGTATGCTGGAAATTAAACTGAAAGATAAATTAAGATCCACAGACATTGGAGCCAGAACAAAAATGACAGACATACTTACGCGCATTGACCAGCTAAAATGGAGATGGACTGGTGACTCTCTTAGAGACTACGGATCTAACGTGGTTCGCAGTACGAACTGCGAGCCACGTTATGATCCGTACAGAATGAGAGTGGCTCTCAACAGAAAACAATGGAAAGAGTTGGAGGAGGCCTTTGCTTTAAGGCACTCAGAGACAAGCGACATACTTTAGATTATGTTATAAAAATAAAACTGTAATTATTTATGTTTCTGAAATAAAAGGCTATTTTATTTATTATATTGCCTATAAGTCAGTGATTTAATATTGATAAACATTGTCATAATTTGTACTTTTTTTTTCAACCGGGGCGGATCGCCCCCATCGCCCCTAATTTGGGTTAGACTCGAGCCTCTCGGTGGGGAAGTATATGGGCTGTTGATTATGACGATGATGATGATACTTGGGATTGTTAAACATCTTCAAATAACATCCTAATGACTCAAATGATTATAGCAAAGGTGCTGTGGAAGAAATTCCCTCTAGTCTTGTCTTATGAGTATTTATTTATAATTATCATAGTTTTAATTGGCGAAAATCATAGTTATAAATAAAGATAGACTAATTTTCCGGAAAAGTTTAAAAAATCTGAATTTTTTTTAACTGATTTTTGTATGGAGCCAGCACTTTAAAAATCTACGTATTTAGTATGGATGAGTTCAATTAAAATTCGCACCCCTTTGCTACACAAAGTGGAATCTGGAATAAGCTTCATATAAAAACATTTTAAAAATCAAAAAGTTAAGTTTGGAAAAATGTCAAACTCACACTTGACCATTTTTGATAAGTCCATTATGTGTGTCCTCATTTATGCTAATAATCTAAATTTAGTATGGAAAAAAAAGTCGAACTCACACTTGACCATTCTTTGGTGTGTCCTCATTAGCTGTGGAATTGTACGGGGGTCAAAAATTTCGATATTTTTAAGCTCCACCGTTTTCGAGTTATAAGGAATTATGTAAATATTTTTCTTGAAGTTATGCAGGGTTGAAATTCTTTACAAAAACAGTCGAAAATGTCCTAAGTCCCGGAGTCCCGGCTTCATACTAAATACGGTGAAATTTTTGTAAGAGCTGCTAATGTTTTCCGTGTTTTTCTCTAAATGGCATGTCATACGTCATCTACCAGTGTTGAACACACTGCAGCACACCTCATCAACCGTTAACGCTTAACGCTTTGGCGGTGTATTATACGATGTACGAATAGTACGATTAGGCACGATAAAGAGTTCGCGCTTGGTAACATTTCTTTTAGTACAGTGCAGGACAACGTTACCTATTCGTACATAGTACGTGTACTACCTATACAAGACTATCTGCTAGCGTTAACGCATTTGTGGCGTGTCAATAACGCTTCAATAGCACCGCTTTTTGAGACAGTTGTTGGTTAATCGATTAGAAACTACAAAAACATTTGTCACTATTGATACAAACTACAAAAACATTTGTCACTATTGACTTATTAAGTATAATTTACTAAGAAATTGTAGTACGAATAAATTGCACCAGGAAATGTGTATAAAACGGCAAAAGCTGTTTTATTGAAACGCTATCAAGACACGATAACGACGTTAATATTAGCGTAATTAGGCCCCTGTCCTTTTATAATATTTAAGTTTTATTGCTGGCCGCTCAACTTCAAAACGCCGCCGCCGCCAACTTTAGCCAGACCTCTTACCTTTTAGCAAAAAAAAGTTTGAGAACCTAAGGGTATATTTTATAAGTGAACACGCCTAGCGTGTTCTCGGCACTACAAAATACATTTTTTTCATAAAATAGAAAAACTAGTTTTTTTAAGTGGCCACTTTAAGATGACATAGCCTTACTCGTAAAAATTATGTACAAATAATTTGAACAAGAAATCTGGTCTAGTTTATGAAATATTTTCAAAACATTCAGAACACGCGTGGCGTGTTCGTGGCATAGCGATGTAGGTTTGCTTGAACACGCGAGGCGTGTCGGTGGCATTGAATGTGTTAAAAATAAAAAATATTTTACAAAAAATAAAAACCGACTTCAAAAACACTAAAAAGTTAAAAATAATATAAGAATAGGTACAGACAACACCACACTTCTATATTGACGTCGGTGCCAAACGATGATCTCCTAGAAAGTCTTAAAATATTTTTAACTTTTCAGTTTTTGAAGTCGGTTTTTATTTTTTGTATTATATTCTTTATTTTGACTTTTTAGTGAATGAAATCTTTATGGTGAAAGAATTAGCGTTTCCTTCGATTTTCATGAGATCCCATCATCAGATCCTAACTTTAGTGACCATGGGACCACCCTTGGAGTATACCTACTCTATAGAATACAAAAAGAATTTTGAAAATCGCTCCACAATTGGCGGCGTAATCGCGTAACATATAGGGCATCGAGAACCGCGCCTATTTTAGGAACCGGTTCTTTCGGTTCCGAACTCAATCCGGAACCGGGTACCCGGTTTTTTCGGTTCTTTCGGTTTTTTGATAAATCTAGTTGATAAGCTATTCAATCTATTATATAGATTATCTACAAACGAAATCAATAAAGGAGAATGGATCTTAATAAAACACACTTTATTGGAAATCACATTATTTAACTAATGTGATATATTAATTATATAAAATTGTTTTTAGAATTATTTAGCAATAATCACTTCTTTTTATTTAACTCCGTCATACTCGAAGGCAAAACGTCTAAAGCATGGCACAGCGGCGTGGTGGCAATTTTATTCAAAAAGGCGACAGGGCCCAGTTGAAGAACTACACCCATCACGCTCCTGAGACATGTATACAAGCTGTTCTTGAGAGTCATCACGAATCATCTCGCGCGCAGGTTTGACGACTTCCATCCTCCCGAACAAGCCGGATTCCGTAACCACTGGAACGCTCGCCACGCGAAGCGTGGTGGGTTTCAAAAGCAAAAAGTAGTATATCTCAAATATCAAAGGTGCCGCCATTGCGGAATGACTCAACCCGGTGCGTACGGAGTGTTCAAAAAATTGCGGAGAGTGACATACTGTCTACAAGAGAACAAAAAATACGTATGGAAAGGTAATTTAATATAGAAGGAACTTATAACAGTTAATTAGATAAGGATTAATAATTAAATGAATAAAGCGCGAAAATGTTCGGAAGGTCGCGGAAGACCCGATTTTTTTTTTAAATTTTTTGCACAAAAACTATTTTATAAAACTTTAAATAACCATATATATTATTATAGCCCTATTCTTGAAGATTATTTTGATATATAATAGTTTTGGGTAATATTTTTAATGAAAAAAGAAAAAAATAATAAAATCGATTAATTACGTAATTATATACGCGAGATGCGCACGCGCGACCTCAAATTTAAAAAAAATGCAAAAAATAAATTTATTGTGTCTAAAATTAAATAAAAAATACGTATGGAAAGCTAATTTAATAAGGAATGAACTTATAATAGTTAATTAGATAAGGATTCATAATTGAATGAATAATGACGAGAATAGTAACTAAAGTGCTTAAAATTTCAAAAATACTCACTTTTTGAAAAAAACGTTTAGTGTGGCAATATAACACTATAAACTATCATAAACCATACATAATAATGTAGCCCAATTCTTCTAGTTTATTTTGATATAGAACACTCTACGAAAATACTAATACAGACTAAGTAAGTACGCAATAAATCTCATCGGTCATGGAGTAAGAAACGTATGGATACGGCCAAGTAAGTTAAACCGCAGACTATGACAAAGGACATGTCCTTTTTTGGGCCACATATTTTAAACACCACAACTTAATTTTTTTTGTATAGAGTTCTTAAAATCTTACACTTTTAAGAAAAAATTAGACCGTTTTAGCCCTGCAAATCAGAGAAAAAATTAATTGTTTTCAAAACTAACGTTACGTGAAATGGAACAGAATTTGTCAAATAGTGTGTAAAGGAACAACAAAAAAAAAGTTATGGCACGAATGAGTTTGGCCAAATGAGTGATACCAGAGCCGTAAAAATAGTAAAAAAAGTGATAGCTGACAGCTGACATATGACTACTGACAGTTTAGCAAACAAATTCAAATCTGACTGATTTTTGATTTACTTTTTGCAAATGATAAATAGTTGCAACGATTATCTAATGCATAATCTTATATATCAATCTATACAAGAGACGTTAAACCTAAATCGTAACTTACCGGCACCTCTGTCTTATTTAGTTTTGCGTCTGTTATTCTATTAATAAACTGATATTATGTAATAAACTTACCTTATGTAATAAACTGGGTACCACACCTGCTTAACACCTGAACTGAAGTCGAACGCAACATCTGGACTACACATCCCACCGGATGTTCAGTCCCACCCTATTTGATGTTCTCACAACGTATGTGAAATATCCACGGACCAAAAGATGTAAATGTAAATCTACCATTTTAGCATTCGTTCCTAACCGGTAGCTGGTGCATAACAGAAAGGATCGATTGTATGCGGTACTCATATTGAATTAAAATAAATCACTCACTAGCGCGGATCCAGCCCTCGTAATAGGTTGTGGTCACAGACACCCGAAAATACATACAAAACCATTGCCCTGACAAAGATTCATTGTTTTTTTTTTGTATTAGATATAGTGTCATCAGCCTATAGTTCCTAAAAGACCTTAAAAGTGTGATGTCACAAGTATTTTTCTTTTTTGTTTGTTTGTGGGTTAAGTGATTCGCGAATGAAAGGGAGATAAAGCTCAAATGCGATTTGATACATTCATGCTCTATCTCCCAGAGTGTAAAAAAGGAAGAAAAGAAAGCAAAATGAAGGGAAAGAGGGTTTCTGACGAACATCACAAGTATATTAGGGTTGTGGGCATGCCCATCGTGCCCACAACGGTGGATCCACGCTTGACACTCAATATTATGATGCTGTTGTTACCCTCTAAAATAGACAAAGATTAGAGTGTAGCTAATTGGCTTTATAGGATAATCAAACATTGTAACTTCTTATCCACTGGAACGTCCGTGGGGACTATAGTCCCCAAAATCTCGATCTTCTCGATCGACCTGGGTACTATGGTACCCAGTTCCCTTTGCGTAAAACCGCGCGGTGTGATAAAAAAATCGCGAAAAATAAAATATTTTCTCTATGGCTTTATTCCTTTGTCAATAGTCTCTTTCATAAGTTGACAGGTCATGTCCAATTTATTTTTAGTCTTAGATTGAAATAAATTTGTCATAGTCTGCGGTTTAACTTACTTGGCCGTATCCATACGTTTCTTACTCCATGACCGATGAGATTTATTGCGTACTTACTTAGTCTGTATTAGTATTTTTGTAGAGTGTTCTATATCAAAATAAACTAGAAGAATTGGGCTACATTATTATGTATGGTTTATGATAGTTTATAGTGTTATATTGCCACACTAAACGTTTTTTTCAAAAAGTGAGTATTTTTGAAATTTTAAGCACTTTAGTTACTATTCTCGTCATTATTCATTCAATTATGAATCCTTATCTAATTAACTATTATAAGTTCATTCCTTATTAAATTAGCTTTCCATACGTATTTTTTATTTAATTTTAGACACAATAATTTATTTTTTGCATTTTTTTTAAATTTGAGGTCGCGCGTGCGCATCTCGCGTATATAATTACGTAATTAATCGATTTTATTATTTTTTTCTTTTTTCATTAAAAATATTACCCAAAACTATTATATATCAAAATAATCTTCAAGAATAGGGCTATAATAATATATATGGTTATTTAAAGTTTTATAAAATAGTTTTTGTGCAAAAATTTTTAAAAAAAAATCGGGTCTTCCGCGACCTTCCGAACATTTTCGCGCTTCATTCATTTAATTATTAATCCTTATCTAATTAACTGTTATAAGTTCCTTCTATATTAAATTACCTTTCCATACGTATTTTTTGTTCTCTTGTAGACAGTATATGTCACTCTCCGCAATTTTTTGAACACTCCGTACGCGCCGGGTTGAGTCATTCCGCAATGGCGGCACCTTTGATATTTGAGATATACTACTTTTTGCTTTTGAAACCCACCACGCTTCGCGTGGCGAGCGTTCCAGTGGTTATGCATAATTACTTAATAAACATGTTACATGATTATTATAAAATAAAACAATGGTTTTTTTGCAATGTTTATTTTAATCAATTCAATTTATTCCAAACAAATAACTGACAAAATCTGTATGAAATATCTAGATCAATAAATTTGAATGCTTAAATACAAAACTAAAAACTGTTTTAAAAGCATGAAATTCCTCATTTGAATATGGAATTATTATCTATATCTCATGAGTTTATTTTATAGTGGAAAATAACAATGATTCTTTTCTGCCATTTATTTAACTTGAACCTGGTTTAATTTGCACAATGTTTAATCTGGCTTTTTTGCTAATGTTGCTACGAAGGATCACCAACTCCTAGATAAATCATTTTTAACATTCAATTTGTAGCAGACAGTTCCATTATCTGATACATTGTTGATAACAGGAAAAACAAAAGCGAGGCAAAGCAATACTGACTATACTTATATTTTAAAAAAAATATTACTGTCAATAATCATCAAGAGATGATGATGGCACACTTTTGCTGCCCACATTGTCACAATTAGGCACAAAACAATGGGTTGATGTATCAGAAGTGCGCCTGTAGTCTTGAAGTGTTAAAGTGTTTGAAACATCAAATGTATCAAAGCTAGGTTGACTAAGGTCAGGAACAGAGCTTGACCTGCTTTCTAATAAGCCGCCTTCGTCATTAAGTTCAGGTCCAATATGTTGGTGAGCTTCGCCAGCATGCATTACAAGCACGAGCATCAATGGGAACCTAAAAATGATCAGTTTTATTAGACTTTACTATAGACATTGTAACGTTGCACGTTCATAAGATTAATTTACTTACAAAGTATTTTTTATTTAAAAAGGAAAATAAACATTAAACTATAAATTACATCACAAATTTCATTAAATTGACATAAAAATTAAAAACTACTACTATTTACAAACTATAATTATAAAATGTTCTGAACTTATTCTTAATATAATATAACTTATTCTAAAACGAGTAAAATCAGATTTCTTTAAGATGCATATAAATAATAAATATTAACTCATTATAGTTAACCTACGAATAACACGAAATGTTCTTACGTGTTGTGTGTACGCTGGTACCATAAACCGCTTCCATTGTTTCGATGCGAGACACTATTTTATGTTGAGCGCCCGCGTCATTCGCTTTGCATACGGTGCACAGTTGAGATTCCAATAGCCGACAGCAAAGACATATCGTTCCAGCAACGACTTTTAAATTTGTCTTTTGGCCTCTTTTCAATTTCGAAATTATTTAATTAGAAGTATAATAACGCACATTTTGCGTCGTTAAATAAGTGTTTTCTTCCCCAAATTGGGTAAGTGATGAACAGACAGTTATTATGTACTTAGTGTTTCGCTTAAAGCTATTTGTTGTATTCATTTCTGATAATTATATTTGATTGTATTTATTTCAGAATTAATGTAGATTCTCATATTTTTTCATAATGTTTAATGATTTGCATAAATACGAGGCTTCATTGTTCTATAGTAACATTATTAAAATTTCTACCTTCGATTAATTAAAAATATCACTTTGTAACTTATAATTCAGTTTAATCATTTATAACATTTAAATAATATTAGTTTAACAGCCTCATTAAATTAATCAATATAAATATAGTAAATTCCACTCTGCTTTCTTTAAAATAAAGCCACTTCACCAGCCTCTGGTCACTCCCTTTTGTGTTCTTCGTGTGATGGCCAGAAGGAACTTAATGGTGGACGTGTTCTAATGCTGGACTTTACTAATTCCAGGGAACAAGTTTTGGAATAAAAAAAATAACAAGTTTTGGACTAAAACGATTGAAGATCGACGGAAGACTGACGTCTTCGGTGTTCCCGTCCAGTAGCACCTGAGCAGCTGTATTTCGGCACGTTCCACCATCTCCATCCGTCTGCACCTTCGAGGAACTTCACAGACAGGGAAGTGCCGACCAGCGAAGCACAAATTAAGGGCTTAACTCACGACCCTAACGGGTATTAATTTTTTAAATACATATCTTTTTGTGGACTTGGGGGTTTTATTTACCCAAACCTGCCCCGTCACACTGGCGCCTTCAAACGTGGTTAATTAATTTGTGCTTTCGCTTGGTAGTAGGTGGGTGTTTGTGTGCTTATTTTTTTTTATTTTTGTAAAACGTTTTATTTTTTTTGGTTGCTAGCAACTAGGGTGTACATACATATAGTACATATGAATTGAATGTGTAATTTCTATTAAGACATTGTAATTGCCATTTTTTTTTCCAATTTTAATACTCGTCTTAAGCAAACTGTCTTAGGTAAAAAATACAGTCGATGCGAAAAGTGCTAATTATATTTTCCTTTTATTAAAATATTTTGTTTTTTAATTTTATGTGTACACACTAGTTAGCTTTACTGCTTTTTATTTTTGTTTTGTGTGTGTATTTTTTTTTGATTTCACATCACTTTCATTTTTTTTGTTCGCTTTCTTGTAATCAACCAAAACGTTACGTAGTTGGTGATTGTAACAGAGGGAATAATAGTAGTATATTTTTTTGCTTTTCTGTTCAACTCTTACCCAACATTTTTTTTTAATTTTAAATTGATTATGGCATATCCCGTAAAATTTTTGTCATTACAAAAAGCGGAGCTAGAGTATGAAGTGTTCATCAGAGGTTCTACTCCTGCCTCGACGGTTCAGGAGCTACGTAAGCAAATAGCTAAAGTAGGTCCATTGTTTCCATCGGAGGATATTTTAGATAGTCCTTTTGAACCGTCGGATGATTTGAAGGGTGTTGGAGAAGTACTCACTAAAGTTAAAAATTATTTGGAATCTGACTTAAGCCAAAATACCTTGATGCGAGCTCAAAACCTGTTGCATCATTTATACCACCGCATTAACCGCATTGTTAGCGAAGAGGATACAGATGCGCTTTATGATGCAAGTGTTACACAATTTAAATTTTTATTTGAACAGTACAAATCTCTTAAAGATAAAGGAACAGATTTTTTAACTTCCACTGCTAATGTAGAATCTTTACATTCTCAGCTTCCCTTGAACATCTCTGTTACTTGTGACCGTGGTAGTTTCAGTGATATTGGCAAACTTAAATATGACGGCAAAAGTTGTGTCAGAGCCTTCATAGAGCGTGTCTCTGAATATTGTGAGGCAAGAAACATCACTGGCCAAAAAATATTATCATTTGCTACAGAGATTTTCACAGGAGACGCATTGCACTGGTTTCGGAGTGTTAGAAGTCAGGTGTCGGAATGGGAGGAATTAATAGTTTTATTGAAAAAGGACTTCGACCAATCTGACTATGATTACAGATTGCTTAATGAAATCCGCTCTAGAACTCAAGGAGAATTAGAAAATATTACTATTTATTTATCTGTCATGTCTGGACTATTTTCGCGTTTATCGAAAAACCTTTCAGAAGATGACCAACTAGAAATAATTCTCCATAATATTCGCCCTTGCTACGCTAGCACTTTAGCTTCAGTTACTGAAATAAAGACGATCGAATGCTTGCGATCTTTGTGTCGAAATTTTGAAAATATCCAAGCACGTCTTGCAAACTTTAAAGAACCTCCGGTTTCGACAAATGACACCCTGGCTCCTGAATTTTCATATAAAGGCAATGCTAGTAAAACCAAATTTTTTAATAAACCTAACAATAATATTTACAAACAAAAATACGATCAAATTTCAAATAATAGAACTAATAACGACAATATAACAACTAAATATAACACTAATCCTAACGTAAATAAATTTAATTATAATCATAGTTATGTACATGCAATCGATGTTCCTAAGGTTCGTTACTGCCCTCGTTGTCGAGTAAACTCACATAATTTTCGACAATGCACTGCCAATAAAGATCAAATACTGTGTTTTAAGTGCGGTCGTAAAGATGTTAAGACACCGAATTGCCCAGATTGTAATATGAATCAGCCGTCTAATTCAAAAAACTAGGTAAGCCGAATTGTAACCGTTCATTATATAGTAATAACTTCGATAAAACTGATTGGTTAAAATGGCTTCAAACAGTCACATTATTTTTTAAAAGTTATTATACAACGGCTACAATTCAATATATTAATAAACCTTTTAATGATTCGAGACCATATGTTACCATTAATATTAATAACATACCTATTATGGGCCTTTTGGATTCAGGTTCCGCTATTACTATTTTAGGCAAAAATTTTCATAAAACTTTAGAACAGCATGGTTTTACTCTAGTTAAAGATCACTGTTTTTCAGTAATGGCTGCAGGCGGTCAATCTTTACATAGCATTGGTTATATTGATATTCCCGTTAATTTTGAAAATCAGTTTCACATTATTAAAGCTATTGTCGTCCCTGATGTTGAAACTCCTCTTATTTTAGGTGTTGACTTCTGGCGCAAATTTCAGATTTGTCCCAAATATTTAGGTAGCATCACATATAACATAGACAATGCTAACGCTGAGCCTCAGGCCAAGACTCTTATTCATGGCTATGAGACATTGACCGAATCTGAAAAGTTGATTGCGGGTAATATCATTGAACAGTTTAATGAGATTTCGTTTGAACGCAGGGGTCTCGGTGTAACAAGTTTGATTACTCATCGTATTGACACTGGAGACTCTCAACCTGTCCGGCAGCGATATTATCGCTTGTCCCCTGAAAAGCAACGCATCCTGGTCGAACAAGTCGACGAGATGCTAGTTCTAGACGTAGTGGAGCATTGTGAGAGTGCCTGGTCTTCCCCGGTCCTCTTAGTTACGAAGAAAAACGGTCAACCCAGGTTTTGTCTTGACAGTCGCAAGCTGAATTCGGTAACGAAAAAGGACGCCTACAATCTACCCTACATATCGGAGATTCTTGATAATCTTCGGGATGCACGCTACCTTAGCAGTATAGATCTTTCAAAATCTTTCTGGCAAATAAATATTGCTCCTGAAGACCGAGATAAGACGGCATTCTACGTACCAGGTCGAGGAACGCTTAGATTTAAGAGAACCGCGTTCGGCTTAACCAACGCGCCTGCTACTCAACAGCGTTTGGTGGATATCTTGTTTGGTGAATTTGGTAACAATGTCTTCGCCTATTTAGATGACATTATCATCGTTAGCACCGATTTTAATAGTCACGTGACCCTCCTATTGCGCGTCTTAGAAAAATTAAAACACGCCAATCTCACAGTGAACCTCGAAAAGTGCAAATTCTTTCGCAGTCAGCTGAAATACCTTGGGTATGTGGTCGATAGTTGTGGATTACGGACCGATCCCGAGAAGGTAGAAGCTATCTTGAGCTATCCGACACCTACTTGTCGGAAAGACCTTAAGCGCTTTCTCGGGACAGCTACTTGGTACCGTCGATTCGTCCCTAATTTTAGTACCATCGCAGGCCCCTTAAATAGGTTAACTTCCAACAAGAAAGGCTTTCCGCCCTTCAAGTGGACACCTGAAGCTGACGACGCTTTTCAAAAATTGAAGGAGTGTTTGGTTTCCGCTCCTGTTCTCACCTGCCCTGATTATAATGAGCCGTTTGAGGTGCATACTGATGCAAGCAACTTTGGTGTTGGTGCTATGCTTACTCAAACGAAGGATGGCAAGGAACACCCAATTGCCTATATGAGTAGGTCACTTACAGCGGCAGAGAGAAATTATAGTATCACGGAGCGAGAAACCTTGGCCGTTATCACTGCACTTGAGCACTGGCGGTGTTATTTAGAGAATGGAAAAACCTTCACAGTCTATACTGATCACAGTGCTTTAAAATGGTTCCTTTCCCTAAATAACCCGACAGGCCGATTGGCTCGGTGGGGAGTTCGCCTATCATCATTTGATTTCGAACTCAAACACCGTCGTGGGGTCGATAACGTAATCCCCGATGCACTTTCAAGAGCTGTCCCCCTAGGTGCTATTAGCGCTTCCGATTTAAGCGACACTAAGGACGACTGGTACAAGTCCATATTTAATGGCTGTACTAATCGCCCACAACATTATCCAAACTTTTTAATTAAAGATAGCATTCTGTACAGATTAACTAAAAGTAAACATAATTTACTCGACGAATTTTCGTGGAAGGTAGTAGTCCCTTATGAATTGCGCGAGAAGGTTTTGGCTGAAAATCATTCTGACCCAATAGCTGCACATATGGGCGTTTTTAAAACCTATAATCGCCTTGCGCTGCGTTATTTTTGGCCAGGGATGCATAAAGACGTTGTCAAATTTGTCGCCTCATGTGATAAGTGCCTCCAGTACAAGTCACCAAACCACCAAACGTTAGGTGAGATGGGTCGCCCCAAACAGTGTTCTCGTCCTTTCCAAATGTTGTCCATAGACCTAATGGGTCCCTTACCTACTACGCGTAAATTAAACTCATATATATTAGTTATTACTTGTTGTTTTTCTAAATTTTGTCTTGTGTATCCAATTAAAAAAGCTACTTCAAATATAATCATTAAAATTCTGGAAGAATCTGTTTTTCTTGTTCATGGTATACCGCAAACAATTTTTCTAGATAATGGTTCTCAATTTATTAGCCATGATACTATTGCATTTTTTAAAAAGTATAATATTCCTAACATATACTATACCCCAAAATATACGCCGCAAATTAATACCGTAGAGCGCTATAATAGGACTATTATTACCTGCATATCAACCTACGTCGATAACGATCATCGAACTTGGGACATTTTTATTCCAAAAGTTCAATTCGCAATAAATAACTCAGTAAACGAAGCTACTGCTTTTACTCCATCTTTTCTAGTCTACGGAAGAGAACTCGTCACCTGTGGTTCTCATTATACAGACACAGATTTAGGGGATGAGATTTTGTTTTTGCCTAGGGATATTTATGCGGAAAACTTAGGTAGTCTTTCAATTATTTTTAATGACGTTCAGGCCAAGCTCTGGCATGCTCATGCCAAAAATGCAGCGCATTATAATTTGCGTCGTAAGCCAGCCGAATTCGATGTGGGTGATGTTGTCTTAAAACGTGCTTATGTCTTAAGTGATAAGGACAAGTACTTCAGTAAGAAACTTGCGCCCAAATTTATTAAATGTCGCGTCACTCATAAAAAGTCACCTCTAGTTTACGAATTAGAAGATATGAGAGGCAAAGATATAGGTACATGGCATATTAAAGACTTGAAATTAGTAAAAAGAAATGTATAAATTAAAAAACAAACATAACTTTAATCTGCCCTTAGTTTTATTTATTCGTGCAAACTTTAACCTCCAATGTCATAAAACATCTTAATAAACTTGATTTGTACTGGCTACCTGTTCATTATTAACAGGCACACTTGGATTGTTTGGTTGCAACAATAAATAAAGTAATTATTGCTGCCCTTTTGATAGCGTGAAATATGATGATATTTTGATTGTGAAAATGCAAACAGTAACCTAAGTTTAATGCGGATTTTATTATAAGAATAAAATCCTTGGCGATGCGAGGGGGTATTGTAACGTTGCACGTTCATAAGATTAATTTACTTACAAAGTATTTTTTATTTAAAAAGGAAAATAAACATTAAACTATAAATTACATCACAAATTTCATTAAATTGACATAAAAATTAAAAACTACTACTATTTACAAACTATAATTATAAAATGTTCTGAACTTATTCTTAATATAATATAACTTATTCTAAAACGAGTAAAATCAGATTTCTTTAAGATGCATATAAATAATAAATATTAACTCATTATAGTTAACCTACGAATAACACGAAATGTTCTTACGTGTTGTGTGTACGCTGGTACCATAAACCGCTTCCATTGTTTCGATGCGAGACACTATTTTATGTTGAGCGCCCGCGTCATTCGCTTTGCATACGGTGCACAGTTGAGATTCCAATAGCCGACAGCAAAGACATATCGTTCCAGCAACGACTTTTAAATTTGTCTTTTGGCCTCTTTTCAATTTCGAAATTATTTAATTAGAAGTATAATAACGCACATTTTGCGTCGTTAAATAAGTGTTTTCTTCCCCAAATTGGGTAAGTGATGAACAGACAGTTATTATGTACTTAGTGTTTCGCTTAAAGCTATTTGTTGTATTCATTTCTGATAATTATATTTGATTGTATTTATTTCAGAATTAATGTAGATTCTCATATTTTTTCATAATGTTTAATGATTTGCATAAATACGAGGCTTCATTGTTCTATAGTAACATTATTAAAATTTCTACCTTCGATTAATTAAAAATATCACTTTGTAACTTATAATTCAGTTTAATCATTTATAACATTTAAATAATATTAGTTTAACAGCCTCATTAAATTAATCAATATAAATATTGTAAATTCCACTCTGCTTTCTTTAAAATAAAGCCACTTCACCAGCCTCTGGTCACTCCCTTTTGTGTTCTTCGTGTGATGGCCAGAAGGAACTTAATGGTGGACGTGTTCTAATGCTGGACTTTACTAATTCCAGGGAACAAGTTTTGGAATAAAAAAAATAACAAGTTTTGGACTAAAACGATTGAAGATCGACGGAAGACTGACGTCTTCGGTGTTCCCGTCCAGTAGCACCTGAGCAGCTGTATTTCGGCACGTTCCACCATCTCCATCCGTCTGCACCTTCGAGGAACTTCACAGACAGGGAAGTGCCGACCAGCGAAGCACAAATTAAGGGCTTAACTCACGACCCTAACGGGTATTAATTTTTTTAAATACATATCTTTTTGTGGACTTGGGGGTTTCATTTACCCAAACCTGCCCCGTCACAACATAAACATAAAATAAATGCAATATTGCTTTTTTGCTTAAATGGTCAATAAGAGGTGCTTCATTCTAGAACAAGTAGGTATAGTAAGTGTAAGAATATGAATAAAATTGATTAAAATAATATTATGTTATAGTCAATTAATGCAATGATTTATATAAGGATGCTGATAAAATAAAACTTACCAGATATGGGTTAATTATAGTTACTATAAAATGTATTCAGCCGTCCCAATGTGTATCATCATCATCATTTCAGCCAAGAGACACCCACAGCTGGACATAGGCCTATAGGCATAGGCACATAGACAATGTGTACATAATGGCAATGATTGTCAGCCTATTTGCCTTGATATTGATATTCTACAACATATACAAACTGACTGGTGCCCTATTTGTCAGTCTCCAATATTGCATCGACCTCTGATAGTTAATTCCAATTACAAAAGTTCAAAGCACTCTTGGCATAGATGATTTCCATCTACTACCTGAAATATAGGTTATTAAGAGGTCAATAAAAAGAAAAAGCTAATAGAATTGCAAATAAATTAAGTTTTTGTTTACTATGTATGACATTACCTCACGCATGTTCAGTCCATTTTTCAATAATGGATACATATAGTCTTGGCTCATATCCATTACATTGTAATGATAATGTTGATTTGAAACATTAATATTACAGATAGTGCAGTGTGCCATAGTGGAAATTGCCTGAAAAAGTTTATAAGCATTAGGTAATAAAAAACTATAAATTATCTTTAATTTATTATTTGATATAACATACTTTCTATGTTGGCTCGTATGATGGCTCAATTTGTATTTTGTAGTATCGGCAATACTCACATTCAATTTTCGTTCAGGGTAAGGTTATAAAATCAAACGGTATCCAAATCGAAAAGATCAGTGAGAAAGCCAAAATATATCCAGTTCATGTACGAAATCGAGAAGTCCATAAAGAATAGCTAGGTATGTGTAAAAGAGCATTAAAATCACCAAAACGGAAAACACAGAACAACCACCAAATTAACAACCACAACAACAAACCTTAATTATTTAATTAACCTCAAACATATTTTGACATTGACAACGACGCGACGTCAAAATGTTTTTTTTTACTGTGCTTACATGCTATAAAATTCGTGCAGTGTTGCTGCTATAATAAGAAAAAAACGAATATTCAAATTCAATTTTTTAAAAAAATGCAGGGGTCTACAATTTTTATTTTTGTGGTTTTACTTTCTTTTCATAAAGTTTAACCCTTCCCTGAAAGTTGAAGTTGTTTAGAAACTTATATTTATAAAAAACCAGGCTCCATACAAATCGAGGACATCTCCTTTATTTCAATCTAAGACTAAAAATAAATTGGACATGACCTGTCAACTTAGGAAAGAGACTATTGACAAAGGAATAAAGCCATAGAGAAAATATTTTATTTTTCGCGATTTTTTTATCACACCGCGCGGTTTTACGCAAAGGGAACTGGGTACCATAGTACCCAGGTCGATCGAGAAGATCGAGATTTTGGGGACTATAGTCCCCAAAATCGTAAGCACACCGCGCGGTTTTACCGCGCGGTGTGATAAAAAAATCGCGAAAAATAAAATATTTTCTCTATGGCTTTATTCCTTTGCCAATAGTCTCTTTCATAAGTTGACAGGTCATGTCCAATTTTTTTTAGTCTTAGATTGAAATAAAGGCATAGTCTGCGGTTTAACTGGACATGTCTGTTCTCCAGTTTTTCTGGCTAAAATTCACATCAGAGACCACTCCATATGTGAATGCGGCTTTGAGGAAGGCACCGTGGATCATATTTTCTTTAATTGTTCGAGACATCAAACCTCTTTGTACGACCTGCTTCCTGAATCTATTCCTTGCCCATCAAATATGAATTTCCTCCTAACTCAAATCAATACCCCTTTCCTGAATATCCTCTTTAAATATATAGAGAAATACCAAATAAAGCTATAATTTTCCTCCTACAAAATTATCCTAGGCATTAGGTACATCTCAACTCATACCTACACCCTCCTTTAACTTCTCACCTACAACCCTTAATTTTAGCCGCTACTAACAATATTTTAATGTTATATTTTAATGTTCGCTTTGCATTGTCCACAGGTAGCCCAACCGGCTAAGTAGCTATCATACCGCTAAACTTCCTAATTTATATCCGTGTTTTCGCTTCCCACTCGAAATTGGCGAAATTGTCAAATCTGACAGAAGCCACTTTACCTAAAAATTGAATTGAATTGAACTTACTTTGCCGTATCCATACGTTTCTTACTCCATGACCGATGAGATTTATTACGTACTTACTTAGTCTGTATTAGTATTTTCGTAGAGTGTTCTATATCAAAATAAACTAGAAGAATTGGGCTACATTGGTAGTTTTCCAATTACAGCACTAGAGCGCATTATGCGGCATAATGCTTAACGTTGAATGTTCCAACTACAGCAACACTTCGCACAATCGAGCACTCTCAAAAGCAATGTTTTCGTGTGATGCGTGCAATCGATACAAACTCAGTGACAGAAAATTAACAAGTGTTTTTTCTTTAAGTTGGCATTGATCGAAATGTTTTATTTATATATAATCGTTAGTAATATTATTTATTGTTGAAAAATTTTTAAAGCTTTCGTTTCATTGTAGTTTTTTTGAAATAATCAAAGTTAATTCAAACTGTGTTAAAAAATAAATATAAGTATGGACGAAGGTACAAAAATTACTCAAAACAAAAAAATGGTAATGAAATAATCAAAATCCAAATTACTTAAAATAACCGTAAATAGTTTTCAACCAATTATTATGTATACCCATGTATACCACATTATTTACACATTAATGAGGTTATTGCTAACTCTATGAATATTTCTTTTTTTCAACACTGAACTTAGCGCACTCTGCTGGTGCATTTGAAAACTAATTCACGTTCCAATTAAGCATCAGCATAATTCGGCATTGTGCGCCACTGAGTCGCATTATGCTCTGTAATTGGAAAACTACCAGCATTATGTATGGTTTATGATAGTTTATAGTGTTATATTGCCACACTAAACGTTTTTTTCAAAAAGTGAGTATTTTTGAAATTTTAAGCACTTTAGTTACTATTCTCGTCATTATTCATTCAATTATGAATCCTTATCTATTAACTATTATAAGTTCATTCCTTATTAAATTAGCTTTCCATACGTATTTTTTATTTAATTTTAGACACAATAATTTATTTTTTGCATTTTTTTTAAATTTGAGGTCGCGCGTGCGCATCTCGCGTATATAATTACATAATTAATCGATTTTATTATTTTTTTCTTTTTTCATTAAAAATATTACCCAAAACTATTATATATCAAAATAATCTTCAAGAATAGGGCTATAATAATATATATGGTTATTTAAAGTTTTATAAAATAGTTTTTGTCCAAAAATTTTTTTAAAAAAATCGGGTCTTCCGCGACCTTCTGAACATTTTCGCGCTTCATTCATTTAATTATTAATCCTTATGTAATTAACTGTTATAAGTTCCTTCTATACTAAATTACCTTTCCATACGTATTTTTTGTTCTCTTGTAGACAGTATATGTCACTCTCCGCAATTTTTTGAACACTCCGTACGCGCCGGGGTGAGTCATTCCGCAATGGCGGCACCTTTGATATTTGAGATATACTACTTTTTGCTTTTGAAACCCACCACGCTTCGCGTGGCGAACGTTCGAGTGGCTATATAATTTATGTATTGCAATAAAAGGAAATGGTCAATGGCAACTCCAGTCTAAGACCGTTTTACCGACGTGTTGTGTTTGCGACCTGTCGGTGGAGCAGTCTGCGGGAGACGAGTCCACGTTTCCGTATTATGAATTTATCATTTTCACTTTTTGGCTCGACAAGCGGTGCGGACGGTTGTTACTTGTTGCTAGTAAAATTAGAATTCGTGTATACAGTGTGTCCCCGGATAAGGTGCACAAACGAAAATGGGTGAAATTAGACTACAATTTATCGATAAAAAAAGAGAAAATAATATATTAAAATGAAATTGTATTTAATATTGATTTTTTTATTCTCTTTTTAAGACTTTTTGTGTTTGTAAAATTGTAACCACTGCGTGGATTTTGTTCAAATAAAAACAAAAATATAGTTTAATCGATCATGTCCAATTCAATGGCATAGTAATCCCATTCAAGCCCATTGTTAAGAACTTGGGTTTGCTTATTGACAATTCGTTGTCCTGGAACGCGCATATCAATAGCGTATGTAATAGGGTAAGAGGTTCTCTGCGTTCATTTTACAGGCTCAAGAATTTCCTTCCTCCCAGTACCAAGGCTCTCCTCGTCCAAGCTCTAGTACTCCCTATCATCGATTATGCTGATGTGTGTTGTACCAATGTTAACCAAGACCTTCTTGACAAATTGGATCGTATGCTTAATAATTGCATTCGTTTTATTTTCAGTCTTCGTAAATATGACCACATTTCCATGTTTTGCAATAAGCTCAAATGGTTGCCTATTCGTCAGCGTAGGGACCTGAGAGTCATTTCCCAGCTTTTCAGCATTATTAACGATCCGAATGCTTCCAATTATTTAAAGATAAAGTTTCAGACGCTTGGTGGTGCTGGTGCCCATGCGTTTAGCCTACGCTCCGCTGTCAGACGTGCTCTTGAAATCCCAGTCCATCGATCCGGGTTTGTCTCGGACTCATTTACCCTTTCCGCCACTCGTCTATGGAATAAACTGCCTCAAACTTTGAGGTTGGTTCGTAGTGTTATCTACTGCCTGATTTTTCCCTATTATTTTATTGAAGCATGCAATGATAGGCAAGTTTGGAAATAAAAACAGCTATTATATTACTCACTTGTATTTTCCATGTTTCACACAAGGTTCACACAAGAAAGTCACACTAATTATAATATTTTCTCACAAGTACTTAACACTTAAAACTCGGGATAAGTTAACGGCTTCAAAAGCGTAGATTCGACTGACTGCCTGAATTCGTGTTCTTATATGTCAGCGAAGAAAACATTACCGACCGGAAGCAGTCGAATCTATGCTTTAACAATTCAATAAAGATATTAAAAGAAATCGTTTTACAATTGTAAGGATCTTGAATAAATAATTAAGTATATATCAACATATTGTTTTGGATAAATAGTTGATAACAGTCGGCCATCCGAATTTTATCGGACGACCTCGTACGCTACTACAATAACTACAATTAAATTATAATTTTAAATTAAGAATACATTAATTATATTAAATAAATTAAACACTACCTAAATCTTGTTTATTGATATTGACTATTATATGTATTATTAGATAGATCATAATAATAACTAATATTAGAATTTTATTGACATTATGATTATGTATGTAAATAAACATCTTTAACACCTTACTTATTTTAATCAATAATACAACTATTTATTGTAACAGGTGTATCACTTTTCTCATGATGTATCCCTTCATTTTATTCTAATTACAAGTATATTTTTATCTTTATTATTATTATTATATTATTATTTTACACTTTTATATTCTAATTGTATAGGACCAGGGCTGTCCTATATGGACCAGGGATGTCCATTTGACTGCAAGATTAATTGATTTAGACCAGGGTTGTCTACATTGGACCAGGGATGTCCACCTAAAATCAACATTAATTAATACAGACCAGGGTTGGCTACATTGGACCAGGGATGTCCATTTAGCTACGTTAACAATTCCTAATTATAAAAAAGATTAATTAAATTTTAATGAATAATATTCTATTATTTGGTCAAACTAATAGCCATCTGTACCAGAGTCATCAGAATATATAATATCTTCTTCATGAGGCCTGTTGAAGCTAAGCCATGGCTTGATCTTATTTATAGCCACAACCGTGGAAAATTGTTCCCCGCGTTTTCGAGTAAGCGGCGTGTCTACAACATGAAAACGATCATGATCAAGAATAGCCGTAATTCTATAAGGGCCTTGGTATTTGGGGACGAGCTTTTTACTCTGCCCTGTAGCAGGAACCTGTCGTTCTATTCTTACTAAGTCCCCTATTTGAAACCTTTTAGGTTCAGAGCGGCTTTTATCAAAGTGCTCCTTTGCCTTACGTTGACAAGAGTCTATGTGATCATTCATTTCACGTCTAATAGCAGTTCGGTGTGCGTCTGAGAAATTGCCACCCTCTGTATTATCCACCAATTCAGAGAGTATCCTACTCTCGTTCTGGCCTGATGGGCGAATGCCGAAAAGAGCTTCGGAGGGTGTGCGATCAATACCTTTATTAAAAGTATTGTTGATACCCCACTGTACGTCAGGTAAGTGATCGTCCCATTTATTATCAGCGGTACCTACAGATTTCGCAGTCAAGGCATCAACAATAACTTTATTGTATCGTACAACCTGCCCATTTGCCCTAGGCGATGCGACAGCATTAAGCACGTGCTTAATACCTTTATAGCTGTCATGAACCTAATGAACAAAGAGCTTGTGAAAGAAGTGCCTCGGTCAGATATTAGCCTCCGTGGTACGCCAAAGATTCCAAAATAATCCCTCAATACTTTTATCGAAGTGCTAGATTTAGTATTCTTAACAGCTTTAAGGTATACGTATCGGGTATATGCATCTACAATTACTAAAATGTACATGTTGCCCTTACTACACAAAAGGACCAACGTGATCAATATGTACGGTGTCGAACGGGTTATCTACTTTATCAATGGGATGCAAAAATCCTGACTTTTTACCTCCCGATGATTTCGAATAGGCACATTCCAAACAAGAAGTAAGATACTTCTTGATAAAGGCACGCATCTTGGGAAACCAATATGATGACTTAACCTTTTTAAGAGTCTTATCGACGGCGAATTGGCCAATGTCATCATGATTCAATTTGACCACCTGCCAACGAACCCCTTTCGGTACTACCCACCGGTCTCCTTCGGACGTAACCCGGTACAGTTTATCACCCTTCACTTTATAATTATTTTTGATATCTATTACATTATTTAAATTGGGGTCCTTCAATATACTCATGATTCTCTGTAACTCTGAATCTGCACTCTGTACCGTCACCAGCCAGTTTTCCTCGATAACATGCATTACATTGAGGTTATTATTTAAAATTAGATTTCGACCCAATGCGTCTACGTGGGCCATTGACACACCTGGTCTATACTCAATGTCAAAATGATACTCTTGCATGAGTTCCCACCATCGAGCCACTCGCGGAAGCATGTCTCTTTTTTGGAAGGTTGCGCGTAACGAATTACAGTCGGTTATTATTTTGAATTTAATTCCAACAAGATAAACTCTAAACTTCTGAAGAGAAGCTACCACCGCGAGTGTCTCAAGATCATAGGAAGAGTAATTTTGCTCTTCGGGTGTGGTTTGCCTGCTGTAGTACGCTACTGGTCTGAGGCTACCACAATCACCACGTTGCAACAAAATTCCACCCAGACCCAACTTACACGCATATCTGTGTGGAGCTCTGTCTCTGCTCTAGAGTCATACAGTGCCAAAGTCGGTTTCTGAGTCAACTTCCGCTGCAAGGTTTCAAAAGCGGTTTGTTGTTCGGTGCCCCAGACCCATGCCGCGTCCTTTTTCAATAAATACGTTAGAGGCTTGGCAATGATCGAAAACCCTGGTACAAATCGCCGAAAGAAACTGGCTAGCCCCAAAAACTGTCGGACATTATGCTGACTCCGAGGTACAGGAAACTTCCCTACGGCTTCGACTTTTCTAGACCCTGGTTGAATACCTTCCTTAGAAACTTCGAATCCGAGGTAGTCTACTTTGTGTCCAAAGAATAGACATTTAGACAGCTTCAGGGTCATACATGCACCTGCGAAAATCTTTAAAACATTTTCTAAGTGCAACAAGCCTTCTGTAAACTGTTTTGCGGGAATAATGACGTCATCTAAATAGGCTAACGCCTCTTTATGACGGGACGAACCTAGCACCTGGTTCATAATACGCTGGAAGGTAGCCGGAGCATTGGCGAGACCAAAGGGCATTCGAGTAAACTCGAAATGACCATCCGGTGTCACAAATGCTGTCTTGTGTATATCAGCTTCGCGTATCGGAATCTGATAATATCCAGATGCTAGGTCTAGCGTGGTATAAAACTGATGACCAGCCAACATGTCCAACTGGTCATCTATTAGGGGCATTGGATAATTCTCCCTGATGGTCTTTTTGTTAAGTGCACGATAGTCAATACACAGCCTGTAATCTCCTGTTTTCTTTCGCACTAAAACAATCGGACTTGCATAAGACGAGGTCGAGGGTCGAATTATCCCGTTCTCTAATAAATCGGATACCATGTCCCTTACAATTTCTTTTTCCCTAAAAGATAGTCGATAAGGTCTATACACTACTGGTACTTCATCTTGCAGGGCTATAGACATTTCACCTGCTGAGGTAACACCCAATTCAGACAAATTTGTTGCAAAACATTGTCGATATTTATTTAAAAGTTCTATTAATTGTTTCCTCTGCTCAGGTGTAATGTCATTGCCCACTTTTACGTCAGCATCGCATATCGGCGACTGAAACCCACCAACGTCAGAAGTGACCTGCATGACTTGTGCTAACGGGTGTTTGTCCTCGTCTGCTTTAGTCGCGCGAGCAATTAAATAGTTTTTCTTCAAAACGACAGTTTTACCACTCGGGACTACTACGACCATATTACTAATACCATCTTTGCTAACAGAAAACAATCCAGATGACACTGAAAACCCTACGTCAGCTATAAGCCGAAGACCTCCTTCAACAAAAATTTCACCCTGTATAACAGGTTTGGTATACACCTCTACTAGCGAGATACCTGATAAGGTTACATCATCATTACTATATAATTTTACTCTAACATTAGATTTAGATACCAGGTCATCGCTGACTTGCAACATCTGCAACCTGTCACTAGTTTTATGAACAACAACATGTGGTTGCTCTGTAAACGATTGACCTATCATGACTGGGACGTGCATAGCTTCATCCGGAACAATAAACAAGTCTACTGCAGCTTCTACTTTGTCTATAACAATATTAACACGTCGCTTACCTAACACTTGAACAATCGAATTGCCGAAACCTTTGAGAGTCGGGAGATCATTCGTATCGAAATAATGGTCAATTTTCGCAAAGTTGTATTGCCTTATCATACAACACTCACTCCCAAAGTCAACAAAAGCTTCGAAAGTCATTCCATTTATCGTAATAACCTTATGAAACTTTTCCCCTGGTTTGTCCTTCATAACTACCATAACTGTTTTCTCGGAAGGTAAAAGGGATTTTGAGTAACATGATTTCGAATCATGCCCCATCTTTTGACATTTGGCACACTTTTTTATTGGATGGGGACATTGCGTGGCCATATGGCCTTCTTGTTTACAATTAAAGCACCGAGATACCCTCTGACCCAGTTTTGACTGTGCGTCATGACTCTTCCCTTGAGGCAGACTTTTAACAATCCTACGATCTACTTGGGGTTTACTGTTTCTGGCGTTCCTAAGGTAAGCCAGTAATTTATCAGGGTCATCGTATTGAACAGCTTCGGCTCCGAGTCGAACGGATCGATCGTCAATGCCGTGTAAGATACACTCTACCGCACGTCTACCTTCAATACCACACCTATTTACCAATGCGATTTTATCGTAATAATAAGTTTCGAGAGAATCAAAGAAACGGGCTCGCTTGGCAAGCATATCACTTAGCATTTGCCCATAATTTTCTTGGGACGGAAAAGCAGCTAACAGTTTTACTTGCCACTCGTCCCACGAGAAGAGAACTGAGGGCAAGCCTTCGTACCAACGTTGGGCCACACCGCGTAATTTTGGTAAAGCGAAATGGATTAGTTGCTTTTCCGTCCAACTGTATATGGATTTGCACTCATTCACTTTATGAAGCCACATAGGCATGGTTTGTTCCTTTCTCGAGGGATCGAATTCGGGGATCGTGTTATGCATACTACCTAATTTATCTACCGTAGAACTACACCCTACAGATTTGATAGCTTCAAGAAGTTGAATTAGATCCTCATTCTTACTAGAACAAGCCTCATTTACATTATTAAGGTGACTAGTGAGGTTACCCGACCTTTGACTCGCATGGCTGCGCGACCGGCGGTTCGCATGGCTGCGCGACCCATGCGTCGCACGGCTGCGCGACGGATGGCTGTCGCGGCTGCGCGACCCATGCGCCGCACGACTGCGCGACTGATGGCTGTCGCGGCTACGCGACCGGCGGCTCGCACGGCTGCGCGACCCATGCGTCGCACGGCTGCGCGACCGATGGCTGTTGCGGCTGCGCGACCGGCGGCTCGCATGGCTGCGCGATAGGCGGCTCGCATGGCTGCGCGACCCATGCGCCGCACGGCTGCGCGACCCATGCGTCACACGGCTGCGCGACCGATGAAATTCTATGCACGTAAACTTTAAGGTGCTGAGTTGCAAGGCTTCCAGTCTTTTTTTGGAATGCGTTCGAATTTATGTGCCGATCGGTTATTTTTAGAAGCGACCTACTTTTATTATTTTGTCTAAATTATAAGTTGATGATATATTTAAAAGACATTTCATTTTTGTTGTTAATGAAATTATGAGTTAAAAAATTACCTATTTAAATTTTTTATTAAATGAGGCACATCAAAAATTTTAACAATTTTGCGTTCTTCACAATAGAAAAATATTTTACAAAAAATAAAAACCGACTTCAAAAACACTGAAAAGTTTACAATCTATCTATCTATATAAATAAAAATGGATCTTCGAAATGTATGTACGCCTATAACTTTCGAATAACTGCACCAAATTGGATGATTCTTGGTTTTATGTATTCGTTATTGTTAGGACAAGGTTTGTGTAATATAAAAATTACAATGATTTAAACAAACATTTCAATAATTTAGTTAAAAAACATGGCGATACAAAGTACACCGGGTCAGCTAGTAGGTAATATAAGTATAGGTACAGACAACATCACACTTCTATATTGAAGTCGGTGTCAAACGATGATCCCCTAGAAAGTCTTAAAATTTGTCACCGACTTCAATATAGAAATATGATGTTGTCTGTACCTATTCTTATATTATTTTAAACTTTTCAGTGTTTTTGAAGTCGGTTTTTATTTTTTGTAAAATATTTTTTATTTTTAACTTTTTAGTGAAGGAAATCTTTTTAGTGAAAGGAACCCTAAAATAATATAAAGGAAATTTGGGATTTCCCTCGATTTTCGTGAGATACCATCATCAGATCCTGACTTTAGTGAACTTGGGGCCACCCCAGGAGTAAACTCTATCGAATACAAAAGGAATTTTGACAATCGGTCCACAATTGACGGAGTAATCGCGTAACATACTCGTACACACAAAACACGTTGGACACACCTAAAACTTTAAGGGTTTCCCTCGATTTGTATGGGATTCAATCATCAGATCCTAACTTTGGTGACCATGGGACCGCCCTTGGAGTATCCTCTATCGAATACAAAAAGAATCATCAAAATCGGTTCATAAACGACTAAGTTATCCGCGAACAAACATAAAAAAAGTATATATACGGTCGAATTGAGAAACCTCCTCCTTTTTAGGGTTCCGTAGTAAACAAGGAACCCTTATAGTTTCGCCATGTCTGTCTGTCTATCCGCGCTTTTACTCAGAAACTATTAGTACTAGAAAGCTGTAATTTGGTATGGGTATGTATATTAATCATGCCAAAAAAGTGGTAGCAAAAAATATTGAAAAAAAAAATTTTTTTTTTTGAGGTAGCTCCCATACGAGTAGGGTTACCATCTGACAGGCGTTCGCCGCATTTGACAGGCATTTTACGATTTAGACAGGCGTGCGGCCGGCGCTACGCTGGGACAGGCATTTCTGAATTTCTCGGGTCGCGATAGCTCAAATACATAGAAAATGAACATTGATAGAATAAGCTTTTCCTTTCAAGTATCATTATACACTAGGGAATTAACCTGGACCCGCCTACCCCCCCCCCCCCCCCCCCGTCGGAAAGACAGGCATTTTTCCGAAAAATGAGGAATACCATTTTTCGATTTAGGGATCCGTTTCCGAAAAATTTGCAAATTTTTCATAGAGGTAAAGTGTCCCTTTTAACTGCTAAACAGTTATACACGGTTATTTTTTTATCACCCTGGAAAATTTTAGGGACGCTTCAGGACACATCCATTATTATATAAAAAATAAAAAAATAGAAAAATCTCTAAAATGCTGCTCTTAACTAGTGCAGCATTTTTTGGATTTTTTTTTAATTAATATAAAATTAAGTACCTATGGGAGTAATTTTTTTATTCATAGGTATTTAAACCATTCTAATACCTATGGGAGTAATTTTTTTATTCATAGGTATTTAAACCATTCTAATACCATGTCGTGACGTGTATATGGACACGTGAAAAAAATTACAACAGTAGTACCTATATATAACGAAGTTTAAAAGAAAACTATCAGAGTTGAGTACTACTTAAGTACAAACTAAAAAGTTATAGACGACCAACTTATAAAAATTAGTACTGAATATAAATTTACGAACCAGGAGAGCTATTTTTGAATTACGTATGCGACTTCGAAATCACCGATGTGACTAATAATCACCGATTTTCAATAATTCTTATTTTTGAATATCACTTATGTACTAGTATTATGTTATCTGTGCTTATGTGACTACCTTAGTCACGGATGTGATTTCATTACGAGTGCCCTCACCCACTCGTAAACAAGTCATACATAACTGTGGAAACGTTATCTGTGTTTTGTTTAGAGAACATATTGACAAGTTTGAAGTTGATGTGTGTTGATTTTGAGTTGGATTTAAAATTTTTTAAATTTGTCAAATAAGTAAATATACACGGTTATTTTTTATCACCCTGGAAAAATTAAGGGACGCTTCACGACATGGTATTAGAATGATTTAAATATAAATAAAAAAAATAACACTTAATTTTTTAAATTTTTTTTAAACATACAAAAAATGCTGCACTAGTTGGGAGCAGCATTTTTAGATTTTTTTAGTTTTTTTATACACGTTATTTTTTTATCACCCTGGAAAATTTAAGGGACGCTTCACGACATGGTATTAGAATGTTTTATATATGAATAAAAAAAAACTCGCTTACTTAATTTTATATAAATTTTTTTAAAAATCCAAAAAATGCTGCCTTAGTTGAAAGCAGGATTTTTAGAGATTTTTTTATTTTTTTGTAATTTTTTTTAATTTTTTAATTTTTATTTTTATATAATAATGGATGTTTTCTGAAGCATCCCTGAAATTTTCCAGGGTGATAAAAAAATAACCGTGTATATATTTTTTATTTCATTTTTTTTATCTAATATTGGATGTGTCCTGAAGCGTCCCTAACATTTTCCAGGGTGATAAAAAAATAACCGTGTATAAGTTTAAAATCTTTTAAATTTGTGTCACAAACAAACTTTGACCAGTATTTTCTTATATTTTGGCCTAGTTGCAATGAATTTTTAGCCGTATAATAACCGGTATATACCGAAAACGGCTACATTCTGCGTGGAACCGAACCCTTACGTATGTGTGTACTTTATCTATGTTGGCAGCTCCGCGTTCGACTTTCAAAAATAGGATGTTTGGGAATTCGTGACTTCAAAGTCATCGCTGTCTATTTAGTCAGCGGTGATTTCTAAATCGCATACGTAATTCAAAAATAGGTCTCCAGGAGACCTATTTTTGAATTCAAAAATAGCTCTCCTGGTGAAGTTATTAAGTAAATATAAAATCATTGCAGCTTTAATCATAATAATAATGCCTAATTTAATAGCAACGTGTTGTGAAGTGTGAGTGTGAACTCAAAGTTGGCATTTGCAACTACGGAACCCTACACTGCGCGTGGCCCGACACGCACTTGGCCGCTTTTTTTAGAAGTCGGTTAAAAAAAGGTTTATTTTTTGCCACTCCTAAATTTTTTAGTAGCACAATAATAAAGAAAAGAGTTTTTGTGTTTTGCAACGCGAACTTGCTTTATTTTACAACTGTTCTGCACAAAGCTATACTTACTATTTGCAAACTTTAACTTCTACATAAAAACGAAAGCCACTAATCACAGAACAATCATCTGTCAATCAAATTTAACGCTTTCTGGAGTCCACAAGAAATTCACTTCTGTCAGGCGAAAATTACTCCACTGCTTCTCGAACGTTATTAATTACATTGTTTAAAAATATCGACAAAGGAGATGTCCACAAGTGGGTTTTTATTAATTATGTTAACTAAAAGCAATAATTTATATACCATTGGAAAGAGGATCGTACCATTCAGTCTTGAATATGTTGAGTTGAGAATAATTAAATTCTATAAACCCTTTAACTTTTGGAATATAAATGTATAGGTACCCATTGTTCTAACAAAGTTTGGAACTATTTATTTGAAATAAAAAACAATCTTGAAGTTTTCCTTAGTTTTATTTGTATTAAAGAATCATACACATTATTCAGTGCATATGCCATGATTGAGAATGTTTAGAAATTTGAAATTAATACAGGGTGTCTCAGAAACAATGGATAAACCTTTAACTGTTGATAGGTTTCGTCGAGACCTCTCTAATCTCTTTACTTACTTTAGTAAAAATATCTCGGTACTTTAGTACCGAGACTTTAGTAAAAATATCTCGGTTTTCAAGATATTTGATAGTTTATGATTTTTTTAAAAATGCCACTTTTGGTTGGTTTTTAATGTGCCATTTTTACAAATACGGTCTTTTTCTGATTCAGGTTTTTTTAGCTTCTAACGGAATAGTTCAGCTATCAATAACAGTGGTTAAAATTGAGCTAGCTAATCACGAAGTGCTTGGAAAAAACAATGTTCCAAAAAAAATTAAACAAGAAATTATTTTTCTTCGTGTTTGGTCAGCTACCATGTAAAAAAAATGTATGACGCTCATCGTGCCCATTATCTTAAAAAAATGCTTAGTTATTCTAGTTTCAAAAAAGGTATGATAACCTATGCTTAATGTATCTCTTAAATTTTATTACTGCTTGAATAGCAAATGGTATGAAATTTTAAAAAGATTTTTTTCGGAATAGTTATTAATTCTTAGTTTGAATAAAGAATTTGAAATAAAACAACATGAAATTTTAATTTTGTATTAAATTTACAATAAATTTTCGAATTGGCGTCCTTGCGCTCTGATACACGCCCTACATCTTTTTATAAAAGAAAGTTTGATGCGGCGCGCGTAACCAGACGTTTTTATGTGTGCAGCTGCATTTTGTATGCGAGTACGCAACTCTGATATTGAGGATACTGGCCTCGCGTAGACAAGGTCTTTCAGACATCCCCAATAAAAAAAATCCAAGGGATTTAGATCCGGCGATCTGGGCGGCCATAAAATAGGGCCGAGCCGGCCTATCCACCTTTGTGGGAAGTGTTGATTTAAATAATTTCTTACTACTATTGCGTAGTGAGCTGGGCACCCATCATTTTGAAGCCACATTCTCCGCCTCACTTCTAAATTGACATCTTCTAGCATGCCGGGTAAATCATTTTGTAAAAAATTAAGGTAAATTTCACTATTCAGTGTAGCTGGAAGTTCATATGGCCCGATCACCTGTCCGTCAATAATCCCAGTCCACAAGTTAACTTTAAATTGAACTTGGGACCGATCTTCCCTCATCAAATGTGGGTTTTCAACTTGCCAGCTATGTAGATTGTGGATGTTGAAATATCCATCTCTCCGGCATGAGGATTCATCCGTCCATAAAATTTTATTGAAAAATTGCGGGTCCTCCCTTATTTTATTTAACATGATTCTGCAGAATGCAATCCTGCGCGGATAGTCAGCAGGCTGTAGAGTTTGGACCCTTTGAATATGGAAAGGGTGCAAAAGGTATTTTTTCAATATGCGATGCACTTTGCTTCTATTAATGCCGGTTCGACGTGCAATTCCACGCACAGAACGTGTTGAATCTTCTTCTATTTCGTCGAGGACTACTACTTCTTCATCGTCGTTTCTTTCTGGTCTTCCTGGCCCTGCACCACCAATGCCTCTTCCTGGAAGCCTCCCTTCGCAGTACGAATTATGTACCCGAGCAAAAACTCGATAGTCCGAGTGACGTGCGTTGGGGTACCTAATACAAAAAATGACGTTATTAAATTTACTAATTCATTTAATTTTAAAATCTAATTAAACACGACGTGTGACTATTTTTAGAAGGATAACATAATGTAAGACCCATCCTGATACGTTTAACTAAAGTTGCAATAAATGTGTGTGATTAAAAAAAAATAAGATTGATTGAATTAAAGAGAAAATAAATAATCTTACCTCTCTGCGTACAGACGAGCAGCAGCGTTAGCATTTCCTCGACATTCGCCATAAACGAAATGCATGTTTGCATATTCGCGCGACGTGTACTGATGTCTAGGCATGTTCAGTGATATGTATTGGTTGTCAGTTAGGTTTCACAGCACAAACAATATCCAAATCGTAAAGCTAGCCAAGTCCATATGATCACCAGATGTCAATAGGTTTCACAGCACAAACAATATCCGAATCGCAAAGCTAGCCAAGTCCAAAATCACAGCAAAATGTCGTTTAAGATCATCGAAGCTCTATCAAATCTCTCGAATACAGAAAACACACAAAAAAGTCCTTCCAGGAAATTCGATAGCAGGTAAGGTTGCAAATGCTTATGACTCATGTGCTGTTAATGATAAGGCTCCTTTTTGATTGCGCATAGTGGATGAGACTTGTGGCAGGCAGGGGCCATAAAAAAAAACACGTTTCTCAACTCTGTGACTCGCAAACGAATGTTTACAAATAAGCTTTAAGTGCTTATTAGTGGAAAAAAAACCTTTTTTTTTTTAAATTTTCATTTTATTTGCTATTCAACCAGTCAGAAAGTCAAGAAAGCATAAACTCAATACTGGAAAACTAAATTAACCGAATAAAATTAATCCGAAAAATAATTAATCCGACAAACAATCTTTTTAAAATTTTCATACCATTTGCTATTCAAGCAGTAATAAAAGTTCAGAGATACATTAAGCATAAGTTTATCATACCTTTTTTGAAACTAGAATAACTAAGCATTTTTTTAAGATAATGGGCAGGATGAGCGTCATACATTTTTTTTACATGGTAGCAGACCAAACACGAAGAAAAATAATTTCTTGTTTAATTTTTTTTGGAACATTGTTTTTTCCAAGCACTTCGTGATTAGCTAGCTCAATTTTGACCACTGTTATTGATAGCTGAACTATTCCGTTAAAAGCTAAAAAAACCTAAATCAGAAAAAGTCCGTATTTGTAAAAATGGCACATTAAAAACCAACCAAAAGTGGCATTTTTAAAAAAAATCATAAACTATCAAATATCTTGAAAACCGAGATATTTTTACTAAAGTCAAAATTTGAGATTAGAGAGGTCTCGACGAAACCTATCAACAGTTAAAGGTTTATCCATTGTTTCTGAGACACCCTGTATATGCATGTGGTCTAAGCATATACAAACAAAAGGTTAGCTTCACTTCACTTTTACTTGTTTGGGAATATTTATATGACCTTTTATTATATAAATCAAGTAGTAACAACTAATTGAAAGACTACAGTACTATGTATACAGTTGTGGCTTTATTCAATTTTTTATAAATGTATTCAATAATACGGTCTTTTTGCTTCTACTTTTGTCTTCTTCAATTAATTCACTACAGTCAGAAGATGACTTAAGTTATAATAAATGTACTGATTGTGAGCAACTGGTGACATTTATTAAATAAATATCACTGTCCAAATGTGGTTCCATATAAATATTTTTGCTTAAGACTGCTTAAATTATAATAATGCTTGGTCTATCATTTTCACATTGGTCTGCACAGTCATACTTCTGAATTTGTAGGTTAAAATGCTTGAACAGATTTAAATCCATTGTGTGCTTAAAAAACATTTCTGGCACATTTCCTCCAACTGTTTCAATATCTGAAAAAGCAAAAGAAAAAACTTTATAATGGTAATAACTGAATATTTGCCATTTAATACTTCAACTTGTATCAGAAGCATCTATGAGAGTTAAGCTTGGTGTAGAACTTTCTTTTGATTCATTCAGACTATGATTGATCATCTTTCTATGTTTTTTATAAATATAACAATGACTTGAAATAATGCTGCATGTAGGTAAGTATGTTTTCTTGTGTCTTGTGGAGTACAACCTGGTTTCATGAGCAGTTAAGTATGTTCTTTTATGATACTCCATATATTATTATTAGTCATAAAACCGAAACAACCCATCATCAACTTATGCATTTATTAATTTATCAATTACCAACTCCTACTTAGAATAGGGATTCTACAAAATTATTCTGTTTTACAAAAATGAAATACCTAATAGACTACTTATGTTGTGAGAAATAAGTACTTACTTATCTACATTAAAATGATCTTTACAAAAATACATTCTTGAATCTGTTCATAAACTGTGATCAGACTTGAGCAGAGCATCATCTCTTCTTGCGAGTTTTAGCCATTATTTCCGTATTTATTAAGTTATTTGGCATTTGTATAATAATTGTGCTTTGACACTGGGGCATTAATTTAAAATGGAAGAAAATAGCACAAAATTAAATTATATGACTGACACTCAGAGGCGCGTTCCGAGGGTCAGAGTAATGCAACCGAGAGTGTTTTTTACACTCGCTCCGAGGTTCAGAACGGGTCGGTTGCTATCTTTTTTTTTAGTTTGTATCTTGCCGATCAAGATCAAGCAAAGGGCAAAATATTACTAATCCTTACTATGAAATTAGCAGTTGATATCTATTTTTCTGCTTAAAAATAATTACAACACATAAAATCACTATATTTCCCTTGTATTAGGCTTAAAAGAGTTCAAAGTAGTGTTATTTAATAAAATAATAAATAATTCGCGTATTTTTGACCTCGACATTGACATATTTGACATCGACTTTGACATAAAATCTGTCAGAGTGTTTTTCACCCTACGCACTGTGGGACATCCATAGGTCATAAATCTTAAAAACCTGCTTTCTTGTTTTACATTTTATTCCTTGTCGTTACATTGGATAGTTGCGGTACCTTCTGAAACTATAAATAGGTCAGTAATTAGAGTGCGCCTTCATTATCTATTGTGCATTCAAAGAGAGCGCATCGCCAATCGTAAATACTGTTATCAGTGAGTCATTAAAAAGCGTGACGTCATTTGTTGTCATTGCGGGACCTGTGAGTGCTGTGTGAGTTTTTTCTGAAATGGATATCCAAGAACAGGGTATGTAATAATTAATATTTTTATTTTAATTGTATCTTAGTATATATTTTCTTTAGTATGTCATTGCTACGAGGCGACTTTTCTTGGAGTATTATATTTTAATATTCAAAGTTTGAATAAACTTTTAAATATGTTCCCACTCGCTCCGACTATGGAGGTATATTGCACCATAATCTTTAGACTTTCTTATCTTAGGAAAATTAAAACTTGGCTGCCCTTATCTGCCCTTTTGGCGATGACAAGGGTGCTACGGTTGCCAGATTATCTCGTAGCATTTGCTACGAAATTAGTTTATTTAGTGTTAGTGCTTTGTGTAGGTTTTGTGACTGAATTTTAACCGTTTTTTTTTTGTTTTAGGTAATTTATATATATGCTCGTTTTCAAGAATGCATATTCTTGAAATATGGCTAACTGTCAATACCGATAATGACTCGGAAAAGTGTCGTCAAGTCCTACAAAGTTTGTTGACTACTCTGAACGATGCTGAGAACATTGATATTCATTATTTAGAGAAAATTTTTAATAATTTATGTAAAGCTATTGCTCGATTCTGGAAAAAATGTAATAGGGATAAAACCAAGCTTTTATATAAGAATTCCGATTGGTTTAATGTTATTGAAAAAATTCAACTTGTGAAAAACAATAAGCAATGTACTCCGTCTGAAACGTCGCCGTGTCATTCACGTGGTCGTCCTCGAAAACCTTTTACGCAATGTAGTAAAAGGACTAAACGTCGGAGAGTAGCTGATTTGTCAAAGTCTGATGATTCTACTGTGAGTGCATTGCTTGATGTTTCAGACTGTTCATTCGATTCGTGTATATCTAGAGTTAGCACTGATGATGTCTTGTCACTTGTGACTGATGCTCAGTTGACAAAACATCAGTATTTATTAATTAAAAACTTTGTTAATAGTAAGATTTCTCCTAATGTATTACCATGTTACCAACAAATTACTAAAGCGAAACAGAGATGTTACCCTTCTAATATAACTGTTTCCGAGTCTTCAGCTGAAGTTGAATTACAAAGTCTTTTTGATCACACAGCTTCTCGAATCCTTGAATCTCAAAAAGAGGTCTTAGATCAGATTCCTGATGATTGTTTGTCTAATATCTCTTTACTTGGGAAATGGGGATTCGATGGCAGCACTGGACATAGTGAATACAAACAATTTTTTTCAGATTCAACTTTAGAAGATAGTAGTTTGTTTGTAACATCTTATGTACCCCTTCAAATTATTGTAAAATTAGCTGAAGATAATTGTAAAATTTTATGGAAAAATCCTCGACCCTCTTCCACTAGGTACTGCCGTCCTATTCGATTTCAATTTTTGAAAGAAAGCACAGCAGTGTCTTTGCAAGAGGAAGCTTATTTTAAGGATAAAATTGAAAGTTTGCAACCTACTTTTATTCAGATCGACAATCGTGAATTGGTCGTTTCTCATAAGTTGCAGCTTTCAATGGTAGATGGTAAAATTTGTAGTGTTTTAAGTGAAACATCTACAAGTAGATATTATATATGTAATGCTACCCCTAAAGAGATGAATAAAATAGACGAATGTTTACAAAAACCTGTAATAGAGAGTAGATACCAATTTGGATTATCACCACTACATTCTTGGATACGTTTCTTCGAATATTTTATTCATCTTTCATATAGATTAGACATAAAAAAATGGCAAGTTAGGCTAGATAGTGATAAACAATTGTTATCAAATAAAAAACAATATGTACAGTCCCAGTTTAGGGAACGATTAGGTTTAATAGTTGACAAGCCGCGTAGTGGTGGAAGCGGGACGTCTAACGACGGAAACACGGCCAGGAAGTTTTTTTTGGAGTCAGCTGTATCTGCTGAAATTACAGGTTTGAATAAGGATCTCATAGATCGTTGTTGTGTAATATTACAAACGTTATCTTCTGGACATAAAATTAATGAATGCAAGTTTAAAGACTATGCATTACAAACAGCATACAGCCTGGTCGAGGAATATCCGTGGTATAGTCTTCCTGCTTCTGTCCACAAGGTGCTCGTACATGGATCAGATATTATAAGTTATGCATTGTTATCTATAGGAGAACTTTCCGAAGAAGCTGCTGAAGCGACAAATAAGTATATCAAAATTTATAGACGAAGTCACACTCGAAAAATGTCACGTGAAGTTACCAATCAAGATTTAATACAACGACTATTATTACATTCAGATCCTTATATTACAAGTCTTCGGAAACTTCCCCCTAAAAAGAAAAATACTCTGTCACAAAGTGTAATAGAATTGTTACATGTTTAATATTGTTAGAATAAGAATAATTTATTTGTATTTTGTTAGTTGTTTTGTTTTTTTTGTATTTAATTAATTTTAATTTATTTATTTCTATTATTTTATTATAATTAAATAATGTTATCAATGTTTTGACTCTTATTTTATTTAAAATATATGTTTTACATTCCAATTTTTAAGTGTTTGTTCATGATAAATTTAGGTAAAAGTATGTTATTGTTTATATTTGTTTTTTACTGAAGTAAACGTTTTTTATTCCGTAAATACATGTACTTCTTTCATTTTAATGTTCCTAAAACACTTTTACAACTATAAGTCACTAAAATAATACAATGTATTGATAGTAACAGGACTTTAACTATTTATGACCGCCCTTGTATGGAGCGTGTCCCTCCGTGCTACGCTCGAGTTGGTTGTTTGGTTGCATCACTCGAAGCTTCTGAACGGGCACAGAGTGTACTAACCGCCTGTCAGAGCGTTTTTTACCCCGAGGCTCTGAACGGGTCGGTTGCTGTCAGAGTGCACTCGGAGTGCACTCGAGCGTAGGTTCTGAACGCAGCTCTGATGTTGCAAACATTCATGGGTTATGGTCGCTGCTTGTCGTCATAAATCATATCTTTACTTCGCTTCTTCGAGCAAGAATAACATGATTGATAATCCAGCACACATTGTTTTTTTATTCTTGAAGTATTTCCTATGAAAACTCAAAATAATCTTGCAAAACACACAAATCGACTTAAAATTTGTAGCTTTTAATTTGACACTAGAAATCGTGGCTGTGAGCCAGAGTTGCGTTCCGAGGGTCAGAGTAATGCAACCGAGAGTGATTTTCACACTCGCTCCGAGGTTCAGAACGGGTCGGTTGCTATCTTTTTTTTTAGTTTGTATCTTGCCGATCAAGATCAAGCAAAGGGCAAAATATTACTAATCCTTACTATGAAATTAACAGTCAATATCCATTTTTCTGCTTAAAAATAATTACAACACATAGAAATCACTATATTTCCCTAGTATTAGGCTTAAAAGAGTTCAAAGTAGTGTTATTTAATAAAATAATAAATAATTAGCGTATTTTTGACATCGACATTGACATAAAATCTGTCAGTGTTTTTCACCCTACGCTCGAGTTGGTTGTTTGGTTGCATCACTCGAAGCTTCTGAACGGGCACAGAGTGTACTAACCGCCTGTCAGAGCGTTTTTTACCCCGAGGCTCTGAACGGGTCGGTTGCTGTCAGGGTGCACTCGGAGTGCACTCGAGCGTAGGTTCTGAACGCAGCTCAGAACCTACGCTCGAGTGCACTCCGCACTAACCAAACAACCGACTCGAGCGTAGGGTGAAAAACACTCTGACAGATTTTATGTCAAAGTCGATGTCAAAAATATGCTAATTATTTATTATTTTATTAAATAACACTACTTTGAACTCTTTTAAGCCTAATACAAGGGAAATATAGTGATTTCTATGTGTTGTAATTATTTTTAAGCAGAAAAATGGATATTGACTGTTAATTTCATAGTAAGGATTAGTAATATTTTGCCCTTTGCTTGATCTTGATCAGCAAGATACAAACTAAAAAAAAAGATTGCAACCGACCCGTTCTGAACCTCGGAGCGAGTGTGAAAAACACTCTCGGTTGCATTACTCTGACCCTCGGAACGCAACTCTGAACGCAGCTCTGGGGCCTTACTATGAGCTTTTATAAAACCATCCATAATCCGTGCAGTTCTTAAGCAGGCCTTAAACAGGATTGCTTAAAATCGTACTATGAGCCCTGTTTAGGTGAACGGCTTATAGATTGCTTGAGTCGTAAGGTGAACGGTTATTTGTCTCTGGTCTGCCTTAATGTTAAAACGAGATAGCGCTATACAACTGTTGTATCTGACATCTCTTTTCTTCGGAAGCGTTCGAAAACCATTGAAAGATTAAAAACCGGTTGAACCGGTAAAAGAGAATATCTCAACATATTTACAATTATTTGTTATTTTTGTTGTTCGTTCTAACGTTTTTTATTCTTAAGATATGAGTTATTATAATTTATAGTTGTCTTTATCTTATTACATCTTTACTCTACATTCTCCAAGAATTTTCCAAGCTATTGATAGTGGAAGGAAATGTTCATAGCTTGTTATGAACGTACTTAACCTATGTACTTACATTAATTTATTGTGGCAGAAAATTTTAAAGAATTAAAGATCTTCGAAGTTTTGTCTATAATACACCTACCCATTGTACTTTCACGATCCATGTCAAGAAAGCAGTCTTACAAGGGCATTACCATCCTTCTGAAAAACGAAAACTGAGCAAAAATCTCGATTCTGGGGAAATCCAAAAGGGAAACACCACCAAACAAAAAAGAATTTTAGACAACGACCAATCGTGTTCTAAAATACAGATGTTTTTCTTCTTTAAACAATCGATAGAAAAGTGTGTCGGCAGTTTATTGTGTTGATTCTTCATTGTACAAAGTGTTTGCAAGTAATTTACATCGTCGTGCTTTGTACAGCGATAAGAACTAAAAATATCTACCTATCACTTCCAGAGATTTCTCTGATTACTTCTGAATGAAATCAATTTGAATTTTATCTGGGTTCGTCAATGTTATGTTTGCATGACTTGGAAAACGTCTGGTAAAATACATATAACCAGTATATAGGTTTTAATAAGTCTGCACAAGCGAGAAGTGGAAAAAGATATGGAAAGCATTGCACAATTTATGTTTAGTAAATGAATAATAATTATGATGTTACTCTTCAATACCCACCAGCTTTAGTCATCTCATTACCATGAATACTGAAAAGCAATCCATACGTGGGGCTAAATTATTGAAATGTTTAAAACCAAATAGGTATATGTGAATAAATCCAAAAAGTGTAAATTAATTTGAATGTGTAGTACTCATGCGAATAAAAGACAGTTATTGTGAAGAAATAAATCTTTTATTATAAGTTGAATCTTAAAAACCTGAATTTTATTTGCTTTATTGAAGAAACTCACTCAGAGACAGCTAAATTTGAAGAAGTACCTATATTTGTCATAGGATATCTGGTGAACAACCCAGAAGCGAACGACAAATTTCATTTTTGGCTGCTGCTCATGTCTGCCACAATAGATGGATCTTGCGCTGCAGTAGACGTTTGCTTAAATGCTTCTTGGATTAATCAAGATTAGCTTCGCTGCATAGTGTGAATACAGAGGCGAAAATCTGGGCCAAGAAAGATTGGGAATAACCTGAAATGATTGTTTTATTTTAAGACTAACATTGTAGTATTTTTTTGTTTCTTGTGTTTATAATATAATAATAATAATAATTTTTATTGCACTAAATAGGTACAGTACAGTGTTGTAAATACATAACTTCCATTGTGCATAGGCAAATTGAGTCAATTCAATTTACAGGGGTTCCCAAACTAGGCAGTGCCTGTATCTTGTGTAACCATTTACTGCTTACTTGGTCTTGCGACCCGAATTCCCAATACTTACTGAAAGAAACAGCACATAAAAAGACATACCTAACGAAGACTAATCAAAAAATTAAACTAAAGAAAAATAAAATAATAATTAAATTTGAATTTAAATAAAAAATTAAATGAGACATGACAAAAACCCCATTGCATGTGTTAGTAATAATTAATAGCACTACAGTAATAATTAATAACACTACAAACTTAGAAACATCGACTGAGAAGAGATTCGGTTTCAATATATGAATTAGTAAGCAACCATTTAGTTAAAATCTGCTTTGCTTCTGAGACTGAACAGTTCCTGAAGTCACAAGCCCTTACCGTTCCATTATAGACACGTGCTCTAACTGAGTCGCCAAATCTAGTAGCAAAGTGTGAATTTACAGGCGGAACTGGGATTTTAAAAAGTACATTTAGCCAAAAGTGTCCGGTAGTTATCCGAATTAATAAGCCGTTTGTGCGCTATCAGACAGGTTTTTAATATAAATAGTTGGCGAATCGTCAAAACTTGAGCTTCCCTGTAAACTTCAGTTGTTGGGTATGTAAATGGTTTTTTTAGAGTGATTTTGAGCAGAGATGTTTGCTCGTTCAGCCTGCAATAATGTCGTCTTAGCAGCACTTCCCCAGACTGAGATACAGAGAGTTTGATTTCATTGTTTTGACCCTAACTTTTTATTATATTTTGGAAAAATGTTATTCGTTTTATTTTTACCAATAATAATAAAGCTTTATTATCTAGCGTATTTAAATTTTCTAAATGAGAGGCTGATTTGTCCAAGTAAATGATTCGTGATTAGACCCTAGATGATTTGTATCAACACATACAGTGATGTTGCAGTTAAGCATTTTTTTGCCCGAGCATTTCTCACGAGTTAATTTCTTTCTCTCAATCGATCATCAGTTGACCCTGGTGAGGTTAACTGATGATCGACAAGACTAAGCACACACCCTTGTAGGTAGCATAAGAAAGCTAATAAGTGTTATGGTGAAATGATATATCCACTTTCAAGAATTGAAAGCTTAATTTCACTGAATGCCCTCATTTCTGTGTCTTATTGAGTGTGAACATTATATGCTAACAACAATGTGCATATACTTAGATCTGTCTGCAATGCACATCTGAAATATTTTTTTTATTTAATATATTGTTTTTTTCTATGTAATACATAGAAAGCTATCACTTCAAGTTTTATATTATTTATATCATTTCCCATAGCACAAAAATTGTTGAGAAGGTATTAATGAACCGTCATATTAATTATTTTGTAAACTGAGTTTTAACCATTTATTACTATTTTTCAACTTTAGGAAGTAGTAGGTACAATTATTTTTTTTGCCACAAAATTAAATTCACATCTGCAGAAAGAAATTTTGTTTGTGGAACAAGAAGTGCCTTTTTGCCTCAAACTCACTTTCGCATTTATAATATTAGTTAGGATGGTAAGATATTATGTGTAGGTTTGGTAAAAGCTATAGAAGCATTTTGCAAAGTTAATGCTTATCCTTAATAATTTGGTGTAATGCCACCACCACTTCAACTCACCGCTGGGCACAGGTTTCTCCACAGATGAGGAGGAATGAACCTACTACACCATTATGGCAACATAGTAGGTAAGGTAGTAAGTTCACAATTTGAATCGTATTAGCCTTTATTATACACACCTTAACTCATACACATTACATTCTTTTAGCATATTTTTGGAAACCATATTTATTTCTTATTTGCACATTGTTAATGGCATCAATTTCTTGTGATAAAACAGGAAACCTGTCTGTTGAGCAACATTTTGGGGTTCCCCAGTTGAATTTTGGTATGATCCATGTGCATACAGATAAACAGCTGTTAAAACCCTGTAACAGAAAAGGTTGTTTTTGCTAAGCTGTGAATTAAAAGTTGCTACAAAAAATGATCCGAAGTGACCTTTGTTTCTAAATTTTAGTCATTTGAACTTAATTTTCACTATCGGTTGAAAGTACAGTAAAAATTCCTAACCAACTCTGGAGGTAACCAAACATGGTTAGAATGAAAAATGTTAACTACATTATGCTTAACATTAGATAAAGTAGAACAAAATAAAATTCATGTAAGTAACGGCAAGGGTTTTTAATATAATCAATAAACAACTAACATCTATCTATTATAATATAGTATAATAACACAAAGTTGCTATCTCTGTTTGTACGCTTAAATCTTTAAACTACGCAAAGGATTTCAATGCAGTTTTCGGCAATAGATCACCCTATCTATTCATGAGGAAGGTTTGTATGTAATAATATTTTATAATATTATTAATCACTCCAAACTGCCCCACATTAGTATCTACATTGCACCCGTGCGAAGTCGGGGCGGGTCGCTAGTTGCTTAATAAATTCATTTTCACAGAGTAGGTACTTTTTTTATACTGAAATTCATTTTCCTCTGAATCAAAGGTAGGTTTGATTGTTCTGAGGGTATCATTAGCTTCTCTCGATGTCACTTGTTTTAACTCTGTGCGGTGTTCACTCTCCAAAAATTCAAATATTTCATTATCGTCACATCACATCTCAAGCAATATCTCAACTTTCAAGAGTAATAAACACTGTGAAAACAATATAAAATTTAAAAACACTCGGCGTGACTCGGCTACTAATTATACGAAAATTAGGGAGTTAAAATTAGAGAAAAAGTCATTACAGCCGTTTGAAAACATCTTAAATAAAGTTAGTTTTAACAATTATCTTATGAAAATTCCACCAAATTGGGCCAAATCCACTTAACAATCTTGTTACAGCCGCTGAAGAGCAACTTTTTAAAGATTGCTTTAATTGACATTTAGGACGTTCAAAAGCAGTTTTCAAACTGTCAAATGGGCGGTCATGGTACGAAAGTTCATACATAAAAAAAGGTGAACGGTTTCGTGACGTCATTTTAAGCAGGCCTGCAAACGCGCTGCTTTAAGCCGGTCATGGTACGGAAATAGACAGCAATACTGTTTAAGGCCTGCGATAAGAGCTCATGGTAAGGCCCCAGGCTGTGCGTCGAGCTCGACGCTGTTTTCTTTTGCTGAATACCAAAACACAAAGAAAAACGTCAAACTTTTAGTACCGGTTCACGCCGTGCTCGTCTTCGAAGCGCTAGTATCGCCAACGATTGTCAAGCAATATTATAGGCCCTACTCACGATGCAATTTCGCAATTTGTTGCTGCGATCTGTTGCAATGCAACAGATTGCGATGTGAATAGGCAGGTTGCAGGTTGCATGCAATTTATCGCAGGTCGCATCGCCCGCGCTAGCGACCGACTGATTGCTGCAACATATTGCGAGGTGAATAGCGCGGATGCATGCAACTTGGCTTAGTCGCACGTGTGCCGCTTAGTCAGCCACACCTCTGTAGTGTAGGTAGCGTTTAGAATAAGTAATAAAAATGATCCGCAGAGAAAAAATTGAGAAATCTTCTGGTTCCAATTCCAAATGAAACATAACGTTCATTTGCGATATTTTATTTTGTAGCTGTAACCATTTTTTTACCCAAAACTGTTTTTCTTTCTTCCTCGCAGGTGTTTAAATTGTAGAAGCAAGAGCTAATGCAAATGCTACTTTTTAGGGTTCCGTAAACAAAGAGTAAAGTTTTTTGCTCGATATTAATAACGGCAACAGGTAGATGCTTGAAAGATTTTTTGTATAGGTAATTGTACGGAACCCTTCGTGCGTGAGTCCGACTCGCACTTGGCCGGTTTTTGAAATCTAGATAGCGTTGGTGGCATTACTATACGTTTCGGTACGTAGGTGTGTACACGTTGTGACGTTAAGGTGTTTGTTAGTAAAATGAAATTGCAAGCAAAGTTGCATAGGTGAGTAGAGCACGTGCAACCGCGATTGCAACATGTTGCAGCAACAGATCGCAAGTTAGATTGCATCGTGAGTAGGGCCTATTAATGAATACAAAATCATATTACAGCGCTGCCACAGCGTCGAACTCTAGGCTGTTAACTTTAGTGAATCGCATAGCTGGACACGCGCCCGTGTGTCTTGCTTGATAACGTTCGTTGTACCTATTTATTTTTCTTTTCTCACATTACTCTGTTTTTTAGCATCCAAATGATAATTGTGTGATTTGAGTTGTATTATCGCAACTACGAAAAGACTATGATTTGAAAGAAGTCATTCATCATTTCAGCCAAGAAACGCCCACTGTTGGACATAGGTCTACCTCAGGGATCTCCAAACTCGGATCGGATCGGTCCTTCGCCTCTCGCATCCAGCCGCGTCCCGTGACCTTCACCAGATCGTCGGTCCACCTTGTGGGGGGCCTATTAACGCTGCGTCTCCCGGTACGCGGCCGCGAATCGAGGACCTTTCCGCCCCAACGGCCGTCAGTCCTGCGAGCTATGTGTCCTGCCCACTGCCACGGTTTGCAATTCTTTGGGCTATGTCGGTGAATCTAGTTCTTCTACGGATCTCTTCATTTCTGATGCGATCGCGTAGAGAAACCCCGAGCATAGCCCTCTCCATTGCCCTTTGAGTAATATTAAGCCTTCTGATGAGACCCATTATAAATGGCCACGTCTCAGTTCCGTACATCATCACTGGCAATACGCACGAATTGAAGACTTTCGTCTTAAGGCACTGCGGAAGATTGGCCGAGATGATGCTGCGTAGCTTCCCGAATGCTGCCCAGCCGAGTTGGATTCGTCGATTCACCTCTTTCTGGAAATTAGACTTACCGAGCTGGACTATTTGCCCCAGGTAAACATATTCGTCAACAATTTCCAATGTAGAGTTCACAAGAGTGGTTACTACATGGAAATTCACCATGATTTTGGTCTTGTCCATGTTCATTTCATGACCCACTTGTAGGGAAACTACAGAGGTCTTAGAGCATTGTGCCTAGATCTTCGACGGTCTCAGCCATGACTACGATATCATCGGCAAAACGAAGGTGAGTCATGTACTCGCCGTTTATGTTGATGTCGAGTCCTCTCCAGTCCAAAAGCTTAAATACATCCTCCAATGCAGCTGTGAACAGTTTCGGCGATATTACGTCACCCTGTCTCACACCTCGTTGAAGTCGCATTGGTTTCGAGTTTTGATCCTCAAGGCGAACTGACATAGTGGCGTTTTCGTACAATGACTGCAACACTTGGATGTACCGGTAGTCTATTTGGCACATCTGGAGTGACCTAAGCACAGCCCAGGTCTCGACAGAATCAAAGGCTTTCTCATAGTCCACACATGCCATGCATAGTGGCAGATTATACTCCTCTGTCTTCTGTATAACCTGCCGCAGCGTATGAATGTGGTCTATGGTACTATAGCTTTTACGTTGCAATATGACATTAATATTTGCCGGCAGCGCGCGAACAAAACAAACTTTTCTTTGATTCGTGACCATAGATAAAGTAAAGTATACGAACCCTGCGTTCCGTAAAACGATAAAAGTGATATATCGCGAGAACAACATGAGAAGCGTGAATATGGATCCGATTCGCATGTCATCGCGTAGTTCTCCGACTTTTGTCGGTTTTTTGGCGCGAGACAAAGGCGATATTGAGAACCTTGTACCAGGGTTGGAAAAAATCATGATTTTTTAATAAAATCCAATTAATCATGATTTATTGAATAAATCCTAATTTATCATGATTTTTTTGATTTTTTCGTTTTTATCGTTACTAATTTTAATAAGTAAGCAACTATTTTGCGGAAACGAAAGAGGAAGAGGAAAAATTAAATATTTACCCAGTTCTGAGGCAACTATTTGGAGCGATAGCCTCCTCAGCATCAGTGGAAGCTTTTTTTTTACATTTGGCATTGTTCACTCGAAATTGAAGTTCTTGCCGAGGTTCTCGCGTACTTCTCGCGTAGATTCTTGCCGAGACTCTCGCCGAGAATCTCGCGTGAATGTGTAGCGCTCATTAGAGCATTCATACGGGAGACGGCAAGGCTGGGCGAACGCTGACCATATGACCATACACGTTATATAAAACTAGTTGACGCGCGGCCGTTGCCATTTGGTGTCGTTTTCGTGTCGCACTAAGAGCTCCAAAAAAATAGTTAATTGTGCAGTTTCCTCTTGCAAAAGGCGATCCAGCTACTCAAATCTTCGAGATTATGACGTTTCCTATAACATGTAAGTATAAAATATACATTACCGTGTTTCATTTGTTTACAATTTTGAAGTATTTTTATGCCGTTACGATAGAAATATACAATGGTACGATGGTAGCATGGAATTAATACTCAAACAGGAATGAGCTCTTGCTTTAAAAAGTGTGCCGAGCGAGAGATAAATAACTGTAACGTTTGTCTCTTTCGTAAATTTGTGACCACAAATTCTACAAAATAGGGATTTTTTCTTAAAAACAATAACATTCCACTTGAAAGATGCTTTTGAAAATCGAACAAGGTCGCCCTTTGTACAATTAGTGTTAAGTGTATTATTTATACGTTGACTTTAAGCTGGTTGGTGTTGTACAACAAAGAAATATTATATTCTATTCTATTATTTCAAAATAGGTTGCGCAAAAGAATTTTATATCTGCTTTTCAATAGGTACAAGATAGGTTTTATTAATATAATAATTATTTAAAAAATAATTAATGTCAGTGATTGTCTTTCAATAGATGGGTCTTTCCAATCGGTATAAAATGTTGAACCCACCGCCACATAACAGATAATCAAATATGTCAACTTGTCAAAAATGAGTCAACACTAAAGTCTCTCTGTGATATTTAAATACATACCTAGTAAAAGAATGAGTAATATTTTAAGAAGAAAAGAATTAAAAACACATCAGTGTGAATCGAATTATTTCAACAATATTTAAAACTTTTGTGGTTTCGCCAATATCTTGAACAGAATGTTAATGCCAATTCTTTTTTCTAATAACTTAACATCGCAACGTGTAAGCATAACAATAAATAACTAATATAAATTACTTTTATTAAAAAATGTTGAAAATTGCGGTAATATTTATGTTAGGTATATACCGTGTGGTCACCCTACTACAATGACAACGAAAATTACTGACATTGACAAAGAATCGTTGTTGCAATATAACATTTTTTGAATACTACCACTAGAATATTTCCTGGACGAAAAATCATAGCGTTATAATTATTAATAGTAGGCTAACACGATAATTTAATTTATTTTATGTTATAATTATTCCAAAAAAAAACAATTTAGGTATTTTGGGCGTTAAAAGTAATTAAAATAAACAATAATAAAAATCTTCATCTACCAATAGTTGTTTCATAACTACTAAATCATAAAATATACAACAGTAGCAACACTGTGGGAAAGGGATAAAAGGTACAGTTCTCAGAACAATGACTACAGCACGCAGCAGCAGTATTCTAGTGGTGGTATGCTTTAAGGAGCGTCCCCACTAGGGCCGCGCGGCTTACGAGGCCTAGCCGCGAGGCTGAGCCTCGTGAGTGTGGATGTAAAGCGAGGCCCAAGTCGCGCGGCCCAGCACAGCCGCGCGGCCGGTCAGTGTGACTATCTCAAAAACGGCAAACCTGCCCGACTTGTTTAAAATCTACGAAACGCGACTCACGATAATGCCAAAAATATGCCATCTTCTCTCAGAACAATAACTAAAGCATAAAAATATAATTTGTGAAGTAAACTCGAGGATCACGCACACTGTGACGGGCCGCAGCGGGGCGGATCGAGCCGCATAGCACGCAAACATGCGACCCACTGCGCCCCGGCATAGTACTCGATAGCTCATATAAAATACATACGAGCGATTCGAACTGATTTTTGCGCTGCGACCCGACCCGTTGCGCCCCCTCACAGTATACGCTAACTTTTAAACGATCTTGTTACAAAACCTCTGGTCTAAACCTGCGGTCCTACCGCTTAACTCATAGCGATTAACGATGGCGATAGCGAGTGACTCGCTATCGTTTTAATTTTACGAGTTTGCTATGATAAGCGGCGGCCCTACCGCCTAATTCCCTCGTTATAATTTGAGCTCACTAATATTGTGATTTCTTGACGCTAGCGAGTAACTCGCTATCGCCATCGTTAATCACTATTAGTTAGGTGGTATTGCCGCTGGTCTAAAGTTAGTCTTGGTTTAAACCTAGTGCGCTTTCACTTGTGTTGATACTCGTAGATTGAGACAACGTCAACTTGGTCCTAGTTTCAACCAGGACTAAGTTCAGACCATATTTGTTTTCTAATAAGACGAAAGAAGTTTAAAGGTATACACTTTGTGATATTTTAAAGAAATGGGCACAATTATGACTTCTGTAAAAGGCTGTAACTTGTAACAAGCATTGACTGAAGTATTACGGAACCAAAATGCGTACCAAGACGACTTGACAAGTTATAATATTCGACATTTAACGCTTTAAAAGTCGGCTACATAAAGGTAACCAAAAGTAGGTAGGTACTGTATTCCGTAAGTCAACCTTAATTTGAACTTACCATTCTGCCAGCTGTTCGCCGATATTCTGCTATTATACAAGGTTATTTTTTAGTTATGATAAAGTTTTGTGTGCTTGTTCAGACAAGCAAACTGAACAACTTTCACTATGGGACCAACTTCGAAATCGCAAAAAAATCAGCTGTTCCATACATTTAGGTTCAGTGAATGTTGAACATTTGTATGGAACAGCTGATTTTTTTTGCGATTTCGAAGTTGGTCCCATAGTGAAAGTTGTTCAGTTTGCTTGTCTGAACAAGCACACAAAATTTTTGTCATAACTAAAAAATAAACTTGTATAAAATTTATGTTATGATTCATTGTTATCTATACATCTATACAAATAAATAAAATTGAAGTGTCTGTTTGTAATATCAAAATAACAAGTTTTTACTAAATGGGTATGAATGTATATCGGGTACCAATAACAAACACCATTTTAAAATTTTTTGTCTGTCTATCTGTCTGTCTGTTTGTTCCCGCTAATCTCCGGAACGGCTGGACCGATTTTGACGGGACTTTCACTAATAGATAGCTAATTATATTAGGTATAACATAGGCTCCTTTTTATTAACTTCAACAAAAGTTACTATTCCGTGCGGACGAAGTCGCGGGCACAGCTAGTTACAAATAAATGTGAACATTATTGCTACCGCCACTATTATACGACTACTGTCATCTCCTCGCGATAGAACAAATAACAAATAATTGGACAATAAATACAAAAATAACAAAAGGCGGGCTTATCAGATTTCTGCCAGGCAGCCTTTATATATGATATCCATACTAGGTTGGTGGTTAATAAAAGAAAAAAAAATTAATGAAATACAAATATTTTAAACAATATAAAATAGAAACAAATTATAGAAAATTAATAAAAAAAGTACAACAAACAAAATTATAATAATAACTCCATACTGTAAGTACCTACATAAATTTTAAAGGGCCGTTATGACAGGAGGTGTGTATGGAAGGGGGTGTCAGAGCTGAAGGAAATGTTGCTTTACGCTTTTATTAAAAGATGTAAGACTTACCATCAGGTGGACAGTTTGCTTGTTTGCGAACTTAGTTGCATTGCAATAAAGAAAAAACTACAATGTACAGTTTTACTAACCGTGCGTTTGCACTGACGAAACATCTACAAATAAACATGTTTTTTAAACATGTTTCTGTCAATGTTTATGAACGCGTTTCCATTGTCAACATCCCAACAAGTTGCAAAACATGTTTTATGACTTTGACAGTCGAAATTGCGAACACAATCGTGGACAAATCCATAAAAAACGTTGACAGACAACAAGATTTGAGGCGATCCTAACGTAATCTGCAAGAAATCTTAGAATTTGTTCTGAATCCAACACGATTTTCGGCAGTGCGAACGCAAAAGCATACACAACAAGTTTTGAGATTTGTATCATACAACAAGTTGTAAAACATTACATGTTTTATGTTTCTCAGTGCAAACGCACGGTAACATTTAACTAGTCCATACATTTTATGGTTAGGTATGAATGAATTCAAAAAATTAATATTACAAAAACTATGCATCGCCGAGAGGGGAAAGGGGTACGCTTTTGCACTTTCAAGTGTTTAGTCTTTATTCGCATAGAAATAAAGTCCAAATTTGAACAACAATATTTTGAAGAGCTCATTCCTGTTTGAGTAATAATTCCATGGTCTAAAGCTCAGAACAATCCATGGAATTATTACTCAAACAGGAATGAGCTCTTCAAAATATTGTTGTTCAAATTTGGACTTTATTTCTATGCGAATAAAGACTAAACACTTGAAAGTGCAAAAGCGTGCCGAGAGAGATAGCACTAACTGTACCTTTTATCCCTTTCCCACAGTGTTGCTACTGTTGTATATTTTATAATTTAGTAGTTATGAAACAACTATTGGTAGATGAAGATTTTTTATTATTGTTTATTTTAATTACTTTTAACGCCCTAAATACCTAAATTGCTTTTTTTTGTAATAATTATAACATGAAATAAATTAAATTATCGTGTTAGCCTACTATTAATAATTATAACACTAAGATTTTACGTCCAGGAAACATTCTAGTGGTAGTATTCAAAAATGTTATATTGCAACAATGATTCTATGTCAATGTCAGTAATTTTCGTTGTCATTGTAGTAGGGTGACCACACGGTATGTACATAACATAAATATTATCGCAATTTTTAATAAAAGTAATTTATATTAGTTATTTATTGCTTAGATTACACGATGCGATGTTAAGTTATTAGAAAAAAGAATTGGCATTAACATTCTGTTCAAGATATTGGCGAAACCACAAAAGTTTTAAATATTGTTGAAACAATTCGACTCACACTGATGTGTTTTTAATTCTTTTCTTCTTAAAATATAACTCATTCTTTTACTAGGTATGTATTTAAATATCACAGAGAGATTTTAGTATTGACTCATTTTTGACAAGTTGACATATTTGATTATCTGTTATGTGGCGGTGGGTTCAATATAATATACCGATTGGAAAGACCCATCTATTGAAAGACAATCATTGACATTCATTATTATTTAAATAATTATAATATTAATAAAACCTATCTTGTATTGAAAAGCAGATATAAAATTCTTTTGCGCAACCTATTTTGAAATAATAGAATAGAATATAATATTTCTTTGTAGTACAACACCAACCAGCTTGAAGTCAACATATAAATAATACACTTAACACTAATTGTACAAAGGGCGACCTTGTCGCTAAAAGCGATCTCTTCCTTAACAATCGTGATTATTAAGCTGAGAGGGCGAGGTTATACGTTTGTTTTACAAATTTGAAAAAAAATATGAATACTATGGCTTTCTGAAAAGAAGGAAAGGAAGCACAGGTACCTTTAGTGGTGGTTTGCGGCGCCTCAGGAGATCTCCTTAGCTGGCGTAATACACTGAATTGTTATTCCCTTTGATCTTGATCAACCCAAACTGAGGAATGCGACGGACGACGGCGGCGGCGGCGAGCGGCGCGGCGAGCGGCGGCGAGACTCGTGTTATTGAACACCCAGCACGATCGCTACTGGCGCGGTTGCAGAAAATGGCCGTCGGTACAATCGACAAGCTCGCAAACTGTTAACGGGGGTAGGTGCGAGGGGAAGGAAGAGGATTGGTCCAGATAGCCATACTGTATTATTTCTTATATTAAATTACTGCGTAAACATAAGCATATTATGATTTTCAAAAGCATCTTTCAGGTTGAATGTTATTGTTTTTAAGAAAAAATCCCTATTTTGTAGAATTTGTGGGCACAAATTTACGAAAGAGACAAACGGTACAGTTATTTATCTCTCGCTTGGCACACTTTTTTAAGCAAGAGCTCATTCCTGTTTGAGTAATAATTCCATGCTTTAGACATATTCTCTAATCTGTGGGAACCACAAACTAAAAGTTCACGTAGGTACCTAGTTCGTTCTCTTTTACCACCTAGTTCGTTTACGGTTTACGTCACGAACGAAACGAACTAAGGAAGAAAAAAAAAAAGCGCGGGAACTTCACATAGTAAAGGCGGGCTCTTTAAAATATTTTATTTGTAATTTTTTAATTGTAGTCAGTTACTTAATAAAACACAAACAAAAGAGGTATATAACATATAGGCATTAAATAATATTATAAGCAGATATGGGGAAGCGGAGTTCGAGAAAAAGAAAAAAAAAGGAGGATGAACCGGAGTCTGGTGATGCAGATAGGGAGACAGATGAGGTAAGGTTGGTAGAAACGGATATGTCCTCTTCGGACAGTGATGAAGAAATAAGCAATGCAGATAGGTACAAGCCTTATTATGTTACTGACTATATACGCAGATATCCGGAAGAAATTAGCGGCACTGAATTTGTGGTTTTTGTTGAGTCATCAGACATCCAGAAACCAATTGGAACAAGAGATCTTCTTTCTTTGTCAACTTGTTTAAAGCGCTTTAACAAAGGCGTCAAATTTTTAAGAAATATCAATAAGTTTAAGATAGGTATTTATTTTGAAAAACCAGACTTGGCGAATGCCTTTTTAAATAATAATACCTTCTTGAAAGAATACAAATTCAAAGCCAGTATTCCTGCTGCTACAACTGAGGTGTCCGGAGTTATAAGAAATGTACCTACCATTATATCAAACAAGAGAATATTTACTATGATAACAAGTACAAAAAAAATAATAACAATAAAAAGAATAATGAAAAAAATAAATGTGACTGAGGGTTTTATATTACAACCTACAACTACAGTAATAGTGACATTTGCCACTTCCATTTTGCCAAATCATATAGATATTGGTGGTTGGAGACATGATGTGTCTCAATATATACCACCAGTTAAGCAATGTTACAAATGTTTGAGATACGGACATTTGGCAAAATATTGTAAAAATTCTGAAAAATGTAGTATATGTAAAGAAAATCATAACTATAAGACTTGTACAGTTTCTATCGAAAAAGCTACTTGCATTCATTGTGATGGCAATCATACTAGTGTGTCTCCAATATGCCCAGTTAAAAAACAGAAAATCATTGAAAATAGAAATAAATATAAGCCTGCTTCTTATGCAGATATTACAAATCCTTTAAATTTTCCCAAATTAGAAAGTAAGACAAAAAATAATGTAGATTTGTTTACACTGCTCAATACTGACAGCAAGTGTCTCTCATTATTAGTTGAAACCATAACTAAATGTGTTTCTTTGCATAATACTCAAAATACTTCTATAAATTCTAAGTGTTTTAGAGGTCTTAAAAAATACTTTTGGTAAGCAATCAAATCCCCACAATTCACCCCCAATCAATTGAATATCGTACAGTGGAATGCTCAAAGCTTATTAAGCAATCAACTTATTTTTACGAAATTTCTTTATGACCATTTTATTCATATCGCAATTATATGTGAAACATGGCTAAAGCCTCAGAAGCAGTTTAAAATCAAAGGTTATCATATTGAACGTAATGACTGTGGCAACAAGCATAATGGTGTTGCTATTTTAATCCATACATCACTAAAATATCAAAAAGTAACATCTTATTTTGACAACTCTCTTCAAACAATTGTAATACATTTAGAACTAAATCAGAACACTATTTCAATAGCCAGTATATATTGTCCAACAAATTGTATTCCCAGTTTCTCTAAAAATAAGTTTAAACATTTCTTGAATTCTCTCCATAGGCCGACGATTATAGCTGGTGACTTCAATGCTCATCACTCAATTTGGGGATGTCCGTTATCGGATTCCAGAGGTAAGGATATTCTTGAGTGTTTAGATGAATGCAATTTAGTCCTGTTGAATGATGGTCAGGTCACAACTGTCGGTTCTCATTCTTGGAGACCCAATGGTTTGGACTTGACTATGGTATCTCCTTCATTAGCTCTTCGCTGCGAATGGTCAGTACACGACGATCCATTGGGCAGTTATCATTTGCCAACATTTACTAAGATTACATTCAATAGTAGTTCACAATGTTTTAACTCTCAAAACAATTTTCAGGATGAAAATGAGTTTAACAATCGCATTAATCATAGATTAGTTGATTGGAAGTTGTATTCTTCAATTGTTAATAAGGATTTAGATAATTTTCAATGTAACCCTATTAGTAATCCAATAGATTCATACAACTCTTTTTGTCAAATCATTTTGACAGCTGCACAAAAGTCAATTCCCTCTCGTACCTCTCGGTCCGAATCACGTAACATTGCTACTCAATACTTAAAATCAAAATATCGAACAGTTCCTTGGTGGAATAGTAATTGCGCTAAAGCTGTCCAGGAAAGCAAGCAAGCCTATCTTGATTTTAAGAATAATCCTTCTCAAGAAAAATATATTAATTTCAAAAGATTACAAGCTGCTAAAAAACTTACCATTAAGAGAGAAAGACTAAGTAGTTGGATAGAATTCTGTACAACATTAAATCGATTGACACCAGTTTCAGTAGTATGGGGTAACATGAGAAAACTTACACATAAAACATATAAAAAGCAAAATAGTGATTTTTCGTGGGTCAGTGATTTTTTACGTAAATACACGCCTGACTTTGTGCAAAATAACAGGCCAATTGTGAAGGACAATAGTTTACCAGATAATCAGTCATTTCTCACTGATCCATTTTCTTTTGACGAATTAACTGCAGCTCTGAAATCTAGAAAAAACTCTGCTTGTGGATTAGATAGTTTATCGTACAAGATGTTTCAGCTACTTAACACTGACAATCTTTATAAGCTTTTACAAATTTATAATATTTTATGGCAAGATTGCACAATTCCTCCTAATTGGAAAATGGACTGCTTGGTTCCTATTTTAAAACCTGGAAAAATTGCATCTCATCCCGATTCTTATCGTCCTATCGCTTTAACGTCTTGTGCTGGTAAATTAATTGAACAGCTAATCAAACAAAGATTGGAATTCTTCATAGAAAAGAACTCAATTTTACCTTTAAACCAGTTTGGGTTTAGGCGAGGACTTTCGGCTCAAGAAAGCTTAGCACATTTTTTTTTGGACGTCACTACAGCTCAAAAGAATATGGAGTATACAATAGCAGTGTTTTTTGATATAGAAGGTGCATTTAATAACGTTAATCATGGTATTTTGTTTGAATCTCTATTATCTTTCTTACCTGTAAAAATTGCTTATTGGATATATGCTTTTCTCACGGATAGAAAAGTGTATGTCAAAATAGATAATAAATTTTTAGGCCCTAGATTTTCGAGCAAAGGTGTATGTCAAGGAGGCATCTTGAGTCCTATTCTGTATATTTTGTATATAAGAAAACTAAATTCCATTCTTAATAATAATTTAGTCAACAATCTTCAGTTTGCTGATGACCTTGTCATTTATTGTAAAGGTACTAATGTATTAGATATTCAATTAACATTAAATAATAATCTAGTGAAGCTGGCAGATTACTTCTCAGAACTTGATTTAAATGTTAGCCTTTTAAAAAGTAAAGTTGTAATATTTTGCCCAAAATACAGTTCTCTACCTCTAATTAATATTACATACAGCAATCATACTTTGCCTATTGATAATTCAGTTAAATTCTTGGGTGTTATTTTTCACGAAAATCTTACGTGGGATTTATATGTTGATTGCTTGGTGAGCAGAGCTTTAAAAGCCACTAATGTAATTAGGTCCGTTACTGGATTGAAATGGGGTGCTGATCCTAAAATTGTGTTAATGCTTTATAAAGCTTTGGTCAGAAGTCATTTCGAGTATGCTTTCTTTTGTTACGCTTCCGATCCAAAATACATAGATGTTATTGATAAAATACAGAATAAGAACTTACGATTAATACTAGGTGCTATGAACACTTCCCCAATAAATTCTATGCAGGTCGAATGTCATTTACCACCAATGGTTATTCGCTTTGAATTTTTAAAACTTAAATTTCTTTTTAAACTTTTATCACGTTCGAATAACGATCTTTTAAATAAATTAAATGTATGTTCCACTAACACTTTTCTTTCAAAGAATTTCTCACATTTTATAAGTTTAAAAGAACAATGTAATATATTTTGTAGTACTACTTTACATTGTTATAGTGGCTCATATGCTAGTAAATTCTGTGACATTCATATTGTCCTACATAAAGATTTTAAAGATAAATATGATGTTTACGAAAGTCTACAGGCTTATAATGATTATCGATCAGTTTATACAGATGGTTCAAAGACGAATGTAAGTGTTGCAGTAGCTATGTATGATACAGGTAGTAAAACTGGACATAGTTTTAAAATGTGCCAAAATGCCAGCATATTTTCTGCTGAGGCGAATGCTATAATTGTAGCTCTTAACTACATTCAACAGTTCAGCCAATACAAAAAATGGATTATTATTACTGACAGCATGAGTGTGTTGATGGCTTTGAGAAATCCTTCCTTTTCATCAGTCACAAATCATTTAATATATAATATCCGAGATCAGATACATCATTTAAAAATAAATTATCAAATAGACATTATATTATTTTGGAATCCAGCTCATATCGGTGTATATGGAAACGAGGAAGTAGATAAACTGGCCAAAACTATGAACACTCTTGACGTACCTATAAAAAACATACCAATTTCATATACTGATTGTACAGCTCTAATCAAGAAAGAAATATTGAAGCTATGGGAAGAACACTGGAATAGTACTTTGCTCATAAAAGGGAAGTGGTATCGAGAAATAAATAATAAAATAAAACAACCCTGGTTCAATAGACACAATTACATAAACAGAAGATTTTTTACTATTATTTGCCGTTTGCGAATTGGGCACGGTCGATTCAATGACCATTTGTACCGGCTAGGCATGACTTCTTCCCCATCGTGCAACTGGTGCAACACCACCTTACCTCAATCTCTGCATCACCTTTTTTACGAATGTCCAATTTTTGCCCTGCAAAGAAACATTTTATTAGAAGAAATTTCAAAAATAATGAAACACCAGCAAGATCTACCGCGCTCTTTACAAAAACTTCTTTCCATTGAAAAATGCTTTGAAGCAATTTATGAATATGTAACCTCTACGTTTGGCGATTTGTGAATTCAAAAGAAGAATGAATAACAATAGTTTATTGCATACAGACTAGGCTGTATGGTTGACGCCTTTGCCTTTCCCAAATGGGATAAACAAAATTAAAAAAAAAAAGAATATTTTCGCTTTTGCTGTACATATATAAACGTTAATAATAACGCGTTTATCTTATCAATTTCAAGATAATAATTATATCTTATTTTAAATTGTTGCATAATATCTTTAAACCTAGTACAAAGTATGTAAGTTATGAATTTTCTTTCTAAATCGAATGTGATATTTAGAATTCTGCAACCAAGGCTTATTCAGCTACGGCATCCGTTTACAACAGGTATATAAGCTAGTTTCATTTACCTACTGCTTTAGTAAAAGTTTATGCTTGGGTCGCTCGCTCGACTAACGGTGTTTCGAAAGTTTAGAACGCCTTATTAATTTGCTCCCTCTATTCTCAAATACGGAAACATTCCTCTTGCGTAGTTTTCTTGGACCAGTGCCAAGTGTGTAAAATAGTATCCTAATTGTACTTTATTATTCAGCGTTGGTGTGGAGAGCGATGGAAGATAAAGAGTCATTAAAAAAACGCTTAACACCCATCCAATATCACGTCACTCAAGAAGCTGGTACAGAAAGACCATACACAGGTACTATTTTGGTAACATACACTTATAATACATGTATAATTTAAGATTGAAAGATATTTTTGATATTGTTTATGAACAAATTAATAATAAAAATAAAAATGTTTTAGGATGCTACAATAAATTTTATGATGAAGGCATGTATGTATGTGTAGTATGTAGACAAGATTTATTTAGCTCCAAAACCAAATATGATTCTGGTTGTGGCTGGCCTGCATTCAATGATGTGCTTTCTAAGGAAAAAGTCACTCTACACCAAGATACCAGTGCAGGTATGTTATTTGCAAGAAAAAATATAGTGGTTTACAGCTTATATGCATTGTGTTTGTAATATTAGCAATAAATAGAATGCCTCTCAATTTTCATCTAGTACCTATAAGAATATATTCTCAAGTTAAAACTATCATTTACTAAAATTATACATTACTCAATAACATCAATATTATATAGCATCACACACCTAATATCAGGCATTGTGTCTACCCACCCATGCATAACGAACATCAATGCCATCTAATAATAGATGAGTACCTATCACAGTGTTTCTCAACACTCAGAATTAATTTTGATAATAATATTTACATAGCATGTTAATGTTGTAGGAATTATTAATTTTATTTCTGTGACAATAACATCTTCCATTTTTAATGTTAAGCCATTTTGAACACATGACAAGAGCCTTTACACAATCATGTAAAACATTATAACATAGTTTTCCTGTTAGGTGTTTGGTGAACCATATAAAGCTTGATCTTGATGTTATAACCTTAGTACAAACATATGGTCAATCTTAACCCTGAACATACTATTCTTAACAGAAATAGTTATTCATATTATAACTTTGACTATGAGATATTATTTTTTCATTTCCCTATAAAGTTGTCTAAGCTGTATTGGAACACTGTTGCCATATCAATTTGTAGATTGTTCTCATAGTATTTCTGGGTTGTCAGATATCTGACGATCTATTTAATACTAGAGGGGTAATCATACAACATTTGGCAACATCTCAACAGCTGAAAGATATGGGAACAGTAATGTTGGTTTTGGTTGGAGAAAGTCCCTGATGATTCCAAGTTGTTGTACAAAATATAAAAAATTTAACAACTACTTGGATTATGCAGAAAGCTGTTCTTGTTTTCACATTTGTACCCCTAGCTAGAGTTTAAAAATCTAATAACATTCCATGAGAAAGGTTTAAATTAAAAAAAAACCTTGAACCCCATGAATCACACATTCTTTTGTTAGTTTAATTTTATCTGATTTCTATAATTATGTAATATAAAACAATCAAATTCAATTCTGATCAATAAACATTGGTAGGTACCTATAATAATTTTTTGTGCTCTTGATTTGCAACACTAGTGGCAAAATGTAGTATTATGTAGTACTTGTGTTTTATTAAATAACTTTGGAGATTGATTCCCTCAAGATCTTCATACTAGTACGGATTCCAATTGGAGCTGTGTTGACACTTGAAGAGAACAAAAAATCACAGTATCAATGCCATTAGATCAGAATCAGTTTCAACAGTAAGCCTCGTAAGTCATGGGTTAAATTGCTTGATTTTACTCATCATGCATGTGCTTGGTTATTATATGTTTATTTATTTTCGTGGGCACTAAACACATTCACACTATTAAATAAATACATTATGAGCTGTATCAAACTACACATCAGGTAACAATAATTTTGATGGTAACCTTTGAACAAGCAATAAATATATGTTGTCTCATCCACTAATTCCACTTGTAAATTATATCTTATTATTTTATCAATATTTGCACTGTACTCAAATCAAGTATTACTTCTAAAATAAGCATATAGACTAGCACTGAAAAATAAATGAAAACCACTCCACTGTAAGTAATTCAAAAAATCTAAGTACTTTTCTGGCTTATAATAAGTCTACAAATAGATTGCATTAAATACTCTTCAAATATTTTACCTGGTAGTAAATGCAGCACTGATTTGATATATTTCTTGGTCAACATAATGAATAATTAAAATTTTGTTTAAGTTTTAATTTTAAGGCAAGGCCAATTCATGAAATTTAACAAAAGATTGATTGACGAAACTGATGATATGAACTACATGAGAACTACTGTTGACTGCAAAAGAAACAAAGAAAACACAATAATCAAAAATAATATGAAATAATGGCTTGGTAACTCTGTAAAAAAATTAAATACTACCCTAAAAAAATTAACTTCCATGTTGACAGATCAGCTCTGCTAGAGGAACCAAAAACAAAATAAACTAGCAAACCTGCACCCATCGTCTTATACGGTGTGGAAGACTTGAACAAGCTAACTCAGATACTGGAGACTGTTACTAGAGATGTGTCGATTTTTACAGAAACGACCCAGTGAGTCGTTTCTTCCAAGTGATTCACTGATTCAAATCTCTAACAGCGCTGCAAATGAATCATTCGCTTAATTGCATCTCGGTTTCAATCGGCACGCGGCGCTCGCACGATTGAAATAGGTAAATAGTTCAGAGTTGGAGCGCTTCGGATCGCGTCGCTCAATTGCATCTCGGTTTTATTCGACACGCGGCGCTCACACGATTGACATAGGTAAATAGTTCGGAGTCGGAGCGCTTCGCGTTGCGTCGGCGATCGCCAACCGCCATCTCTCTCACTAATTCATTACTAGTGGGTGAGTGAGAGAGACGGCAACACTAGCCCAAATAAAATCGATTTTTAAATACGCCAGTTAGATCTTTAACAACTAACTGACAGTCCTGTAATAAGTATGCAGGAAAATCGATTTCTATAAAAACTTCAATGGAAAAAAAAATTAGTGAATCGATTAGTGTGGATAGCACTACGGTGCCCTCTGCACTACGACTGTCATCAATCATCATTCAACTGTCATGGGACGAGCGAGAGCGTCTTGCCTACGAGAATCGTGTTTTTTATCGCGCGCTTTATGTATTAATATAATTTCCTAGTATAATTAAATCTTGGATCGCAATAATTTTCAATGTAATAAAACAAAATACTTACACAATATTATGTAAAGTACATAATTCTTTAAACAATGGCAATAAAAACGATTCATGAAGGTATTTATTTCATTTATTTGCGATACTAAATCGGTTCAGAGTCACTGATGCAAATGAAGCACTTTACTGATTCGAATCTTTGTACTGATCCGGATACAAATGATCCAATCTCAACAAAGATATGTTTTTTCCATCTCTAACTGTTACAGAGAAGTCCCAGTTCACCTACAAGATAATTAATAGAAACCAATTAAGAATTTCAGCAGTTAATGTCAACGTGTACAAATTGCTTATGTCGGTAATCAGAGAAAATGGTCTGATTGGTCACACTTTTAACCGCAAAGACAATAGATGTTATCGAATAGTGATTCGAAATCTACACCATACAACACCTTTGGATGCTAAGGAAGCCATAGAAGAAACTGGGAACTCTGTTACAGGAGAAATAATAAATGCAAAGTTCGGCCCAAAAAAAAACCTACTACCACATTCTTTGCAAATCTCTTACATGGTCCTAATAATAAGGCAGCAAAAGAAATAAAGTTCATTTATCGCCAGACAGTAATCATAGAAGATCCAAAAGAAAAACGGTAATCCAATGTCAAAGGTGGCGGCAATATGGACACACGAAAAATTATTGCATGAAGCCCTACCGCTGTCTCAAATATGCAGGAGCCCACAAAACATCAGAATGTACAAAAAACGACCGCAATAGGGAATATGCATAAAATTTAAGTTTGTCTCAAATATATTTTTTTAGAATCTTTATTGCCTTTACATTATACTTAAAAGGTATTTTTTTAAATTAGTAATTATTTAAGCTCAGAAAATATTAACTAAAAAGTGAAAAATAAGGGAGGGAAATTCAAACTTTCAAAACGTGTCACTATTGGTCGAAACGGAATGTGACGTCAATGGTCACGTCACTGGATTTATCAGTGTCGATATTCATTCAGAGGCGCGTTCAGCGCCTCTGGGTGTAGTTGTCCGGTTGTTTTTTAACTCGCTCAAAGGCGTTGAACGGATTGCAGCAACCAAATCTTTTATCTCCCTCTTTCACATGATTTTTTATTTCTCTCTCTTTCTAGTAGATGACATTATAGAATATGGCCGCCAATATCATCCAATCACGTAAGAGTATTTCAGTCATAAACGTCAGAGCGTTTTACAACCATCAAATTCGATGGTTGTTCGGTTGTAACTCGCGCCGACACTCAAAGGTCTTGAACGAGCCGGTTGTTTCACCCGGTTGTCACGCTCGAAGGCATTGAACGGGGTTAGAGCGAAAAGTTGTACTTCGCGCGAAGGCTCTGAACGCGCCTCAGCGCCTCTGGGTGTAGTTGACCAGAGGCGCGTTCAGCGCCTCTGGGTGTAGTTGTCCGGTTGTTTTTTAACTCGCTCAAAGGCGTTGAACGGATTGCAGCAACCAAATCTTTTATCTCCCTCTTTCACATGATTTTTTATTTCTCTCTCTTTCTAGTAAATGACATTATAGAACATGGCCGCCAATATCATCCAATCACGTAAGAGTATTTCAGTCATAAATGTCAGAGCGTTTTACAACCATCAAATTCGATGGTTGTTCGGTTGTAACTCGCGCCGACACTCAAAGGTCTTGAACGGGTCGGTTGTTTCACCCGGTTGTCACGCTCGAAGGCATTGAACGGGGTTAGAGCGAAAAGTTGTACTTCGCGCGAAGGCCCTGAACGCGCCTCAGTTGTTTTTTAACTCGCTCAAAGGCGTTGAACGGATTGCAGCAACCAAATCTTTTATCTCCCTCTTTCACATGATTTTTTATTTCTCTCTCTTTCTAGTAGATGACATTATACCTAGAATATGGCCGCCAGTATCATCCAATCGCGTAAGAGTATTTCAGTCATAAACGTCAGAGCGTTTTACAACCATCAAATTCGATGGTTGTTCGGTTGTAACTCGCGCCGACACTCAAAGGTCTTGAACGAGCCGGTTGTTTCACCCGGTTGTCACGCTCGAAGGCATTGAACGGGGTTAGAGCGAAAAGCTGTACTTCGCGCGAAGGCTCTGAACGCGCCTCTGTGTTAGTAGTGTTTGTGAGAAAAATTGTTTAAAACTGTATTCCTTTGTTTTACTTCTATTTACTTTGAATATATATTTGTGGTCAATCTAGAACGATGATAGAAACTGATTTTGTCAAAGCACAATCGGATAATCTACCTAAAATAGATGCTTTTATGATGTCAAAAATTTTTGCATCAAATGTCGATTTTACGAGCGCAGAGATCAAAGGAGTGAAAGCTGCAAAGTAATTATTATGTTAAATTGTATATTTTAGTCCATAACATAGATTTTTATTCACAAATGTTTAAATAATACTTACCAACAACAAAACATAACCTATACATAACCATTTGTTATTAAAATTGTTCCTAAACTCCTAATTTACGTCTATATCATTATAATTTCCACGTAATATTATATTTTTGAAGCTCACTATGAATGTTTATATACTTACTTTTTGTAAATATTAGATATCTCTAGAGAAATTTTTAATGAACTTTTGTAAACTACTTAAGTTAGGTAGTTTTAGACCGAATCTTCTACTGCTTAATAGCGCGAATTCTTAAGTTGGGTGAATAGAGTGAAACAAATATTTTCCGGGGTCAATAGAGTGAAACAAAATATGAGCAACCAATGGAGTGAGATCATTGCCGTAAAATGGGGTGAATAGGGTAAAGGGTTTTCGGGGTCATAAGAGTGAAACGGAAACTATTCCTTTCTTCGATATATTCGATTTTCTCGTCAATTTGTTAGAAAATAGTAAATTATTTATGGATAATCTCAAATATTTTTTTCAAAATGAAAACAATCACAATTTCTTGGAATTTGAGTTTGTATAAAATAGAAGATGAATAGAAGTTCCATTTTAAGTGGTTTAGCAATGTTTTCGAGTGTTTTTTTTAGTGTCCGTTATCCCTTCGTTTTTCGTAGAAATAGAGTAGACCCCATGTTTATAAATATAGCATACTTAGTACTTACGTTAAAACGATCTTCACAACAAAATATAACCGATAATGGAGGTGCATTATCACTTCTCATCATGTTACATTATTTTTTTCGTACTTTCGCATCGCGTGGAATACAAAAAAAACTATATCGGGTGGACTAATAATAGTATTTTTGCACTTCGGTACCATACAATACTTGTAAGAAGGTTTTTTGACTTCTTCCATGACTTGTATAACAATTAAAACTGAAAATAGGTATGAAGTAACTGAAACGCTATAGTAAACAAACACGTGACACAACCAATGACGTCATCAAAAGCGCGCGCAAAATGGTGACGTTTCAACGACTCAAATTTATTCAATGTTTTAAATTTCACTTGAAAAATAATTTGACCATTTTCAAGCCTATATATATTTTTTTCTATGTTATAAAGATGTAAATGATTAATTTATGAAATAAAAAAAATCATGCATATTCCCTATTAAATACACCAGCAAAGTGTGCACTGTGTCTAGGCTCACATCCAGCTGATTACAAAGGTTGCGAGGTATACCAAGAAATCCTAGGTCGAAAAACACAAAAACGTCCTGGAAAACGAAACACACAGAAGTCACAAAAAAACAGTTATAACACACCCAATTAATTTGAATGCTGTAAACCATAGACCATACCTAGAACATTATGCGAAGAGCCAACATCAAACATGCTGAAGTTATTTGTACTCCAAATTCTGCACCAGATACAGAAACAAAACCCACTTAAAACACTAGAAAACCATTTCATCAAGCAATCGGAAAAGATTGATATGCTCCTTCATCAAATGAGTATACTACTACAACTCATAACAATGTTAATTTCCAAGGGCCTAAAATATCATGAAAAATATGCACTTGCAACATTAATGGTTTAGCGCCCAACAAAAGTGAAGTAGAAGTACTGCTCCACATGCATAAGCTTGACATACTGCTAGTATTGGAGACCCATTTCAGTAGTAACAGTGTAGCTAGTAGTTATTCAAGGTATAACATATATCACATTAACCACCCGGACAATACTGCACATGGAGGGACAGCAGTCATAATAAGGACAGCGATAAAGCACCACGAAATGCCCCAGTATAGGACGGAGGAAATACAAGTCACCTCAGTCAGAATATCAAACAGTAATGGCGATTATAATGTCTCTGCTCCATATTGCCCAACCAAGTATAGGATATCACCTATCAGATTACAGGGCAACATATATGCAAGAAGCCAACAGGAAAAAGCGGATGCCTTTGGAAAGCACTTAGCCAAAACATTCACCCCCCATGAAGCTGAGTGCGCAGCTGAGGAAGTGGAGATAAATGAGATTCTTGGACGGCCTCTTCAGTTGGATCTACCCATCTCACCAACTAACCCAAGAGAGATATTGGGTATCATCAGGCACATGGAAAATAAAAAGGCACCTGGGTATGACCTTATAGCCAAGAAAGTCCTGTCAGAGCTCCCTAAAAAGGCATAGTATACTTAACTACTCTCATTAATAGTATTATGAGAACAGGATACTTTCCGGCACTGTGGAAAGTTTCACAGATTATACTGATTGAGAAGCCTGGCTAACCTGTCCATGAACTAACCTCTCATAGACCAATCAGTCTCCTACCAGTGACATCAAAAGTTTGTGAGAAGGTTCTGTTGCAGAGACTGCTTCGGGTACTTCGGAATAGATCCCTTACACCGGATTACCAATTTGGCTTTCGACACCTCCACGGCACAGTTGAACAGGTTCACAGAGTGTGCAAGATTATTAGAGATGCACTTGAAGAAAAAGAATATTGCTCTGTCGCAATGATGTACAGCAGGCCTTCGACAGGGTGTGGTATAAGGGCTTGCTGTGCAAGATAAAACTACTCATTCCTCACAAATACTTTGGCCTGATAAAATCATATTTATCTGAAAGAATTTTCTAGGTCAAAGAGGATGATTGCACCTCCAACTTTTACGAGATCGCAGCTGGGGTGCCTCAGGGATCGCTTCTGGGACCTGTTTTATACACGATCTATACAAGTGACTTACCGCAAAAAAACTAATGATACAGTTGCAACATTCGCCGACACAGCAATCCTAACCCGTAGTAAGTGTCCTATAGAAGCCTCCTTGAACCTACAGCGCTGCTTAAATGAGATTGACAAGTGGTTGAACAAATGGAGAATAAAGGCTAATGCAACTAAGTCCACCCATGTAACATTCGCGTTGCGCCGAGAGGACTGCCCACCTGTGTTTTTGCGCAGCAATGAACTCCCACATAGTAACTCAGTCAAATACTTGGGTATATACCTTGACTGACGACTTACATGGCAGAAAGATATAAAGATAGAAAGAAATGAGATCAACCGCAGATACAGGGGACTGTACTGGATGCTTGGCCGGAATTCGAATAACAAACTTCTTCTATACAAAGCCATTATGAAGCCTATTTGGACATATGGAATCCAACTATGGGGCTCCGCATGTGACTCCAATATTAACATAATACAAAGGACGCAAAACTACATCCTAAAGCAGCTATCCGACGCGCCATGATTTCTAAAAATAGGTGAAATACATGAGCATTTGAACATTAAAACTATTAAGGAGGAAATCAGAAGCAATATCTCCAATTACAAGACAAGACTGACAAACCATCCTGGCAGTGCAGCTCACCATTCCAGAGATTCAGAGATGACTCATAGATTTAAAAAACGGCATATATTTTACAGCCAAATGTGATACACGGGGAAGCTTTCTACTGGAGAAGTTAAATTACCCCTACCATCTTGAATCCGACACAACATCTGCTCATAGTCCATGGACTGATTGCAAGATATTCTAAAAAAAAAAATCATATTGACAATATAATAATTTTCAACAGCAGTGATGTTTTTTTTACAAAAACTTTGGTTCTAACAAAATACCTGGTTAGAAATTACTTAAATAATTCCATATCCCTTAAAAATTAAAATGTATAATGATGACAACTTTTATATTTTTAGGGTTCCGTACCCAAAGGGTAAAACGGGACCCTATTACTAAGACTTCGCTGTCTGTCCGTTCGTCTGTCACTAGGCTCCATCTCAAGAACCGCGATAGCTAGACAGTTAAAATTTTCACAAATTATGTATTTCTGTAGCCGCTATAACAACAAATACTAAAAACAAAATAAAATAAATATTTAATTCCCATACAACAATCGCGATTTTTGTCCTTTTTTGCTTGATATCCAATAAATGGTAACAGGTAGGCACATGAAATATTCACAAAATACTTAATTGTATATTTACTTTAATAATAAATATGAAATTTGTGTACCTACTGTTGTTTACCTAGTCAATGGTACGGAACCCTTCGTGCGCGAGTCCGACTCGCACTTGACCGGTTTTTTAGTCTGTTTAGACCTGGATAGGCAATTAGGGCTAGCCATCCATTTTGCAATACCATAACCCGTTTCGTGATCTGGCCTTACCTTAAATATATTGGCACACAATATACTAAAGGTTAAATATAAATAAATTGTGATTAGGTATTATTGTATTACAATTAGGGCTATAGGTGTTGGGAATAAGGATATTGGTGCTAATTCATTTTTTATCTGTTTTCTGTCTTTCTTTCCCGAAACCTTTGACTACCCTCCGATACAATCCCGTCTCTCTGCAATAAACGTAAGTGGGCCTGAACCGGTATTTTTATATATTTATTTATGCTTTAATCATGACGACTCAACATCTCATGTTTTCTTGTTTTGCCTACATTACATACAATGCACTGCTTATTTTCTGTCTATACAATTAATTGTTCATCGTATTATAACACTACTACATAATGATTTCAACTTTATCTGCGGTTGATCACAAACATAATACATCAATGGCCACATAAATAATATGTGTGACTTGTGCCTTCTAACTCTTCGTGCATCATCGGTGTGATATGGTATGAATATCACGGAATCTGCATGTCAATAAAATATGTATTTACCCTGTCCCTGAAATGTCCATTTTGTCCCGTCCCCGCTGCTCCCATTGGATGGCTGCCGGATGGACAACGCTGCGACCGCTGCGCCACCTACTGCAATAACTCATCACACCGACTCTATGAACATTATACGGATCTGCCTTTGCCATCATCCATTATATATACATATGTAAAAAAATGATAATTTGGTGAATGGACAACTTATGCTATTAAAGTTGGAGCAAATATATTACTGGTTTTAACACGGCCAGGTTTGGTGCGAACTGAGGTGCGTTGCTCCAAGTGCTCCGCCCATCTGGGGCACGTGTTTGACGATGGGCCAGCCCCAACCAAGAAAAGGTTTTGCATTAATTCGGCCTCCTTGGACTTCATACCTGCTGAAGAACGCAAAGACTAAATCTCAAATGTAGTGTGTGTTGAGTTTATTATGAAATCAACAGTGATACTATTCTATTTCAATTTAATACTGTGTTGTACCTATTTAAATTATTATGCTAAAGCAAAAAAAAAAACTAATACGGGTGACTGGCGTAGAAAAATAACTTAGATTTTATGCTAAGGATGTAATTTATATGTATTTAAAAACATATTTTTGTAATGCGCGATCTATGCTTGTTATAAAAATTGACTAGGTAACATAATCATTGTATTAATATACTTCACATTGCAGCTACAATTGTAAAAAAGAGTATTTCTTAAATTTGTGTTTTTTTAAAATCCTTGTGGGATAATCTAGAACTACCAGTGGAAATGTATGTGTAAGTGGTAGTCTACCACTAATACATTACGGCTTTATCTATAAATTTAATTAAGCATGGTTTAGTCAGTTTTTTCTCACGTTCCTTATTGGAATAAGACAACAGAATAACTAAACCAAGCCTTATATATTTTCTTTATGAACAAGGGAACTTATTGAAACATGGTTATTTAATAAACTGCTTAAATAAGTTACAGTGCAGAAAGTATATACAGAGCCAAATATTATTTAGTGCTGTTTATTTGAAGCAGTTGAAGGAGTCTGTCTGATGTGTGATGTGTAAAGCCTGTGCGACGAAATTGATAATAGTCGTTTCTCAATAGAGGGCTTGGTTTTATTGGTAACTGTTTAAATATATATATTGAATTTTGCAATTATGCTTAAAATATTTCCAATCACTAGAATAGTGCAATTTTTGCTACAGCTTTATTTTGTGTAAAAATTTATTTGTTGTACAATTGTAAAGTAATAAATATTTTTGGTAAAATCTGTTTTTTTTTTCATTTATAGCAAGTTAAACAAATTAAAATAAGAGGATTCAAAACAAATTATGAAATTCTTCCACAAAACACAAAGGGTAGATTGAAAGTTCGCGCGTTCTTATATTCAAATAGGTACAACAAATTACATTCGGTAACACTTCGAAATCACTTTTGCTTAACTTAATTGACGATACCACTGGTGGTATGGTGGGTATTTTAAAGCAGAGGCGGCTTTACTTATTGTGCAGCGCACACATGTGCGTAGCGTGCGTGCTACATGTGCGTAGCTCGCGGCTGCGACTTGCGCCCGTGTGCTGAAGGGGACGTTGCAAGTATTTCGTAACCCGATTTTTGAAGATTTTTCACCCTCCTCCACAACATTTTTCTGTGTTTACCCCTCGTGCTCTAATGTTTCCATACTGTGCATGCTACGAATTATGTTATCTTTACATCTTGGGACTAGCTCTGCCACTTTTCAAGTAATGCGTTTTGCAGTTCTCTCAGGTTGTTGGGGGGGGGGGGTTGTTATGCGCACTTCGTCTCAGTTTGTCCCATTAGCACTTCGTCCTATTCGCATTTGGTCCCTTTCGCGGATAGTCCCATTCGCAGTTGGTCCCATTCGCAGTTTGTCCCACTCAAGTAATTTGTATGGGAAGATGTGGTTTATGGACCATATTGGGTTTATAAAAAATCAATTAAATTATAGTAACAGGGTGTCCACTGCTAATTTTCAAAAAAATTCCCTGACTTTTCCCTGACCATTTTTCGAAATTCCCTGACCAACTATATTCATTTTACAGAAAAATAAAATACAATACAGAAAAATAAAATACAATACTTTTTTTTTCGAAAATCATTAAGTAGTTTTTGTTGCAATTTTCAGACCCAAATAATTTATATTTTTAGGCACAGTATTTTTACACTGTATAGAAAGTACACTGGCGAAAAAATAAACCGAGCCACCCTTAACCCTTGAGTTCAAATGCAGTTTTCTTCAATTTATACGTTTGTTAAATAAAAAACCGGCCAAGTGCGAGTTGAACTCGCGTGAAGAGGGTTCCGTACGATGTTACCTATATTGAGTGATTTACCATGTTATTTTAATATCATGGACTTCTTATAGGTTTTCCTATAATCTATAAGTAGAAAACTAATTTCTGTAATTTTTCCAAACTTTAGGTTCAGTAGTTTCGGAGATGAGGGGGGAATGGTCAAAAAATAGGAGCTCCATTCGATGATCTTATTGCTCCACCGGCTGTCGGTCCTGCGGGCCACATGCCCATCGTCACTTTCTACACGTAACGAACGACACGAGCCACGTCGATCAGGGTGCGCTTGCGTGTTTCTGTATTCCAGGTCGGATCCCGCAGAGAAACCCCAAGCATGGCGCGCTCTATTTTTCTTTGTGCTACCTGTAGGGCGTGTATATGTTGCCTAGTCAGGGTCCAGGTCTTAGTCCCATACACGAGCACCAGTAGGACGCATTGCTCGAAAGCTCGGCGCTTAAGAGATACAGGCAGCTCACTCCTAAAAATGTGGGACATTTTGCTAAACGCGTCCCAGCCTAGTTTTATTCGGCGTTCTATTTCATGTGTTTGCCCGCTTTTTTCAAGAGTAAGTAGCCCCAGATATTGATAGCCAGAGATATTATGTAGTGGTCAACCTGCTAAACCACGTTTCCCGCAATCATTATGGGGCCTATGTTCGGATCCCTGGCCATGATTTTCATTTTTTAGGTATTCATGCGAAGGCCCACCGACAGTGACACGTCGTAAAGTTCTTCCAACATAATCTGAAGATCTGCAGCCTTCTAAGCGAAAATGATAATGTCGTCTGCAAATCGCAGATGAGTTAATTGCTCTCCATTTATGTTGATACCCCTATCAGGCCAGTCGAGAAGCTTAAATGTATCTTCCAAGCACGCCGTGAACAACTTCGGAGAGATTGTCACACACCTCTTTTAATAGGAACACGATCGGAAAGGTCGTGGAGTTTTACTTGATTTTAATTACTTTTCTGCGTTGTTGCTTATTTGTCATTAGTCTTCAGATAACGGTTGTTTTTGTTGTTAAAAAAAGATAATCCGCTGCAGGAAGCTATACTCAAGCTGTCGCATTACTTCAATGGAGCCTTAGTCATCGTCGGATTGCTCAAATGCTAAGGCATTTTTCGATGTAGAGCGTCTATAGAAGATACCTAGAGACTAGAGCCTTCGACGCGCTGAAACTGACAGGCCACGGGCTACAGCCTCCGCAGATGATCGATACATGCATTTGAATGTCCCGAGGAATCGGCGTCGGAACGCAGTGCAGTTCCAACAACAGCTTCGCGCGCGTACAGTCAGAAGAAGGTTAGCCGAGCGCAATTTAACACCTCAAAGTGCTATAATAGGGTCAAAATTAACTGTAGCTCACCGCAGAGTACGCCTTCAATTTGCTAGTGAGCATGCCCAGTGCTGTATCAAATAACTCGGTAGTCAAGATTAAGAAAAAACCGGCCAAGTGCGTGTCGGGCCACGCGCAGTGTAGGGTTCCGTAGTTGCAAATGCCAACTTTAAGTTCACACCTCACAACACGTTGCCAGTGTTGCCACAGTTTACTAAATACATACGTTGCTATTAAATTAGGCATTATTATTATTATTAAAGCTGCAATGATTTTATATTTCCTTAACTTCACGTGGTTCGTAAATTTATATTCAGTACTAATTTTCAATGAAATTTTACTTTTCCGAGTACATTTTATAAGTCGTCTATAACTTTTTAGTTTGTACTTAGTACTCAACTCTGATAGTTTTCCTTTAAACTGCGTTATATATACTACTGTTGTAATTTTTTTCACGTGTCCATATATAACCGTTTACCAGATAGAGGGGACACTTACCTCAAAAAAAAATTATATTTCAGAAACGGATCCCTAAATCGAAAAATGGTGTTCTAATTACATTATTTTTTAAAGACCTATTCAATAATACCCCACACGATGGGTTAGTTAAGAAAAAAAAATTACTCTCACTTTACTTGTATGGGAGCTACCCTAAAAAAATTTTTTTTCTATGTTTTTTTCCACCACTTTTTTGGCATGATTAATATACATACCCATACCAAATTACAGCTTTGTAGTACTAATGGTCTCTGAGTAAAAGCGCGGACAGACAGACAGACATGGCGAAACTATAAGGGTTCCTTGTTTACTACGGAACCCTAATCATTCTACCAAAATCATGAAGTACCTAAACATATTCCTCATTTGACAATCACTGGGAAATTTGGGGACCAAACAGTGTAAAATCCAATTTTTTCCCTGACTTTCCAGGTAGCTCCTCGAATTCACTGACTTTCCCTGATTGCTTTGAGCTTCCCTGACTTTTCCCTGACTTTCCAGAATGTGGACACCCTAAGTAAATAAGACTTTAATTCGATAAGTAAGCAATGTAATAAGCAACATAATAAAAACACTTCTCAATCAACTTATAACGCCAAATATACAATCACTGAATATTTTCAATCAAACATGGATACATAATCAAACATAGCATATAAGTATGTCATAATTCTCAATATAATCTACAAGTCACGTGTAGGCACAAGTTACTCAACTAACTGAAAAAAATAATATTTTTTTTATGAAGTCATTCAAAGATAAAGAACCCCACTGTAGTTTCTGTAAAAGTTTATTATATTTTATATCAAGTCTTTCTGTTTTTCCCATTTTTCGTTGTAGAAAAGGTTTTTTTTTAATAATCTTGTCCCAGTATTTTCCTTGTTGGCGTAATTTGAAGAGAAACAAAAACAAGTTAAGTTGGTTTTTTAGGTATGCGACTATTCATACGACGCTGCCAACCTTCGAGCGCATTTGTTGTTCTATGTTGGATTTTGAATAACATGTCCTGACTGACTGACTGATTCATCATCGCCGAGCGTAAGCTATTAAAGTTGGAGCCATGAAATTTTGTGAGTAGGGTCGTTTTATAGACACCCAATAAGGCAGGAATTTTGGAATTTCTACCCCTAAGGGGGGAAATAGGGTTTCAAAGTTAGTATGGGAGTCCGTCATTTTTAAGTTAGTCTGGAAGTCCGTCATTTTTGACAAATAAATGAATACGTATATCCGTAATTTTTGACAAATAAATGAATGAGCGTCGGTGGCGCTGTGGACTCGGCACTTGCCTTCCAATCGGGGGGTCGGGGTTCGAGACCCGCCATGTACCAATGTGTTTTTCGTTTCGAATTTCATATGTACATTTGTCTGACGCTCCTACGGTGAAGGAAAACATCGTGAGGCAACCTGCATACATCTGCGAAGAAATTCAATGATGTATATGAAGTCGACCAATCCGCACTGGGCCAGCGTGGTTGACTAAGGTCTAATCACCCTAACATAGGGTAGGCTCGAACCCCTCGGTGGGGGACGTATATGAGCTGTGATGATGATGATGATGAAATGAATAGCATTTATGGAAATTCTACTCGTAAGGGGGTAAAATAATTATTGGTAGAGGTTTTTAGGTTTTCTAACGTTAGGTGTATAAGTAATTAGGTGTAGGTTTTTTAAAACTTTGTAGGTACAAAGAGGTCTTAAATTAACGTAATATTTTAAATTAATCTTAAATATAATCGAATTCCACGCGAGCAAAGCCGCGGGCAACAACTAGTTTACTATAATTTGTTTGATTTTTTATAAACCCAATATGGTCCATAAACCCACATCTTTCCATACAAATTACTTGCGTGGGACAAACTGCGAATGGGACGAACCGCGAATGGGACCAAGCGCGAATAGGACGAAGTGCTAATGGGACAAACTGCGAACGCGGGACGAAGTGCGTATAACCCGTTGGGGGGTGGCATTCTGGATTTAACGCTTCTTTTTAACAAATCCCAAACATGCCCTTTAGGATTCATATCCGGAGATTTTGCCGACATGATGACTGCATCACTGTTATACCCACATGATTTAGATATGCTTGGACTGAGCGAGCACTGTGTAAGCCCGCGTACTATCCTGCATTAGAACAAAGCAATCTTCTCGAAGTGCACCTTATTTTGCCCAAATTACGGAGTTATAAGTAGAATTGAGAACTTCCTTTTTTGTCTGTTAAAAACACAGACATATAAATAAAAGCAGACTTAACATAATTTTACTCACACATTTGTACTAGTAATGTATATCGTTTTTACTTTCACTCCCAAGTGACATGATATATCGCTATTTCTGTTTTTCGTCTATGTCGATACTAATGCACACATAAACATTACCGAAGCCGTGGCAGACGCCATGTTTACCTTTGTCGAAGTAAGACAAAAATGATTGTCCAACTTAGTCCCGAATTACGAATGACCGAATAACTATTGCTCGATTTTTTTTAAAATCGAATAATCTTTCATCGAATCTATTGTAAGTCCGAATAACGTTAGCACGAAGTTACTCATGGTCATAAAATGACTGATGTACTTTCTCTATTACGCCAGGTTTCTAGGGAGTTCTGGGATCTTAGTACACAACCGTTTCAGTTTATCGCATTTTTGAGCAATATGTTAAGTCTGCTTTTATTTATATGTCTGTGGTTAAAAATTAATTCTTAGGAAAATTTTCTTTTAACTCTGACACACGAAAGTTCTCGTCCAATCCCTAGTCCTCCCTTTAATTGATTATGCTGATGTGTGTTGCACCAACATTAACCGTTTATTTTAACCGTTGTACATTTCGACACTTACACAATCAAAGCTTTTGAAGATTCAGTCATGTGAACAGCCAAGTCCCGGAAGGGTACAGACCAAGTGTCGCAGACGCAATGCGTTACGTGTGCGTGCGTCAGAAGCACACGTCATAGTTTTACAGTTGCTTTTATGTATTTACTGTCATCATTTATTCATCCATAAACTTCGTATCTGGTCTGTGTTACTTGCGCAAAGCAACGGCGGGGAAATCACGGGGAGACCGGCTTGTGTATGACCCCAGCTATCAACAATAAAGGAGGAAAAAAATAGACTGTGTGATTATATGCTATAATGTCCAGTTTGTTGGTTAACTTCCAGTTTGTCGCTTGCGCGTTTCTGAGATATGTGTGGCTAGCTCTGCGCAAGCGCCAAGCTTTGAAACTTATTAGAAAAAGTGGACATTATAGCGGCAAACTGAAACAGTATATTTCCCACAGTTTTCTTGTGGTTCAGCTAGAGGTCAGCCACAACAGAGTTAGATATTGATAAACAGGATGAATTAAAACAATCGCATTTCATGGTGAGTCTTTTATTACATGGTTGTTTCATATTCACAAGTTGCTCATACATGGCACTGGTGTTTTTTTTTATAACTGACAAAAATCATTAAACATGTCTAATCGCTTTAAATGTCTTGTACAATATCCTATTATATTATGTATTAATACAGTTTCGTGTTATATTATTCATTCATAATAATTACAGTTGTATTCTCAACTTATCTTCATATTAACACATACTCAAATTCATCTTCATGATCACATATTTTCAATATACATACTTAAAATATTTTAGTTATCGATACTGAAATCTATTTTCTCAAGCTCACTTGAATTGTTACAGTTAATCCATCTATTCTCCTGTTCTATCATACAGTTGTTTAGTTAATGGTACTATGAAATAATTACAAAACTCGAAGTAGTTTATATGTCCCAGAAAGGCAGCACAAAACAAAATTGACAAGTGTGAGGAGAATCGTTCATAGCAATTGTTTTAAACAACAAAAAAACCACTGGTAACATCACGTAAACTGCCTACTACTATAACCAACCAGTTGTATAATATAAAAAAACAGAACATGTCATTTAAATCTTAATGTGAATTCTAACTATGAAAGGAATGATAAAGTACGCGACAGTGAGGTGCGGAGGGAGTCACACTCCGCCCGCGTTCCCCGCACAAGTCATTCAGTTCATGTCTCAAGTGTTGTGCATTACACGGGCTGTCGCATACTGTGCATATTCATAATACGATGTTAATTTCTCTAAAACAATAGGAAAGGATCAAGGCAAATAAATGGATTAACCGAAAATGATTATATTTTTCCCTAAGTTATTGCACAATTATTTTTACTATGGGTGCTTGTATAGGGCTCAAGTAAGTTGCGCAAGTTAAACGGGCGAGCGGGTCTAGCGACCAGAAACCGCCGCAAGCCACCTGCGCAAGACCTCGCCTTTGCTTGCAAAAGCCACCTGCGCCGTTTATAAGCACCATATGGTTGATGCCTCTCATAAAATTATGTAATAGTTATAAGTAGTTTCAATAGTGCACTAAATATAGGCCATCCTCGTAGCTAGTAAGTAATAAAGCTATTAGGCCCACCCAAACAATTATTATAATAATAAAGTAACACAAAACATTTTCGTAACATGAAATGATACAAAAGTTTAGATATATATGGAAAAATAAAGTTAAACAGTTGCACCAACCTCCACTGCAGTCTACATAGCGTTAATTGGTCACTTCATATTGTCAATGAGTAAACTAACAATATCTAATGTGTGTCTGTACAATTTACAGTTACCCAGCATCTACAATATACAACATACATTCGTCAATCATTCACTAAAGATCGCTCGCATCATAAAAAGCAAATCAACATAAAACCCAATTCAACAGCGTCTTTCGGCACAACCTAAACAATAAAGCAGAGAGACCACCTTATAACATAAAGTTAAATACTTTCAAGTTTTCATTTTATTTTATAAGAATATAATCGACAAGGTCAAATACTTACAAGCTTTGTTGTCATACAATAAAACAAATGCAAGTGGTCAAACAATCATTGCACGTGCATGTTCATAAAGATGACTTCTTAAAATAATTCACAATGCGGAACTTTCAAACAAATCAGATAATAAGGCTTGGGTTATACAGTGGCGGCCATATAATTAAAGACAACAGTTGATTTTCATACAAACAAGGTATCTTTGAAGCCTTGGTTCTCCGCTAAGGATTGAGATAGCTGTGATCTGATGATAGCCATCCAGGGAGTGAATGGAGGAGATTGAGATCGCTATACACAACCAACTGATCTGATCAGCATTCTTAGAGATATAAGAATCAGAGTTCAGTTTCTGGATTTCCATACAATTTTATGCTAATTTTGCGGATTTTTTAAACATATCCGTATATCTTTTAGAATGCTGATCAGATCAGTTGGGTGTGTATAGCGATCTGAATCTCCTCCATTCACTCCCTAGATGGCCATCATCTGATCACAGTTAGGTCAATCCCTAGCGGAGAACCAAGGCTTCAAAGTTATACCTCGTTTGTATGAAAATCGACTGGTGTCTTTAATTTTGTGAGCGCCACTGTATATTTCGAGAAGGGTCAACACTGAAAATATCGTTGTGCCTCAAAACTGAGGCACTGAAATATGTTTATGATATGAAAAGTCAAGATTCAATCCGTGTTGTCAGTGAGGGATGACACACGAGACCGAAATTTGGTCGCTTATAATGAGCTTTTCAAGTCACCCAAAGGGAAATGGGGAGGACAATGCTCCACTATCCTCTGCGTGATCGGAAATGATGAGATCCGCAAGAGAACCAGGTCACCGACATAGGCCAAAGAATTGTAACCCTTAAATGGTACATTGACGGCCGTTGGAACTTGGAGTGGAAAGGCCCTCGGTCGCCACCGGGTCTAGGGAGACGCAGCTTTAGTTTCTTTTTGACCTTGTCCCAAGGTGGACCAACGATGTGCTGAAGGTCACGGGATGCTGCTGAATGTGAGCAGTGCAGCACCTCTCAATGTGGAGATCTATAAAGGCATGTGTGTCCACCAGTGGGCGTCTTCTCTCGGCTGAAATCATGATTACAAACACATCCTATTTGGCGATTGGTCGGTCGGTTTGTCGTTTCGAGAGCACAAAGAGAAATTTTGCAATAATATGAGCTACACTCAACTTTCTCGATTTGTTTGAATGCTTTTATGTGCTGTTCATTAATAAATACAGCAAAAGCTTTTACGGTAGTGAATTTCTTTTCTATCTAAATTGCCATCAGTATGAACAGAAACGTTTTTGAAAATTTGATCTTGCGAATTAAAGTTTTTGTGCCACGTGTAATATAGATATAATAAATGTAATAAACTTTTTAAACTTAATACTATGTAAATGCTTCACTTTGATGACTAACAATAAATTATTAATAGAAAATACATAATGCGAATTCAGTTATATCAACAATTTCAGTCGCATAATAATAATAATAAATGAAATCCGCATAATTTTAAATAGCTTTCAAATATATGTTTAGGATTTAAATAAAATAAAAAAACGAATACCTGATGAATACCTTTGCTACGTATTTAAATCTCGTTAATCCATCACAACATGATATTTTAATAAGTTAACTGGCAAATCGATTCATAACTAATTAGTCTTTGTAGAAAGCAAAAAATTACAATTGTTTAATATTTTGTTCATAAAATCAAACAGATATAGTCTCATTACGAAACAACAATACAACCCAGTGTCTTCATTAGAAAAGTAATACCGCTACTTTGGATTACGAAAATACAAAAGAGTGCAAATGACTCATTTACCAATACTTCGTCAGTCAGTTACCTAATTTGGACAGCAGCATATCATACCGCGCTCCCCCTTTCTGATATCTTTATTAACGTGTTTCTGTTACTTTTGTTAACGGCTACCATCACAGTGAAAGCTGAATCTCTGCTAAATTTACCGCACCTATGTCGTATTCTAACAAATATACTTTACAGAAAGACCTAAATTACCTGCCAGTCTTCTTTTGCGGCTTTCGTACGTTTCATGAATTCGAATCTAAATCTTATCACTACCTAAATCTATTCAACTTCATCATTCTATAACAGCTGAATGAAACACGTCGATAAGAGATATCATCTCTAAATACTATAAAATAATGCTAACGATCAATACTACGCCCCTCGGAACGACCATACTGCACTTGGGAGTCTTTATGTAAAAATATGATTACTTCTTTATATTTATTAATGTACAGTGGTCTTATATGCGTATATATATTGCTTTATTGTTGGTGAAAGCTACTTTTGCACACACACGCTATCGTATGGGTTAAGATGGATGGGTTACGCGAAAGATTGCGAAGTTTTTTTTGTATAAATCTATGTTACTTTTTGCAATCATACCTAACACGTAAAATATAGGAACAGTATCGCTGCGACTTAGTCGCTAACACCATTTAAATATTCGCATCTGTCAAACGGAACTGATTTCAAAGTCATTCTATCGCAGTGTCGCCAAACCCTATTGTGCAGCTCAAACATTCCGTCATAGTAACAATTTCAACAATTTTAATTAATTTATTAATGACTGCATAATATAGACTGAGAATAGTCAACAGTTTGTTAGATGACACTTTCGTTTCTGATTTGATACCTTTTTCCAACCTATACAGTTAAAGTACTATCGAAATTATCGACTTTGATCGAACGACTTTTGAAGTTAAACAATATTTCAACTTGTTTTTACGTGAACGGCATTCTGATGAACCGACTCCAAAATGCCAACATTTTTGAAACGACAGCAATAGGACCTTATTTGTGCTTTAAGTTTAAGCAATTGTACTTTCCCTCATTGCAAATAAAATTGTCTCACGCGCCAGGCGTGTGTGCTCAATATTCGCGATCATATTGCGCGTATAACCACGGAATTGCCCTCGAAAAGCGTATATGTGTAAAATGCAGCCAGATCTCGCAGCGTCCAGTGTGAGGGTCGAGGCACTGTGGTAGAAGACGGGCCGAATCACCGCCCCGCATACTAGGCTAGCGCCACATTAAACAGGCATAGTTGCATGAAAATACACAAGTGAATATATCAGTATTCTGTAAAATATAATTTATTCACGAAAAGAAAAATCATAAATATATCTACTCGAATAATGGCTCGTCTTTTACATTAATATCTCTGACGGACTTCAAAAGGAGGTTATCAGTTCTTGTATATTATATATTATTCTATATTTTTTCAACATTTCGCTAATTTAAAGCTAAATATTTCCTTTCCTTGTCAATACATTCGCATAACTAAAAATGTTTAGACAGCCATTTAGTCAGTATCGAAAGGTGACAGAGTATCTGCATAATGTAGCACTAACCTTACTATCCACTTGATTTTTATCTTTTCATCTTCAGGGGTATGCTGGACAAAGTCCACGGCGGTCACTAGAGGCGTCCTAGATGACTGCCAAGGTTACATCACGTGACCACACTGCACTAGTACTAACGACGCCGTAGAAAAACTACACTTGCGTCTATCGGCCACTGAATAGCGTCCAAAGTCGTGTAAGCGCGCTAGACTTACGTGTTAAGGCCGCTAGTTAGCGCTGTATCGATTGACAAGCGCTATAGAGGAGTTGGCGCGAGTGGCGCCGGTGGCCGACGCTAATGGCCCTTCGCTGCTTCCTTCGCTGCCATGATGAGTGGAGTCAGAGACGCTAACGGACGGGCCATCTTTAGGAACGGATGCTGCAAAAAAAGGAAAATATGTCTATACATATACTGTATTTGGCTATTATTTTCATTAATCTATATTAATTTCTCAAAAGAAACGACGATTACGTATAATTCGACTAGATTTAAAACGCAAAATCCTCGCGATGGAGTGATAACGCTGCGAAGGGAACATAAGAATGATATGCCACAAGATGCTTTAAAAACGTCGCATTGAACACGAACGCAACGCGCGCGCGCAACGTGTAGTGGACGAAAGACGAAGTGGAGAGGTCGAAGAGCAAAGCTGTGTCGAGGCACAGGTGCATTGCATCAGCGCATTTACTTGTGTGTCGAAGTCATAATTCCGCGACGACACGCTGTAGATCGACAACAATTTATTCCCACTAGTTCTCAAAAATGTAAAACATCCTAGAGAAACGATATGCCACGATATACCGAAAAAGCGATAAATATCGATATATCGACGCCTGAATATATCGATATCGATATATCAGTATTGAAAAAAAACTCAATATTGTAACGAAATATCGAAAACCCACATTAAAATATTCACAAAACCGTGAAAATGCTGTTACTGGCAACACTAGTCTAAAAAATTATTCTGTTCGCGACACTAATTTATTGTTAATAGATTAGTGTCGCGGTGGTGAGTAGTGTATGTCAAAGGTGGTGATTAGTGTATGTCAAAGAGACGCACTGTTGAGTCAACAGTGTACAGCGAATGGTCATCCATCATGTTGACATTACTAAAGAAATTTCTGAATTTCTCTCTAAAACTGTAGTAAACCAGAGTAATGTACAGCGAATGGTCACCATCATAGCCCATCGTGTAGAGGGGCTATAAAACTACATTGGATTTTAATAAGCTTTTAAAAAGGAAAAATATCGCTTCATTATCAATATATCGGCGTACTAGACTGATATCTATAATATCGATATATAAGTATCTACTTAATTCGATATATATCGATATTTTGCAAAAACATTGCATCCCTACCTAGAGCTCTCCGTACTTCGGAAGGCACGATAAATAGCGAGCAGTCTGCATCAGATGTCTTTCCTGTCGTGTCGGTTAACTGTACCATCGGACTATGCGAGTAAAGGAACAGAGAGTGCACTTGTGTTTGCGCAGACTTTGTGCACTATAATGATATCTCTATTTTTTTACTGACCACAAAGGTCGGTTTTGTTGCAGGCCGAAAAGACATTGACAATACTTCAGCAAAGCCAGTTACGTACAAGTATTATAAAAGCCTCCATCGAAACTAGTTACGAAAATATGCTTACTTAAATACGGTTACACCACTTTTTTCCGCATAGGCACCGCAAGAATGATGGATTTCGCGAATAAGTTCTAATACGACTTCAGGTCAGTTCGCGAATAGGTCCAATATCTACTAAACCAGAAAAATGTAAAAAAACTGATGTAAAGAACAACATAAATAGAAAACTAATGGCTAATTAGGGTTCTTATACACCGAGCAAATAAGTTGCGCAACTTACATGCATCGTGTAAAGGTGCGAGCGGTTCCTGTAACCTTAGCAGATTAAAATGGGAACATGGCCATAAGAATAACTAATACAGTATAGAAGCGAATCTCCTTTGTGGGTGCGCCAAATGCCGCTATTTGCATACCTACAGCGCCCTTCCCCCTGTAACGCCCCGCAGTAGTCTGCGGACGCCGCTAGGGTCACCACATGGACGTATGGTTACCACTACAATATTTTTTATATAGGTACCTGCATATTTTACATTAAATGCGAAACTGAGCATACACCGAATCTTATTGATTTTGTACTTCAAGTGTAGCGAGCGAGCGACTATCTTTAGCAATAGTACGCACATTTTTAGTTTTTTTGATTCCGTAGTTATAAGAACCTGCCTATTTTTGATTAATTGAGCATAATCCCTACACTTCGAGCACAAAATCATTAAAATGTTTCGAATTTCGATGTACAAAAATGGTTTGTAATTTAGGTATCGTACCTACGTTTATAGTCCAAGAGTTGAAGTTATGAATGTACTAATGGATAAAACCTAAGCTCACTTTTTACTATCAGACCAACATTTTCACTTGAATAAAAATCTGTTGTTTCATAATTTTAATCAAGTATTGATTTTTTTTTCTTTTTTTAAAAACGTCGCTTCACACTAGGATTTTCTCGTGTCGTGGGTGCAGTTACAAACATAGAATATCACATGCACATACGCCCAGACCGGAACAAATTTCTGTAGGCCATACAAAATATCTGTCCCATGCGGGAATCGAACCCGCGACCCGTTGCACAGTAGGTGATCACTCGACCTCTGCGCTAACCGTGTCGTCGAGTCGTCGTGTCATCGATTGTATTTAAATTTTATATGGAACAGTGACAAAGGTCGATAAAAATATATATAGCAGTACCAAAGTTTCTCATAATTCAAATTATTCCCTATAATTATTCTATAGTTTCTCATAATAACATAAAAAAAATAAAAATAAAAAAAATTCCCGACTTGACAAAAAAAATCCCATACTTACAGAGTTTCAAAATTGCACTACAATGACAGCTTTAGAAACTCGATACATTATATTGTATTAGCTTTGACTTGTAATAAATATTACGAATAAAACGGTATCTGTATCTAGGGTAGGTATAATAAAAATAATTTTAAAGTATTCAATCATTTTTATTTAAAAGGTTTCAATTCAACAGAAATATTTACAAATGTCTGATATTTATAAAAGATGGCGTTTTTGTAGATAATTTGCAGTTTCGGTTATTAAACTTCAGCACGTAGTAAATACGCATTCTTATAAAAAGCTTAATCAGGTAATCAATAGGAAAACATTCACAAGGTACCTGAAACACACTGTGCGCGCCTTGACTGGCGACTCCGTTCAACGGAAATCAAACGGTAGGCAAATAACGTGGCATTGAGCGCTCGACGGCCGGGAGTTTCGCTTCTATACTCGTATTATTAGTTATTCTTATGACATGGCGCACCTAAATGTAACTTTACAATCCACTTAGGCAAACGCCACACTTATTTTTTAGCAAGGGTTCCACACCACAAAACATAAAAGTAGAGAATGGAAATGATAAAATCATTTTAACTCATTTATATCCCAATGCCGGACATGGGTCTCTTATTTGACGCGGAGAAATTGGTCTGCTACATTAAGCTGGCTAGACAGTTTCGTGTAGGGTTTTGCCTCAAGCTTACCTCAAGCTTACAGAGTTGTAATTGCTATGTAACTCCCTTAGTCGGCTAGGGAAGAAAGGGAGTAGTTTTCTAAATATCTCACTGCACAGACAACTATGATTTGAGAGGCTGTAACTGGCGCCAAACATACATTGGGGTCCGTGAGTTACGCCAAAAATACATTGAGCGGTCGTGAGTTGCACCAAAAACACATTGAGCGGTCGTGATTTACGCCAAAAATATATTGAACGACAGTGAGTTGCACCAAAAATACATTGAGCTGCCGTGAGTTGCGCCAAAAACACATTAAGTGCCCGTGAGTTGCAAAAATACATTGAACGGCCGTAAGTACGCCAAAAATACGGCTATGAATTGCATCAAAAATACGAAAAGCTATTAATACGGCTATGAATTGCAGCCAAAATACGAAAAACTATTGCTAGTATTACCTTAAGTAAGTCAAGGGCAGTGGCTCGTCGTTCGACGTCCACCTCTAGGCACTGGTCAAGGAAGTCCTGGAAGACTGCGCTAAGTTTCTCCTTATCTTTGATGTCAGGTTTCCCATTGGTAGCGATCAGGTAGAGCGCTCTCAGCGGGTTCTCGTTTAGGTAAGGGGGCTCGCCCTCAATCATTTCAATCGCCATTATACCCAGTGACCACACATCAACCTGCAAGATTAAAACATGTTTTTTTTCTGTTCATTCGGGTAAAAAAACAGTGACAAAATGTGTTAGTATTACATAATAATTTATACTAAAAATACATAATTTTGACACCAACAACTTTTACCACAAGTTAAACTTATAAAATGTAGGTATACAGCAGATTTATTTACAGTACTGGAAGTATTGGAGCGTCGGTGGCGTAGTGGACTCGGCACTTGCCTTCCAATCGGGGGGTCGGGGTTCGAGACCCGCCATGAACCAATGTGTTTTTCGTTTCGAATTTCATATGTACATTTGTCTGAGGCTCCTACGGTGAAGGAAAACATCGTGAGGCAACCTGCATACATCTGCGAAGAAATTCAATGATGTATGTGAAGTCGACCAATCCGCACTGGGCCAGCGTGGTTGACTAAGGCCTAATCACCCTAATATAGGGTAGGCTCGAGCCCCTCGGTGGGGACGTATATGGGCTGTGATGATGACTGGAAGTATTAATTAGGTATTTAACTTACAATATTACTAGAAATGTGTCGTCATATATTATTACATGAGATAGGTCTTTAAACTTGATCCTTAAACACTGACCCTATTTTATTTGACTAATACTATCTTCTGTATGTTTTGTATAATTGTGTAATAGCAGATAAAAATTCATCTCCCAAACTTACTTTTGGACCATATTGCTTTCTTGTGACAACTTCAGGCGCCATCCAATAAGGGGTTCCGACCATGGTTGTTCTCTTATTTTGTTCAGGTGATATTTGCGCGCAAAACCCGAAGTCAGCTGGAAGTGCACATTGCTTGGTTTATTTGTTTATTGATCGTAACATTTGTGTCACCATGAGCTAGTCAGTAGTTACAACAATATTATTAATAATGCGAATATTCTGATTCAGTTTTACTTAATTAAATTCAGGTTCATGATCAGGTTTATTTTATAGAGTAAAATAAAAAAATATTCAGTAATAGACAAGAACAAATGTTTGGTTATTCTCGAGTGTTATAAATACATTAAGGCCCGATTTCACCACAGTCAGATAAGTTTTATACCAAGGATAAAGTCATGAGTTACTCTCAGATAGGTCAATTTTAATTTCACCAAATACTTGTACTTAGAATAAAGCCGTTATCCGAGAATAGGTTTTATACCGTCGAATTTGACGGACAGATTTAATACTAGGATAAATAAGAAAGATTGGCAAGGTGTCTAAAGTGACAGTTGTCGTAACTGACGTATACTCCTACTAGTTTAAAAAACAGCTAACAGGCTATGTGATTTACGGAGAGAATGTACTATTTAATCTCGCAGCATTATCATTCATTCGTTCACATAGATAAAATTAAACTCTATTTGGAAGAATATTTAAACCAAATGTGGTGAAACGTGAAATAGATTATCCGAGAATAAATGTAGAGTATAAATTTATCCACGGTATAGTTATTCTAGTTTTGCGTTCGTGTTGGTGAAATCGGGCCTAAATGAGTGAGACTTTTCCACAAAAACACTTCAATGTTTGTCTCAATGCAAGTATTGGTTGAAACTTTTTTAAGAGATTTTAATAATACTTATTTAAATTAAATATTAGGTAATGTTTAGTTTCAATGAACTTTTAACAATGAACCTTTTATAAGAAATCGCTGTATTTGGATTTCATGAATGTTAAAATTACATAATATCTGTAATATTTCGACAGAAATGAAGAAAAAAATATCATGAAATTGTTTATTACAAAGTATAAAAATCACCATGTTGAATTAAACTATATGGGGACATTGTATCAGTGTTGCTACTTGAAAAAAATGTCAGGTTCACGTTTCGTGTGTCAGACTCTATCATCATTCTTCATCACATTTCAGACTAGAGACGCCCACTGTTGGACAAAAGTCAACCCCAGGGATCTCCAAACCGATCGGTCCTTCGTTTCTTGCACCCAACGGCTTCCCGCGACCTTACCAGATGGTCGGGCCATCTTGCGGCGGGGGGGGGGGGGGGGGGTTTCCTACCAACGCTGCATCTCCAGCTATGTGTCCTGCCCACTGCCACTTAAGGGCCCATGGCGCGAAAAATAGCAAAAAGGCCGTTGGCGTTTTTGATATTTTACGTTAACGTTCCAGTTAACTGACCGGGAAAAAATAAATTTAAATTCTTAAATTATGTGTTTACACAATCACCGTCACCATTTTTCAAATTTACATACCATTTCGTTAAAAAATAGCGTCCATTTTACTTAAAATTTAGGTTACACCCACATACCGTTCGTGATTTTTAGCTTCATTAATTAACCCTATTATATTTTAGTTAAACAAATATATAGAACAAAGGTGAGCATAACACTGACACCGTGGTATTTTTTTAAATTATCGTACATTGATTTTTATATGAATTTTTTTACATACATTTATCGATTTTCTTACAAATACTTGGCTCGGGCGCGTCGAAATTCAGTGTGCAATCAAGACTCGAAGTGAGAGCACGTCGCTTTGAGCTAGCTCCCGGTTACGTAATTATTTGTGTATGTATACGATGCGAAGTCCTACGGAGAAATCGGAGAAGTTGATAACTAACAATTTTATTATTTGTGGCTGCCGTACGAAAAACCTTCAACCTTTTTACAAGCTTTTATTTATCTTTTGCACGTTCGGGTCTAATCTTGCGAGTTAAATTTGACTCACTTCCCGGTTTCCGATTAAGCTGAAATTTTGCATGCATATGTATAAATATATTATGATAACGACATGGAGCTGATCTGATGTTGGAGCTGAAAGGTGGCCATAGGAACTCCGCAATAAAACGACATAGTCCCATCGAGTTTGAGCTCGTTTGATTCGTATTGACGAGAACTTTGATCCTATATGGTAACCAGGGTCTGATGCTGGATATGGAAGGTTGCCATAGGAACTCCGCAATCAAACAATGCAACCCCATCGAGTTTAGGCTCGTTTGATTCGTATTGACGAGTACTTTGATCCTATATGGTAACCAGGGTCTGATGCTGGATCTGGAAGGTGGCCATAGGAATTCCGCAATCAAACAACGCAACCCCATCGAGTTTGGGCTTGTTTGATTCGTATTGACGAATACTTTGATCCTTTATGGTAACCAGGGTCTGATGCTGGAACTGGAAGGTGGCCATAGGAACTCCGCAATCAAACAATTCAACCCTATCGAGTTTGGGCTCGTTCGATTCGTATTGACGAGTACTTTGGTCCTATATGGTAACCAGGGTCTGATGCTGGAACTGGAAGGTAGCCATAGGAACTCCGCAATAAAACGACACAACCCCGTCAAGTTTGGGTTTGTTTGATTCGTATTGACGAGTACTTTGGTCCTACATGGTAACCAGGGTCTGATGCTGGAGCTGGAAGGTAGCCATAGGAACTCCGCAATAAAACGACACAATCCCATCGAGTTTGGGCTCGTTTGATTCGTATTGACGAGTACTTTGGTCCTATGTGGTAACCAGGGTCTGATGCTGGAGCTGAAAGGTAGCCAAAGGAACTCCGCAATTAAACAACGCAACCCCATTGAGTTTGGGCTCGTTTGAATTGTATTGACGAGCACTTTGGTCCTATATGGTAACCAGGGTCTGATCCTGGAACTGGAAGGTGGCCATAGGAACTCCGCAATAAAACGACACAACCCCATTGAGTTTGTGCTCATTTAATTCGTATTGACGAGTACTTTGGTCCTATATGGTAACCAGGGTCTGATGCTGGAACTGGAAGGTGGCCATAGGAACTCTGCAATAAAACGACACAACCCCATCAAGTTTGGGCTCGTTTGATTCGTATTGACGAGTACTTTGGTCCTACATGGTAACCAGGGTCTGATGCTGGAGCTGGAAGATAACCAAAGGAACTCCGCAATAAAACGACACAATCCCATCGAGTTTGGGCTCGTTTGATTCGTATTGACGAGTACTTTGGTCCTACATGGTAACCAGGGTCTGATGCTGGAGCTGGAAGGTATCCATAGGAACTCCGCAATAAAACGACACAATCCCATCGAGTTTGGGCTCGTTCGATTCGTATTGACGAGTACTTTGGTCCTATATGGTAACCAGGGTCTGATGCTGGAACTGGAAGGTAGCCATAGGAACTCCGCAATAAAACGACACAACCCCGTCAAGTTTGGGTTTGTTTGATTCGTATTGACGAGTACTTTGGTCCTACATGGTAACCAGGGTCTGATGCTGGAGCTGGAAGGTAGCCATAGGAACTCCGCAATAAAACGACACAATCCCATCGAGTTTGGGCTCGTTTGATTCGTATTGACGAGTACTTTGGTCCTATATGATTTTTCTTCATGAGTACTTTGAGCCTAGCCTAGATAATATCCATACGCAACCCCATCAATTCCTTTTCTGCGACCTTCCCCAATTTAGGTGTCAAATGAAAGAGCTTGAATTGTAGAATGAATTTTAGAATATAGTATATTCTGAAAGACAATCTAATACAAGATGGCCGCCGTCACAAATTGACAGATTATTTTTATGTACAATCCCCACAAATGAAAGTATCAAATGAAAGTTCGTAAAATACAGTACACCATGAAAAAAACTAAAACAAGATGGCCGCTATCACAAAAGATTTTTAAAAACAAGCTTTTATTTTAATGTCCTAAAAAAAGAAAATAAAGTTTAATTTATTTTTTATTACAATCTAGCGAATGGCTTCATTGCACTAAAAAGTGCGTTGAGCACAAGAAAATATTCATTTCATATTTGTTTATTACTAAATTATTATATGTATATTATATAAATTAATTTGTAGATACAACTAACAATAAAGAACTCGGTAGTCATTAAAATATTTCGTATTATTTGAGTAATTAATTTAAAAAAAGTTTTTTTAAAAACAATCTTATATTATAATGCCTTAAAAGAGGAAAATAAACTTTAATTTATTACAAGATATATTTTCTTATAAAAATATAAAAGCTTGTCCCGAGAATTAGGATAAACAATAAAACAATTTAACTTGATTATTATCTTTATTTTTTGTATTAAATAACGTTTTGTACAGCATTGTCATACACACATGACAATGCTGTGCAGTTCTGAAATTTAAATGCATATATGATCCCTTTTTTGAAAAACTCTATTTCGTTATAACTGCTGCCTCACGGAAACTCGGTGTCCTGAACAAGGTGCGTAGGTATTTTGCGCCGGACCAACTATGCCTGTTGTATAAAACTCAGGTTAGGTCTTGCGTGGAATATTGCTCGCACTCCGGCTCCGCTCAGTACCTCCTCGATGCTCTGGACAGATTGCAGCGTCGCGCTATTCGAATAATTGGCGATGTAGAGGCAACTAACACCCTCGAGCCTCTACAACTTCGATGTGACATCGCCTCTCTTAGCGCCTTTTACCGAAGCACTGTATCCTCCTTTTCACACCGTACCAAGAAATTCCAAGATTCCTTCGTCTTCTTTGTTATTGCTAACGCTAACGAAGTTGGCAAAAAAGTAAACTGCCCACCTGATGGTAAGTGGTAACAGTCACCTATATATATAATACATGTGTCTCGTGTGACATTCGCAGTAAAACTGCAACCCCCATAAGGGCCACAGTGTACGTTGCCAACTTGTGACTTAAGATGTAAAGTCACGGTACCCAGTAATTTCAGTACCATATCTTACCCTTCAAACCGGAACACAGCAATGCAAGCACTGCTGCTTTGCGGCAGAAATAGGTAAGACGGAGGTACCCAAGCACACGACCTTGGTACAGAGTCTCCCTCCGGTAAGTCTTCTGTCGTTCATCCCACACTTGGAATTCTCTACCTGCGCACGTGTTTCCTCCATCCTACAACATGGGTTCCTTCAAAAGAGGTGTGAAAAACATCTTTTAGGCCGGCAAGGGGCGGGCAGGTTGGATAGTGGATGTCCTCCCTCCTCTATCTGTCAACTCATTTGGGCCTCTTTCACCGCTTAACATCAGGCGGGAGGAGGTCATTTGCCAGGCCCTCCATAAAAAAAACTGTTTAAGTACCTTGCTCGTATGTATTTACTTGGTAAGCCTTAAATAAATAAATATTGGTAATTCTAAGAAAAAAATATTTGTTTTTTATAAAATGGGTAAATCTTGCGACAAGCTTTTATATTTTATTAAAAACTAGCTGTGCCGGCGAACTACGTTTCGCCATAATATAAAAAATAGTTTACGACCTATTCTCAGATCTACCGAATGTGCACAAAAAAATTAATAAAGATCAGTCAAACCGTTTCGGAGGAGTTCGGTAACAAACACTGTGACACGAGAATTTTATATATAAGACTAGCTGTGCCGGCGAACTACGTTTCACCATAATAATTGTATAAAAAATAGTTTACGACCTATTCTCAGACCCACTCAATATACACAAAAAAATTCATAACGATCGGTCAAGCCGTTTCGGAGGAGGTCGGTAACAAACACTGTGACACGAGAATTTTATATATTAGATGTATCATGTAATAAATTAAAATTTATTTTCGTCTTATTAGGGCTTTAAAATAAAATCCTAGTGTGGGGCGACTTTTTTTTTAAATCTTTTTACTATTATTTTATATTTTATCATTTTGTAACCGCATGGCCGCCATTACGAAACTCGACCAAAGTACTCATCATTACGAAACAAACGAGCCCAAAACTCGATGGGCTTGTGTCGTTTTATTGCGGAGTTCCTATGGCCACCTTCCAGTTCCAGCATCATACCCTGGTTACCATATAAGATCAAAGTACTCGTTAATACGAATCAAACGAGCCCAAACTCGATGGGGTTGTGTCGTTTTATTGCGGAGTTCCTATGGCCACCTTCCAGCTCCAGCATCAGACCCTGGTTACCATATAGGACCAATGTCCTTGTCATTACGAATCAAACGAGTCCAAACTCGATAGGGTTATGTCGTTTTATTGCGGAGGTCCTATGGCCACCTTCCAGCTCCAGCATCAGACCCTGGTTACCATATAGGACCAAAGTACTCGTCATTACGAATCAAACGAGCCCAAACTCGATAGGGTTTTGTCGTTTTATTGCGGAGGTCCTATACATTCCAGCTCCAGCATCAGACCCTGGTTACCATATAGGACCAAAGTACTCGTCAATACGAATCAAATGAGCACAAACTCAATGGGGTTGTGTCGTTTTATTGCGGAGTTCCTATGGCCACCTTCCAGCTCCAGCATCAGACCCTGGTTACCATATAGGACCAAAGTACTCGTCATTACGAATCAAACGAGCCCAAACTCGATAGGATTATGTAGTTTTATTGCGGAGGTCCTATGGCCACATTCCAGCTCCAGCATCAGACCCTGGTTACCATATAGGACCAAAGTACTCGTCAATACGAATTAAATGAGCACAAACTCAATGGGGTTGTGTCGTTTTATTGCGGAGTTCCTATGGCCTCCTTCCAGCTCCAGTATCAGACCCTGGTTACCATATAGAACCAAAATCCTCGTCATTACGAATCAAACGAGCCCAAACTCGATAGGATTATGTAGTTTTATTGCGGATGTCCTATGGCCACCTCCCAGCTCCAGCATCAGACCCTGGTTAACAAATAGGACCAAAGTACTCGTCAATATGAATCAAACAAGCCCAAACTCGATGGGGTTGCGTCGTTTTATTACGGAGTTCCTATGGCCACCGTCCAGTTCCTTCATCAGATCAGCTCCATGTTATCATAACATTGCATTGTCACGATATACATATTATTATGTGCAAAATTTCAGCCCAATCGAAAATTGAGAAGTGGTCAAATCTACATACATACATACAGTGCAAGCTAAATAAAAGCTTGTAAAAATAAAAGTTGATCAAACACATACCTGTATTTACTATAGTATAACACAGTAAATAATAAACACCTATTAAATTCAAAATTAACATCTACGATATTTTGCTAGGCGGCCGTACCGATTGCGCGACCGAGTGCGCTTGTGTGCGTGAGCGACGCACACAACTGAGACTAGAGAAATTTACCTAAACTAGCTCGGGCTCGCGCGGATGGTGGGCCCTTAAGGTTTGCAATTTTTTGGGCTATGTCAGTGACTCTAGTTTCTACGGATCTCATCATTTCTGATGCGATCTCGCAGAGAAACCTCGAGCATAGCCCTTTCCATTGCCCTTTGAGTGACCTTGTGCCTTATGAGATTCACTGACACTGGCAACACGCACGAATTGACGACTTTCGTCTTAAGACACTGCAGTAGATTGGCCGATATGCTGCGTATCTTCCAGAACGCTGTACAGCCGAGTTGGATTCGACGTACTTTCTGGATGTTGTTCTTATCCAGCTGGCCTATTTGCCCCAGGTAAACAAATTCGTCAATAACCAGAGTCCAGTCATGTAGTCTCCGATATTGACAGGAGTGGGTACTACATGGGAGTAACATTATTTTACTTTTTGGAAAACTCTACAAAGGTGTACAAATATATGCAGATTACATTTATTTTGATTATGTTGAAATTGCCTAATGTAAAATTCGTATGTACTTCAGATGCAACATTACTTACAATCATTGAATTCAATAAGATTGACCCGTGTCACAATCATAAATGGTAAAATTTAACTGTCAGCATGTAGTGTGTGTATTCTGATTACACTTCAGAAAACATTATCACAGTATATCGATACCACGGTAATAGTATATACAGTAGAATGACTTCATAGAAACAGTCGAAACATGCGCTATGCCTACGCGCCTCAATACTAGATAGTGTAACACCGTTTTTTCTTAAAATTTCATAAAACTAATTTTGCAAAAACACTTTGGTTTCACTGTAGTTTTAACACAAATTTCACAACTAAAATCATAATTACAATAACTTTGTCAATGAATTTCACAATGTCAATGTCAAGTGTCAACGTCAACGTCGTTTCACGTCACGTCAGTGACATGTGCAATTATCTTTGCTCATTATTCGATTTTGGCATAAACAAAATAAATCTCGCGTTTATCCTGGCCTTATTTACAAAGATAGTTTTTTTTTGCCCAAAATCCCGTGCTCCCCTTTAGGTGGGTTGATTTTCTCAAAATTCGGAATTTAACATTTAGACCATTTGTTTTGATCACTTTTGGAGTAATTTAATAAGATACACATAAATTATAGCTCATAACATTATAGTCTCGTCAACCGGAATTTTGAAAGCATTCATATTTTTCTTTATGGTTAATTCTTTATGACCTTTTGTTTTTCAACCAAACTCATAACGTTAGCTTGAAATATTAATTGTAATGGTATAGAATTTTTAAGAACCATAATATTATAAGCAAGTTAAGAATCTTACGAGTGTTATGAAATGAATTTGGTTTCGTCGCCAATACGACGCTTAACATTCGGCAAACGGACCTCGGTTCTAGTATCTGCATAAATGCAAATCTGTACTTAAATGGAACGCGCCCTATCTCACCGTAGTCTGTGAACGCGTCTATGCTATGATCTCGGAACGGGGTAGTCTGTGAGACATCGACCGAAGTAATTTGTTATTGATTTGCGAAATATAAAGTATTTATCTTAATTTCTGCGAATAAAATCCATAGGTATTTTTCCCGTTTTCCGTGTGCATTATATGACAGCCGACATGTACGGAAACAAGACAAAACACAGAGTAACTAATCCGAGGATGATCCAAGGAGTAAATTTTTTATTAATAAGGCCGAATAGGTTTAGTCACTTACTCAATTTGACTTGCCCATCGAGTCCGAGCAGGATGTTGTCCGACTTGATGTCACGGTGTATAACGTGATTGGCGTGCAAGAAGTGCAACGCCTGCAGCACCTCGCGACACACGGCCGCGATTTGGCCTTCGTCCATACACGTCTCCGTCACAACATCCGTAAGCGAGCCACCCGCCAAATACTCCATCACTACCCATAACTCCTGTGGACGAAATGGAGTTTATAAGAATCATGATTCTGCCAATGAAAGAAATGTGAAATAGTTTCATGGTTTGGTAAGGTTGCAAGTATGTGTCCAGCTCGTAGACGTTACACCTGTTTATACAAAAATTCCAATCTTTTTACAATTTCAGCTTTACTGTCTCCTTTACGTGGTAAACGTCAAATTAAAATCATTATATATAAGAGTTGGGGAAACCCATTCCTTACGTATTAAGATGATTTAGACATCAATTTCCTCAAAATTGTAAAACTTAGTGCAATTGGCCGAAGGACGAAACAATAGAAAATCAAACTTTTGATTAATTTTAAGTGTCTTATAAATAAATATTTCCAGATTTGGTTGGGTGTTTGTATGTTGGGATTAAATGTCAAATTTTGTCAATTAATGTTGCTGACAAGATCAATAACGTGAAATATAAAACCATCAATCATACCTCATTCACAAGGTAACTATCTAGATAATTAACAACGTTGTTGTGTTTGTTCTCCCGCATCACGAGGATTTCGTTAATAATTAACTCCTTCTTAGGCTGCTGGCCTAGATTCATCTGTTTGATAGCTACTTCCATGCCAGTTGATGTCTCAATTGCCGTATATACAGTCCCCGATGCCCTAAAATCAATAAAAATACACCATGAAAAATACTTATCAAAATTATTTATCTATTATAAATCTAGAAAAATATAATTGTAGTCCACATGTAAGTTAGCCTTACCCTTGCCCAATCTTCTCCATTTTAGTATATTTTCTATTAGGATCACCAACACTGACTATTGTTCTTAATTTTTCTAATATCTCTTCATCCGTCATTTTCTTTTTCCTTTGCTGCTGACCCGTCGCTCTTCTGTAAACGTATTTAGGTAACATTAATAGAGGAAAGTTATTAGTTGCTATTTTTTGATTGAAAACAGGTTTTGCTGTGACTTTTTTAAGCATTTTTTTTATGCGGGAGATATAATATAGTCTGAGAGCATTCAGACGGGAGATGGCAAGATTGGACGAACCCCTCTGCCAATTTACATTGACCATATGACCATACACGTTATATAAAACGAGTTGACGCGCGGCCGCTGTCATTAGGTGTCGTTTCGTATTGCAAGTAAGAGCTCGTAAAAAATTGTTAATTGTGCAGTTTCCTCTTGCAAAAGGCTATCCAGTAACTCAAATCTTCAAGACTATGGTGTTTCCTATCACATTGAAGTATAAAATATACATAAACGTGTTTTATTTAAGTACAATTTTGAAGTAATTTTTATGCCGTTACGATAGAAAAATACAATGGTACGTTGGTAGCTCAACACAGTGCACGGGCATGATTTGCGGGCGATTGCGTAGATACACGTTAATTTGTCGATGTGCGTGTGTTTCTCTAGTGAGGTAATATTTTCATAGTGTGCGTATCTGTAATTTAATGCTAGATTTTCGTAGTGTGCCATGCGTGTTTACCTCGCCTCCCGCGAAATGTGTCAGAAAAATGTATTCTGCGATTTGTTGCGTACCATATCCCTAGGCTAAATGATCTAAGGATATAGGTACATACCCTGTGTCAGTGGTGGCGGTGGCGGGAGTCGCAGGTGGTACGCCATTAGCAGGAGGCGCCGGCGCGACTGGCGGAGCCGCCGCTGGGTTCTTGTTGCGATCCAATGGACCCCCGCTGCATACCTCCCCTCTTACACTTATCTGCGCATAATTTTTCTTATTGTTAGAAAGTTCACCATAATATTGTTATTTTTTAGCTGTTTACTGTGTGAAGAGACTAACGGCCGGTTGCATCAAATTTACGTTTTACGATTTTGTAAAAGTAACAATAAAAATACGTAAGAATTGCACCATAATCTAGTTTCAATTGTAGTTTTATTAATCGTTTACGTTTAAAAAGGTTAAATGTATGGCGCAAATCATATATTTAATAGTGAAACGACCCATTTTTAGTTGTTACTTTTTACGAAATCGTAAAACGTGAAACTTGGTGCAACCGGCTGTAATACTTTCCAACTGTGATTTATATTATACTTTTGTTTTATTTACTACCTATTAAACAATTTAAGTCTCAATAAAGAGCTCATGCCTCGTTCGCTCTTTCTTGTCAGAGCCCCAGTATACAAGATAATATAATAAGCCAAGAAATGGTACACTGACCGAATGTGTGGTAAGTGCAGGGTGGGGAACGTGAGGCGGTGACGCTGGCGCAGGCGCCGGCCGCGGCGGAGGTGGCGCCTCCTCTTCCTCGATTGGTTTGGTATACTGAAACGTGAAATAAAATATAGTGAGCAGTGCTAGACAACACTGAAAGAATGAAAGACTTGCAGGCTTAGTTAGACTATAATAACAAGCTTTTGTTCTAAAACACACAAATTAATGATAAAAAATTTATCATTTAAGTCCATTAAGATCCCATCGGTGTTTTTCCAAATTTAATAATCATCATTAAGTGGGGTGCATTTCCACCGAAAACGTGCTAGGGAGTTGACAAAAATGAGGACATGAGTGCAGTAGCAGTATTTGGTTCGTTGCACACATACATTTAAATGGGCATTCGCACAATTTAAAATGTTTTAACCAAATCAGAAACGTTTCTGTTCCCATACATTTTGACAACACCTTGACAGCTGTCAGATGTTAAATAAACAAGAACATGGGAACAGTTATTTTCATTTAACATTCATAAATAGTGCGATTGCCTCTCTGAGCATATTGTGAGAATGAAGTAATACTATCATTTGACTTATAACTTGTTGAAAACAGCTTAAGACCTTGCTTGGACTACTTTAGTATTTGAGTTAAGTAACCAGTAATCTAGTAACTAAAACCGTGTGAACTAAATGTAAAAGTTTGAGTTGAGTCAATCTAATTTATTCTGCTTTTCCGGGCGAGTAGCACGCCCCAACTCGCTGCTCACTAGCTTATCGAGTAAACAAGTTCGAACCTGTTGTTTTAGTCGAGTTCATTAATAAAAAGTTGATCTTGAGTTGCAATTCACTCAAACATACAACAGTAATTGTCAATCATAATACAAACGATTTCAAGCAAGCAAGTATACTCAGTAATCCTGACAAGACAAGGTTTTTGTTTGTTTTTACAATAAATTTTAAGTCATATACTTTTCTATTGCTTTACATACTATGCTCTTAGTACGATCTGGTCTTGAAGGTGGTGGAGGTGGCGGCTCAGGATGCTCAGTGTCTGTAGGCGTGGAGGAGGAGGGGCTGCTTGAAGATACTCTTGATACCGATGAACCTATAAAAAATGTATATGTTTTTTATTATACAACATTATTATAACTAACATATTATAAAGACATTCCCTATTTTAAGCTGGTTGTTTCCTGCAAGCCAGTGAGTTAAGTATGTATTTTTCAGGACAAACATGACAAAATAAATGGTCAAAAATGTACTAGGGCAGCAAAAGTTGGTAGGTGGCTATTCAGAAAAAAATAGATGATTGGGTAGTTTTGGGGCCACAATCTATTATGTTATCTGCTAGAAAGCGACAGAAATTTGCGAGTTAAATTATACCGAATGAAAGTGGAAAATGAACAATCTGATATCACAAGTCACTGTGGTGTAGTGTAAACACAACCTTATATGCACTGCGTATTTTTACAGCGATGCAAACGGGCAGCAGTAGGACTATCAATACACCAGTGCGATACAAATATTTGTATTGATTCGTAGGCCCAAATGTACTGATTCAGAACGCGTGATTGTATTATTACTTAGTCAGCTACTGCATCACGATTTGCAGTTCATCACGATCTCACGCGTTTGAATCGCTACTTTGCACGTAAAGGTTTACATTTTGAGAATGTATCGGAGCAACATCACAACAGTATTAATTGCTGCAAATATTCGCAGTGTGTATAGGGCCTTATAGGTGGTAACTACGCCCCAGCACAGGGCAAGCTGCCAAAAAATAATCCTGATGTACATCACTTACGAACAATGATGAATACTATTAAGATTGTGTGCTTTGCTTAAGTGAATAGTTCATTGTCCATGCAAACAATTTGACTACCATTTAAATATTCAAACAATAAAACTAGGTAAATTTAAAATCAAAATATACGTAAGTTGTCTATCGATTGTTATATCTTTCTAAAAAAGACATCTTACTCTTTTGAGTAATCCTTTATGGTTTTCTTTAAAAAATGTGTTTCAAAAAACATTTATATTTAAATCTAAAAATCAATATTTATGGGGGACATTCTCAGAATCTTGATTCTATAAAAATGCATTAGTTACTAACCTGAGTGTGTTGTGTGCATTTGTGCTGATGTCATATACTTTGAGGGTGGTGGTTGAGTCGCGGAGGCATCGTACCATTTTAATACATCTAAAACAGCTTGTGGGTTACTCTTTTGCTCCTGTTTGCTGATGTTTGATGTCATCAAAAGTCTAGCCCAAGCCTCCGGCATTCCCTTTTAAAACAAATAATTAATTATTTAAATAATGTAAACAATAATGGCATTTCAAGAAAAGAAAGCAAATTGCAAACATGCTTAGAAACAACATGAAACCAGAAACACAATAGGAAGTGAAATTTTGACAAAGCAATTCATCTTATCCATAGTTAAAGAATATTAGTTTTACCCAGGATAACCTAGATTGTTCTAAATGTTTTAGGTTAACAAGAAAGATCTATAGGCCAAATTTAATTTTATTTAGTGTGCATGCAAAGTAGAGTAAATTTAAACATAACCAATTAGGTGTGAATGGTAACATAGCTGTCAACATTTAATAAAAATATGGTATGAAAATTATAAAACCATTTAGGGGTTTGCTCATCCTGATTCCTATATATTTTTATCAAAATTTATTAGTCACTAAATTAAAAATGAGTTTTGTAGGGTTTATAATGAGAATATATTTGCCATTCATTGCTCTAAAAATTAAATATCTTTATGAGAATAATGTTATAATTAAAATTATTCTTAATTTCTGTAGAGATATAGTAGGCAGATACGGCAAAGCTAGACAAAAGGGCTCTGAACGCAGACAGAACCCCATTGTGCGTGCAGGTGGTTACGTCATGGCTGGACGTAAAGCATCCTTCCATCAAACCAAGGGGAAACTGCCCGGCAAGTCACTGCCCGGCAAATCACTGCCTATTAAAGAGGGCACGCCCACACCGCACGAGCATGAGGAGACTAATTAAACCTTTATCGGTCTTATTACAAAACCTGGTCTGAGGTTAGCCTTGGTTTAAGCCTAGCGCGCTTTCACTTGTGTTAATAAACATAGATAAGAGACAGCGTCAACTTAGTCCTGGTTTAAGTTCAGACCATGTTTTGTAATAAGACCAAATGGATCTAGGTTTCCTTCACAGTTTCCTACAGGGGGAACTTGGATCATTGTGCTAGAGTTTAAGATCTGTTGTAACAAGTCCTGGCAAAATGATCAATTGATGCCGCAGTTGTAGCAGAGGCGTACTTTAACCCCAACCAGCTGAACTGGGTGTGTGATAACGTCGTCTCTGTTGCTGTTGTCTACTGGCTCTCTCTCTTCTGGACAAGGGATCCCACTATATGGTGACTAGATGGAGTAGGCTCGCTATTGTTGACGCCTACTTGTCCCCGATCAGGCCTCTTGTCTTCGAGGCCTTCCTGTAGCTTTATTCACAAACCTTTTGGAACCGAGGCGAATCGATTCAGCTCGTTGACTGCCGCATCTTGACCGGAATCCGTGAGTGCGTCCATACATAGCTGCACAGAACCAGTTCAAGCAATGTGGTACACCTCTCATGGAATCCATGGATCCTGAGTTGGAACGGGGCATGATCAAACTATTCCCGCCTGATATCGACTTCATTCTTCTTCGCATGGCGTCTCCCCGCAACACATCTAATGTGCCAAATTTCAGCCAGCCTCGCACCCGGACCCGCCCGATTGGATACGGGATAGAGAAGTGGCCCTCAGCCATTTGGGTGACAGACTTAGGGAACTGCTCAATGTGCGTCTCTGCATTGGCAGCTTTCCTAAAGTCTGAAAGGAGCCCTCTGCCCATGAAGCAAATACAAAGAGGAGGTGCCCTATCGCGTTTTCCGTATGAAATCAAGTGAAGCCGGAAATCGGGGTGCGGGGGAGGGTGCGCGACGCCACTGTCACCTTGTTGTGAGTAGAATTACTAAAATGCCAGCATTATTGACGTTAACATAAAAGTTCCGCTATACATTACTAGGTGGCAGCAGTGCTAGTACAGACTAAAATGCCAGCATTATTGACGTTAACATAAAAGTTCCGCTATACATTACTAGGTGGCAGTAAAAGATACATTCGTAGGAGAAAGATAATTATGTTAAAAGATACATTCGTAGGAGAAAGATAATTTATTAGGTGCTGTGTCAATATAATCTAAAAATAAAAATCGTTAAAACTGCTTATATTAATTCACGTGTTTTGTTTTCGCCCTTAATACATCCTACGTTTTCGTTAGTTTTTTTACTCGCCACTAGAGGGCCTTTTGTGCTTTATCGGGACATTGACAGAAGCATCCATGTGGCGTCGAACATTCTAGAAGCAATACGTCAAGTAATAAATTAATAATGCTTGTTTAATGTACTTACAAATGGAAAGAGATTTTTTTTTCGTTTACTTTGTTTCTGTTGTCTGTGTAACTTTTGCACGATAGAATACAACATTTCATTTTGTATTTAGGTAATTTAAAACCAAAATAAAAGAAGAGCGTACGACGTACTAATCCGACAGATAAAAAGATCGACTGATGTCAGCGCCTCTGGCGTTAAGTAGCTAAAACTAAAAATGCGTGACGTCAGGACTCTGGTGATAGGAGCTGGACCTAGATGCTTATAACATCTCCTCTTTGTATTTGCTTCATGCCTCTGCCTACTGGTAAAGTCTGGCCACCCCACTGATTCCCCTGCAGCATACCATTGTTTTGCTTAACGAGGTTGCTAAGGAATGTGAGAAGATCATCAGCAGTCGTGGCTAGTTTGATAAGTACCTGCACCAGATTGGATGTAAACCAACCACCCTGTGCCACTACTGCAGCGCTGCTGAGAACTCATCACAGTTCACTGCCAAGGAATGTGCTGCCTTCTCCTCCCAGCGCTAAAGTTGAACAGTGGTTACTGGACTGACTGTAGGAGAGCAAAGCTCATGTAAGTGTCGGAAAGGGCCCCCATGTCCTTATCCCTTAGTGATGCATCCCTCCTCAGCCTGGCCTTTTCATTGGATGACGGAGAGGATGCAGAGGTTATGGACGTACTTGCGCCAAGACATATGAGGGGCATGGTTGGATTTTAGTCGGTAGGCTGCAATGACGGAGAGGATGCAGAGGTGATGGACGTACTTGCGCCAAGACATATGAGGGGCATGGTTGGATTTTAGTCGGTAGGCTGCAGTCTCTGGATAGCACTCTGCCATTGGCTTCCGAGAGTCCAACACATCCTTGCCTTCCCAATGGCAAGGTATATGTAATGCATTTCCCAATTAACCTCTGAGAATCCCGCAGCTGCACATATGCATAGTTTTTGAATATATACTTATTGTAAAATATAATGTTGGTTGCCAATTACGCATGACAAAATTATTGTTATTGGTTATAACCAGTAGGTGGTGAATGGATTCAGGATTTCAAAATCAATATTGAGTTTACTTATTTTTAACATAGGTATAAATTATAATTGTTATGTATATGGTTTTCCGTCTGTTAATTTTCTGATAGAAATCGCTTCAGGCGGTAATACCGTCGAACTTGTACATGGGGTGTTTGTACTATGTAACCATTTGCAAGTCTTTTTATATGGTATGGAATAAAGAATATTCTTTAGATGAAACCTTCTTCAATTTTCCCCTTGTCCGGAAGTGTGTATGTATAAAATGAAATGCGATTCAGTATGAAAATTGCCAACTGCACTTTTGTAAAATAGTGCAGTTGTGATTACATCTCAATGTTAATATTATGTAAAATCTCGATAAAGTTTATTTTCATAAGCTTAATGTTGTGTAAAGGGCAATAATGACCCGTTATCAAGAAGTAATATCTATTAAATATTAAAATCACAATGAACTAAAAACTATTTGTAAAAGTACTCTGCTGTTCTCGTAAAATTTTATACTTAAGAAAATGGTGACACTTTAAGGTGTAATTTGTAAATTAAATGTAGGCAATATTCGATTGAAGGTGATCTTTAAAAGCCCAGGATTATGAGATCTCCTATCTCCATGTTATGCCACGATCGACGAATACCATGAAATAGCACTACCTACGCCGACCACTGGTTACAACCAATAATATATTTGGAATGTAACTTAAAAGCTTACATATTTAACATTTAAGTTTGCAAATTTTAGAAATGTATGACTGACAAACTTTTCACTTGGAAAAGTGCATGCAGAACATATTAAAGTCTATAGCCTTTATGTAGAAACTGTAATTAATACATATAACATAACATTAAAAATTATTGTTAACTCAAAAATTTCAAATAAATACACAAACTCTAGAAAATCATCAAATTATTCATATATTCTCATAAACAAATTAGCTAAGAACTTCTAGTTAAAAGTATCAAAACATGCCTTTCAGTGTTATCAAAACAATATAATTAAATTCACATAAAACATTTAGAAAAATAATTGAGAAGTAAAAGGTAAGTTTTTTTCAGATGCCTTCATGTCAGAGCAAGTCATTGCATATAATTATACAAGCTATTACTTACTGTCATAGGCAGCTTGAAACAAAAGCGGTAATATATGGACTCATTACATGATACAATATAATCTCATTATTACAAAATAGTTATCATTAAAGTCTGATATTTGAAACAAGCCATCTAGTTAGGGCTTTGTGGATTCTATTTATATTTGCTTATGGATTTGGAAATGAAATATCATTACAATATTTATACTAAAAAATCAATTCTGGCTAAAATAATTGAGAGCCTTTGAACAAAATGTAATTTTTAATGGTCAACCTAACAGATAAATAATGACATTAAAAAATTAAACATCATAAAGTCTTGTTAAATAGCTATATCTACTGAAATGAATATAAACTGTAGATAATGCAGTTTTATGACAAGCAAAGCATTGAAGCTGTGCATAATGCATTATAGGCACAAGCTGGAGTTTACAGGCAATATATAAAACTAATGATAGTTTACAGTGATACATATTTCAACAGTGTGTTCTATCAAAATAATAATATATTGACTCTAAATTTAGACATCTCTTAAATATGATGTTTTCCTGTTTGATTTGAATAATTTCATTTTATAACAATAAAAACTGACTAATTAGGAAACAGTACACAGCTATGCCCGAAATAAATGATAATTAATAATTATTATCTGCTCTATGGATGCTAATATCTATTCAAGTCTCATGGTTAATGTTGTCTTCAAAATATCAACTGTGTGTACCTACTGATTTGTCATGGGTTTTTCCAAGTTATAATGTATCTAATTTAGGTGTTTTTTTATTTATAATACTAGCTGTGCCCGCGAACTACGTTTCGCTATCGAAATGCTTAACACAGTGTTTAATTTTTTCCTCCATTTTATTCCATAACCTCCCGCACGCCCACCCCCGTCTTGGTGACGCTCACTTGGCAACGGGCCGTGCAGCAGAAATCATAATATTTTAATTTCGCCATAACTTCATAACCAAACATCCAATTTTAATCATTCAAAGACCAAATATTATCTACATAAACTGTACTTAGTGATGAAATAATTTATTTTGATAAGGATTAATAGCATGAGAAAAATAAATGCGTTTAAATGTAGTCCAAAAAAAATTCAAGATTATTAAATAAAAAAAAGGTTGTTGTGCCTCACTCGACATAGAAAGGTATAGTGTGTCGCGGACTTTTTTGTAGATATTTATAAGATCTACAATTAATTAGAACATTTTATGGTTCTATCTTTTATAGTTTAGGCAGCGTACGCAAAATAAGTTACTTTTCTGGTTGATTTTTTACAGCTTGTGTCCGAAAAACCCAAATATCTTACGGAATCCTATTTTTTTCCAAAATAAAATTTATCCTATGTTACTCGTGGATAATGTAGCTCTCGAATGGTAAAAGAATTTTTAAAAACGGTCCAGTAGTTTTTGAGCCTATTCATTACAACCAAACAAACAAAGTTTTCCTCTTTATAATATTAGTGTAGATTAACAGTGTAATTATGTAGTTAAGAGAAGCCATAAACTTACTGTAAACTCTCCTGTGACAGCATCAAAACCCACATGGACTGTATGCTCAAAGTTAGTTGGGTAACTTATATTCGGTTTGTTGTCATTGTGAGCTGTACTTTTCGAACCTTTTATTTTAGCTTTCAGTGTCTTTTTTTTCCTGTCGCTTCCATCGTCAGGTTCTAGAACGTTAAACACATAGACACTTCTTGTAATAAAACTAAAATTATTTATATAACATATGTATAGCTAGTAATTATCTATACATAATTTAGTGAACTATAGTTGAAACTTATTTTAATTAATAACCTTTTGGTAATGGTCTCATGTCAACAGAGGCTACGGAGTCGCCACGATCCGCGCCTCTATTGCTAGTAAGACGCACAGGGGGTGCTGGAGGCTTGTCTTCATCACTCGACATTTTACCTATTATGCCAGATCTGTAAGAATTACAACACTCATGATTATGTTGTTGTTCGAGCAAAACACATTCTCACCGACTATGGATATTTCCGGACAATAGGTTGATAGAATAACCAATATTATGAATGTCTTACAAGATTCTATTGACAAATTCTCATCAAAACAACGCTCATTAAATTGAAGATTGAATAAGCTCTCAAGTAAAGATAAGTAAGTTTTGTAAAATAAACACTTCTCTCGTTCAATACGAATGTCATTATTACTCATGGACGCGCCCCGTAAAACGAAGGATTCCAACAAAATTATGCCAATGTACTGTGTAAAATTACTTACAGCAATTCTTGAAATAATAAATTATAAATAATAACGCATAAAACCTAATTACATTTCAATTAATAACACAACCTAGCATGATCATACTTTGAATTGGTACATAAACTAATAATTATCATTCACACAACATAAAAATTATTAGCAGTAGATCAAAAAGCAGCAAGAAGACCTAGAAATATGAGCCGCCATTAGAGATATTGTTCTTTTTAATGTTTTACTGGTACGGCTACAAAGCCCTTAAACCCACAGATTAGAGAGAATATGTCTAAACCAAAAACCTCAAATTAAGTACACCAATGGACTTGCAATGTTATAATATGTCTCTTGCGTCCAGTTTTGTCCGCCATTACAAAGCACCGCGTTTGTTGTTGTGCTAAAATATCAGTCGGTGAGCATTATTTGTGAGTGCATTTTACAGTTATACGTTTTTTATTGATTTTTTAATGAATTCTATAAAGAAAAACATAAAAAGTGTGGAATCATAGATGCGGCGTCGCTAGTTTTTTCCGCCATCTTAGAGCACCAACCCAAAATGTTGGCACGCTTTTTTTCGTAGGTATTTCATGTCTATTGGTATCTATAGTCTAAGACTTAAACCGAATTACATTTTTTTCTAAATGTTTTACCGGCCATCGTACGAAGGCCTTCAGCCGATAGCATTGAGTTTCAACGCCGTGTGATCGCACGACGACACACTTGCCGTTCAATAAGTTCGAGTGACACACACGGCGAACGCACTGTATCGTTCAATAAGCTGGTAATTATCGTCGGACGAACGCACTAATCACACAATAAAATAGGAGGGTGAAAGTCGCACTTTGACAAGTTTCACATTGGGGGTAATTCTGAAGTTACCTGCACTAAAACTAAAACTAAAATTAAACATATAATTTTAAATTAGTTTTAGGTAATTCGTATTCTGAAACGCCGGACTCTCTTAATTTAAACTGTACTTGACAATTTCTTAAATTGAATACACAGATTATAAATACACCTAGTGCTGTAGAAAAACGGGATAATTTAGAAACATTAAAAACAGCTATATTCTACTAACTTTACTATCAGAAATTATTAATTTAAGATTTGATCGTATTTGTAAATAACAGAATTTTTTTTTTATTATTTATCATTCATTTTATCACAAAAGAAAAATTATTCGACATTTATTCTGCGATTGTGATAGCTTCGCGCCTATGCTATGAAATAATAAAAATTACGTGGTAGTCTGTAGTTGTATAGATAGGTACTTCGTGATTTCCTCTTAATGTTAAAATTGCGTATTTTGTTTCATTAGCAATTTTTGTTTTCTTTTCATAATAACCGCTGTTATTTATTGACAAATAATAGTAATTGCTAGGCAACAAATCTTAGATAGGCATACTTCTATCTGCAGATAGAATATTAATTTCTGTTGTAAGAGTAAATACCTACATACATACATACATAGCCTACCTATCATCTAAATGTCAGTACTATTAGACTACTTGGGAACAAACAAATTACAACTCACGACTTGGCAATTGATGCTATAAAAGCCTTTCCTATTGTATAATAAGTTTGTAAGTTGTTACTTGAGACGCGCAGAAAGCGAACGAAACAAATATACTTCACAATAATGTTTATTCGATATCACTAGAGTGACGAACAATGAATTATGACCAAAAGGAACAACACCGTACAATTAAATAGATCGCGAAATAAATACACGTGTTTACGAGAGCTTATCAGGAGCGACACGGGCTCCGCGTTGAGTGCATGATTTTCGACTGGTTCCTAGGCGCGGGCACTAACGTACTTAAAGCGGGCGCCTGCGCCGAGGAACACGTACACCAATAGATTGATGTTAAGGTACCTACGCGCATCGCATCGATCCATATTATTTATTGTGTAAAAGTTATTTATGATATTTGTTTGCTGTATATGTACTCGTACTTATGTGAATGATATGTAAGAATGTAATTGTAACGATATATTTATATATATGTTTATTTATGTAAAATAAATATTTTATTTCTATTTTATATGTTTAAGTATTATTTATATGTCTAATAACTATTAATAAATACAGAACAATATGTTATGTTATGTAGATATACTTTTAAATAATATTTTGTTTATATAACTTTGTGTTAGGAATACGCCTACATCACTCCCCCCCAGAGACCGTCACTACGGGCGGTAATAGTCCGGGAAACGAACTCTACGCCCAGACCTGGTTGTTATCAGTTTTTCTTCCGGAGGCTGTGTTGCAGCAGAAGGCGGACAAGCTGTAGGGTGAGTATGTGATAAAAGATGAAAACTGGGATTAAAATTCTCAGTGTTATTAAGAATGTAGGCTGGTTTAAGCCGATCTATAGACACAGTAACACTTTTATCCCTGATAAGTATCTTATAAGATCTTGTGTCACTAACATGTTAGAGTTACCGCAAGGGAATACACAATTTGCAGTAAAATCTTTCACGTTTCGAGCTGCACAGCTATGGAATAAACTTCCTAGCGAGGTACATAGTAGCTTAACAATTGACTCGTTTAAAAGAAACCTTGTCAAACACTTCAAAACTAAAGTATCATCATGACAGTCTTTCATACTATGTACTGGTTATTTATGTATGTATATATATATATATGTGTGTGTGTGAATCTATATATTTATTTATATATTTTAGATGCATGTTTATATTTTTATAACTTAGTCTACTACTCACGAGAAACGTGTTATACACCACTATAGGTAGGCTGGAAGAGATCTCATATTGGGATAAGTCCACCTTTGTATACTTGTATGTATTGTTACTGACTATGATGTAAATCTATATATGTTTTTTTGTGTACAATAAAGAGTATAATAATAATAAGTTTTATCACCACGTTCAAGTACTTTATATGGGCCAAGATACGGTGGTTGTAAGGATGCTCGTACCTTATCGTCCCTTAGAAATATATGGCTCGATGAAGACAGGTCTTTGTAAACAAATACTTTGTCTTTATTGTGACGCGTTGCAGGTGAGGGTTTTAATTTTTTTATTATACTTCGTAGACGTGTCGTAAAGTTGGATATATCCGAACTTTCGCAACTATGGGGGACAGATTGAAAAAAATCCCCCGGTAAACGAAGCGGCTCCCCGTAAACAAGTTCTGCAGATGATGCCTGTAGATTTTCCTCGAAGGCAGATCTGATGCCTAAAAGTACCAGTGGTAACGAATCTACCCAGTTGGGATTAGCGTGGCACATGATGGCGGCTTTAAGTTGGCGATGAAATCGCTCAACTAAACCATTACAAGCTGGATGATAAGCGGTTGTTGTGCGGTGTTTGAATCCAATCACTTTTCCAAGATATCGGAAGAGTGAAGATTCAAATTGTCGACCGCGATCAGTGACAATATCCGTGGGACATCCATATCTGGATATCCACGATATTAGTGTCTTTCCAACTGTCTCAGCCGTTATGTCAGTCATAGGTGTTGCTTCAGGCCATCGTGTGAATCGGTCTACTACCGTGAGGCAATACCGATAGCCTTGTGATGGTGGAAGGGGACCTATGATGTCAATGTGTATGAACGCGAATCGAGCTCGTGGTAAGTCGAAAGTTCCAAGTGGAGCTGAGACGTGACGAGTAACCTTAGCTCGTTGACAAGCCAAGCATGTTCGTGACCACTCTCGACAGTCTTTGCGCATGCCAGGCCAAACGAAACGTTCCGCTACCAGCTTAGTGGTTACGTTTGCGCTAGGATGACTTAGGCTGTGAATTCTGTCAAAGAAAGGTTTTCGAAACGGTTTCGTCACGAATGGCCTTGGTGACGGAGTGCTTGTGTCACAGTATAGGTCTAAGTTGGAATGAGGGACTTTTAGTTTTTGCAAGCGAAGTGATGATTCGCCAGACAGAAGATCTAAGAGTTCTTGGTCAGAGGACTGTGAATGAGCTAACTGATCAAAATCTACAGACATCTGCAGTTCTTCAATGCGTGACAATGTATCGGCAACCACATTGTCTTTGCCAGAAATGTGTCTAATGTCTGTCGTGAACTGTGAGATGTAGTCCAGGTGTCGGTACTGGCGAGGTGTACAGTTGGCTTTTCTTTGATGAAAAGCGTAACTGAGTGGTTTGTGATCAGTATAAACCACAAAATGTCTCGCTTCCAACATATGTCGAAAGTACTTTATACTTTCGTAAATGGACAGGAGTTCTCGGTCGTATGGAGAGTATTTTTGTTGAGACGGTGTTAATTTGCGTGAGAAAAATGCAAGAGGTCTCCACGCTCCGTCTTCTAACTGTTGTAACACAGCCCCCATTGCCAAATCTGATGCGTCTGTAACAAGAGACAGATTTGCGTCACAATTTGGATGAGCTAGCAGGGCTGCGTTTGAGATACTCTCTTTGCATTGATTAAATGCTGTGAGTGCATCTCCTGTAATGTTTACAGGGTGGGACGCCTTGACCGACCCAGCGAGCAAGGCGTTTAATGGCGCTTGGATTAGGGCGGCGTTGGGCAAAAATCGCCTATAAAAATTGATCATGCCCAGAAAACGCCTCAGTTCTTTAACAGTTCTGGGTGGGGGAAAATCAGTAATGGCTTGAACTTTGGATTTTAACGGTATGGTGCCGGATTCTGAAATACGGTATCCTAGAAATGTGACTTCTCTAGCTCCAAAAACGCATTTCGAGGTGTTTATGAGAATACCGTATTTTTTCATACGCCTAAAAAGTTCACGTAGATGGCGCTGGTGAGCCAGCTCTGTTTTCGAAAAAATCAAATAATCGTCCAAATAAGTATAAACAAAATCAAGCCCTCTGGTCATTTCATCGACGAATCTTTGAAATGTTTGGCCTGCATTTCTAAGGCCAAAGGTCATCATAGGAAATTCGTATAGTCCGAAAGGCGTGGTTATGGCCGTTTTCGAAATATCCTCCCCGTGGACTGGTATTTGGTTGTACGCCCTTACCAGATCCACGGTGGAGAAGTACTTGCAGCCTGCAATGCTGTGCGCAAAGTCATGCAAGTGTTTGATGGGATAACGGTCTGGAATAGTTCGAGAATTAAGAAGGCGATAATCGCCGCAAGGCCTCCAACCATTATCTTTTTTGGGCGCGAGATGTAAAGGTGATGCCCAACAACTTTGCGAAGGTCGCGCCGTACCGTTAGCTAACATAGTCTCAAATTCACTTTTTGCTATTTTCAATTTATCAGGCGCCAGTCTCCGGGGATTGCAGTGTATAGGCGGACCTGGTGTAGTTTGAATGTAGTGGACTGTGTCATGTTTAGGAATACAAGGTGTGCCTGAAGGGCGGGTAATTTCAGGAAATTCGTCTAAAATTTTATCGTACACAGTGTCACCTCTCATTAGCTTAATGGAAGATATATGACTATTTGCTAATTGAGCTATTGAAGACAATGTTGTGGTGTTATCAATAAGACGCTGATTTCTGCAATCCACTACTAAATTATAAAAACTAAGAAAATCTACACCAATAATTGCTTTCGTTACATTTGCAACAACAAAACGCCAAGGAAAATTACGTCTTAAACCTAAATTTAAATTTAATTCAATGTAACCAAAAGTGTCTATATTAGTTCCATTTGCTGCACATAATTGAAAACCAGTTTTCACACGCCGGTCCTGAAGCGCTGTTCGAGGGTAGACGCAGAGGTCACTGCCAGTGTCCACCAGAAATTGGGTACCTGAGCTGCAGTCACTGACGAAGAGGCGACCCTGTGACTTCGGGCAATCGTCAGCCGCCATTAGCGACCGCCCGTGGAGTTTCCCGCCTTATAAAAATCACAGGGCTTGAGGCACTTGTGAGCCTGAGTTCCAAATTTCGTATGATACCAGCAGATGGGATACTTTTTGTAGCTTGATGAAGATCTGTTTCGACTAGTTGATGCTCAATGATGGCGCTGTTGTGGCCTGGAGCGGTTGTTTTTACGACTACGTTGCTGAGTGTGTTCATCTAACTTTAGTGCTAGTCTCTCCACCATTTGTTTCAGCTCGGCGATCTCGTTAAGCGGGCTGCTGCTTGACGTACTGGATGAAGCTGCTGCCACAGTACATGGTGATGTTATTTCGTGGATGCGGTCGGCCAGGTCAGAAAGCTGTTCAAGTGAGTGTGTGGGTTGAGACGCCAATACTGTCTGGATACTATTCGGTAGCCAGTTGCTCCAAATCGTGCGTACAAACTCTTCAGGTACCGAAGGTCCAGCTAGATCTGATAAGTGCCTCAAGAATTCGGAGGGTTTACGGTCACCTAATTCCTCATGAGTGAGTAACTGTTTTACTTTTTTTTCATGAGAAGCGGTTAGCCTTCGAATTAACTCGGTTTTAATATTCTCGTAACGATTTTTGCTAGGTGGATTGACAACAATGTCTTTTACGGCTTTTGCGTGATGCATGTCTAAGTTTGTGATCACATTGTTAAATTTTATGTAATCTTCTTTAATGTTAAATGTTTCAAACTGACCTTCTAATAGGGCAAACCATATCTCCGGTTCTTCGGGTGAGAACGGTGGAACCTTCAAGTTCATTTTGCGAAAATCGGTTAATTCTGCACTGGGCGTAATGGACATGCGTGCTTTCGGTCTTCTTCGTTTTGTAACATTCGGATCATCCCTAGACGTAGCGGTTTTTACATCGTCAGAACTATCGTTCGACATAATCTCGTATTATTTCAGTCGGGGGTCACCAGTTGTAAGTTGTTACTTGAAACGCGCAGAAAGCGAACGAAACAAATATACTTCACAATAATGTTTATTCGATATCACTAGAGTGACGAACAATGAATTATGACCAAAAGGAACAACACCGTACAATTAAATAGATCGCGAAATAAATACACGTGTTCACGAGAGCTTATCAGGAGCGACACGGGCTCCGCGTTGAGTGCATGATTTTCGACTGGTTCCTAGGCGCGGGCACTAACGTACTTAAAGCGGGCGCCTGCGCCGAGGAACACGTACGACAATAGATTGATGTTAAGGTACCTACGCGCATCGCATCGATCCATATTATTTATTGTGTAAAAGTTATTTATGATATTTGTTTGCTGTATATGTACTCGTACTTATGTGAATGATATGTAAGAATGTAATTGTAACGATATATTTATATATATGTTTATTTATGTAAAATAAATATTTTATTTCTATTTTATATGTTTAAGTATTATTTATATGTCTAATAACTATTAATAAATACAGAACAATATGTTATGTTATGTAGATATACTTTTAAATAATATTTTGTTTATATAACTTTGTGTTAGGAATACGCCTACAAGTTTCCTGGTGCTGTAGGGTGTGTCAGTGGTGGAGCAACAATACCAATATGTGCACAATTTTTTTAACGTTGGGAAATGCGTTACGTATACCTCGCGCTTGGGTAGGCGCGAGATTATGTCGGACTCTCCGCGGCCACTAGGGGCAGAGCGCCAGCCAGAAACCGCGGCCTACCGACTAAAACCCAACGATGCCCCCTCACAAACGCCTTGGCACGAGAACGTCCATCACCGCCGCATCCTCCCCGTCATCTGACGAAGAGGATACGTCGGGAAGGGACGCCCCGTCGCCGGACAAGGCCATGGGCACCCTTTCGGACACTTCCATGACCTCGTCAGCGTCTGCTCGCCTATGGCGAGCCCCTCTCACCTCCCTAAAATGGGAAGGCCGGCGATGCTCCTGGGCATTAGGAGTATCGACGACTGGGGGTGGCCTGTGCAATGCAGGAGTCGGGCTTCCCGGGCCCGCGTCCCGCTGGTCAACGTCAGGAGGAAGAAGGCGGGCGAACTGCCGCCTCCTCCGCCCCGTTCTTCTGCGGCGGCAGCGATCTGCCGCTGGGTCATCTCTCTCTGCCGCTGGGTCATATCTCTGGCCTGTTCTGCCACCTCCTTCTGTGTGATTACCTCCACACAGAAGGAGTTTGCTGCATTCCAGGCCTCGACCAATATGTGTACCATCAACAGCTCCAAGTGTGTTTGGCATTCCATATATTTGTAGAAACCTAAATAGAAAAAGGACGGAGAATGTTAATGTATTTCTTAATAATTATTTCAAAATATTTTATTACAATGTAAGTAGGTGCTCGCTCACTCTGCCTTGACAAGGTCCTTTTCTATTGCTGTTTTAGGAAATTAAATTTTTTTGTGGAATTAATTTGCGCAATATTAAATCAGTGACAACAGTGACAGCTCTGCATGACCGAAGGCTGGCTAAAACCTTTAAATGTTCCGGTAAGGAGCCAATCTGTACTTCAGTGCAGTCTATAGCTTCTATCAAGTTGCGAGCGGATTGGCGAGGAAAACGATATATTTTTCTAAATTTACGTTCGGGCATAGTAAATGGGTCTGATTTGTCCCTCAACTTCCTCAATTTTACTTTTTCTTCTCCTATTCTATAACATAAATAAGTCGATACTTTACAAATATATTTTAAAACTATGAGGCAGGCATTAATCTAATTTTTTATATAAAACAAATATTTTACCTTTCTGAAGACTCTATTAATGCCATAACAACCAATTCATCATCCATTTGGCAAGTTGCACAAAAAAAAATGCCTTCGGTAATGTTAGAAAATCGTTAAAAAGTAACAAGATAAATTTAGACGGCACCTAAAAGTTCACCTCCTAAAATTAGTTTGACATATTTAAAATTATAGGAAAAATTAGATTTAGGAAGTATGTCAGAATACGAAAATAACATCTAACACTAAATTGAGTAGTTTAGTAACGTCACTCTTAATTTTAGAGTTAACTTGTGAGTTCTGAATACCAAACGGTGATTGACATTTCTATCTCTAATTTTATTTAGTTATAGTTTTAGGTGGTCGCTTCAGAATCACCCCCAACGAGTAATAGGTACCGAAAATCAGCCAATAGCCATAAAACTGCAAGCAACTGCTTTCTGGAATCTGTCATAGAGCGATGGTTAAAAGTATTTGATGTAACTTCGAAGCAACCAGTTAACAAGTAACAAGTGAACGGATAACAAGCATTGTAATGACAAGTTTACAAGTACAAGTGTTTCACGAACGTTACTTTTTACACCATAATTATTTTACAACCGTAAAATATCGGTTACAAGTAAGTAAGCACATCATTGAAATAAATTAAAAAAAGTAAAGATATGAAGAGGTTTTTGTGCAGAAATAAACAATAGCAAGGATTAAACTACTCTTCTAGCGAAGAGAATAATAGTTACCTATAACTAATGGATAAAATGCAAAAAGTTAAATTCAGTTTTTGAAAGAAATTCTTTCTAGAAAAAAGTATCTGGTGCACAGTATCACTGTGTTGGATATCACCAACACAGTGATACTGTGCACCAGACAGACCCCATCCAATGTAAGGCAATGCATAGTTGCAGTTTTTCTGGTAACGCCTGACTTCTTGCAGTTTGATGTTTTAAGAATGTTCCCAATAGAGTGAGAAGGTCTTTCATTTTCACTGAAGTAAGGCGAAATCGTTCGTTGAACTCTTACTCCGTACGGAATTGCGTGTTAATTCTCTCCCGGAATACTCTTGGGTATGGGTGTCGACCATTATTGTTTTCCCATAATTTCACATAATTTCTCTCCTCGACATGTTACTCAGTAGACAGATGAGGGTAAGTATCAAAGATTATCCAAGCAATATTAATTTTATTACACTATTTACTTCGTTGTTTAACTATTTAGGCTAAAAAGTTACAAGTCTACCGAGAGGTTGAGGTGAGTAGAATTGTTTAACAAGTGAACAAGATTGTCAACTTGTTTTTGCATATCTTTGTGAAACACTAGTAAAATTAACCGGTAATTGTTAAAATAGTCTATGGTTTGTCTGTGGATTGTAATACAAGAACTTGTCACAACAATGATACGACTTGTTGCATAGTAGTTTCGTGAAACACCTTTTTCTTGGTTTTTAACTAGTGTTGCCAGTTTTTACCTGTAAAATTGTAACTTGTTGCTTCGTGAAACGGGGCCCTGGTAGTAATAAGTTTAATAATTTTTCAAAAGTCGTTGGAGTCATCCGGAAATGAGATTGAAATTGTTTATAATCAAAGTTAGGGACTAAAGAATCAACATAATTTAATATCCTTCTTGGTTTTGAACTTCTTACTTTGTTTGTTATATTCGACAAAATTTCTTCGTCACTGCTATCGTCGTTATCTATACTATCATTCACAAGAATACTGTGAACCAATGTTTGTATTGCTCCCCCGAAAACGAATTAATAAGCAGGGTCCATTCCCCAAGTTATTTCTATTATTATTTTTAATTTATTTAAACTTAATTTATTTGCCGCGTTCCTTCTGTCAAATACGATGCGTTTAGTTTCAAAACCGTTCAATAAGACCGGTGATCGCCGGGCGAAAGATACACGGCGATAATCACACCCAAACTTAGACCATTTAGTACTAAATGGTCTAAGCACCCAAAGTGAACGTAGCCCAGGTGTCGATTCACATCAAGATGTCTTTCGATAATCGCTAACGCAATCGCTAATGGACAATGTATGAGATTTGACAATCGCGCTCGAAAGCTAAACGAGGGCTTATATCAAATCGCATACATTTTCCTTCTAGCGATTGCGTTAGCGATTATCGAAATGCGTCTAGGGGAGGCAGACACACAACTTAATTAAACCAAACTAATTTGTCAAGTCTAAACATAAAGCCGTCACTTTTAATCCTTTAGAGAAAAAGAAACATGCCGATAGTTTTAATCCTGTCAAGTTAGTTTAGTTAAATTAAGAGTTAAATTAAGTTGTGTCTCTGAATCGACACCACAGCCCTCCTAGACAAAATGCCTGTCACTAATATTTATTCAGTACCGGCATAAATATTCGGAATAGGGAATGTATTGGTGTAGTAGTAGGTATTGAATAAAAATGTATTTGGAGTGGGATGTTACGGCACAGAATAGATTATTTTATTATTATGATTCAAGTAATAGTTTTTGTTTGTGTATATGTTAGGTGATTACTCCGGCAATAGTAAACCGATTTTCAAAATTCTTTTTGTATTGGATAGATAGAGTATACTTGATCCCATTATCACAAAAATCAGGACATGACGATAAGATCCCAGGTAAATCGAGGGAAACTGGCAACACTAGTTAAAAACCAGGAAAAAGGTGTTTCAAGAAACTACTATGCAACAAGTTGTATCATTGTTGTGACAAGTTCTTACCGTGCGTTTGCACTGACGAAACATCTACAAAAAAACATGTTTTTTAAACATGTTTCTGTCAATGTTTATGAATGCGTTTCCATTGTCAAACGACATGTTTTAGCGCAACAAGTTTCAAGTTTTACAGACGAAACATGTTGTGAAAAAAAAAATTATGAACATGTTTCACATACCTTGCGTTTGCACTGACAAAACATCTACAAAAAAAACATGTTTCTGTCAATGTTTATGAATACGTTTTCATTGTCAAACGACATGTTTTAGCGCAACAAGTTTGTTTACCATTTTTCAGACGAAACATGTGAAAAAATATTGTATGAACATGTTTCTTATTTGAAAAGTCAATTGGTTTTTTTGTTTGAAAGATTTGTTTCGAAACATTTACATTTATGACTTTTTATTTTTTAAATGACTCTGTATAGAAAATGACTTAGGTATTTAATAGCTTTTGAAATACGTCTTATTAGTTAATAGGTATGTTAGTAGGTACCTACTTCGATGATCACATTTATTTCAAAGTTACTCTTCACACCTTTAAAGTTTTTTATTAACCTAGTTGATTTATTAATTGTTAACTAGGTACCTACAAGTAGGACCTACAGTTGAGTGATGGTCTCCAGTGACGAAAAAGAAATATGCGATAGCATCCCGACGTTTTTGTCTATTTTTATATTCCGATGATTTGGCATACCATAATCATGGCATTCCATGCCAAATTTCTATGAACTTTAATGTATCTGATTTTGTCCATTACATAATTTCAAATGTTATCCGACACAGCTCGAAAACACCCCAACATGTTGCAAAACATGTCTTAATACATGTTTTGCAACATGTTGGGGTGTTTTCACTCACAGCCGACAGTGCGAACGCAATCGTTGACAAATCCATAAAAAACATTGACAGACAACAAGTTTTGAGACAGTCCGAACGCAATCTGCAACAAATCTTAGGATTTGTTCCGAATCCAACACGATTTTCGGCAGTGCGAACGCAAAAGCACACACAACAAGTTTTGAGATTTGTATCATGCAACATGTTGTAAAACATTGCATGTTTTATGTTTCTCAGTGCAAACGTACGGTAATATTACAATCCACAGACAAACCATAGACAATTTTAACAATTACCGGTTAATTTTACTAGTGTTTCACAAATATGCAAAAACAAGTTGCCAATCTTGTTCACTTGTTAACAATTCTACTCACCTCAACCTCTCGGTAGACTTGTAACTTTTTAGCCTAAATAGTTAAACAACGAAGTAAATAGTGTAATAAAATTAATATTGCTTAGATAATCTTTGATACTTACCCTCACCTATCTACTGAGTAACATGTCGAGGAGAGAAATTATGTGGGAATCTTCTTCGGATTCCGTAGAAGAGTTCGCGGAAAACAATAATGGTCGACACCCATTGCCAAGAGTATTCCGGGAGAGAATTAACACGCAATTCCGTATGGAGTACGAGTTCAACAAACGATTTCGCCTTCAGTGAAAATGGAAGACCTTCTCACTCTATTGGGAACATTCTTAAAACATCAAACTGCAAGAAGTCAGGCGTTACCAGAAAAACTGCAATGCATTAACTTACATTGGATGGGGTCTGTCTGGTGCACAGTATCACTGTGTTGGTGATATCCAGGACTCGGTTTTTTCGGATTTGGTCACAGTGTCCGAAAACTGACCAAATAAAACTTTTTTTCTAGAAAGACTGATCTCTCTCTATCAAAGATAATAGTATACTACCTCTCTATAGTAGTTAGTCTGTGCTTTCTATATATACTGTGCGGTTCATAATCAAATATCAGTGCAAACGTTTGCATGCATGCAAACAACCTGTTCAAATCGTTAGCACTGCTCACGGACGAAAGCACTCAGATCAATTTTGGACCGAGCTTTCGATCTGTGAGTCTGTCAAGTTGACATTTAATGTAATTTGAAAAGAAAAATTGGAGGGAGACGTATTGTGCCTCCAGTATCTTTACCGAACACTTCTCTAATAATTGTAGATAATCTAATGAAAAAATAAATTCGAACCAACTAAAATAAAAATAAAACTGATGTTGACTTTGACATTGACAGTTCTGGAGACAGTGCACTACCTCTTTCCTGTTAGCACAGTCAGCATCAATCGGTGACATCATCAATTACGTCATAACGCATACAAAATGCGCACATGAGCAATTTTGGACCGATTGTTTGCGTGCAAATAGCGCACACGAGCGCTGAAATCAAATTATGAACCGCACTCATAGTGATCTGTGTGCTACTTAGATAGTGTGCAACCATGGAATTATTACTCAAACAGGAATGAGCTCTTGCTTAAAAAAGTGTGCCGAGCGAGAGATAAATAACTGTACCGTTTGTCTCTTTCCTAAATTTATGACCACAAATTCTACAAAATAGGGATTTTTTTCATAAAAACAATAACATTCAACCTGAAAGATGCTTTTGAATACCATAATATGCTTAATAATCACGATTGATAAGGAAGAGATCGCTTTTAGCGACAAGGTCGCCCTCTGTACAATTATTGTTAAGTGTATTATTTATACGTTGACTTTAAGCTGGTTGGTGTTGTACAACAAAGAAATATTATATTCTATTCTATTATTTCAAAATGAGTTGCGCAAAAGAATTTTATATCTGCTTTTCAATACAAGATAGGTTTTATTAATATTATAATTATTTAAATAATAATGAATGTTAATGATTGTCTTTCAATAGATGGATCTTTCCAATCGGTATATTATGTTGAACCCACCGCCACATAACAGATAATCAAATATGTCAACTTGTCAAAAATGAGTCAACACTAAAATCTCTCTGTGATATTTAAATACATACCTAGTAAAAGAATGAGTAATATTTTAAGAAGAAAAGAATTAAAAACACGTCAGTGTGAGTCGAATTGTTTCAACAATATTGAAAACTTTTGTGGTTTCGCCAATATCTTGAACAAAATGTTAATGCCAATTCTTTTTTTCTAATAACTCAACATCGCATCGTGTAAGCTAAGCAATAAATAACTAATATAAATTACTTTTATTAAAAAATGTTAAAAATTGCGATAATATTTATGTTAGGTACATACCGTGTGGTCACCCTACTACAATGACAACGAAAATTACCTACATTGACATAGAATCGTTGTTGCAATATAACATTTTTGAATACTACCACTAGAATATTTCCTGGACGTATAATCATAGTGTTATAATTATTAATAGTAGGCTTACACGATAATTTAATTTATGTTATGTTATAATTATTACAATAAAAAACAATTTAGGTATTTAGGGCGTTAAAAGTAATTAAAATAAACAATAATAAAAATCTTCATCTACCAATAGTTGTTTCATAACTACTAAATTATAAAATATACAACAGTAGCAACACTGTGGGAAAGGGATAAAAGGTACAGTTAGTGCTATCTCTCTCGGCACACTTTTGCACTTTCAAGTGTTTAGTCTTTATTCTGATAAAAATAAAGTCCAAATTTGAACAACAATATTTTGAAGAGCTCATTCCTGTTTGAGTAATAATTCCATGTGTGCAACATATATAGTGATCTGTGCTCACAGAACATAATTATTAATTACTCCTAGCGGAGTCTGTGCCAGTGTTGCCAAATTCAGAGGATTTCCCTAAATCCTAGGGGTTTTTGCAGGTCTTTGAGGTTTTTTGGAGGTTTTGATATCACGAAATTTATCTAGGGGATTTTCTGAAGGTTTTCTACTATTCTAACCAAATGGCAAATTCCTTTTTATATCAGACAAGACCGACAATTTATTCACCAAATAAAATGAATGGGACACTAAAACTTACGAGTATTAGCTGGCAACACATTATGTTACCATTGAACTGTCTTGTTTATCATAATTCCGGCTAAAAGACTGTTTTCCACAGCCCCACACAGACATTTATAACGAAAAATCCGAATCGACAGACACACGGCTATGTATGTGAAATAAATTAAAATAGGTAATTTGAAGAAAACTTCTAAGTTTTTTATTGTCAATATTAGAAAGCTTATGTATATGACATGGCCAAAATAGTCAGAGGTTTTTTATCAACCAAACTGGAGAAACTAGGGGTTTTTTAAATGTATTTGGGGGGGAAGGTGGAAAAAATCTGGCAACACTGGTCTGTGCTCTCTATGTAGTCTGTGCAAGCAAGTGTGATGGATGATAAATAGTTTGTTGTTTTTTTATTTCTATTAGAATCCTTACCTTTTTTAAATTTACTCGTTTGTGATATTAAAAAGAGATCTCATGTTATCTCCAATTCACAGATAGGACTTTTGAATCATCAATACGATGTTTTGTGATACACAATAAGAAGTCATTTTATACTTGTCAACATGGATAAGACGAATTTGGAAACTATGGTATGACTCAAAATTTTATATTGTATTACTTCAAGGAAATAATAACAACACTAGGAAAATATTTTTTTAAAATAGTTTGTTTAAGTTATTACACACCAATGTCTTATGACTTTATTTTTCTTAACAACGGAACATGACATCTATCACGAACATATCGTGATTCGTGTTTAATTCGTGTAAAATTGTCACACCTGACCGAGGCCATACAACCTAAAAATTGAATTGACCAGTTAACCTTTTTTGCTTTGTCTCTATATCACCATATTAAGTATATAAGTAATAGTATGTAAGTAGTGTTGCACATAACTGTGATTCTACAAACTATTAGCGCCCATTTGTTATAATACCAGAGGGAGACTTTACCAGAATTGATTGCATGGGTAGGTATCTGTATCTTACCTATTTCTGCCTCCACCTAGTGGTGCTTGTATTGCTGTAGAGTTGTGTCAATCACAAATGAACAGGTTTGACCCAGGCTGTGTCCAAGTATTAATAATCATTAATACTTTGACACATCCTGCAATCAATTATTCTGATTGATCCAGGTTGTCTAATGGCATTGAATATCGCGATCAGGATGAACAAAGTTGCTACTAAAGTGAAAAAAGGAAACTTCACAAGTCTATCTATGGTGTAGTGCAATGAATTACTTTCTTGTGATTGTATAATATACCTCAGAATTATAATCATAATTCATAGTCAGAGTTAATTTCAATGAAACTTACTCTGTGGGTTTTCACATATTCACATAATCAAAAACATGAACCATCATGATCACAGAAAGTAATTTAATGGTGCATATCATTACTTCCTGTTGGGTGGATTTAAAAAAAAATTAAAGAAATTTTATAGTTTTAGCAGATTTGTACTATTTTAATTTTAAATTATTGGACTAAGGTGTGGGGTTAATATACAGCAAGAAAAACCAGTTACTACTGTTTCATCTGCAACAAGTAGTGCAGCTAAAAAACATTTCTTAAAAGGAACGGAAACACAGTTAACATGAGATGTTAACACTAAATAGCGGCAATGCTTATCTGAAACGCACCAATAGTACTGAGAGACACACTTTCGATCGACCTGTGTACTAGAACTGTTGGCCAATCTATTTCCTAGATCCGGATGATTCAGGTCGTTGCTGGAATCAATAAATGAATGACTAAGTCCATGATATTGCTGTATTCCAATTTCTAGGGTAAGACAAGCACTGAAATCACTGGGTACTGTGAGTTGACATCTTATGTTACAAGTTGGCAATGTACAGTCAGCAATACATGAAGCTTTACATTTGCATTATGAAAGTTGTTGCTGTTATGGTATCAGGAATATTGTACTTTTGTTGTTTGTATCTTAGAGGAATTCATAATACTACTCTCCGGTCTGAACAAAGTACTTACAGGTTTTGTGTAATTTCATTAACACATTGTATATTGAACCCAATAATCTTTATAATTATAATTTCACCCAGTGAAAAAAGAAAACTGTAACTGGTATTTAAATCTAATAGGTGTATGTATTTTTTTAGAATCAAGATAGCACAATAAGGAAAGGTCCATTTGATGATTTGAGCAGAGATGAATTGGTCCATAAATGTAAAGGTTTACTTACAATAGCTCAAAAAGCAAAACAAGCAAAAACTGGTAATTTAAAATTATATAATTCATTATGTAGCTATTTTTGATAAAATTATGAGTTTGTAATACATGTAAAAATATATTTAATAATTTTTATTATAGAGTTACAGACTGAAATTGAAAGCTATAAATTACAATTGGATAAGAATGAAACAGAAAAGAAAAGTAACTTAGAAAATCTTAAAACGTTACAAGAACTGGTTGATTCTCTAACAGAACAAAAGCTTAATTATATTACAGAGGTTGACTCAGCCCATGGTATAATTCAATCACTGAAAACCAAATGCCATCATTATGAGATGGAAATCAATAAACAAAAAGCAGATTTGATTATAAAAGATAACACTTTAGTGGATAATTTTTCAAAGCTTTCAGAGCTTGACAGTAAAATTATATCACTTCAAAGGCAGAACAATAGGTTATCAGAAGAAAATGAGCAGCTCATAACTCAACTCTCTGAACTTGAATCACAGATTTTAGAATTTAAAAATATTGGGCTTGAACAAAGAAAACAACTACAAATACTAGAGGAAAAAGTTCACACAGGTGTGTATCTCCCTAAACCACACTATTGATGCAAACTATCTGTATCACAGAAATCATCATCAACTGTAATGTGATTAAATGACATTGATTCAAAAATATAAACTTTTATATTTATAAACTAATAGAAAGATATGGAGATTACGAAAAACAGGAACTGCTATGACAGTTCCTCTGTTGTTGAGGAATCCAAGTGAGGGCCTTTGGCGTTTTAATCACTTAATTATATGAGATGGGGGCCTAGAGCTTGTTTCATGTATGAGTAGGTAAATGAATAAAGAATTATAGACATTTAAATAAGTTTATCAAGATGTTTATGGTTTTTAATCAAATAAATTGACATGTATGGATTTGAAAATGAGTGTGATGAGATATAATAGCGTTTTATTAATTTATAATATAGTAACAGTGTTAAGTGGCCTATTACAAAATTTTAGGTAGCAGATTTGGTTTTTAATCGTTAAAATTGCATACCTTTCGTTAATCACAATAAATAACATTTACTTGATAAAACTAGTTCATATTCTTATCTACAGCAAAATTAATTCAGCTTTTGGATAACTTTTTTCTTAACTTAGTAATATTTATTTTCCGGAAGCATGTTTAGGCAAAAACTCACGTGGCCCTGATTTGGGAACTCTTATTTACAGATTCCGTTAAATATCAACTATCCAAATATTTATTTTGTGTGACACAATTTCCTTCACTTCAATAATAATAAAATATATTTTTCTTTTTTTTTGTTATATGGCTCCTATGAAGAGAAAGAAATTCTTAATCTAATTAAATTTTCTAACGAAAAGTCGTCAATATAAGTCAGATTATGTACGTAGTTCTCCATTGCTTAAACATAATTTTTATGTTAAAATGTTATTTAATATTTGCTAAAACTGTCGCATTATTTGTTTGTTTATACATCGATACTATATTTTTTTTTGTTAATACAACCGCATTATTTTTGCCGCGCCGGCGATGCCAGTTTGTTAAGTACCGCGCGAGGCGATTTTATGATAGGCCTCTTAATCCCTAAATCTTTTAATGTTAGAATAAAATGTATTGAGACAATGTCACTTTATATTTGGGTAATGATAAAGACGAAGAAAAGATAAGAAAAGACTTCGGAAATGTCTCACAAATGTATGTGTTAGTGTTCCCATTTTGATTTAAAATTTTATTTATAAATTCTGGTTCCAGATGAAGTTCCTAGTATACAAATGTCTACACTTACAGAAAAAATTAATAAATTAGAAGACCAACTTCAATTAAGTCAGCAAAATAATAAGGAAGAGGTTGAAAAACTGGAAAATAAAATAAATGATTTGAATGATTTATGTGAGTTAGAGAGAACTAAAAAAGAAAAGGCTAATATTAAATTGAAAAGCTATAAGGACAAAATATTAAAATGTGCAGCTTGTATTACTCAGCTTAAAAATTCTAGATTTATTTTAACAAAAACTATAAATGAATATTCTGACAATATACCAAAGTGGCAGAACGATATAATAAAAGCATCAAAAATATTAGATGAAAATATGAATCAATTAAATTACGAAAATACTATCTTGAAAGAAAAGCTTAAATGTATTAAAAAACAGTTATATGATTCCACAGGATCAGAAGGATTAAATGAAGTAACTGTTCAAATAAGAGAAATATGTGATCAGAATGCATGTTTAAAAGACAGAGTCACAAAATTAGAACAGGTTACCAAAATTGAATCAGAAAAAGCAATTCAGTGTTTGTCTGAAATTGAAAAATTAAATAATGAATATGGTCAAGTGCAGTCAAAACTAGATATTGCACAAAAAGAAATACTTAAATTATCTCAAGAAAATATTGAACAAAGACAAAAAAATGAGAATATAAGTTTTGAATGTAAACACTTTGAAGAGGAAGAAGCCAAACATGTAGAAAAATACGCTTTATTAAATTCTGAACTGTATGATCTAAAGCAGCGTTTAGAACTTCAGCAAAATGAAAACAAGGTACTCAAAAAGTTACTTGAAGAAGTTAAAACTAATGATGAAAATCTTACTAGTTCTCCTGCTGCTGATTCTGTTGATACTTTAATGTTTCAAATTAAAGCTCTGGAAAGCGAAAAAGCAATTCTTGTGAAAGAAAAACTAAATGCAAGAGACAACTTATTAGATCTTGAAAAGAGAAATAATATTTTGTCAGATGAAGTTGATAAGCTAAAACTGGAAATTAAATCTTTGAATGAATCAATGATTATGATAAATAAAGAAAAAGACAATATTGATAACAATATTAATAAGCTTTCATCACTAAAAGATAGTGAAAATGACACACTGAAATGTGAAAAAAAATCTCTGCAAGAACAATATGATTTTCTTAAAAAGGAATATGATGTTTTGCAAGATTTAAATGGATTACTTAAAGAAGAGAATGAAACATTAAAACTATCATTAGAGCAACCAAGACCTGATGATTCTGAGAACTTATCAGACCTGAATGTGTCCTTGCAGGCAGATATTGTCAAGTTGGAAACCAAGTTGTCAGCCTATAAACAGGAAAATAACGCACTTCTTACTGAATTAAAAGAATCACGTTCTAAAGCCAAAGAATATGAGGCTTTAGCTGCAGAGAGTGAAGATGTAAAAACTAAATTATTGGGTTACAAAACAGAAAATGCAGAATTATTGAATGAAATGAAGGAAATTAATCAAGTGCTTAAAGAACGCGGAGAAGCAATATCTAAACTTCAAAAAGCTATTGCAGAATTGGAGAGGTTAGTTGAAACTTTAGAAAAGGAGAGAGATAATGTACTTCATGAAAAAAATTGCTTACAAGAGAAAGCTACTACATTAGAAAGTAAACTACATACTCTCCAGAAAACAACAATCAAGGAAGAAACTACTAATAAACTTCTTAACAATGAGATTTTAGCTAAAACTTTAGCTGAAAAAGACAACACCATTGTATCTTTAAAAGAAGAAATAGAAAAAATAAAACAACAACAAACAACAGGTAAATTAACATTAATAGTAACAGTACCAGCTGTGTGATTTGAAGTGTAATTTTTTTTTCTTCTTTCAGATTTACCAAATGAAGATATGTCAACTTCTACTATTTCCAAGGCAGAAGAACATTCCCGAATGAAAGATTTAGATGAATCTTTTGAAGAAAAGTAAGTCTGATTTTAAGACAATATTGCTGCCTCTGATTATTTGAAAGCATGATTTGACTGTGATTTTTAATTTGCAAGAGTAGTTCCACTTGAAGTACAGTCTGTACTTCAAGTGGAAATTCACTACATTACAGAAGAACAAAATTATAGTCAACCAACAATAGTCAGAACGATTTACTGATGCATAATATAGACACATAGGCAGTCAAAAAATATTTTATGAAGAATTTAAAATCAACTTCAGTAAACACTAAAAAATAAAAATTAAAGTATTGGCTTGCCCGGTCAAAAGTATTTTCATATGTATAAGTTGGTGCTAAATACTTAATTTATTTCTCACATGTTTAAATTTTACACTTCCTAGATCATTGAATTTTAATATAAACTTTTCAATGAGATATATTACAACGGGACAAAGGTTTTGGAATATTGTCCCTATTGACACCAAACCATTATCTAGAACTGTCAAAGTAGGCCTTAATCACTGGTAATAAGTATCCAAATGAGGCACTTTGCAGATAGTGAGAATTAATTATTTGAAGGGTTAGTCAACAATATTGTATCAAGCATTGGGGGTTTTAACATATGAGTATTGACTATTTACCTCTTATTGTAAACAACATTACAGAAAAAGATCATTTTTATTTTCATACAAACCTAAAATTATATTCTAGTTTTCTAAAAAAGGGGCGGGGATTAAGAAGACACTTATATGCATCGTGCACTAATAGGATCACAGCATTTTTCTTTGATTTTGTGGAATAACCGCGCGAGTTCATGTCAAATAAAAGCGCATTAGGGATAATAACCCTGGAATGAGCGTTTTTTTTTGATAGATTATGGGTAGACACTTGTCCTCATCTTGCCTGATGGTAAGCAAAGGTGGGGACTAAGATGGAGCGTGCCTACTTATTAGGTGCCGACTCACTCTAGTCCTGAAAAGACCCGGGTTGTAATGAGGTGGGAACACAGAGGACGGCAAAAAATTCCATTCCTTTGCAGTACGCATTAAAAAAGTGGAAGCGAAACGCTTCGTGCGGAGCAGTGGAATTTCTACTACGTAGGGGTGGGTCTTTGCCGTTCTCTGGGTGCCTCGGAAGTAAAAGGGAGATGGTGGAATAAGATCAAACAGCTCTTGGGAACACTCCGAAATGTAACCTGTAAAAAACCGATAAACGGGCCACAAGACTCTGGAAATTTGACATTTTCAGAGTTTTTTCATCGATCAACCTCTTCGCCTGGCGCTCCACCGAGTCAAGGGCAGATAGCTGGTACTTAGCAGAACCGTCCCAAAGGTGGCTGCAGTATTCCATGCACGACCGGACCTGTGCTGGATAAAGTGTAAGAAGCTGCCCCGGCGTGAAATACCAGCTAACCTTCGAGAGTATGCCAAGCTTTTTAGCTGCAGTAGCCGCCTTCGCCTCAATAGAACGCCCAAAGTTGAGGTTCGGTGAGAGGTCGATGCCCAGTAGGCTTAAATGGTCCGTTAAAGGCAAGGGTACACTTCGGAATGTGGGAACCAAGTTGAACGGGTTCCTCTTGGAGCTGAAAAGACACGCCTGGGTCTTGGAGGCATTGAACTCGACTCTGTTAGCTTCCCCCCAATCCGAAACTTTTTGCAGGGTCAAGTTCACGCGTTCCACTATGTTCGCTCTGAGCAGCTCAATTTCGGTCTTCCCAGCCTTAGCATCGGACGTATATCTCTCTGCAACTGTTCTATCGTCTGCGTACCCAAAGATACCGGATTTCAACAGATCGTTGATATGTAGCAGAAAAAGTGTTGCAGAGAGGACCGATCCCTGGGGGACTCCGGCATTGATAGCCAAGGGATCAGACGAGCAGCCATCAATGACTACCCGAATCGATCTGTTCATCAGGAAATCGGCTATCCATGAGCAAAGGTTTGGGGGTAGTCCATATGAAGGAAGCTTGCTAAGCAAGCCGTCGTGCCAGACCCTATCAAATGCCTTTGAGATGTCCAGTGAAACCGCGAGAGCTTCACCGTACCTCTCAATGGCTTCGCTCCAGAGGTGTGTGGCATACACCAGAAGGTCCCCGGTTGACCGTCTTGGCCGAAAACCGTACTGTCGGTCACTGAGGAGGTCGTTACCTTCTAGAAAGCTAATATGACGAGCATTCAGTACACGCTCCATACTCTTATAGAGAATGGAGGTGATAGCTATTGGCCTGTAGTTTGATGGGTCAGCACGACTTCCCTTTTTGGGTACTGGCTGCACATTAGCAAGCTTCCAAGACCGGTGCTAAGAGCGACACGGTATAGGCGTGTGAGAACAGGAGACTACTCGGGAGCACAAGTTTTAAGGACTACCGCAGGAATTCCATCTGGGCCACTAGCTTTGTTCACATTCAGACCCCTCAGCGATAGAAGAACCTCCTTCTGGCGGATGTGAATCTCCGGCATTGCGGAACTGCTTGAGGGTAATGTGGGTGGAGGTTGGCTTGTGGGGTCTAGGTGCGAGTTTTCCGCAAAAAGAGAGGCAAATAGAATTGCCTTATCCTTAGCGGTGTGAGCCAGTGATCCATCAGGCTTCTGAAGGGGCGGTAGTAGGTAGTGGGTAGGCCGGCAGAAGTTCGTCTCGACCGATTTGGCAAGGGACCAAAAGGCTCTATTCCCCGATGGGTATGATGAGATTCTGGCCCCAATACGACCAATGTGGTCGAGGCGAGCCTTCTTCTGTGCTTTTTTGCAGGACTTGGCGGCTTTATTAAAAGCTTTCTTCTTGGCTCCGAGGTCGGCAAGTTTTCTACTTCGCGCGGCAGCCCATTCCTGATATGCCGACTGTTTAAGGGCATCAGCCTTTGCGCAGTCGGCATTATACCAGGGACGGGCGAAACGTTCGGTGGTCACGTCAGAATAAGGAATGAAGTACTCCATAGCTTGCCGTATCACGTTAACAATGTTGTCAGCGCAGATCGTAGGGTCCTCGGATGCAAAGCACATTTGCCGCCAAGGGTAAGATGCAAAAAAGTGACGCATCTCATCCCAATCTGCTGACTTGTATCGCCATCTCCGCCTTGCGGTTGCGGTGTGGCCTTCTACATCCGGTATTCTCGTTGGCTCAGTGACCAACTGGGTGAAGCTTAGCGATAATGTAAATACCGTAATGTAAACAAACAACACCTGACGACTAAGGAGGCTCTAGGGACTCTGTTTACAGACCCTGGAGCCTTTGAGCCGCCGAGGATGGTTGCCCCGAAAGCCTCCAGAGATCCAGAAGAAGTAGGCCCTCCTATGTCAGACATCGAGTTCAGTACAGTGAGGGTGCGGTTCCGACACAAAACCAAGGGCAAAGATCCGGGACCGGATAGTACCAGCTAGGGTTCTATGCTTAACGTTGGGCCCGCTGGAGAAGAAGTACTGGTTGGTGCTCAACATGAGCATCGCATCGGGCTGATTCCTCGAGTGCTGGAAAGTGCGTCCTCTCCGCGACTCTGCGTCCTCGGGAAGCCGAATCGCCCCGCCGGCTCGCTATCGGGGTACAGGCGTCCTATCTCAAAACGGTGGACTGAGAGGACCACATCGGCAGGGAAGGCTGTGGTTGCGCTGTCGCCACAGAATAGATAATAGTACTACGTACAGAACGGCCACTCACCTCCCCGCACTCATTTCAAATACCTCATCCCATCTGGTACTTCGTTGTAGACATCACTGATACATAGACAAGGGATCGCGCGATCGCTCGGGCGAATAGACGCGAGCGCCGGCCGATAACAGAGACAACGCTATGCGGGTAAAAGAGAAGGCAGTCACTGCACTTCTCGCGTCATTTCGATTGATAACCGTGCACTCAGCCCTACTAGATTCCACGCACACATTTGCGCGTGTGCGAACGCTAATGCAACGCATTTGCTAATGTAGTAGTGATAGGTAATTGATTTGCGAACGTTGTATGGAGTGTCCGAGGTGTGCTGTCGCTAGCCAGCCGCAACGCATTTAATAGCGACAAGTAGCCACGACTCCATAGATGTGGGGCTTTGCTTTCACGAAGTGCATCTCTATACTCGCTCCCTCATACACGACTACCTCCACAGGAGAGAGATTGTGTACGAGGGTGAGGATGGCAGCGTCCACTGATAGGTGCTGACGGCGGGAGTACCCCAGGGGTCTGCTCTGGAACCCGGTGTATAATTGAGTTCTGCGACGCGACCTACCGAACATGGAGGTCATGTGCTTTGCTGGCGACACACTGATCGCGGTAAAAGCACCGACGTTTGAAGAGGCGGTCGGCCTACTGTTCGTCGGCACGACAATAGTCGGCATCCACCTCTTGGGTCCATAAATTTTCGTCGACAAGACGATGGCCATGAAGTTTAGGCCTCTGCGTCGTCGCAGACCCCCAACGGGGCTCCGTATCTGAATGGAGGGAATCTAGGTTCCGATCGAGAACATAAAATATCTCGGGTCTAATTCTGGACCCCCGATGGGATTTCGGGAAGGCATATTTCCCCTACCTTGTCGTCCGTCTAGGGGGTATCAAACGAGTTAAACTTGGTGACCCCTCCGAAGGCGAAGTCCCAGCTTGTTTATACTGTTGGGCCTGTCTCCAGGGATCAGTTCGCTGAGACTTCCGATTCCGAACGTACTCGAGGGCGAAGAGGGTTCGGAGGGCGGTGTAGCCCCTTCAGCCATATTGATAACTGATTGTTTGATAACTGGTTACTTAAAAAGAAAATTTTTAACTGTTTCGTAACTAGTTATTTAAGGAGAAAACTTTTCCACATTCTTAACTATTGTAAAATTAACCAGCTTCGAAAAGATATTTTTTTTTCACTGTCTCATAACTGGTTATCAAAGAAGAAAATTTATTAAAATTGTTTTATTTTTGGTTTATACATTTTTAAGAAATATTTAAGTGCTTAACAGGAATCATAACTTTAACTGTCCTAATGGAAATAAGTCATAAACCCTTTTATTAGTAGTTCAGTTATTAGTACTTTTTTTTCGGGGGGAAATGCGCAATCGCACCGTACCCGCAGTTGGCTAGACGGCGGGCGTGTGTGGGGCTGGTCCGGCGGAGTGCCAGGCCGACCCACTAAAACCACCCGGTGTTCTCCCTGCCCTTGTGGGCGCGCATGGTAGGATCCACACTGCGACAACCACTACTAGCGCGTCCGGGCAAGCCCGGCCAGGTTGATCGGGCTATCGCCAAGGGGGGATTGCCCGAGAACACCAGGGTAATACCCAGACGGAGGGCCTTACGGCGGCGTGCATGGGGCCAACCGTGCAAGCAGGCCTCCACGGCAGGGCCACTAGACGGGCATTGCTTGTGCGAATGCCCGCCTTCGCCTGCCTATCCGTCTGCGGCGGAGGGGCTCCCCTCCGCCGCAGACTTGGGGATCTTCCTCCCGCTCCCTCTCCGCAGCCTCCCATTCCGCCTCGTCACGGAGCATGGCTACGACCATACTCGGCTGCGAGGGTCTCCGCCTCCCAGCTTCAGCTCGCTGCGCTGGTCGGTTATTAGTACCTACGGATGACCAAACTGATGAAACTTTCGACTTCAGAATACTATTATCAATTCTGTAACTTTCTTGTCGTAGGTATGTAAAAAAAGAGACTAACCATCTGCGCGTGAGATAGTAATATAGCTGAAAAGGTATTATTATTATAGTGCAGAAAGATCTGCGCAAGCTCAAGTTGCTTCTTTGTTTCGCATTTCGGTTAATCGACACGACCCTGAGCATGATCAACAGGAGCAGGATCCACTGTTACCATGCGTTCCGAAGCACGGAGGAGGGTGAGGTGTTGGTTACTATGTTAGGCCTGGTATAGGCTGATGTTGCTTAAATTTAGCAGTTGTTAGCTAAGCGCCAAAGCCACTGTACCACCGAGTTACCTTTTAAATAGTCGACCAACGGTGCCGGTGCTAGGATTCAAACATGCCTACTTCGTTAGACGGACGTCTAGAAAATTATTTCCATTTTAGTAATTTTTGGTAACTTAATATTTTTTTTGTAGCTACCTTTGTTTTCGCTGCAAACGGTCAGCGAAAACAAAGGCAGCTACAAAAAAAATATTAAGTTACCAAAAATTACTAAAATGGAAATAATTTTCTTCTCTGATAACTAGTTATGAAATAGTGAAAAAGAAAGTCTCGTTTGGAAGCTGGTTATCTCACAATAGTTACGAATGCAGAAAAATCTTCTCCTTAAATAACTAGTTACGAAACAGTGAAAAATTCTTTTTAAGTAACCAGTTATCAAACAGTCAGTTATCAATATGGCAGAAGGGGGTTTAGCCGGGCATGGGGCCACCGGCTGAATAACCGCTGATGAACCTAGTCCTACGGCATACCCAAGTGGGTGGTCTAGTCAACGTAGCCCCTTGGCATAGTAAAAAGATTCCCACAAAAAAAATGTATGCCACAGCGTAGTTTTAAAATATTACAAGTGCTAAAACAAAGGTTGTTGACTATCATATGTAATTTCTCACGCTTTTGACTTGATACACCGTTTAAGAGGAAACACCAAGGTCAAGAGAATTCAAAAATAGGTATTTGTAAAATGTATTACTGTCCGAACAACTGAACTGAGCGCGATAGGATGAATGGAGGATATTTTTGCGTTAAAAATTAAAGCAAGGTTTAATCTGTGTTTCTAGGTTTTGCTTTTTTCATAATATAATCTTCTACAATTTGTTTGCTAGATGTTTGAATACAGCAGAAAATTAGGTCGATTTTTTATGTTTTTGAAGGTTAAAAATGTCTTTTAATAATTAACTTAATAAAAAAAGGAAGACAGGAACATGCCTATAGTGGCCATTGATTTTATTGGAAAAAATAAAGCAACTAGTGCCATTATCCAGGAAGGAAACAGGGGACGTTTGTATGGAAAAACGGACTGTACGATTTCCTCTTAAGACTTACACAGTAAGTGAACAACGTGATGATTAAATAACGCAAAACTTCAGACAGCCCAACCTATTTTTATTATAATACTAGCTGTGCCCGCGAACTGCGTTTCGCCATCAAAATACTTAACACAGTGTTTAGTTTTTTTCCTACATTTTATTCCATAATAATTCAATTTTATTCTGCCTTTCTTGAGCATTGGCCATTTCGAAATTAGGACAATTTTCGTTGGTTCGTAATGCTCTTTTTCTAACAGTCCACAAAATTAAATACATTACATATTACTATAAACACTAAGTATTATTATTTTTTAGAGACATTATTGATATTGATTCCTCTTCAGTAGAAAGAACTACACAGTTGCAAGAATAATCTTTATCGTATTCATGTTTCGAATTAAATTAAACAATTGTTTAATAAATTAGAACTGTATACGAATAAAGTTTAGATTTTATAATGGGTGTTGGTAACACCATCAAAATATATTTTTTGGATATGACAACTTGGCCAATTTAGACTGGTCGTACAGTAAGCTCCTTGTCAAGCTATACTGTTTGACCTTTGGACCGTTCTTATGTCGCTCGTAATACTGGTGGTTTTCGTAGAGTTAATTTATAGCTATATTATATTTATATAGAATGGGGGGGTTACTGTACAAATACGTTTTCCGTATTCGATTTCCGATCACGGAATACAGACACGGAGTTTCGTGGACGTAGCGCAAACGTTCGTTTCTTCTCATTCGGGATTTTTACCATTCTACCTAAACGTACGTACAGAACGTGTTCCGTTCGTAATAAAAACGAACGTGTGCGGCAGTCAATGAGTATTTTGTATAGATTTGATGCATTCGGATGCCCACATTCAGAAAACGAATGCGAAAAAACGTATTTATGCAGTTAGCCTTAAAATGTATTGAGACTTCCGTTTTTGTAGGGTGTACGTGCGATATAGTGTTGGTGGCATAGTTCGGTTAGCAAACTCGCCGTGATGACTAACATCCAACACACAAACTTGGAGTTATCGTTAGTTAGTTCACGATCGTTGCATTATCACGGTCTCGAAGGACACTAAACACAAGTAACATCTAACATCAAACATCCAATAGGCCCCGAAGCGGTTCTCAAACTTTTTTGGTGACGGAACCCTTTTGGAAAGCGAAATACTTGACGGAACCCTAAAATAAAAAAATTGTTTTTAAAAGTGTATTCTTTATTAATAAGCATAATAAAAGTACGACCAAAGAGGGTGTTTTGATTTTTTCTAAATTATTGCGGAACCCCTATAGGGGTATTGTGGAGCCCTAGGGTTCCGCGGAACACACTTAGAGCATGGCTGCTCTAGGTACTCTTAAGGGCCTACTTTCATTTATTACCCCTATTGCTGGGTTTGAAAAGCAACTGTTATGTCTTTTTTGAGCGGCGGCCATGTTGAATTTACGTCAATGTTGCTACGTTCATAGTGCTCTACTGATCAAGGCCTTTCATTTCATACCCATATTGCTGGGTTTAGAAACGAACTTTTATCCGTTATTTTGAGCAGCGGCCATATTAAATTTTATGCTATTTTCCTAGGTTCATAGTGCTCTACTCTTCAAGGCCTTTCATTTGATACCCATATTGCTAGGTTTGGAAACTAACTTTTATCCGTTTTATTGGAGCGGCGGCCATGTTGAATTTAGGGCGATTTTCCTAAGTTCATAGTGCTCTACTCATCAAGGCCTTTTATTTGATATGCATATCGCTGGGTTTGGAATCGAACTTTATCGGCAGTCATGTCAAATTAAGTCAACGTGGCTAGGTTCAATGTGTTCTACTCTTTAGGTTCTTCGTTCAATATCCATGTTTCTTGGGTGGATCCAAAAAAATGTGATCCGTCATTTTAGACATTAGGATCAAGAGTCCCGTCCCGTCCCTCTACGCGTTACCCAGAACATTGCAGTCAGATATTTTTTTTAATTATCAATATTAATCTATTACTTTTAATAGTTTTAAATGGATGAAAGAGTTTGATTCCTTAGTCCTAATGTAAAAACATAAAACACCTTTCAATATACCTTGAAAGGGGTATCTTTACTTTTCAACATTTCAAATATTTCAAAAATTGTACCGATTTTGTGAAAATTAGTCAAGAATTAAACCAATCTACAAATGTTATTGCGACTCGATACTATCATAAAAAATGCTTTATACATTGGTTGTATGGCTTGATCCTTTTGCCTTACCACCACGGTACGATATAAGAAAAGACAATTTGGTTGGCGAAATCCAGTTGGGCACAGCCATTAACAGAAAATATTAAATTTTATTTGTATTATGTGAAACACTTCATTCCTGCCTTTCAACTTTCGAAATCCAATTACTTAAGATCAGGCTGTATGGCGTAGTTCCATTGCCTTTCCTTCGTGGAAGAAAATACCTTCTCTCTGTATGTGACAGACTTGTCAAAATAATTTCAAGTGCGCCATGTTGTTTTTCTACATAAAGCATTGTTCGAAAATTTTATATGGTATTTTTTCACAAAAAATAAAAAGTGAATTTAAACAAACGAAATTATGCCTAAATGTTCTTCCGGAAAATTCTAAGCATTGTGGTGTAAGCCATATCAAATTCTGTCCAGTAGTTTCGGAGATCTTTCCGGACAAACAGACAAACAAACAAACAAACAAATAAACAAACAAACAATGTTTTTAAAAACTATTCTATCGTGTTCTGCTAATGATTTTAAGGCGACCTGTGTATTTTTTTTCTTAATATTTCGCAATTACAGATTTTTGTACCCCTACGATTTTATTATACAGGTGTCCCAAAAAATAGTGTCAAGCGAAAGTCCAGAGTTAGAGCATCTCTTGGAGTACCCGAATCACCCCCATGTATGTTCCGCGATTATTCGTAGTTTTAGAGTAATAATTTTTTTCTGACTTTTTGAAAATTTCGATCTAAAGAACTTAAAAATTTTTAATAAAAAGAAGTTGAACATATTTTAATGTTTTTCTTTATGCCACTGAATTATCTTTAGTGCTTCTTTTATGTCTAAAATAATCAGCTTCGTAACTTTAGTGGAAATTTAGAAAACAGTAGTGTAAAGTCAAAATTTGAATGTTAGTGAATAATTACTTAAAAATTCATCTTTAAATTAAAAATCTAAACAGGCGAATTCATGGTTTCTAAGTATGTGTAAAAACTTCTCTAGACTCTCTGCTTTCATAATAATTAAAAAAAAAGTACTTAATAGGGCTCCTTTGGCTTAAATCGGCCATCAAAGACAGCAAGGTGAAAATTTCATAAAACTCGACTTCTGAATATTTTTTTTTTTTAATTCCAATTATTTATTAATAAACCAAAAATGATTGTAGAAAAGCTAAAAATTTATTATTTGAAGGTCAAAAATAACTGTTCCTGCTGCCATCTTTAATAACCTTTGAAGGTTTATTATAACTTAATAAATGAAACAAAACATTATTTTCAAAGTATTTATTATTCGATCGCTTAAAGAAAGTTTTCAAAATGACGACCTTCGTGCTCAATACATATTCTACATCGTCTAAAAAAGTTTTCTTTTAAATTTATAAATGCAATTCTGTTGTTTTTTATTGTTTCTTCCGCTTGTCTTAATTTTGTTCTTAACACTGTGACGTTTGTAATGTCCTTGGCGTATACTAATTCCTTGTAGTATCCCCAGACGAAAAAATCTATGGGGTTCAAGTCGGGGGACCGTGGCGACCACGCAATGGGCCCTCCACGACCGATCCATCTGCCTGAAAATGTTTCAGACAAATGTTGTCTAACATTTCTAGCAAAATGGCATGGAGCGCCGTCGTTTTGAAAAATCATATTTCTCCGCGTTAATAGGTCTACATCTTCTAATAAGACGCCGAGATCACGTCGTAGAAATTGCAAGTAGGCCTCGCTGTTCAGTCGGTCCGGTAGTTCGAACGGACCAATCAGCTGTCCGTTTAGGATGCCTGACCACAAATTGATACTAAATTGTTCTTGGAAATTAGATTCCCTTGTGAGGTGTGGATTTTCAATACTCCACGAATGGTAGTTATGCGCATTAAACACCCCACATCGCTTAAAATGTGATTCATCAGTCCATAGAATATTTTTAAAGAAATGTTCGTTTTCAGCTTGTCTCCGTAACATTTCCTGACAAAATGCCACCCTTCTCGGGTAGTCTGCGGGCTTGAGCTGCTGAACTTTCTGGATGTGATATGGGTGAAAACGCTCTTGATGAAGTATTCGATGTGCTTGTGATTTCGGAATTCCGATTCGACGTTCTATTGTTCTTACACTAACTGATGGATCTCTCACCACTTCTTCGACCACTGATTGGACAGTATCTGGGTCACTCATTTCAGATGGGCGCCCCGATCTTCTACCTGGTAGGCGTCCTTCCATGTAAGAGTTATGTACTCTTAAAATCATGCGATGATCAGGCCAAGTTTCAGGCTGAGGTCCACCTCCATTTTGTACTTGCTGCCGGAACAACCTGGCTGCTTCAGAAGCATTTCCTCTTGCATATCCATAAAAGTAATGCGTAAGAGCATATTCTTGCGATGAAAAAGACATCACAAAATGAAGAGCTTGAAAAGTCCGTTAAGAATGCCAAATTTGTCAAAATCCCGTATTCACACAAAACCAAATCGTAATCGCACTCAAGGTCCGTAAAGAAAGCAAAGTTCGTCAAATAATCACAAATGAGCGTATCGTACGTAAGGCGCAAACAAAAGCAGGCAAACGACTGGCGCCAGAACACAATAGGCGCTCGGACTACACCCCCCGCCTCATCCCCTTGTCACAAAGAATAGCATTCCTCAGTTACAGTTATCCATTTCGCCAATGAGAGTGAGAGAGATAGCAATAATGCGGTCTCTTTCATATCCTCTCACTCGGGAAATTTTTTAGCAGGTAAGTACTGCGTTACATCCAACACTACAACCGATGTGATCCGCGAGAAATATATTTAAATATGGGTTTCATGTAGTTAATTTTTGCTAAATTGTAATTAATCTGAACCTTAGAAATTGTAAAAAGACCAGATATTTTTTTTTATCATCTGATAGGAATTTGGTAAATTTTATGAAATTTTCACCTCGCTGTCTTTGATGGCCGATTTAAGCCAAAGTAGCCCTATTAAGTACTTCTTTTTTAAATGATTATGAAAGCAGAGAGTCTAGAGAAGTTTTTACACATACTTAGAAACCATGAATTCGCCTGTTTAGATTTTTAATTTAAAGATGAATTTTTAAGTAATTGTTCACTAACATTCAAATTTTGACTTTACACTACTGTTTTCTAAATTTCCACTAAAGTTACGAAGCTGATTATTTTAGACATAAAAGAAGCACTAAAGATGATTCAGTGGCAAAAAGAAAAACTTTAAAATATGTTCTACTTTTTTTTATTTAAAATTTTTAAGTTCTTTGGGTCAAAATTTTCAAAAAGTCAGAAAAAAATTAATACTCGAAAACTACGAATAATCGCGGAACATACATGGGGGTGATTCGGGTAGTCCAAGAGGTGCTCTAACTCTGGACTTACGCTTGACACTATTTTTTGGGACAGCCTGTATATAGAGAAGAGATAATTAACAAATTAAATCCTCGCCATTAAACAGAAAGATAATTATTTACGAAGATATGTCCATCTTTCTGTTTCGTTGTATATCTTGCAAATTTTAAAATCTATGGTGACACGCACACCGCTGATAAGAGGTAAAGAAAACAGAGTTAAGTAAAGGTAAATAGGCAACACCATCTACCAATACTACCCAATGAAATGTGTCGCATTCCTGGAAAGTATGGGAAAGATTTTTTTTAGTATAACAAGAATTAATATAGTAAACGAATTTTAGTATATCCATATCCTTGTAAATGTATAAAAAGCTTACAAAAATGCACAAAGATCTTCCTAAAAAGGCACAAGAATGCTTAGGAGCTTATCTATAATTTTAACATCATTCAACCATTAAGCATAACCCATATCCATTGCTTAGGCGCGTTTTATGGATCACGGCACAGATCGAAACGACGCATGACAAACGAATGTGCGGTTGCAGGCATGCAGCCCCGCATGATCAATTTTGGTGATTGGAGAGCCATGCCACATTGACAGCGATTTTGGGCTTAGAAAGAGGGGGCATCTAAACTCTGTATTGCAATGTGGATTGCGCCTTACAAGTGCCAGAGAGCGTATCACAGTTAGTAGTAATTGGGAAAAATATCAACTTTGCATTGAACCACATGACGTGTTTTCTCCATATAGCTGGGACAAAATAAAAACATTCCGGAAATGTTAACCCTAAACCTTCAAAATACACTACATTTCAATAATGGACGCGGACGTATCAATTATACTCTCGATTCTGAACATAGTTTGTTTTTGTTCTGGTTTTGCGTAATATTATTAACACGCTGTATACCATGGGGACTATAATATGACAAATACTTAAGTGAGCTTCTGAAGTCAGAATACATAAATATTTTCATAATTTTGATACCCTATATTTGATCATTCCAAATTACTACTAGGAACTTACATTGGCCGTATTTTCATTTAATGTCGTTTTCACACACTTGTGTGTGTATATACAAGGCAAATTTTTAGTTATGAGTATATCACTGTGTACCTGAGGATATGCATTAACTTAGGCCCGTTACCATCAAGACCATCAAGTTGAACAAATGTCACTATGGGGGCCACTCTGAAATCCCGAAAAAAAATCTACTATGCCATATATTTCGGTCTAATAGGTTTCGAACTTTTCTATCAAGCAGCTGTTTTTTTTATCGCGATTTTAGTACTTATTGGTCGCATAGTGAAAGTTACTCAGTTTGGTGGTCTGAATTATAGGCCCAAATTAATGCATATCCTCAGGAATGTAATACATAATTTAAGGCACACTTCAGGACACGGTAGTAGGATGATTTGAATATTAATAAAAAAAATAACTCACCTAATTAATTTTTATATTAATTTTCTAAAATATCCAGAAAATTCTGCACTAGTATTTTTTTATATAATAATGGATATGTCCTGAAGCATCCCTCAAAGGACAATGTCGAAAATCGCCCCATGACCAACAAAGATTTGATTTACGTCATAATTATATGCATATTTTATAACACTCATAACAAATATATATATTCGACGGACAAATCAAAAATATATAAAAGTACTTTTAGAAACAAAACCAAATGATGTAAAATATAGGAATGGTTTATTGTTACCTTTGCTCTAATGAATAGAATTGAGTTGATTTCATGTAGGTATGGCCATTTATTTATATATATAAATTAAGTTTTTCATAACTTACAACGTAAATTAAATTAAAACATACGTCAATTGACTACTCACGCACTATGGCTTGTTAGTTCATCGTGTTTTTGACTTGCTTTATAATTTCGAGGTTTCTTGTTCTTTACTACGTGGCTATAATATCGTCCTTTGATTGATTGCAATTATTATTATTTTAATAATTGTATAGGTATGGACTATTTGTGTTGCTCTAACGAGTTAAAGTGTTACTTCAACTAATCTCAAAATCTGATTCATTTTGATATTTAATTCGACTTCGAAGCTTGTCCGTAGTAATTGATGTGGACGTACAGTATTTACTAATGTCTAATTATACGAAAAGCATTTTTTACTGCTGTTGGTGTTGGGGCGAACAATGTATGGACACAGAACAATGTCCTTTTCCGGGATGTAAAAAAAGTTACCTGTATATAATTTTGTAATGACAGGCCGATTTTTTATTAAGTACCAGTTTAATATAAGGATATAAAATAAGACACTTAAGGCGCATTTAATGTGTACTTTAATTTCATACTTTTAGGTATACAAAACTAAGAATATTTGCATTAAAACTCAAAAAGAAATTGAATGATACGATGACTCAATTGCAAAGTACAGAGCAAGACAAGGCAAAACTTGTAAAGAAATTAAATGAACAAGAAAAATCGCAGTCTGTTGCAATTATTGATGAAACTGATAGTTGTAAAGTAACAGATACGTCTGATCTACACAATAACCTTAAAACTTTAACTGAAGCTGTTGCGGCATCAGAACAAGTCCGATTCGAAATAGAAAAGTTAAAGGGTAATTTTTTTTCATCTATAAACTTTCTTTTTTTTAAATATTAAGCTTTATGTTTCATTGTGTACATTATAGGAGAACTCGATAGTAAAAACCAGCAGTTAGTCGCCGAAATTGATGCACATAAAATGACTAAAGATAGTTTAGAGAAAGCGCGCCGGGATGCCAAAAAGAAAAATGTACTAAGTCTTGAAATGGAAGATTATGAACGCTCAATGAAGGAATTAACTACGAAAATGGAAGATAAGAAAAAAAAGATGGTGCAGGTAAACTATACATGCAGGTAACATGCTAAGCTAGTGGTGAATATATAGTAATTTCAAAAATATGTTTTTTCAGATGGAATCTATAATCGACACTCAAGAAAGTACCATAACTGCAATGAAAACGCAAATCAAACTACTTGAAGAACAATTAAAATCGGAAGAATCGCAAAATAGGTTAACGAAGGAAGAATTACTGCAGGCCATGGAAGAAGTAAAAGAGAAGGAGCATATTATTCAAGCTAAAAATGGAATTATCTCTAAATTGGAAAATGAACTTGAAGATTCAAAGAGGAAAAATGAAGAAGCTGACCTGGAATTGACCGCGATGCTGACTGATAAGGAGAAACATATAATTTCCTTGGGAGAAGAGAAAATCGAATTGAACAACAAAGTCAAAAGACTAGAGTTTAAGTGTATAGAACTAAATGAAACATTAAGAATAACAAACATAGAGCTAGCAGATTTGAAAACTGAATACACAAGTTATAAGGCAAGTCAATTTTTTTTTGTTTGACATTCATGTAAAACTTAAATTCAGATATAATTGACTGTATTTCTGATGGGTTTGGATTAGGTGAGAGCCCAAGCTGTGTTAAGACAAAATCAAACTGTTGATCATAGTCAAGAAGAACAACTTAAAGAAGAAGCTGCAGCTCTGCGAGCACAAATAGAAACATTGACTGCAAAGCTCACCCAGTCCCAGTAAGTTTAAAACTTTTGTAATGAATTATTAATGTTATAATTTTATAAATTTTGATTTAATTAGTTATAATTATTGTTACGGGTGTTTTAAAAAATGCCAACTTCCACAAAAGAAAACATTTATTACGCCCTCGACAACAAACACTCTAAAACATGCAACACCGCTTAAAATGCACTGCACTCCGCACTACGTAGTATACAACAACTCAAAACACAGTTCTTATTTTAAAGTAGACTAGCACTTATTATCACTCGTAGTGATTGCTTTGATCGCTTCGAGTCAACTCTGTTTAGGCGTCGCATGCACCGCATTCACGGCTAACGCACTGTTCAAAATGCGTAGCGCGACCTTCCAGAATTTTCCTCGGAGGTTCGTAATGTTCGTATTTTTCTATACTTTTCTATTAGATTCCAGAACCTTCCAGTAGGTTCACGAACTTTCTATAAGAGAATCTTTACAGACGCCAATCACAATATCTACGACTCGGAGCGCGAAAACGAATGTGTTTATGCGTCCATCGTAACAATATTATGCATGGCAAATGTAGATGAGTCCACAGTAAAAATATGTCATCAGATTTTTTTAATGTTCCAAATTAGAGCTGCTCTTGTGATTGTAAATGATTTTTAGGGCTGAACTATTTTTTGTTAATTGTCTTTGATAAGTTAGACGATTGTTTCCGATGTTTTCCGATGCCCATTATTTATCTTGATTTACAGTGCCCAAAGCACGAACCACTATTATACTTATGGCACGGAAATAGTATATACAGCAAGTGGATTCGGCCCCTCTTTGAAATTGTATACCTACGGCCGCTCGGCATCGCTTGGTGCGTGGCCCGCGATAGGGCTGCTCGCTTACCGACCGTGCGCTCCGTTTGACTCGTGCGTATGCCCTGCGGCGAACTGCATTCGTAACAGCCCTTGTAGCTATGCGATCCAATTGCGATCCAGATCGAGGCGCGTAGGCATAGCGCGTGTTTCGACCGTTTCTATGAAAGTCATTCTACTGTATATACGATTACCGTCGTTATGGTAATCGTAATCGTATTATTTCTATGAAAACGCCGCAGCGCCGCGACGGTCGTTTAAGAAACTAAATGGTATCGTAATGTTAATGGTAAAGTTAACGAGGGCTAAAGTATGAGAATCGTCAGCACACTTTTGACATGTAGTATCGTTTTATTCGACAGCTAGCTATTGTAATATCTCTCACTGAGTATTTCACAGTTAGAGAACTTTTTTTTTTATTTTTTTTTCCCGGGGGGAAATGCGTAACCGCACCGTACCCGCCGTTGGGTAAACAGCGAGCGTGTGTGGGGCTCTCCCGGCAGCATGCCAGGCCTACCCACTAAAACCCCCCGGTGTTCTCCCTGCCTTTAAGGGCGCGCTAGGTAAGGTCCACACTGCGACTCCACTACCTACGCGCCCGGGCAAGCCCAACCCACTGGTCGGGCTATCGCTAAGGGGGGATTGCCCGAGAACACCAGGGCAATCCCCAGACGGAGGGCCTTACGGCGGCGTGCACGGGGCCAACCTTGCACGCAGTCCTCCACGGCAGGGTCATTAGACGGGCATCGCTTGTGCAAATGCCCGCCTTCGCCTGCCTATCCGTCTGCGGCGGATGGGAGCGGCTTGAGGATCTGCCTCCCGCTCCCTCTCCGCGGCCTCCTTCTGCGAGATTACATCCTCGCAGAAGGAGGCGACAGCCCCCCATTCCGCATCGCCGCGGAGCATGGCCACGACCATGCTTGGCAGCGAGAGGTCTCCTACTCCCAGCGCAGCGAAAAGCTCGCTGCGCTGGGGTCGCCATGCCGGGCACTCCAATAGGGTGTGCTCGGCAGTGTCGTCGGGAGCGTCGCAGTGGTGACACCGCGGCGTTTCTTCCCGACGCGCGACCCGGTGCAAATAGTGACCGAAGCAGCCATGCCCGGTCACTACTTGCACCATGCGGAACGTGAGACTGCCCTGCCGGCGCCCAACCCACTCCTCCAACACCGGACGAATCGCGTCGATCGTCCGGTGGCCGGCAGCTGGGGAGGCGAGTGCCTCACCCCACTGACGCAGAGCCTCCCTCTGCGCAATGGTACGAATCCGCTCCACCTCTTGTGGAGCGGACCGTCCCCGTCGTTCACGAGTAGCAACCCGATGTCGATACACCTCCGCGAGGACGCGTGCGTCGACATGCCACGGCGTTTGGCCCGCAAGAACGCAGGCCGCGCCGTGACTGACCGTGCGATACGCTCGCACGGCCCGGGTCGCTATGACCCTCTGCGGACGTCGCAAGAGGGCCATCGTTCGGGGGGAGAGGCACTCCGCCCATATCGGGGCTCCGTAGAGTGCCATCGACCGTATCACCCCGTGATACAGTCGACGGCACGCCGATCCTGGTCCTCCTATATTAGGGAGGACCCGTCCGAGTGCGGCTGCGGCGGCGCACAGCCGTGGAGCGAGGAGCTTAAAATGCTCCTCGAAACTCCATCGGGGGTCCAGAACTAGGCCGAGGTACTTAAAGTGCGCCTCGACCGGTATACGGACCCCCTCACAGTTAGAGAACTATCGTTACGTTACGAGCTCACGATAGTCTTACGATAGTGTTTCTAGCTGTCCATTTAATATCTCATAGTAAGTAAATACGATTACTATACTGTTAGAAAGAGGGAAAATTATCTCTAAAACATTCCTTTTATTGCTAATAATACTATAATGAGAGTGGTTCGTGCTAGGGGTACTGTACATGTACTCGAGTCTTGTTGCGGCGTTTTGAATGCATTAGTGGAATAAAAATATATATTCCTTGCTATAGATGATTAATATGCCTTCAGTATATTAAGTGTAGAACAAAAATGTAAGCATTGATTGTACATTTACTTTTGTGTCAAATATTGTAACTTATAAGGGTATAAGGGCAAACCTCTGGCGTTGGTTCAAATCCTATATAACTAATCGCACACAAAAGGTGATAAATGGAATTGAACCAAGTATTGTCACCGTAACCTCAGGAGTCCCGCAAGGCTCGATTCTAGGACCCTTGTTATTTATAATTTTTATAAATGACAAATACATGTTTTACAGTAATTATTTGCTATATGCAGATGACCTCAAAATCTATCACACGATTAATAGCTGCGCAGATCAAGAAAATTTTCAACATGATTTAGATGCTTTTACGAGCTATTGTTTACACAATAAGCTAAGTCTTAGCTTAAATAAATGCAATATAATCACATTTACGAAAAAAAGGAACACCTATCACTATCCTTATAAGCTTTGTGGCGTAACACTGGAAGTAGTAGATCATATTAGGCACCTCGGTGTTATATTAGACAGGCGGCTTCATCTTGACATGCATGTGGACAATATTATTAACAATATAGGATGTATGGTTTTACGATGCGTTCTAGCACAATGTTTAAAGAACCGTCAACTTATCTATGCCTATTTAAGTTGTTGATTCGCTCATAGATTGAATATGCTATACCTGTATGGAATCCTTACTACAATAAATACACTAATGCACTTGAGACTGCAGTACTGCACAGAGGTTATTCCTAAGAGCTATGCATTATAGATGTTTTCATAGGTATCTGTCAATTACTTTGTAAATATAAGCTACTAACATTAAGACATAGGCGCTTGCTGCTTGAGGCAATGTTCCTCTACGATCTATGTTACTGCAAATATGACTGTATTGACCTACATAACAAATTATGCTATAGGGTCCCGTATAGGACACACTGTCACAATCACATACAGCTCTTTTCCACTGCTCCATGCCGTACTAATGCTGCGGGCAAGCGAGTTCCGTTGCATCGAATGTTAGACTTATAACAGTTTTTTTTTAAATTTGATCGATGTGATGAACACACGAATCAGTACATAAAATAAGCAATAGTTAGAAAACTTGAATGTATGCAAAATTCTACAGACAATATTTGACTAATGAAATATTGCACACACCGCTAAATAATATAAAACATAAATTATAATAGACAATATAAATCTATACTAATATTATAAAGCTGAAGAGTTTGTTTGTTTGTTTGCTTGAACGCGCTAATCTCAGGAACTCCTGATTCAAATTAAAAAATTCTTTTTGTATTGGATAGTCCATTTATCGAGGAAGGCTTTAGGCTATATAACATCACGCTACGACTAATAGGAGCTGAGCATCAATGACAAATGTTGCAAAAACGGGTAAAAAATATACGGCGAAACGTAGTTCGCTGGCACAGCTAGTGTATAATATAGGAATAACTGAAATATAAAAGTATAAAATATGTGAATAATAAAATAGACTTTAGGAAGTTGGAGAATATGAACACCACCGTCTTTCAACTACAGTTTCTTAGTTATATGTATAATTAATTTAGATGTGGATAGCGTTGCTGGTAGCACAGTTATAAATTATTGTTTATTTAAAGCTTTGTATAATTAGTTTGTGCATACTGTTTGTTATCCCAAATAAATGAAAAAAAAAAGTATTATAAATGTACACTATTGATAATTTACAGGGAACAGTGTAGCGAGATCAGCACAGATGTGGAGACGTTGCGCCGCCGGTCATCGGAGGCTTCCAACGAGGCAGCACGCGCACAGCATCGCACTGTCCGCCTGCAAAATGACCTCACGCGGCTGTCGCAACAACTTGAATCTGAAAGATCGCAACATAAATTGCAGGTTATTTCAATTTAGCCATTAGTTAACAGAAGCGGATAACTTGCCATATTAACCGCGAACTATTAGAAAATACGAATTCTTGAAAATTAGCTGAGACATTTCTAAATATGTTGGAACGACGATCATCGCAAGGTGGCTGGAATTTGCACTTATTCGGACATTATTGGGTTCGAACCGTAATCGTATAGTACGAGTTATGTACAATAAGCTCCTTGTCAACCTAAACTGATTGAACTTTGGACCGTTCTTATGCCGCTCGTAATAGTGGTGGTTTTTGTAGTGTAAATGTAAAGCTTGAATGGGAGCTTACTGTACTAGTACACCTTTTTCGTGCTATTATATACCTTGGATTTATACCACTATTGATACAATAGTGGTATAAATCCAATACGGTCGGCGAAGAATGTGGTGTATCAGTTTTGACAAAACTTCGCGTTGACAAAACTTGTGAGTCCATGTACCATGCTAAGCTATTTTTTATGGGATGGGATATCTGTCCTGCTCGTAAGAGGACTCGCCGAGGAGAGACACGTCACGTCATTGCTGCACAATGTCATGGGAACTCGAAAGAATACTTCACCACACCTTAGACTTACTCTGAACAGACGAACTGCATCTCAACTGCATTCCGACTCCAAGTTGCAGTTCGAATGCAGTTGACACAACTGTAACGAAACTGCACACCACTCGTGCAGTCCAATATCACTGCTAGAACCTATCAATTTAAACCGTGTTTTCGCTACTCGACATTGGCAAAATTGTCAACTCTGACAGAAGCCACTTATCATAAAAATTTAATTGAATTGCAGTCGCTGTGCAGTTGATGGAACTGTACACCGACTGCAAGAGAACGGCAAGCAAAGAAATTAGTGTTCACAGAGGATGTAGGTACCTATCCCCAAGCAGTTGGATCAACCGCATTAGGACTGCACGGTTGGTTTGCAGTTTCGTTGCAGTTGTGCCAACTGAACTGCATCTGAATCACAATTTTGCAGTCGGAATGCAGTTGAAATGCAGTCCGTCTGCATAGAGCCTATGACAAGCCCCTCTCACCTCCCAGGTCCTGCGATCCTGTGCTGGGCCTGCCGGTGTTGGTACATAAAATACAATGCATAGTAGGCTATTGGCTGTAGTGATACTCACGTGGGCACCATTTGTCGCAGTAAATGGAAAGATTTATGTATATATTTCATAACGAAGCCTTATTATTATTAATTTTAGGATCACAGAATATTTATAGTAATAGTGGGAATATTTTTGGGTGGTGGTGGAATGAGGTTAAATATTCACAGTAGGGTGAGGCGGTACGGCATGCGTTACCTATATTATGGATGGCTTAAAGCCACTGTGGATATATTTGAGATCGAGACGGACTCCATTCACTGGACGCTTCAAATAATGCTAATGCTTCAAATATATATCTTTATCGGCCTGGTTATTTGCATTAGCAATATTTTGGATAATGTGAACAAGGCCACATATACTGCATCTTTAATGTTAAAAGTGTGAAGCCCGAGAGAGGTACATTCATTATATCTGGCTAAGTCGTTATATGAAGGAGAGAGAAGCAATTTTTTTTCCTGTTTCATACCCATTTTGGAATTCCAGGTGGCCTTGTTTATATCATATCCACAGACGTATAAAGGGAAGCAGACATAACATAATTTTACTCACACATTTGTCATAAGTAATGTTTATCGTTTTTACTTTCACTCCAAAGTGGCTATTTCTGTTTTTCGTCTATATACTAACGCACACATGGACGCCATGTTTAGTCGTTAAAATAAGAGACAAATGGCGTCGTGACATTGTGTTAGAATGTTTTGTTTTGTGATTATAAATAAAAATAACTGCTAATCGGCAAGGACAATGGTAAAGTGCTGTGCCCCGAAGTGTTCTAACGCATCATATAATAAAACTCCAGAAATTACAATAAAATTAAATTAATATTGTTTGTGTGTGAGTAATGTTTATATGTGGTAAAGTTGCCACGCTTTTTGTTTACACAGTAAGCGTTTAAATACGTTTAGTCTGCTTCCCTTTATATGTCTCTGAGCATATAAAAAAAAAACAGTGTGAATATTAAGTTATTACATGCTATAAAGTATTATTTTATTTTTCCCAGGTTTCTACTTTGACGCAGTGTTACAAAACCCAAATAAGTGAGTTAGAAGTGAAACTTCAAAAGGAAACCAATTCACTACGCAAGCAACTAGTTGCTGCTCAAGAAAGTGCCAGTTCTAATGCACGCGCGGTGGTGTTGAACAACGTCAACAATGAGTACATGCTCCCGGTCATACCGAAAGATGATTGCAGTGACAGCGAGATGGATATCAACGTTTCTATGATACCCAGAGAAGAAGGAGAGGTTAGCTGTTTTATTATTAATACACGTGCCATTTGCACATTCAGACACATGAACAGCCAAGTCCTGGAAGGTACTATATCAAAGTCTGCCCCCCTAAAATGACCACCCAAACGCGATATGATAAAACAATATGTCGATATAAACTGTTAAATAAGTTGGATTTTTTAGTTATCTTGAAGTTTTATGTATGTTTTGGATATTAGTATTATTATTTTGGACATTGTTAATACAGTGTGTCCTCGGATAAGGTGCACAAACGAAAATGGGTGAAACTAGACTACAATTTATCGATAAAAAAAAGAGAAAAAAAATTAAAAAATTAAATTGTATTTAATATTGGTTTTTTATTTTTTTATTCTCTTTTTAAGACCTTTTGTGTTTGTAAAATTGTTACAATGTAACCACTGCGTGGATTTTGTTTAAATAAAAACAATAATGATACCAAAAGTAATAACTGTATGGTAAATAGAAAAAAGTACATAAAAGCAGTCAATAGGGAGAAAAACATTTTTTTTTCACTTTTTTGGGGTTTTGGGGTGGGATGGGTGGGAAAATTTATGGGGTGTGATGAAACAATGGGTGTACAGCACTACCGTTAATACGGGGGCCGAACTTCACGATCGCATTGTCCAATGTGCGGAAAATATAAAAAATGACCCCGACATGGTCCGCAGGGCTACGCAACAGATTTCCTTACGTGCAATGATGTGCTTGCAACTTAATAAAAAGTGTTTTTTTTAGATTTTTTGTAATAAATACTTATTGTGATTTGTTTTTCTTGTTTTAATCAATTTCATTTACACTGAAAAAGCTTAGCTTATGTTTAAAAAATGCTTAAACGTGTTTTAACTAAATACCAATTTAAGAAAACTACCTCAGCGGTTGACAAAAAGGCAGCGGCGCGGGCGCCAGGGGACAGCGCGTTAGCAGGGCCTGCTAAGTTAATTATTTAATTAAAGCCTCGTAGCTAAGCATGTATTAGAGACAGAATGTTGATTTTTTTTGTTGAAAAGGTTATAAGGTCTGGATTAATAAGAGGTAATAAAAAGAAATTGTTATAGGGGGCATTATTTGGTAAAAATAAACATTTACTAAAAATTTAACACTTTTATGTTCAAAATTAGTGAAAAAAAAATGTTTTTCTCCCTATTGACTGCTTTTATGTACTTTTTTTTATTTACCATATAGTGTTAATCTTTTGGCATCATTATTGTTTTTATTCGAACAAAATCCACGCAGTGGTTACAATGTTACAATTTTACAAACACAAAAGGTCTTAAAAAGAGAACAAAAAATTAAAAAATCAATATTAAATACATTTTAATTTTAATAATTTTTCTCTTTTTTTTTATCGATAAATTGTAGTCTAGTTTCACCTATTTTCGTTTGTGCACCTTATCCGGGGACACTGTATATTAATGTCGATAAAATTTCAAGGTAGCCATTATATCCAACATATTTTGATAGTTCATATCGATTTATACATTTATTTATCGATTTACTATATCTATATACACGGTGTTTCATAATAACCAATAAATAATCAATGCGTTATCTAAAACTAATTATTGAAATGTGTTTACATGTAATGTCATTCAACCCAAATTTTCATGTATATCATCGTATCATCATCATGTCTATGATTTACATGAATTATTATATTTTGAAACACCGTGTATATACACGGTGTTTCATAATAAGCAATAAATAATCAATGCGTTATCTAAAACTAATTATTAAATTGTGTTTACCCGTAATGTTATTCAACCCAAAATTTTCATGTAAATCATAGACATGATGATGATACTATGATTTACGTGAAAATTTTGGGTTGAATGACATTACGTGTAAACACATTTTAATAATGAGTTTTTGATAAAGAATTGATTATTTATTGGTTATGAATAGTAAAATTAAAAAAGCATGTAAATTAAGAGATAAATTATTTACGAAATGGATAGCTGATCCAACAAATAGAATATTCAGGGAAGAATACAATGCATCAAGAAATTACGCAAATAAAATTATAAATAAAAGTAAAAACACAAAACTAAGAGACAAAATAATTAACAATAAAAAGAATCCAAGGGCACTGTGGCAAATATTAAATTCTATAACAGGTAGGGCAAAACCAATAGCGGACACTATTATACTAAATGCATTTCTAAAAAATAATAATACAATTTCTACTATAGTACAGAAATTTGCAGAATGTTTTAATATCACATCAAATAACATGCCAATTTGTGGCGTTAAACTGTTGGAAAAGGAAACATATTCTAATCCAATCAACTTGAGTTATAAATTTCAGAATATTACTGCTAAGACAGTTCTCAATGAAATAAGAGCACTTAATAATAATAAAGCTCCGGGTATAGATGGCATAAAAGCGTCCGATTTAAAAGCTATTGGTCCGAAAATTGCCGATATCATAGCTCATTTCATTAATATCACCATAAAACAAAAAATATATCCTCCAGAACTTAAGATAGGCGTAGTACGACCCATATATAAGAAAGGTAAACAAGACGTATATGATAATTATCGTCCAATAACAATCTTGTCTACTGTTAATAAGATAGTCGAAAAAGTGATATCTAAGCAAATACATGCTTTTTATAGGAAAAATAACATTATCACTGATAAACAATTCGGTTTTCAGTGTGGTAAAAGTACAACACAGTTACTGGCTAAATTTACTGACAGTGTCTACAAAGACCTTGACAGTAAAGAGCATGTATTGGTACTACTAATTGACTACAGTAAAGCATTTGATACTTTGATACACGAACGACTGATAGATAACATGAATGACTGTGGAATACGTGGGCCCTTAGGGGAATGGTGTAAAGACTATCTGACTAACAGATCATATGTTGTCAAAGTATCTGATGTCATCAGCAACAAGGTAACCGTCCTAAAGGGTACAGCGCAGGGATCTGTGCTTGGACCACTTCACTATATTACTTATGTGAATGATGTAGTCAACCTTATTAAAAGATGTGAAATTTATCAGTTTGCTGACGATACTTGTATTGTTTCAAGTCACAAAAACTTAGACTTAGCCTTAAAAAATTTGCAAGCTGAATTCACATTGCTTTCGAAGTGGTCCCATGATGCAGGTCTTGTGCTCAACACGGAAAAGACTAAACTCATGTACATCAGCAGTAGTCATAATAGGAAGCATGAAAATGTGAAACTTATAGCACATAGTCACAAGTGTTTACACACAAACCATCAAAAATGTTCATGCAGTTCTATTGAACTTATAAATAAACAAAAATATTTAGGATTAATAATCGATGATCGTTTCAAATGGGTAGATCACATTCACACTGTATGTGACAAGTTGCGTGCAATCTTGTCCAAATTTGTATTGGTCAAAAATAAAATTCCATATTCTATACTTTTGCAACTATATAAAATGCTGGGAGAAACTATTATAAATTATGGCATAACAAGCTATGGTAGGACTTGTAAATCAAATTTGGACCTTATATATAAATTACAACTACGGATTTTAAAAGCAATAGTTCCATCTAAAATTAAAACACGATACCGAGATAATGTATATAAATTGTTTCATCACTGTAACATATTGCCCGTACATGAACAAGTGAAGCTTAATCTACTTTTAGAAAACTATTTCAATAACACTTTTTATAATGTAAAAAAACATTGTAAGCAAACACGTAGTGCATCAGTGGTTACGTTAAATGTCCCGCTATATAATAATCTATATGGAAGACAATTGTTACAGTTTCAAATACCTAAATTAATAAACGAATTACCATCATCAATTAAAAATCAAATAAATGAGATAAATATTAAAAGAGTAATAAAAAATCATTATCTATCTCTAATAATAAAATAAAATAAACACAAATAAATAAGAAGTAAATATAGCATTATTCAAATAAATATTCAATATATAATAAAGAGGTAAAAAAGTGATTCTTCACTAGAGAATCACGGCCCGTGTGTACACAGTTTTTGTTCCTATTGTGGTGCCGTTATCTTGTTTAATGTAACCGGGCGTGTAGAGGGTAAGAGCAAAAATAGCGTAAGTAGTTGTTTCATATCCACCCACCTTGCGAGTCTGTCAATGTTGATGTTGTGTGTAAATATTGTAAGATTAATGGTGAATCCCAGTGTTCGGTAAAACCTAAAAAGGTTTATGTAGCACTGTGTTAGATAAAAGTAAAGTATAATAATTGTGATAATAAAAAAAATTATAATAAAAAAATAATATAAAAGAGAAATATCACTCACTGATCAATCACGAAATCTCAGAATCTATAACATCTACAAACTTGAAATTTGGCAGGTAGGTTCCTTATAGGGTGTAGACATCCGCTAATAACGGATTTTAGGAACCCCTAGAGGGGTAAAATGGGGGTTGGAAGTTTGTATGAAAGTCCGATATTTTTGAAGTAAGAGACTTGAAATTTAAAATGTATGCTCTATAGATGGTGGAAATTTAGTATGAAGATAGTTTTGAGTTGTGGGGAAGGATTAAGGGTGTAAAAAGGGGGGGGGGGGGATTTGTAAAGGGAATCAATAAAAAAAGGATTTCCACGCGGACGAAGTCGCGGGCAAAAGCTAGTATTTTATATAAATACATTCATCTTGTTATTAAACTTTAACTAAATACATTCATATTGTAACTTTCAGTTCGGTTGACTGGTAGAGAATGCCTCGTTGCATTAAGTGCGCCCTTTTGTACCTTTATAGTGCAATAAAGATTAATAAATAAATAAATTTATCGTTATATCATATCGAGTGCGATTTTTGTGACGCCGAGTGTAGTTTATAAAGTGTTTTGTTGTCTCGCTCCTATAAAAAAATGAAGATAGAACACATTATAAGAGTGTAATAGCTATAGAAGGTTTATTGTGACTTTATGAATAATGGGGTTTGACTATAGGCTTTATAATTTTGACACTAGTTAACTATCGGCTTATAAATGTAATCTTTTGCAGGGTTCAGAATCAGCGCCTTCACCCCCGCTATCAAAGCCATATTTGACGAGCGCCGGTAGCGGCCGTTCGCCCGTACCTCTCGAGAAGCTACTTGAAGAAGGAGTACCGGAAGATGAGGCGCTTGACTCCGCCTCTTTAGCGCTCACTCCCGAGCAAGAGGTTGCGGACTTACGAAGGAGGTTGCAAGCACAAATACAAAGGTAATTCATAAAAAAGAAAATATATAGAAAAAGTCTTAGTAACAGTAGACATTGCTTAATAGAGATTGTTTTAGCGACTTGCATGTCTATTGCTTTTTTTTTTTATTTATCAGAAAACTATAATAGATTGAATTGCATTGCATGTGGCGCCCCACACTTTGAGATTTTTTTTTGGAAATTCACGTCACGGTTATAGCTAAAATGAGTTATCCCACTGTACATAATTGGGATGATGACTGAATTCTAATTTTTACGTCTCGTTATTAAATATTAAAATATCGTGGAAAAAGATGCAGTCCTGTGAAATTAGAATTAAAATCGGCTTAGAAATACATTAGATACAAGCATTTTAAGTTGTTAATTTGAAGGCGATTAGACAGAGAGATCCGACATCAACCGTGACGTCATTGTTGAGTACGGCCATATAAACTCCTTGTAAATTGCCGTTTTGCTAGAAAGAGATGGAGAAAAATCTTTAATACCTTATATCTTGATTGTTTTTATAGTTATTCGAAAACCGATTTTTCTTTCTGTTTATTATATGAATGAGCTTCTATTAAAGCAAAAAAAAAAATGTTTAGTCATCTAGCCTATTATGTATTAAAACCCTCAAGTGATACTATTAAACCCATATTCGCGTTTAAATACCTCATTAAACGACAGTTGCATTGACAACTATTAATATACATTATGTCCATTGTTCCTTTATACATTTCAGGGTGAAACACGTGACGGTGCTACTGTCCGAGTCCGAGCGTGAGTGCGCGCGTATGACGCAACTGAGCGATCTGCTCAAAGCGGAGTTGCGCCGGGTACACGGCACTACGCAGAACGCTCATAACGCCGAGTACATGAAGAACGTCACTCTCAAGGTTTGTTCATTCAATATACTGGACACTTTTAAGGTGGGATTGGTAGGTTTAGCTATGCCTCTTTTATTGGCAAGGGTCGTGGGCGGCTGTTATCGCTTGCCATCTGTAGGGCTAGCACGAATATTTGCGTGAAAGTATTCGTATCGTCATAGTGAAATATTAATACAACAAGTATAAGAATTGTACAGCGCCCCTAAAGGGCGTACTTGGAACTAAAATTCTCAAACAAACATTGACGATAGGATATGAATACTTTGACGCAAATGTTCTTGCTAGCCCTACAGGTGCGCCGACTGCTTGTCTTTCACTTACCTGAACTGGGAAGCGAACATGTGGCGAGCGTTTATAGTGCCAATTGACAGACTTAATTGCAACAATCAATCGCTTAACGAAAATTTGTATCCTACAGAACACAGAAAGACGTTAGAATGGCAATCATGCACCATTTGTACGGGAACCACTGTCGCCAGTTTTGCTCCCACTTCTTTTTCTAGTTTTTCTTAAACCAATACACGTAAGCTGGCGCTGCCCGTGCAAGGTCAATGAATGCCAATCAAGAGAACTAATCTTCGCGCGAAATCGGACTGAACCAATCACAATCGCTCACTCACACAGAAACTCACAGCCGTGAAGAACTGTGGTATGCAGCGTATACAAATTACATTAATTTAGTGATTGACATCGATGAATTGTTATCGATATTAAATATCGACAGCAATTTTAATATTTGAAATATTTTGAAAACCTAAATCAAATCAAATCAAATCAAATTTATTTGCATGAAACATGGTTATTACAAGATGATATGTCATTAATTTAAGTGCAGCACATTTCGCTGTTTTATACAACATGCAAATATTAAAGCTACAATTATGTTACAATAATGAACTTATTAACTAGAAATTAATTGTTACGTTATTTTATACATGACACATAAAATTGAAATTATTATTAAATTGTAATACCATTATCCTAAATCATTATTATTATCAATTATTTATCAATTACAGTATTTATTATATTTTATTAATATAAGCATATTTTAATTATTTTTGCATTAGATTCGTATTTATTTGTCACGGAAATTCATAAAATCTTTAATAGAGTAAAAACATTTTTCGCTGAGCCACTTTCTTAAGCTAATTCTAAATCGACTTAGTGGCAGCTCTCTTATATTTTTTGGAATTTTATTAAAAATTCGAATCGTTGCACAATAGCAATTTCTTTTATATACTTGCGTTGACATCATTGGAAGCTCTAGCTTAGTTTGATCCCGTGACGAGTATTTTTTAATTGTACTAGATTTGGTAAATAAATCTGGATGTTTTTTAACAAACATACCTACCTCTAAAATATAAAGTGATGTTAATGTTAGTATGTTGAGTTTCCTAAAAAGAGGCTTACAAGAATCTAATGGACCAGCAAAAACAATTATTACATTCTAATAATATATCTATTAGTACGGTACAATGAATAGTACCACACGAATAGATACGATTATTGATTGAATCATCCTGCTTATTAAATATGGGGAAAATAACATAACTAGGAGATTGGAATTTCGGAGCAATATAGATAACAGACTAAACACGCAAATTTTTTTCTCAAATTGGCGAAAATCATTAATCAATCATCAATCAATTATCAAAAAACAAATTTTCCGTAAAAATAAAAACCTAACTGATTTTTGTATGGAGCCAACACTTAAAATTTTCACCGTATTTAGTATGGAGCCGAGACTTAGAATATTTTCAATCACACGATCACAATAGCGTCAGGCCACGCCCCGCTCCATTCATTCAACAAGAGCGCGTGGGCGCAAACAAGCAAGCGAGAGCATTTAAAAGCTTAAGCTCTATGGAAAGCACATTTGGTTGACTTTTGTTTGCTTACTATATAACTCCAAGGTATACGGTTTGGCAACATCGCATTTATTTAGCCGTAGCACAGCAATGCAACAAAATAAATGAAAATAGTGTAGATATAATGTAGGTAAGTAACCTTCTTGTTTGTCGGTATTGAGAGTTACGGGTGTTGAATAACATAACATTTTCAGTACTGTAAATATTTGTTTATTGATGCACGTATTTATTGTATTTATTACGACTTTAGCAGTTTACAACACATAAGATAAAACAATAAAACTTTGCATTTATCCATCGAATTTTTACAAATAGTTCTTAGATGATGATATATCATTGAGTAAACAGGAGAACTTTGCTTTTTTAATCTATACTAATATTATAAAGCTGAAGAGTTTGTTTGTTTGATTGAACGCGCTAATCTCAGGAACTACTGATTCAAATTGAAAAATTATTTTTGTGTTGGATAGCCCATTTATCGAGGAAAGCTTTAGGCTATATAACATCACGCTACGACTAATAGGAGCTGAGCATCAATGAAAAATGTTGTAAAAACGGGAAAAAATATATGGCGAAACGTAGTCCGCGGGCACAGCTAGTGTAATTTATAAAGATGTATGTGGGTTGTCTACATTTACTTATTTTTATTGCTAATGACTTGCAAGATAAGTGAAATTTGGTATAAGAGAAACAATGGGGAAATGATTTAAAATAAAACAAAGTGTATTTTAAAATATATATTAATAATTTTTAAATATTTACGTCATTGATACGTTATATTCTTAAACTAAAGAAACATTGTTCAGTAACATTAACCAACAGTATAGCAATAGTGCAATGCCATCAATATTATTTTAAAGTAGGTAATTTAAATTATCAAACAAAGGAAAATTGAACATAGCATTCAAGAAAATTAAAAAACAAACAATATAAAAAGGGCGAGTTAAGAAGTTGGTGTCAGGTTATCAGGATAGCATTATGACTGACTAGCTTCCCTAAAAACTATATCGCTAAATGACTAGATTTCTTGATGCCCAGACCTTTATTGGATCACATCGCAAAGTTTTCGGATCTCAAAATGAGGAAGTTTATCTATTTGTTAACATTTTGAGTTACACTGGTCACCTTTTTCTTACAAACATTTCTGACAAATCTTCAATTTATTTTGATTTTGCAAATATTAATTATTGCTTACATTACTGTAAGAAAATACAGCTAAACACTAATGTAAAATATATGATCTATGATCTTACGCATAAACCAATCCCGACCTATATGAAGTGGTGAAATTAAAGATCTCATGTTTCTGTGCGATAGATGAATGAAAAAAATTGTGGCGATGTAAAAAAAGTTTCACTGTAAAAAAAAAGAAATTTTTATGAGATTTTAATTGCATTGTTTAAAATTATTTAAAATGTTATTGTAATTTATTAAAACCTACCGAGAAATCAAGTTCTTGCAAAATTTTCGTAATATTCCTGGCAAGTTCATGAAGTGCAACTTTCTTCAACAGAAAGATTTGTGAGGTCCTTAATCGCACACAAATCAGTAAAAAGGTAATCAAACAGTCCAATTCCTAGCAAGAGTCAATACAAAACAAAATCGTTTAGGGAGCACAAACAACCAGCAGAGATGTCAATAATTCGCGAACGCGTAAAGCAGACTGACACCAAGAGTGATTTCAATAAACACCAGATGTCTGTCTATGATTGGCCGTAGTAAAATCGTAGTAAAAATACGTAGCCAATCAGGGATCTATCTATCTATCTATCTGGAGTTCGAGGGGATACTAGGGGCGACGGAGGGGCGTCCCCCAGCGGGCCACTGCGACCTGTACAGATCTATTGTGGCCGACCCCTCTATTTTAAAGGTCTCCAAATAGGCCCGCGGCGTTGAAAAAGCCAATAACCTTCTTTGGAGACAGAGCCTTCGCATCATGTGGTGGCAGACTAGGTCCACCCAGAGCTCGGCTCCTTGTGTGGATGAGAGCATGACATTCACAAAGAAAATACAAAATACAAAAATCTTTATTTTGTAACTTACAGTCTAATACAGTTTGTTGTGTCTGGTGCTTCCTTTTAAGCAAGTAATTTGCTTGTGCTAGGAAGCACCGCTCTTCCATAACAGGCTATAGCATAAAAAGACTTAAGCTTAGTAACAAAAGTTTTTTTTTTTTTAAATATAAAACAGAAACAAAAATAAAAAGAACGTATCTATAGTCGGTGCGTGCGTGTGTGTAAGTGTGTATGAGTGAGTGTGTGTATGAGTGAGTGTGTGTATGTGTGTGTGTGTGTGTGTGTGTGTATGTGTGTGTGTGTGAGTGTATATCTGCGCGCCAGCTCGTCATGAACGTAATTCATGTCAGTGGCATAATGTGAGTGTGAGTCTCATGATCGTTTAGTCACTACTCAAAAATGAAATAATGTTAGCCCTACGACGCTGTCTTGGAATCGAAAGCAAAAACAGAAAAGTAACATATAGTTATGACGTCTATGGAATCTATGTTATGATAGTGAAGTATGAATGATAGATTCAACTTCGTCATAACTTTTTGATAGCAACCATTTAACTAAGGTTAGTTTACACTTGTGAGATGGGAGAGGATGAATGTTAAGATATTTGTTTACTTTATTATATAAATAGGCCGTAATTGTCTGTCAAACTGCCTTTTCGCAAAAGTTGATTTTACCAGTGGTTGAGAAGCAACGTCACATATCCTCCTCCTATTACATTTTCTTGGGTCATAAGGCAGCGAGTTATGTTTCCTAAGCAATATGTGCAGTAAATATAATTTTCTCACAGATAAGATGCCAGTTGTTGAATAAAGACTTTCAGTTGGGTATCTATATGGTTTAAAGAACATTACCTTCAAGAGTGATCTCTGAGCTCTTTCCAAATTTAAGAATCTTATTTTGGTTGCACCCCCCCAAACCGGTACACAATATGTTATGACTGATTGAGCTAAGGACCTGTATATATTGCTTAAGAGGCGTTTATCAGCTACGTGCCGGAGTGATTTGAAGGTCCATATGAGTTTTCTGACTCGATTCATAATTAGCTCCAGGTGATGGTGCCAGGATAGACGCTGGTCAATCATAACACCCAGATATTTGGTGGAGTTCACTTTTTCCAGTTCAGCACAAGAGCAATCCGATAAAGAAGGGTAATTACATTTATGGAGCTTTATTTTCAAGGTTTCAGAGGGCTGAGTGTTGTTGTATTTAGAGAAACAAATGAAATTACTCTTGAGTATATTCAAAGTAAGGAGGTTAGTGTTTAACCAGGCAGCTATTTTCATCAGACCAGTTTCCGCACGAGTTTTGAGCTGTTCCCAATTGTTGCCTGAAAAAACAATTGCTGTGTCATCAGCATACGAGAATATATCACCACCATCTATATGCATATTACAGAGTTTATTAATATAGGCCAGGAACAGGGTAGGGCCCAGTACACTGCCCTGTGGTACGCCATACGTAACAGAGGTCTCAGAGCTAATGACCGTCCCAATTTTAACACGTGTCTTCCGGTCACTCAGATAATCACTGAGGAGTTTCAGCGGTATTCCTCTTATTCCAATGTCTTCAAGGTCTTTTATCAGTATTGGCACAGAAACCGTGTCAAAGGCCTTTTTCAAATCAAGGAATACCGCTAAACATTTCATTCCTGCATCAACATGGGAAACCACAAGAGAAGTCAGCGCTAGGACAGCGTCTTCGGTAGATAAATTCTGCCGAAATCCGAATTGAGATGGAGAGATTATGTTACGTTTAGAAAAGTACTTCGTTAGACGTGTATTAATTAGCTTTTCTAAGATTTTGGCGATTACTGATAGAACCGAGATCGGTCTATAATTTGAAGCACTGACCTTGTCACCGCCTTTGTAAACTGGTGTGATGATTGCCTGTTTTAAGACTGATGGAAAAACACCTAGTTGAAAACAGAGATTAGCTAGATGGACAAGAATTGGTACAACCTCCCTATGAGCGCTTTTAATAAAATGAGTCGGTATATTATCGTAACCAGGTGCACTATTAGATTTCATAGATATTAGCAAGTTATAAATCTCTTCAGGGTCAGTATTAAAGAGTGCAAAAGATGACATTTGAGGGTTAGATAAAACACTTGAACCATATATTTGTTGCGCCATAGTGTTTGCGACAATGCTTTCAGCCAGCTGTTGCCCTATTGTGGCAAAGTAAGTATTAACAGAGTCTGCAGATCTTTGGGGCGAAGAAGTAAGATTAAGGAGCTCCAAACTTTGAACTTTAGACGGTGTACGCTGAGTGATATTACTGATGGTACTCCATAGTTTTTTTGGGTTTTTAACAGCTTGTTCTAATTGTTTTTTATCGTAGTTACGTTTTAGTTTTTTAAGTAGACCGTTACAAAAATTACGGTAGCGTTTGTACGTGATTTTAAGGATCTGGTTTTGCGGATTTTGTTTTAGCCTTCTTTGCATGTCATTTCTATTTTTAATGCACCGAAGAATTCCCTGGGTAATCCACGGTTTAATAATTCTAGTTCTCCTAGGAACTACAGTTTGCATCGTGTTCGCTGCCAAACATTGCTGCAAGGTATTTGTTAGATGTTCAACAACAATATTTGGATCATTTAATGTTAATATATACGAAAGTTGCTTGAGATCTGATCTGAGACATTCAAGGGCTTTTTCATAGTTTGTAATTGTTTTAGTTTTTTTATTTTTACATGTTTTTAAAATCGATAATTTTAATAAGATAGTGAAATGATCAGTGATGCTAGTGTTAATAACTGCAACAGTCGCAGATCTATTACCTTCGTTAAGTTTTAGTATAGAGTGATCGAGGCAATTTTCTCCTCTCGTTGGCAAACAATGCCCAGGGAGCATTCCGTGCATTGCAAGCATATTTAGGTAGTTAGTTCTGTTTGAGCGTTCATGGTTTGCTTCTTCAGGTTTAAAAATCAGATTTATATTTAGGTCACCCGTAATAATTATATTTTTACAGTTTTCTATAGTGTCTAAGTGACAGTTTAGCGACTTAATAAAGTCGTCAGCGTTTGTTACTGATGGCGAGCGATAAATACATATAATAGTTAGATTAGCTGTACTGATTTGTAAACAAGATGCATGGGTAAGGTATATTTCAGTTACAGAAGCTGTGTATTTATTTTTGAGGAAAACGACAACTCCGTCAGCTTTGTTCAAGTGTTTGGTTGTGTTAAATGATATGTAGTCTGTAATTTGTGGAATGTTTTTGTTAGGGTTAAGTCTACATTCACTTAAAACAATAAGATCGGGAGTGATTTTAAAGTCGCTCAAGTTTACTAGGAAGTCATCTAAATTAGCGTAAACGCTGCGTATGTTTTGTGATACTATAAAGAAATCTGATTTATGTTTTGGTAACAGTGATGACAGCTCACTTGTTTGACATTCAAAGGCTAAGGCTATATCTGTGTTGTCTATTTCGTGTATATTCGTAATATTTGTGTTATTCATGTTTTGTAGTAAAGTTATCTAGGGGAATAAATAGTGTTCTTAGGTTAGTTGCTAAGTTCATTAACATTATTGTATAAGTTAGTATTTTTGTGAGTGGCGTATAGTTTGAAGTTTTAGTGCATTTGTATATTACATAATAATAGTAGAGCTTATTCGAAAGTGCCATGAGGGGTTTTAAGTGAAAGATATGGGTTATGATTTTGGTGCATAGGTGTGTATGTATGTGTTGTGTAGAATATCTATGTGATATGAGGTTTACATTTGTTTTTAAATCTAATAATAAACAATCAAAATAAATACAAGAAAAAATACATTTTGGTTGGTAAATAGAGACTAGTCATTTAAGGAGCTTTAAATTATTTATCTGAGATTCACTTCTTACCAGGGTTATCGGTGAGTTCTCATCTTTTCGTAAGTAGACCCGTCCAAAGGCGGTCCAACAAAATTTATACTCTTCCGATTTAGCAAAATCTCGAGCTAAGTAGTATAAACGGGCCCCCATTGCGGTTAGTTGTTCGTTCACAAAGATAGGGGTTTCTTCATTTTTGGTGGCACCTAGGTGCTTGGCTCGTAGCTTATCTTTATTCCTAATGTTGTAAAGTTTGCACATCTTTAGGATGTCAGATTTGAGTATCGTTGACGAAAGCTCAACCACAATAGGTGTGTTTTTTCCGGGTTCTCTCCTTCCTCGTATTCTGTAAATATCCCTGATATCTTGTTTTTCAACGTTACAACTAATACTTTTTGAGAGGGACATTACCATCTTTGTGAGGTCTTCTTTTGATTCCGTAGTTAGTAAAGGAACATTCTTCAATTCGATACTAGATTTCCGACTTACTCTCTGTAGGTCCTCAATTTTATCTTCCAGAATAACAATATTCTCTTTGTCTTTTCTTGATTGAATTTCCAGCTGATCTATTTTTTTCTTTAATTCTTCATTTTGCGCAGACAGAAATCCAAGACTTTCTTCTATATTGCTATTTGTTTGTTTTATTTCTATTTGGGTAGTTACAATCTTTTTCAGTTCTTCTTTTTGTGCGGTGAGGAGAGAGGCTATCATGTCTTTTATTTCACCTTTAAAATTAGCAAATTCGTCCTCGAATTCGCGTTCTCGGCTTCTTTTTTGTCGTCTGTAGACATAGCTGTTAGGTGGGGTCTGTACGCCGATCTGTTCGGCAATGTTCGAGTCCGATAACGATTTGTTCATTATAAATTCAAAATTTAGCTACCAGGTTATAATGAAGGTGGAGGAGATGAACCGAGGTTGGTTAGTAGTGCGAATGCGAAGCAACTGTTTGCCAATTACGATCGCTGAGGCTGACAAGTGCAGCAGCTTGAATAGTACTAGGGCGACATGTATCCGCAGAGTTTTCTTACCGCGCTGTAGTAGCAGTGGATGACTCGTAGCAATTATTCGTAGCGTGCTGGCTACGGCAACCGTGATAGCACTGCTACGGGCAATGAGCGGGCTTAAGAGCGGGCAGTCATAGCCACAGTTACGCAAGTACCAGGCAAAAACAACTCCTGTTCACTTATGCACTCCTAATTTCTCAAAACTATTTTACGTAGTTTAAAATATAATTTTCAAATTAAATTTACAAATAACAGCGAAGGTGTTCGCGTGCGCTTAGTGAGCGGTCCGGGAGGGAAGAGGAAAGGAAAGAATGTGAAATGGTGTCTCATCATCCTCACCACAAAATCTGCACGTGGGAATATTAGTTAGACCCATTCTATGCAGATGTTTGTTAGGTTGGGCACAATCGGGGAATGGCCAACGCCGATCCCGATTGTGTCTCCACGGAGGTAGAAGTATCTAGAGGGTTTTTAGCCGGTAGTGGGTCTTCTACCCGAGTCCTGCATATCCTTGGGGTGGCCTAGTCAGCTCAATTCCCTTGTCGAATACCGTAAAGACTGTATTTTCCCTCTTGTAAAAAAAATGGCTCTAGTGAGCGCCCTTAATTGGCCTCTGCTTAGTTGGAGGTTTTGTATTGCGACTCCGGGTGAAAATTCCCTAATGAGCAATTTCGAGTGCAGTAGTCCAGGGGAATGGGCCCACTGGAGTCGGGCTTGTGTTTGTACCCAATCTCTGAGAACTCTCTTTTTAATCCCCTTCGAAATGCCACAAGCTGGTTCTGGTCCTATGAGAGCGCTCTCGGAACCAGCCCTCGCCAGTTCGTCGGCAATTTCATTGCCTCGGATATTGGAGTGGCCTGGAACCCAGCCAATCATTACCGAGTTCCTGGTCCCCAATGGAGTGGTGGGAGGTTCAGGATAGCCTCCATTGCAAGGATGGGAGAAGATGAGATAGCCCCCGTAATCATCAAGCAGGCACATCTTTGCAGGCTTTCCAGGGCCTTTATGGTGGTCCCTACTGCAGTACTGCAGTCTGCTTAAACCAAGCTATACACCCGTAGCTAACCATAGGTCTTACCACAGCGGTGTATAGCCAGAGAAGGTGACTAGGTTTCAGTCCCCACCTAGAGCTGGTTAGCCTATGGCAGATACCTAGCGCTGCTTTGGCCTTCTTGATAATGTTGCCTATATGTATACCCCAGTTAAGTCTTTGATCCAGGTGGATCCCAAGGTATTTGGCATTCTGAGAGAATTCAATAGTTCTTCCAAACAGTTTAGGAGGCTTGAGGCCGTCTAAATTCCTCCTCCTAGTGAAAGGAACTATTATGGTTTTGCTGGCGTTTACAGACAGCCCCACCTGGCAGCACCATTGTTCGATCTTATTAAGAGCGAGTTGCATGAGACCTGATATAGTTGAAGGACATTTTCCAACTATGTGGACCACCAGGTCATCTGCGTATCCTTGAGTGGGAAGGTACGCATTGTTCAAATCCTGGATAAGGCAGTCAACGACCAGACACCACAACAGTGGAGAGAGCACCCCACCCTGGGGACACCCTCTAGTCACCCTGGCGGTTAATGTGCAGTCCAACAGCGTGGTTTTCACTGTTCGCGTTCTGAGCATTGCCTCTATCCAAGAGATTATTAATTGATCGATGCCGCGGTTTTGCAGACATCGTACAATAACTCCTGTTGGGGTATAATCGAAGGCACCCTCAACATCCAGAAAGGCACACAAGGCTATTTCTTTATCTTCGAGCGCTTGTTCAAGTCTATCGGTCAGATCGATTAAGGCAGTTTCCATTGACTTTCCTTTCTGGTAGGCATGTTGCCTTAAATGTAGGGGGTCGCCTGCCAGGTGCGTTTCCCTTACATATAGGTTGATTACCTTTTCCATGGTTTTCAAGAGAAAAGAGGATAGGCTGATCGGTCTGTAGGACTTCGGTTGGGACCTATCTTTATCCTTCATTTGGGAATAAATATAACCCTGACCTTAGTCCATAGACTTGGGAGGTACCCCCATGCTAAACTAGCTCTGAGGATCCTCACTAGGACTGGGAGGAGGATATTCTTACCCTGTTGTAGTAGGGCCGGGAAAATGCCATCCTCGCCTGCAGTTTTATATGGCTTGAAGCTGCTAATAGCCCAAGCCACCCATTGAGGGCCGATAATCAAAGAGGCTTTTCTCCAATCATCCACTTTCAGCCTAGGCCTGGAGAGTGACCGCAGCTCCTCGGATGATTCATCTACTCTCGAGTCCGGGAAGTGCACTTGGGCATGGACCAAGTAGATAGGACTGCCAATCGCCATACTAAAAAGCGTGACTCTGAGTTTTCAAAATATTCTGTCTAAATCCAGATGGCGCTGATAATCGAGCGGTCTATGAGTTGCTTACATTATTCCGCTAGGATCGCTTTAATCGCCATGCTCTCTGTTTTATGAGTTGCTTACATTATTCCGCTAGGATCGCTTTTATCATGCTATCTGCTTTATTTGTGCTTTGTTTTAATGACCAAAGATGGCGTTAATTTAAGTCTAAAAAATGAGCATTTTGAGAATTTCAACGCGATCCATCTAGGCAATACTTTGAAAATATTAGTTCTTACGAGTCCTACTATTATTACTATACAAGCAATTATTGTTAGTTTCACCTGTTTCAGTGTCTGTAATAAAATCTTGCAAGTTAAATTTGACCCACTTCCTGGTTTTCAAAGAGATTACACCAAGGTCGAGCGAATTCAAAAATAGGTATTTGTAAAATGTATTGCTGTCGCGCTGTGTCCGAACAAGTGAACTGCCCCCTTACCATGATCACTCAAAACAATATTAAAACCGCACTGAGAGCGGTATGCCGCTATACGCAGCAAGAACGGTGTCTCTGTTTCAATATCGTTTTAACCTCGCTATAAGCGATCACGGTAGGGCCCCTGAACGCGATAGAGACAACTGCAGCTGGGACCGAAAATACCTATGAAAAGTACACAAAATATACATTTCGTAGTCCCCTGTTTTCTCCGCGAAAAATTGACCGATTTAATTACTTTTTACGTTGAAAATTTAACCAAAGTTTTTCTGTGTTTTTATGTTTTGCTTTTTTCATATAATCTTCTTCAATTTAGTTTCTGGCCGTTTGAATACAGCAGAAAATTGGGTCTTTTTTAAGGTTTTTGAAGGTTTAAAATCTCTTTTAATAACTAAATAAGGAAAGAAAAACATAGGAACATGCTTATAGTTGGCATTGATTTTATTGGAAAAAATAGAGTGACTAGTGCCATTATCCAGGAAGGAAACAGGGGACTACGTTTGTATGGAAAAACGGACTGTACGATTTCCTCTTAAGCTGAAATTTTGCAAAGTATATCGCATGATAATGCAATATTATGATGATATAGAGCTGATCTGACGCTGGAGCTAGAAGGTGGCCATAGGAACTCCGCAAGACGGCGACACAACCCCATCGAGTTTATGCTTGTTTGATTCGTATTGACGAGTACTTTAATCCTATATGGTAACCAGGGTCTGATGCTGGTTGGTGCTGTAAGGTGGTCATAGGAACTCCGCAATAAAACGGCACAACCCCATCGAGTTTGGGCTCGTTTGATTCGTATTGACGAGTACTTTAATCCTGTATGGTAACCAGGGTCTGATGCTGGAGCTGGAAAATGTCCATAGGAACTCCGCAATAAAACGGCACAATCCCATCGAGTATGGGCTCGTTTGATTCGTCTTGATGAGTAGGTAGGTACTTTGGTCTTAGATAATTTCCGTAATATAAAATAGTAAAAAAATATTTTCAATTACTTCAAGCTTTTGTTTTAATGCCCCAAAAAGAGGAAAATAAACTTTAATTTATTACATGATACTTACATTTTTTAATAAAAATTTCAAAGCTTGTTGCATGATTTTACCTATTTTATAAAAACAAATATTTTTTCTTAGAAATACTTATCAAGATCAAGTTGAATAGGTATTGTATTATTGTTTATCTACATTCTCGCGACAACATTTTATATTTTAAATACAATTAACTCGGGTCTATTTCGCGGTAAACAATAACTAGGTATATTGACTTACTGTTTCCCGATATTTCGGCCGAATTGCATCAGGCTAAATTTGCCAATAAAACAGGGCTCCAGGTAGTTGATAGATAGACGGTATCTATCTTCGCGGTTAAAGTTTTTATGACTTTTAATTTCAACAGCTTCTCGTGCTATTCTGGAATAATAGTGACGATCGGTGGAAAGGACCGTTGTTTACCGCTAAATTAATATTTATAGTCGTACATATGACTATAATGGGAGATCTTATATATAGTGCACAAGTTCGTCGTGTGAATAAGTAGGTATGTATCACACATGTATCACGCAGCACATATATTTTATATCGATGACTCAATTCCTCTGGTGTTGATGTATTCATCTATACTAATATTATAAAGAGGAAAGATTTGATTGTTTGTTTGTTTGTATTGAATAGGCTTCGAAACTACTGAACCGCTTTTGATGAAAGTTGGTATAGGGATAGTTCGAGACCAGGGGAAGGACATAGGGTAATTTTCCTACGGGAAAATATAAAATTCCCACGGGAAAACAAAAATAACGCGGATGAAGTCGCGAGCGGAAAGCTAGTATTAAATAAAAGTAAAGCTTATAACTGGGAATATTGAAATAATTTTAAAAAATAAGGTTTGTGGGTTAACTATCCTATTGATAATTTAATTTAATAATGATTCACACCTCAGTAGCAGCTCTTAATTAATATACGTACTCAATATTAGTAAATTAGTCCGTAAAAAGAATTTCCGTGGTCGCAGAATAGTCGTGAACTCGTGATCGAAGTCCAGGGTAGGGTACAGAAGGATTTGTTGTTGTGTGAAAAAATTATTGCAAGAGGTAGCGTAGGTAACGTTGTTGATGCGAAAAAATGTGCAATAACCTAATTCAAGCTCATACCAAATAAAACTGCGCCATCTAGCTTAAAACTATAAAACTACTACGACATCTGATTCACTCTACAGAGCATGCTTCTGACAAATCTGTTATTATCATTAATTTTACTACAATCGATACCTCCGGAGACATCTAGGGAGGCAATAATGAACCAAAAATCTGGTTACGCATTCCTGTATGGCAATTGGCAGTCCTATCTACTTGGTCCATGACTTGGGCTAGGAGTTCTAAGGTCTCCTTTGCGTCGCACGTGAAAGGTTTTGGCTCCCGTTATCGGCCTCCTGTCGATCCGTTGGATTGTAAGGCACCTCCGACAATGGACGCTGGCACAGTTCTAACGCCTCCTTCCTGGTGAAGCCTCGCTTCATCCAGGTGGTGAGGCGCCTACGGGCAGCACCGCAAAGGTGTGGCCTATTCGACCTGCCTTTGTGGCCGTCACCCATCTCCACTGTGGTGCTGGAAGATCCCACACCACTCGTTTGCGCAGGTTCCGGAGGCGATGAACGACCTCCAGTTCCTGCCTGCAAGAGGGTAGTCTCCACTACCTTCATAGGAGTACTAGAGGGCGCTGAGTCCCTGCTAGTCTCCTCCTCGACGACAGGCGTCTCGGCCAAGAGCTGCGACAACTCCGATAATTGGCTTTGGAAATCCATAAGGGTCCCACGAGCAGCTAGGGAAATAATGGGTCCATCCCCGCAGAGCCCCGCATGCGGAGATAAGGCTCATTAGTCCTTGAGGTCGCCCGGTATCAAGGACCCTCCGTTTGGGCTGGGCACCCCCCAGTCAAAGTATCCGGGGCACGGGTCGGATAACACCCCGGATTTGGGACGTTTTTGGTGTCGAGGTGTCGTCTCCTCCAGGACGTAGGGAAGGATAAGAGGATGAGGGATTGGAATGGGTAGATAGCAGATGAGAGTGAGGAGGGAACAAGGGTAAAGGGATGCGGCGTTTTGGTAACTGTCAGGGAGAGGGGATAGTACCCTTTCCGTAACAGCCATTGCCCAGGGTGCACCGGCGCGGGTTAAGCCCCGCGCACACGTGGAGGTAGCCGTGGAAACCGCACCCCTAGCCAATCAGGGATAGGTATGGGTCGTGTGGGCGCGTCCGATGTGATCCGCTTTCAAACGAATATTTCTACATAGTGGTAAGGCACGAGAGACCCCGATAGTACATTGCCAGTAATTTATAATGGGCCATAACTATGAGCATTTGCTCATAGTTATGGCCCCGCAACGTCCGGAAGAGTGGAGGCCTGGGAACATAGGGAGCAATGTTGTGGAGGTGGAGGTGGGGCCCGTTGTTGGCGCAATCCCGCGCGCGTCCCGGGCAATGACGTCATTCCTGACGTAGTGCCCCGCGTTCGTCACGACACGGAGAGAGACGTTCTGGACCACCTGCAGTCTGGAACGCTGGGTCGGGGAGCACAACACATACCATGCTGGGGCGGCGTAGGTGAGCCGCGTACGAACGTAGCTCTTGTAGACCATCAGTTTCGTACGCAGTGGTAGTCGGGATGCCAACACCGGGCGCAGGATGCCACGGGCCATCTTGGCCTGGTTGACGACGTGGTCAACCTGGGGCACCATGCGCAGTTGGCGGTCGATGCAGCATCCGAGGTACGCAACTGTGGTCTGCCAAGCTACGTCCTGTCCGCGGAGTGTCAGCGGCGGTGGCATGCGGCGCTGCGACCCGACCAGGATGGCGGCTGTCTTACCCACGTTGACGGCCATCCTCCAGTTGTCCAGCCATGTTGGCAGGCGGTCCAGTAGTTGCTGCATCCGGGCGGAGGCGAATCTCACCTTCCGCGACGAGGCGAAGAAGGCGCTGTCGTCGGCGAATAGGGCCAACACCACTGGAGCTGGTCTTGGAGGGTGGGGATGTCGTCGGTGTAGGCGGCGTACAGGCACGGCGAGAGGCAGCTGCCCTGGGGCACTCCTGCGAGGATGGGGCGTGGCTGGGAGGTGGCGTCCTCGACCGAAACCACGAAGCTCCGACCCTGGAGAAATGACGCCAACAGTCTCACGTGGGCGGGCGGCATGGTGGTGGCGGCCAGCTTGAAGAGGAGACCGGTATGCCACACACGGTCGAAGGCTTTCTCGATGTCCAAGAAGACCCCCCACGGTGTGGTTGTCCCGGTTCATGGCGGCCGCGAGGTGGTGGAGTACGCGCGCCAGCTGGAGCGTGGTGGAGTGGTCGCTGCGGAATCCGAATTGCTCATCCCGTAATGGGACGAACGGGCGCATCCTCCGCAGCAGCAGTCGCTCGAACAGCTTGGCCACGTGAGACAGCAGCGTAATGGGTCGGTAGCTGGACGGGAGGCGCCTGTCCTTACCCGGCTTGGGGAGGACGATAATACGCCCCATCTTCCAGGTCACGGGGGAAGTGGCCGGTGCGCAGGATGCCATTGAAGAGCCTGGCGAGGGTCGCCAGACCCCTGCGGGGCAGCTGCCTGAGGGCCGCGGAGGAAACGTTGTCGGGCCCGGGCGCTTTCCGCCTGTTGAGGCGGAGCACCGCCTTGCGCAGCTCTGCGTGGGAGATGCAGCATCCGAGGTACGCAACTGTGGTCTGCCAAGCTACGTCCTGTCCGCGGAGTGTCAGCGGCGGTGGCATGCGGCGCTGCGACCCGACCACGATGGCGGCTGTCTGACCCAGGTTGACGGCCATCCTCCAGTTGTCCAGCCATGTTGGCAGGCGGTCCAGTAGTTGCTGCATCCGGGCGGAGGCGAATCTCACCTTCCGCGACGAGGCGAAGAAGGCGCTGTCGTCGGCGAATAGGGCCAACACCACTTTGCTGGGCCCGGGCGCTTTCCGCCTGTTGAGATGGAGCACCGCCTTGCGCAGCTCTGCGGGGGAGATGAAATCGTCACCCCGCAGCTGCGGCGCTGGGGCCGACAGAAATTCCTCGACGCGGCTTAGCACGTGCCTGTGGTGCTCGACGACATCGCAGTCGGTGGACGCTGGGTGTGGGGTAAATACTTCCTGCAGGTGGTCAGCCAGGATGTTTGCCCGGTCGGTGACGGCGTAGCATCGCCTGCCCGCGCTGTCCAGCAGCGGGCAGACGGGGGCGGCGGACTTCGTCAGTTGCCTGTTGAGCCGGAAGAGGTCAGTGGTGCTGTCGGCCACCTGGTCCAGGTGACTCTCCCAGGTGGCACCGCGCCATACCTTCACGGCCTCAGACAGCTGGGTGGTGAGGCGTTTGAGTTCTGCTTTGACCCGCGGGCACTGGGTGCGGGCCCACAGCTGGCGCAGCTCGCGCTTCCTGCGCATCCACGCGCGCAGGTTGGCAGGCAGTTCCTCCCTGCGTGATTTCGCAGGGGGGAAGGTGGAGGCTGCCTCCTCGGCAGCGCGGATGCGGGTGCAGATGTTGACGGCGGCCGCGTCCACATCCTCCGCAGAGGACAGGGGGCTACCGAGCGCGAGGTCGCTGAGCGCCGAGCTGAAGGCACCCCAGTTGGTGCGGGGGCGCGGAGCTCTCGCCTGTACGAAGTCGGCCGCCGTGCTGGTGGTGATGAGGATGGGGAGGTGCTACGTGTCCATGTCATACAGCACCTCCACGGAGACCGGGCAAGTGATGTTCTTGGTGATGACAATATCAAAGACATCTGGCTGATACCTGGCGGTGGTTGGAATGTGGGTGGGGGCGTCAGGTCCCACCACTTCGTCGGCAAGTCCGGTGGCGGCAATCCTCCCGGCGGGCGTGATGCAACGCGACCCCCATTGGGGATGCTTCGCATTAAAGTCGCCCGCCACGAGAGTCGGCGTGTCGTCGCCGAAGATCCCCTGGATGTCGGAGAGCTCTATTTTGGATGCTTGGGGGCGGTATGCTGCGTATATGCGAAGCTCCCGCCCGGCTGCACTCACCCTCACTCCGATGGTACGGGTAGAGATAAAGGGGAGGAGGTCCAGTTGGTCGTGTACCACGTCGCGACGAACTAGGGCCGCCACGCCTCTCCAGGCGCGGCCCTGCGGAGTTGACTCGTCGCGGCGGTAGACGTGGTAGTTGGGCAGCCGGAAGGTGTTGTGCGGGAGCAGGAAGGTCTCACCCAGGAGGATCACGTGCAGATCCTGCGACTGGGCGAGAAGGCTCAGCTCCTGCGCCTTGTTCCTTACCCCCCCGGGGTTCCAGTATAGAACTCTCAATACTTGAGGTCCTGCAATAGGGCCACCAGCACGTCGATGGCCCGGTTGATGGCCGCCCTGTGGTCGCCTAGCTCCGCGGCCATCGTTAGCTGGCTGATCGCGGTTGCCACCGCGACCAGCACAGATGTGGTCGAGGCCTGCGGGAGCGGGCGGGTCTGTGGGGCCAGTTGTGGTGGTGGCTGGTGGGGCTGGCGAGGTTGCCGCGGCTGAGCCAGCGGCAAGAGTGGTGGCTGGAATTGGGGGTCTTGGGATGGGCCCTGGTATGGCTGGGGCCCTGTCGGGGGTCTGCGGACGGCCGGCATCGCCTCCTGTTGGAAGAGTGGGTGTCGGTGGGGCGGCTGGTGAGGGCGGGAGGACGTCCTCGCAGAAGGAGGCGACAGCCCCCTATTCCGCCTCGCCGCGAAGCATGGCCACGACCATGCTCGGCAGCGAGAGGTTTCCGCCTCACTGCGCTGGCGTCGCCAAGCCGGGCACACCAATAGTGTGTGCTCGGCAGTGTTGTACGAGCAAACCCGTACATTATAATATGTTTAGCGTAATTGCATGCGTCGGCGCTTTGAGCGCGCACCGGTCGCATTGTATGAACATAAATTCAGTATCAATAAAATACTCGCACGGCTAACATCGTGGTATCATTTATTATCATTATCATTCCATATGTATGGTAAACATACCATACATAATTTGGTCCTTCGAGCTTAAGTGACCTCGCGTACCTTCAGGAAGTTCAGTTTTGTCGTGAGTGAGGTGTTATCAAAACGTGTAGTGAACAACACATTGGATTGCAGTGAAACAAGAATTTGTTAGCGTTGCTTAATTGTATAAGCGACGATAGCCAGCATCAACCAGCAAAGCAACAATAGAAAAAACCGCCGTCGGACAAGCAGCCGAGGAGGTACACTGTCCGGCTCCATTACCAGAGGGAGCAGCAGGGCGATCACAGCAGAACTCAAGTAAGATCTTTCTAATTTTTGCTAACGTAACAACCGTGGCAATTATGGAAGACTTATTGGCAACGCAGAGCCAGATCATAGCAGCTATTGAAAAGCTTTATATCAACTTTAAAAAGGACGGTGCAGAACGCAAAACACCAGATTATATTAAGAAAAAGGTTAATCTTTTAGATGATTACTGGAGAGAATTTCAGCGAAATCATTTGCAATTATGTAACATAGGCGACGAAGCTCATGATTATTTTACGGGGAATCATTATCAAAAATCTCATGATTTGTTTACAAAAACTCGCGAACATATTATACAAAGTCTTAAGCCGATATTAAAACCGGCAACACCGTTAGCAACTCCACTGGCTTCACCATCAACTTCGTTAGAACAGCTATGTCCGCCCATTAGCACTGACACTGAAAAACATGACTCATTACCCAATATACCGAAATTTAAATCACAAGGTACTAACAGCAAACTTGATGAAATGTTACGTAGACAATCCAGCAATTTTAAGGCACTAACACGCACTATTTCCAACATTAACTTTGAGATTTTGACAGACACGTGGGAGTATCAAGATGCATTAAAATCGTTAGAGTCTAGGTGGTCAGCCATTGATACGCTTCATTGGGAATTAGATAGTGAGCTTGATGGTAAAGATCAGTCTTACGAGCAAACGTTTAACTTTCATGAATCAACGTATATCAATATGAAAAAGAAGATCAGTAGCAAGTTATGGTCGGAAAAACACAGAGAACACTCTACACCATTGATCGACATTCCGGTATTTCACGGTAACTTTCAGCAATGGACATCATTCAAAGATTTGTTTACTGAAATTATACACAGTAATCGTTCACTGTCCAATGCCCAAAAAATGCAGTTTCTGAAAACAAAGGTCAAAGGCGAAGCGGAGCGGTTAATCCAACATCTCCAGATTAGCTCCGACAATTACAATACATGTTGGGAAATTCTCAATAATCGCTTTAACAATCGAAAACTCATCTTTAATTCACACATTAGCATCTTATTGAATTTGCCAACCATACAACAACCAACAATCAACATCATAAAACGTATTCATGACACGACAATGGAGTGCTTGAATGCAATCAGTAACATGGGTATAGACATCAGTACATGGGACCCGTTGCTAGTATATCTATTAACTCAAAAATTGGATTCAGAAACACTCAATGAGTATTCAGCTTCTCTAAAACAACCACGAGAATTGGCCAAATTAGCAGAATTGTTATCATTCTTAGAAAGCAAATTTACAGCAATGGAATCGTCCAAAAGAAAAGAAATTACCAATCAACTAAAATCAAATACTTATCAAAAATCAAATTATAATTCTAAGCAAGCATACTCAGGAAATAAACCTATACTATCAAACAAACATAATCGTACTTATAAAGTGTGTCCTATTTGCAAAGGTGACGAACATGGCTTATTTTACTGTAAACAGTTTCAAGAAATGACACCGATAGGTAAGCGGCAAGCAATTGAAAAATTAAAATACTGCATTAATTGTTTATTTGATCATTATGGCAATAAATGTATCTCTAACAAACGTTGCCGCGAATGCAACGAGTGTCATAATACTATTGTCCACAAAGCATTTCAACGGAATTGTAACTCTATATATGGTGGCGTGTCGGTATCAAACAAGCCCGCGCCATGTGAAAGCGCACCTAGTAACGTGCAGCAACGTAAGCATTCAGAAAACAATGCACATGTCGCTCAAATGAACGAATTACCAGAAACCTTATTAGCCACGGCCATGGTCAAGGTACAAAAATCAGATGGTACCTATCAAACATTACGCGCCCTTATCGACCAAGGGTCGCAAACAACGTTGATTTCCGAAAAGGCTGAACAACTTTTGGACTTAGCACGAAAACGATGCAAGGGCTTAATCACGGGTATAGGAGCAAAGGACAGCATCTGTAAAGGCATGATCAACATGAACTGCACATCAATGAACAATACATTTTCGTTTAACACAGATGCCTACATCATGAAAAGCTTAACAAAAAATCTTCCTAGCTACACATTTTCAAAGCCTAGTTGGTCGTATTTAGATAACATAGAATTAGCAGATCCTCAATTTTATATAAGTCGCCCAATTGATATTTTATTAGGAGCTGACATTTACTCTCAGATAATTTTAGAAGGAATTTGTAGATCAAATGAAAACATGCCGATTGCGCAACAGACGCGCCTCGGATGGATATTATGTGGCAATGTCAAAAGTTTACATTGTAATGTAGTCCAATTAGACACAGAAAACCTACAACGTTTTTGGGAAATCGAGGACGTTTCTCCAGAAAAATCAACTATGTCAACGGAAGATCAGTATTGCGTTGATTTTTATAACTCTACTACGAAACGATTAGAAGATGGCAGGTTCGAGGTGTGTTTACCTCTGGTATCGAATTACGAGGAACGACTCGGTGATTCTAAATCAATAGCGATTGCACAGTTTAATCAATTACAGAGAAAGCTTGTGAAAAATGAAAATCTAGGTCAAAAATACAAGCAATTTATTGAGGAATATAAAGAATTAAATCATTTAAAACCTTGTCTTATAAATAAAAAACCGGAATGCTACTTACCTCATCACTGCGTTTTGCGAGATGACTCATTAACTACGTCATTACGGGTCGTTTTCAATGCGTCCTGTAAAACAACATCCGGTAAAAGCTTAAACGACCTGATGTATAAGGGTCCAAATCTACAGAATGATCTACAGACACTTATTTTAAAATTTAGGCATTATCAAATAGCAATTACGGCTGACATTGAAAAAATGTTTCGCCAGATTTGGATACAACAATCAGATCAAAATTTACAAAAAATTATATGGAGAGATGAACATACAAATTTATTAAAAGAATACATGTTAAGCACCGTTACCTATGGCACCAAGGCCGCACCATTTTTGGCTATCATGACCTTAAGACAGTTATCAAAAAACGAGCGTGAACACTACCCTGAGGCAGCAGAAGTCCTCGAAAAATCCTTTTACACAGATGACCTAATTTACAGCACACACGACATGCATAGCGCCATTCAAATACAGCAAAATTTAATATCATTGTTGAGTTCGGGAGGTTTTAATTTAAGGAAATGGGCATCCAACTGTCCGCAACTATTAAAACTAAATGAAGGTCAAACTTCACAAAAAAATAAAAACTTTGCAATATCAGATTCTGTAAATACAAAGACATTAGGATTGACGTGGAACAGTACACATGATTATTTTACCTACCAAATAAAAACAGAATCACACCATATGAAAACAGTCACCAAGAGATTAATATTATCTGAAATATCAAAGACCTTCGATCCCTTAGGCTGGATAACTCCTATTACAACTAAATTTAAAATATTATTCCAAGAAATATGGTCGTTAAATTTACAGTGGGATGAAGAAATACCAGAAAAGCTATCAACAGAATGGGAATTGATAAAAGATGACATCAAAAATTTAATATTAATTAAAATTCCTAGATGGATAGGAGCAAATCCGACATGTACTATAGAACTACATGGGTTTTGCGACGCATCGATGAAGGCGTATGCGTGCGTTATTTACGCAAAAATTAAAATCGGCGAAAAAATATCAATCAATTTAGTGGCAGGAAAGTCAAGACTCGTACCTAAAAGTAAGAATATAACACTTCCACGATTAGAATTATGTGGGGCATTTTTATTGAGCACTTTAATGAAGAAGGTCAAGAACAGTTTTATGGGATTAAATATCATAACTTTTGGTTGGACAGACTCCACAGCAGTGTTAGGGTGGTTGCAAGGTGATACAGGAAGTTGGAAGTCCTTTGTCGCCAACCGCGTAAACAAAATAACGGAGGTGATGCGTAAAGAAGAATGGCAATATGTGAAATCTATTGAGAATCCAGCAGATTGTGCAACAAGAGGCTTATCGACAGTGCGCCTGCAGGAGTTTTCGTTGTGGTGGCAAGGTCCGTCTTGGCTTCTATTATACGATAATAGCAAAAATTGCATGACCTATGAAACGGAAGAAGATATCAAAATAGCAAAACAAGTGACTATCGCGACGCAACAACAAGCAAGCGACAGTATTATCATAAATTTATTAAATAAGTATAGTTCATTTACAAAAATTATAAAAATCTTAGCTTGGTGTTATCGTTTTATATCAATAGCAAGTAAGAAAAATATAAATAAAAATAATTATCTGACTTTAGAAGAGATAAGGCATGCAAAATCAAGCATTATTAAACAAATTCAGCAAAAAGAATTTAGGGAAGATATGCATAATTTACAAAAAGAAAGCAAACTAAATGTAAAAAGCAAGCTGTTATGTTTAAGTCCATTTATAGATAACAAGGGTATTTTACGGGTAGGTGGAAGATTAAAGCATGCAAACATAAGCAACGAGATGAAATATCCTATTTTATTACCTCACAACAATCGACTTACCGAATTAATTATTCAGGATGCACACGAAAGTACTTACCATGGTGGAGCTTGGGTGACTTTGGGCTTCATCAGGCAAAAATACTGGATAATCGGGGGTAATCGAGCAACAAAAAAGCATATACGCAAGTGCGTTACCTGTAAAAAATACAATCACATTAAATATAAGCAAATAATGGGAGACTTACCTTTTGCGAGAGTGAATCCATTGCGCCCATTTAGTCATACTGGGGTGGACTTCACCGGCCACATCTATATCAAAACAAACAAAGGACGAGGAACAAAAACCACTAAAGGTTACGTAGCCGTATTCATCTGCATGTCGACAAAGGCGGTCCACTTGGAGTTAGTGTCGGACATGAGTGCTTCAGCTTTCATAGCGGCACTGAGAAGAATGGCAGCCCGAAAGGGCACCCCACAACATATTTACAGCGACAATGGAAAAAATTTCGTTGGAGCAAACAAGATGCTGCAGTTTGAATATCAACAACTACAAAATATTTTCAACAACACAGAATTTATGTCCGTTGTCACCGACATTGAAATTACGTGGCATTTTAATGCGCCATCGTGGCCTTCAGCAGGAGGTCTATGGGAGGCAGCAGTAAAAAGCTTCAAGCATCATTTAAAAAGAGTCGTAGGAGAGCAAAAGTTAACGTACGAAGAAATGTCGACAGTGTTATCACAGATAGAAGGATGCTTGAATTCGAGACCACTATGTCCCATATCAGAAGACCCCGAAGACCTCAACTTTTTAACACCTGCTCATTTTTTGCCTTGCTCACCAGTTTTAACAATAGTAGACACAGAAAATGACATGAGAACTAGATGGTACTTAACACAGCAAATTTTCAAGAATATATGGCAAAGATGGCAAAAGGAATATTTATTACAGTTATCACAAAGAAGTAAATGGCAACAGCCGCAAAACAATATTAATGTAAATGATGTCGTGTTAATAAATGAAGAAAATTTACCTCCAGGCAAGTGGTTGATGGGAAAGGTTGTGGAGGTGTATCCAGGTTCAGACGGTCATATAAGAGTTGTAAAGCTTAAGACAAAAAACGGTTGCATTAAGCGGTCTATAATTAAATTATCAAAGCTATTGGAAAATAACATCAAATCAGTTCAAAATTCTCAATTATCAGATGATCAAGGTCAACAACAAAATATTGAAAATTGCCCAAGAAATAAAAGGGTGCCACGATTTAACTTTGTTACACTGACGACATCAATATTATTATTTTTATTAACATTATTTAGTAATACTGAAGGAACATTTCAAACAACACAATTTAGAGAAAACCAGAGACTCTATTTTGATAAAGTATCGGACATGCGATTAATACGGGATGAATGGAAAATCATAATTTATTACGAAATGCAACCTTATTGGAATGGTATTACAGTACTTAATAAATATTCGCTTATCTTAGAAGAAACCTGTAACACAATACGAGATCAAATTCAATGCGATATAATACTAGCACAAACAAAACAGGGGCTTTCCGACCTTGAGTACTACAACCGCATACTCCTGGGTCAGCAATCCTCGGCGAGTGCCCGCAGACAGCGGCGCGGCCTTATCGATGGAGTTGGCTACGTTGCAAATACCTTGTTCGGAGTACTGGACCAGAGATTCGCAGAACAATATCAGAGAGATATCAAACAACTTCGTGAGAGTCAAACACATATTGCTTCGTTTTGGAAAAACCAAACCTCCATCATAGAAGCTGAATATAATATTTTAAAGCGAACATCTGAGTCAATAAATAAACAACATAAAATGGTTAATCAGCACATTATGACTCTAGAAAGGGCAGTGAACGTATTAAAGAACAAAACAGAAACAAACTCTTTAATTAATGAATTTACGTTAGCAGCAATTGTAGCAAGCAACATGCTTCACAACCTGAAAACAATACAGAGCACATTGATCGACACTATCACTGACATTTATCATGGCAGATTTAATCCGCATTTACTTACCCCTGAACAAATAAGAGACGAACTAAGCATAATTTCTAGTCAATTGACTAGAGATCACACGCTAGCTGTAGATGACGTGCAATTAAATGTTCAAAAATTGTATGAGTTATTAAATGTAAAGGCTCGCATGTTACAAGACTATCTTATTTTTGAACTGCGACTTCCACTTATAAGTAGAGACAGATTTGAAATTTTTAAAATTATTCCCATACCACTGAGACAAAAGGACATCATGATTTCAATAGTGCCTATATCAGATTACGTAGCAATTAATTTAAAGAAGGACAGTTTCGTTATAATGAGTACAGAAAACGTGAGATCTTGTAAAGAATCAGATAACATTTATTTATGTCATGTCTTAAAACCAATGTATCAAATGAAGATGGATGCAAATTTTTGTGAATTAGAAAATAATACTTGCAAGGTTGCGAAATATATATACAAAGATATATGGATAGAAAGTCATGCTTTAAACAATTTTATCTATTTCTGTTGCGAACAATGTCATTTGCGAGAGGTATGCGCAGATCAAGTTACCGCACAACAGCTGTCCCGAGCCGGCATATTAAAGTTAGATGAGGACTGTATTATCAAGACAGATAATTTCACTATTTTGGCTCACAAAGAACAATCTAATAAGATAAATGTATCCCCAAGTGTATATTTACCAGCTATCGCACCTATTAATCATATTATAAACATTTCGCTTCCTCAAATAAACAACGTATCAGATGTAGACAGTGACCAAAAGGCTATGATAGAGCTGGAGGAGAAAATAAAGACCATGAAAGAAAACGCTGTACAACTATCATCGGACTCGATATCATACCACGATATTCATCACTACAGTATGATTTATAGCCTAATTGTTATTGGCGGGATAATAGTTATCATAGTGGTGGGTCGCCGTATTCGTTGTCGATGGCGAGTGCCACAGACAACGCCGTCGTCTGTGCCGGAGGAGCGGAGCGCACAGGGGCTACCCGGCCCTTCCAATCGAGCATCGGCTACAGAAAATGTATGTGAAAGTGTTAAGTGTGCAAAGAACGACAATATCAATGTAGTGTATAGTGCGCGTGTAATAGATAAGGCTACTTCTCCAGTCTTGCGTGGACATTATTCAGACATTATCAGTAAATAAGCATATTTAAATTTGATAACATTTGTTCTAACATAGCATATAAGAAAATATTGTTACTAACATTTTTGATAACATTTGTATTCTAACATAGCATATAAGAAAACATTGTAACTAACATTTGACAACATTGTGTAGAATCAAAATATTATTATCATTATTATTTTCTTGCTTAGATTAGTCTAAACCTTTGTATTTTGTCTTTTGGGGAATATGTACGAGCAAACCCGTACATTATAATATGTTTAGCGTAATTGCATGCGTCGGCGCTTTGAGCGCGCACCGGTCGCATTGTATGAACATAAATTCAGTATCAATAAAATACTCGCACGGCTAACATCGTGGTATCATTTATTATCATTATCATTCCATATGTATGGTAAACATACCATACAAGTGTCGTCGGGAGCGTCGCAGTGATGACACTGCGGTGTTTCTTCCCGACCGGATCTTGTTGACTAAGACCTAAACACCCTAACTTAGGGTAGGCTTCCCTCGGTGGGGACGTATATGAGCTGTTATCATCATTTCAAAAATATTGTGGTATGAATCTACCGAAACTATTTGTTTGGGGGTGTGATCCTTTGATTGAATACTATAGTTTTTTTAAATTTATTACTCTAACTTGCTATGAATGAGACGAGATATTTCACTTATATTATTTTTGACTTTTGGTATTTTTCTAAGTTGATTAATCTTTTTAGTAAAAATACAAAGTATTAGAATTTGACCCCAGGCAAACACCACAATATCATCAATTGCTTAAGGTTTGTAATTTTTTGGGCTATGTCGGTGTCTCTAGTTCCTCTAAGGATCTCATCATTTCTGATGCGGTCGCGTAGGGAGACCCCGAGCAAAACTCTCTTCATTGCCCTTTTGAGTGACCTTCTGATGAGACCGTTATCTTAATTATGAGCAGCCACGTCTCAGTTCCGGTTTTAGTGGGTAGGCCTGGCACTCTGCCGGGAAACTGCGCATGGTGCCCCACACGCTCGCCGTCTAGCCAACGGCGGGTACGGTGCGGTTACGCATTTCCCCCAGAGAAAAAAAAAGGTATTGATCGATAGCGGACGCGTATTTTGTACGTTATTGGTTGCAAAACGATGCTTATCGCTACATAAATGTACTGTAAATGTAAGCGATATACCCTGGAGCAATTCATCTTCAAGACTCGTGTCTAGTCGTTATCTTAATTATGAGCTTGACTTATAGATAAATAATTTAATCAGCAAAGTGGGAATCACAGAATATTTCAACGGATCGACAATCATACAGAAACTTTCCATTATTATCATGCATTATTGGTTTTTTAGATTGATATCCGTCGTATTATAACGACTCTTCATTATAATTTTATTAATCCTTTTGTTTATTATTTAGATTACTGATAAAGATAACAGTGATTGCTATGTATAGTTAATGACGATGACTTGTTGCGTATCACAGATTAGCAATGGCACACACGTACGATGTTTTGAGTTGTTGCACAATATCTAGAATAACATTAAAATTATAGCTACATAATTAGAAATAGAAAGATAAAAAGATTTCTAAAATAAAAATAAAAAGAGATTTCTATCTAATTAGAAATTAACTGCATGCCTTTGTCTGTGTTACGTTTTCACACCTAAACCGTCGCTATGGTGAATTTTGTTTTGTTTCAGACATATGTTTCTATTTGAAAAATGTGTGTACAATAAAGAATATATATAATTTATTTTCAACTATTTCTTTAAAATAACTTAGATTTTGACAAAATATTTACCATTTTTTCAATTATGAAAATGAAAAATAATTGCTGAATAGCTGGCCGGCCACGAAAAAAGAAACTAAAATAAGTTGGAAAGCTTGAAAGGAATTTGATTTTCGAGTTTTAGAGTCCGTATAGCAGAGATTTCATACATAAGAGAAGAGGCAAAAGCAGAAGTTGTTGATTTATTAAAATAAAATTCACTCATATAGCTGATTCACGTTTTTATTTTTACTTTCCTTGTATTCGTAATGAAAAGCACAGTGTTTACCTCGGGTTGAAAACTTATTTAGTCCCTCGAACTATAGGCGCCCTCTCTACGCTCGGGCGCCAAACCCCGTCTCGGGACTAATTAAGTTACTTTCACCCCTAAGGTAACAATGTACTATTGATTGAAAGTTTTTATGCAAAAGAAAAACCGGCCAAGTGCAAGTCTGACTCGCACATCAACTTATCCAAGTTCCTAACCATGTACATATTTACGGTTTAAGGCGAGGATTTCCCAAATTTGCCGATCTTAGAACGTCTAGATCTGGATAATATTAGAACCCACAATTCTGAAATTCACACACCTTAAACTTGAAGATATAATCTAGTGAACTGTGAAAGCAGAAACACGATTTACTCCATTTCACTCGATAGAAAAAAAATCCAAACATAGGTCTAAATCAAAAACTAAAACCACGATTTGAAATCGAAATATACATAAAACAGTATAAAAGTTATACCAAAACACGTAGTTCGTTATTATCTAGTGAACTGTGAAGACAGATTTTTTGATGTCATATAAAATATTTAGGAAAATGACGAAAATTCTATAATTTCGCTTGGTTGCAATCGCGCTCCATATAAGACAGTACTCGCCAAGTCGTCTCAGGGTATAGTCATGTCGCTTCGTGTCGCGGGCGCAAAAAAATATATTACGTGTTTCTTTACGATCGAATTTTAATTTTGCAGTTTGCGTTTATTTTGTTAACTTTCATTATTATTATAGATTACTGTAGTAATATGGTGAATAGTGTAAATAATGGATTAGGTATTATAAAGGAGAAAACTATTTTAATCCTTCTTCCTAAATTATTTTATGTGTGAAAAAATATGTTTATCGTTCTTTTTTTCTATAAGTTATTTTATGTGTAAAAATCGCTAATAAAAGAAGTCAAAGACGAAATGTTAAATCAAATGCATACAAAAAATGCTGAAAGAAAAGTGGTAAATATTTATTTCCCAAATGTTTATATTTTATTGCCGCGGCCATATAGCACAGTGCAGTGTTAATAAACCAGTATGATAATTTCTTCAAGTAAATATGCTAACGATTTATAGGTTCAAAATAATGTTTCCTATAAAACTTTATTGCTGAATTCCTTGAAATACTTAATGTTACCCCCTTTATTCACAACGCCTTGCATCAAAGCTTTAGAAGGTAGAATCAACAGCACATTATATATGTAGCTAAATAATAACAGGTTGGGGAAAAAGTTTCTTCGCATTTTTTAAGAAAATTCAAAACATTTTTTAATATAGTTTATTTACATTTAACTAAAGTATGTAGGTACCATTTTGTTCGATAACTTTTTGCCATCTTGTAGGTAGGGACATGATCCCATTGCTATAGAAATTTTGGGACTTCTGGTCAAAATACCGCGACAAGTGGTTTTGGCAGTCCTCTCGTGATGTTAACCTGACACTGCCTAAAGAATTCTGAAGAGACCGAAACAGATGGAAATCTGAAGGTGCAAGGTCAGGACTATACGGCGGATGCATTAACACCTCCCAGCCAAACTCTCTTAATTTTTGCTGAGTGGCTAAAGATATGTGAGGTCTAGCGTTATCATGATGAAAAACCACACCCCTTCTGTTGATTAATTCCGGCCGCTTTCTCTCAACTTCTTGCTTTAATCTCATCAGTTGTTCGCAGTAGAGTTCAGAATCGATGGTCCTGCCTGGTGGTAACAGCTCATAATGAATAATGCCCTTCCAATCCCACCACACACACAGCATCACCTTGTTGCGAGTTAACCCGGGCTTCGCCACAGTCTGTGAAGCCTGACCGGCCTTTGACCACGACCTTTTTCGCACGTTCTTGTCGTACGTGATCCACTTTTCATCACCAGTTATCAGCTTCTTCAAAAATGGTTCGGTTTCATTACGTCGTAATAAAGAATCACAAATGAGTACACGGTTCATTAGGTTTCTTTCAGTGAGCTCGTGAGGTACCCAAATGTCGAGCTTTTTTGTGTACCCAGTTTTTTTCAAATGCGCCAAAACTGTTTTGTGGTCAATTCCCAGTTCTTCAGCTACGTCGTAACTACTGACATGCCGATCTTGCTCCACTTTTTCAAAAATGGCATCCATTTTATCTGTAATAGGGCGACCAGAGCGACGTGCATCTTTGACATCAAAATTTCCGGATTGAAAACGCTTAAACCAAATTTGTGCTACTCTCACAGACACTGCACTAGGTCCATAAACATCGCAAATTTTTTTCGCGGCTTGCGTTGCATTTTTACCTTTTTTGTAGTAAAATTTTAAAATGTATCGAATTTCTTCATTAGATTCACTCATCTTGGCGGTACGAAAAACAAATGAAAATCACACATTTTCCTAATTTGAATTTGGAATTATGTTCTTTAAAATTTAAACTTTCAATGATACCAAAACCAGCCAGATACAAATAGTATAGCCAAAGAGATTTTATTACAAGTTTATACATACTATAATGCGAAAAGACTTTTTCCCCAACCTAATAGTTTTATTCGAGCCTATGTATTATATATGATTATGAACAGTAAAATAGTATTTTAGGAATCTTTTAAATTTCGTAACATTTATGGTCAAGCGTGAGTTGATTATAAAAAAGTAAAAAATAATTAACATAAATTTCCGTTCGATTTATGTAAAGATCACTTCATTGTATTAAAAGAAAATATCTGATCAGCGGAATTTTGTGAAACTTTATAAAATATTTGCTTTTGCCCGCTGCTTCGCCCGCATAAATGTCATAGAGGTTCCATACAAACTATTATTTTTTAGTTTTACCCCCTTAGATGGCGAATTTCCAACATACATGTCAAATTTCCGCTTTCTGTGCCTTTTAATTACGGCTGTGCGTAATCTGTCAGTCACTCAGTAATGAAAGTGTTTTTATATAAATACGTCGGCCCACACTAGGATTTTCAACTGTGTCGTAGGTGCAGTTTTTTTCTTTTTGAAAACGTCGCCCCACACTAAGATTTTCTCCTGTGTAGTGGGTGCAGTTACGAACATAGAATATCACATGTACATACGCCCAGACCGGAAAAAAAATCTGTAGGCCATACAAAATATTTGTCCCGTACGGGAATCGAACCCGCGACCCGTTGCGCAGTAGGCGATCATTCGACCTCTGCGCTAACCGTGTCATCAAAGTTACACACATAGAATATATTACATATCACATGCACATACGCCCAGACCGGAACATATTTCTGTATTCCATACATAATATTTGTCCCGTAACTACAAAAAAATATTTTACAAAAAATAAAAACCGACTTCAAAAACACTGAAAACTTAAAAATAATATAAGAATAGGTACAGACAACATCACACTTCTGTATTGAAGTCGGCGCCATACGATAATCTCCTAGAAAGTGTTAAAATTTGTCACCGACTTCAATATAGAAGTGTGATGTTGTCTGTACCTATTCTTATATTATTTTTAAGCTTTCAGTGTTTTTGAAGTCGTTTTTTATTTTTTGTAAAATATTTTTTATTTTTAACTTTTCAGTAAATGAAATCTTTTTAGTGAAAGAAGTGTGTTTTTAGTGCTTTCCTCGATTTTCTATGGGATCCCATCATCAGATCCTGACTTTGGTGACCATGAGACCACCCTTGCTCTATACTCTATCGAATACAAAAATAGTTTTGGACATCGGCTTAAAATGACGGAGTTATGAGGTAACAAACATAAAAAATACAACCGAATTGATAACCTCCTCCTTTTTTGAAGTCGGTTAAAAATATTTGGGAATCGAACCCGTGACCAGTTGCGTAGTAGGCGATCACTCGAACTCTGTGCGCTAACCGTGTCGTCAAATGTAAAGTCATCATGGTAAAGAACGCTAGCTGTGTAGTACTTCCCGAATTTTCTTACAGGCTTAAGGTGGTAGAATATTAATTAATATTTTAAAACCAGTTTGCTTAGAGACTAATACGGTTGCCTGATATTCATAGCGATTTGTGGCTTCTTCTTGATAATCTTGTTTAGTACATGCACGCCCCTGTCACTCACGCAATGCAGCGTTATAAATACCTACCACTAAGTAGCGCGCCGGTGCGCCGACCGCTGCACACACGTGTAAAGAAATTCTTAGGTTGTGTGTGAAGTCGACCAACCCGCACTTGGCCAGCGTTGATGATGGTAGCACATCAAAAACAGGTTTGAGCTTGTTTCGAATTATATGATGGATGACATACCTGCCAGAGATACCTGTCACAAAAATTGGGATATAATTAAAATCAAAAATACTATCGTTTTTGATGCTTGCTAAGGCAAGGATAAAAATACCTCCGTCTTACCTATTTCTGCCGCAAATCAGCAGTGCTTGCATTGCTGTGTTCCGGTGTGAAGGGTAAGATATGGCACTGAAATTACTGGGTACCGTGACTTTACATCTGATGTCACAAGTTGGCAACGTACACTGTGGTTCTTGTGGGGCTTGCAGTTTTACTGCGAATCGTACAGGAACCACATGTATTATAGGTGACTGTTACCACTTACCATCAGGTGGGCAGTTTGCTTGTTTGCCAACTTAGTAGCAATAAAATAAAACACACAACATTACATTTTTATTTTGAAGGAGTTTTTGTTTTGATGTGGTGTCGGTATTTTTGTAAAAAAATATTTTTATTTTTTTGTGAAATTAATAATAGCTCTCTAAGTCAACTTGAAAGAATATACCTAACTGAGAGTCAATACGTACCTTTTATATCTAAAGACTAACCCCCTAACTCCTTAAAGTTAAGGATCCATCGTAAGCTCAGCATAGTGGAAGAATCCTTGAGATGATGTCTTTCAGACGCAAATACCTGAATAGCTTCAGAAAAAAAAACAGGAAAGACGTTGGACGTGCCTATTCTCTCGATTTTCTTGGGATTCTAATACTAGATCCTGACTTGATGGCATGGAACCACTTCGGGGGTATACTTTTCTGAATACAAAAAGAATTTTGAAAATCAGTTAATAAATGACGAAGCTATGAGGTATGTGTTACCTCATAACTTCGTGAAGTCAGTGAAGTCGGTTAACAAATCAAATCGAAATAAGTTATAGTACTTATTTATTCAGTAATGTATTAAAATACCTACATATATATATTAAAATATTTTTCTTCAAACTACTCATTAATTTTACTCTAATCATCGGAAAAGGCAACACTAAGTAATACATTACTACCCTGGAAAACGGCAGTAGTATTGTATGAAATTTCATTAATGACCCGTTCAACATAATTGCCCTGTTGTTTTTTTTTCTAATTTAAAAAGAAATTACAATTCATATTCATACAATTCATACAAAATGTAGGCATTTTTCTAAAGAGATTTGAGTGGTTGTATAACATGTCACAAAAAATACACATGCGCAAAACAAGTTAGATAGGACCCTACAAAGCCAATTTTATTTAAAAAAGAGAGGCAATTGGCTTTAATGGCGAAGATTAGCTTTTATTTTAATAAATTAAAAATTGTATTCGAGTGAATATTGTGCAGTGAAAGTGGTGTTTTTTGGTGCACATTCATGTTGACGGCAAGAAATAAGGGTTTTGTGGTGTACATGACAGTGAGTTTTTTTTTGTGGATTTTCCACTTCCGTCACCACCGTCAAGATAAGGTTTGGTTTCTTAATAAGAACAGTTTGCATTTTTTTTGTCATAAATAAATAAGTTTCTCTACAGTCAACTTCAGTTTTTTATTATTTTTTAATAAGTTGAAGGAAAAGCAGATTACACACCTCGTAAGTGAGCTATTAATGCCCTCGGGTAATTAGTGCCCTCGAGCAAGTGCTCGTGCACCAAACATCCGCGGGCATTAATAAGTCACTTAGCGCTCGGTGTAACAATCTACTATTTCTAAATCAAACCGAATAGCCGTCGAAGTCAAACAAAAAAATTTAACAGTGCTTTATAAGTATATGCCGCCGCGTCAGTCATATTCTTAGCTTTTGTTTTAAATACTACTTCTAGCCAGTTCTAGCTAATCGAGCATTTTTTGTATTCTAGTGATGCATTCTATACTGCACAAAAGAAATATGCATAACATTTGAATTTACATTTTATTAATAACACATCATAGAAACATTTAAAACCTTTGAAATTGTGAAGAAACGGTCTAATTATGATGAATCTTGAAAAGTCTAATTATTGATAATTGCTTTACGTCTCTTTCTTATAAAATATATGTTTGTATCTAGTCTATCTATACTATATAAAGCTGGATTACCACTGACTGACTGACTGACTGACTCACTCACTGATCAGGGGTATTTTTGGGACATTTGCAATTACTTTTGGGTGTTGGGATGTTAGAAAGAGATGGACTACTGATTCATTCGAGTAGATCGACGTGTTCGAAATTTGAAAAATCCAAGATGGCCGCCGGGGCGAAATGTCAACTTTTTCAAAATGGCTCAGAGCGTGCTGGTTTTTTTAATGGTTCTTGATCGTGTCGCTCCCGGGGATGAGGTGCAACTGTCAAATTGCCAAAAAACAAAATGGCCGCGCCGCCATCTTGGATCGAAAAACCCGTTTCGCCCCGTGTTTGCGACCGAACACGCGCGTGATTTTCGGGATTTCGGCTGATTTTTTTGATGGCTCCGCCCGAGAGCGTCCTCGAGTTTCCGAATATGGTAGCCGGTTGGCGAAAAACAAAATGGCGGCGGCGCCGGCGGCCATCTTGGAACACTGAAATTTTCGACATTTTTGAACCGAATTTTCGCCAAGATGGCGGCCTCGGAGTGGGGTCGAATGTTCTGGGCGCGGTTAGAACTCGGCGCGAAGTGTTGCCAGGTGTGAAAAATTTTCTACCGTTTTTGGTAGTTTTTCCTCTGGAGGCCCGGATAGTCGAAAATCGAAATAACGACTTTTCGCAATTTTCAACCCCATGCGCCTATAGAGCGTCGGGGCCTCTATGACTTTCTGGTATTTTTATTTTCCGCAACTGGCAACACTGGCCGCCAAGGGGGTTTGAATTTTTTCGTCGACCCGATTTGACCCGAATTGATCTCCCCGTTCTAGACGTGCTGGCAACGTGGGGTAAACGTCATCCTGCTCCGTATACGATGCAGTTACCGGGAAAAATCCGAAACTTGGCATTTCAACATGGCGGCTCCGCTGGCGGCCATTTTGTAAAGTGTTGCAATTTCGAAAAAATAAAATCCCGATTTTGACGTGGTTGCCGGCGTTTTTCGACTGACAACACCGGGTGGCCTTTTGTAGGGCTAGCTAAGGGGAATCAAACCGTGGGGTAATTTACCCCGATTTTGGGGTAATTTCCCCGTTTTAGGGGAAAACGTAAATTTCGATTTTTTCGAGTTTTTATCATATAACGGGGTGGAACAGACGTCGCTGATCATTTCTACCACCATTTGGGGAGGGTGATATGGCAACACTGGCAGCTGGGGCGGTTTTTGTTGTCAGCGACGACCCAAATTTGACGATTTTTTGACGCGGTTTGGTTAGGGCTAGGGGCCAGCTGGTGATACCAATCGATATGAAATATAGTCAAGTATTCTAAAAAAATTTGACATTTCAACTTTTCAAGATGGCGGCTGCGCTGACGGCCTTTTTTAAAAAAATTGCGCTTTTTGCTATTCCGGTGCGGTTTTCAGCCGCGGCATGATGATATGGGTATCAAATGAAAGGGTTTTGCGAGTACTACACGATGCAAGTAACGTCACCTCTATGAATTCAAAATGGCCGCCATTAAAAAAATGTCGGATCACATTTCTTTTGGAACCATAGCGATATGGGTATCAAATGAAAGGGCTTTAAGAGTGAAACAAAATCAAGTGAATGATTTTTGTCTAAATCCAATATGGCCGCCGCTTCCAAAATGGCGGATTGTATTTCTTTTGCCACCCATGCAATATGGGTATCAAATGAAAGGGATTTGGGAGTAGAGCACGATAAGGTGAGTGACGTTTCTCCAAATCCAATATGGCCGCCGCTCCAAAATGGCGGTTCGCTTTTCTTTTGTCACCTATGCAATATGGGTATCAAATGTAAGGGTTTTATGAGTAGAACACAATACAGTGAGTGACGTTGCTTCAAACTCAATATGGCCGCCGCTCCGAAATGTCAAATCGCTTTCCCTTCTCCACCTATGTAATATGGGTATCAAATGTAAGGATTTTAAGTGTAGAATACGATTCAGTAAGTGACATTTCTCCAAATTCAATATGGCCGCCGCTCCAAAATGGCGGATCGCTTTTCTTTTGCCACCTATGTAATATGGGTATCAAATGAAAGGATTTTATTAGTAGAACACGATACAGTGAGTGACATTTCTTCAAACTCAATATGGCCGCCGCTCCGAAATGTCAAATCGCTTTTCCTTCGCCACCTATGTAATATGGATATCAAATGTAAGGATTTTAAGTGTAGAATACGATTCAGTAAGTGACGTTTCTCCAAATTCAATATGGCCGCCGCTCCGAAATGACAGACCGATTTTACTTCTCCACCTATGTAATATGGGTATCAAATGAAAGGATTTTATTAGTAGAACAAGATACAGTGAGTGACATTTCTTCAAACTCAATATGGCCGCCGCTCCGAAATGTCAAATCGCTTTTCCTTCGCCACCTATGTAATATGGATATCAAATGTAAGGATTTTAAGTGTAGAATACGATTTAGTAAGTGACGTTTCTCCAAATTCAATATGGCCGCCGCTCCGAAATGACAGACCGATTTTCCTTCTCCACCTATGTATTATGGGTATCAAATGTAAGGGTTTTATTAGTAGAACACGATACAGTGAGTGACATTGCTTCAAACTCAATATGGCCGCCGCTCCGAAATGTCAAATCGCTTTTCCATCTCCACCTATGTAATATGGGTATCAAATGTAAGGATTTTAAGTGTAGAATACGGTACAGTAAGTGACGTTACACCAAATTGAATATGGCTGCCGCTCCAAAATGTCAAATCGATTTTCTTTTGCCACCTATGCAATATGGGTATCAAATGTATGGATTTTAATTGTAGAATACGATTCAGTAAGTGACGCTGTTCCAAATTGAATATGGCCGCCGCTCCAAAATGTCAAATCGATTTTCTGTTGCCACCTATGCAATATGAGTATCAAATGAAAGGGCTTTAATAGTAGAACACGATACAGTGAGTGACATTGTTTCAAACTCAATATGGCCGCCGCTTCAAAATGGCCGACCGCTTTCCTTTTACCACCTATGCAATATGGGTATCAAATGTAAGGATTTTGAGTGAAAAATACGACACAGTATGTGACGTTGCTCCAAATTGAATATGGCCGCCGCTCCAAAATGTCAAATCGCTTTTCCTTCTCCACCTATGTAATATGGGTATCAAATGTAAGGATTTTTAGAGTAGAACGTAACCTTTTCAGTTTTTTTTAATAATCGAACACCATTTTTTATGTAACTTAAAAAAACGAAATTTTTTTTGCACCGACTCGCAACTGAAAACCTTTTGCTTAGAAAAACATTAAGTTTGGACCACTCCACCGCGGGGTGCTTGCTCCCCGCGGCACACACGCGACATCGACATCGCTTCCAAATAAAATAGCGTATAAAGTACAACATAACCTTTCCAGTTTTTTGATCAATCGAACACCTTTTTTAGGCAAATTTTAATTTGACCTGAAAAAAAGATACATTTTTGCACCAAATCGCAACTGAAAACTTTTTTTTATTACAAAAGCGATGTGAGGACTACACCACCGCGAGGTGCTTGCACCTCGCGGCACACACGTGTCCACACGATGATTCAGTGTTGCCACAGCTCCGAAATGACAGATCGCTTTTGTTTTGTCACCCACGGAATATGGGTATCAAATGAATGGAATTTTAGTGTAAAATACGATACAGTCAATGACATTGCTTCAAATTCAATATGGCCGCCGCCCCTAATTGGCCGATCGCTTTTCTTTTGCCACCCACGTTATATGGGTATCAAATGAAAGAGCATTCCGAGTAGATCGTATCCTTTCCAGTTTTTTAAATATTCGAACACCTTTTTTAGGCAAATTTTTAAACTTCAGCAAAAAAAGACACATTTTTGCACCTACTCGCAACCGATAACCTTTTGATTACAAAAGCTAAAAGTGGAACAACACCTCCGCGGGGTGCTCGCACCCCGCGGCACACACGCGACATCTAGTCTATATTATATAAAGCTGGATTACCACTCACTCACTGACTGATTAGGGGTATTTTTGGGACATTTGCGATTACTTTTGGGTGTTGGGATGTTAGAAAGAGATGGACTACTGATTAAAAGACACAGGATTCGATATTCGAAATTTGAAAAATCCAAGATGGCCGACGGCGCGAAATGTCAAAATTTCCAAAACGACTCCGATCGCGCTGGTTTTTGGTACGCGTGATCGTTTCGCCCCCGGGGATGGGGTGCTTCTGTCGAAATGTCAAAAAACAAAATGGCCGCGCCGCCATCTTGGATCGAAAAACCCGTTTCGCCCCGTGTTTGCGACCGAAGACGCGCGTGATTTCCGGGATTTCGGCTGATTTTTTGGATGGATTCCCTTAAACGCGCCCCCGAGTTCCCGAATATGGTAGCCGATTGGCGAAAGTCAAAATGGCGTCGACGCCGGCGGCCATCTTGGAACGCTCAAATTTTTTACTTTTTTGAACCGCATTTTCGCCCAGATGGCGGCCTCGGAGTGGGGTGAAATGTTCTAGGCGGGGTTGGAACTCGGCGCGAAGTGATGCCAGGTGTGAAAAATTTTCTACCGTTTTTGGTAGTTTTTCCTCTGGAGGCCCGAATAGTCGAAAATCGAAATAACGACTTTTCGCGATTTTCAACCCCATGCGCCTATAGAGCGTCGGGGCCTCTATGACTTTCTGGTATTTTTATTTTCCGCAACTGGCAACACTGGCCGCCAAGGAGGTTTAAATTTTTTCGTAGACCCGAATTGACCCGAATTGATCTCCCCGTTGCAGATGTGCTGGACATGTGGGGTAAACGTCATCCTGCTCCGTATATGATGTAGTTACCGGGAAAAATCCGAAACTTTGACATTTCAAGATGGCGGCTCCGCTGGCGGCCATTTTGTTAAGGGTTGCAATTTCGAAGGCATTAATTCGCGATTTTGACGCGGTGGCCGGCGTTTTTCGACTGACAACACCGGGTGGTCTGTCGTAGTGCTCGACGAGGGAAATCTAATAGTGGGGTAATTTTCCCCGATTTTGGGGTAATTTCTCCGTTTTAGGGGAAAACGTCAATTTCGACTTTTTCAATTTTTTTTGATATAGCGGGGTGGAACAGTCGTCGCTGATCATTTCTACCAACATTTGGAGCTGGTGTTATGGCAACACTGGCAGGTGGGACGGTTTTTATTGTTAGCGACAACCTAAATTTGACGATTTATTGGCGGGGTTGTGTGAGGGCTAGCGGGTAGCTCGTAATGTCACTTGATAGCACATATAGTCGGCTTGACATGAAAAATATGACATTAAAATTTTTCAAGATGGCGGCGGCGCGGGCGGCCATTGTTTCAAAATTTGCGCTTTTTGCTATTTCAGTGCGGTTTTCGGTAGCGGCACGGTAATATGGGTATCAAATTTAAGGATTTTAAGTGTAGAATACGATACAGTTAGTGACGTTGCTTCAAATTCAATATGGCCGCCGCTCCGACATGTCAAATCGATTTTCTTTTGCCACCTATGCAATATGGGTATCAAATGAAAGGGCTTTAATAGTAGAACACGATGCAGTGAGTGACATTGTTTCAAACTCAATATGGCCGCCGCTTCAAAATGGCTGACCGCTTTCCTTTCACCACCTATGCAATATGGGTATCAAATGTAAGGGTTTTATTAGTAGAACACGATACAGTGAGTGACATTGCTTCAAACTCTCCACCTATGTATTATGGGTATCAAATGTAAGTGTTTTATTAGTAGAACACGATACAGTGAGTGACAGGATTTTAAGTGTAGAACACGGTACAGTAAGTGACGTTACACCAAATTGAATATGGCCGCCGCTCCAAAATGTCAAATCGATTTCCTTTTGCCACCTATGCAATATGGGTATCAAATGTAAGGGTTTTATTAGTAGAACACGATACAGTGAGTGACATTGCTTCAAACTCAATATGGCCGCCGCTCCGAAATGTCAAATCGCTTTTCCTTCTCCACCTATTTAATATGGGTATCAAATGTAAGGATTTTAAGTGTAGAATACGATTCAGTAAGTGACGTTTCTCCAAATTCAATATGGCCGCCGCTCCGAAATGACAGACCGATTTTCCTTCTCCACCTATGTAATATGGGTATCAAATGTAAGGATTTTATTAGTAGAACACGATACAATGAGTGACATTGTTTCAAATTCAATATGGCCGCCGCTCCGAAATGTCAAATCGCTTTTCCTTCTCCACCTATGTAATATGGGTATCAAATGTAAGGATTTTAAGTGTAGAATACGATTCAGTAAGTGACGTTGCTCCAAATTCAATATGGCCGCCGCTCCAAAATGGCGGATCGCTTTTCATTTGCCACCTATGTAATATGGGTATCAAATGAAAGAATTTTCAAAGTAGAACGTAACCTTTCCAATTTTTTGAATAATCGAACACATTTTTAGGCAAATTTTATGTAACTTCAAAAAACGAAAAATTTTTTGCACCGACTCGCAACTGAAAACCTTTCGCTTAGAAACACATTAAGTGGACCACTCCACCGCGGGGTGCTTGCTCCCCGCGGCACACACGCGACATGGACATGGCTTCCAAATAAAAATGTTTATAGAGTAGAACATAACCTTTCCAGCTTTTTGGTTAATCGAACACCTTTCTTTGGCAAATTTTAAATCAACCTCAAAAAAGATACATTTTTGCACCAAATCACAACTGAAAACTTTTTTTTATTACAAAAGCTTTCCAAGCTTCCGGCATACGGATTGCCCGCTCAGTTCTGTACGTGGATTGCCAGCTTCCTCCACGAGCGTAGAATTCGCGTTGTCGTTGACGGCTGCGCTTCGCGGTTCGTGGCAGTGAATGCTGGTGTTCCACAAGGCTCCGTTCTATCCCCAACATTGTTTCTTCTGCATATCAATGACATGCTTTCCTTGGGAAGTATACATTGCTATGCAGACGACAGTACAGTGCATGGGGGATATCACGGAAGCTCAGGGGCTGCTCGTGGCAATATTGATAGGGAGAGGCAGAATCTTATCATTGAGCTCAACAGGACGCTGGACCTCATCTCCGAATGGGGTTCCAACAATCTTGTCGAGTTCAATGCTAAGAAAACACAGGTGTGCGCGTTCTCGGCGAAAAGGTCACCTTTCCTCCCCCCTCCTTCTCTTCAGGGCACAACCCTTCACACACAGAGTAACATCACCTTGCTCGGAATGAACATTCGCTGCGATCTGAACCCCAGAGACTACATCGAATCCGTTATAACTGCTGCCTCACGGAAACTCGGTGTCCTAAACAAGGTGCGTAGGTATTTTGCGCCGGACCAACTATGCCTGTTGTATAAAACTCAGGTTAGGTCTTGCGTGGAATATTGCTCGCACCTTTGGGACGGCTCCGCTCAGTACCTCCTCGATGCTCTGGACAGATTGCAGCGTCGCGCTATTCGAATAATTGGCGATGTAGAGGCAACTAACACCCTCGAGCCTCTACAACTTCGTCGTGACATCGCCTCTCTTAGCGCCTTTTACCGAATGTTCCATGGGGAATGCTCTGAGGAGCTCTTTAACCTTATCCCTCCCTCTCCATTCCTTAACAGAAACACGCGTAAGGGCCTTCGGAGTCATCCGTACACTGTGTCCTCCTTTTCACACCGTACCAAGAAATTCCAAGATTCCTTCTTCTGTCGTTCATCCCACACTTGGAATTCTCTACCTGCACACGTGTTTCCTCCATCCTACAACATGGGTTCCTTCAAAAGAGGTGTGAAAAAGCATCTTTTAGGCCGGCAAGGGGCGGGCAGGTAGGATAGTGGATGTCGTCCCTACTCTATCTGTCAACTCATTTGGGCCTCTTTCACCGCTTAACATCAGGCGGGAGGAGGTCATTTGCCGGGCCTTACATAAAAAAAAAAAAAAAAAAAAAAAAAAAAAAGCGATGTGAGGACCACACCACCGCGAGGTGCGTGCACCTCGCGGCACACACGCGTCCACATGATGATTCAGTGTTGCCACCGCTCCGAAATGACAGATCGATTTTCTTTTGCCACCCACGCAATATAGATATCAAAAAAATGGACTTTGAGTGTAAAAAACGACACAGTCAATGACATTACTCCAAATTCAATATGGCCGCCGCTCCGAATTGGCCGATCGATTTTCTTTTGCCACCCACGTAATATGGGTATCAAATGAAAGAGCATTCAGAGAAAAACGTATCCTTTCCAGTTTTTTGAATATTCGAACACCTTTTTTAGGCAAATTTTATAACTTCGACAAAAAAAATTCATTTTTGTACCTACTCGCAACTGATAACCTTTTGATTACAAAAGCTAAAGTGGGGGGTCCACCACCGCGGGGTGCGCGCACCCCGCGGCACACACGCGACATCTAGTCTATACTATATAAAGCTGGATTACCACTGACTGACTGACTGACTGACTCACTCACTGATCAGGGGTATTTTTGGGACATTTGCAGTTACTTTTGGGTGTTGGGATGTTAGAGTGAGATGGACTACTGATTAAAAGACACAGGATTCGATATTTGAAATTTGAAAAATCCAAGATGGCCGCCACCGCGAAATGTCAACTTTTCCAAAATGGCTCCGAGCGTGCTGGTTTTTTTAATGGTTTTTGATCGTGTCGCTCCCGGGGATGGGGTGCTTCTGTCGAAATGTGAAAAAACAAAATGGCCGCGCCGCCATCTTGGATCGAAAAACCCGTTTCGCCCCGTGTTTGCGACCGAAGACGCGCGTGATTTCCGGGATATCGGCTGATTTTTTGGATGAGTTCCCTTAAATGCGTCCTCGAGTTCCCGAATATGGTAGCCGATTGTCGAAAAACAAAATGGCGGCGGCGCCGGCGGCCATCTTGGAACGCTCAAATTTTTGACATTTTCGAACCGCATTTTCGCCAAGATGGCGGCTTCGGAGTGGGATGAAATGTTCTAGGCGGGGTTAGAACTCGGCGCAAAGTGTTGCCAGGTGTGAAAAATTTTCTACCGTTTTTGGTAGTTTTTCCTCTGGAGGCCCGAATAGTCGAAAATCGAAATAATGACTTTTCGCGATTTTCAACCCCAGGCGCCTATAGAGCGTCGGGGCCTCTATGACTTTCTGGTATTTTTATTTTCCGCAACTGGCAACACTGGCCGCCAAGGAGGTTTGAATTTTTTCGTAGACCGGATTTGACCCGAATTGATCTCCCCGTTCCAGATGAGCTGGCAACTTGGGGTAAACGTCATCCTGCTCCGTATATGACGTAGTTACCGGGAAAAATCTGAAACTTTGACATTTCAATATGGCGGCTCCGCTGGCGGCCATTTTGTTAAGGGTTGCAATTTCGAAAGCATTAATTAGCGATTTTGACGCGGTTGCCGGCGTTTTTCGACTGACAACACCGGGTGGCCTTTCGTAGTGCTCGCCGAGGGAGATCTAATTGTGGGGTAATTTTCCCCGATTTTGGGGTAATTTCGCCGTTTTGGGGGAAAACGTAAATTTAGATTTTTTCGAGTTTTTATCTTATAGCGGGGTGGAACAGACGTCGCTGATCATTTCTACCACCATTTGGGGCCGGTGATATGGCAACACTGGCAGCTGGGGTGATTTTGATCATTAGCGACAACACAAAATTGACGATTTATTGGCGGAGTTAGGTGAGGGTTAGCGGCCAGCTGGTAATATTTCTTTTTAGCACATATAGTCGGCTTTACACGAAAAATCTGACATTTAAAATTTTCAAGATGGCGGACGCGCTGGCGGCCATTGTTTTAAAATTTGCGCTTTTTGCTACTTCGGTGCGATTTTCGGTAGCGGCACGGTAATATGGGTATCAAATTTAAGGATTTTAAGTGTAGAATACGATACAGTTAGTGACGTTGCTTCAAATTCAATATGGCCGCCGCTCCGACATGTCAAATCGATTTTCTTTCGCCACCTATGCAATATGGGTATCAAATGAAAGGGCTTTAATAGTAGAACACGATACAGTGAGTGACGTTGTTTCAAACTCAATATGGCCGCCGCTTCAAAATGGCCGACCGCTTTCCTTTCACCACCTTTGCAATATGGGTATCAAATGTAAGGATTTTAAGTGTAGAATACGATAAAGTAAGTAACGTTGCTCCAAATTCAATATGGCCGCCGCTCCAAAATGTCAAATGGATTTTCTTTTGCCACCTATGCAATATGGGTATCAAATGTAAGTGTTTTATTAGTAGAACACGATACAGTGAGTGATATTGCTTCAAACTCAATATGACCGCCGCTCCGAAATGTCAAATCGCTTTTCCTTCTCCACCTATGTAATATGGGTATCAAATGTAAGGGTTTTATTAGTAGAACACGATACAGTGAGTGACATTGCTTCAAACTCAATATGGCCGCCGCTCCAAAATGTCAAATCGCTTTTCCTTCTCCACCTATGTAATATGGGTATCAAACGTAAGGATTTTAAGTGTAGAATACGATTCAGTAAGTGACGTTTCTCCAAATTCAATATGGCCGCCGCTCCGAAATGACAGACCGATTTTCCTTCTCCACCTATGTAATATGGGTATCAAATGTAAGGATTTTATTAGTAGAACACGATAGAGTGAGTGATATTGCTTCAAACTCAATATGGCCGCCGCTCCGAAATGTCAAATCGCTTTTCCTTCTCCACCTATGTAATATGGGTATCAAATGTAAGGATTTTAAGTGTAGAATACGATTCAGTAAGTGACGTTTCTCCAAATTCAATATGGCCGCCGCTCCGAAATGACAGACGGATTTTCCTTCTCCACCTGTGTAATATGGGTATCAAATGTAAGGATTTTATTAGTAGAACACGATACAGTGAGTGATATTGCTTCAAACTCAATATGGCCGCCGCTACAAAATGTCAAATCGCTTTTCCTTCTCCACCTATGTAATATGGGTATCAAATGTAAGGATTTTAAGTGTAGAATACGATTCAGTAAGTGACGTTTCTCCAAATTCAATATGGCCGCCGCTCCAAAATGGCGGATCGCTTTTCTTTTGCCACCTATGTAATATGGGTATCAAATGTAAGGATTTTATTAGTAGAACACGATACAGTGAGTGATATTGCTTCAAACTCAATATGGCCGCCGCTCCGAAATGTCAAATCGCTTTTCCTTCTCCACCTATGTAATATTGGTATCAAATGTAAGGATTTTAAGTGTAGAATACGATTCAGTAAGTGACGTTTCTCCAAATTCAATATGGCCGCCGCTCCGAAATGACAGACCGATTTTCCTTCTCCACCTGTGTAATATGGGTATCAAATGTAAGGATTTTATTAGTAGAACACGATACAGTGAGTGATATTGCTTCAAACTCAATATGGCCGCCGCTCCGAAATGTCAAATCGCTTTTCCTTCTCCACCTATGTAATATGGGTATCAAATGTGAGGATTTTAAGTGTAGAATACGATTCAGTAAGTGAAGTTTCTCCAAATTCAATATGGCCGCCGCTCCAAAATGGCGGATCGCTTTTCTTTTGCCACCTATGTAATATGGGTATCAAATGTAAGGATTTTATTAGTAGAACACGATACAGTGAGTGATATTGCTTCAAACTCAATATGGCCGCCGCTCCGAAATGTCAAATCGCTTTTCCTTCTCCACCTATGTAATATTGGTATCAAATGTAAGGATTTTAAGTGTAGAATACGATTCAGTAAGTGACGTTTCTCCAAATTCAATATGGCCGCCGCTCCGAAATGACAGACCGATTTTCCTTCTCCACCTGTGTAATATGGGTATCAAATGTAAGGATTTTATTAGTAGAACACGATACAGTGAGTGATATTGCTTCAAACTCAATATGGCCGCCGCTCCGAAATGTCAAATCGCTTTTCCTTCTCCACCTATGTAATATGGGTATCAAATGTAAGGATTTTAAGTGTAGAATACGATTCAGTAAGTGAAGTTTCTCCAAATTCAATATGGCCGCCGCTCCAAAATGGCGGATCGCTTTTCTTTTGCCACCTATGTAATGTGGGTATCAAATGTAAGGATTTTATTAGTAGATCACGATACAGTGAGTGATATTGCTTCAAACTCAATATGGCCGCCACTCCGAAATGTCAAATCGCTTTTATTTCTCCACCTATGTAATATGGGTATCAAATGTAAGGATTTTCAGAGTAGAACGTAACCTTTTCAGTTTTTTAATAATCGAACACCATTTTTTATGTAACTTAAAAAAACGAAAATTTTTTTGCACCGACTCGCAACTGAAAACCTTTTGCTTAGAAAAACATTAAGTGGACCATTCCACCGCGGGGTGCTTGCTCCCCGCGGCACACACGCGACATCGACATCGCTTCGAAATAAAAGAGCGTATAAAGTACAACATAACCTTTCCAGCTTTTTGATCAATCGAACTCCTTTTTTAGGCAAATTTTAAATTGACCTCAAAAAAGATATATTTTTGCACCAAATCGCAACTGAAAACTTTTTTTATTACAAAGGCGATGTGAGCACTACACCACCGCGAGGTGCGTGCACCTCGCGGCATACGCGCGTCCACATGACAATTCAATGTTGCCGGCGCATGGAAATGACAGATCGCTTTTTTTGCCACCCACCGAATATGGGTATCAAATGAATGGACTTTGAGTGTAGAATACGATACAGTCACTGACATTGCTTCAAATTCAATACGGCCGCCGCCCCTAATTGGCCGATCCCTTTTCTTTTGCCACCCACGTTATATGGGTATCAAATGAAAGAGCATTCAGAGTAGATCGTATCCTTTCCAGTTTTTTGAATATTCGAACACCTTTTTTAGGCAAATTTTTAAACTTCAGCAAAAAAAGACACATTTTTGCACCGACTCGCAACCGATTACCTTTTGATTACAAAAGCTAAAGTGGGGGGTCCACCACCGCGGGGTGCGCGCACCCCGCGGCACACACGCGACATCTAGTCTATACTATATAAAGCTGGATTACCACTGACTGACTGACTGACTGACTCACTCACTGATCAGGGGTATTTTTGGGACATTTGCAGTTACTTTTGGGTGTTGGAATGTTAGAAAGAGATGGACTACTGATTCATTCGAGTAGATCGACGTGTTCGAAATTTGAAAAATCCAAGATGGCCGCCGGGGCGAAATGTCAACTTTTTCAAAATGGCTCCGAGCGTGCTGGTTTTTTTAATGGTTCTTGATCGTGTCGCTCCCGGGGATGAGGTGCAACTGTCAAAATGCGAAAAAACAAAATGGCCGCGCCGCCATCTTGGATCGAAAAACCCGTTTCGCCCCGTGTTTGCGACCGAACACGCGCGTGATTTTCGGGATTTCGGCTGATTTTTTTGATGAGTTCCCTTGAACGCGTCCTCGAGTTTCCGATTATGGTAGCCGATTGGCGAAAAACAAAATGGCGGCGGCGCCGGCGGCCATCTTGGAACGCTCAAATTTTTGACTTTTTTGAACCGCATTTTCGCCAAGATGGCGGCCTCGGAGTGGGGTGAAATGTTCTAGGCGGGGTTAGAACTCGGCGCGAAGTGTTGCCAGGTGAGAAATTTTTTCTACCATTTTTGGTAGTTTTTCCTCTGGAGGCCCGAAAAGTCGAAAATCGAAATAACGACTTTTCGCAATTTTCAACCCCATGCGCCTATAAAGCGTCGGGGCCTCTATGACTTTCTGGTATTTTTATTTTGTGCAACTGGCAACACTGGCCGCCATGGACTTTTGAATTTTTTCGTAGACCCGATTTGACCCGAATTGATCTCCCCGTTCCAGATGTGCTGGCAACATGGGGTAAACGTCATCCTGCTCCGTATACGATGTAGTTACCGGGAAAAATCCGAAACTTTGACATTTCAAGATGGCGGCTCCGCTGGCGGCCATTTTGTAAAGTGTTGCAATTTTGAAAAAATAAATCGCGATTTTGACGCGGTTGCCGGCGTTTTTCGACTGACAACACCGGGTGGCCTTTTGTAGGGCTGGCTAAGGGGAATCCAACCGTGGGGTAATTTTCCTCGATTTTGGGGTAATTTCCCCGTTTTGGGGGAAAACGTAAATTTCGTCTTTTTTCAACTTTTTTCATATGGCGGGGTGGAACAGGCGTCGCTGATCATTTCTACCCACATTTGGGACCGGTGATATGGCAACACTGGCAGCTGGGACGGTTTTTGTTGTCAGCGACGACCCAAATTTGACGATTTTTTGACGGGGTTTGGTTAGGGTTAGGGGCCAGCTGGTGATACCAATCGCTAGGAAATATAGTCAAGTATTTTTAAAAAATTTGACATTTTAACTTTTCAAGATGGCGGCTGCGCTGGCGGCCTTTTTTAAAAAAATTGCGCTTTTTGCTATTCCGCTGCGGTTTTCAGCCGCGGAGTGGTGATATGGGTATCAAATGAAAGGTTTCTGCGAGTACTGCACGAAGCACGTAGTATCACCGATATAAATTCAAAATGGCCGCCATTAAAAAAATGTCGGGTCACATTTCTTTTGCAACCATAGCGATATGGGTATCAAATGAAAGGGCTTTATGAGTGAAACAAAACCAAGTCAATGATTTTTGTCTAAATCCAATATGGCCGCCGCTTCCAAAATAGCGAATTGCATTTCTTTTGCCACCCATGCAATATGGGTATCAAATGAAAGGCATTTGCGAGTAGAACACGATAAAGTGAGTGACATTGCTCCAAAATCAAAATGGCCGCCGCTCCGAAATTGCGGATCGCTTTTCTTTTGCCACCTATGCAATATGGGTATCAAATGAAAGGGTTTTATTAGTAGAACACGATACAGTAATGGACATTGCTTCAAACTCAAAATGGCCGCCGCTCCGAAATGTCAAATCGCTTTTCCTTCTCCACCTATGTAATATGGGTATCAAATGTAAGGATTTTAAGTGTAGAATACGATTCAGTAAGTGACGTTTCTCCAAATTCAATATGGCCGCCGCTCCAAAATGGCGGATCGCTTTTGTTTTGCCACCTATGTAATATGGGTATCAAATGTAAGGATTTTATTAGTAGAATACGATACAGTGAGTGATATTGCTTCAAACTCAATATGGCCGCCGCTCCAAAATGTCAAATCGCTTTTCCTTCTCCACCTATGTAATATGGGTATCAAATGTAAGGATTTTAAGTGCAGAATACGATTCAGTAAGTGAGGTTTCTCCAAATTCAATATGGCCGCCGCTCCGAAATGACAGACCGATTTTACTTCTCCACCTATGTATTATGGGTGTCAAATGTAAGGATTTTAGGTGTAGAATACGATTCTGTAAGTGACGTTTCTCCAAATTTAATATGGCCGCCGCTCCAAAATGGCGGATCGCTTTTCTTTTGCCATCTATGTAATATGGGTGTCAAATGTAAGTATTTTATTAGTTGAACACGATACAGTAAGTGACGTTTCTCCAAACTCAATATGGCCGCCGCTCCAAAATGGCTGATCGCTTTTCTTTTGCCACCTATGCAATATGGGTATCAAAAGTAAGGATTTTATTAGTAGAACACGATACAGTGAGTGACAATGCTTCAAACTCAATATGGCCGCCGCTCCGAAATGTCAAATCGCTTTTCCTTCTCCACCTATGTAATATGGGTATCAAATGTAAGGATTTTAAGTGTAGAATACGATTCAGTAAGTGACGCTGTTCCAAATTCAATATGGCCGCCGCTCCGAAATGTCATATCGATTTTCTTTTGCCACCTATGCAATATGGGTATCAAATGAAAGGGAATTGGGAGTAGAACACGATAAGGTGAGTGACGTTTCTCCAAATTCAATATGGCCGCCGCTTCAAAATGGCGGTTTGCTTTTCTTTTGCCACCTATGCAAGATGGGTATCAAATGAAAGGGCTTTAATAGTAGAACACGATACAGTGAGTGACATTGCTTCAAACTCAATATGGCCGCCGCTCCGAAATGTCAAACCGCTTTTCCTTCTCCACCTATGTAATATGGGTATCAAATGTAAGGATTTTAAGTGTAGAATACGATTCAGTAAGTGACGTTTCTCCAAATTCAATATGGCCGCCGCTCCGAAATGACAGACCGATTTTCCTTCTCCACCTATGTAATATGGGTATCAAATGTAAGGATTTTATTAGTGGAACACGATACAGTGAGTGATATTGCTTCAAACTCAATATGGCCGCCGCTCCAAAATGTCAAATCGCTTTTCCTTCTCCACCTATGTAATATGGGTATCAAATGTAAGGATTTTTAGAGTAGAACGTAACCTTTTCAGTTTTTTTTAATAATCGAACACCATTTTTTATGTAACTTAAAAAAACGAATTTTTTTTTGCACCGACTCGCAACTGAAAACCTTTTGCTTAGAAAAACATTAAGTGGACCACTCCACCGCGGGGTGCTTGCTCCCCGCGGCACACACGCGACATCGACATCGCTTCGACATAAAATAGTGTATAAAGTACAACATAACCATTCCAGTTTTTTGATCAATCGAACACCTTTTTTAGGCAAATTTTAATTTGACCTGAAAAAAGATACATTTTTGCACCAAATCGCAACTGAAAACTTTTTTTTTTATTACAAAAGCGATGTGAGGACTACACCACCGCGAGGTGCTTGCACCTCGCGGCACACACGCGTCCACATGATGATTCAGTGTTGCCAGCGCTCCGAAATGACAGATCGCTTTTGTTTTGTCACCCACGGAATATGGGTATCAAATGAATGGAATTTTAGTGTAAAATACGATACAGTCAATGACATTACTTCAAATTCAATATGGCCGCCGCCCCTAATTAGCCGATCGCTTTTCTTTTGCCACCCACGTTATATGGGTATCAAATGAAAGCGCATTCCGAGTAGATCGTATCCTTTCCAGTTTTTTTAATAATCGAACACCTTTTTTAGGCAAATTTTTACAACTTCGATAAAAAAAATACATTTTTGCACCTACTCGCAACCGATAACCTTTTGATTACAAAAGCTAAAAGTGGAACAACACCTCCGCGGGGTGCTCGCACCCCGCGGCACACACGCGACATCTAGTCGGTATTATAATGGTGGACGAGTACAATGACGTCACTAGCAAATAAAAGCTTTCTAAACTTTGTTATTTTTTAAGTTATTAAAAAAATCACGTGGTTGTTTGTCAAATAAAAATACTATGTAATGTAACAATTAAAAAGTGTCCATATTTACATACAAGTAAAGATACAATAAAAAATAGCAATGAAGTCATAAAGCTGTATCTTTATTGGTTGTATTACTGTAGGTACTTACCTCAGTTTATAAATCAATACTTATTTGAAACCTAGCAAAAAGTATATTGCATACGATATAAAACGTCCTTATTGTACTGTTATATTTTTACTGTGCGGCACATGATGTTGGCGCCTGTTCAGTGGCCGCGTCCGCGCTAACGTCATGTACAAATGAACGGTGTGAAGTGCGGAACATATGGGCTTGCACGTGGAAATTCCTCGCCTTAAAGATTTGTTACTTACATGTACTATAAGACCTTGCTTCCTGCCAAATTTTGAGATTATAGGGCACCGGGAAGTACCCAGTAGGTTTTGCTTCCCTTGTGAAATCACAAAATTTGCGATAATACCTATGTGACATAAACGGTCAAATAAATCTTTTAAATAGAGGGACAACAAAGTGATCCTATAAGAGTTCCGTTTTTTTTTCTTTTCAGATACGAACCCTTTATTTTTTTTTGCGTTTTGGCATTTAAAACTCCGTTGACATAGTCTTTGTTATACATGTTAAAAATTAATTTAATTTAAAATAGATAGACAAATTCTTTATTGCACATTACAAATTTAATTTAACAAAATACATTATAGTCATAGTATAATGGGCGACATTATCGCAATGAGCGATTTCTTCCAGTCAAACATAGGATGAACTTTAATTGTAATTGAGAAGTTACAGTCTTACCTTACATAACAGTTTGTATTGTAATACCTATGTAATTTTCGTATACAGTGTTATTTGTAAAGCACCTGCAACCTCGCAGGATTAGATAGCAAACATAGACAACAACGTTTGTTCCACAACTTTTGATAATTAGTTAGATTTTACTTTCATACAAAAATTTTAATTTATATACCTCTATATATACCTCTAGAATGTTTGTAACTCTACGCGCATCACCAGAATTACATTAACAAACTATTGGGAATTACGCTGTAAGGAGGCAGGGCGTCGCTAGCACCACGGTAATAGTATATAACAGTAAGTTGACTCGGCCTCTCTTTGAAATTTTATACCTACACGGCCGCTCGGCATCGCTTGGTGCGTTGGCTGCGATAGGGCCGCGCTTACAGTTTCTGCCTAGATTTGTAATTATACTGTTTCAGAATGCATATAGAATTACTTTGTCGATCTAAAGGAATGAATAAATAGGTTTTAATGCAATAAAATAGGTTCACGAAACTAATGGTTGTAGGTTGCCTAAAATGCATTCGATATAATAAATTATTTAATATAAATAAGCAGATACATTTTATTTATTTCACTCACCTACTAACCAAATAGGCGAAAGATCGCGTGAAGAATTTTTGTGAAACGTCAAGTTTATATTCATACTAATATTATAATATTAGTATTAATATTATAAAGCTCCGTTTGGCTCGTGCGTGTAACCTGCGGCGAACTGCGTTCGTGACTGCCCTTATAGATGCGATCCAGTTGCTATCCAGTATTGAGGCGCGTAGGCATAGCGCGTGTTTCGACTGTTTCTATGAAGTCATTCTACTGATATATCGCACACCTAGATAAAGACTCGCGCAACTCGAAATAATTCCAAAATGACTTATTATCATCACAGGAATCTGCGTTCAAAACTGCATAATCTCCAAAGACACCTGTAGAAATAGTTCCATAAATAAAATGAAGATGGCGCTATAAGTTAGTATTGCTGACTCGCTTGACCCACACCCCCCGCCAACAATACTAACGCATTACCAGTTGCGACATGTTAGCCGAAAGGATGGGTGCTGTTAGTACACGTAAAAACCGTATTATTTCGAGTTGGGCGTGTATTCGTGATTAACCGCGTTTTGAATACGTAAATTATTTTTAGTTATACTGGTCTTCGTGATTGAACTGGTGATGCACTAAGACTGACTTTATGATTATTTTGACTTAGTGCAGTGTTTGTTTACAAATGTAAGTATTTTTCTTTTACTAACTGAAAATGGTTTATTATTGTTGAAATTATTTTATAATATTTGAGTTAGTTGAGTATTGCTGGTTAAATAAATATCGCCCTTATTATTGTAACTATAGCTGCTACGGTTTGTTTGAATATAGGAATATTTTGTATTGTAGTTGTATTTGTACCAGTGTATCAAAAAATATTATTAAGAATTATCCACTTCCAGTTGTGGGTGTTTTTTTGAGTTAGTGTGGTCTTCGTGGCTAAATCAATTTAATGATTTATATTTCAGAAGATGAAGGGTCGTGGTCTACTATTGCTAAAAAAGGCTATGGCTATATCGTTCAAGTGAATCTGATTGCAATGATGTAGAATTGTAGCCTCAAGAGTGCACACCATCGCACTGTGGGACATCCATAGGTCATAAATCTTAAAAACCTGCTTTCTTGTTTTACATTTTATTCCTTGTCGTTACATTGGATAGTTGCGGTACCTTCTGAAACTATAAATAGGTCAGTAATTAGAGTGCGCCTTCATTATCTATTGTGCATTCAAAGAGAGCGCATCGCCAATCGTAAATACTGTTATCAGTGAGTCATTAAAAAGCGTGACGTCATTTGTTGTCATTGCGGGACCTGTGAGTGCTGTGTGAGTTTTTTCTGAAATGGATATCCAAGAACAGGGTATGTAATAATTAATATTTTTATTTTAATTGTATCTTAGTATATATTTTCTTTAGTATGTCATTGCTACGAGGCGACTTTTCTTGGAGTATTATATTTTAATATTCAAAGTTTGAATAAACTTTTAAATATGTTCCCACTCGCTCCGACTATGGAGGTATATTGCACCATAATCTTTAGACTTTCTTATCTTAGGAAAATTAAAACTTGGCTGCCCTTATCTGCCCTTTTGGCGATGACAAGGGTGCTACGGTTGCCAGATTATCTCGTAGCATTTGCTACGAAATTAGTTTATTTAGTCTTAGTGCTTTGTGTAGGTTTTGTGACTGAATTTTAACCGTTTTTTTTTGTTTTAGGTAATTTATATATATGCTCGTTTTCAAGAATGCATATTCTTGAAATATGGCTAACTGTCAATACCGATAATGACTCGGAAAAGTGTCGTCAAGTCCTACAAAGTTTGTTGACTACTCTGAACGACGATGCTGAGAACATTGATATTCATTATTTAGAGAAAATTGTTAATAATTTATGTAAAGCTATTGCTCGATTCTGGAAAAAATGTAATAGGGATAAAACCAAGCTTTTATATAAGAATTCCGATTGGTTTAATGTTATTGAAAAAATTCAACTTGTGAAAAACAATAAGCAATGTACTCCGTCTGAAACGTCGCCGTGTCATTCACGTGGTCGTCCTCGAAAACCTTTTACGCAATGTAGTAAAAGGACTAAACGTCGGAGAGTAGCTGATTTGTCAAAGTCTGATAATTCTACTGTGAGTGCATTGCTTGATGTTTCAGACTGTTCATTCGATTCGTGTATATCTAGAGTTAGCACTGATGATGTCTTGTCACTTGTGACTGATGCTCAGTTGACAAAACATCAGTATTTATTAATTAAAAACTTTGTTAATAGTAAGATTTCTCCTAATGTATTACCATGTTACCAACAAATTACTAAAGCGAAACAGAGATGTTACCCTTCTAATATAACTGTTTCCGAGTCTTCAGCTGAAGTTGAATTACAAAGTCTTTTTGATCACACAGCTTCTCGAATCCTTGAATCTCAAAAAGAGGTCTTAGATCAGATTCCTGATGATTGTTTGTCTAATATCTCTTTACTTGGGAAATGGGGATTCGATGGCAGCACTGGACATAGTGAATACAAACAATTTTTTTCAGATTCAACTTTAGAAGATAGTAGTTTGTTTGTAACATCTTATGTACCCCTTCAAATTATTGTAAAATTAGCTGAAGATAATTGTAAAATTTTATGGAAAAATCCTCGACCCTCTTCCACTAGGTACTGCCGTCCTATTCGATTTCAATTTTTGAAAGAAAGCACAGCAGTGTCTTTGCAAGAGGAAGCTTATTTTAAGGATAAAATTGAAAGTTTGCAACCTACTTTTATTCAGATCGACAATCGTGAATTGGTCGTTTCTCATAAGTTGCAGCTTTCAATGGTAGATGGTAAAATTTGTAGTGCTTTAAGTGAAACATCTACAAGTAGATGTTATATATGTAATGCTACCCCTAAAGAGATGAATAAAATAGACGAATGTTTACAAAAACCTGTAATAGAGAGTAGATACCAATTTGGATTATCACCACTACATTCTTGGATACGTTTCTTCGAATATTTTATTCATCTTTCATATAGATTAGACATAAAAAAATGGCAAGTTAGGCTAGATAGTGATAAACAATTGTTATCAAATAAAAAACAATATGTACAGTCCCAGTTTAGGGAACGATTAGGTTTAATAGTTGACAAGCCGCGTAGTGGTGGAAGCGGGACGTCTAACGACGGAAACACGGCCAGGAAGTTTTTTTTGGAATCAGCTGTATCTGCTGAAATTACAGGTTTGAATAAGGATCTCATAGATCGTTGTTGTGTAATATTACAAACGTTATCTTCTGGACATAAAATTAATGAATGCAAGTTTAAAGACTATGCATTACAAACAGCATACAGCCTGGTCGAGGAATATCCGTGGTATAGTCTTCCTGCTTCTGTCCACAAGGTGCTCGTACATGGATCAGATATTATAAGTTATGCATTGTTATCTATAGGAGAACTTTCCGAAGAAGCTGCTGAAGCGACAAATAAGTATATCAAAATTTATAGACGAAGTCACACTCGAAAAATGTCACGTGAAGTTACCAATCAAGATTTAATACAACGACTATTATTACATTCAGATCCTTATATTACAAGTCTTCGGAAACTTCCCCCTAAAAAGAAAAATACTCTGTCACAAAGTGTAATAGAATTGTTACATGTTTTAATATTGTTAGAATAAGAATAATTTATTTGTATTTTGTTAGTTGTTTTGTTTTTTTTTGTATTTAATTAATTTTAATTTATTTATTTCTATTATTTTATTATAATTAAATAATGTTATCAATGTTTTGACTCTTATTTTATTTAAAATATATGTTTTACATTCCAATTTTTAAGTGTTTGTTCATGATAAATTTAGGTAAAAGTATGTTATTGTTTATATTTGTTTTTTACTGAAGTAAACGTTTTTTATTCCGTAAATACATGTACTTCTTTCATTTTAATGTTCCTAAAACACTTTTACAACTATAAGTCACTAAAATAATACAATGTATTGATAGTAACAGGACTTTTAACTATTTATGACCGCCCTTGTATGGAGCGTGTCCCTCTGTGCATCGCCTCGAACGGGCACCACAGTGACAAAAATGGCCATATCAAATGAACCAGTGGGCAATGATAACGAGCTGGAGCTTCACGAGAAAACACTGAGTACACCAACACCTTCAACGAGCCCCACGATCATGAGAGAACTTTTACCAAATGAACCAGAGGGCACTGATATGGAAATGGAGCCGCAACAGTACACACCAATACCTTCAACAAACACTTAAGTAATTTAAGAAATCTTAGCAAATCACAATGGGGGGTTAGGAGAGAACTCAAAATCGCCACGCCATCGCTACGTCAGCCAGATCTCGGGTGAGACTCCACGTTAAAAAGTAGCAGCCGATGTCATTCTTTTATAAAACCTCTTATGAAGAGCCGATTTTCAGAAAGCGTTTGTAAGAAATCTAAGACGAGCACAAAATCACGATATTTCTCCTTGAAACAAGCGTATCTGCAAAAAATAAATTTGGGTGCCACTGTAACCTTTTTCGGTGAGCATGAGAGAGAATTGTAAGTACCACCAGGGCGTGGGTTAATATTTCATAATATTGACGAGAGTCGACCTGGAGAAGTGTATGGATATATTTTTAGAGGGCGCCTCCATACAGATGCAAGCAGACTTCAGATGTGGGGTTGCCGATTCGCGGTCTCCACTCTAGGACACGTCTGCTCCAACGACTTCGAGAAAGAAGCCAACCGCAGAATTCAGTTGGGATGGGCAGCATTTCGTAAGCTACGTCGAGTTTTTTCATCGCCTATACCGCAGTGCCTAAAGTCAAAGGTCTATGATCAGTGCGTCCTACCTGTCATGACTTACGGTGCCAAAACGTGGACACTCACCCATAAATTCAATGTTGCTCAGCGAGCTATGGAGCGAGCTATGTTAGGAGTTTCTTTAAAGGATAAAATCTGAAACGAGGTTATCCGGAAAATCAGAAAATCAGAAAAGAACTGGAGTCACCGACATAGCTCGCAGGATAAGCAAACTGAAGTGGCAGTGGACTGGCCACATCTGTCGAAGGACCGAAAATGCACTTGCTGTAGAATAATTTTCCAGAACAGAGTATAAGTATTATTGCGAATTATTACACTGTGATTTATTAAGTACTGATTATTAGATATGGTAAGAACAGTCATTTATTAGGTGTTATTATTAGACATTTAGGATAGTTTATAACGTTCAACATAAAAGCCTAATTATAGATCGTAGATCTTGATTACTAACTATTTTATAGATTAAGTACCAAAGACAAAGTCTGATTGTTGTTAGGTATTCTTGATAGACGTGCCAATTTAAGGTATCCTATATTTAATTTTAAGATGTTAAACAACCGTTAACTTACATTGTTTTATTTATTTTTATTAGTGAAGTTTTTGTACTGATTTCAAAGATAATGAGCAATAATACTACATAGTTGAATCAGTAATAAGTGTTTTTGTATCAAAGCAAAGTCTATAATTATCTTTGACCACAGACATTCCTTAAATATGTTAAAAGGAATCCTGTATTTATTTTCAAAATAATTATATTTTGATACTTTCACAAACCTATTCGTAGGTTTACAAGATTTTTCTGGACTTTTAAAAATTTTGTTTCTAGTTTTTTTTTCTTTGTGACCTAAATAAAGGTATCTTTTTAAGATATTTCTTTTATTATGATATTCGTACAGAAAATAAATGAAATATAATGTAGATACACTACTATTTTTGGTTAATATTAGATAAATAAATAGAGATTAATAGTGCACTAATTAAAAAAAAGCCAGTAATATGAGATCAATTCGATTTAGTAAAAATATTAAACAATGATTTTGTCATGAATACCAACCTAACTCAAAAAATTGAAATTATTAATTGTTACTGTTATTTGATGGAAGACCATTAGCACAATAAATATCTACGTAAAATTATATACAAGAACCTATAAGAATGTTTTTAATATACTAAAAAGAAATAAAATAAAACGTTTTTTTCGATTCCTGAAAAAAGTGCTATTTAGAGTTGAGCTAGTCTTGATCTAGGTGTGCGATATATTATTACCGCGCTAGCACTTTTGAACTTGACCTACTTTTCTACGGCTTTGATGCGTGCGCCTCACACGTCCTTGTGTGCCAAAATCTTCCGCGCCTTGTGAATCGATCTATCGTACGTAAGTACCATCAGTGTAAAAAATGATAAGTGAATAATTGGTACCTACCTACCAACTAATACGTGATAATGAGATATGTTACTTTAGAATACATATGAATATAGTTTGTTCAGAAGCACAAACTTTATTCAGGTTTTACGCAGTTTAATTAACACGTTGCATTAAACTATGAAAACATTATTTTTGCGGATTATATACTAAGATATTTCCTTTTTTTCGTTAGACATCTTGCAAATTCAAAACTCTGGGGTAGCCTGCGAGTACGATGTCGCCATTATTTTTGCGCAATCCTGTGAACGAACCGGGAAGCTCGGATCAACAGTATCACTTGTGGCACAACTCGACCAGAGGCAGTTGCAATAAATTAATACTTCAATTCGTAAAACCAACAACAATATGTCTGTCTAAACTTCTGTTGGAACTGCAGCAAAAATTACTTGATATAATTATATCGCTCGCTTAATTATCAAACTTCGTATCTCCATTTATTCAAATTTTACAGGAGGAACAAAAAACTATTTTGTTGAATAACTTACATTAAAACATAGTTATGCCGTTGAATTAATTTAAATTAAATTTACAATTAATATTTTAATTTAAATAAAGTCACCAACCTTTGTTCTTATGTAAGTTATTCAATAAAATAGACATACGAAGTTTGATAATTGACCCAGTTCACCCAGTGATATAATATGGGACCTCTGAAAAGCACATAGGTTTAGGTTTTTATTGTTACCAAATTTAAAGGCCTTTTCACACCAAAAACTCGAAAACTCGAAATCGTCTAATGAAGGAAACGAATTAGTATATGTTGCAAACTTACTGCCTCGTGAATTCTGTTATTATTACATTCGCAAATTGCACCAGAGATAGCTAAGATAGAGATTCCCGCGCGAGCGACTCAGTACAATGTCTCCTACTGGATAAGTTAGTTATTTAATAATTTGAGTAAATAAAATTTTAATTTTTTGTTACTCTTACAGTTCCTAACTCTGTCACCCGGAGACGAGCGCAGTCGACTGGTGCCAGTCCTGCAGAAGATCCTTACGCTTACACCCGACGAAACTAGCAAACTGCACGCGGTTGCCAAAGGTAACATTATCATCTATCTCTATAATTAATCAAAGTCATACAGTCATTTTTTTTTCAGTACAGCTTGTTAAAGCTATGCGAATAATTAATTTTGAATATTTAATTTAGATAAAAATGGCATATTCTTCTAATTTGGAGCAGCAGCTGGCTTTAAATTTTAGATTAGAGTATACAGAAACATTATTCAGGATTACAAAACAAAAGAAAATGTTTAGAAAAGTCAAGATTTGTAGCAACAAGAGTGAAAAAACCGTCACAGGGTGTAAATTATATCGATTTTTTAAATGTTAGATTTTTTTTAAATAGGTGACTTAGATTTTTTTTATATTTTTCTGATAACATATATGAGTTAGTCTACCGCCTGCTTTCGGCTTGACGTCGGCTTCTGGGACACCCTGTATATCGCCACTTCCACTGTGTTCTCAATTCTGTCAATTATACATAGGAAAAGAAAACTGTTAACAGGCAAACGTGAATCTATATAATGTTTTGTTCTTTACAGGTCAAGATCCAAATGCCAACAGAGGTTGGGGAAGCTATTTACCATGGCCGGGAGGAAAGTAGGTGAATAAAAAAGTTTCGGGGGACATATTACGGATTCTGTGATTGAATTTACTTAAATTACTGTACCTGGCAGAAGACAATGAGCTTGATAATTTTCCAGTGACTGATCTGTTATCCTTTTATTTGAACAACATCGCACAATTTAAATAAATTTATAAGTCATTAATTCGCCCTAGTAAATAAATAACTCATCATTTAAAGTTTGCAGTAATATTCAGATTTTTATTGTGGACAACATCGCACAATTTAAATAATAATAATTCATTAATATGCTACAATAAATAAATAATAATACAATTAAAGTAGTAGTAATGTTTTTCCAAACCGAAATAGATAGGCCGACTCTCTTTCTAAAGCACGATCCACACATTTCCGTGCCGTGCCCGGGACGTGGGCGGGACCTTTTCCGTCAGTGGCTTGAAAAAATATCATTGCGTACATTTTATATGAACTCGTTCACACACGTCCGTGTCCGGGCCGGCGACGGAGCTTCAGTGCAGTGTTGCCAAATTCAGAGGATTTCCCTAAATCCTAGGGGTTTTTGCAGGTCTTTGAGGTTTTTTGGAGGTTTTGATATCACGAAATTTATCTAGGGGATTTTCTGAAGGTTTTCTACTATTCTAACCAAATGGCAAATTCCTTTTTATATCAGACAAGACCGACAATTTATTCACCAAATAGAATGAATGGGACACTAAAACTTACGAGTATTAGCTGGCAACACATTATGTTACCATTGAACTGTCTTGTTTATCATAATTCCGGCTAAAAGACTGTTTTCCACAGCCTCACACAGACATTTATAACGAAAAATCCGAATCGACAGACACACGGCTATGTATGTGAAATAAATTAAAATAGGTAATTTGAAGAAAACTTCTAAGTTTTTTATTGTCAATATTAGAAAGCTTATGTATATGACATGGCCAAAATAGTCAGAGGTTTTTTATCAACCAAACTGGAGAAACTAGGGGTTTTTTAAATGTATTTGGGGGGGAAGGTGGAAAAAAACTGGCAACACTGCTTCAGTGCCCGAGCCGACACCGTGATGTGCGCCCGTCCACCGATATTACAGTGCACATCTGCAGGCGTAGCACGGGCTGCCAAGAAATTTGTAATAAGACTCAGTGACACGTATCTCTTGAGGAGCGTCAAGAAATTTTATCATGTCAGTCACACTAAGGCTGCGTTCCGAAAATCAATAAGTGTCACTATTAGCGCGCTCAAACGCGTCCCGAAATGTTGTGAGCGCGCTAATGTTAGCTGGCATGAAGAGCCACATGACGTTATCGTTAACGTCATAAAGAACTTACGGCGCTAATGCTCTGGAGTGAAATCACTTTCTGCAAACTGTCAGTCTGACGTTCGATAATTGTGTTTTCGGTTCAAAATGAATGTAGCTATTCTTCCGGATCGAAATCGTAAGCATGCTGATAGCATTTTCAGTGTTCTCTTTAATTTGGACAAGACGATTATAATCGTTAGCACTGTGAGCGCTGTTATCGGACCGCAGCCTCAATACGCGCCGCCGTGCTACTCTTTAAGACATAGATATTATGTCACTGAAATTGTGAGATAATGCGTGACTCAAGTCCCGTCTTGGCAGCCTGTGCTACGCCTGCTGGGTGTTATTAAAAAAACGCATGACGAGTTACTAATAGAAGCGGTATACGTCTCTTTCGTATTAAACAGAGTCATAATGCATATTGTTATCCGTAACTGGTGCTTAAGAGGATATCGTACAGTCCGTTTTTCAGACAAACGTAGTCCCCTGTTTCCTTACTGGATAATGGCACTAATTGCTCTATTTTTTCCAATAAAATTAATTGCCACTATAAGAATGTTCCTATGTTTTCCTTTTTTTATTAAGTTAATTATAAAAAGCGATTTCAAACCTTCAAAAACCTAAAAAATCGACCTAATTTTCTGCTGTATTCAAACGTCCAGCAAACAAATTGAAGAAGAATGAAAAAAGTAAACCATAGAAACACACAAAAGCCTTGCTTTAATTTTTAATGCAAAAATTAATTAAATCGGTAAATTTTTCGCGGAGAAAACAGAGGACTACACACAGATTTAGAGTAGGCCTACTCTAAATCTGTGGGACTACAAAACGTATATACAGTGTCATTTTTAATGAACCAACAACCTCCCAGGGGCTGATTCTAGTGCTCAGATGCAACAACTTTTTGTATGGAACTAACATCGATATCTCAAAAAAAAACACTTCTCCATACAAACTAGGTTAGCTAATTGAGACTTTAGTATGGGAAAGTGGATTTTTTTTGCGATTTCGATGTTGGTCCCATACAAAAAGTTGTTGAATCTGAGCACTAGAATCAGCCTCTGGGAGGTCCATTAAAAATGACCCTGTATTGTGTACTTTTCATAGGTATTTTCGGTCCCAGCTGCAGTTGTCCCTATCGCGCTCAGTTCATTTGTTCGGACACAGCGCGACAGCAATACATTTTACAAATACCTATTTTAGAATTCTCTTGACCTTGGTGTTTCCTCTTAAGGGGTACAGATCGTAGTTGGTGGCCCTGACGTGACCCGGATTACAGGTTGTGCCACGGACACGGCCCGGTCACGCCCCGGGTACGGCCCTGATGTGTGTGGATAGACCTTAGAGCTCAATGTGCATATTTACCGCTGGGTACAGTATGTTATGTGTAGGGCATTACAGCGTGTCATGCAATTACGGTTAATGAATTTATGTAACATATTTTTAGGATTATTTTTTGTAATAGATTAATTTATTATCAAGTGTTTAAATATAATATTATGTTACGGTGTAATATATTTTTAATTTACTATCGTCTTTATTGTTCCATTATGTAAAAGTAAAACGGTATAAGTATACAAAACCTTTTAGACCAGTTAATTGTATTTTAAACGCATATGAAATAATCGCCTACTTGTCTCATTAAAAATGAGTACCTAATTGTATAATAAACTATTGGACTATTCTGAATTATGATCACTGGTTTGACGAAATTTAATTACGTATATTTGACGTCATCACTACATGATTCGGATAGATAAAAATTATATGTTAAAGTTTACGATGCAAAACTCACATAGAAGGTATTCTGTGTTTGGTCTCGTTCTAACACATGTAGATTGTGACAATATGTAAAAATATGGCAAACATACAACATAAAGTTTTCCTTAAAGTTGTCTAACAATATTTCCTTGAATTTGTCTAACAATTCTGTACCTAGTCCGTAAAGCAAAAGGTTTTATGTAAACAAATTACAAGAGGGATATTTTAAAAAATAATTGAAAAGTTAAATGTAAACCCACGATTAAATAGATTTAAAAGCTTAATCGAAAAGTAATAAAATTACTGTGTACAAACATGTTACAAATAAACATATAATTTTTTTTTGTATAATGTTAAGTTTAAGGTATTTAATTAATTCAATGAGGTTAAAGGTATTCAATTAAGCCTTAAATTTATATAATTATTTTAAATGTCTTTTAAAATAAAATAACGAAAATTATTCAATAATATTCAATAAATAAAAAATAAGTTGACCTCTAAAAAACCTCAAAAGGCGATGCTTCGCAAATTTTTTAAATATATATTTTTAAACACGTGGAAGAATTTTGGTTTATGTATACAAACTTATGCAAAGAAACCATAGTAGGTAGACAAAACTGCAAAGGTCACAGGAATAGCACAAAGTCCCGTATATAATTATGTAAACAAAGAAAGAAATCAGTGGTTCATTGTCATTTGGTTTTGTAAGCAGAATAGAGTACATATAGTAAAGACCGTTAGAAATAATACGCGAAGCAATTAATTAAATGGATTCCTAATTATTAATTTCGCTAATGCGATTTCAGTTAATTTTAACAAATTTGAAATTGATATGCTATTAAATGAAATAATTAATTTAAACAACATAAACTCAAACTTGTTGTGATAACTACTCCAGCAACATTTCTACTTTTGACTTTTAAAACCATTTTTGAAACCAATTACTACGTAGTTTGATTAATGTATATAGAAATTGCGATATACTTAATACCTACTTTGATTACAATTAAGGAACGGCAATGAATAGTGCTATCTAATTAATACGTTTCTATGTATGATTGAGATAATTATATAACTACAACTTGTATATTTTAAGGGGGAAATACTTGATGCTTTAATATATAATATGCACATCAAACATACATCGTCATTCAGTGAGACATTTTTTTAGTGCTTTAAAGGCTCTTTAGGTAGCACTAGGGCTTTAATTGTTCATAATTATTGCATAAAACCATATAATATAATTATTTATGAGATTTTCAACCACAAAAAATTAAGTTAGCATTTCGTTATATGTACATACGAAAATGCTATCAATCACGGTGACCTATAGATTATCTGTAGCACTATGTCAATTTGCGTTACTCTCTTTGTCTCGATAATGATTATAAATAATCGGTAAATGGTAACAATGGTAAAAGGTAACAGTCACCTACAGTACAGTAAGCTCCCATTCAAGCTTTACACTTACATTACGTCCCTAACCGTCACTATTACGAGCGACATAAGAACGATCCAAAGAACGATTCAAAGGTCAAACACTATAGCTTGACGAGGAGCTTACTGTACATGTGGTTCCTGTAAAATTCGTTGCAAACTTGAAACCCCCACAAGACCCACAGTGTACGTTGCCAACTTGTAACATACGATATAAAGTCACGGTACCCAGTAATTTCACTTCCATATTTTACCCTTCAAACCAGAATAAGTACAGCAATGCCAGAACTTGTTTTGCGGCAGAAATAGGTAAGGCGAGGGTACCCAAGCAGGCGACCCTGGTACAGAGTAATTATGTACTCCAGCCCCCCTAGCACGTCTACCAAAACACGATATGATAAAGCGGTTTATCGCGGTGAACTGTCCAAATACAATAGGGTTTCGTCATATTTTGACAGTTCACCGCGATAAATCCCTTTATCATATCGTGTTTTGGTGGACGTGCTACGGGGGCTGGAGAGTTGTGATATGTGGATTAAGGTAACTACTGCAGGCGTAGCACGGGCTGCCAAGACGGGACTTTAGTCACGCATTATCTCACAATTTCAGTGACAATCTGTATGTCTCAAAGAGTAGCACGGCGGCGCGTATTTAGGCTGCGATCCGAAACAGATAACACAGTGCTCACAGTGCTCACGATTATAATCTTCCGGTCCGTAAATGATATTCAAAACTTGTCTTTTAGTAAATTCAAAACAATTACTAAACAAAAATTGGGCGCCAAAGCTTATTACAAAGTATCGGATTATCTTAACGATAATAATTCATGGATGTAATCTGCTTGTTTCTATAACAGGCTATTTATTGACTATATGTAACTTTAGTAGGTGTTTGTAAGTTTTTGTCATTATAAATTATTTGAAAAGAGCAACCCCCGAGTTTCTTAATCGCTCTTCTCGGGGAAGTCAGCATTTCGAGCGAGTGGTAGATTTAATTGTAATTTTTAATTCATTTTGACGTTTTCAAGTGTATGATTCATACCTACGAAATAAAATTCTTTTCATTTCATTTCAATTCCGTAAAGCAACATTAAAAGTTATAAAAACGCTAAGATCCTGTCATGCATGCTTACGATTTCGGTCCGGGGTTTTAGCGTATCAATTTGTCAACCCAATGTCGAGTTTTTGGTTAGGGTATGTCATTTTGCTTGCGATTGCTTCTCAGTACTTTTGTTTTGTGGATTTTTTATTACAACATTGTTTCCCCGCTGTTCATCCAGAAGAGGTACAGTCATTTTGAACCGAAAACACAATTATCAAACATTTCAATTTCATTTGCGTTCAAGCGTGCTAAAAATTCCTTGACGTTCGACAAAGGATACGTGTGACTGAGTTTTATCACAAATTTCTTGGCAGCCTATGCTACGCCTGCTGATATGAATATACGAAATATTTTCTGCAAAAATACTATTTTATTCTTTATTTTGTTCTAAATGCGAATAACATATAATTACTACTAGCTGTGCCTGCGAACTACGTTTCTCCTTAATAACGCTTAACACAATAATGAATATTAAGGTCAAGAATCGAGATAAATAATCCTATCTTTTAAGATGGGCTACATTTCATACAGTAAGCTAAATTTCATCAAAGTAGGTTATGTAGTTTGGGAGTTTATTCCGGACAAAAATCGTGACGCGAGATTTTTAAATTTTAACCGACTTCGAAGAAGGAGGAGGTTCTATGTTCGACTGTATCTATTTTTTTTATGTATGTTCACCGATTACTCCGCCATTTATGGACCGATTTTCAAAGTTCTTTTAATATTCGAAAGAGTATACTCCCGAGTTGGTCCCATTGTCACCATGTCATGATCTGATGACGGGATCCCATAAAAATCGAGGGAATCCCTTGAATTTCATAGGCATGTCCAACGTGTTTCATGTTTTTGCTGAAGATGTTCAGGTATTTGCATCTGATAGTATTAAGGGGCATATAACTTAGTATCTAACTTATATGCCCCTTAAATGTTATTGGGGTGTTTAGTTACACCCGGTATGACACAATGTGCGAATTTACTAAATCTTCGACAGAAGACTATAAAGAAAATTCACGTGTAATTACTAATTACTCACTCTCACTATAATTAAAGATGTTACAATATTACCACCAAAAGTATAATGGTCCATCACTTTACTCAATTTGCTGACAGTGTTATCTTATACGCAGGCGACTCATGGCATTATCAAATTTAATTTTATCAAGTAACGATCTATTAATAAATTGTAAAGTCGATATTACCAAGATATTGATAACGTAACAAGTATTGTGATTGAATGTATTGGAAATATGTAACAGGTGATTTTTGTTATATATAATTGTAATCATTGACCTATCAATAAATGGATGTCGGATCTAACACAAAATTCAAGCAAAATATGACCTTTATCTATTGACATAAGTAATAATATCAGAGCGTATTTTGATTATTAATAATGCTTAATTTCGCTTTGTCATTTGTCACCGATTGTTCCTCCGCATTTTGTTAAAATTTTTCATCGGACACTTTTAAAAACGCGAATGCGACGTCTGTTGTTGGTAGATCAATGCATGTTATATATGAATGTATAATTTCTTTAGAAACTCATTGGTGACAATGTTATTGAAAATGGTCCTTGGTACTCATAATTAATTTGCATTTTATTTTCAGGATGTGGATGGACTTGTTATTTATGTATATAGGTAGGATACAAAAAGTTGTAGTGATATTTTAAAAAATTCTGCAACTTATTAAACTCTTTTATATATTTGGGCCGAGTAGTCTTAAACTTTTGTTAGAAATAATGAACTTTTTCGCGATTTCATATTTGATAGCCTTGTGAAACTTGTTCGGTTTAACGGTCGGAATGATCTCTTTAAATATCAGAAAAACACTTTCACTTTGTAATAAATAAATAAATGTATGTTTACGTATACAAACAATGTCTCATTTAAAATACTATACTGCACATGCTCTCAACGTCCTGTACGGAAAATACGATATGATATTTAAGTAAGTATTACTGAGATTAATGTACCTATTGATTTTGACAATTCATGAAATGATGTCGTCTTTAAATAATGCATGATAATATATTTAAATAATTAAAGATGTATATTGTATAAATGAGTAAATAAAATATATGAATACTGAATTCTGTGTTTTGATTGTGACCATTCAATGCTTGATACTTGATATAGTTAATTTAAGTTCGCTCGTTTCGTTAGTCAGGTTTTTGTTTATAATTTGAGGTATTTTGTTTGAAAATTGGACAACATTTCCAAAACACCAATCTTCGATTTCCTATACTAAAAGAGTTAGATTTAGATTCAGATTTTAATGAAACTGTTAAATAAATTCTTAAAAAGGTATGATAAAGGCTTTGGTTATATCCATACTAATATTACTTATAAATGGGAAAGTGTGTGTGTGTGTGTTTGTTTGACCGTCTTTCACGGCAAAACGGAGCGACGAACGGATGGAGAGTGACATAGGCTACTTTTTGTCTCTTTCTAACCCCCCACTTCCCTAAAATGGGGGGTAGAAGTTTGTATGGAGCATTCCGCAATTTTCAAGGTAGAAAACTAAAAATTGGTATGCGAACTATGTGTGACTAACAAAAAAAACGTGCATTTTTTTTTTGGAAATTGCCCCCAACCTCTTAAAAGAGGGGGTGCAATTTTATATGGGACTTTTTGCAGTTTTCAAGGTAGGAAGCTAAAAATCGGTACACAGACTCTTTGTTACCAATGAAAAATACCTGCCTTATTTTTTTTTTGAAATCTTCGGTGTTACCCCGAATTTAAAGCGAGCGAAGCCGCGGGCAAAAGCTAGTACATTATATAATCATCGGATAAAGGGTACTTATATTGGGTTAAAGTCATAAGTACTTGAGGGTTATCGAAACGAGTGTGAATACCTATGAAAATGTTCATCGTTAACCAAATATGAAGGAAAAACTCATTCAGTCTAGAATGTAACTTAACGTTGTAATAAGTTTTTGGTACGGACATAGTTTTTGAGTGGATGAGCCCATAAAGGGGTTGAATGGCGTTGCAAGTTTGTATTGGTCGTTGTAATTTTTTGATTGGATGGATTTTAGTGATTTCTTTGCTTATTTTGCGCCACTCTATGTAGAACTCTCAAATATCAAAGCTACTAATATGGACCTACAAAAAAATATGGACGTAGTGTGGCAGTAAACAAATGTGAAGCATGCAAGGTAAGACAATTTCATGTTTGTACACGACCTACACTCACACAGATGTACCAGGTAAGACAAAAAGCTGTCATTTTTCAAAGAACAAGACACGCACACATACAAATGTGCTGTCATTTGCATGCTTCACTCTTGATTCAACAACGCTCCGTCCGTCTTTTTTTCAGGTCCGTGGCTACTAATAATAGAGAGACTGTTGCAAATGGGGAAGTCTTGTGATGTTTAAAATATTATATTTTACTCCGTGGAATTAAAATATAGACCAAAACTAGTGATTTTCTTTGGAAATTCGTCAATAAGTTACTGATCAAATTGATTATTTTATTTTACGTTATCCTTACGCGGGTTGCCTGTGGTCGCTTTCACTGGCCTTGACGGACGTCACACGACCACTTGAGTTGAGTGTCGCGTCGTTTCAGCGCACCACAAAGTTTGCTTTTTAGTCTGCGGCCGTATCGCCTAACTCAAAGCGATCACTCGCTATTGTTATCGTTACATTAGAACAATAGTTTTGATGTCAGAGCTGGCATTAGAACTATTGTTCTAATGCCACGAAAGCGATAGCGAGTGATCGCTATGAGTTAGGCGGTAGCCCCCCGTCTCGATATCACGAAAAATTACTATTATCTGTAGAAAAACCAAAATACTGCGACTAGTGCGCAAATGACAATAATTATGTACTCGAGCCGTGTGACGTCACACCACATGCCGAGTCGTCGTACGGTACGGAGCTTGTACGGAGCGAAATTATTTTTAATGTTCTATGAACTCTTTATTTGTGGAGATATTTTTATGATTCTTTGACACTTGCTTCATTTTTTCCCACAGAAAGTCAAAATATAAAATACAAGCTTTCCGCTCGCAGCTTCGCCCTCGTTATTTTTGTTTTTCCGTGGGAATTTTATATTTTCCCGTAGAAAAAATAATTTAGTAGCCTATCAGGGATAATCTAGGATTCTAAAGCCCGTAGGTATTAATAAACGCGTCTCAAAGTTGAGAGCGATCTTGAGCTGCAGTTTTGACGTTTAGTGTATGGAACATCTGTCAAAAACAGTATCTCAAGATCGATCTCATACTTGAGATGCAATTATTAATACGAGCCTAGGGCTCGTATTAATAAACGCGTCTCAAAGTTGAGAGCGATCTTAAGCTGCAGTTTTGACGTTCAATGTATGGAACATCTGTTAAAAACAGTATCTCAAGATCAATCTCATACTTGAGATACAATTATTAATACGAGCCTAAGTGTGAAAGAATTTTTCAAATCGGTCCAGTAGATTCGGAGTCTATTCAATGGAAATAAATACAATCAAATCTTTCCTCTTTAGATACTTATAATTAGTATAGAAATACTAGCCGTGCCTGCGACCTACGTTTCGCCATAATAATTGTAAGAAAAATTCATTAAAATCGGTAGAGTTGTTTCAGCGAAGTTCGATAACAAACACTGTGACACAATATTTTTATATATTAGAAGATTAATCTCCTTTTGTTTTCATAATAATATAATACTGGCAACTATGCATTACAGACTCTGTCTTCAATGTCGTGAAATCTATGAATTGAAAAAGAAAATAACCAAATATCCGTCGTGAAGGGTGTCAGTGAAATCCCTCGTGAAATAATTTGATGAGTTTTTCATTACGTTTCCAATAAGAAACAACATAATAAATATAGCAGGTATTTAAAAATCAATAATTTAACGATAAGTTAAATTTCTTAAGACGACATGTTTAAAAGATATCCATTTGATTTTATTGATTGCATTTCCCAGGAGAGCTTTACGGCGCATGCTCCTGAAAAGCTCGGAAAATTCGCGACTGCAGCCGTAAAGCCGTAAGTATTTATTAAATATATGAATTTAATAGTTCATTTTGCTTTTTTTAATGATGTTTGTATTATATAACGACGAAATATTTATGAAAAAAGAATTTATATTATCGTTTAACTATTAGTACGTCGTCTTCTATGAAATAACAATGCCGGTAGATGACCGGTATAACACATTTTTTAAAATTGCGCAATTTGTGAATAATACAATAAATATACATACAGCAATTTGTTGTAAAATAACAGCATAGGTATCTATCATTTTTAAAAGTGTATAATTTTTTAACACGTACCTACTTATGGCTGATAAAAACATAGTTTACGCTTATTTTCTAATTATCCCTAAATTCTTTTAGTAAATATCTCTACAGATCATTACTACGTAGAAGTAAAGCTTATATGTGATTTCTGACGATTTTTTATGCTTTGTACATTTAAATTGTTCGAATGTAATGAGTATTTTTTACCGGTTTTAAATCTAAGATTTAAATGAATACATTGCTTCACATTATTTTAGTAGCAAAATTGTCATGATAATTCTAAAATGTATATTTGTATAGACATTAATGCAAAAATGCACAAGATGGATGCGGGAAGCCCATGTGCGTCGTCGTCTATCCTTACATCGACGGGCGACTAGCGATTATTCTAATTCTGAAACATGTCTCGCAAATACGCTTCAGTACTTAGTATAGATGACTCTAATTATAGAATGAATGCATATTCATTCGTCTCTCTGATGGAAATAATTTAAAACACATCTTTGGGACTGCGGCTTTAATTGAAGTGGAATATCGTGAATTTACTGTAACCGATTAAAAGTTTTTATTGCTCTTTAGGCATCAATCGAAATCGAAGGTGACTTTGGCTAGAAGATAGTTGACAGTGTATGTGGATGAGGTAGGTGGCTGTATCGATGCTTCGGGCGTCATGCGCACGCTCGGTCCTGTCATCTTCCTCCCGGAATTGCTCGGATTTGCGACTTATTGTTTCTTGTACCTGTCTTTGCATTCAGAATTGGTATTGATTTGCAACCAAATCTGTCACTATTGCAATCACTTCCGTAATATTTTAAAGTGTAAAGTGTACAAGTTCTCAGATTTGAAGATACAATATTATTTTTTATTTAGGTGTAGGTAATAATTTTATAACTGGCCAATTATCTGTGATTGTATTACCTAGTATTATATTAGTACAGAATAACGAAGAACTACACGTGCTTTGTATTTCCCAATTGTGAAATAATTCGTCAGATACCTTACACGGTGCCCATTAAAATCGCGACATTATTTTATTGTAGAATTTCTCATTTGACACGAAAGTGACGCGAACGAGATGGGTAAAGAGAAGACGCACATCAACATTGTGGTGATCGGCCACGTGGACTCCGGCAAGTCAACCACCACCGGCCACCTGATCTACAAATGCGGTGGTATCGATAAGCGTACCATCGAGAAGTTCGAGAAGGAGGCCCAGGAGATGGGCAAGGGCTCCTTCAAATACGCATGGGTAAGTATAGACGGGGACAACTAACCCAAAACCCAAGAACAAGTCTCATAAATCTATTATTGTCTCTTCTACGTTCAGAGTAATCCCCCATAGGCGATCTGTAGCTGATCGAATCCCGTAGCTGACCGGCCTGTCCAGGGGTGGAGAACTGGGCCTAAAGAGCCCTGTAAACGATCAAACATGTTTGTCAAACTTGCTTGACAAACTTCACGTTTTCATCAAACACGGACAAACACTTCACATTTTTCTTGTTCGCCTTTATGAATGTTTAATTTAAATAATTCATCTTACGCGTAAAGGTTTGCTTAAATATTCCCCTCAATCTCACTCACTCACTCCTATGTAATCAGTGCGGGAGAAACGAGCAAGGTCATTAGGACCACTATGCGCCTTAAGGCGCATAGTGCTCCCAATGACCTTGCGTTGCGCCATTTTGTTTTGACGTCGTATTGTTATAAATAAGAAACTTGAAAACAAGTAAAAAAAACGTATTATTTGTTATACATAATATAAATATTTTTCTGTAATACTTACCTATCATCCTATCATAATGTTGTAGTAAATATGTACCTAAACTGAAATAATACTATCTTGTGATTGTAAATGTTTTATTTTGCATTTAGTCATTTCCTCGCTGAGGGGGATGAAAAGTTACGTGTTGCACTCGAGTGCAAAGATTTTTCACCTTGTGCTCTTTTGATTCCCTCGCTAACTCGGTCATCCTTCGCTTGCTCGGTCATCAAAGTTGAGCACGCAAAAAGCAACTTTGCACTCATGTATAACAAAAAACTATTACCGTTTGATTTTCTGGCAAAAAATCCGAGTGCACAACACCGCGGTAGTCAAAGAAAACAGTCAACATGACTTTGAGTTTTGATTGACTTTGGCGTGGTTTTTTCGGTTTAGGTTCAGTTGGAAGGCGCCAATCCGAAGCTTTACAATTCATAAACTCGGAACACAGAACAACTTGACGCATTATTTTTCGAAGCATAATTAATAGCATATTAATCGCAAAGAAAATACGTTTACGCAGAATTTCTCAAAGCATAATAAATTAACATTATGATGCAAGTAAGTTTCTACCAGCATGAAAGCAGACATGCAAGCAAGCATGCAATTAAGCATGCAAGCAAACATGCAAGTGAGCATTCAGGCAAGCAGGCATGCATGGCTTCTGTCACGGCTCCGGCACTTCAGTGGTCCCACGCGTAGGTACTTATCGTCGCAGATGATTGTAAGGCTCACCACTGTAGCCGGAATGCCTAAGACCACCTGCTCGTCAGCAAGCGGGCCACCTCACCCCAACGCGTCTTCCCAGTTCTAAATTGCACTCTATGGATAGGGCAAACAAGGCTACGTGGTGTCGGTTTTTCAGCACTTCGTTTTTGTCTCTAAAACCTGTAAAAATTAAAAGGATAAAAATACTTACTTCAACGCCAATCTAACAACAACAAAAAAGAAAGAAACAAAAAATTGAATTTGGAACCATAAGCTAATCATTCATTCTTGATACTTTTTTGACAGAATATTTGTAGGTATATTATTTACGAGAATATGGAACAGTCGTATTTTTTCACGATTTCAGGATTGGTCTCATAGTAAACGTTGTTTAGGCTGCTTAAAAAGTAACCTTGTATACCCTACAACTCTTACTTACAACTCAAGCGCCACAAAACACTACAGAAGGAAACCTTTTTTGAACATTATCAGCATACTCGATGCCTAGGAGAATGTAGATCGTATATTATGTTGAACAATAAAATTACATACTTCCTACCAATGATTATGGTACCGTTACAGGTACTAGATAAGCTGAAGGCGGAGCGCGAGCGGGGTATCACCATCGACATCGCCCTGTGGAAATTCGAAACGGCCAAGTACTACGTGACCATCATCGACGCACCGGGCCACAGGGACTTCATTAAGAACATGATCACGGGTACCTCTCAGGTGAGCACACTGCCTAATGCCATATCACAGTTCCAATTGTTTCCAAACGGAGCAGACCCCTTAGACAAAAGCCACACGCTAAGTTATCCGCAGTCGTTCCGCAGAAAAAAATGTATGGAAATGACATTAGTTTGTGACAACCTCATGTTTTTTTTTCCGCAGCGAATGTCATCTCTATACATTATTTCTGCGAAACCGCTGCGGAAAACTTAGCGTGTGACTTTTGTCTAAGGGGTCAGGCGTGCAACGAAGACGTGGACGCGCAGTGAATCAACAGAACAGCCTACAATTTTTTTGAATTATGTGTAAATCGTTCACAAAGCAGTACAAAATAGTCGCTTCATAACAACTTTAGTACATTCGTTCGTATTCATTACTGGCTGTGCCCGCGACTTCGTTCGCGTGGATGTCGGAAAATAACAACATGTACAGTTTTTTCCCGTTTTTGCAACATTTTTTTGTTATACAGGGTTACTTTTTCATCACCAAGTGATAAGGGGTCCCTTAAATATTTCGGGATGATAAAAAATAACCCTATAGTCTATAACAGCGGTTCTCAAACTTTTTTGGTGACGGAACCTTTTTGGAAAGCGAAATACTTAACGGAACCCTACAATAAAACAATAGTTTTTAAAAGTGTATTCTTTTTAATAAGCATCTTATCTTATAATGGGTGGGGGCCCAGGGGGCCCTACACTTCGACCCTTAACTCCTTCATTCATTGATTACTATCACCATTTATGGACCAATTGAGTTCACTCATAATTCTCACAATTGGTCCAGGAGGGATTTTTTTTATTTGGTTCACAAATAGCCTTGAAGTCTTCGGGTTTGGGATATCCAGTCCCAAAGAGACTCATTCTCCAACGAGAAAGGGAATCGCAGTGGCACAATATGTGTTCCATGCTCTCCGCTCCCACATTGCAGGCCCCACAGGTCTCTGTGTTGCTCAGACCCATTTTTGCTAGCATATAGTGCCGAAGTAGCCAGCCCCCAACAGGAGTCGGATTTGCATTTTGCCTGAATTCAGTGAGAATTTGTTGTAGTTATTCAGGCCCATGAACCGCTTGGTGTGCGCCATTCCTTTCTGAGCGACCCATTCATTTTGGTGTCTTCTCTTTGCTTGATCTCTGAAGAGAGAGTTGACTGAACAGTGTGCCAGACTCGCAAAAGGTTCCGGACCCACAAAGTTGGTTTCCGATTCTTGACCGACTATCGGCCTTCTCGTTTCCATAGAAACCCTCATGTCCTGGAATCCATATCAGATGTACTGTATTTTTCTTTGCAAGCTTGTTTAGTACATTGATAGTATTCAGGACCAATTTAGAGTGCACTTTATACATTGATTTGCTACCAAACGTAGATAGAGCGCTTCAAACAAAAACGCGCTTGAAATCTGTCATCTAATCGACTTTACATTTGTACTCGCTGATATATACTTGAGTATGCACGCCTGAATGAAAATTACCATAAAGAAAGTACCGTATTTATCGAATTCAACCTTATTTTGCATTATTATGGCAACTATTTTAAGTACAACTGTGGGAAGTTACATCATTTCATACCTGACCACAGATCAAACGCCGCTTTAGTAATTGCTACAAGAAAATATCAACTTTATACTCTCAAACATAATGCTTGAAATTGCTTATCGCGTTGTCGCTCAGTGCCTTTAGCGCAGCTTGACTATCGCGTAAGTGGAGCCCATATGTTGAGTCCATTGCGCCTTTCTTGCGCACAGGCTAGGATTGCATACATTTCTGCTTAAAAAACTGTATCAAGCTTGCCCATGCTAATACTAGCTTCAAAGCCTTTGGAATTTGACGACACGGTTAGCGCAGAGGTCGAGTGATCGCCGACTGAGCAACGGGTCGCGGGTTCGATTCCCGCTCGGGACAGATATTTTGTAAGGCCTACAGAAATGTGTTCCGGTCTGGGCGTATGTGCATGTGATATTCTATGTTTGTAACTGCACTCACGACACAGGAGAAAATCCTAGTGTGGGGCGACGTTTTTAAAAAAATAAAACAAAAACAAAATTAATTCCTGCACCTGTACCAGTGTCCATTTTGGAACCGTCTGTGTACCAAATCTTGCTATTCCTATCAGGAGACGCTAGTCCTTTGTTCCAGTCCTTCCTTTGTTGGGATTTGTATACTGAATGACCTCCTAAAGATGTACTTGGGTATCATCTTGTCTCCGACCATTTTCAGTAGCCAAACCCCTTCTTCTTTGCCAAGTGCTGTGTTTGTGTGTGTGTGGGGCTTAGTTGCATTCTACAGATCTACAGATCTACAGTCTGTAATCTGTGGAGCGCTTCCTTAGCTTCACTACGTATGATAATGTGCAGCGGTGTGAGATCCAAAAATCTTTCCATGACTGCCGTTGGAGTGGTTCTGAATGCACCAGTTATTGCCATACAGGCAAGTCTCTGAATAGTATTTAGTGCCGTTTTACATGTGGTTAGGTTTGTCCTTGGCCACCAGACAATAATGGGAAGTACCATGATGTTATATGTCCAGTAAAGTATCCTCGGTTTAAGACCCCAGGTTCTCGCGAAGGTAGATCGACACATATAAGCATAATAAAAGTACGACCAGAAAGGGGTGTTTTGATTTTTTTCTAAATTATTGCGGAACCCCTACAGGGTATCGCGGAACCCAAGGGTTCCGCGGAACACACTTAGAGTATGGCTGGTATAGTGCATCCCTACAAAGATGCTTTCAATGCATGTGATGCTCGGATCAAAAATCATTGTTTTTTTTATTAAGGCTTTGGATATAATATCATCATCCTATCGATCTCAATGGGCCGTGAAAATGTGACGTCACAAGTCTATTGGGATTGTGGTGGGCATGCATCGTGCCCCACAACGGTGGTTCCGCGCTTGGCTGACCGTATCTACCATCATAGTTTATATCAATACAAATCAATGCACATTGCCCGTGCTGTCTGTAGTGTACGGTCAGCTTCAGTAGTAGATGGATATTTTAGTATCATGTCACACCAACCCATTCCTTTTATTTAGTACTAGCTTTCCGCTCGCGACTTCGTCCGCGTTATTTTTGTTTTCCCGTGGGAATTTTATATTTTCCCTTAGGAAAATTACCCTACGTCCTTCCCCTGATCTCGAACTGAATCCCTATACCAACTTTCATCAAAATAGGTTCAGTAGTTTCGAAGCCTATTCAATACAAACAAACAAACAACCAAATCTTTTTTTCTCTTTATAATATTAGTATAGATGGTTATACCTATATTGCATTGTTAATAGTTGATGATTGTGACATCATGGTACTAAAATGATTATCTACTTTTGAAGCCGACTGTACCTCAATGGTTGTTTTAATGTGGCGCGGAATTCACAATTTCCCAATGCTTTGACCATAGGCTGACTGTGCCGTGCTAATCGTCGCCGCCGGAACTGGCGAGTTCGAAGCCGGCATCAGCAAGAACGGCCAGACGCGCGAGCACGCCCTGCTCGCGTTCACGCTCGGCGTTAAGCAGCTCATCGTTGGCGTCAACAAGATGGACTCCACGGAACCGCCGTACCACGAAGCCAGATACGAGGAAATAAAGAAGGAAGTGTCTTCGTACATCAAGAAGATTGGTGAGTTTTGCTATCAAACGGTGTCAGTGAGTTTTTACCAGTAGTGAATAAAAAATAAAGTACTTACTACAAGTATGTACTTCCCTACTTATTTGCTAATTATTCTCTGTTGGGGTATCCGATCAAAGGTTGTCAATTACATCTAGAAGGGACAAACTATAGACAGAGGGCGAATAACGAATTAGAACAAAGTGATTAAAAAGATTCACTTCTATAGAAGTGAATCACACTCATACACACACACACACCCCACATACACACGCAAACACATACGCATACACACACCATACAAGTCTACTTTAAGCAGCACTTAAAGTTATGTCATAAAGATCATAAATAATAAAAAAATAATAAAAGTCGCTTCATGAGACGATAAAAGAATACCTTTCAGCCGCCTTTGTAACTGTGTTTTGTAACCAGTTACAAAAAAAGAAAAAGAATAATCCTCGTTGAACTTTTTAGTTATATTGTTGTGCAGACGACCCAGCAGACAACGAAACCCATTCTTGTTGTAAATTTTTTTCTTAATAGAATACAACATCTTTATATCGTTTCAGCCCCCTTCGACAACGCCACACGCTAATTTTTCCGCAGAAAAAATGTATGAAAATGACATTAGCATGTGTCAACTTCACGCTATTTTTTCCGCACCTGTCATCCCCTTAAAAAATTTTCTGCGGAACGACAGCGCAAATATAAGCGTGTGGCTTTTGTCTAAGGGGTCAGTCAGGACTGTAGATGTGTTTGGTCTTTATTTTATGTAGGAAAGTCATAGCATGCTGCTTCGCGAAGACAGCGCATCCAAATGAAAATGTTGCGATTTAAATGCTCATGCTGAACGATGCGACAGGGTACAATCCCGCGACGGTGGCATTCGTGCCGATCTCCGGCTGGCACGGCGACAACATGCTCGAGCCCTCGGACAAAATGCCCTGGTTCAAGGGCTGGACCATCGAGCGCAAGGACGGCAAGGTCGAGGGGAAAACACTCATCGAGGTACGTTACATTAGGCATTCTATTTTTCTTTAATTAAGCCAAAGAACGCGACAAAATATTTAAAATACATATTCAACTTTTATTTTCAAAAATATCTTAAAATGATTATATGGGTGCTCCAGCACCCTGGGTAGGAAGTGTTTACAAAATATGGATTTTAGGATTAAAAACCCTCGCCTTCGGTTCGGGCTTGTTAATAACAGCTCATTTGCAAAAACCACCCTTGTATCACAATCACAGGGGCCTTTCTACCTTTGTATCACAACGTACTATTTCAAAACTCAGAATAATTGTCCCGGTTGTCGCTATTTGTATTATGTAGGGACAGTTGGGGTACAATGAAAGGAAAAAGCATTTTTATTTTATTAAGAAACTGTGCTTTATATTTTGATAATATTTGTTTAGAACGATCAACAACGGTTCATCATCTACCTATTAAGAACAAAAATAAGTTCAAAAATTAACCTTAACCTATTAAAAAAAGCGTTTTTGCTCAACGCCTCCATTGTTTCAATGAGCCCCAGATCTGGAGTATAATGAAATGGTGTCTGGGGTACATTGGAACAAGGCTAATAAAGATAAAAAAATGAACATTCTATATTCATTCCTGCGTCTCTATCTCCTGCTGCTTTTGTTTTTTTTAACATATCGGTGCAATTTTACTGGACTTGGCATTTTTAGGTCATCAGCATTTCGCAAACTCATACCACATGCTACAAGTTCAACAGCTGCTCGCACATTGTTTTACTATGCGAGCTCTATCTCTTACGACTTCTCACCATTATTACTTCAAAATCTGTAACAAAAATCCAGTAATCTATCCCGGGCATATAATAACGGGGCACAATGAACACTGTCCCATAGTACCCCGTTCCATTGCGCCCCATAAAGAATCTGAATCGTTTAAAAATATGTTTAAATGTTGGGTTATGTATTCCACTCCACATGTAACTGCATTTAATGCGTAAATTGATTGAAATTCATACAAGAAAATATTACATACCTGTTATTGATACTTTTCTTGTGAAATCGAAAATTCTTCGTAACGAAATTACAACTTTGGAGCCCTCAAAACAATTTTTCTCACATTGAAGCTTTGTCGTCGAAGACTGGTCATTATTGCACATGCGCTATCATGTGCCGCATGAGACGCTCTTATTGATCGAAGCAAAAGTGCGCGAATTTGTTTTAAATTCCAATAATTATCGTCTTTGTTTTATTGTACCCCGTGTTCCAATGCGCCCCACTTGTCCTAATGCCTGAATATGCAATCTCATCCAACCCCATTAGTTGCTGCCATGATGTTTCCTGCTTTTTTATACATGCTAGGTGTTATATATTCATGCATTGAATTAATAATTCATTATTAACAAGACTAATAAAGCAATATCTACTTATATAAACATTTCAAAATCACTATTTTTTTACCGACAAAAAAACGGAGGAGGTACTCAATTCGACGAGTATATTTTTTTTAATGTATGATCACGCATAACTTTTTATAGAGAACTCCGATTTTGATGATTCTTTTTTATTGGAAAGGGTATTCCCCGAGGGTGGTCCCATCTAAATTTGAAAAAAAAATCCTACCCTAAGGGTAGGAAAACAGGAAATTATTGTTGATTTACTCACTAATTGTGATCAATGACGCATTACTTTTTACAGAGTGATCCGATTTTTATGATTCTTTTTTTATTGGAAAGGGTATACCCCAAGGGTGTATCCATATAAATTTGAAAAAACAATTCCAACCCTAAAGGTACAAAAACAGATTGTAAAATTAATAGATGAAAGTCACAAAAAAAAAACTTTTTAACAAAAAATTGAACCGCCGAAAAAAACTAAAAAGCAAAAACACTGAAAAGTTAAAAATAATATAAGAATAGGTACAGACAACATCACACTTCTATATTGAAGTCGGTGCCAAACGATGATCTCCTAGGAAGTGTTAAAATTTGTCACCGACTTCAATATAGAAGTGTGATGATGTCTGTACCTATTCTTATATTATTTTTAACTTTTCAGTGTTTTTGCTTTTTAGTTTTTTTCGGCGGTTCAATTTTTTAAATTATAGTAACCAAAACATTTGCGGAACAAAATAATTTTTGAAAAACCATTTTAAAATGCTTATAAAAGCGTTAATAACTTTATTCTGTAGTAGAAATAAGTGGGTGAGGTGTAAAAATTGGTGTGGTGGGCAGGCATTGGACGCCATCCAGCCGCCGTCGCGGCCGACGGAGAAGCCGCTGCGGCTGCCGCTGCAGGACGTGTACAAGATCGGCGGCATCGGCACCGTGCCCGTGGGCCGTGTCGAGACTGGCGTACTCAAACCAGGTACCTAGATCCTTAGAGCATTTAGCTAACGGAGATGGCAGAGCTGGGCGAACCCCTCCACCAAAGAAGGTACTTTGACCGTATGACCATGCGCGTTATATAAAACTAGTTGGCGCGCGGCTGCTGCCATTTGGTGACGCAAGTAAGAGTTCGTAAAAAATGGATTATTGTGCAGTTTTCTCTTGCAAAAAGCGATCCAGTAAATCAAATCTTCGAGACCATGGCGTTTTCTAACACATGTAGGTAAGCATAAAATATAATGTTAACTTGTTTTATATGTACAATTTTATAATAATTTTTATGCCGTTACGATAGAAAATACAATAGTACGTTGGTAGCTCAAACACAGTACACGGGCATGATTTGCGGGCGATTGCGTAGATACCATTGATTTACTACCAAACGTAGATAGAGCACTTCATACAAAAACGCGCTTGAAATCTGTCACCTAATCGACTATACATTTGTACGCTGTTAAATAGGTAGTTGAATATGCACACCCGAATTAAAATTACCATAAAGAAAGTACCGTATTTATCGAATTCAACCTTATTCTTTATTATTACGGCAACTATTTGAAGTACAACCGTGTGCAGTTACATAATTTCATACCTAGCCACATTAAATTTGACGATTTAGTAATTGCTACAAGAAAATATCAACTTTATACTGTCAAACATAATGCTCAAAATTGTTTATCGCGTTGTCGCTCCAACGCATGGAAAAGAACTGTACGAGGCCCGATTGGGCAGTTCTTCACCGGCCCACTTCTCGAACGTTCATGCGTTATCTACGTTTGGTAAATCAATGGTAGATACACGTTAATTTGTCGATGTGTGTGTTTCGTTACTGTGAGTTAATATTTTCATAGGTATCTGTAATTGAATTCTAGATTTTCGTAGTTTCCCATGCGTGTTTACCTCGCCTCCAGCGAAATGTGGCAGAAAAATGTATACTGCGATTTGTTCAGCAGGTAGAGCATTCGATACATCTTAGCATATGTTCTCATATATTATTGCGGCGTTCAACTATATTTAACGAACGCCGCAATTATATTTAAGGTGCATATAAGTTAGATATTACATGGACCCTAGGTGCTTATTTTAGATCTGGGGGTGTATTATGACGTCTTAATTCCAGACAGTTTTTTGAATTGTTAAAATGCCATTTATTTTTCTTTCTATAATGAGTAGGTAAAAGAGAGGCACTGATAGCAATTCAGAAAACTGGCTGGAATTAAGATGTCATAATACATGCCCTGGAAACTTTAAACTTTTCGAGTTGATCGACTTTAAACTGAAAGAAAAAAAAACTATTAAAATAACACAAAAATGTAAACTCTGAGTGAATAAAGAAGGTATGCTGATGGTAATGCTATCGATACTTTGCGATATGCAATCGATGCGGAGCAGACGAGGACGATACACAGAATACGCTTGGGCACTGCCTTATATCTTTCGTGACCTGTCACTGCCGGCCGCTATCGAGAAAATATTTGTTTTACATAAAAAAATTAAAAATCATATTTTACATAAAAATACTTATTTAAAAGTTTTAAGCAAAAATGAACTTAACAGTAGCCGTAGAAAATAATTGGTTGGCTTTGCAACTGGCTTATTATTGAAAACATAAAACGTGGTGCCTATCAATTTCCCAATTTACTTCATCTGGCACTTGAATTTCTGTTATTGAGAATGCAGTTTTTAATTACTAAAGAAGTTTTTCAATATTTAATTCGTCAAAATTGCTAAATTGATGCGCCCCACGTTTTACACGTTGGACGATTCAAAAGAGCTTTCTATCAAGTCATATTATGTGAATAAAAGATTATTTTGATTTTAAGTCTTCTCTAGTCTAACTAATCTAGTTCCGTATTGTGTGTTTACTTAAATAAAATCATTCACTTTATAATAAGCTGTGCTGCACAATGAGTCTTTTTGACGTAATTAATTAAATGGCAAGTCAATTACACTTTGTGGGAGCTTATTAAAAACGCTATTTACCTCCCTAGAAAGTCAATGATAAATCGACTAGCTCACCACTATGCTTATACCTCAGGTATGGTGGTGGTGTTCGCGCCCGCGGCCATCACCACCGAGGTAAAGTCGGTGGAGATGCACCACGAGGCGCTGCAGGAGGCCATGCCCGGCGACAACGTCGGATTCAACGTCAAGGTACCTAGCACAACATTTTTCACAGAGCTCGCAATTCTACAAACAAAACTTTATTATCTGTTTATAAAAAAAATACTGTTCTGGCGGAAATTTCGCGATTGCGTCATAAATTTTGGAAAATGTAACAAATTATTCAAAAATACTCTCAAACTCTTCCCACAAAGCTGGTGTTTTTATCATTTTAAATTAAATTTAAATTAAATACTACCATCTCATTTTGATGGTTGCAAGTACCAGAACAGACCATAGTAGTGAAGTCAAATTTTCAACCTACTTAAAAACCGCCGTTTTATTCTGATGGTTGCAAGTGTCTGCGAGAAGAGTTCAAAGGGTGAAAATTAATAACGATTTTAATTCGACGATTTTCATAGTGCGAATATAAAGCATGGCATGTTGTTGAATGTGTAAAGAGGAAAGAATAGATATTTATATGTTTTATTCTTAGACCATTTAGTACTAACCACCATTGATCTATGGTATAATCAATTGTTCACACATCGAATGATCGAAGCTAGAATGAATAAATCGAAAACTGCAATCCAAATTTCGTTTGAATTAAATAAATTATCTCTGCTTCTATAAAACGTCTGCGTAATAATTTACTGGTTACAAGGTCGTTGTAGCTGACGACATCGCGTCCTCTTCTGACAACAAATTATAAAGGTATTGCTGCCTTGCTGGAATATTCATCGTCACTTCAATCCATTCATATAGGAGGCGGGTACGTGCTTCTCTTTAACGAGGAGGAATTGAGTATTTTTTTAAAGTGGGATAATCATTACAATACCAAGGAGCTAAGTTGACCCGTCTGTCAAATTGAGGTATGCCGTAGAACTCTAGACCACCAACGACCGTTCAGTTAGTATTCCCTTGTCAAAGTCAAAGTCAAAGTCAAAGTATTTATTCACACAAGGCATGGTAAAAATGGTAACAAAATGAGTAGCTGAACAGCACGTCTTACCAACTTGTGGCATGTGAATGTCAGTTTACAATTACATAATTTAAATGTTCGTATTATATTTTGTATTATTATTATATGTCATTTTACTATATTACTATACCTAATAATTATATTACTCTTACATGTTAATTAGATTATTATAATAAAATGTCAGTCATTTTTAATATTATTTATGCTTATAAGTCAAATAATCTGTAACCGAATAAAAACAATTTGTAACTAGCCAATTAAATAAAGTTTTGTTAAAAAGTTTACCGTTAAGTTCTTTGATGCTTTGGGGTAGGTTATTGTAAATTCGAACACTCATGGCATGGCTATTTCGGCTGTACAAATTTGTTTTCATTTGTGGTATCGCTAACTGTCCCACATGTCTATTACTATATTTATACCGATCTTCAAATTTTTCAAAAAGTTCAGCATTGGCTCTAACAAATTTGCATGATTCGAATATATATAAACTAGGCAATGTTAATAATTTGTATTTCTTAAATATTGGAGTACATGGTGTCCATGGAGGTACATTAAATATGGCACGGATACATTTTTTTTGGGCTATAAATAGACTATTTACTTTTACAGCATTACCCCACAAAACTATTCCGTACCGAAGAAGAGACATAATGTATCCATGGTAGGCCATTATTGCGGTTTCATAATCTGTTATTCTTGATATTTTCCATAAAGCAAATATGAACTTGTTAATTTTATTGTTTAAATGTTCTACATGTGGTTTCCATGAACAATTTTGATCAAGTTTTATACCAAGAAAATTAGTTTCAGTACATTCTTCTATGGCTTCGTTTTCGTAAGTTATGTTAAGATTAGGACATTTACGTTTCCGATTGAAAAAGTGAACAATTTTAGTTTTGGAAATATTAACTGTAAGATTGTTTTTTGTCAGCCACTCTATACATTTCATTGCTGTATTATATATCTCTTTGCCATGTTCACTAATATCTTTGTTGCCTAATACAATAGACACGTCGTCGGCAAATAATGTACAGTGATATTTAGTAATGTCTGGCAGATCGTTAATATAGATGAGAAACAGTAAGGGTCCCAAGACACTCCCTTGGGGTACACCGTATTTATTTACTCTAAAAGAAGACCTATGAGTTGTAATCTCACTCAGTTCATTCATACCATTTATCTCAACACATTGATTTCTGTTAAGTAGATAGCTTTTAATCCACTCAAATGCAGGACCCCTGATTCCGTAAAAGTAGCATTTATTTAAAAGTGCGTTATGACAGACACAGTCAAATGCCTTGCTCATGTCGAAAAAGATAGCAGAGACACATGTACTTTGATCTACGTGTTTAAGGATTTCTTGAACTATTTTGAAACCTGCTAGAGTAGTTGATTTCCCTTTTTGAAATCCATTTTGATTGATATTGATTATATTAAACTTATTCATGTATTCAGTTATTCTCTTGTGCATAGCCTTTTCAAATATTTTGGATAAGATTGGTATCAACGTAATAGGACGATAGTTTTTTATATCCAAGGTGTCATTTTTTTTATATATTGGTTTCACTAATGACAACTTTAAAGATTCAGGGAAACAGCCTGCTTCAAATGACCAATTCACTAGATAACAAAGTACCTCAATAATATCTCCACAACAACGTCGTAAGACTGTCGTGGCGATACCGTCACAGCCTACAGCTCGTGTATTATTCAAGGACATTACTATTTTTATAATTTCATGACAATCGCAGGGTTTTAGAAATATACTAGATTTGTATGTATTTCGATTGTCTAATCTGCTTTTTATTCCGTCTTGTGTCGGTGTAGCTTCAGGAAGATTTGTATAATATTCATTAAATATTTCTGCAACCTTTCCGGGATCAGATACAATAGCATCATTACATTTAATTTGTATGTTTTCAGTAATAAGTGCTGGACCCTTATTATTAATAATACTCCATGAGGATTTACATTTATTTTTTGAATTGTTTATGTATTTAATGTTAATTATCTTTTGAGAAGTATTTATAATTTTTTTTAGTAGTTTATTATAGTTAAGATATCTAGATTTTGAGTCAGAAGTTTTATTTTTATAGTAATGGAAACGAAGTTGCCTTTTAGTGATACATGATTTTCTAATACCTCTGGTTATCCATTTAGATTTTTTACCCCTATTTGTTATTTTAATTTTTACCATAGGAAAACACAGATTAAATAGCAAGGTAAACATATCATGAAATTTGTTGAAAGCATTTGTAAAGTCTTTTTCCTCATACACGTCACTCCAGCTTGTTCGCCTTAAATCTTGGGAGTTCCTAAATAGTTTTGGCGCTTGACCGCTACATCGCCGGACGCGATGACATAAGTACATTGTACGTTCACGCGCAGTAGCTCCAGCTATCTGTACACCTTCCTCCGGAACCTCCGGTGCCCGATGAGAATTACGTTCGGAACCAGGCAGTGCCATTTCACCAAACATGCATACTACATCTGCAGACTATAGGGTTGGATTTGGCTTGACGTGGCAGATGTTGTGGTCCATTTGCTCGGGTAGGAGGCGACTCGATCGATCGCTTGCCGCCACCTCATGCCAATACACGAATGATTGCTAGAATTCGTTGTCTCGACATCCCACTTTTTTAATCCTTTATTCCACGTTGGTCAATCTTCTTCATTTATATTTGAGGGGGTGACACTTTGAAACGCATAGCTGTTAATTGTCATAATTTCGATTGGCATACATCATATGGCATAAAAATCAAAAAGCATAATAATATTTGGCATAACATATCAATAGGCATAAACATTATAATGCAGAATTAACGAAAGGCATAATATTAAACATCATAATCTTTGAAAGGTATAATTTGGTTTGCCATAATTTTATTAAGCATACTTTAAAACGCATAATTTTCCATAATTCTGTTTAACATAATTTAACTATGCATAATTCACTAAAGACATAGTTTTGTTAAGACTTCTTTGACATAATCCGGAATGTATTGTTCTCCATACGAGGATTACTAATTATTTAAACAACTAGTGCTATTTAAAACCGACTTAGTCAACCCCGACTCCACGTAGTCTTGCCTGCCCTACCCCTAGAGTGTTATTCAGAACCGCGAAGGCACGGAGGGGTGAGGCGGCCCGCATGCTGAGGAGCAGGTGGCTATGAGCGAGCCGCCGCGGCTGAGGCTGGCCGGCAAAGCCGGCCATCAAGCCGAGGCTGCGGTGGTGAGCGAAAGCCATCTGCGACGATTAGCATGCGTGGGACGGCCAGAACCCGCTATGACAGAAGTCTTGCATGCTGCATGCCTGCTTGCATGCCCGCTTGCGTGCTTGCATGCATTCTGCATGCCTGCTGCATGACTGCATGCTTGCATGCATGCTGCATGCCGGCTGCATGCATGCTGCATGTCTGCGTGTATGCAAAATTATATAATATATTAATATTATTACGTGATTTCTTAACATTAATCGTAAATTAGAGCTTTTTTATTTAGTATTTTTAAACTATTTCTTAATAAATAAGGTTAAAAAAAACAATAGTAAATAATTTAAACATAACAGTGTTTGCTTTAAAAAAAAATAGTGTTTCTTAATGTAGGTAGGGCATATTGGCGTGGCTAGAGCTCGTAATCGATCATAAATCTGTTTGCAGAACGTGTCCGTGAAAGAGCTGCGCCGCGGCTATGTGGCCGGCGACTCCAAGACCTCGCCGCCCAAGGGCGCCGCCGACTTCACTGCACAGGTTTGACATTTTCTATATCTAGACATAAGTTGCGTTCCGATTGGCGATAATATCGATGTCAACGCGCTAACAGACGTTTCGAATCACTGTGAGCGCACGGCGATAGCATCCAACCTGACGTCATCGATGACGTCATTACATTGTATGATGTATGTATGAGTATTCTGTCATACGACTATCAAGTGTCAATGTCAACGATTGAAAACAACATTGGATATCATGGTTACATTTATTGAGGGATGTTTAAAATAATACAGTAGTAGAGAAATTTTTCTGTTGCTAACTTAAGTGCGCAATAGATATTAATTAGGTATAGCAATTACGTGGTGTTCCTGAAAATTAATTGTCAATCTAATGGGAGTTAATGTCTAAGGAATTGTCAGCGTCGTCAGCGCGCAAACTATTGTTCTGTGTGCGGAGTTTTATACAAATTCGCGTTAACGCGTTCGATGCGTACGATCGAGTAGAGCTCGATAAAACTCGCACTAGGCACTCTAAATGGCAATCCGTCATTTGTCGATGTAACGAGTAGCGAGCGCAATATCCCACTCCACTCGGAACCATTGACATGGTCGTCAATGCTCGGAACAGTTTGTGAGCTCTCAGACCGCTCTCATCGCTATAAGCTCATTTGGAACGCATCTATTATTATAATCGCGAAACGCGTAAATGTGTTAATTACATGTTATATTGAATGCAGATGTATAACTATGTGTACGTTACGTTACTACAGACACGTGCTGCACTTTTGCCACATTCTGTTAAGGGCCCATTGCGCGAAAAATAACAAAAACGCCGTTGGCGTTTTTGATATTGTACGTTAAAACGACACAACCCCATGAAGTTTGGGCTCGTTTGATTTGTATTAACGAGTACTTTGGTCCTATGTGGTAACCAGGGTGTGAGGCTGGCACTGGAAGGTGGCCATAGAAACTCCGCAATAAAACGACACAACCCCATCGAGTTTGGGCTCGTTTGATTCGTAATGACGAGTACTTTGGTTCTATATGGTAACCAGGGTCTGATGCTGGAGCTGGAAGGTGGCCAAAGGAACTCCGCGCAATAAAACAACGCAAACCCAAGCCGCCTTATTACAAAACATGGACTAAAGGTAGTCCTGGTTTAAACCAAGACTAAGTTGACGCTGTCTCTTTCTATGTATATTGATTAAGCAGCGTTCACTGTGGTGAGTCCTAGGACGGGTGACCAAAATAAGAAACATCTCAAGCTCCTCCGTGCTTCGGAAGGCACGTTAAACAGTGGGTCCTGCGCCTGATTTCGCCCCGGTCGTGTCGGTTAACCGTCCCATCGGACTAGGCGAGTGAAGGAACAGAGAGTGCACTTGCGTTTGCGCAGTCACTTGTGCACTATAATATCTCCTGCGCAGATGGCTAGTCTCTGTGGAGATTGGCCGCCGTGACCGAATATCGGTTAGGAGGACATTATTATTATTATTATATTGACACAAGTGAAAGCGCACTACATTTAAACCAAGACTAACTTTAGACCAGGTTTAAACTAGGTTTTGTAATAAGACCGATCGAAGTTTAGGCTCGTTTGATTGGTATTGACGAGTACCGTACTTTAATCCTATAAGGTAACCAGGGTCTGATGCTGGAGCTGGAAGGTGGCGGCTGAAAGGCTCGTTGTTGGAAGTTCGTTGAAACTAAAGATTAATATTTAATAAACAAGTATCAACTCCGTTTTTTTCTACTATATTCAGTATTGCCCTCCCCAATTTTTTCCCCGCGTTTTGCTTTCATTAGCCAGACTCTAACAATTTATTTGTCGGTCAGCTTTGTGACAAAATGGTCGATCAACTAACGAATTATAGTAAATTAAACTTACCTACTATATGTAAATGTCTTAATTAAGTACTAATTACCAACATTCTATTTCTATAAACCTTGAGTTTTTGTTACCTAAATAAATTTTAATTGAATTATATTACGTATGAAAACTGTTGCCTACCTATTTACCTAAGTGCTAAAATTATCGTGATCACTTTGATAATTTTGTGACTTGACCCCGTCAAACTTGTTCAACTTTGTGCATTTATGTAAGTCGATATGGCAAGTTACATTAGTTTGTTAGAATTTCTTGGAAAAATAAATCGACTTCCAATTAGATGAATCATACTAAGTATTTGTCGTTAATCATGATTAATGTTAATGTAGGTACAATTTGATGTCTTCTTGCTTATGTCAGCACTTTAGGTTGTTTAAAAATAAAAGGCGGTTTTTGCCTTAAATTTTTAATGTAGATGTATGTACATACTACAAAACTTTATTTGGCAAAATAAGGACAATTTGATTAAATGTATCTCGCTCGACCAATGAGATATAAGCTTGTTTATGCCAATCTTGTCAAATTCCGGAGTTCTGGAAACGATGAAATCATTGGAGCCGTCTGTTTATCCTATAAAAAAGTTGTCGAAATGTTCAAAGAAGTGGTAGTCAGTGGGTGAAAGGCCTGGCGAGTATGATGGGTGTGGCAAGATTTCGTACACCAACTGGTTATATTTATAGGGTCAATTGTGCGTTGTGCGGCCTCACATTGTCGGGAAGCAAAATTGCTCCTTTTCTATTGACTAATGCTGGATGAAGTCGTCGAAGTTTTAAATGCATTTCGTCCATTTGGTGACAGTATACTTTTGCCGTAATCCTCCGTTAATGTTGCGACTTGCTTCGGCTGCTTTGTGACCCAGTTTAAACTCATACCAGAAGATGATACGCAATTGCTTATTTTTTATGTTAAGTCATAAAACTAATAATCACGATTTAAATAAAATAAAATAATGAATAAATAAAAATGTAAAAAAATGAATAAATGATAACAGCTAACTAAACATGGAGAAATTGGAGCACTTTAAAATGACATAAAACATTCATAAAAACATAAGAAACATTGTTCAAATAAAGGTTAAACTTTTTTCAAAAAACCGCAATTTATTTTTAATTTAATCTATCTATACAGGGTGTCCCAAAAAATAGTGTCAAGCGAAAGTCCAGAGTTAGAAATCCTCTTGGAGTACCCGAATCACCCCCATGTATGTTCCGCGATTATTCGTAGTTTTAGAGTAATAATTTTTTTCTGACTTTTTGAAAATTTTGATCCAAAGAACTTAAAAATTTTAAATAATAAAAAGTAGAACATATTTTAATGTTTTTCTTTATGCCACTGAATTATCTTTAGTGCTTCTTTTATGTCTAAAATAATCAGCTTCGTAACTTTAGTGGAAATTTAGAAAACAGTAGTGTAAAGTCAAAATTTGAATGTTAATGAATAATTACTTAAAAATTCATCTTTAAATTAAAAATCTAAACAGGCAAATTCATGGTTTCTAAGTATGTGTAAAAACTTCTCTAGACTCTCTGCTTTCATAATAATTAAAAAAAAAGTACTTAATAGGGCTACTTTGGCTTAAATCGGCCATCAAAGACAGCAAGGTGAAAATTTCATAAAACTCGACTTCTGAATATATATTTTTTTAAATTCCAATTATTTATTAATAAACCAAAAATGATTGTAGAAATACTAAAAATTTATTATTTGAAGGTCAAAAATAACTGTTCCTGCTGCCATCTTTAATAACCTTTGAAGGTTTATTATAACTTAATAAATGAAACAAAACATTATTTTCAAAGTATTTATTATTCGATCGCTTAAAGAAAGTTTTCAAAATGACGACCTTCGTGCTCAATACATATTCTACATCGTCTAAAAAAGTTTTCTTTTAAATTTATAAATGCAATTCTGTTGTTTTTTTATTGTTTCTTCCGCTTGTCTTGATTTTGTTCTTAACACTGTGACGTTTGTAATGTCCTTGGCGTATACTAATTCCTTGTAGTATCCCCAGACGAAAAAATCTATGGGGTTCAAGTCGGGGGACCGTGGCGGCCACGCAATGGGCCCTCCACGACCGATCCATCTGCCTGGAAATGTTTCAGACAAATGTTGTCTAACATTTCTAGCAAAATGGCATGGAGCGCCGTCGTTTTGAAAAATCATATTTCTCCGCGTTAATACGAGATCACGTCGTAGAAATTGGAAGTAGGCCTCGCTGTTCAGTCGGTCCGGTAGTTCGAACGGACCAATCAGCTGTCCGTTTAGGATGCCTGACCACAAATTGATACCTAAATTGTTCTTGGAAATTAGATTCCCTTGTGAGGTGTGGATTTTCAATACTCCACGAATGGTAGTTATGCGCATTAAGCACCTCACATCGCATAAAATGTGATTCATCAGTCCATAGAATATTTTTAAAGAAATTTTCGTTTTCAGCTTGTCTCCGTAACATTTCCTGACAAAATGCCACCCTTCTCGGGTAGTCTGCGGGCTTGAGCTGCTGAACTTTCTGGATGTGATATGGGTGAAAACGCTCTTGATGAAGTATTCGATGTGCTTGTGGTTTCGGAATTCCGATTCGACGTTCTATTGTTCTTACACTAACTGATGGATCTCTCACCACTTCTTCGACCACTGATTGGACAGTATCTGGGTCACTCATTTCAGATGGGCGCCCCGATCTTCTACCTGGTAGGCGTCCTTCCATGTAAGAGTTATGTACTCTTAAAATCATGCGATGATCAGGCCAAGTTTCAGGCTGAGGTCCACCTCCATTTTGTACTTGCTGCCGGAACAACCTGGCTGCTTCAGAAGCATTTCCTCTTGCATATCCATAAAAGTAATGCATAAGAGCATATTCTTGCGATGAAAAAGACATCACAAAATGAAGAGCTTGAAAAGTCCGTTAAGAATGCCAAATTTGTCAAAATCCCGTATTCACACAAAACCAAATCGTAATCGCACTCAAGGTCCGTAAAGAAAGCAAAGTTCGTCAAATAATCACAAATGAGCGTATCGTACGTAAGGCGCAAACAAAAGCAGGCAAACGACTGGCGCCAGAACACAATAGGCGCTCGGACTACACCCCCCGCCTCATCCCCTTGTCACAAAGAATAGCATTCCTCAGTTATAGTTATCCATTTCGCCAATGAGAGTGAGAGAGATAGCAATAATGCGGTCTCTTTCATATCCTCTCACTCGGGCAATTTTTTAGCAGGTAAGTACTGCGTTACATCCAACACTACAACCGATCAATTTTTAAGTAATTATTCACTAACATTCAAATTTTGACTTTACACTACTGTTTTCTAAATTTCCACTAAAGTTACGAAGCTGATTATTTTAGACATAAAAGAAGCACTAAAGATGATTCAGTGGCAAAAAGAAAAACATTAAAATATGTTCTACTTTTTTTTATTTAAAATTTTTAAGTTCTTTGGATCAAAATTTTCAAAATGTCAGAAAAAAATTATTACTCGAAAACTACGAATAATCGCGGAACATACATGGGGGTGATTCGGGTACTCCAAGAGGTGTTCTAACTCTGGACTTACGCTTGACACTATTTTTTGGGACACCCTGTATATAAAAGGAGATGTTCCCATCTATAGACGCACGCACAGCCGTAACCGCTAATGGGAGAAACGTGAAATTTGGGCAGTTGTTTTAATTCAAAATGCGGACGCACACTAAGAAGGGATTTTAAAAAAATTTAACCCTAAAGGGATAAAATAGGGGTTGCAAGTTTGTATGGTAAAATATTTTACAAAAAATAAAAACCGACTTCAAAAACACTGAAAAGTTAAAAATAATATAAGAATAGGTACAGACAACATGACACTTTTATATTGAAGTCGGTACCAAACGATGATTTCCTAGAAAGTCTTAAAATTTGGCACCGACTTCAATATAGAAGTGTGATGTTGTCTGTACTTATTCTTATATTATTTTTAACTTTTCAGTGTTTTTGAAGTTGGTTTTTATTTTTTGTAAAATATATTTTATTTTTAACTTTTTAGTGAATAAAATCTTTATAGTGAAAGAAACCCTAATTAAATACCATTTAATTAGTGTTTCCCTCAATTTTCATGGGATCCCATCATCAGATCCTGACTTCGGTGACCTTGTGACCACCCTAGGAGTATACTCTATCAAATATAAAAAGAATTTTGAAAATCGGTCCACAATTGGCGGGGTAATCGCGTAACATACACACAAAACACGTTGGAAACACCTTAAAATTTAAGCGTTTTCCTCGATTTTCATGGGATCCCATCATCAGATCCTGACTTTGGTGACCATAGGACCACGCTTGGAGTATACTCTATCGAATACAAAAAGAATTTTGAAAATCAACTGGCGGCGTAATCGCGTAACATACACACAAAAAAAAACATACGCATCGAATTGAGAACCTCCTCCTTTTTTGAAGTCGGTTAAAAATCTTTAAATTAGCAACAATTTTGATAAAACTTGAGATTCAAACTTTTAAAAATATTTCATTGAACACGTGTTTCATTTATTAGAATTCACCCCCTTAGACTACAAAATAGGGGTTGAGAGTTTCTATGGAAAATATTTAAAATCTGCTCCGATTTCTATGAAATTTTTATCTGGGCTTAAATAGGCTACAAAAATTTTTTACCTACGGGAAAACGTGACGAAATTCAGAAGAAATTGAGCGCGGATAATGCTCCACGAGCGCTCGACCCTAGACGAATGAGTCAAAAATAGAGGCTCTACTAGACTGTGCCCCGAGTAGAATCGGGAGGCCCGCGATCGATCCTGCCATGTACCAATGTGTTTTTCGTTTCACGAATTTCATACGTACATTTATCTGACGCTCGTACGGTGAAGGAAAACATCGTGAGGAAACCTGCATATACCTGCGAAGTAATTCAAAGGTGTATGTGAAGTCAACTATGAACCAATCCGTACTGGACCAGCGTGGTTTGACTAAGGCCTAATCGCCCTAACATGTTAGGGTAGGCTCGTGCCCCTCGGTGGGGACTTATATGAGCTGTGGTGATGATGATGATGACGATGAACCTAATATAAAAGGCTTTGGTGAGTGACTGACTGAGGTATCAACGTAAAGCCCAAACTACTGGAGCTAGAAGCATGAAATTCTATATGCGTGCCCACTAAGGAAGGATTTTTCGAAATTCCCTTAGGAAGCGTGAAATACCCATTCCAAAAATAAGAAAACTACAGTGTTGAGCTTTATTAAAGCGAAACGTAGGTAGTTGGCGGGCGCTAGTTCTTTCTAATATTTAAAAACAAAGATTCACACCGCCTACTATAGTCGATGAAGTCACATATAGATCTTGCAGACTTTCTATCAGCTAATAGTTTAGTAAGTTCTTGTATATGAACCTACTTTGGGCAAGGGTAAGGATAGCATATTAAAGGGGAGACTCGTATCGAGTCTAGTAGTAGAGTATGTAGAGGTACCTACTCTATCTTGTCTATTTCTGCCGCAACGCAAAGCAGCGTTGCTTGCATTGCGTGTTCCGGCTTGCAGAGTAAGATAGCATCAGTAAAATTACTCGGGTATTGTGACAGCTAGACATTTTATGTATACCAAGTCGGCCACGTACACTGGAATCCTTCTGAGTTTGCAGATGTGTAGTGACTGAGCGTTTATGCGGTCGGCAGCCACCTTGTTTGCTAGGTATCATAAAAACTTGTATACGCGGTGTTACAAAATGACCCGTAAAGCGGAAAGGGGGTTAAATGGTCCTTTATAAAGAGTCAATTTACAATATTCATAAACCTTAGTATCAGTGTATGACTTCCCGCCAAAAATATCATTAAATTTTTCATTGATGTGCAACTCCTATTTTAGTAAAATTAAAGAGTAAACTACGCAGACTGACGGGTTCGGAGCTTCAGTTTTCTGACATGACAGCTATAGGGTTGACAATATTTTTGGCTTTGACAATTTATTATATTTTACGGGCTATTTTGTAACACATTGTATATATTATTGTAGGTTGTTATGTAGGTATGTATAGGTATAGTATTGTTTTAGATACTGTATACCGGAGACTCTGTACCAGAGTCGTGTGCATGGGTACCTCCGTCTTACCTATTTCTGCCGCAAAGCAGCAGTGCTTGCATTGCTGTGTTCCGGTTTGAAGGGTAAGATATGGCATTGAAATTACTGGGTACCGTGACTTTACATCTTAAGTCACAAGTTGGCAACGTACACTGTGGTTCTTTTGGAGGTTGCAGTTAGCTGCGAATCTCACAGGAACCACATGTATTATGTGACTGTTACCACTTACCATCAGGTGGGCAGTTTGCATGTTTGCCAACTGATTGCAATAGAAAAAGAAGGTACATGTACTTTGTCTCCGGCAGGTGATCGTGCTGAACCACCCAGGACAGATCAGCAACGGGTACACGCCCGTGCTCGACTGCCACACGGCCCACATCGCGTGCAAATTCGCCGAGATCAAGGAGAAGTGTGACCGCCGTACAGGTAACATCTGATTTTGTGTATTTTGTCTATGTAGCAGCAGGTGTAAGGGGATAATTTCGAATCACTTCCTACGGATCCATTACCAACGGGCTACCTTTCGTACGGAGTCCAAGCAAACCTCACCAGTCATACGGATAATTATAAAAAAATCCAATCGATCTACGTTAATATTGTTAATAATTTTTTATACTGTTGAGTCTAGCGCCATATTGTATCCTAACTAAAGATCTTGGGTTAATTAAATAACACAGATTAATTCAGTCAAGATCCGCGCAATAGATAGAGAGTAGATTAGACTCTTCGAGCTATTGAGGTGCCGACAAGAGGCTTACTAACATTTTTCGATTTTAACATCTAATTAAATATGTCGTAAGGGACTTTTTTTGCATAATTAGAAAACAAGAAATCTAAATGTTATTTAATTTTATGTTTTAAATTATATTTTTATCAGTAACATTTCTCTTATATCATTGGTAACATTTCATTTTTACATCTACCTCGCAATTCTCAGAATCACCTCCAAGGTCAACTGGCTGAAAATGCCTATGGCATTTCATCCGCTTTGTATACACAAATGTACTAAAGAATAAATAAATAAATCCAAGATAGGAAAATTAGAAGGGAGATGATTACAGATTCTCTGACTGTGTTCGAGTTGCCCAACAGAGAATTCAGCGATTTTTCAGTCGTAGACAGAGAGGTAGATTTCATCCAAACAATTTATATTGCTGGTCTGGCTAGCGAAACATAATACTGACAGAAATTTAGTTTTTTTACATGCCCACACTCAATTTTTTAACCGACTTCGAAAAAAGATGTTCTATGTTCGACTGTATCTATTTTCTTTTTCAACCGACTTCAAAAAAGGAGGAGGTTATCAATACGATGCGTATGTTTTTTTGTGTGTAGGTACTTATGTTACGCGATTACGCCGCCAATTGGTGACCGATTTCCAACATTCTTTTTGTATTCGATAGAGTATACTCCTGGGGTGGTCCCAAGGTCACCAAAGACAGGATCTGATCATGGGATCCCATGAAAATCGAGGGAAACCCTAATTATAAAACCAGCTCACCTGGGTGAGCTGGTTTTAAATTCACAATAAAGATTTCATTCGCTAAAAATATAAAATATTTAACAAAAAATAAAGCAATTCGGCCAAACAATGTCAAACGATGATCTAGAAAGTCTTAAAATTTGATGTTGTCTGTACCTATTCTTATATTATTTTTAACTTTTCAGTGTTTTTGAAGTCGGTTTAAATTTTTTGTAAATTTTCTTTTTATGTATGTTCATCGATTACACCGCCATCTGTGGGCCAATTTTCAAAATTCTTTTTGTAATCGAAAGAGTACACTCCCGAGGTGGTCCCATTGTCACCATGTCATGATCAGATGATGTAATCCCAGGCAAATCGAGGGAAACCCTTTAATTTCAAAGGCACATTCAACATGTTTCATGTTTTTTTTTTAAGATATTCAGGTATTTGCGTCTGGTATTCATCATGTCATGTTACTGAGCTGAAGATGTAAAATTTCTAGTCGAGTAGGAGTTCGAGAATAACTCTTTGAAATCTGTTTAGAGCGTGAGACGTTTTATTTTTAATTTTGGTGTTGGTCTTGGCTCAGATTCTAATACGCAATGTATCAACTTAACTAAAAAGAAAAAAAATACGAAAAAATAAAAATAAAAATTCAAAGAAAAAGCTGTAAATCTATTTTCCCGCGGGAACTACTTACTTTTACGGAATAATAAGTAGCCTATGTTAATCCCTGTCTTAATCCGTCTACCTACAAAATTTAATCCAAATCCATTCTGTAGTTTTTGCGTGAAAGAGTAACAAACATCCATTATATCCATCCATACTCACAAACTTTCGCGTTTATAATATTAATAAGAATGAAACGGTGACTTTTCATACTGAATTTTAACACCACCTACTAAGTCCAGTAACTTAAAAGTTCAAATAAAAGAGACGTAAAAATTACTAGAGAACAGAGTTCGGCTCGTGCCCACAGACGTATAAAGATACTCGTAAAGGGAAGCAGACTAAACGTATCGTTCAAAAAGCGTGGCAACTTTACCACATGTAAACATTACTCACACACAAGCAATATAATTTAATTTTATTGTAATTTCTGGAGTTTTATTATATGATGCGTTAGAACACTTCGCGTTAGAAAACTACACACATTTACAGCACTTTACCATTGTTCTTGTCCGATTAGCAGTTATTTTTATTTATAATCACAAAACAAAACATTATAAATACAATGGCTCGACGCCATTTGTGTCTTATTTTGACAAAGCTAAACATGGCGTCCAGTCCACGTGGCGTCTGCCACGGCTTCGGAAATGTTTATGTGTGCGTTAGTATCGCCATAGACGAAAAACAGAAATAGCGATATATCATGTCACTTTGGAGTGTAAGGTAAAAACGAAATATACATTAATTATGACAAATGTGTGAGTAAAATTATGTTGAGTCTACTTACCTTTATACGTCTGTGCTCGTGCCTGACATTTTGCCGGTGTCCGATGCCGATACACGGTCTCAAAGACACGTCCTTTATCATCCTACTGTGGCGTGGCCTGGAGAGCTATTTTTGAATTACGTATGCGACTTCGAAATCACCGATGTGACTAATAATCACCGATTTTCAATAATTCTTATTTTTGAATATCACTTATGTGACTACCTTAGTCACGGATGTGATTTCATTACGAGTGCCCTCACCCACTCGTAAACAAGTCATACATAACTGTGGAAACGTTATCTGTGTTTTGTTTAGAGAGCATATTGACAAGTTTGAAGTTGATGTGTTGATTTTGAGTTGGATTTAAAATTTTTAAAATTTGTCAAATAAGTAAATATACACGGTTATTTTTTATCACCCTGGAAAAATTAAGGGACGCTTCACAACATGGTATTAGAATGATTTAAATATAAATAAAAAAAATAACTTGATTACTTAATTTTATATTAATTTTTTTAAAAATCCAAAAAATGCTGCCTTAGTTGAAAGCAGGATTTTTAAAGATTTTTTTTTTTTGTTTTTTTAATTTTTTGTATTTTTTTTTTTTATATAACAATGGATGTGTCCTGAAGCATCCCTGAAATTTTCCAGGGTGATAAAAAAATAACCGTGTATATATTTTTTATTTCATTTTTTTTATTTTTTATCTAATATTGGATGTGTCCTGAAGCGTCCCTAACATTTTCCAGGGTGATAAAAAAATAACCGTGTATAAGTTTAAAATCTTTTAAATTTGTGTCATAAACAAACTTAGACCAGGAGACCTATTTTTGAATTACGTATGCGATTTAGAAATCACCGCTGACTAAATAGTCAGCGATGACTTTGAAGTCACGAATTCCCAAACATCCTATTTTTGAAAGTCGAACGCAGAGCTGACAACTTAAAAGTTACTCAACTAACTAATTTCAAGATGAAAAAAACTATATAAGAAGACTGACTGAAAAATCAACACACACCAACTTCAAACTTGTCAATATGTTCTCTAAACAAAACACAGATAACGTTTCCACAGATGACTTATTTACGAGTGGGTGAGGGCACTCGTAATGAAATCACATCCGTGACTAAGGTAGTCACTTAAGTGATATTCAAAAATAAGAATTATTGAAAATCGGTGATTATTAGTCACATCGGTGATTTCGAAGTCGCATACGTAATTCAAAAATAGCTCTCCAGTATTTTCTTATATTTTGCCCTAGTTGCAATGAATTTTTAGCCGTATAATAACCGGTATATACCGAAAACGGCTACATTCTGCGTGGAACCGAACCCTTACGTATTTGTGTACTTTATCTATGTTGGCAGCTCCGCGTTCGACTTTCAAAAATAGGATGTTTGGGAATTCGTGACTTCAAAGTCATCGCTGACTATTTAGTCAGCGGTGATTTCTAAATCGCATACGTAATTCAAAAATAGGTCTCCTGGCCACGATAGCAAAAGTCGCTCTATGGAAAACCCGAAACAAAACCTTACATTCCAAGAACAATTCGTCGGGTCATAGTGTGGTGTGTTGTGGGCAAATTCCTCCTCGTCTAAGTATATGCCCGTATACCTAGTAGTCAGACGTATATGGGCGGAATGATTGAACGTGACATCTGTCATCCGTTATATACGGAGAAGTTTAATAGTTGAAAAATAAATAAACCAAAACAGTTTTTGTAGAAAAACTTAGGCATTACACTATACACGAAATATCCAAACGAGGACACGTTATATACTAGGCCGTTTTTAAACAACTTATTGAAAAACTTTCGATTCATCTCCACCTCACGGACATATGCAATATAATTTTGATGATGACTGAATTCTAATTCCACGTTAAGTCATAAAATATAAAAACACCGTACAAAAAAGATACAATCATGTAAAATCAGAATTAAAATTGGCTTAGATTGGCTTACATTAGATACAATCATTTTAAACTGTTATATACTTTGGAAGCGATTAGACAGAGAGATCCGACATCAACGTCGCTGTTGAGTACGGCCATTTAAAAACTACATGTAAATTGCCGTTTTGCTAGAAAGAGATGGAGAAAAATCTTATTTATCTTGGTAGTTTTTATAGTTATTCGAAAACCGATTTTTTTGTTGCTGTTTATTATATGAATGAGCTTCTATTAAAGCAATAATTTTTTTTTCATTCATCTAGCCGATTATCTTCTATATAAATAAAAATCAATGTATTACTGTTTGTTTGTCCTCTGTGCGTTCCGAAACCATTCATCAGATTGTAATGAAACTTTGGTAGGGTGTTATGGGGCAAAACAAAAAAACCGCATTTACGTGGCATACGGCATTGCAACGCATGCCCGGTACAGCTAGTGCTTAATAAAATCGCTATATCAGTAGGTACTGCATTACTAAATAAAGTGAAGCATTTAATATTTTTTTATCATTGTTAATAATACATTATAAAATACTTAGAGGCCACTGACACCGTTTCTGTTAAGTTGCTTTTTTGATGACTTACCTAACGCTCAAGTGGAACGCAGTAATTATTGTGAGAACATAATAATAATTGGTGTATGTTACTTAATCATCTAGTCTTTCTTAGACTTGGGTAACTGAGTAAGCTAGCACTAAATAATAGATTGGATTCTTGCGCAGTTTTCTGGCCATAAATATTCATTAAAATATTGGTAATTAAAAGTAGCATACCTTAAAATTTCAAATTAACAACAGTCTTGTACTTTATAGCTTCTAGGCTAGAGAAATGTGATTAAAAAATAAAAATGTATCGATTGGATTCCCAAAATTACAGCTGTTATTTACATCATTTTGGTATTATGGTTTGACTAAGATTCGTATTAATAATTGTATCTCAAAAACCACGACGCAAGTAAAGCTTTTTTTCAATCATAGGCATTACAGAAAATCATCGGAAAATAATTTTTTAATCTTAACTCAATTTTTTCTTTCTGAAAAGAAAATTATAAAAAAAACTAAAAAAAAAACGAAAAGTAATAAAAAAAATATGAAAAAACCAGCCAAGCGTGAGTCGGACTCGCCCATGAAGGGTTCCGTAGGATTTGTGACGTATTAAAAAACTACTTACTAGATCTCGTTCAAACCAATTTTCGGTGGATGTTCGCATGGTAATCTACATCATATTCATTTTTAAAAAAAATGATATTAGAAACCTCAATATGATTTTTGAAGACCTATCCATAGAGATCCCACACGTATGGGTTTATTGAAAAAAAAATTCGAGTTTCAGTTCTATGTATGGGGAGCCCCCAAAATTTATTGCTTTTGTCTATTTTTGTGTGAAAATCTTAATGCGGTTTACAGAATACATCTACTTACCAAGTTTCAACAGTGTAGTTCTTATAGTTTCGGAGAAAAGTTGCTGTGACATACGGACGGACAGACAGACAGACATGACGAATCTATAAGGGTTCCGTTTTTTGCCATTTGGCTACGGAACCCTAATAATGACGCTCTACACCAGGATCGAACCACTGCCACACAGATTTAAACTTGAAGATCTACTAACGTATGATCTTAGTAACACGGAAGATTTCCAAAAAAAATAAGGCAGGTATTTTTCGTAGCTTCCTACCTTGAAAACTGTGAAAAGTCCCATATAAAATTTCACCCCCTCTTTTAAGGGGTTGGGGGCAGATTTTCAAAAAAAATGATGCACGATTTTTTTGTTAGTCACAAATAGTTTGCATACCTACCAATTTTTAGCTTTCTACCTTGAAAATTGCGGAATGCTCCATACAAACTTCCACCCCCCATTTTAAGGAAGTGGGGGGTTACAAAGAGACAAAAAGTAGCCTTTGTCACTCTCCATCCCTTCAACTATCTCCACTTAAAAAATCACGTCAATTCGTCGCTCCGTTTTGCCGTGAAAGACGGACAAACAAACAGACACACACATACACTTCCCCATTTATAATGGGGATAATTCTGAAGTTACCTGCACTAAAACTAAAACTAAAATTAAACATATAATTTTAAATTAGTTTTAGGTAATTCGTATTCTGAAACGCCGGACTCTCTAAATTTAAACTGTATTTGACAATTTCTTAAATTGAATACACAGATTATAAATACACCTAGTGCTGTAGAAAAACGGGATAATTTAGAAACATTGAAAACAGCTATATTCTACTAATTTTACTATCAGAAATTGTTAATTTAAGATTTGATCGTATTTGTAAATAACAGAAAAGAAATTTTATTATTTATCATCCATTTTATCACAAAAGAAAAATTATTCGACATTTATTCTGCGATTGTGAAGGCTTCGCGCCTATGCCATGAAAGAAAAAATTGCGTGGTAGTCTGTAGTTGTATAGATAGGTAATTCGTGACTTCCTCTGAATTTTAAAATTGCGTATTTTGTTTCATTAGTAATTTTTGTTTTCTTTTCATAATAACCGCTGTTATTTATTGACAAATAATAGTAATTGCTAGGCAACAAATCTTAGATAAGCATACTTCTATCTGCAGATAGAATATTAATTTCTGTTGTAAGAGTAAATACATACATACATAACTTACCTATCATCTAAATGTCAGTACTAGTAGACTACTTGGGAACAAACAAATTACAACTCACAACTTGGCAATTGATGCTATAAAAGCCTTTCCTATTGTATAATAAGTTTCCTGGTGCTGTAGGGTGTGTCAGTGGTGAAGCAACAATACCAATATGTGTACCATTTTTTTTTAACGTTGGGAAATGCGTTACGCATACCTCGCGCTTGGGTAGGCGCGAGGTTATGTCGGACTCTCCGCGGCCACTGGGGGCAGAGCGCCAGCCAGAAACTACGGCCTACCGACTAAAACCCAACGATGCCCCCTCACAAACGCCTTGGCACGAGAACGTCCATCACCGCCGCATCCTCCCCGTCACCTGACGAAGAGGATACGTCGGGGAGGGACGCCCCGTCGCCGGACAAGGCCATGGGAACCCTTTCGGACACTTCCATGACCTCGTCGAGCCCCTCTCACCTCCCTAAAATGGGAAGGCCGGCGATGCTCCTGGGCATTAGGAGTATCGACGACTGGCGGTGGCCTGTGCAATGCAGGACTCGGGCTTCCCGGGCCCGCGTCCCGCTGGTCACCGTCAGGAGGAAGAAGGCGGGTGAACTGCCGCCTCCTCCGCCCCGTTCTTAAAACGAAATATTTTTCTAAATTTACGTTCGGGCATAGTAAATGGGTCTGATTTGTCCTTAGGATTTGTCCCTCAACTTCCTCAATTTAACTTTTTCTTCTCCTATTCTATAACATAAATAAGTCGATACTTTACAAATATATTTTAAAACTATGAGGCAGGTATTTATCTAATTTCTTATATAACACAAATATTTTACCTTTCTGAAGACTCTATTAATGCCATAACAACCAATTCATCATCCATTTGGCAAGTTGCACAAAAAAAATTGCCTTCAGTAATGTTAGAAAATCGTTAAAAAGTAACAAGATAAATTTAGACGGCACCTAAAAGTTCACCTCCTAAAATTAGTTTGACATATTTAAAATTATAGGAAAAATTAGATTTAGGAAGCATGTCAGAATACGAAAATAACATCTAACACTAAATTGAGTAGTTTAGTAACGTCACTCTTAATTTTAGAGTTAACTTGTAAGTTCGGAATACCAAACGGTGATTGACATTTCTATCTCTAATTTTATTTAGTTATAGTTTTAGGTGGTCGCTTCAGAATCACCCCCAATATTAATACGGATGCGACATGCGATAGATGGACGAAAAAATTTGAGGCGAAGTAAAAAAAAATTTTTCAAAATGAAATCAATCTTATGATGCTGTTTATGACGTCAAATCTCAACTGTGAGATGCGTTTATAAATAAGAGATTTGATCGAGCGGTTTGACTCTGAAATAAAACTTGTAGAGCACATGTTTTTTTATGCAACAAAATTGGCACACAACCGGGTGCTTGCCTGATGGCAAGTGGCTACAATTGCCTATAAGTAGTAGGTATACGTGGGTCCTGTCCTGTAAGACCTGCAAATTTACAACCCCTACAAGCACGCCAATGTACGTTGCCACTTGTGACATAAGATGTCAAGTCACAGTACCGAGTAATTTCATTGCCTGTAGACAGTGGGCCTAGCTAGACAAAAGCCATACGCACATTACTCCGCAGTCGTTACGCAGACAAAAATGCATGGAAATGACATTAGCTAGGGACAGCCTCACGCTGTTCCGCTCCGTTCCGCAGCTATAATGTCATCTCCATACATTTTTTCTGCGGAACGACTGCGGAAACATTAGCGTGTGGTTTTGTCTAGGGGGGCTGGTCCGACAGGCCCTGTCTTATCCTTCAATCAACCGGAACACAACCACATATTAGAGAGATTATATCTAAAGAACACATCGAAGCAAGTACCACTGTTTTGCGGCAGAAATAGGTAAGAGAGGTACCCACGCAGACGACTCTGGTACAGAGTCTCCCTCTGGTAAGGTACATGTTCTCTCTAGGATAAGTAGTAAGTAGTAGGAAAAGGAGTAGCCGCTATCTAATTTTGTCTGTATTTAAAAGACGTAACCTCGATCACGATCTTATATTACTCCACATTCTATTTACGATAATTTAAGTACCTATGCATGTATAAGCAAAACATCAATTGTACAAACAGCAACGAGTTAAATATTATGTTAAATCTGCGAGCTATTTATGTATTTCATTAAAATATTTCGCTGCAGGATTTTAAATTTCATTCCTAGCGAGACGTTAAAATATGTTCATTTATAATAATTATTTATGTTGTAATATTGAAATTCGTTGATTTATCAGTTTTAAATGTACCTATTGCTCAATCTATAATACATTATAGACTTACAAATTCGTTGATTTACCTGTTTTAAATTTGCCTATTGCTCAATCTATAATAAGTACATTATACAAGTGGCCGGGGAGTTGCGTTCAAACCTAAAATTTAGATACTTTATGATGTGGAGTATCCGAATCACCCCCATGTATGTTCTACGATTTTGCGTAGTTTTCGAGATATATTTTTTTTGATGATTTTTGTCGTAAGTTTCACCTAACATCAGTTTTCGAATTTTTTTCTCGTTCTGTTGAACATTTCTGGTTCAGTTTTTTGTGATAACTAATTAGCATAGCCTAACCTAATACCCTAAAAATATGGTTTATCTAGGCATTGCAGAACGACCCCGTAGAGGTAAGACCTGGCGCTTGCGTCAGGCCTACAATCCAGGGGGCGCACTCGGGGAATGGCTAACGCCGATCCCGAGTGTGTCTCTACGGAGGTAGAAGTTGCTCTGGAGGGTGGTTTAGCCAGGTATGGGGTTACCCAGGTAACCCGAGTCCAATTGTTGAATCGTAAAGAGATTACCCGCCTCAAAAAAAAAAAAAGGCATTGCAGAACTTACTTAGAATTTATTCGAAAGTTCAAAATTAAGATTTGAGCTCAGTAGTCACAAATTTTCAAAGTATCAAAAAAAATTAAATGGGGAGATTTCGGGTTCAAAGTAATTTTAAAAACTTGCTAGGAGAATTTACTTTAAAACAAGGCCAAATAAAGTTAGGGTTAACAGGGTTTATTTTCTGTAACTGACCTTCAAAGTAAATTAAGGCACTTTTAAAGGAAAAAAATAATTGTCAAAGTCAAATGTCAAGGACATGACATTTGACATTCAATGAGTACATCTGCGTACCGTACCTCAGTCGTACTCACATTGTGTTTACTGCTACTCGTCTCGTTCTGCCGTTTTTTCTCGACCACTATCTTGCCTATTGATACCGCCGCTGCTTACTCCCCTGCTTGTTACTGGATTCCGTTGTGCCTATCGATTTGGACTGTAGATACTTGGAAGTGTTAGTGATGCCCTACACTCTGAGTGAATATGCAGAAATGCATTATTTCTACGGTGTTGCACAAGGCAACGGACGTGAAGCAGCAAGACTCTACAGAGAACAACTTGAACGCCGAGGCGGACCACAACCTAATTATTACCCTGACTATCGTGTGTTCATTAATACTCACAATACGTTAATGGCAGGCCGCATTCCTGGCCAACGTGGTGGTGAAGGCGTTTTGAGAGTTGATCCGGAACGCAGGGAAATCGTTCTAGAGGAAGTGCAACGAAATAGATGTACAAGTACGAGAGCAATGGCTCGTAATCTTGACATACCAAGATCTTCAATACAAGATATTTTGCGCGAGGAATCTTTTCACGGCTTCCACATACAAAAAGTATAAGCGTTGCAGCCTCCAGATTATGAAATGTGACTCGAGTTTTGTAGAACTATGTTGCAAAAAGAAGAAGAAGACCCCGGATATTTTAATAAAATCTTGTGGACGGATGAGCCAAGATTTGAGCGAATTGGGGTTTTCAATATCCACAATTATTACAATTTGGGCCGTTGAAAATCCACATGCCACCAGACCTTCATCATTTCAACATCGTTTCAGTGTGAACATGTGGTCTGGCGTCTTGAATCCCGAATTAATAGGCCCATTTGAACTGCCATCCAGATTAGACGGCAACACGTACAAAAGTTTTTTAGAAGACGATTTACCAATATTACTGGAAGATGTAAACCTTGAATTGAGAAGGATGATGGTGTTCCAGAACGACGGCGCACCATGTCATTACGCGGCGCAAGTGCGTCGCCCTTTAAACCAGATTTAACCCAGCAGGTGGATCGGACGACGAGGGCCAATTGCCTGGCCACCACGCTCGCCTGACCTCAACCCCATAGATTTTTTATCTGGGGCTTCTTTAAAGAAATAACGTACGCCAGAGAAGCTTCAAGTGAAGAAGAGCTTAGAAGAAAAATTCGCGAAGCCGAAACCGCTGTGAGAAATAACAGCGAAGCTTTTAGGGAGTTAAGACATAATTTTTTGCGCAGGTGTAGATTGTGCTTTTCTGTGGGAGGGCGAAATTTTTAAAATTTACTTTAAAAATATTTATTTTATTAAGTAACCATCATAACTCAAATCCATCATAACTCGAAGAAAGTCAAAGATTTAAATAAAATAAAATAATGATTTTTTCTTTTAAAAATGCCTTAATTTACTTTGTTTAGAAAATAAACCCTGTTAACCCTAACTTTATTTGGCCTTGTTTTAAAGTTAATTGTCCTAGGAAGTTTTTAAAATTACTTTGAACCCGAAATCTCCTCATTTATTTATTTTTTTGATACTATGAAAATTTGTGAGTACTGAACTCAAATCCTAATTTTGAACTTTCAAATAAATTCTAAGTAAGTTCTGCAATGCCTAGATAAACCATAAATTTTTAGGGTGTTAGGTTAGACTATGCTAATTAGTTATCACAAAAAACTGAACCAGAAATGTTCAACAGAACGTGAAAAAAATCGAAAACTGATGTTAGGTGAAAATTACGAAAAAAATTATCAAGAAAAATATATCTCGAAAACTACGCAAAATCGTAGAACATACATGGGGGTGATTCGGATACTCCTTATCATAAAGTATCTAAATTTTACGTTTGAACATCAACTCCCAGGCCATCCTGTATACCTACTTACAAATTCGTTGATTTACCCGTTTTAAATTTGCCTATTGCTCAATCTATAATACATTATATACTTACAAATTCGTTGATTTACCTGTTTTAAATTTGCCTATTGTTCAATCTATAATACATTATATAGGTACTTACAGCAAACAATTCGAGAGCCTATTTTGAATACTCAAGGTGATAACTTTGCACACCTATTATTATTGTGTGTTGATACAACAACTATTATTATTTATTGCGCGACACGAGAATATAATGGCTGTTTAATGAAACACATTAGTTATCTAGTACAATGCTGAAACTTATTTTGGTAATTCAGATATTTAATTTGGTTTGGAAACGGAATTTGAATAGCAGCACTCTTTAACTATATAAATGTTATGACTCGCCAGAAACTGCTCTCCAAAATATTACAAGGCAAGGGTTGCACCTAAAATCATGCTGTAATTTTCTTAACTGCGAATAGAATGGTAAGGATGTTCCGTTCATAGAATTGTTAGTCAGTATAAAAACAGTTCACCGACTTTTTGACAGGCTACTAAACATCGTCTCAGATTGATTTTCAAGTTCATCCTTAATTTTATGTAACAAAGAATTCGACTTAATGCGATGTTTTGTTCAAAATAAAATTATACAATTTAATTTTGAACTGAGTGCCTAGTGCGAGTTTTATCGAGCTCTACTCGATCGTACGTATCGAACGCGTTAACGCGAATTTGTATGGAATTAGAGCAGCGCCATCTAGTAGCTGCTATGGAATGAGACAGCTTCATCTAGTGACTAATAGATGGCACTGCTCTAATTCCATATAAATTCGCGTTTACGCGTTCGATGCGTGTGATCGAGTAAAGCTCGATAAAACTCACACTCAGCACACTGAGCGTTTGAACCACAGAATATCTCAGTGTGTTCCGTGTTATCTTAATTCGATTTTGGGACCATGCTGTTACTTAATTCTACTAACGTTTACGGAATATACCGTGCCAATAACGCTTCTATAACACTATTTTTCACAAAGTTATTTTTGGTAGATATCTATCCACTAACAATAACATAGATACATATAAAAGAAAGTCCTGATATGTACACTATTTATAACTCAAGAACGGCTGAACCGATTTAGCTGAAAATTGGTGGGTAGGTAGCTTAGAACCAGGAGACGGACGGACGAACAAGGGATAGCTTTTATCGCTGAAATCACCGCCTAAGGGGTCTCCCCCTTAGGCGGTGATTTCAAAGGGGGGTGGAAGTTTGTATTGGGAATCAATAACCGCTGAACCGATTTAGATGTTTGGTATGGAGATAGTTTGAATTGTAGGGAAGGATAAAGAATAGTTTTTATCCCCGAAATCATTCTTTAAGGGTGTAAAAAGGGTGGGGGGAGAGGGGGAATTTGTAAAGGGTATCAATAAAAAAGGATTTCCACGCGGACGAAGTCGCGGGCAAAAGTTACTATAACATAAACAAGAGACTATTGAGATATGAGAGTAGGTATATGAATAATACGAGTAAGTAGCTACTACATTGAAAGCATAATACAATCTCAAAAAAACAGTTTAAAAAATGTCATCGAAATACATTATTGATGTAAAAGGTGTCATCGAAATACGATATTGGTTAGCAAAATATATGCCGTGCCGATATTGAACCAGGTCGACCTAATATTATTGGACCCAGGTTTAGTGGACTCCGTATCCGAAGAACCAAACTAACAAAATACCAATGCCGTTAAGAAAGTATAACATCCAACTAGTAAAACATCTGATATCGAAAATAGCCATACTGGAAGGGCAATCGGACTATTTACTATGTTTTAACCAAATCACTGAAACGTTTTCGTTTTCAACTTCCCATACATTTTGACAATACCTTGGCAGGGCAGCTGTCAGATGTCAAATTATATGGGAACGCTAAACTAAACTAAACTAAAATCGCTAGGATTTTAGTTTTCGTAAATAGTGCGATTCCCCCTGGTAGAAGAGAACGTCTGAAATGAAAAAACGTCCTGTTAGGCATAGTAGATTACCTACTGCAGGTGCAGAGGCCGGGAAGTTAGTGATTGCCGGACGAGTAGAGCTTTGACAATAATTACGTTTTGCATTGTACAATACAATGCGATTCAAATAAGAATAAGTAAGCCAATGACTTCCAGCTGTCAAATGTCACTTGAAATGTACGGTTTGCAAAATAAACTTATTCTCAAGAAGAACGTTGTATTTTCTTTGTTTAAAAATATGTCTTAAATATTTTTATTATTAATTTAATTATCTAAAGTCATAATTAGATTTTTTAAAACCATACCATGACCTTTTCTTATTTCCATTGATTCTGATTAATGTTTTTTCTCACTCAGTCTTAATAAATAAATATTATTAAAAATCTGATGTTTTTATTTCTCTGAATCTTAGTAAAAAAAATATTTAAAAAAATCTGATGTGTTTCTTTCACTTAATCTTGGTAAATAATTTTTATTAAAGAAATACTTTCTTTTGCTTACCCTCCCTAACTGGTTTGAATTGACAGCTATGACGCGACAATATGGCGCCAAGTCGGTCCAATTCTTAGATTAGGCTTTTTTCTCTCGCAACGAAAATTAAGCGTATAATCGTGTGATTTTATACCAACATTTTAATAAAATTGTTGTCATATTCATATACAGGGTGTTAGGGTTGGGTCTTTTGATACTTAACCTACGTGATATACATTAAATTTCATCGACAAAAATCAACTTAGGGTGGGGCGCACCCCTCACCCCACGAGAGGGGGGTGGTTTAAAAATTTAGTGTTTCTGTTTTGCCTTATGTTCGTAAAATCAGTTTTTTTTTCATATTTATTATGTGTATCTTGTTAAATTACATCTCATTTTAAAGCTTATTAAATTTACTATCTTTTGATACCACATACACTTACAAGTCAGAAGAAAAAAAGAGTTAATTTTAATGACTTAGAAAAAAAAACTTACTTTTTTGTCGTATCTTTTTTAGTTTTTTGTCATTAAAAAAAACCAAGTCGTTAACAATGATTTTTTTTCTTCTTAACTAGTAATATTTGAGTTTAGCTTTCAAACGATGCCAAATTTTACCCAGTAATTTCAATATTTAAAACAGATATCAAGTACAGAACCTATCTCATTTACTGTTATTCTAAGAAATATGTAGTTAATAATGAACAAACTCACTCTTTCTTTGTTAAGCGATTAAGCAGCTGCCTGTTCTGTACTTGATATCTGTTTTAAATATTGAAATTACTGGGTAAAATTTGGCATCGTTCGAAAGCTAAACTCAAATATTACTAGTTAAGAAGAAAAAAAATCATTGTTAACGACTTGGTTTTTTTTTAATGACAAAAAACTAAAAAAGATACGACAAAAAAGTAAGTTTTTTTTTCTAAGTCATTAAAATTAACTCTTTTTTTCTTCTGACTTGTAAGTGTATGTGGTATCAAAAGATAGTAAATTTAATAAGCTTTAAAATGAGATGTAATTTAACAAGATACACACAATAAATATGAAAAAAAACTGATTTTACGAACATAAGGCAAAACAGAAACACTAAATTTTTAAACCACCCCCCTCTCGTGGGGTGAGGGGTGCGCCCCACCCTAAGTTGATTTTTGTCGATGAAATTTAATGTATATCACATAGGTTAAGTATCAAAAGACCCAACCCTAACACCCAGTATATGCTCGAAGAGTGCATTTTTTATAATGTGGTAGCAATTAATGTGTGCTGTCTGTATGACAAGCAAGTTAGACAATTCAAGTTATAGATGAATAAAAAAAATGTGAGCCACCACGGGACGCCGCCTGGCAGATGTGAAACATCAAAATTATTCTGCATGCGTCGCCCCCCCACAGTTGGTCTGGTCCGCCGCTACGGATGTTTCACATCAAAAACATTTGAGCAGCGGCCAGAAATTAATTTTCATACTTACTTTCCTGGCCTAGGCCGGTAAAGTACCTGATGCATGAGCCAAGAATTACAAACTTCGTGTCTTCTTTTTACCACAATAATGCCTACATTTCCGAGCATGTTTGAGAAAAATGTATTAATATGCTATGTGTGTGACCCAGGCAAGACCACGGAAGTGGACCCGAAGTCGATAAAGTCTGGCGACGCGGCCATCGTGATGCTGGTGCCCACAAAGCCGCTGTGCGTGGAGTCGTTCCAAGAGTTTCCGCCGCTCGGCCGCTTCGCCGTCCGCGACATGCGCCAGACCGTCGCCGTTGGCGTTATCAAGGTATGCTCGTTCATCAATGATATATACAGCAAGGGCAGGGCACCGAAACGTCACTTATTTTCTCACAAATGTATGGGATAAAGTGACTTTTGAGTGTATGCATACTCTCTAGCTTCACTGGGCCGAAGGCCGATTTACAGGTTTGAGGTGCTGATGGAATACCTCCAATATTCATTCGGCTGTGTGCTCGTGCGTTGGTGTATCCTCTGACTTTAATCTACAACAAATCACTTAGTGAAGGAGTTTTTCTGTCCATGTGGAAAATAACTAAGATAACACCAGTGTATAAGACTGGTGACAGGAAAGATGTCACTAACTATCGTCCGATAAGTATACTAAGCTGGTTTGGAAAGATTTTTGAGGGGCTTGTTTACCAATATATTTATAACCACGTAAGCGTTATGCTTAGTCACAATCAGCATGGCTTTGTCAGTGGAAAATCCACCAACTCCAACTTATTAATCTATACTACCTTTTTATGTAATTCGTTTGATAAACGCTCACAGGTTGACACGATTTATACTGACTTTGCTAAAGCGTTAGATCGTGTAAATCATTCTATTCTTTTGGCAAAGGTTTACCATATGGGTATTCATGGAAACCTATTTCGCTGGCTGGCTTCATATCTATTGAATCGCTCCCAGTTGGTGGCTTTGGGCGGTTATGACTCGGTTCCATTTACTGCTTACTCTGGTGTTCCCCAGGGCTCTAATTTGGGTCCTCTTCTATTTTTGATCTTTATTAACGATCTTTTACTTCAAATAAAAAATTACTGTCTCGCTTACGCAGATGACATAAAATTGTTCAATCGTATGGAAGATATAACTGACTGCGTATCTCTACAGGAGCATTTAAATCTAATTGTACGATGGTGCGATTACAACCAAATGTCTCTTAATATAGATAAGTGTCAAGTAATTACATTTACAAAAAATAAACACCCTATTTGTTTTGACTATAATATCCACGGTGCTAGGCTTAAGCGGGTTAATGTTGTTCGTGATTTGGGAGTACACTTTGATTCTCACCTTTCTTTTCGATTGCATTATGATTATATTTGTGATAAAGCAAACCGTCTGCTTTGTTTTGTACTACGCCAAGTGAAGCCATTTCAGAATGCAAAAACATGGATATTGCTTTACCTGGTATTGGTTAGAAGTATTCTTGAATATTGTTCCTCTGTATGGTGTCCTATATACTCTGTCCACACTGACAGAATTGAAGCTATTCAGCGTAGATTTTTACGAGCTCTTTCTTGTAGATTCGGCCTACATAGGCAACTCCCATACTATACTGACCGCTTAAAGTACTTCAACATGATAAGCTTGGAAAAACGTAGGTGGATGTCGGACATGTCTTTGTTGCGCCGTGTTGTTAATGGTTCATTTGATACCAACTTACTGAACCAAATTATTCTCAGAGTACCGTCCCGATCAGTTCGTAAACCACAATTATTTAGTGTGCCAGTAATAATGTCAATCAAGTAATAATGTGTCTATGAATAATCCATTGCACAGAATGTGTAGATCCTATAACCAAATTTGTACTGATTTTGATATTTTTAAATCAAACAATTCCCAATTTAAAAATTCGATCCTCAATTACACTGGTAACGACGATAAGTAATAATAATGTTTATGTGTATATGTGTGAATGCAAGTATTTATTTGTTTTAGTGTGCAATATTTAGTTTTACATGTTCATTATAAATGCTGTGTACAATTCTCATTGGAACTCAGGTTCAAACTGTTATATATTTACTGATTTTTACAAATGAATTAATCTGTTTTCTGTTATTGTACCTTTTTAAATAAAATAAAATAAAATAAAGGTAGGTAAAATTAGGACTCAGTTTCTTAAAGTCTCAGTTTAAATCTCAGTCTCGATTTAACGTATATTTCAGAGAATATTGTTACAAATTAAAGAATATTGTTACATACTAAAGCTATTTGATCCCATATACACGGTGTTTCATAATAACCAATAAATAATCAATGCGTTATCTAAAACTAATTATTAAAATGTGTTTACACGTAATGTCATTCAACCCAAAATTCTCATGTATATCATAGACATGTCTATGATTTACATGAAAATTTTGGGTTGAATGACATTACGGGTAAACACAATTTAATAATTAGTTTTAAAGCATTGATTATTTATTGGTTATTATGAAACACCGTGTATATGTGAGAAAATAAGTAACATCTGGGGGCTCGGGAAATGGACTATTAATGGTTAAAAGAAAGGGACACCGTCACTTATACCCCGTAGTACATTACTGGCGCGGCCGGCAAGTGCAGCATTGCCGGACTTTGTAATGCGTGCCTCGGCTATAATACACGCGTGTTTTATGAGCTGTTTTACGTAACCGGTAAAATTAGATCCACTTTACGAGCAAGTGTGTTGAAAAAAATATATATTCTTTTTGTTGTGTATGGTTAACGTTTGTCGTTTGTTTTAGAGCGTCACGTTCAAAGAGGTGACCACGGGTAAGGTCACCAAAGCCGCCGAGAAGGCCCAAAAGAAGAAATAACTATGGGGCACGTCGCACGAAACGCCGCGCCCGGCGGGGGCCGCCCGCGCTCTCCTCCCCCATTCGCCCCCACCCGCTCGGAGCTCCACCGGTGGCATCATGCTCCCCCCACACTCTCGCATTTATCGCACCGTCACATTCTCGAAGTTAGATCGTTTTAGTTGTACGTTAAGTTTACGTCTTTGTGATTATTTTAGTCGTAAGCCACACGCTAAGTTTGGTTTGCCGTACTCGGAGCACACGTTGCCGAATTGCTTGAAGGCTCGTTGCGTTTCGTTGTTTCACCCTAAGGAGTTTAGAAGGAAAGATGGCGTGGCTATTGGATTTTTAAACCGTTTCACTGCGCACAGTTTGTTGTACAATAATGTCGGGACAGAATTTATTGACACACGCTCATTGAATTATTGTTTTACTATTGTGAATTTTATTAAACTTCGTTTAGACTCATGTACGCATTGTAGTTGACACTGGTTATTAAATATAAGTTATAACTTATTATTTTCTGTGAAGATTTATCACTGTGTGTTTACTACGTTGATCATTTTCTAAGAAGTGATGCTCTATTTATGATTTTAGTGTGAAATGTAATTTTCACGTAGGTAATTATTCGATTACTTACTTATTTGATTGTACAAATGTGTTCGTTTATTTGTGTGGTTAAAAATAAATGACATCATTGTAGGAAATGAAGGTGATTGGTTTTGAACCAATGCCCTGTAGATTGTTGTAGCAATATGAGAAAAGCGTTTGACGTTTTTATAAAAAATGAAACTAGTAACGCGTAAGTATTAAAGTTTCTGTTCCTAGATATTTTTAAATTTAAAATAATTAATAGAGTTTTATGATTGCGTGTAAGGGTTTAAAATTTCAATAAGGTTTAAGTGATGATCTCGTTGTTAAGGACTCAATGGAAAGCAAACTCAAGACTCAATTTTAAGCTACATGTAACTTTGTAATTTTTTCAATAATTTTGTAAAGACCTTATCCTGATAAACCAATAAAAAGCTACTGGTAAATACGCAATTTTATTTTTTAACCTTTTTAAAGGAGTGGTTTTACTATCACTAGTTACTAGGTACCTGTACCTGTTACTAGGTACCTGTACCTGTTACTAAGTTCTGTGCTTTATACAAGTCAATCATGTGTGTAAGGTGGTAAGCAACCTCCAATGTTAGCGATAGCAACTTTATTCGGTTTGAGAGATTCATGGTCCATGCATAATGCATGCATTTGCGAGTATTTTAGATTCGGTAATTTTCGTTTCTATCGAAATAACGTGTGCGTATTACAACTTTGTATCTTTAGTACCATTAATGAAAATTAAGGATATTCCCCGTAATTGTAACCAAATATGATGGTACTAGGGATACAAATTTGTATCCTTAGTACCATTGACGAAAAATAAAGACATTCTGACGCCATTGCTCTCCTACTAACTTACTCTTTTCGTTGTGTGCGTATGGATTGAGGAGCTAACAAGGACAAAAAAAAATGATGCCATCTTCTTCTTTCCTTTGGCAATGTGTATAAGTTTATCTCTTTTCCTCATGTTTGACGGCTTTTATAGCCCATCTATTTCATTCTATATCTATGACTTCGGTCGATGTCTCACAGACTAATCATAACATAGACGATAGACGCGTTCAAAGACTAAGGTGAAAAATGGGCGCGTTCCATCTACGCGCATCGCATACTAGAATCGAGGTCCGTTCACCGAATGTTAAGCGTCGTATTGGCGACGGAACCTTCCCTAAAACCAAATTCATTTCATAGCATGTGTGTCATGATGTGTCAAGTCAACATACGGATCTATCGGAATTCTACAATATGCTATAAGTATTTCCAGCCAAAGTTATAAGCTTGGTTGAAAAACGAAACGTAATGAAAAATTAACCATAAACAAACTGTGAATGCTCTCCAAATTCTATTCGACGAAACTATAATTATATGATCTATAAGTTTAAGTGTATTTTATTAAAATATGTCTATAGAAATGATCAAAACAAACGGTCTAAATGTCAAATTCCGAATTTTGAGAAAATCAACCCACCTAAATGGAAGCACGGGATTTTGGGCGAAAAAAAAACTATCTTTGTAAATAAGGCCAGGATAAACGCGAGATTTATTTTGTTTATGCAAAAATTGAATAATGACCAAAGATAATTGCAAATGTCACTGACGTGACATGAAACGACGTTGACGTTGACACTTGACATTGATATTGTGAAATTAATTGACAAAGTTATTGTAATTATGATTTTAGTTGTGAAATTTGTGTTAAAACTACAGTGAAACCAAAATGTTTTTGCAAAATTAGTGTTTTATGAAATTTTAAGAAAAAACGGTGTTACAATACGCATCGAATTGATATCCTCCTTCTTTTTTGAAGTCTGTTAAAAATCTTCATAAATAATGCGCGAAAATTTTATAATAATTATTTACATTCTTTTATAATAAACATAAGTTGGGGTCCAGTCTGCTGCAGTCAGTCTGCGCTATTTCATTAACACGTTATTTTAACGAACTCGTCTAAACTACGTTAAATAGTATACTTACGTTAAGACTTTTAATAATATTTTCCGTTTTGTTTGAGTAATTTATTGATTTGTTTGAACTATTATTTTTGTTTAATCATACGAGTAAATAGTGTGACTCTTAGTCTTAATAATTCTATTAGTTACTACCGGTCACACCAGGCTACGCCACGTAGTGTGACTGTCAGGAAAAAAATTCTTCTGTGTCCCACTGGTGTGACAAAATGGTGTGACAGAGAGTAATCCCCCGCAAATCGGCCCAGCCCCCGTAGCACGTCCAACAAAACACGACACGATAAAGCGATATATCGCGGTGAACTGTCAAAATACGACGAAACCCTATTGTATTTTGACAGTTCACCGCGATAAACCGCTTTATCATATCGTGTTTTGGTGGACGTGCTAGGGGGGCTGAGGCTCTAGACAAATGTCACACGCTAACTTTTCCGCAGTCGTTCCACAGAAAACATGTATGGAAATGACATTAGCTTACGACACAACCTCACGCTATTTTTTCCGCAGCTAATGTCATCTTCATACATTTTTTCTGAGGAACGACTGCGGAAAAGTTAGCGTGTGGCATTTGTCTAGGGGGTCTGATACTTAATTAATTCCAGCTACATATACTATGCTTGGAGTATTTTACTACTTTAATATTTTAATTACTATTAAATTACTATTTTGATACTTATCATCACAGCTCATATACGTCCCCACCGAGGGACACGAGCCATCCTTAGCTAGTTAGGCGATTAGGCCTTAGTCAAACCTCGCTCGCCCAGTGCGGATTGGTTGACTTCACAAAACCTTTGAACTACTTCGCAGGTGGTTGCAGGTGTCCTCACGATGTTTTCCTTCACCGTAGGAACGTCAGATAAATGTACATATGAAATTCATGAAATGAAAAACACATTTGTACATGGCAGGATCAATCTCAGGTCTCCCGATTCTCCTCGGAGCACAGTTCAGTGCCAAGGTCAAAAGTATCAGAAGTATCAGAGCGTCGATGGCCCTGAGCCACCGACGCTCTGATACTTTGATACTTCTTATAATATAAAACCTATGGAGAACATGGTAAGTAGTAATTTTTATCGCAATTGTACTGTGTCGTAGGTCCGCTATTACGTGACCACGTTCTAACAATTGTTATGTTGTGTTAGAGTTTTTCTCCTTTGTTTCATTTGCCACATTATAACCGCTGCTTGGGAGGCTTCGGACACCTATTTATGATGTTTCCTTTGGATTTGGACGGCGTATTATGAAATGTCTACAGCTTTCACACTAAGTACTGAGATAAATAAACATTTTCGTTTAATAAATAAAATAAGTTTTATTTTATAGTCATTGACATGTATGCCAGTGAACAACGTTTCGCCATAATAATTAAAAAACACCTTTATTACATAGGGTTCTAAAAAATTGTTTACGACCTATTCTCAGGCTTTACCGAATATACACAAAGAAACTCATAAAAATCGGTCAAGCCGCTTCGGAGGAGATATTAAAGGAAAGAAGATAAGCATAGTATGCTGGTCTGTGGTGGGCACCCACCTATGACAGTGTAAGTGAGACTCCAACTGTGAAGATTGCTATTGCAGCCATCGCTATATGTGCAGTGTATGTTAAAAAAGAGCTTTCATTATAGAAATAGGATATACATATAAAAGTGAACTGAAATGAAAAGAATTAAAAAAAAAAAAACGACGACTCGGTAACGCAGACTGGCTGATCCTTTCACCACGGCTCGGTGGCAAGTAAAAACTTGCCTTCCTGCCCATCCCAAGCGTATCCCAATACCTGGAGAGCTATTTTTGAATTACGTATGCGACTTCGAAATCACCGATGTGACTAATAATCACCGATTTTCAATAATTCTTATTTTTGAATATCACTTGTGACTACCTTAGTCACGGATGTGATTTCATTACGAGTGCCCTCACCCACTCGTAAACAAGTCATAACTGTGGAAACGTTATCTGTGTTTTGTTTAGAGAACATATTGACAAGTTTGAAGTTGATGTGTGTTGATTTTGAGTTGGATTTAAAATTTTTCAAATTTGTCAAATAAGTAAATATACACGGTAATTTTTTATCACCCCGGAAATTTTAAGGGACGCTGCACGACATGGTATTAGAATGATTTAAATATCTTAAATAAAAAAAATAACACACTAAATTTTTTTTTAAATACAAAAAATGCTGCACTAGTTGAGAGCAGCATTTTTAGAGATTTTTTTGTTTTTTTATATATTTTTAAAATTTTTCATTTCATTTTTTAAAATATATAATATTGGATGTGTCCTGAAGCGTCCCTAACATTTTCCAGGGTGATAAAAAAATAACCATGTATAAGTTTAAAATCTTTTAAATTTGTGTCACAAACAAACTTAGACCAGTATTTTCTTATATTTTGGTCTAGTTGCAATGAATTTCTAGCTGTATAAATAACCGGTATATACCGAAAATAGCTACATTCTGCGTGGAACCGAACCCTTACGTATGTGTGTACTTTATCTATGTTGGCAGCTCTGCGTTCGACTTTCAAAAATAGGATGTTTAGGAATTCGTGACTTCAAAGTCATCGCTGACTATTTAGTCAGCGGTGATTTCTAAATCGCATACGTAATTCAAAAATAGGTCTCCAGTATTTTCTTATATTTTGGCCTAGTTACAATGAATTTTTAGCCGTTTAATTACCGGTATATACCGAAAACGGCTACATTCTGCGTGGAACCGAACCCTTACGTATGTGTGTACTTTATCTATGTTGGCAGCTCTGCGTTCGACTTTCAAAAATAGGATGTTTGGGAATTCGTAAGTCATCGCTGACTATTTAGTCAGCGGTGATTTCTAAATCGAATACGTAATTCAAAAATAGGTCTCCTGGAGAGCTATTTTTGAATTACGTATGCGACTTCGAAATCACCGATGTGACTAATAATCACCGATTTTCAATAATTCTTATTTTTGAATATCACTTGTGACTACCTTAGTCACGGATGTGATTTCATTACGAGTGCCCTCACCCACTCGTAAACAAGTCATAACTGTGGAAACGTTATCTGTGTTTTGTTTAGAGAACATATTGACAAGTTTGAAGTTGATGTGTTGATTTTGAGTTGGATTTAAAATTTTTAAAATAAGTAAATATACACGGTTATTTTTTATCACCCTGGAAAATTTAAGGGACGCTTCACGACATGGCATTAGAATGATTTAAATATAAATAAAAAAAAATAACTGACTTAATTTTTTTTAATTTTTTAAAAAATACAAAAAATGCTGCACTAGTTGAGAGCAGCATTTTTAGAATTTTTTTTAGTTTTTTTATAATTTTTTTTTATATAATTTTGGATGTGTCCTGAAGCGTCCCTAACATTTTCCAGGGTGATAAAAAAATTAACCGTGTATAAGTTTAAAATCTTTTAAATTTGTGTCACAAAAAAACTTAGACCAGTATTTTCTTATATTTTGGCCTAGTTGCAATGAATTTTTAGCCGTATAATAACCGGTATATACCGAAAACGGCTACATTCTGCGTGGAACCGAACCCTTACGTATGTGTGTACTTTATCTACGTTAGCAACTCTGCGTTCGACTTTCAAAAATAGGATGTTTAGGAATTCGTGACTTCAAAGTCATCGCTGACTATTTAGTCAGCGGTGATTTCTAAATCGCATACGTAATTCAAAAATAGGTCTCCAGGATGGTAAGTGGTAACAGTCACCTATAATACATGTGGCTCCTGTGAGATTCGCAGCAAAACTGCAACTCCCACAGGAACCACAGTGTACGTTGCCAACTTGTGACATACCTACCTTGTCACGGTACCCAGTAATTTTAATGCCATATCTCTTAACCTTTAAACCGGAACACAGCAATGCAAGCACTGCTGCTTTGCGGCAGAAATAGGTTCGAGCTTGTCGCAAGATTTATAAAAACACATGTTTTTGAATTCCAATATCAAGTTCGAGTTAAATGTGTATTGTATTATTATAGATAAATCTCGCGACAAGCTACTAGCAAAACAAGCTTTCTAAAAAGAGTGTAAGTAATAAACTTATGACACAATTTTTTCTCATAATATATTATCAGAAAAAATTGTGTCATAACTTTATTTTCCTCTTTTTTGAGCGGGTATTCCACTTGGATCCCCTATTTCAATACCCCAGGGGATCGAAAAACACTTGCTATTCCACATCGATCCCCTAATCAAGGGTATCGAAGAGGAATAATATTATTGCTTCCACATGAATCCCCTGTTAGTAAAATTAATAACATAAAGGCCCTTTCATCATGATGACACATTATTCAAACACAACTCTCTCTCTCTCTCCCTGGAAGTATTAAGAAAGCTGGATTCATGTAAGAATCAAGTCCGTAATCATTGCCTGACCTTAAATTCTTGCTTTGTTCCCACTAGTACCACCGAATAGTACCACCGGCGGTACTAGCCAGAAATTTAGTTGTCTTTAGTACCACAATTAATCTTAGTGCTACTAGTGAGACTGTGTGAACCCAATAGTACTCGTACTATCGACAGATGGTACTTGCACTTTAATAAAGAAAATATACATATTATTCAAAATCATAGCTTGTTTTTAAAAATGTTTTCTACTTTATTTTTTGTAAGATAGGATAACAAAAGGAACAAAGACCTGACCGTTACTGCGGTGATGAAGTGATCTTCGTTTAGCTGCTTATCTTCAAAATCCGTCTCGATGGACCAAATGTTTAAGCAGGAGGGTTCCTTTTCAATGAAGCGTTTAATTTCTAAATTACAATTAATTTATTTCTCCGTTTACAATCGTTTTAGAACTTTACAGTCGAGTTAAGTATTGGTTGCTTCTCCGAAGACGTTTAAATTTGAAGTGAACGACCAGTTCCGCCTTCTAGGGTAGTGTTGCCAGTTGCGATCCACAGATAATGTTTTGCTGTCCCATAGATGATGTTAAGTGGCGTAAACACAATGTTTTTTTATTTTAGTTTATTTATAGTACCTACTTTCCTTGTTCTCTAACTACTTCGAGTTTGTTTAGTTGTACATCGAACCATATTGTCACTAGTACCATTGATGGTACTATCGATACAACAATAGTCTTGTATGGATACGCCAATATCAATGATAATAAATAATAATAATAATAAATATATTTATTTTCCTTCCACATTACAATGTTTCAAACAAATATATTAACAGTGCAGTATAACGTGGAAGAACAGGAGTCCAAATAGGTAAACCCGTGCTATGGATCTCCTGGTCTCCACCCCCTTAGGACAAAGAAAGTAAAATTTTTATATCTATCCTTGGTGGCTCCCCAAGTAGACACCACCACGTCGGCGTTTCACCGAGTAAGGAATTTTGGGTTGATTGCTGATGCCCTACTACCCGCTCATAGAAGGCATTGTGGCTTACCCCGATTCCCGTTGTCTCCTTCCGTCTCCTCCGTAGCCGGTAGACTTCCTGAGCTAGCTCGAAGGAAGTCGCGGCTCCTGAAGTTCTGCAGTGGATCCACCGGTGGAGACCGGAGCACCACAAATGCCTATTAGGCCATCACGACTCACACACGCGATTTTGACACAAAGCGGGCACTCTTTTGCACAACACAAAGCGGGCTTTCGCACCCCGATATTAGGTGCGCCGCGCAAAACACGATTTGTTATTTAACTTAAATTACATTTTATTCCGGCCCGCACCTAACCTCTAAGCATGTCATGACATTTCGACTCGACTCAACTGACATATCACATGCGGCCGGCCGCCAAAAAAGCTGTCACTGCACAGACTAGAATGCAGTGCCGCCACTCGCTCTTCCTCGAGCGTGAACATCCCCCCGCTCCGGACAGTCCCGGACTGTCCGCCAAATCAGTCTAAGGGGAGGCGAGAAAGAGTAGCGACCGCGCGCTTCAAAACAGAATCCCCAACTAGGACCTCGGCAAACCTGGGCACACCATCAGACCCTAGAGTAAGTTGGACAATGCGTCCGCGACGCCAACGTAAGGGTGGCAGGTTTGGGTCCTTCACTAACACGAGGTCTCCAACCCTCGGTGGGTTTGTCTTATCTGACCACTTAACGCGCTGTTGCAAAATGTGTAAATATTCAAGGTGCCAGCGGCGCCAGAAACTCTGGGTAAGCTGCTGGAGCAACTCAAACCGCGAAAGGCGTCCGGGATTGATATCTCTATAAGGATACTCGGGCAGGGCGTTAAGTGGTCTGCCTATCAAGAAATGGCCCGGCGTGAGGGCCTGCAAATCGTTCGCGTCGGTAGACAACGGACATAACGGACGCGAGTTGAGAACCGCCTCAATCTTATGAAACACCGTCGCGAGTTCCTCAAACGTGAGAATAGTCTCCCCAATAACGCGGCGAAGGTGAGTCTTGGCGGCCTTTACAACAGATTCAAAAATCCCTCCCCAGTGAGGGCAAGACGGCGGGGAGTATCGCCATGTTACCCCCCTACGGGAGAGTGTGGATCCGATCTCAATATTATTTTTATCTAAATATTCACAAACTTCTCTTATATGTCTATCAGTGCCCTTGAAGTTCGTCCCACAATCGGACCGAATTAGAGAAGGCAGTCCCCGGCGGGAGACAAATCTGCCTAACGCTGCTAAGAAAGCGTCCATGGTGAGTGCACTCACCACCTCCAAATGAACGGCTTTAGTGGCCAAACAAACAAACACACACAAATAAGCCTTTTCAGTCTTAGCATTACGGAGTCGCGACGTTTTTATAGTGAACGGTCCCGCGAAATCAGTTCCAACTCCTAAGAAGGTCATCGATTCATTCACACGATCAGCAGGCAAATCACCCATTTGGGGCTGCATCGTCTCGGGGCGTTAACGATAGCAGGGCAGACATCGAAAGATAACAGATCGGATTATTCTTCGCGCTGACAAAATCCAAAACTCCCGTTGGAGGAGCGCGGTCAATGCATTACATCCGGCATGAGCATTCTTCACATGGCGATCAATGATCAACAATCGCACCAATGGTCCGTCCTTGGGGAGCAACAGGGGATGACGTGATCTATAAGGCAAGTTAGCGTGCCTCAATCGGCCTCCTACACGCAACAATCCTTTATCATCCAGAAAGGGAGTCAAACGCACCAAGGGTCCCTTCAATTTGGACGTCCCGGTACGGAAAACCTTAAGTTCCGGTTCAAACGCTCTAGACTGGGTCATACGCACCCAATGTAGAAGAGCATCTTGGCGCTCCTGCGGTGAGAGGACCGGACACAAATCTTTGTCCTGAGGCCGGCGACAATTTCGAATAAATCTTCTTATCCAAGCGGTCACGCCGAGCAACTTGTCCAGAGAACTGTAGCGGTCTAATAAAAATTCCCGCTCTGGAGCCGCCATAGTCTCGACAGCGTGAACACGCAAGCCCGGATTTGGTACCTTCACCACAGCTGGTGTGGAAGGCCAAGACGATTGTAACAACCATTCGGGACCCCACCACAGAGTGTGGTCAATAAGCTGAGGGGCTTCGCTGCCACGTGATGCACAGTCAGCAGGGTTTATTTCACCTGGCACGTGGCGCCAAATCAACGTGGCCTTCGAGGCCTGTATTTGGGATACCCGATTGGCCACAAATACTTCCAGGGAGTGGACGGAGTTCTTAATCCAACACAGGACAACCTGACTGTCGGACCAAGCAAAGAGCGACTCAAAGTCCACACTACGTCCCAGGGTGTCAACAACGTGGTTCATCAACCGAACCAGAAGAGTAGCTCCAGACAATTCTAACTTCGGAATCGTTAATCGAGTCCGAAGTGGAGCAACCTTACTCTTAGCAATTAGCAAGTGGAGCTTAACAGCTCCTCTATCATCAACCGTCCGGATATATACGACGGCTGCGTATCCACTCTCAGACGCGTCACAAAAGCCATGAAGGCTGGCCGTAAACCGTCCCTTAGGCAGTATATGTCTAGGGATACTAACACGGTTAATGTCGGGGAGAGACAACATGAAGGACTCCCAATCTCGCAGCAAACGGCCCGAGAGGGGCTCATCCCACGACACTTCGGCTGACCGAAGTTCCTGTAGGAAGCACTTCATCCAAAACACTACGGGACTAATCCAGCCATTTGGGTCAAAGGTACGAGCTACTGTAGACAAAACCAACCGTTTCGTCCAGACCTTGGGGCTTGGCAGCTCCAATCGATAGGTGAACGTGTCCTGGACAGGTCTGTATTGCACTCCCAAAACAGACAGTAAATCTGGAGTGTTGGCATTCTCAAAAATATGAGGCTCCTGCTGGTGGTCGTCTGGCAAGTCACACAAAAGCTGAGGTGAGTTGGACATCCACTTCCTCAGTTCATAACCACCAGCCCCGAGAAGAGCAATTAGTTCATCTCGCAAAATCAAGGCTTCCTCGACACTAGAGGAGCCCGTACAAATATCATCAACAAATGCATCCTCCTTGAGAACCAAGGATGCGCGAGGGTATCGTAATCGTTCACGTTCAGCGAGTTCCACAAGTGAGCGAATTGCCACAAAGGGGCTCGAAAGCAAACCGTATGTATTGGTGTTCAGCTCGTAGACCAGCATGGGATCCCTGGGATCCTCCCTCCATAATATGAGCTGATATCGTCTATCGTCCGGGTGAATCACAGTCTGCCGAAACATCATCCGGATATCGGTCACAAAGACGACGGCATGGCGACGGAAGTTGGTCAATACATCACCCACCTCGTGGTGCAAGTTCGGTCCAGCATGCAGACATTGATTCAGCGAAACTCCGGTAGACGTAGGAGCTGACCCATCAAGAACAACGCGTATCTTCCCGGTGGAAGGTTTCAAAACCGCGTGGTGAGGAAGAAAATTATGTTCCTCGTTTCGCCAGTCCAGTCGCGAGACCGACATGTGCCCCAGTTGCTCATATTCTCGCATGAAGTCGACATACTTCTGTTTGAGGTCGGAGTTCCTACTCATACGACGCTCCATGGACAGCAGCCGCTTCTCGGCCAACGGCCGGGAGCTGCCAAGTGAGGGGCGAACTGACAAAAAGGGCAAACGAGTGATCAGCCGTCCCGAGTGAAGGCGACCTGTATTGTTCTGGTAGAACAACTCACACTCCTCGTCCAAGGGTTTCACTCGCTTCACGGTAGGTGGCTCTTCCACCTCCCAAAACCGTTGAAGGACATCCGATAAGGTGGAGCTAACAGTTATGTAACTGTCCACCGATGGAGATGGTGGGTTATGCCTAACTGGTCCCATCACTACAAACCCAAGCGAGGTAGATAAGGCTACCAGCCCACCCTTCTGTAACTCTCTCCTCTTCCCACAATACACGCGGCCTAGAACATCGGCACCGAGCAATAAGTGAATCGGACCGGTTCGGTGGAAGGAAGGGTCAGCCAAGGTCAATCCTGATGTCGCATCAACGACAGCGCGCGAAACGTGCTGTTGCGGAAGCTGACCAACAACCTTCTCATAAACAATCGCGGTAGCGCCAATTTTGGGCGCTGAAGAGAAGTGGGGGGAGAAGGAGAACAAAACCTGACCGATCGGATCCGGGATCCGCAGGTCTCCGATTCCTCGTACCGATTCAAGGTATGGAGATGTGTTCAAACTCAACTGCCGGACCAGCCAGCTGGAGGCAATGCAACCCTGAGCTCCCGTATCCAAAAGGGCGCGAACTAAAACCAAGGTGCCCCTCGGGCCCCACACCTGTACGCAGGCTGTTGGTAACAGCACCTGCTCCTGTGGGGGGGTTGCAGCCGACAGTTGGTTTAGTGAAAATCCTCCCGCATTCCCCGCAACGGGGGGGAAGGGGGGTCCGAAGAAAAATGCGTGCGCGGCGGAGGAATAGGGCGCTCAAGGCGCTCGAGCGGGTCCCAATCCGGCACGTACACACCCCGACCAAAGCTGCATCGGGGGGCCGGGCGGTGCCCATGATGGGCGAAAGTTGGGGGAGCCCGCGATAAACGAGGTCTCTCCATCAGAGGGGGAGAGAAGCGTATCGGCTCCCGGCGTGGCTCCCTAATTACCGCGGCCCAATCCCGCGGTGGCGCCTCATAAGCGGCGCGTCGATCCCCCCCGCCCGTAGGGGGGGTGGGGCGCCCAATCCTCTCACTGGAGGGGGGGCGCCTGTCCAATCTCCGCGGAGGGGTGGCACGCCCCTCCGATCTCCTCGGAGAGGTGGGTGACCTAGGAGGGCCCCCGCCCGTGTGCGAGTCCCTCTCTCTCACCACCCCACGAGTGTCTCTATTGTTGAAGCACAAAAGGGGGTGATGGGCCCCTCCACAACAGTGGCAATCTCGTGGGTGGGGGCAAGCCGATGCCATATGGGCCCCCAGGCAGCGGTAGCACCAATTCCGCTGCTTGGCCATATTCCTACGCCCCTCGGTGCGTAGGCCAACAAATTTGGGACAGGCCGGCAAACGATGGCCATCCCGCTTGCAACACTTGCAAGGCATCGGCCTCTCCCTGTGTGGAGAGTTCTGCCGCACTGCAGTATACTGCTTGTACGGGCGGCGCTCTCTCCGTATCGCTGCCCGGGTCGCCTCATAGCGACCTGTACTCGTTCCCGGTATAGGAGCCAGATCCAAGTGGTCGGTCATCCGACACTCATCCTCCAAAAATCTGAGGAGATCCGAGAAGGGGGGGAGGTACGAGGCACTATTGCCCCCATACCTTTGTTCAAAGCGCCCCTTCATCTCCATGGGAAGCTTATCGAGGATGAGGTGGAGCAAAATAAAGGACCACTGGTCCACCGGTAGATCAAGTCGTTTGAGCGCGTTAATAGCGCTCAGCAGCGGGTTCAAAATCTCCTTCCTCAATGAGGAGACCCGCGATACTCGTGGCAGCCCTAAAATGGCAGCCACATGTGTGTCCGCTAGCAAGCGAACATTCTGATACCGGGCGGTCAACAACGCCCTTGCAATATCATAACTGTCATCATTGACAGGTAGATGCTGGACAAGTACACCAGCCTCTCCACGTAAGGCAGAGAGCAAATAGGCCAATTTCTGGCTAGGGAACAGGTCGTCCCTCGAGTGAACCAGGCTATCAAAGAGATTAATGAACCCCATTCAAGAAGCCAGGTTCCCATCAAAGGTTGGGATGTCTAAAGTGGGCAGTCTGCCCAGCAAGCCGGCCGGGGTAGGCTTGACCTCCCCGGGCGTGCACGACTCACCCCTCCGGGCGGATAGGATTGCCTGAGCCTTGTTTATAATCACATCCGCCTGTTCAAAACACTGATCATAATCGGCATTAAATTGGTCGACTGCCCGCAACTCAGCGGCACCCTCGGCTGGGTGGTCGAGCAGATATTGTTGATGAGCAACGAAAAGCTGCTCCAATTCCTTCAAGCGAGCCGGTACTCCCTCATGCCGAATTAACAAGGCCTGTTCTCGGTCTGGTCGGTCTACCAAAGCGACGGCACTAGCAAACCATCTCAAAATCTTTTGTGCACCCGCGCGGGCACCACTAAGCGGGCTGACTGGCGGGACCATTTTGCACCAAAATTAATAAACACTATAATAATACACGGACAAACAGACCGACAACCGCAGACAATAAAACAGATCAGGAGGAACTTCAAAGGCAGAATAAAATATATAAACAAACCAAAATCAAGTGTAAATGCTAGAACTTAACTAGAACAACAAAGGCATTTAACAACAGGATTTTTCAAACAAATTAAAATCAAGTATTAAGTCAATAACTTAACAAACATAATATTCAGAGGCAAACAAAACAAAATCAAATGGAAATGCTAAAACTCAACACAGCAATATAGTGTATTACAACAACAGCAAAGTCATTTAGCAGCAAAATCTGTTAAACAAATTGAATTCAAGTATAAGTTTACAACTTAACAAACAAGATATTCAAGGGCAAAACAAAGATATGAAAAAACAAACCAAAATCAAATATAGGTAAATGCTAGAACTTAACTAGAACAACAAAGACATTTAACCCCAATTTTTCATATACAATGACAATTAGTTAAGGAGATCGGTCCACAAATGAGCTGGTAGTCGGTTTAAAATCAGCAATCAAAACCAATTAATATGTATTGCCCGTTTGGACAACCAACAAGATTACAATATTAATTGTGCAATACTAATCAAATACTCAAATCTAAGAACCACTCAAATCTAAAAACCACGCTCTGCTACCAAGAGATGGTGGCTCCCCAAGTAGACACCACCACGTCGGCGTTTCACCGAGTAAGGAATTTTGGGTTGATTGCTGATGCCCTACTACCCGCTCATAGAAGGCATTGTGGCTTACCCCGATTCCCGTTGTCTCCTTCCGTCTCCTCCGTAGCCGGTGGACTTCCTGAGCTAGCTCGAAGGAAGTCGCGGCTCCTGAAGTTCTGCAGTGGATCCACCGGTGGAGACCGGAGCACCACAAATGCCTATTAGGCCATCACGACTCACACACGCGATTTTGACACAAAGCGGGCACTCTTTTGCACAACACAAAGCGGGCTTTCGCACCCCGATATTAGGTGCGCCGCGCAAAACACGATTTGTTATTTAACTTAAATTACATTTTATTCCGGCCCGCACCTAACCTCTAAGCATGTCATGACATTTCGACTCGACTCAACTGACATATCACATGCGGCCGGCCGCCAAAAAAGCTGTCACTGCACAGACTAGAATGCAGTGCCGCCACTCGCTCTTCCTCGAGCGTGAACAATCCTTATGACAAAAGAAATGTACCTAGTTACCACTTATAAATACATGATGTGTGAAATTATTTAAAAATGTATAAGTGTGTGTGGGTGCCGGAGTATGTGTGAGTTTGTGCGTGTGCGTGTGTATGTGTGTGGGTGGATATGTGCAATCGTGCGTGTGTGTGTTTATGTTTTTTTTATTATTATCATATCATTGTTTTTAATATGTTTTCCGTTTCTTCATAATTTAGTGTTAAGAGGTATTTAGATACAATCTTCTTACATTTGTGTTTGGTCATGGGATATATATATATATAGCATATTATTAATTTTATTATATATTTTTCCACTGAGAGTCGGAAAAAATTTCTTAGCAAAAGCTGTTCTTGAACTTATTGTGCTGCAAACCGTGTGCTTTCTTTTAGTATTGGCTCTAGCATGATTTACATTGTAGTGTTCAAGGGAGTGTTTCCGTAATATAATAGATAAAATAAAAAGTTGCCTAACGGTCAGAACTTTCACCTCCATATACAGCTCAGTAGTAGGGTACAGTCTTGGCTTGCTATAACCTAACTTTAGGATAAGCCTCTGAGCTCGTTCTAGCATCAGAATAAAAGTTTTAGCGGCACCCCCCCATGACGAAACACAATAAGATAGAACCGATTGACAAAGAGCTAGGTAAATATATTTTATTATGTCCTTATTAGCAACTGATCTTAACTGTTTAAAAACAAAAGCAAGTTTCCTAACTTTCTTAGATAAATATAAAATATGCTCCTTAAAATTAAGTCTGTCGTCAATTATTATACCCAAATATTTAATGCTATCAGTGCGTCTAATCGGAGGACAAGAACAAGATGAAGAAAAACAGGAATGTGCCACAATATTACGGTCAGATGAATATGGTACGGGATCACGGATGCAAAAGGCTAAGTACGTAGTTTTAGAGGCATTTAGAGTTAACGAATGTGCTGCGAGCCAGTGGCAAACCCTGTCAAATCCTTTTTGAGCTGAAGTGAAAACTTCATCCCAATTATCACCATAAAAAGTGAGAGTGGTATCATCAGCGTAATGATAGTACTACTGATCCTAAACTAGTGTCATTAGTACCATTGATGGTACTAAGGATACAAAGTCGTATCAGTTGTACCATCAATGGCACTAGTCAATGGTACTACTGACATAAAGGCGATAAAGTGACTTCATATCGCCCCATAAGCCTACTGCCTATAGCTTCTAAATTGCTGGAAGCCCTCGTTATGAAAAGATTGCTACCAGAAATCAATAAATCCAACATAATCCCTTCGCACCAATTTGGATTTCGTGTGGCCCATGGAGCCATTGATCAAGTGCATCGACTCGTAAATGAGATCAATACTGCCTTTGAACGAAAAAAGTAATACTCGGCAGCCTTTCTTGATATCTCGAAAGCTTTCGACCGGGTTTCAAATCAAACTCAAATTTTGAAATCCTCCAACGCTTTTAGTCTAAAATGTTGCGGATCATAACAAATGCACCTTGATATATCACCAACAATCAACTTCACCGCGACCTAAAAGTACCAATACTCAAACAGGAGATACTTAATAAGTTCACCCAAACGTATCAAAACTCACCCAAACGCACTCGCCAGCAACCAGCCCCCCTAGACAAGATGCCTTTCGATAATCGCAAACGCAATCGCTAAATGGATAATGTGAGATTTGAAAATTGCGCTCGAAGGCTAAACGAGGGCTTATGTCAAATCGCATACATTTTCCTTCTAGCGATTGCGTTAGCGATTATCGAAAGGCATCTTGTCTAGGGGGTCTGATGAGTAAAACTTCTTTCAACAGACTAAAGAGAAAAGCCCCCCAAAGACCTTATATAACGTCTTGGCATTAAGAAAATGGATTGGTCATTGGACTGATACCATTTCAAGACTAATTTGAACTATATAACCTCTAGCTAAATGCCAAACAATTAGGCAGATTGCAAGATACTGATTTTTAAAAAAATGTTTGTTTTAAGCTTGCATGATGTTTGTTTTTTCTATAACGCAATATACATACAATATTGCCCCAACAAACTAGTCGCTTTTTAAAGTTTGTTGGGGCAATATTGTATGTACATTGTAACATTGTATACTGCCGAAAAAATTACGCAAGTTTGTCAATGAGAAACTAGAAAGTTTGATTCAAACTTGCAAGACAAGCTATTGCTATCTGGGAAATAATTATACATTTTGCATAAGTATCCTATGAAGAATGTTACCTAGAATGAATGTAACAATTGTTGGTAGACCTAATAAAAAATAAAAATAAAATCTATCAATAGGCATAAACATTATAATGCAGAATTGTCGAAAGGCATAATATTAAAAATCATAATCTTTAAAAGGTATCATTAATGGTTTGGCATAACTTTATTAAGCATACTTCAAACCGCATAATTTTACTACGCATAACTGTTAATATCCATAATTTTGTTTGACATAATTTACAATGCATAACTCACTAAAGACATACTTAGTTATATAAAGAATAATAATTGTAAATAGGTATCCATAAATCTTCTTTGACAGAATCTGGAATGTAGGTATTCTTCTCCATGCGAGGATTACTAATAAAAAAAACTAGTGCTATTTAGAACCAACTCAGTCAACCCCGACTCTACGTAGTCTTGTCTTCTCCTCCTCACCTCACTCACCTCGCCTCACTTCTCCGTGCCTTCGCGGTTCTGAATAACACTCTAGGGGTAGGGCAGACATCGAAGTGGAGGAAGCGGGCCCTCCCGTGTTGGACCTTGAGTTCGACGCGGTGAGGGAGCGGTTCCGGCGCAAGGGGAAGGGGAAGGCGCCGGGACCGGACGGGGTGCCAGCGAGGGCCCTGTGCCTGGCACTGGGCCCCCTGGAGGAGCGGTTCCGGGCGGTGCTCAATACGAGCATCGCCTCGGGCCGGTTCCCTCAGGGCTGGAAGGTGGGGCGACTCTGCCTTCTGCGGAAGCCGAATCGCCCCGCCGATGCCCCGTCGGGGTACAGGCCGGTGGTGCTGCTCGACGAAGCCGGGAAGTTTTTTTAAGAAAATTCTCGCTTCCCGGCTCGTCGAGCATCTGGAGGGCCCGGGACCGGTCTTGGCCGAGCGCCAGTACGGTTTCCGCACCGGCCGGTCCACCGTGGACGCGGTGGCCCACCTCAAGAGGTGGACTGTGGGGGCCACGTCGGCGGGGGAGGTTGTCGTTGCGGTGTCGTTAGACATCCGCAACGCATTCAACAGCCTCCCCCACGAATGCATAGAGGAGGCACTGCGTTTCCACGGAGTGCCCCTCTACCTCCGCTCCCTCATCACCGATTACCTCCGCAGGAGGGAAATCGTGTATGAGGGAGCGGACGGTCGCGTCCACAGGTGGCCGATGGCGGCGGGAGTACCCCAGGGTTCCGTGCTGGGCCCTCTGCTCTGGAACCTGGGGTACAACTGGGTTCTGCGGGGCAACCTCCTGCCGAACATGGAGGTTGTCTGCTTCGCCGACGACACCCTTGTCGCGGCGAAGGGGCGCACGTACGAGGAGGCGGTCCACCTGGCGTCGGTCGGCACGACGATGGTCGTCCGGCGCATCCGCCTCCTCGACCGTCGCCGCGTCGACGGAGACCCCAGGCGGGGCTCCGTGTCCGAGTGGAGGGGGTCCAAGTCCAGATCGAGAGCTCCATGAAGTATCTCGGTCTGGTGCTGGACCCCCGATGGGATTTCGAGGAGCATTTCAAGCTCCTCGCCCCAAGGCTGTCTGCCGCCGCGGCAGCCCTCGGACGGGTCCTCCCCAACGTGGGGGGACCGGGCGCAGCGTGCCGTTGACTTTATCAGACGGTGATAAAGTCGAGGCACGCGTCCTTGCGGCCGTGCACCGACATCGGGTGGCAGCGAGGAGTCGGGGGGAGCGGCCCCTCCCGCAGGAGGTGGCGCGCACGAGGCACCTGGCGCAGAGGGAGGCTCTCCGCCAGTGGGCCGAGACGCTCGCCCACCCAGCTGCCGGCCACTGGATGATCGAGGCCGTTCGTCCAGTGTTGGAGGAGTGGGTTGGGCGCCGGCGAGGCAGCCTCACCTACCGGATGGTGCAGATGATGACCGGGCACGGGTGCTTCGGACATTATCTGCATCATGTCGCACGGAGGGAGCAGACGCCGCAGTGTCACCATTGCGGCGCTCCCGACGACACGGCCGGGCACATCCTCTCGGAGTGCCCGGCCTGGCGACCCCAGCGCGATGCATTAGCCCTGGCGCTGGGCCTGGGTAGGGGTACGCCCGTCGAGCTGGCCAGCGTCGCACGGGAGATGCTGACCAGCGTGGCGGCGTGGGAGGCTGTCGCCTCCTTCTGTGAGGATGTTATCTCGCAGAAGGAGGCTGCGGAGCGGGCGCGAGAGGATGACCCTCTCGCCGCACCGCTCCGGCGCAGGCGGTTGGGGAGGAGAAGGCCTCAACGCGCGCCAGCTCCCCTAGCAAGCTGGGGACTGAAATGGCTCGGCCGGATGACTACCGGCCGAGAGATACTTTTCACCCCTAGCTTGGCCGTCTGGGGGGGTCGAATTTCTCAAGATACTTATCGACCCCCCCCGTAGAGGTAAGTCTTGGCGCGTGCGCCAGGCAACCCTCCAGGGGGCACAATCGGGGAATGGCTAACGCCGATCCCGATTGTGTCTCCACGGAGGTAGAAGTATCTAGAGGGTTTTTAGCCGGTAGTGGGTCTTCTACCCGAGTCCTGCATATCCTTAGGGTGGCCTAGTCAGCTCAATTCCCTTGTCGAATACCATAAAAACGGTATTTTCCCTCTTGTAAAAAAAAAGGGGTAGGGCAGACAAGACTACGTGGAGTCGGGGTTGACTGAGTCAGTTTTAAATAGCACTAGTTTTTTAATAATTAGTAATCCTCGTGTGGAGAAAAATACATTCCGGATTATGTCAAAGAAGATTTAGGATACCTATTTACAGTTATTATTCTTTATAAAACTATGTCTTTAGTGAGTTATACATAGTTCAATTATGTCAAACAAAATTATGGATGATAACAGTTATTCGTAGTAAAATTATGCGTTTTAAAGTAAGTATGCTTAATAAAATTATGGCAAACCAAATTATACCTTTCAAAGATTATTATGCCTTTCGACAATTCTGCATTATAATGTGTATGCCTATTGATATATTATGCCAAATATTATTATTATTTTTGATTGTTATGCCAATATGATGTATGCCAATCGAAATTATGACAATTAACAGTAGGTATGCGTTTCAAAGTGTCACCTCACGGAAGAGATATGGAACAAATTATAATAATAAGCGTCATTGATGATGAATCAAGCAGCTCAGATGAATCACATATGGGTGTTGAATATTTAGAAACTGATTTTTACTACAGTGAATGAGTATGTAGGGTATCTTAGAATAGCTTCTAGGGTAACATAAGAATAGTCAATAAAAATAATGTAGGGTATCTTAGAATAGTTTGTAGGGTAGCATAACACTAGTCAATAAAAATAATGTTAGGGTAATCTTAGAATTAAATTGTGATATTTTAGTATGTAGGTAGTTAGTAATAATGGATTTGTTAAGTACCCTTAGAATAAGATTAGTATTAAGATACCCTCACTTGTAAATAATAAAAATAGACTCTCTTTACGGTACTGCCCGCCGCAGGGGTCTGCGCCTAGAAAAATGTATATAAGGCGGCAGGAGTCCCAATAAATAATGAACAACCAGCCAGTCTTTAATTGAAAGTCGTCCAGTAAACTACCTCCAACACTTCCATCACAAAATTGGTGACCCCGACGTGATCTGTAACAAAATTGGTGACCCCGAAGCAAGAGTGGACACACAAAGCAATCACTCAAGACTCGGCGCGATGTCAACTGTTACTGCTTCATCCAGTACAAGCATCGGAAACATGCAGTTTGAAGTTCTGTCGAAGAAAATCGAGAAGCTTACCCTCGAAATAGAACAATTACGGTCCGGCAGAAACTTAAGACATATTCATCACCATACTCGCAGTCGACCACGTTTTCGTTCTCGCTCTCGCACACCAGCTGACAGAAATCGCAAACCTGGAGATCCGGAATGGCAATGTCGATACCATTATCGATATAGCGACAAGGCAAGACGCTGTGAATCACCGTGCTCAAGAAGGAAGTCGGAAAACTAAAGAAGACATCGACAGTGGCGGGCGTCGATGTTCCCTGTACAACTCACCGCCTATGTGTCACTGACATCAGAACAAGAGAAAAATTCCTGGTCGACACGGGAGCTGACATATCCGTCTTGGCAGCACGAAGTCACAAGAAAAATTTCAAAACTACCCCACAATATCAACTGTATGCAGCGAATAACACGCCGATACGTACCTACGGAGAGCGTACATTAGAACTCAACTTAGGACTACGGCGCTGTTTTAAATGGACATTTGTGGTGGCTGACGTGAAGACTTCTATCCTGGGAGCCGATTTCCTTAGAAAGCATCACCTGTTGGTTGATTTACATCGCCGCAAGCTAGTCGACGGAGTGACCGATATCGCCGTGAATACAATCTCAATCAAAAATCAAGAAAGTCGCGTATACATGATCAATCGAAACCACGAATACCACGATATCTTGAAGGAGTTTCCAGACGTACTGCGACCAATGTCACTGAAGACACCAGCCAAGCATCAAGTCACTCACCACATCGAGACATCTGGACCACCCCTATATGCTAAAGCACGTCCACTATCTCCCGACAAGTACAAGGCAGCGAAACTTGAATTTGAGAAGATGATTGATATGGGAATATGTACACCTTCGAACAGCCCCTGGGCCAGCCCACTGCACATTGTCCAGAAAAAAGATGGATCGCTACGAGTATGTGGAGACTACAGAAGATTAAACGCTGTGACAGTACCAGACAGATATCCCATACCACGCATTCAGGACTTCACATATCAACTCAGTGGAAAGAAGATCTTTACAAAACTGGACCTGAAGATGGCATACTTTTGGATCCCCATTGAAAAAGACGATGCAGCCAAAACAGCCATAATAACACCATTTGGGGCTATTCCAATTCAACTGCATGACGTTTGGACTTCGAAATTCTGCACAGACATTTCAACGATTCATGCACGAAGTTTTGAGAGGACTAGACGACTGTGTCTTCTGCTACGTCGACGATTTGCTGATTCATTCTTCTGATCCAGAACAGCACAGAAGACACCTAAAACTCGTGTTGGAGCGCCTTAATAAATATGGAGTATCGCTCAATATTGAGAAATGCGAATTCGGACGAAACAAAATTCAGTTCCTGGGCTATCAAGTTACACCAGAAGGAATACAGCCAACAGAAGAACGAACTCAAGCTATAGTCAATTACCCAAGACCGCAAACAATCCAAGAACTTAGAAGATTCCTCGGAATGATTAATTTCTATCGCGACTGTCTGCCACGTCAAGCGGAAAATCAGTTCGAGCTCAACAAATACCTACACAATACTAAGAAGAATGACAAAACCCCTACCCTATGGACGAAAGAAGCAGAAGATGCATTTGAGAAGTGCCGTCAAAGCATTCTCGAAGCAACGACGCTATCGCATCCCATAGCCGGCGCACCACTCTGTCTGATGACCGATGCCTCAGAAAAAAGTTTCGGCGCTACACTTCAACAGCGAATTGGCAATGTCTGGAGACCACTGGCATTCTTCTCGAAATCGATGAGTGAAACGCAACGTCGATACAGCGTATACGACCGAGAGCTGTTGGCCATGTATACAGCAGTGAAACATCTTCGAAGACTGATTGAAGGGAATGACGTCACGATATACACAGACCACAAACCATTGACGTACGCACTCAATAGACCCCCTACCAGTAGTGATACACCGCGACGTGAAAGACAACTTCACTTCATCAGTCAGTTCTGCTCGAACATCAAATACATACACGGAGACCGAAACCAAGCCGCTGACGCACTATCACGCATAGATGGCATCGAGATATCGTCAACTATTGATTTCGAAAAAATGTTGAAAGACTAAGAAAACGATCAAGAGCTGAAGAAATTACGCAATGATTGCACGCACTTGAAATTCGCATATGTCAACCTACCTGCCGATCATATGCGAGACATCAACTTCGAATCCGCGACCATACTAAAAGGATAAGGTTCAGAAGTATAGCACGAATAATACTGCAATTGCTGGTATTTAAACTATATTTCAATATTAAACATATAATTACACTTCACTTTAAACTAACGTTGCCACTTATATAAAAGCTTAAACTTATTTAACGTAATACGAATGAAAACCCCGAGTGTTATTCATTCGCCAACCGACGTCACAAGAATGGTATTCTCACGTCTGAGCTCCACTAAAAAACTGACTTCGGTATGAGTGCCCGAACAATTTATACCATACAAACCAAACCGCTTTTACCTACAGACAACATCCTACACGTCGGTAAAGCGTTAAGGGGTTAAGTCGGTATCGTAGAAGCCCATCCATTTTACCGACATGCATCATTCCATATGTCGGTAAAAAAATGTCAAGTCGACACTTTCTCTTGGAAATATTGACAAAATAACAAATAAGGGTAGATATTAAAACATGTGATTATTGAATTAAGAACTATAACACCATAAATTAACAAAAGCTTACAGTCGGCCATTCTGAATTAACGGAGACCTCTCGTTAATATATTAACTGCTACTCATATTACAATGTTATGAGGAGATAAAAAGCTACAACTTTACGAAATGTTTGCATTCAGTAAATATTTTTATTTTAATATGGCAACTTACATCTAAAACATCATAATACGTTCGGCCATCTTATACAATAATTGTTCCATCAATTATAATACCTTATATCTGATACCGATAACAAATGGAGTTAAAAAAAAACGTTTTCTATATAAAGCAAATGCCCTTAATACTAAAGCGCTCCAATCCTTGGCCAATCGACCTCCTTGCGCATATAAATAAAACTTAATATAATCATATTCCATAAAATCTAACACACTCATAATTTGTCCGTAGACTCCATTGTGTGCAGATTTTTCCAAATCAATTCCATGTATTCACATTTAATCAAACATCATAAATATATTCCATTCAATCTCATCTCTTGCCTAGAGTAATATTTAGCAAATTCAACTTTTAATTATTATCACCTTCGTCAACACTCTCAATATCCATGCTTTCTGACATCTCTGGAATGACCCTACTATGGCCCCTGTCTTCAGTTACTTCATCTACTTCCTCGGCTGAGCTTCCTTCGTCGGAATCAGATAAGCTTTCACGAGTGAAGGTCAGCCAAGGATGTATTTTGTCTAAGGCGATCACTGCCTCATATTTCCTGTTATTTTTACGAGTAAGTGGCGTATCCCTAACGACATACCTATCCCTATCTAGAACCTTAATTATTCTATAAGGACCTTGCAATTTAGGTAATAGTTTTCTCGATTAATTGTTATTATTTCCTACCTCTCTTTCAATCCGCACTAAATCGCCTTCCTTGTATTTCCTACCACTCTTTCTATGTTTATCAAATCGCTCCTTTTGTTTATTTTGTTGTTCACTAATATTAGAATTAACGTCCTCTCTTATTTTATCTAAAGTTGCTAGTGAATTTCCTAACCCATCCTCTTCAAGTAACGAGGTTACTATGCCATCACTTTTGGACTTCAAAATGCCAAATAACACTTCAGCTGGGGCTTTACCAATGCCTTTGTTAATTGTAGTATTAAGGCCGAGTTGGATTTCCTCTAAATGAGTATCCCACTCATTTTCATTAAAATTATGGTTCTTCACTGCGAGAGAGGCCAATATGGTACGGTTGTACCGTTCTACTTGGCCGTTTGCACGCGGTGTAGCTACCGCGTTCAATATATGCTTTATTCCTAATTTATTAACAAAATCTTTAAAGTTTTTGCTTGTAAACGAAGTACCTCTGTCACTGATTAATCTACTTGGTATTCCAAATAAACTAAAATATTGGCTTAAAATTTTAATGGTAGACTTAGTTTTCGTATTCTTTACTGCAAATAATGTTATGAATTTAGTGTATGCCTCAACGATTACCAATAAGTACGCGTTTTTAGACTTACTTCGAACAAATGGTCCTAGATGATCCATGTGAATAGTATGAAAAGGTTTTTCAATTTTTGGGATTGGGTGTAGCATCCCTTGCCTCTTCCCTGCAGGTACTTTATGATAATTGCACTCTAAGCACGATTGGACATATTTCCTAACAAACTTTGTCATTTTGGGAAACCAGGAAAGAGATTTTAATTTATTTAACGTTTTATCCAGACCAAAGTGACCAAGTTCATCATGACATTTTTTTAGTAACTGCCATCTAAATCCTTTTGGTACCAACCATCTCAAGTGGCTGTATACCACTCTATAAACTTTTCTATCTTTCAGTTGATAGTTTTGAAAAGTTTCGTGAATTTTGGGTGTTTGAGGATCCTCTAGAATCTTCTTTATTCTCTGTACTTCTTCATCAACACCCTGAATAGTAGTTATCCAATCTTCTGTTTCCACAACTAAAATATGAATTAAAGACTCGGGCTCGCACGATATAGGAATGGGATTCCTACTCAGTGCGTCTACATGACTCATACGATTTCCCGGCCTATACTCAATACTGCAGTCGTACTCTTGCAATTGCAGCCACCATCTGCCTAATCGGGGGATCATATCCCGTTTTGACAAAGTAGTTCGTAACGCATTGCAGTCGGTCACAATAGTAAATTTAATGCCTAGGACATAGACTCGGAACCGTTGCAAGGACGCAACTACAGCCAAGGTTTCTAGCTCAAAGGAGTGGTACTTTTGCTCCTCGAGAGTTGTCTGTCGACTATAATATGCTACTGCCCGCCATCTACGTAATTCATCCTGCTGAACTAACATTCCTGCTATACCCATTTTGCATGCATCCGTGTGTATTTGTGTTTTTAAGTCTACTCTATATAGCGCTAAAATAGGTCGTTTTATTAGTTCTGATTTAAGGCTTAAAAACGCATTCTCTTGTTCAGGACCCCATTCCCACTAAGAATCCTTTTTCAGCAACTTAGTCAATGGATTAGCAATTATGGCGAAATTTTTAATAAACCGACGGAAAAAACTGGTCAATCCTACAACTGACGGATTTCATGCTGATTAGTGGGAGTTTTAAAATTCTCTACTGCGTCCGTTTTCTTGGACCCTGGTCTAACCCCATCCTTGCTTATCTCGAAACCCAGATAATCAATCTTCTTGGAAAAGAACATGCATTTAGATAATTTTAACGTTAACCCTGCTTCTTTGATAAGTTTAAGCACTGTTTCCAAGCGCTCCATCCCCTGCGAGATGCTATGGGCTGGAATTATTATATCGTCCATAAATGCGAAGGCTTGATTTTTAACACCTGTCAATACTTTGTTCATGGTTTTCTGGAAAACTGATGGGGCGTTAGCTAGACCAAACGGCATACGAGTAAACTGATACTGTCCGTCTGGTGTAACGAAAGCAGTTTTGTCTTGAGACGATGGAGCAATCGGAATTTGGTAATAACCTGAGGCTAAGTCTAGCGTTATAAAATATTCAAAGCCACCTAACTGATCGATTTGGTCCTCAATTCTAGGCAAAGGATAATGTTCCTTGACAGTTTTAGCATTTAAGGCACAGTAATCCACGCAAAGACGTTGATCACCAGTCCTCTTTTGCACCAATATAATTGGACTAGTATATGAGGATGTGGATTCGGTAATGATACCCGAGTTTAACATTTCTTGTACCATATGCTTTACTTTATCCCTTTCCGAATACGCTAACCTATACGGCCTATATACTACCGGAGTGGTATCCTTCAAGGTGATAGTCATCTCTGTCAAATAAGTTAATCCTAAATCAGTCAAATTAAAGGAAAAACAAACTCTATATTCATTTAATAAATCTTGTAATCTATGCCTATCCTCAGTACTTAATTCAATCCCAGTTTTTAAATCATTTGACATTGGTTCAACATTTTCTAATAGGTTTATATTTTGACAATCTTTATGATCAAACGTATATCTAGTCCCTAGTCAATAGCTGACCTTTTTTATCTTGATCTCAAATGAATTCAAATTGACTGCTATAATATGACCTTTGCCTTGCGCCAATTTATATATACCGGGCAGAATAATATAACTATTCAAACCTATTTTTCTGATGGATTCTTTAACATAGAATTGTGCGCAAATGCTACTATTTGTATCTATCGGTATCATGTTGATAGTTTTAATTGTAACATCTGAGCCTACCAATAAATCAATTTTACCACGTTTAGAATCGATGTCAATATCAGGCTTCTTTTGGAAAACTAAATGCTTTATATAGTATAGATACCTGCTTGTTCTGTAAACGTATGTCCTAATAGAACAGCATGTTTTAATAATTCATCTGGTACTATTAATACTTCTACTGACGTAGTGACTGATTGTACTTGTACGTTAAGTTTTGCTAAAGTGATTTTGAGACTGAGAGGTGGAGGAAGGTAGCGACTTTATCAATTCTAGTACATCATGAATATTCAGACTTTGACTATCCAAAGGTCTATTTTTAATATGATTTTTATGACTTTTGGTATTACAATAGTTATTTGCGTTAGAGTAAATACTTTTAGATGATGATTGACTTACAGATCTCATAGAATTACGTTTTCGTTTGAAGTGCTGTACACGACTTCCCTCGCGGTGGCAGTGGGACGTCCGTCTATCATCGCTGCCATGCCGCCGCCGCCGCCGATCCTGCCAGGTACTTCGCCGACTCGTAGCATGCGAAGGCGACCGTGACCGTGAAGAGATGCGTGATGATTTAGTCTTATGTCGACGTCTCTCACGAGAATGCTGAAGCCTGCGTGGAGAACAGCCCCATGCCCTTACGCGGCTTCTTGATCTGGTAGTGCTTCTTAATCTCGAATTCTCTGATGAACGAGGTACACTGTGGCGGATTCTCTCGCGACGCTTGTACACCCGTCGCGTATGACTGCGGCTGCGTCGATATGGTGGTGATGGTGGCGGTGTGTCTCCGTCATTATGTTCCTTTACTTGTAGCGATTCTCGATGCCGTTCATGTTTTTCTCTCTTACGATTTTTCGACATGATTATCAATTTATCTGTGCCGATAAGAACCTTTGTGGACGCTTATAGAATATTTAGTAATATTCTCGTTCAATCCCACTTCTGAACTAAAAGGATAAGGTTCAGAAGTATAGCACGAATAATACTGCAATTGCTGGTATTTAAACTATATTTCAATATTAAACATATAATTACACTTCACTTTAAACTAACGTTGCCACTTATATAAAAGCTTAAACTTATTTAACGTAATACGAATGAAAACCCCGAGTGTTATTCATTCGCCAACCGACGTCACAAGAATGGTATTCTCACGTCTGAGCTCCACTAAAAAACTGACTTCGGTATGAGTGCCCGAACAATTTATACCATACAAACCAAACCGCTTTTACCTACAGACAACATCCTACACGTCGGTAAAGCGTTAAGGGGTTAAGTCGGTATCGTAGAAGCCCATCCATTTTACCGACATGCATCATTCCATATGTCGGTAAAAAAATGTCAAGTCGACACTTTCTCTTGGAAATATTGACAAAATAACAAATAAGGGTAGATATTAAAACATGTGATTATTGAATTAAGAACTATAACACCATAAATTAACAAAAGCTTACAATACATACCCGCAGCTTATCGCTATGCCGCCTACAAAGCGCAACACGATATAAGCCATCCAGGAATAAGAGCTACCAGAAAGATGATGACATCAAAATTCTTTTCGCCATCCATAAACAAAGATGTGGGGATGTGGGCCAAGGCGTGCATCGGATGTCAGCGGGCGAAAGTATATCGACATGTTATCAGTCCATTGGGCGAGTTTCCCCAATCGAACAGATTCGAGCATATCCACATTGACATTGTTGGACCGCTGCCACCGTCAAATGACTACAGATATATAGTCACAATCATCGATCGCTGTACCAAGTGGCCAGAGGCAATTCCTGTAAGCTGTATTACCGCTGAAGTAGTTGCCGAAGCAATGTATAACGGCTGGATCGCTAGATTTGGATGCCCGATACGAGTGACCACAGACCAGGGAAGACAATTCGAGTCATCACTATTCAATGCCTTGATGAAGAAATTCGGCATCACTCGTTGTCGAACTACAGCGTTTCACCCTCAAGCCAATGGCGAAGTCGAAAGATGGCACCGAACATTGAAGGCAGCATTGATGGCAAGAGACGCAAAAACAAAGTGGAGCGAACATCTACCCGCAGTATTACTTGGTCTACGAACTGCCCTAAGAGATGACAATATCAGCCCGGCTTTGATGACATATGGTGCAGCATTACGAATACCGTCCGATTTTCTTGTACCTGCTCAGTCAAGAATTGAGGATGCTGAGTTTGTACGCCGACTTCAAGAAGCCATGTCATCGGTTTCGCCAGTACAGAAAAGGCATGCAACGAGCAAGAATACATTATATAAAAATTAAATAAAAAGTAAATAAAATAAAATATTTTTTAAATGTATTTTGATTCTTTACAACTTTATGTACCATGTTTAGTCAAAAACTATATGACATTTCATAATATTTTTTCTTAATTTCTGTCAAAATATGACAGAAATTAACAAAAATATTCATTACATATTTCAAATACCGAAATTTTTATAAAAGGTTCATTCTCTGATTAGTTATTCTTCTGAGGGTTCATTGTTGGAAGTTCATTGAATCTACACTATAAAAAAATTAATATTTAATAAAAAAGTATCAACTCCTTAAATTTCCTGCGTTTTGCTAGATTCAGCTTACATTAGCCAGACTTAGTTGTTCGGTTGTTTTTAACTCGCTCAGAGGAGTTGAGTTGAACGCATTGCAGCAAAAAAACTTTTATTTCCCTCTCTTTCAAGCAGATGACGTTATAGATTATGGTCCCCAATTTCATCCAATTACGTAAAAGTATTTCGGTAGTAAACGTCAGAGCGTGTTACAATTCGATGGTTTTCGGCTGTAACTCGCTCTGGCACTCTAAAGGTCTTAAACGGGCCGGTTGTTTCACTCTAGCGTCATGCTCGAAGGCATTGAACGGCGCTAGAGCGAAAAGTTGCACTTCTAGCGAAGGCTTTGAACCCGCTCCTGCACTCGCTATCATTTTAGAGGTCATTTGAAAACCCGTGAGGTTTTTACTCGGTAAAAAGGAAAGGATAGATATATTATTGCGGGAAAGAGAAGTTTAAATGGTTTCAAACGCTAGCAGGTGATTTTCCCAATTGACGAGTTTTCAAACGGGTTCTGTCAGTTAAAAACGAAGAGTTCTTGTGTTTTACAATGCAAACTTGATTTATTTTACAACTGTACAAAGCCTTACTTAACATTTGTAAACTTTTACTTCGACTAATTTGGTTACCCTCAGTTTCTCTCGAACGCTATCGGGTGAAATTCACTTTATTCACTCTACCCCGAGTAAGAATTACACGTTTTCAAACCTACCTTAAAATTATATACTTAATAGTAAGGAAAAAATGCTTCCTCATAATAAAAGACCTGCCCCCCTAGACAAATGCCACACGCCAATTTTTCCGCAGTCGTTCCTCAGAAAAAATATATGGAGATAACATTAGCTGCGGAAAATAAAGCGTGAGGTTGTCGTAAGCTAATGTCATTTCCATACATTTTTTCTGCGGAACGACTGCGGAAAAATTAGCGTGTGGCTTTTGTCTAGGGCCTCTGGGTCCGAAAAGCTACTCCGTTGATAAATTTTATAGAAGTATAGCCTCAACTCCTTTGCTATCTTGCATTTAAAGAAAACAATTACATTGGTTTATGTTACCTATATTGGTTTATGTTACGCTTACAATTGTAAAAAAACTTAGATAAAGAATGAATAGATAGGACGTGACCGTATACCCGTAAGGGACAGACATAGATGACGTCATACCTGCCTAAAGTAGATGGGTATACCAGTGTTGCTTTAAGTTTTACCCTACTTTATGTTTGTAGTGGCTTTTACCACTATAAACATAAAGTAGGGTTGATTGATCTACGTATTTTTTTTGAGACATTTTAATGAGCGCCCCTCGCTCAATAATATGTCTCAAAAAATAAAAGTGGGAGGAAGTTGCGATTTTTTTTATTGAATTCTTCATTTAACCTTCGCCGCAGTCTAAAGTTATTTACACTTTTAAATAAAACTACACTTTTCGGATTTACTCGAGTATATTTCGTTTTAAAACATTTTACTATTATTTATTTAAGCTATTATGTAAACATCTTTACAAATATTAGAAAAAATATTAGGAATCATCATCATCATCCACACGCGTCCACTGCTGGACATAGGCCTCTCCAAGTGCTCGCCACTGAGCACGATCCGCGACCACTCGCTTCCAGCTTTTGCCAGCTAGGTACCTTGCGAAGATCGTCGCTCGATTAAGAATACAGCGGGCAATAATCATTGTTTTTTCTTTATCTCTGCAGTTTATTTAAAATCCAATATTTACACATTTACTAAATATTTGTGAAGATTTAGAAAATGTATAATATTAAATTTTAAATAAACATTTCTAAAATTATATTTCAATAGCACCATTATTGTCATCGAATAAAGGACTTCGGCTTACAGAGATAAAATTCACTACAATACAGGTAAAAATTCACTTGGGCTGGGTAAGTTCAAGAATTGAACTACTGATCCCGCACTCAATATGGTGCTAAAAGCCCAAAGTTGGTAAGCTTGCTCACAATGTGGAAAAAAGATCTGGCAAAGAACGCAAGATGCCGATGTAGATAGCTGGTTATTCTTAGTTGCCCGTGTTGTCACCCCCAACCTCGCCCTCGCTGGCGGCAACTTGGAAATAGCGCAGGACAAGACCAATTTGTAGGTCTCTGAGGAAGATTATGTTCTGTTAAGTACCTATATAATTAATTAGAAACACTTGTTCGGTGCATAGAGCTATATCTACATCCTATGTGTTCTTGTTAAATATTCAGACAAAGTAGAGATATGACTTATTTCATTTGAATTAAGCCAGATTACTAGCTATGGCACAAAATTGCTAATAAATCACAAACATTTTCTAGAGGCTGTCTACTCCTCGCCACTCACCAGCTGTTTTTGGGTGTGGTAAACACGTATTAAATTGCTTACGTACAAACTCATATGCCTTTGAACTTAAAAAGTGTAAGCACAGCGCGAATTTCCTTAAAGGTTCAGAATACTTTCTTTTGTCAACTCCTAAAAATCTTTTCAGAAAATCTCTATTGGTTCCTCCTATAGTATCTAAAATGTCCAACTACTAATTTTGCATCATTAACTTACACTTCAAATCACTTTACACATTTTCAAGTGTGACTACTTTTTTTCCCAATCGTCTAAGCGATTGACGCACTGGCCGTAGTTTTTTATTTGATGACCTCGCTGATTGTTTCAAACCCAGCATTTGAAGCCGCATTTTTCTCTTTCGGGGCGTATTCAAATTTAAACCGAAATCCAACACCGATACGTCCTGAAACAATATGTATACAGGTTAAAAATAAAAGCAGGTTCTAATTTTACAACATTAAAAATATTAATTAATAAATTTTTAAACTGTATCTGTACTAATGTTCAGACTTGTTATATTAATAGAAAATGACCAAAATCAAACCATTAATAATATGTTTGGCCATATCAAAATAGTAGAAAAGGAGTTGGTACTTACCCTACCCATGTTAATCGAAAACTGTAAAATAAATTTCGAAATCCCCCATAAAAATAATAAATCCACTGTTGTTCAAAATGCTTATAACACATTCGGGGATGCTTGGTTGGCTGCCAATTCAATCGACCAGGGGCCTTACCATGAGCTTTTATAAAACCATCCATAATCCGTGCAGTTCTTAAGCAGGCCTTAAACAGGATTGCTTAAAATCGTACTATGAGCCCTGTTTAGGTGAACGGCTAATAATTGCTTGAGTCGTAAGGTGAACGGTTATTTGTCTCTGGTCTGCCTTAATGTTAAAACGAGATAGCGCTATACAACAGTTGTATCTGACATCTCTTTTCTTCGGAAGCGTTCGAAAACCATTGAAAGATTAAAAACCGGTTGAACCGGTAAAAGAGAATATCTCAACATATTTACAATTATTTGTTATTTTTGTTGTTCGTTTTAACATTTTTTATTCTTAAGATATGAGTTATTATAATTTATAGTTGTCTTTATTTTATTACATCTTTACTCTACATTCTCCAAGAATTTTCCAAGCTATTGATAGTGGAAGGAAATATTCATAGCTTGTTATGAACGTACTTAACCTATGTACGTACAATTTATTGTGGCAGAAAATTTTAAAGAATTAAAGATCTTCGAAGTTTTGTATAAAATACACCTACCCATTGTACTTTCACGATCCATGTCAAGAAAGCAGTCTTACAAGGGCATTACCATCCTTCTGAAAAACGAAAACTGAGCAAAAATCTCGATTCTGGGGAAATCCAAAAGGGAAACACCACCAAACAAAAAAGAATTTTAGACAACGACCAATCGTGTTCTAAAATACAGATGTTTTGTTTGCATTTTCTTCTTTAAACAATCGATAGAAAAGTGTGTCGGCAGTTTATTGTGTTAATTCTTCATTGTACAAAGTGTTTACAAGTAATTTACATCGTCGTGCTTTGTACAGCGATAAGAACTAAGAATATCTACCTATTCCAGAGATTTCTCTGATTACTTCTGAATGAAATCAACTAGAATTTTATCTGGGTTCGTCAATGTTATGTTTGCATGACTTTGAAGACGTCTGGTAAAATACATATAACCAGTATATAGGTTTTAATAAGTCTGCACAAGCGAGAAGTGGAAAAAGATATGGAAAGCATTGCACAATTTATGTTTAGTAAATGAATAATAATTATGATGTTACTCTTCAACACCCACCAGCTTTAGTCATCTCATTACCATGAATACTGAAAAGCAATCCATATGTGGGGGCTAAATTATTGAAATGTTTAAAACCAAATAGGTATATGCGAATAAATCCAAAAAGTGTAAATTAATTTGAATGTGTGGTAATCATGCGAATAAAAGACAGTTATTGTGAAGAAATAAATGTTTTATTATAAGTTGAATCTTAAAAACCTGAATTTTGTTTGCTTTATTGAAGAAACTCACTTAGAGACAGCTAAATTTGAAGAAGTACCTATATTTGTCATAGGATATCTGGTGAACAACCCAGAAGCAACAACAAATTTCATTTTTGGCTGCTGCTTCATGTCTGCCACAATAGATGGATCTTGCGCTGCAGTAGATGTTTGCTTAAATGCTTCTTGGATTAATCCAGATTAGCTTCATTGCATAGTGTGAATACAGAGGCGAAAATCTGGGCCAAGAAAGATTGGGAATAACCTGAAATGATTGTTTTATTTTAAGACTAACATTGTAGTATTTTTTTGTTTCTTGTGTTTGATTTCATTGTTTTGAGCCTAACTTTTTATTATATTTTGGAAAAATGTTATTTGTTTTATTTTTACCAATAATAATAAAGCTTTATTATCTAGTGTATTAAAATTTTCTAAATGAGAGGATGATTTGTCCCAGTAAATGATTTGTGATTAGACCCTAGATGATTTGCATCAACACATACATTGTTGTGATGTTGTAGTTAAGCATTTTTTTGCCCGAGCATTTCTCACAAGTTAATTTATTTCTCTCAATCGATCATCAGTTGACCCTGGTGAGGTTAACTGATGATCGACAAGACTAAGCACGCACCCTTGTAGGTAGCATAAGAAACCTAATAAGTGTTATGGTGAAATGATATATCCACTTTAAAGAATTGAAAGCTTAATTTCACTGAATGCCCTCCTTTCTGTGTCTTATTGAGTGTGAACATTATATGCTAACAACAATGTGCATATACTTAGATCTGTCTGCAATGCACATCTGAAATATTTTTTTTTATTTAATATATTGTTTTTTTTCTATGTAATACATAGAAATTTCCCATAGCACAAAAATTGTTGAGAAGGTATTAATGAACCGTCATATTAATTATTTTGTAAACTGAGTTTTAACCATTTATTACTATTTTTCAACTTTAGGAAGTAGTAGGTACAATTATTTTTTTTTCCACAAAATTAAATTCACATCTGCAGAAAGAAATTTTGTTTGTGGAACAAGAAGTGCCTTTTTGCCTCAAACTCACTTTCGCATTTATAATATTAGTTAGGATGGTAAGATATTATGTTTAGGTTTGGTAAAAGCTATAGAAGCATTTTGCAAAGTTAATGCTTATCCTTAATAATTTGGTGTAATGCCACCACCACTTCAACTCACCGCTGGGCACAGGTTTCTCCACAGATGAGGAGGAATGAACCTACTACACCATTATGGGAACATAGTAGGTAAGGTAGTAAGTTCACAATTTGAATCGTATTAGCCTTTATTATACACACCTTAACTCATACACATTACATTCTTTTAGCATGTTTTTGGAAACCACATTTATTTCTTATTTGCACATTGTTAATGGCATCAATTTCTTGTGATTAAACAGGAAACCTGTCTGTTGAGCAACATTTTGGGGTTCCCCAGTTGAATTTTGGTATGATCCATGTGCATAAAGATAAGCAGCTGTTAAAACCCTGTAACAGAAAAGGTTGTTTTTGCTAAGCTGTGAATTAAAGGTTGCTACAAAAAATGATCCGAAGTGACCTTTGTTTCTAAATTTTAGTCATTTGAACTTAATTTTCACTATCGGTTGAAAGTATAGTAAAAATTCCTAACCAACTCTGGAGGTAACCAAACATGGTTAGAATGAAAAATGTTACCTACATTATGCTTAACATTAGATAAAGTAGAACAAAATAAAGTTAATGTAAGTAAAGGCAAGGGTTTTTAATATAATCAATAAACAGCTAACATCTATCTATTATAATATAGTATAATAACACAAAGTTACTCTCTCTGTTTGTATGCTTAAATCTTTAAACTACGCAAAGGATTTCAATGCAGTTTTCAGCAATAGATCACCCTATCTATTCATGAGGAAGGTTTGTATGTAATATACATATTTTATAATATTATTAATCACTCCAAACTGCCCCACATTAGTATCTACATTGCACCCGTGCGAAGCCGGGGCGGGTCGCTAGTTGCTTAATAAATTCATTTTCACAGAGTAGGTACTTTTTTATACTGAAATTCATTTTCCTCTGAATCAAAGGTAGGTTTGATTGTTCTGAGGGTATCATTAGCTTCTCTCGATGTCACTTGTTCTAACTCCGTGCGGTGTTCACTCTCCAAAAAATTCAAATATTTCATTATCGTCACTTCACATCTCAAGCAATATCTCAACTTTCAAGAGTAATAAACACTGTGAAAACTATATAAAAATTAAAAACACGGCGTGACTCGGCTACTAATTATACGAAAATTAGGGAGTTAAAATTAGAGAAAAAGTCATTACAGCCGTTTGAAAACATCTTAAATAAAGTTAGTTTTAACAATTATCTTATGAAAATTCCACCAAATTGGGCCAAATCCACTTAACAATCTTGTTACAGCCTCTGAAGAGCAACTTTTTAAAGATTGCTTTATTTGACATTTAGGACGTTCAAAAGCAGTTTTCAAACTGTCAAACGGGCGGTCATGGTACGAAAGTTCATACATAAAAAAAGGTGAACGGTTTCGTGACGTCATTTTAAGCAGGCCTGCAAACGCGCTGCTTTAAGCCGGTCATGGTACGGAAATAGACAGCAATACTGTTTAAGGCCTGCGATAAGAGCTCATGGTAAGGCCCCAGTAGCTTTAACCCAACTGTTTTCGAGTAGTACAGACAAATACAGACAAACAAGCAAATGGAAAATCTCACTTCAAAAGAATTAACTTTGTTATCTAAAATGCTCAAAATTTTCCTTATACTTAAATATGTCAATTACGAATCAAGGAAAAATAGTCGTAGCGTAACTGGTATCATTATAACCCGGCAAAATGTTATACGCGTTGGCTGTATACGTGGCCATATTGTATGGCGACATTCCTAGCTTGTTAGGTTATCAGTAACCTTACTACTTAGTTTGAAATTTCATGTTTAATCCCATAATATGATTGAGAACCATAGTAGAATGATAAAATATTGCAATATAACTTGTATTTATAATTTAAAAAATAGTTTTGGAGCTTTTTATTGACACAATTTAGGTCTTACCTGTAAAAGGTTATATTTTCCTGTTTTCTAGCACTATCACTATTACAACCTAAAACGGAGCAGTGCACCATGATTTAAATGTTCAAATAGTTCACAATTACACTAATTAAAGTGTTAAATAATTACACAGTAAGCTATAATTCACACAACAAATTTCTTCCACGTATTTGTTTAGCACCAGACGCTGGTGATAAACAATCCCCACTACCAGTTTTACCTATATACGGTAACAAGGACAAAAAAAATGATGCCATCTTCTTCTTTCCTTTGGCAATGTGTATAAGTTTATCTCTTTTCCTCATGTTTGACGGCTTTTATAGCCCATCTATTTCATTCTATATCTATGTAAAAAAAAGATTTTAATGTTTATAATAAAGAAAAAAAAATTCCAATTATGACATAAATCAATAATGCTGCCCGTGAGTCGTGACGGACATTAGTAACATTTTAAAACAAGACATCAAAAACCAGTGGACTATAAAAAGGAGAGAAAGTTTCGAAGTTAAAGGAAAATGGCTAGGTAAAGTTATGAAAATGAAGATAACGGGCAGGTCCTGGTTTGATGAGAAAGAATATATGTGCAGATTATTTTACACTACAATATGTCGTCTACGTTTAGTTCACGGATCATTTAATGCCCATCTGCATAGAATAAAGCTAGTTACCTCACCCGAGTGTACTCACTGCCATCAAAATATTCAAGACCTCAATCACATATTTTTTGAATGTCGTGCTTTCAATTTGCAGAGAATTATTTTTATTGAAGACCTGCTCAATATTTACAAATCACCCGATAAAACACCTCAAGATATGAAAATAATTTTGCAAAACAGTAGCACCAACAAGACCATTTACAATTACGTCAGAGCAACAATTAACCGAATTTAAAGAAAAATACAGGATATACTGAATTGTGACGATGGCTGTATGGCTATGTCTTTGCCTGTCTCAGTGAGACAAAGATACAAAAAAAAAAAGAAAACAATAAGGTGACATTGACAGCACTGACAGTGACTTTGAAAGTTGTTATATTTTGACAGTTTAGCTGGATGTTTGCGGTAGGAGTTGTTGGGCAGGTTTTCACCGCTTATTTATTTTACGACATCAAGAAGTATTTGATAACGAAACACGATGACGTGTGCTCTGCGCTAAGTGAAAGTAACTTATTATTAGTAGTAGTGGTAGGAGCGATACGCCAAGGCCTTCAATATCGACTTCGCCTTTCAGTAATTGCAGTCCGTCTCGCGTCGTGCAATCGTAAAGTCGGCTCTGCGTGTCGTTCTGCTCTATAAAGTAAACATGTGCGGGATATTTGCGTATATAAACCATCTAACGCCAAAGACCAGGCGGGAAATTTTGGAATTGCTTGTAAACGGTCTAAAGCGCTTAGAATACCGCGGTTACGACTCTGCCGGCGTTGCTATTGACGCTGCTGACCAAAAAGACATTGCTGTGGTGAAACGTAGTGGTAAAGTAGCTGCTCTTGAAGAATTATTGCAAGAGCGTTGTCCTGAACTTGCGGTAGAAGATTGTGTTGAATCCCATTGTGGAATCGCCCATACTCGCTGGGCTACGCACGGAGAACCAAGCTGTATAAACTCCCATCCGCAACGCTCTGGAGATGACAACGCATTTGTTGTTATCCATAATGGCATCATCACTAACTACAAAGAAGTTAAAACTTTCCTTGAAAATAAAGGATATGTTTTTGAATCTCAAACAGACACTGAGGCTATCGCCAAGCTAATCCATCACCTATACAATCAACACAAAGACTACAATTTCCAAGAACTTGTTGAACAAGTAATTCAACAATTGGAGGGAGCTTTTGCTTTATGTTTCAAGTCTCGTCATTTCCCAAATGAATGTGTTGCTTCCCGAAGAGGTAGTCCTCTCTTAGTTGGCATTAAAACACGTCGTCGTCTCTCGAGTGATCATGTTCCAATTATGTATACCAATAACAAAGCCACTCGTGGTGTTGTACCTTCAGTGCCAAGAATTAACAGCCATGCTCACTTTGAGCCTGAAGAAGAACGTGATGTGGAATATTTCTTTGCCTCTGATGCTTCTGCAGTTATAGAGCATACAAACAGAGTACTGTATTTTGAAGATGATGATGTTGCTCACATAAAAGATGGTGTTCTTAGCATTCATCGTATGACTAGCAGTAGCAGCGATCCCCATGAACGTGAAATTTTGACTCTTAAATTAGAGTTGCAGCAGATAATGAAAGGAAATTATGAATATTTCATGCAGAAAGAAATATTCGAGCAGCCAGAGTCTATAGTGAATACTATGAGAGGCCGTCTCAACTTTGCTAATGGTACTGTCACACTAGGTGGTATTAAGGACTACATTCCAGAAATCAAACGTTGTCGAAGGTTGATGTTGATTGGCTGTGGTACAAGTTATCATAGTGCTGTTGCTACACGTCAGCTATTGGAAGAATTAACTGAGTTACCTGTTATGGTTGAATTAGCCTCTGATTTCTTGGATAGAAATACACCAGTCTTCCGTGATGATGTTTGCTTCTTTATTTCACAATCAGGAGAGACAGCTGATACTCTCATGGCCTTACGATATTGTAAACGCCATGGAGCTCTTATTGTTGGTATTACTAACACTGTAGGTAGTTCAATTTGTCGTGAATCACATTGTGGTGTCCACATCAATGCTGGCCCTGAAATTGGTGTAGCTTCAACAAAAGCCTACACTTCTCAGTTCGTCTCCCTGGTAATGTTTGCTTTAGTCATCAGTGAGGATCGCATATCCCTGCAGAAAAGACGTGCTGATATTATTGCAGGTCTGCATGAATTGGATGACAAAATTCGCCAAGTTCTAACATTAGATACAGAAGTCAAAGCCTTAGCTGAAGATCTTTATCGCCAGCGATCTCTGCTTATAATGGGTCGAGGATATAACTTTGCAACATGTTTAGAGGGAGCTTTGAAAGTTAAAGAGCTTACATACATGCATAGTGAAGGTATAATGGCTGGAGAGTTGAAACATGGTCCCCTTGCTCTTATTGATGACTCCATGCCTGTTATGATGATTGTTATGCGTGACCCAGTTTATTCTAAGTGTATGAATGCATTGCAACAAGTTACGGCACGCCAGGGACAGCCAATCGTAGTATGTGAGCAAGGTGACCATGAGACAATTGCTTTAGCTTCCCGCTGTGTACAAATTCCTAAAACTGTTGACTGTCTACAGGGTATTCTCACTGTAATTCCTATGCAGTTGTTAGCCTATCATATTGCTGTCCTACGCGGATGTAATGTAGACTGTCCAAGAAACCTGGCAAAATCTGTCACAGTTGAATGATTGATCATATATTAAAGCTTGGCACAAACTTTTTTACATTGTAAATATTAAAATTCTTAAGGTAAGTACTTAACGAAGATGTCATGCTCACAATATACCTAAACATCATTATGTGTCCTGTCTAATCATTTAAACCTTTTATTTCCAAATAAATAGATTCTGTAAAGTGTTAAAAATCTGTGATTCTCTCTGCTGATTCAAAATTTTGTTTTAATGTTTTATTTAAAATTTTAATTCGAATATAATTGCTACTTGTTTATGTTTACAATTATTTTCAAATATGTATATTCGTAATTATTTCAATACACAATAAAGCTCTTTAAGGATCTTGAATTAGAAGGTACCTAATATACCCAGTTTCTTAGCTGCCAAGCCTTGCATAATAGAGGCAGAGTAACATTCCATTTAATGACAAACACAGTTAGGAACTCTAACATATCCTGCCACCATTAAAACATTCCTAATGTATTCTGACTCGTTATGTTATAAAAATAATTATGTAATATATTTTATGTAATATATTAATTGGGGACATTTGTTTTGGTTGTATCTTTAAATGAAAATCAAATCAGCAATCTATTATGATACATTTTAAATAGGTAAAATTTCGTTTATTTGTATCCATATACTTCAACATTAATTAGAAAATTGTTTTGTATGTATAACAAGAGGATTATTATGTGTAAATAGTATAAAAATCGTTTTATTGGTTTATTAAATACAAAACTATCATAATAATTCTTTGAAATCTTGTACTCTGTAATTTTCAAGGGCAAGATCTACATATTTTTATGAAAAACTCATCAATAAACCTAATTATTTATAACCACAACTAGCGAAATACGTATATAGTGCTTATGCACTAAATTTTGTGGTGTCTATTAAAGTTTTGAAATACATATTGAATCATAAAATTAAACTCGAAATGCTAATACTCAATATTCAAATCACATCTGTTTTCTATTAATAAAAATAGTGTTGTAAAGTCACATTTCCTTGTAATTGCTTTTATTTTAATAAAATGTACATAATATTGTATATTAAAAGTTATGTTGACATTTATAAATATAAATTTATTATAACTATTTTATAGTTTGGAACAAGGAAATACGAATGATAAGTGCTGCTTGCCGAATTCGATAAACGTTTTATGTCCAATTTAATCAGTAACAAATGGCATTGAGGTTTTAAGAGCTCGTTCACATGTTGTTTCCGGAAAAGCTAAAAGAAACAGATTTTCGTAACTTAAAACGTGGGTTTAATCTATTTACTTATGCATAAATTAACTGCCTTAAAGTAGCCTGTGTTGTCATTTTGTGTATAAATTAAGAGTTAATTTAATATTAATTTTCTTATAATTTGGCAGATTCTGAAAGGTGTTTTTTTTTGTAAAATTTTGATATTGATCTCACGATATACACATTTTTTACATAACTAGCAATCTTACCTCTAACTGACGTTATAGTACATAACAATGGTGACTAACAGCTGGTAGTTAGCCAGGCGCGTCAACAGCCACTAACCAAACCTAGTAGAAAAGGGTTTTTCCTATGGGGAATTCAACCCTGGACCTCCAGATTAATCCCGGGTGGTCTCAACCACTGGATCATGGAGGCGGTCAAAACTTAGAACGACATTAAAAAACTTAGTCCTTTCTTTGAATTTATATCTTCGTTTATTTAAATATACCTAATGTTGTAATCTAAATTAATATGTGAACGTTTTCTTAATGTCAATTGTATTATATACCTACTTATACAAGTTTTTTTTTTAGTTATGACAAAAATTTTGTGTGCTTGTTCAGACAATCAAACTGAACAACTTTCACTATGGGACCAACTTCGAAATCGTAAAATAAATCAACTGTTCCATACAAATGTTCAACATTCACTGAACCTAAATGTATGAAACAGCTGATTTTTTTTGCGATTTCGAAGTTGGTCCCATAGTGAAAGTTGTTCAGTTTGCTTGTCTGAACAAGCACACAAAATTTTTGTCATAACTAAAAAATAACCTTGTATATACTTTAATGAAGTAAAATTTTTCGAATTTGATTGTTTTGTTTCAAAATTTTTGTGTCTAAAGTTGTAACTCCCGAGGTCATCACTAGTCATTAAATTAAAAACACACTTGGGACTTAAATTGTTGAGATAAGTTTATATATTCTATTAAAATTGTAATTAAAACGTATAACGTTGGATAGCAGACTATTGTATTTTTTATGTTAATATGAATCTAAAGTTATCTGTTATTATAGTATATTTTAACATATTATTATGCAAAAATTGCGCACATATTTTTTCAAAGTATTTTCTTACCCACTAAGAACAATCTCATACCTAGTACACACAGCAACACGCCAGATTTTACATGTTGACCGCTCTTATGTCACTCGTAATAGCGACAACGTTCGTAATGCAAATGTTAAGATTGACGTGTTGCTGATTGTACCTAAATATGAACCGCTTTAACAAAAAATCTGTATGCAGTACCTTTTTATACTTTCTTAATAATTTCAATACAAATGTTTTATTTAGTCAAGAATAAAGTTATATTTTAAATACTTAAGCTATTTGTGTCATTATTTCCTTGCGAGAATATTGCTAAAAACCCCTATCTTTGCACACTAATCAAATTAAACACATGTTGAATCGTCATGCAATTCGCACTCCTTCAACTTCAACAACAACATCTATAAAGAGTGTAACAAAAATCCTGTGACCTTTTAGGGTGATCTTTTAACCGTGTTTCCCTGTTACGACCCACAGTGGGTCCACGGATAATTTTTTCTTCCCGTAGACCCACTGCTCCAGAACGGGACTACGGGTAATTAAAACAACTGCTTTTTACCCGTGGTCCACCGCTGTCATATTTTTAGATATATTTTTAATATGGGGCATGTTCAGAATCTATACATATACTTACAATCGTTGCTATGTATGTTATTTTTTAAAACTCTAATAAAAAAATCAAAAAAATATTTTAAAAGTAACACCGATTGATAACTTGTGAATACTGATGTTAAAAACATTTTGTGCGTGCGGGAAAATATTCAAGAGACGAGAATGGTAGGTATAAGCGAAAAGGCTAGGTAGTGAAGGAACATGACAGCCGTCGACCAGTCCACACAAATTTACCAGTCTTTCTTCAATCACTAGGGATAGAGTCAACCTTCTACGATTAAAGTTGTAATCGAATAAGTAATAACAAATGTATAAAGAGCAAGGTGGTAACTTCATTTTGACCCAGGGAAAGGTCTACGACCACTTTAAAATTAGTTCTCAATAACCTGCTTACTTGCTACTGTGAACTTTACTTCCATGGACAGACCCCAAAATCCGTCGATTTTCAAACAAATCCACCTAACTAAATTACAAATATGTGTGGGACTAAAACGCGTTTTTTATCTATTTAGATCTATTTTTTCGGGCTGACTCGCAAATTTTTGCAATGCGATGAATGCAACGCAAATAGTTTCAAAGTGCACCTTTATATATAACAAATCCATCGAGTTACGAAGAGATCGACAAACAAATGAAAGCAACAAAATTAATAGCGTTCGGCAGGGCGATTTTTGTTCTTAACCCAAAGAAAAACGAAGCAATTGATCCTAGGGATACCAGACCAAGTTTGGACTTACAATATCTAAGCCTAATTTCAAACGCATTTTATGAACAACAAAAAATATCTTAATCTTACGCCAAGCCTCCAGAAAAAGCGGCTTGCTTGGAATATCTGCGTGTATGAAAACAAATATATAGGTAGATAGACCTAAAAAATGCATTTGCACCAATTGTTTAACACGAGCCAATGATATTTGCGTTAAGCTGGTATCACGTTCCGTCTGTGATCAGAGAAATAATTGCGTCATATTATTCACTTAGATATGCCGAGCCTTATAAAACTACTTAAGTAACTCAACCTCTACGTTACGATATAAATTTCAAGGCTAGCTACCAGTATCATTCAAGTTCGTTATCAACATCTTATATATCTAAAGTGATGAAAAGAAGTTGGGATATAGATTTAAAATCTGCTTCTCTCTCTCTTCTCTTGTCTTCTTCTTATACAGGTGGCCCGTTCATAGGCGTCCAAACGAAAAATTTAGATGCCTTATGCTATGGGGTCCGAATCACCCCCATGTATGTTCGGCGATTTTTTGTAGTCTAGAATTATTTTAAGTTTTTTTTCCGTAGTTTTGATCTTGACATTGTTTTTCCTTTTTTATTTTTTCTTTTTCCTTACGTTTTTAGACATTTTTAGTTATAATTAACGGAGTTATGATTAATTGAATAAAACACAGTTATTAGTTCAAAAATTTTATTTAAATGCCACTTATAAAAGGTTTTAAAAGGTTGACAAGTTCTTTAGGAGATGTACCTAGGTTGTGCATTTCTGTGGGAGGTTGGCGTCCTCCCACAGAAATGCACAACCTAGGTACATCTCCTAAAGAACTTGTCTTTGAGGTGTCTAAAAGCTGCCCTGTTGCTTCTTATTATGTCTCCTGTTTCTTCAATGTTCTGCCTCAGCTCTTCTTCACTATTACTCTCCCGCGCGTTTGCGTTTTCTTTGTACGAGTAGTACCCCCAGAGGAAAAAGTCTATCGGGTTGAGATCAGGTAAGCGTGGCGACCAGGGAATTGGTCCACCTCTTCCAATCCACCTGAAAATCAGAGAAAAAATGTGTAATTAGTAAGTACTTTGTAATTTTTAACATCTTTTGAATTGTAAAAATGTAAATCTACTGTCGTGTTCTCACCTGCCGGGAATGTTTTCATTGAGGAAGCTTCGCACTTGCGTTGCGTAAGGGCATAGTGCCCCGTCATGTTGCAATATCATATTTCGATACCGCAGCAATATGTTTACATCTTCCAGCAAAACTGGAAGCTGATTCTCCAAACACTCTCTGTAGATGGCTCCATTGAGCCTGGACGAAAGTTCGAAAGGGCCAATATCGGGGTTTACACTTTAGACATGCAGTTCTGACCGACAGTTTGATGCGCAGTCCAAGCCGACATCCGATCTGTCGGTTTTAGGTCCGGAAGGTTTAATACGTGTAATGGGCCCGGTAGGTGGCGCTGTAATCGGACAGGACAACGTCTGCCGGGCCCACTAGTCTTCTATATGTAGAATATGTATAAAGCTGGATTTCTTATATATAAAAATGAATTGCTGTGTGTTAGTCTCGCAAAAAACCTTTAATGGTTCGAACGGTTCTTACAAAATTTTCTATATGTGTTTCCAAAGATAAGAGATTGTGTTTCAATATGTCCAGAGATTGTTTGTACGTTAAATTGGACCAAGTAGGTGATGCCTTAAGTGTGGGCAGGACGTCTGCCGGGCTTACTAGTGTATAATAAATATAGAGTCGATATTGGCATTTGTACTTAGGACATACTTATATTTACGGAATTTTCCATAATTTCTTGATTCTAGGTCAACAGGAAGTTACCTACCTCATAGGATTCCCTCGAGAAAAGGAAAAAAAAGAAAACCGTAAATATTTTTAGTAAGGAAGTTTTCGTTGTTCGAGTCAAACATTCTACTTGGTCGGTTTTTTATGTGGACTAATGGAATGAGAATGTAACCCTTCAAATGCTATATCTGTCTATGTCTGGGCGGAAGAAATTCCAAATTTGCGTCTTACGATCCGGGCCTTTGATGAGGGCAGTGTGGCTATTTTCACGGTTGCAGAAATAGTGTATTTTAAATGTCTTTAAAGAAAGATATATTACACAGGACGTACGTACACTATCACTTCAGTTAGCTATTGATAGCTTTACAAACAATAACTTGAATAAGGCAGGCAAACTGCCGACACGTTAACATAAAAATCTTAGCACATACGAGAACGTGTTTGATATGTTATGTACAATCATCAAGCCGAAATCTAACAATGCAAACATAGTCATCATCATATTATATCTATAAAAATCTCGTGTCATGATGTTTGTCCGGGATAAACTCCGAAACTACTTAACTGATTTTGATGAAATTTGGCTAACTGTATGCAATTTGGCCCCACTTAAAAGATAGGATAGTTATTATCTCAATTATTGCCCTCAATATTTATTATTGCGTTATTATTATTTCGAAACGTACGTAGCTCGCGGGCGCAGTTAGGTAGTAAGGTAGGTAGGTAGTCATCTAAAAGTTTTAGCGTCACTTGTTGAAAATACGAAATTGTAAAATTGCCCATACCCATGAAAGGGTTGAAACAAAAGAAGCTTCTGTATTTTTAAATACTTAGATGACGATTAACATAATGGGAAAAGTACGAAGAATTAAGTTCCGTAATAAAACTATCATTTTACAATTTTACATGTCAACCTAAAGTGCAACTAATGGGTGGGACTGCAGTCTTTCGTAATAAGCTCTCAATAATATTCATTTTGAAAGTTTCAGTTTCGCAAGCGCAGTCTATCATATCGAGGGTCTCGCGTAGTTGTTATTGCCTAATGTGTTTGTTAGTGTTGTGTTCATGTGGTGGAGGCGCGGGAGGGACTTCGGCCCCGAAGTGGGTCGCGTTGTGAAATGACTGCGACGGGTCTACGCAACACCACCCCACTCTCGTATCTGACATGCTCGTGTCGGAGAAGACCAATTCCACAAATAAACCAAAGAACGGAAACTAGCCGTTTGACCGATCAGAAAGACAATATATAATTATCTCATCATCAAACATTTGAAGAACAATCTATGTGCTCCGTAGAGCGCGACAGTTCAACACGTTAATGTTAATTCACTGCGACAAAAATATCATAAACTTTCATCTGGTGCTGTGGCGCGGCGGTGGAAATACGTAGGTATCCCGTATCCTTTGACCTTTTCGACAGAGCGTAGCAGTCTTTTTTAGCAGAATTGGCCCCCGCCAATCCCACTAAAAAGCCACTAGGACAGATTAAACTTTTCAGCAGACACAACGAGATGTCCATTTGTTCTGTGGTCGTGTTGACGAAGACGACGATGGTGAATTATAAAATTATATCTACAGCTTTTGTCCGACTCCTTTTCGGCTTTGTTTGTAAGTATCAGAATAATTCCAGAATTAGGTGATTATTGTTCCCAATTCAAATGATGTTTTAGGTCGTTAGCTCTTAGGTTCGGTTTCCAAAAAAACAGGCAAAGTGCTTGTTGGAGACGTACATCGAGGGCTCTGTACACATTTATCTAAATGTATAATTTGTAATTAAGTTCCTAATGACATATTTACGTTTATTAGTTATTTTCCTTAACATGTGCTATATAATACTTATAAGACATTGCTTCTTGCCAAATTTCATGATTCTAGGTCAACGGCAAGCATTCCCTTGTAAAATCGCAAAATATGCGAAGATATGCACAAAATAAGTATGTAAATGGATGACAGACGATCATATATTTTGATCGCGTTGATTTACAAGGTTGATTTTTTACAGTTCAAAGAGGCCGGAGACCAAAGTATTTGACATAAACTATTCGATGGTATCTACATGTTCCTGAGAAAGGAGGCCTTGACAGACAGACAGACGAAAAAGAACGTGATTCTATAAGGGTTCCGTCTTTCTTTTTGGGGCACGGAACTCTAAAAAAGAGCACATTTATTCGAATTATATTGTACACCACACAGATAACTAAGTAACTTTATTCACATTCTTGACTAGTGAAATGAGCATTCAACTAAGACGCTTTCAGTTAGTAGGTTACCCATGGATTTTCTACTATTATTGCGTTTACCACTCGAACAATAGGTAAAACTGGGAGTCTTGTCAGCGATATTCTGTATCTTTTCGAGGTGCGTGGCGTGCAGATGATCACGTGAGCAGGGTCACTATGGCCCGGGGCGCCTACACAAAGGACGTGCCACTGACCTCCGTAGCCGAACGGTCATTGGCTCATAAACCGTTTATGCACACCATGCCATGCAGACAATTGCAACTGCGAAAGAACTTTCCACATGTTTGATGAGGTAACAAAGTTAACCGTTATAGGCAGGCAACGTTTCCTAAGGTGTTTCTTTAGCGTACGCATTAGAACCATTATAAGATTTGACTACAATCTGACGTGAAATCAATTAAAGGTAAATTAGAACAGGACTAGACTTATCCACTACATACTTTTTTATACAACTAATTTGGCAAACAAGTGTACTGCCCATCTGATGGTAAAGATGGTAAGGTAGTCACCTGTTACCTATAGTGCATGTGGCTCTTGTGAGATTCGCAGTAAGTCTGTAACACCCACAAGAACCACAGTACCTATACGTTTGCTAACTTGTGACATAAGATGTAAGGTCACGGTACCCAGTAATATCACTGCCATATCCTACCCTTCAAACTGGAATACAGAAATGCAAGCACTGCTGCTGTGCGGCAGAAATAGGTGAGACGGAGGTACCCAAGCAGGCGACCCTGGTACAAAGTCTCCCTCCGGTACTTTGGTATGGTAACTTTTACTTTCAAGCGCCGAGATATTGTTGATCGAAGAAAGCATGTAATGCAAGATTTAGTTGTACGTAAGTGAAAATGTTTTTGGTCCGGAGATTGGGTTTTCCTTTCCCCGGATCGCAAGACTATGGGCAAAATGGGCGTTGAGTTTGGTGTAGTGGGTAATTGGGGATGCCTCTCCCTCTGTGGGGAGCAGAATCGGCTCTAGCCTCCATATGCCAAGCGTCCGTAGGCACCGTACCACAGGTCAATTTTTTTTCAGCAGCTACCTATGATATTTTTATTCAGAGACCTTATTTTACTGCATTCCATTCATACCAGTTCCCGCCTTTACCTCTCGAACTTCCATGCCTCATCCCGTTTCTTCCTTTTATCCATCCTCATTCATGCCTTTTTGTCTGTTACTATCTATAAGGATTAAAGGGGAGGGAGGGGGAGGTATTTTTATTGTTCTTTTTCTATATTATATTTCTTAATTCCCTTACATTTGTTTTTTTTACTGATTTATACTTTCAGGTTTTTTTCTTGTCCAAAATACTTTATTGTTGCTGAATGCCATTTCTATGATCAAACGCATTATTAATATAAAGCATTAGCACAGAATAGATAATAGTACTAAAGTAGCATTAGTGCGCGACTGAGGTGCGATCTGGCGGGCACATCTGTCGCTACGCACACACGCATCTAGATAAATGCTCGGATCTGCCTGCCCCGTGCCCGATCTGGTGCTTTTGAGCACGGGCAGCGGGCAGGCAGGCATCAGGCAAGCTAATCTGTGCCTGTACTCACCATACACTAGCAGTTCTGTCTGCCAGGCATCACTGTCAGGCAGATCCGGCGGGCAGATCCGTGTGTATGCTTAGCTTATATTCAACGTTATCTAGTAGCGGCGGCGTGTCTGCCTGCACCTGGTATGCATTGTTAAACTGTGACCTGGTGCTGCGCGTACGACGTCCTTAATGAGTGCACGGGCGGCGGAGGTGGAGGCGGAGGGGGCATACGTGCAGGCTCCCGGCTCCTCGGCGTTGCTGGCGCGGTCCCCAGAGGCCTGCGGCTCCGGGGTTTTGCCTTGCGGTTTAAATATTTGGGAATCGGTATTGCCTTATTTGCGGCTTTTGAACTCGAATCTGCTTTTAATTCGACCCCAGATTTGTTAACGGTTTTGGCCGACTTCAAGGTTTCAGACAGATTTTCGCTGAATAAAAAGCTGTAAATTTTGGTATCTTTCAAACGATCCTTTAGATCTTTCTTCAGACCAAAAAAAATATAAAATTCTGCCTGGTCACGGAATCAGCGTGTTGAAAATCACATAAAGGACGAGTACATTCATAAGTTTTTGTAATGTTTCATTATTTTTATCTTTAGAATTAAGTTGTGTGGTAATTATTTAACCCAGACCAGAAATAGCAGTAGACATTTGTTTCTGCTTAGACTCAATGCCTTTATCGCGTTTTATATTTTTTTCCGGAACAGCGGCTTTAATTTCCGGATTAATTTTTGGAGCATTAATATGTACCTATGTACACAATTGGCTGGAGTCAAATATTTAGTCATTAATTCTCTGCGACATTCTTTGCTAAGGCCTTCTGTAGCCACGTGTTGAAGGCGACATGCCAATTCTTTTCTTATACCAGGGCCATATTTTACAGATGATGATGGATCATCGCCTAATATTTCTAACTAGCTGTGCGAACTACGTTTCGCCATATATTTTTCCCCGTTTTTGCAACATTTTTTATTGATGCTCAGCTCCCATTAGTCGTAGCGTGATGTTAGCCTAAAGTCTTCCTCGATAAATGAACTATTCAACACAAAAATAATTTCTCAATTTGAATCAGTAGTTCCTGAGATTAGCGCGTTCAAACAAACAAACAAACTCTTCATTCAGCTTTATAATATTAGTAAGTAAGATATGTCGGTATCTAGAGGTTCATAGCTCGCTGGCAGCGTATTCTCAGTCTGTGGTTCAAAGATCGAAGTGCTTGGGCCAGCTTGCGATATATCAGCCGTATGAGGCGTCTCTTCACTGGCTATGAGGATACACTTGTTAATCTCACACTCTGGATCTAATCAGTCCGCCACCTGTATAGGAGAGGTAACTGAAAATAAGTCATATAAGTAATCATTTTTAGGTATGATGAGCATTTCACCTAGTAGAAGGATGTTTCCTCATAAAGAAAAATTTTATAAATTCTAGTTGTAGTTAAGCCATTCGGAAAACAAGTTATCAGCAAAATATTTTTACAGACAACAATCATGAATTTAAGGTACAGTATTAATGAATTGCTTTTATTTTTGTAATCTCTTATCTTTGCATCTATTATCGTTCATATCATTTCGGGACTTTTTATATAATCTAATCACGATCCATATTTTGATTTCACGTTCATGATTTCGTAATTTCGTAGACATTTTGCTAGCTCCGGCATATACTTACAGTGTGTAAAAAAAACCCTATGAACCCTTTAGGAACATGGCCAGAATCGTATATCGATTCTGACCATGCTCCTCCAAAAGGTATGGCGTCATTGAAAATTCGAAATAGTAAAATTTATTTTCCAATTCCTCATACATTTTTTTATAGACCCAACTATTTGTATAGAGGATTTCAAAGTAAATTTTACGGTTTTGAATTTTCAATGACACCATAACTTTTATATCGTTTCTGAAATGCTCGTAAAAGTTTTGTTACACGCTGTATAACGGTGTTTCATAATAACCAATAAATATTCAATGCGTTATCTAAAACTAATTATTAAATTGTGTTTACTCGTAATGTCATTCAACCCAAAATTTTCATGTAAATCATAGACATGATAATGATACTATGATATACATGAAAATTTTGGGTTGAATGTAATAATATGTAATGTTGAATGTGTAAAAACATTTTTCATACCACCTGCTCGACAATGTTCAATTAGATCCCCCTTAACTTCAACGTAAAGCAAGACATTATATCCCAAGGGATATAATTTTGTATGAAACTCCCAAGGGATTAAAGTGTTTTAAATATGGAACATAAAATTTGTATGAAAATTTAGCATAGATGCTAAATTAGGAAGGCAAAGGTTCTACGCCCATACAGCAGTAGCGTGCATCCACTAGACAAAGACATTCTACCTGTGTAAATAATGTTTTTATAAAATCTAAATACATTATTTCTTTACCAAAATTATAAAATATTTATCTACATAACACTGCAAGATAAAATAAACAATTGTAATATCTTGTTGCTTACGTTAATAAACTGCTTAGTGGAATGTGTTTTGTGGCATCAATAATACAGTCTTTTTAGAAGTTTATTCAGTGTTTTATTGATAAAGTTAAAAAACGTAAGTAAATGTCCAGCTTCAGCTTTTTTTTATTTGGGGTCAATAGGTTGTCGACTATTTGAGATTTATTTCGACAGTTGTGTGTAGTAATTAATTGCTGTTTCAAAAGTAAATATACTTACAACAAAGTTGAAAAATAAAATAATTTTATTTGATACCAGTTTATTGTTAACAAATTAATATTCGTCCTGCGTGCTACTAAAGGTCATTGACAGGGTCCAGCAGCTGATCGTATCGTATTGTAAATCGATATGTAGACTAAGTTCATACTTGTTATATTATTATTAAATATGTTTTAAGTTTTTGTAATGTTTTAAGCTTTACTTAAGATATAATTACTGCGTGACGTGTTCGTGCTTGAGAAAAATAAATCTTTTTTTTGTATTTTATGGTTTTCATGATAATATCATAATTTTAACCATAGTTATAGTGATAGTGATAATGATAATGTGACAGTGTTTATGATGAAAATTACCACCTAAGTAATTTGTTATAGAGCCCTGAGTTTTTATTGTCTCGCAGATGGTATGAAAAGTAGAGTATTCACCTCTGGAATAAAGCAGTGTCTTCGTCTTAGGCGACTTGAACCCCTCGCTTCACTTAGGACTCTACATAACTCGCTACTCTCGGGAGTTAAGTCTAGAGTCCCTCGTTACGCTCGGGGTTCAATATGGCGCCCGTGACGTAAGACACTGCTTTAATCCCTTGGTGCATAATCTACTATTAATATTTAGTTTTAGATATCATCATCATTACAGCTCATATACGTCCCCATCGAGGGGCTCGAGCCTACCCTATGTTAGGGTGTTAGGCCTTAGTCAACCACGCTGGCCCAGTGCGGATTGGTCGACTTCACATACACCTTTGAATTTCTTCGCAGATGTATGCAGGTTGCCTCACGATGTTTTCCTTCACCGTAGGAGCGTCAGACAAATGTACATATGAAATTCAAAACGAAAAACACAGTGGTACATGGCGGTCTCGAACCCGGACCTCCCGATTGCAAGACAAGTGCCGAGTCCACAGCGCCACCGACGCTCCTCGCATTGATTATTTATTGGTTATTATGAAACACCGTGTATATGTATACACGGTTATTTTTTTATCACCCTGAAAAATTTTAGGGACGCTTTTAGGGTCCATTATTATATAAAAAATTAAATAAAAAATGAAAAAAAAATATAAAAAATGTCTAAAAATGCTGCTCTTAAGAGGATTGTGAAGTAATCGTGCGCGGCGCGAGTAGGTATTTTCTAAAATGCTATCTGTTTCACATCGCTCGGCCTCCGGTCTGGCGTTTACACCACAAATACAACATGCGCAAATTTTCACGCACACTACGACACAGCAGCGCGCGACTCGGCCACGATACTCGGCGGCTGCGGCCGGCGCGAGAGCTCGAAATTATTATTCTATCGTTCGTAATGTTTTGCGTTGCTTATATTTCTGACTCCCTTTCCGCTCGCAACTTCGCCATCGTTACTTTCATTTTTCGTGTGGGAATTTTATGTTTTCACACAGAAAAATAATTTTATAGCCTATATTACTCAGTGATAATGTAGCAATCTATTAGCCAAAGAATTTTTAAAATCAGTCTGGTAGTGTTTGAGTTTATTCATTACAAACAAAAATACAAACGTACTTAATCTTCTTTCTTCATAATATTTTAGTAGATGAGGTTCGGAATACAGAATTTATTTACATTTCGTAAATTATTTCTGTATTGAAATTTATTGTGAAGGCACTTATTTGGTATCCCTATAGGTAACTTATAGGATTGAGGGTGAGGACTTTTTGTCAGGAAAGTATGTATCCTATATTTACCTGTCTAAGGAAAATGCCATTTTTTAAGATGAGTGTTATACTGAATTAAAATAACTTGCATTTGAGATTTGAATCTTTTCTGAAAATAAAACATTAAACATATAATAATACTTTTACATACAAACTAACTAAGAACAGGGATACAAAAATAAAAAGTAATAATAAATAATAATAATATTTTTTTGATTGGGCTGGGAAGCTTTAATTATATGATTATTTTTGTTGGTGATGTTCACCTCAATTTCTTTATTAATAAGCCAAACGTAACATCGTCTGCAACTAGCTCCATCTCCATCCATCTTTGAAATTAGTCAGCAGCAAAACAAAAATAATGTGCGTCGGTGGAATCAGGGTTAACAACAGGGCTCTGTGACTGATCCCTCTATGAGTTTCCATAATTGATCCTCAAACCCAAGATTCCTCGAAAAGCCCGGAATACCAAAGGAAAAGGTGGCTAGATGACATTAAAAAAGTAGACTGGACTGACATCCACAATTAAAAAACGCAGGCGTTTTATTAAGTAAATAACTAGTTATACTAATAGTTTTAGAATTTATTTTTTTCCACCTCCGTGGTCTAGTGGTTGAGGCCACCGGTTATTGATGGGGAGGTCCGGGTTCGATTCCCATTGGGGACAGAAGCTTTTCTGATCGGTTTGGTTGGTGGTAGGGCTTCTAAGCCCACCTGGCTAGCTACCACCGTCTTACCTAAGTTTGTCGCCATAATAACATGTTAATAGCATTGCTGTGTTCCGATATCAGGCCAAGAGCTTCCCTGTCGTATGAAAAAAAAAACTATTAGTAGGATTATATGTAATCAGGTGCTTTAAATTATATTGTTAAAATGAAAAAAAAAACGTCAAAACCGTACGAAGGGTGCCTTCTCCAAATATATGCCTACCCTGCCTAACCTACATATATTATTTACTTTGTCGTTTGTATTTGTTATACATTCGTAGATTGCATAACGCGAGTACAAATAAAATAATATTGAAAATAACGCTACTTGCATATAGTTTGTTACACGTTTTTTAGCTGCTCCAACTTGGTTATACGAAAAATAGTTTGTGAGCAACTTAGAATACGATAACGAACATACAATGCATAACAAATACCTATCACAAGAAACAAAAAACGAATTTCTTTTGACTGTGTGTCTTTGTGGCACATATCTATTATAAAAAATAAAAACCGACTTCAAAAACACTGAAAAGTTAAAAATAATTATAAGAATAGGTACAGACAACATCACACTTTTATATTGAAGTCGGTGCCGGTAACTTTTCAGTGTTTTTGAAGTCGGTTTTTATTTTTTGGAAAATATTTTTTATTTTTAACTTTTTAGTGAATGAAGTCTTTTTAGTGAAAGAAACCCTAATATAATACCCTAGTATTAAATTAGGGTTTCTCTCGATTTTCATGGGATCCCATCATCACCATACTCTATCGAATACAAAAATAATTTTGAAAATCGGTCAACAATTGGCGGAGTAATCGCGTAACATATATACAAAACACGTTGGACACACGTAAAAATTTAATGGTTTTTCTCGATTTTTATGGGATCCCATTATCAGATCCTAACTTTAATGACCATGGGACCAGCCTTGGAGTATCCTATCGAATACAAAAAGAATCATCAAAATCGGTTCATAAACGACGAAGGTATCCGCGAACAAACATAAAAAAAGCATATAGGTATACGGTCGAATTGAGTAACCTCCTTTTTTCGAAGTCGGTTATCAAACAACTACATACTTACTTACAATTTATTTTCTTATTTGATTTTGGGAATTTACAGTTAGTTAACAGGCTACAGGCTGCTTACCCTTAAATAAGGTTTGTATTGAAATAAGATCCTTAAAATAAAACACTAAAATCAATAAACGTATTCGAAAAGACATTTACTTTTTGATGTAGAAGGTATTTGTGTAGACTTGAGTAATACCTTTCAGTATTGATCGATATATCGATATTACTTTCTCCTCCCTAGTCGACAATAACTACGATAACATTATGTCACATCACTAGTAGATTATGCCCCATTATACCCCTGCCCCCGACCCGTATCGTGCGATAGAGAGAGTTGCAAGAACTGGTCGAAATTGCCTACAATTCCTGTTTGAAATATTGTTTCGGGCGATAACTGTTTTACCCCCCTAAACCTTTACGAAATTAGACACTTTTGATCTCATTCTATTCAGTATACCTTAAACGATGTTTGTACGTTTTACTTTTTTCGTAATTCAGTAAAATTTAGTCAAAAAAGATAAAAATGCTCAAGGTAGTTTTTAAGTCTAAAATATAGATATTTAGATGCTAATAATTTGTATTCTGAGCAATATTTCTTCAAAATCAAAACGTACAAACCTAGATCTTCATTATATCTACAACATTTCCAAAAATTATGAAAATTGGACTATGTTTAGTGGGAGAAAAGCGTTATCGCTTTTTGTATGAAAATTTACAGCCTCACAATCCTCTTAACTAGTGCAGCATTTTCTGGATTTTTTAGAAAATTTATTTAAAATTAAGTAAAGGAGTTATTTTTTTATTTATATTTAATTCATTCTAATACCATGTCGTGAAGCGTCCCTTAAATTTTCCAGGGTGATAAAAAAATAACCGTGTATATCTTAAAATTCGTATTTTTAAAGGGGGTATGAGCTACTACTACTTTATCGTACTTTCCTATCTGGGAAGAAATCAACAAATTCGGAATTTTCTGTATTTAAATTGTGTTTCACTTATAACAAAGTAAGACTATTAACTTCACAAGCGCGGATCCACCGTTGTGGGCACGATAGGCATGCCCACAACCCTTACATACTTGTGACGTTATCACGTTACACTTTCACGGTATATTGAGATCGATATTATATCCAATGCCTTAATAAAAAAAATCACGCATCTTGGTCAGAGCATCATATGTTTTGGAAACATCTTTGTAGGGATGCACTATCTATACGATCATGAGTGAGGTCATACTTCGACTTGCACTTCGCCGATTATCGGATGGCTGTGACAACAACCTTTTCTTTATAACTGTATCCGCGCCTGTAACTTCACCTATCTATATAAATAAAAATGGATTGCCAAATGTATTGCTAAGCGCAAAACTCGAGAAAGATTGTTTCAAGGTAGCCTTTTCCTTTGTGATCTTTGAAGAATGTAAAGATGGCCAAGAGAGTCCTTGCTGTTTCGAATAACAGAGCAACGTTTTCAGCGAATGCAACGAACTATCTAATAAGTACTCTAATACAATTAATCCTTAGGATAGTTATTTCGATAAACAGTTCTGGCCCAAGTAGGTAAGACCGGAGGCAAAAGTTACAATTTATGTAAGACATGATTACAGAAAATTCTTAAGTTATCTCAAAAATTTGTTACTGTACTACGATAGTAAATTTATCTGGCTATATTTCGAACTTATTTAGGTTTTGATATATTTTATTACCTTCGAGATATATTAGGTTAAATAAGAGAGGTTAGAGTGTTACAAATGTCCCCCACTCCGGGTCAAAAGTACACCATTTCAAAAAAATAAAACTCAGTAAAGTTATTCATAATAAGAAAATGTTTTAATGTCACAAGTTTCCTTATTTTTTTTCGAGTCTGCGAGATTGAAAAATAGTGAAATAATATAAATGCAAAAAGACAGTAGTTAACATTAAATAGCAACCCTTGCTAAAATTTTAAACAATGTTTATTTCAGACCCATAGCAAAACAGTGTCTAATTTGAACAACAATATTGAGCTTATGCTAAATAGAGTCGAGTTAAATGTAAGAACTTAAAACTATATATTTTTTGTATGAAATAGCCTCTGTTACTTCTGACACTGCGTTACTATTGCCCCCGATAAAAATTTACATTACGATTATATCGACAGTTTGCAAAAAAAGTGGTGGCCCGAACTAGAGCATGAAATACGTAAAATTATTGATAAACGTAAAAGTAACAGAAATTATACGAGTATTCATAAAACATTCTTGCGGCAGCACGAACTAAGCGCCCTCTACATACCTATTTCCTTATAAGTTTGTTCGTATAAAAAGACGTCTCTAGTCGGTTTTTTGCAGTGTATTTCTGGGCATCTTAAAAGAAAAAAAGTTTTAATTCCTTTTTAGTAATAACGACATTTTTAAAATAATAGATACACCAAAATCAACACTGTTTCATTTTTTTCACCCCGGTCTACCCTAAGGAAATGTACCTTATTCAAATTATATTCTATTTTAATATTGAGATGAAGAGGGAACGAGGCAAAACATCGTAGCATTTTTATCCCTGTGAAATTGAAAAACGAAACGCTAATAAAAAATTTACAATTCTTTGATTTTGATTGGGTTTTCATAATTTGTCAAAAATACTCTAGAACATTAAGAACAGAAGTGTAAAGATTAGATAATGAAATTATTTACGATTAAAGAGGGCCTATATCAATATTCGAAGCGAACTTCTAAATCTTAACACAAGTACCTACTCGTATATAAGTTGCAGTAAAGCGGTATTTAATTGATGAATATTATAATATATACTTTTGCATAATAAGGGCCGTATATCGTATATGTGCTATAAGTAGTCCCTTGCCCTGGAACCTAGTCATAAGATAGAACAATAGGTATATTGTATATTTTGTATAGAGGGGGGCCGGGTGCGCCTTGCCCACCCCATTATGTTAGGATACTCTTTAGTATTTGAACGATACTCTTCTATAATTTGATGAATTATTATGGTGATTAGCGGAGGTACTATACTTATAGGTATTTATCGTCTTAAAACCGACCTACATGCACTACCTGTCCTTCCTTAAAGATTCCCAAACCGATCGCAATGTAGGTCAGTCCGATCAGTTTGAAACTAACGAGAATTTTTATAAATAACAATTTTTTTTTTATGTAAGGCCCGGCAAATGACCTCCTCCCGCCTGATGTTAAGCGGTGAAAGAGGTCCAAATGAGTTGACAGATAGAGTAGGGACGACATCCACTATCCTACCTGCCCGCCCCTTGCCGGCCTAAACGATGCTTTTTCACACCTCTTTTGAAGGAACCCATGTTGTAGGATGGAGGAAACACGTGCGCAGGTAGAGAATTCCAAGTGTGGGATGAACGACAGAAGAAGGAATCTTGGAATTTCTTGGTACGGTGTGAAAAGGAAGATACAGTGTAAGGATGACTCCGAAGGCCCTTACGCGTGTTTCTGTTAAGGAATGGAGAGAGAGAGATAAGGTTAAAGAGCTCCTCAGAGCATTCCCCATGGAACATTCGGTAAAAGGCGCTAAGAGAGGCGATGTCACGACGAAGTTGTAGAGGCTCGAGGGTGTTAGTTGCCTCTACATCGCCAATTATTCGAATAGCGCGACGCTGCAATCTGTCCAGAGCATCGAGGAGGAGCCGTCCCAAAGGTGCGAGCAATATTCCACGCAAGACCTAACCTGAGTTTTATACAACAGGCATAGTTGGTCCGGCGCAAAATACCTACGCATCTTTTTTAGGACACCGAGTTTCCGTGAGGCAGCAGTTATAACGGATTCGATGTAGTCTCTGGGGTTCAAATCGCAGCGAATGTTCATTCCAAGCATGGTGATGTTACTCTGTGTGTGAAGGGTTGTGCCCTGAAGAGAAGGAGGGGGGAGGAAAGGTGACCTTTTCGCCGAGATCGCGCACACCTGTGTTTTCTTAGCATTGAACTCGACAAGATTGTTGGAACCCCATTCGGAGATGAGGTCAGCGTCTTGTTGAGCTCAATGATAAGATTCTGCCTCTCCCTATCAATATTACCACGAGCAGCCCCTGAGCTTCCGTGATATCCCCCATGCACTGTACTGTCGTCTTCATAGCAATGTATACTTCCCAAGGAAAGCATGTCATTGATATGCAGAAGAAACAATGCTGGGGATAGAACGGAGCCTTGTGGAACACCAGCATTCACTGCCACGAACCGCGAAGCGCAGCCGTCAACGACAACGCGAATTTTACGCTCGTGGAGGAAGCTGGCAATCCACGTACAGAACTGAGCGGGCAATCCGTATGCCGGAAGCTTGGAAAGGAGAGCCTTGTGCCAGACTCTATCAAAAGCTTTGGCGATCTCGAGACTAATAGCCACAGACTCGCCGCGCTTATCGATAGATTCACCCCATTTGTGCAAAAGGAACGCTAGAAGGTCACCTGTTGTCCGTTTAGGACGAAACCCATACTGACGGTCATTAAGCAATGAGTGACCTTCCAGGTAACGGATCAGCTGGGTGTTAAGGATCCTCTCCATGATTTTACACAAAATGGAAGTGACGGCTATAGGGCGATAGTTAGCCGGATCAGAACGATCTCCCTTTTTGGGAACCGGCTGGACATTGGCCTCTTTCCAAGATTTCGGCACACAACCAGTAGAGAACGACAGACGGTATAGACGCGACAGACGGTATAGACGCGTCAGGACCGGAGTCAACTCCGCTGCACACTTCTTAAGTACAATCGCAGGAATGCCGTCTGGTCCACTTGCTTTTCGAATATCAATCGACTGTAGGGTAGACTGGGTACGGTTGTAACAGGGTACGGTTGAAACAATTCAAATATTTCCTAAACCATACGTGGTACGAGGAGAGGTCCAAGGGGAGAGACACACAGGTTGCTGGACCCGACGCGATGTACAGTGTTGCATCGCACTTCGCGCTCGAAATATGCTTATAGAGGGGTCTATTGTATTAACTCCGCCAAAAGTAAGTAAGTATATTTGATCAATTATTTTACGATATACAGAGTAGAGTTACAAACATTCTAGAGGTAGGTATATTAAATTAATATTTATTTTTGTATGAAACTAAAATCTAACGAATTATCAAAAGTCGTAGAACAAACATTGTAGTTAATGATACTAGCTCAAACTCATCTGTTTTGTGTCAAAATGGGGGGGGGGGGGGGGGGGGGGTTTAGAGTTGTACCAATTTCTCTGGGGACAGTTGTAATAGCTGTTTTATAATATTTTTGTATCGCAAATGCCAAGATAACGTAAACGGAAGACTTCGAGAGATTTTTGTCTTTATTTAACGAGAGGTTATTTTGTTTAAATGGTTTACTTAAGTATAGGAAAAACACTATATTTTTTTGATATATTTTAGTTTAGCTTTAAACAATATCGACAGCTCTAAATCTTCTGATTTAGTAACATACATACATCAATGTATTTTTAAGTTAATAATACTGTTTTCTTTGATAAAATTGTGTATTATTTCTTAGTGTCACAACTGTCCCCTAGCGCCCCCAGTATGGGGATGATTGTAACAATAGCACGCTGTCATTAAAACAACGAATCACTGCCGAACTATTTTACCTAGCCAATTTATTTCGATATCAGTTTATGGCCAAATGTCAAAGCTTTCGTAAAAAATACTTTTGCTGTTGTTCATAGCCACAGAACACATGTTCATAGCCCTAATCATCGAGCTGTGAGTGATCAAATGAAATTTGTTACAACCGTACCCAGTCTACCCTACTTAAGATATTCATATTTAAAATTTTCGTAGATATTCACACCTATTTATTTTTTTGGAATTGTTTCGTGATCAATTCGGCATTTCTCTAGTCTTTACACATTAAAATCCATTATACATAAACAGGACAGGTGTGAGTTAATGTCTAAAACTCTGTGATCTAACCATTGTAGACATGTTTGGCTAAAATATGGCTACAATGGCACTATCTAGAGATTATAATGACGACAAACGGAATCGATACGACTGTATCACAATCATAATTCTTAAACTACGCCGTATGCTACGGGAAGGCATCACTTGTTTTTGCTAATAGGTAGACGATAAAATCAAAAGATATCATGATACCATCGATTGTTATCGACTCATAAGTAGGTACTATAGGTGTATTCATATCACCTGTCGATATAAACCCTGATTTATAATTTTTATAAATAATCACTGATACTATAGTGAGAATATTTATATAGTATTATTTTTACTACACTACACTTTTTTAACGAGGTGGAATGTTGTTGCGCACCGTACCTGCCGACGGGCGTGTGTGCCCATCTTGTCCACAGCCAGGGTGATCCGGGGTCTGGGTAACCCCAATTCTCCGGACCACCCCTAGACAGCCCGGCCAGCTACGGGCCGGAACTTAACGCCTGTGGGGTTATTACGGGGACGGGAGGTACATTTGATCGCGCGCATCAGGAGCCACCCTAGTGCGTAGGCCACACCTAGGGCGGTCATGGTAGGAAGTGGGCTACAAAAGCCCGCCTTCCGCCGCCCAACCGTCTGTTACTATACTAAGTATATCTAGGATAACCAAACCTCCCGTATTTTTTCGGGATGTCGTCCCACTTTTACCAACTCCACAAAAGGAAGAAGTTCTCAATACGACTGTGTGTTTTTGTGTTGGTACGCGAATACTCCGCCAGTTATGAACAGATTTTCAAAATTCTATTTGTATTCGAAAGGATCACATTGTCATACTTATTAGGTAGAAAGTAAGGATCTAGCGATGAGTTCCCAGAAAAATCGAGAGACAGCCTTAAGGCGCATAGTAAGGTCAAACATAAAAAATCACTGCAGAAAAAACCGGTTCTCTTCATAAATATTGAATTAAAAAATCTTTAAAAAAGATATGTTATTATTCAACGCATTCTTTAGAGGATGGTCTTTTTAATTTTTTGATAAATTAATTAAAACTTGGTTAAAATGTAACCCAAACATGCCTCGATTTTAAAACTTTAAACCTAATCGCGTCGTAAATATTAGGTTAAATCATATACTTTCGATTTCAATAAATAAAGTGAACAATATTCTAGGGGATGGTCTTTTTAGATTTTTCTTATTCGCCTTAATTAATTTTTTATTGAAATAATTCATCTTACGCGTAAAGGTTTGCTTAAATATTCCCCTCACTCTCACTCACTCACTCCTATGTAATCAGTGCGGGACGATCGACGCAAGGTCATTGGGACCACTATGCGCCTTAAAGGACAATGTCGAAAATCGCCCCATAACCAACAAAGATTTGATTTACGTCATAATTATATGCATATTTTATAACACTCATAACAAATATATAATTTCGACGGACAAATCAAAAATATATAAAAGTACTTTTAGAAACAAAACCAAATGAAGTAAAGGAATGGTTATTGTTACCTTTGCTCGACTGAATAGAATTAAGTCGATTTTATGTAGGTATGGAGATTTACTTATATGTGTAGATTAAGTTTTTCATAACTTACAAGTTACAACGTAAATTAAATTAAAACATAAGTACGTCATTTGACTATTCACGCGCTGTCGCTTTTTATTTTAGTTCGTGGTGTTTTTGACTTGCTTTATAATTTCGGAATTTCTTGTTATTTACTACGTGGCTATTATAACGTTCTTTGATTGATTGCAATAATTATTATTTTAATAATTATATAGGTATGGATTATGTGTATTGCTCTAACGAAATAAAGTGTTACTACCTACTCAACTAACCTCAACATCTGATTCATTTTGATATTTAATTCGATTTTGAAGCTTGTCCGTAATAATTGATGTCGACGTTCAGTATTTACTAATGTTTAATTGTACGAAAAGCATTTTTTCACTGCTGTTGGTATTGGGACGAACAATGTATGGACGCAAAGCAATGTCCTTTCATGGGCACGCACGTTCAACGTGTTTCATGTTTTCTTCTGAAGCTATCCAAGTAACTATTTGCCTCTGGTAGCATCAATTTAAGGATTTTTCCATCCCGGATTCTTGACTTTTAGGAGTGCGAGGTAAGTTTTTTAAACATAATAGGGCGTATTGACGGTCTTGTACCCACTGGACCTTCATAATTGGACCTTACCTACACGATAGGACCTATTCGACCTCCTATCGAAAATCTGGAGCCCATTGGACCTTCAAAATTAACGATACGTCTTATTCGACCTCCTATCCAAAATATGGTACCCACTGGACCTTCAAAATTACACATTACCTACACCATTGGATCCATCAGACCTTTTATCAAAAAGACGTGTCCCATTGGACTATTTGGCTCTTTTCTTTTGGAATGTTACATACAGTCATGCAGAAAAGTAAAATTGTTAAAGAAATAAAAACAAAAGATATAAATCAAAATATTTAATCAACATATTTATAAAATTCAACATATTAATCATCAGCAACAAATCACAATAACTCAGTTTTTGTTACTCCTTTAAAGTAGCCTTTTTTCAACCCTTCAGGTAGTTTTTTGGAAAGTAAACAATAGACAAGAACGAGAAAGAAATATTGCCACTGAACGTTGCGCTACAATACAAGAGGCGAGAGCAGGACGAATGTCGTGAGAGTGAATATCAATACAACTCTAATTGTAAGAAAATAAAGGACGTCCGGTTTTCTCCATATTTTTTTCTATTCGGAATTAGTGGCTGTGCCGATTAAGGCGAGGATTTCCCAAATTTGCCGATCTTAGAACGTCTAGATCTGGATAATATTAGAACCCACAATTCTGAAATTCACACACCTTAAACTTTAAGATATAATCTAGTGAACTGTGAAGGCAGAAACACGATTTACTCCATTTCACTCGATAGAAAAAAAATCCAAACATAGGTCTAAATCAAAAACTAAAACCACGATTTGAAATCGAAATATACATAAAACAGTATAAAAGTTATACCAAAACATGTAGTTCGTTATTGTCTAGTGAACTGTGAAGACAGATTTTTTGATGTCATATAAAATATTTAGGAAAATGACGAAAATTCTATAATTTCGCTTGGTTGCAATCGCGCTCCATATAAGACAGTACTCGCCAAGTCGTCTCAGGGTATGGTCATGTCGCTTCGTGTCGCGGGCGCAAAAAAATATATTACGTGTTTCTTTACGATCGAATTTTAATTTTGCAGTTTGCGTTTATTTTGTTAACTTTTATTATTATTATAGATTAGTGTAGTAATATGGTGTATAGTGTAAATAATGGATTAGGTATTATAAAGGAGAAAACTATTTTAATCCTTCTTCCTAAATTATTTTATGTGTGAAAAAATATGTTTTTCGTTCTTTTTTTCTATAAGTTATTTTATGTGTAAAAATCGCTAATAAAAGAAGTCAAAGACGAAATGTTAAATCAAATGCATACAAAAAATGCTGAAAGAAAAGTGGTAAATATTTATTTCCCAAATGTTTATATTTTATTGCCGCGGCCATATAGCACAGTGCAGTGTTAATAAACCAGTATGATAATTTCTTCAAGTAAATATGCAACGATTCATAGATTCAAAATAATGTTTCCTATAAAACTTTATTGCTGAATTCCTTTAAATACTTAATGTTACCCCCTTTATGTACAACGCCTTACATCAAAGCTTTAGAAGGTAGAATCAACAGCACATTATACATGTAGGTAAATAATAGAGTTTTATTCGAGCCTATGTATTATATATAATTCTGAACAGTAAAACAGTATTTTAGGAATCTTTTAAATTTCGTAACATTTATGGTCATGCGTGAGTTGATTATAAAAAAGTAAAAAATAATTAACATAAATTTCCGTTCGATTTATGTAAAGATCACTTCATTGTATTAAAAGAAAATATCTGATCAGCGGAATTTTGTGAAACTTTATAAAATATTTGCTTTTGCCCGCTGCAAATGTCATAGAGATTCCATACAAACTATTCTTTTTTAGTTTTACCCCCCGAATTTCCAACATACATGTCAAATTTCCGCTTTTTGTGCCTTTTAATTACGGCTGTGCGTAATCTGTCAGTCACTCAGTAATGAAAGTGTTTTTATATAAATACGTCGGCCCACACTAGGATTTTCAACTGTGTCGTAGATGCAGTTTTTTTCTTTTTGAAAACGTCGCCCCACACTAAGATTTTCTCCTGTGTTGTGGGTGCAGTTACGAACATAGAATATCACATGTACATACGCCCAGACCGGAAAAAAATTCTGTAGGCCATACAAAATATTTGTCCCGTACGGGAATCGAACCCGCGACCCGTTGCGCAGTAGGCGATCATTCGACCTCTGCGCTAACCGTGTCATCAAAGTTACAAACATAGAATTATTAAACATATAGACAACATCACACTTCTATATTGAAGTCGGCGCCGAACGATAATCTCCTAGAAAGTGTTAAAATTTGTCACCGACTTCAATATAGAAGTGTGATGTTGTCTGTACCTATTCTTATATTATTTTTAAGCTTTCAGTGTTTTTGAAGTCGTTTTTTATTTTTTGTAAAATATTTTTTTTAAACTTTTCAGTGAATTAAATCTTTTTAGTGAAAGAAGTGTTTTTAGTGTTTTCCTCGATTTTCTATGGGATCCCATCATCAGATCCTGACTTTGGTGACCATGAGACCACCCTTGCTCTATACTCTATCGAATACAAAAATAATTTTGGACATCGGTTTACAAATGACGGAGTTATGAGGTAACAAACATTTAAAAAATACAACCGAATTGATAACCTCCTCCTTTTTTGAAGTCGGTTAAAAATATTTGGGAATCGAACCCGCGACCAGTTGCGTAGTAGGCGATCACTCGAACTCTGTGCGCTAACCGTGTCGTCAAATGTAAAGTCATCATGGTAAAGAACGGCCTAAGGTGGTAGAATATTAATTAATATTTTAAAACCAGGTTGCTTAGAGACTAATACGGTTGCCTGATATTCATAGCGATTTGTGGCTTTCTTTTTGATAATCTTATTTAGCACATGCACGCCCCTGTCACTCACGCAATGCAGCGTTATAAATACCTACCACTAAATAGCGCGCCGGCGCGCCGACCGCTGCACACACGTGTACGTGTAAAGAAATTCTTAGGTTGTGTGTGAAGTCGACCAACCCGCACTTGGCCAGCGTTGATGATGGTAGCACATCAAAAACAGGTTTGAGCTTGTTTCGAATTCATCTAATAATAATATGATGACATACCTGCCAGAGATACCTGTCACAAAAATTGGGATATAATTAAAAACAAAAATACTATCGTTTTTGATGCTTGCTAAGGCAAGGATAAAAATAGCCAGATAGTGTGAAAAAATAATGTTTTCGATGTACGCCGCCCTTAGAGCATTCATACGGGAGACGGCAAGGCTGGGCAAACCCCTCTGCCAATTTACGCTGACCATATGACCATACACGTTATATAAAACTAGTTGACGCGCGGCCGCTGCCATTTGGTGTCGTTCCAAAAAAATGGTTAATTGTGCAGTTTCCTCTTGCAAAAGGCGATCCAGCTACTCAAATCTTCGAGATCATGGCGTTTCCTATCATATGTAAGTATAAAATATACATTAACGCGTTTTATTTGTTTACAATTTTGAAGTAATTTTTTTACCGTTACGATAGAAAAATACAATGGTACGATGGTAGTTCAACACAATACACGGGCGTTATATTATCTGTGACACGGGCATTTGCTTAGTGCTGGGACAACGTGAGTGAATGATGCTTATTCATATTTTTATTTATCATTCACTCTGATGTTATGAGTTAGAATAATGTTAATATCGGTGCATGGATTATAGGTAGTATAACATTAAAATAGAAATTCAAGTGGAATTTAATTGAACAAAAAAAACAAGAAAATATTACTTATTATTTTGCTTCAACTTTCAACAAAACTTATTAAAGCATTTTAATAATAATTACCGGGCCTCGCTTTGCACTAATTTAGAAACCCTGTCTTCATTGTATTTTTATCAACTCTAGCCGAACAGGGTATAGTTATAAAAATACAATTTATTATACCGTGCGTTTGCACTGACGAAACATCTACATAAAAACATGTTTTTTAAACGTGTTTCTGTCAATGCTTATGAATGCGTTTCCATAACATGTCAACACCCCAACATGTTGCAAAACATGTATGAAGTCTTTAACAGCCGAAAGTGCGAACGCAATCGTTGACAAATTCATAAAAAACGTTGACAGACAACAAATTTTGAGGCAATCCTAACGCAATCTGCAACAAATCTTATTATTGGTTCCGAATCCAACACTATTTTCGGCAGTGCGAACGCAAAAGCATACACAACAAATTGTGAGATTTGTATAATACAACAAGTTGTAAAGCATTGCATGTTTACAGTGTTTCTCAGTGCAAAAGCACGGTTACATTTCAATCATTCACTCACGACGACCCAAATAGTTACTCATTCTTTGTGTCACATCACTAGGGACATTCATTCTTTGTGGTGGGGCGATTGCGTAGATACACGTTAATTTGTCGATGTGTGTGTGTTTCTTCATTGTAGGGTAATATTTTCATAGTGTGTGTTCGTAATCATAAGAACAACGTCTCTGTAAGTGTATTCTACATTTTCGTAGTGTGCGTGCGAGTTTACCTCGCCTCCCGCGAAAAATTTACACTGCGATTTGTTGCGTACCGCATCCATAGGTTAAATGATCTAAGACCCCGCCTGATCGGCTGAGGTGGTTTCGGAAAAGTCTCAAAACTTTCGAGCTACCAAGGACGCTTAGAAAACGACGCCAATACCGCGTGAACATCATGAAGTAAAAATAAAAACACCACAAAGTCAAAAAGTATATATAATAATACACTAATATAGTATACAATAATATATGAGAATTACCGAAGGAAGACTCTGTACCAGCGTCGTGTGCATGGTCGTGTGTTGATTTGCGGCAGAAATAGGTAAGACCTCCGTCTTACCTATTTCGACCGCAAATCAGCAGTGCTTGCATTGCTGTGTTCCGGTGTGAAGGGCAAGATATGGCACTGAAATTACTGGGTACCGTGACTTTACATCTGATGTCACAAGTTGGCAACGTACACTGTTGTTCTTGTGGGGCTTGCAGTTTTACTGCGAATCGCACAGGAACCACATGTATTATAGGTGACTGTTACCACTTACCATCAGGTGGGCAGTTTGCTTGTTTGCCAACTTAGTAGCAATAAAATAAAACACACAACATTACATTTTTAATTTGAAGTAGTTTTTGTTTTGAAGTGGTGTCGGTATTTTTGTAAAAAAAATATTTTTATTTTTTTCGTGAAATTAACAATAGCTCTCTAAGTCAACTTAAAAGAATATACCTAACTGAGAGTCAATACGTACCTTTTATATCTAAAGACTAACCCCCTAACTCCTTAAAGTTAAGGATCCATCGTAAGCTCAGTATAGTGGAAGAATCCTTGAGATGATGTCTTTCAAACGCAAATACCTGAATAGCTTCAGAAAAAAACAGGAAAGACGTTGGACGTGCCTATTCTCTCGATTTTCTTGGGATTCTAATACTAGATCCTGACTTGATGGCATAGAACCACTTCGGGGGTATACTTTTCTGAATACAAAAAGAATTTTGAAAATCATTTAATAAATGACGAAGCTATGAGGTATGTGTTACCTCATAACTTCGTGAAGTCAGTGAAGTCGGTTAACAAATCAAATCGAAATAAGTTATAGTACTTATTTATTCAGTAATGTATTAAAATACCTACATATATATATTAAAATATTTTTATTGACGAATAGTAAGCGAAATAAGTTATAGTACTTATTTATTCAGTACTGTATTAAAATACCTACATATATCTATTAAAATATTTTTCTTCAAACTACTCATTAATTTTACTCTAATCATCGGAAAAGGCAACACTAAGTAATACATTACTACCCTGGAAAACGGCAGTAGTATTGTATGAAAGGACATGTCCTCTTTTGGGCTAAGAATATAATTATTTATTAACCAACATGTTTCAGGTATTATTGTAAAGAGTACTCAAAAATCTAGGGTTTAGAATAAAATTTAGGTTTTTTTAGGCCTGCAAATTCAAAAAAACAGCAATTTTCTGATTGACTTTCATAGTATGTAAAACAAAGCGATTTTTGTATGGAAACCAATGACAAGTTACTGAAATGTGTCACAAACGAATAAATAAGTAACAAAAGCGCACAAACGATGTGATAGTGAGTGACTTTCTGACTAAAATTCACATAAATTACATTTTTAATGTTTTATCAAGATTTACGAAAAACATGGCTGTATGAACTTAGCTCCCTTTGCCTTCTCTTGCAGAAGTGACAGCGTCAAAAAAAGCCTCGTTTAATTTTGTGATTTTAATGATCGTGATCGCTTATAATCTAAGCAATCACAATACATCACAATACTTTTTATTAAGAAGTGCACAATCTTGTGTTGTTGCCGCAATGACTGTCAAATTAAAGGCAGCGCAGACGTTAATCAATAGGTCCATGCTATTAAAATGAAATCTAGCACAATAAATGCATTGGTTGGTGGCAGATGACTTCTATACTTTACTTAGTAGCAGTGTGTTTGTGCAGCATTTGTTAGGATGAGCCCCTGGCTGTAGTGTCTAGTGTGTGATACATGTTTTACTCTGCCTACTCTTAGGATAAGCACCTACCTCACAGTAATGAAATATCAACATAAATAAAATATACTGGTCTGTTCTTAAGAATGCTACAGTTTTACTATTTCAATAACAAAAGATTTTTTACAAAACAAATGCTAATTAATGAAGTCATTATAATGAACTAAGTGCAAAATTCTCTAAGATTACTATAATGCTAATTCAAAGTGTAAATATTTACTTCTATATGACTACATACCCTCGATTTTATCATGGGTACTAAATATGTAATATGAAGTGTTGAATAATTATAATAGTGGAAACTATGTGAAAGAGTTGTAATATAGAAACTGGTTGCAGGTATGAAATAAAACCCAGAAATTATGTAATTTTTATTTATTCAATTTCAACATCTTCCCTCATTAGTACGTCATTTCAAAATTGAGCCAGTGGAGTTATATGAGTTTGGTGCGGAGCTCATCCTAAATTCATGGATTTCATTTGATTTTTCCTCTTATCAGCAGTCTCATGTGATGGATCATTTTCTTGAATATGTTCCCCAAAATATGACTTAGCTTGCTTAATTTAATATGTTCCAAGACTGATTAAAATTAAATTGAATATTTTCATTCTGGGGAACATTCAAGTGTGGGATTTAAGCATCAATATGTACAAAGATGGCTTCTAATGCCCTATTTAAAATAGATTGACCACCAGGTTGGTTGGTCGCTTACTGCAGCTAGCAGTGTAATTTATAAGATTTCTTTTAAAATAGGTAATTAGAGGACTTTTGTAAGTAAAATTTTAGTAACCTCTAATAAAACAATGGAATTGTTTGAATCAGACCCAAAGAGTATAACGTATAGTTAGATTTCTACTGGACAGGTTTTCCCTGCTTATATGGGCTATACCTAAATGTAAAGGTGCATATTGATTTTTGAAGCAATAACACTTTTTTATATAAGTAAACATGAGTTTTTGAAATGCATACCCGAGAAGCAATTCTGCAAAGGGATTCCTTAGCCCATAGTCTGACTTAATATAAACCTAAGGCCTTTTTAGGCTTTGAACAAACCTCACCTAATTGAGTTAAGCAAGAGAACAATAAAACAAATTGTGTGACTGTTAAACCTGTCCAGTATTTACATACTATATCAGTGGAATTTTCTATATTTTCAAATTCAATTAGTTTCTGTTCTTTGATTTTATTGTTAGTAAGTCAAGCATGAATTATTTGGTGTAAACAATACAGTGAACTTATATTACCGTAAAAATGCAAAATCATATTGACTCATGTGATTTTCACAGACTCTGGCATTACTTTACGAATATTTTACAATCCCCGAGGATCTTCTTTCTTAAATATAATGGTACCCTTCGACATTCCAAATTATAGCACTCTGGTACAAAAAAAATGAGAAGTTGTATCAGGAGTGCGACTGTAACCTGGAAGTATAACATTTTGTTGTTCAATTCTTGGGTCTGGTTACTTCGTTCGTTCAAATTACGAGAAAACTTAGTCCAGTTAGCAAGCCAATATTTAAATCACATGTAAAATCAAGAACCTTAACATAGCTGTAGAAAATAAAAGATACTATTTTGTGAAAGGAAGGAAGGTTACACACATACACACAAACAATAAACAAAAGTCAAAATGACAGCTATACAGTGGCATTGACAATGACATCCTTTTAATTGCCAGTAAAAAAAACTAAATGTGGCCCTGCTAAAGAAACAATAAAAAAAAACATTTTTAATTTTTTTCTCCTAAATGCAGGCCTTAATATTTTTAATATTCATGGATAAACATCCTTCTCATAAAGTTCTATTTCCGTCATAAATTTTTAAACTGGTTAAAAAAGGTTCAGAATAAAATTCCACGTTCCATACAAAAAGTGGACATGTCCTTTCATTAATGACCCGTTCAACATAATTGCCCTGTTGTTTTTTTTTTAATTTAAAAAGAATTTACAATTCAAATTCATACAAAATGTAGGCATTTTTCCAAAGAGATTTGAGTGGTTGTATAACATGTCACAAAAAATACACATGCGCAAAACAAGTTAGATAGGACCCTACAAAGCCAATTTTATTTAAAAAAGAGAGGCAATTGGCTTTTATGGCGAAGGTTAGCTTTTATTTTAATAAATTAAAAATTGTATTCGAGTGAATATTGTGCAGTGAAAGTGGTGTTTTTTGGTGCACATTCATGTTGACGGCAAGAAATAAAGGTTTTGTGGTGTACATGACAGTGTTTTTTTTTGTGAATTTTCCACTTCCGTCACCACCGTCAAGATAAGGTTTGGTTTTTTAATAAGAACAATTTGTATTTTTTTTGTCATAAATAAATAAGTTTTTCTACAGTCAACTTCAGTTTTTTATTATTTTTTAATAAGTTGAAGGAAAAGCAGATTACACACCTCGTAAGTGAGCTATTAATGCCCTCGGGCTATTAGTGCCCTCGAGCAAGTGCTCGTGCACCAAACATCCGCGGGCATTAATAAGTCACTTAGCGCTCGGTATAACAATCTACTATATCTAAATCAAACCGAATAGCCGTCGAAGTCAAACAAAAAAATTTAACAGTGCTTTATATATGCCGCCGCGTCAGTCATATTCTTAGCTTTTGTTTTAAATACTACTTCTAGCTAATCGAGCATTTCTTGTATTCTAGTGATGCATTCTATACTGCACAAAATAAATATGCATAAAATTTGAATTTACATTTTATTAATAACACATCATAGAAACATTTAAAACCTTTGAAATTGTGAAGAAACGGTCTAATTATGACGAATCTTGAAAAAGTCGCTAATTATTGATAATTGCTTTACGTCTCTTTCTGATAAAATATATGTTTGTATCGGTATTATAATGGTGGACGAGTACAATGACGTCACTAGCAAATGAAAGCTTTTTAAACTTTGTTATTTTTTAAGTTATTAAAAAAAACACGTGGTTATTTGTCAAATAAAAATACTATGTAATGTAACTATTAAAAAGTGTCCATATTTACATACAAGTAAAGTTACAATAAAAAATAGCAATGAAGTCATAAAGCTGTATCTTTATTGGTTGTATTACTGTAGGTACTTACCTCAGTTTATAAATCAATACTTATTTGTAACCTAGCAAAAAGTATATTGCATACGATATAAAACGTCCTTGTTGTACTGTTATATTTTTACTGTGCGGCACATGATGTTGGCGCCTGTTCAGTGGCCGCGTCCGCGCTAACGTCATGTACAAATGAACGGTGTGAAGTGCGGAACATATGGGCTTGCACGTGGAAATTCCTCGCCTTAAGATATAAGTAGGTACATACATAGGCTAGAACAGCTCAATGGTATTTACTTACTTTTCAATGGTATTGGCTCTATTACAGCTCCTATTAATTTCATTTTAGTCTTCAATTTTCTATATGACTGTACTTTTTTGGATAAAACTGTCAATAAGGTCCAATGGTTCCCATAAAAAAGGTCCTATGGGCACATTCAATATAATATTTTAGGAAGGTCGAATGGGGCATACAAATAAGGTCCAATGGGTACAGTTGCAATAGGGTCTAATCTTGAAGGTCCAGTAGGTACCAGTCGAATTCAAAAAAAAGGTCCAATGGCCGCATTGAATATAATATTTTTAGGAAGGTCGAATGGGCCCTGTAAATGAGGTCCAATAAGCACTTTTTGCTTTTGGGTCGAATCTTGAAGGTCCAGTGGGTACAAGACCGTATTGACCCTTAGTGATATTCTTCCATGTTGCTTTGGTGAGCATGGACCTACAAAATATACGGACGTAGTATGTGAAGTAGGTACTTATGCAAGGTCAGGCAACTTCATTTGTTTGTACACGACCTACACTCACATAGATGCACCAGGTAAAGACAAACTACCGTCATTTCTCGACGAGCAAGACACGCACATGTAAATGTGCTGTCATTTGCATGCTTCACTCTTGATTCAACAACTTTCCGTTCGTCTTTTTCATCAGGTCCGTGTTGGTGAGTTGGTATACTTACATATACTCGTTAATTACTAAAAAGATTAAAATAAATATATTAAAAAAATACTTCTGATGTTCTGTAAAAACATTCTGCAACAACACACATAATCTATAAGAGGAAACATTAAATAATTGTATCGAATTAATCACTGGACCAAACAAATTGTACAGCCGGCTTCAAAAGTAGATAAACATTTTAGTACCGTGTCACACCAACTATTAACAATGTAATTTAGCTGTAACCATCCTACTAATATTATAAATGTTAAAGTGTGGATGTTTGGATGTTTGTTACTCAATCACGCAAAAACGACTGAACGGATTTGGATGAAATTTGGCATGCATGTAGCCTTTGACGTGGAAAAGAACATAGGCTACCTTTTATCCCGATTCCTTAAGTAGTTCCCGAGGGAAAATTGAAAATTGTTAACGAGCGAAGCTTTAGACCCAATTCTGAATTCCACGCAGACGAAGTCGCGGGCAGAAGCTAGTACTAAATAAAAGGAATGGTTGGTGTGACATGGTACTAAAATGCTCTAAAATGCTACTTTGAAGCCGGCTGTACAACAAAGGTGTTGGGTACAGAATTGTATTCCCGGGTACATTAATGATAAAAAATGATTATTTATATCTTAAGGGTAATTCAATTATTATAGTTTCTTTTCTTTAATTCGGACGGTATATTGTAAATGTTGTTTATATGATAGCTTTTATAGTAGCAGTATTTTTAAACTGTTGTCACATTCGATTCATCTACCGACTGTGCTATACGTGTGTCTCGAAACAAAAAAAACTTCATTTGCTTTACTTTCAGTGAGCTCTCATTTCATTAGCCGCATCCGATACCTTACAATAGGGACCCTAAAAGTCCATTCTATATGACTAGGTAGTGGACTCAATTCTGAAGTGGCCGCTAAATTGCCTAATTTTATTTAGGTGCCGCTAAACCATTATCCTATTCTATGGTAACTGTCAAATTCAAATGACATTGCTAATTTAAATCTGACGTTTCTAATTTTAGACGGTCAATTCAACTTAGCTTTAGCTTTATACGTAGTATCTCTATATAGTTTGTGGCTTTAGACGTCCAAACGCTATTCCAGACGTGAGATTTTTACGCGTAAACATCCTAAACTGACTATTTTTAGCGGCGACTAAAATCATTCCGATTAAAATTAGAACCTTGCTAAAATCCGCCATTTTGGTAATGAAAAATACAAGTCCAAATAACAAATGAGGTACAAATTTTAATTTTGCCCAAATTAGTTGTTTTTGCCTTAAATGAAAAGGAAAATAAAAATAATTTTTAGTGTTTACAATTATATTGTTAAAAATAAAATAAACATGTACATTAAATGTATTAACTGTCATAAACATAAACCCGTTTTAGTTTCTCTTTAACAACAAGATCCATCAATTAAATTACTATTAATATTTTTAACGATAGCAACCATCACAAATAAAACTAATCTTAGACATTTTAGAATTAGGTACGCTTAAGCTCTGCCTAAATTTAGTTGGCCTGTCACCGTAGAATAGCACTTGCTTACCGGCCATTTAAATTAGAAATTTTAGTTTTAGGTTATTTAGCGGCGGCGGGTGCACAGAATTGAGTCCACTGTCTACCTAGCAAAATTAAAATAAAAATATATTTAAAAAAAAAAGTATAAATTTAAAAAAGTAGACTAAATACTTAATGCGCATTTGTAGAAAGAAATAAAATATTTTCTGCAACAGAATAACAAGTTTGAGGAAGTTTGGTGTCAGTGGCCTAAAGTCGGCCGGTCGCGGCGAAAATTCCTCCGCTCCTGCGCCAACGCACGCAGAATGTTAAGCGTGCGTCGGCGCAATGGGTGATTTATATAGAAATGTTTTGTACGTTTTTATATGCATCGGAAGGTGTTTAACATTTTTTAATTTAGCAGCTAAATATTAGGTAGGTACTTCATCGTTATAATACGTATTAAAAATGTTGACTTCATCTTTGTCGTATAGCGTAGGTCCGACGCATTGCATTTGCATGTATTATACTTAGGTATATTTTACTTGATTGTTACCTATATCGACTTCGTCTATGGGGTCTTCTGTCTGTATACATATCGTAAGATTCGTTTCTTCGGCTACATTGTGAAAGCTGTAAAGCTTTATCACAATAAAAACAAATTTGTCTATGAAAAAGTAATGTGAACAATATGGATTTCGCGGTACAATGTAACAAAGTAGTTAGGTCCTACTAAAATGTTAAAATACATATTTTATATTGTGATGCATTTTTAAGTAGGTATACGAGTATATTAACAAAACCGAATACAAATTAACTAGAGGAAACCTAAAATTAAAGGAAATACGTTAAAAATTTAATTAAAAAATCACAAGAATCATTTCTTTATACAACTAAGTTGAAAAACAAGCATACTGCCCTCCTGATGGTAAGTGGTAGGTAACATCAGTCACCTATAGTATGTACATAATATGTGGTTCTTGTTAGATTCGTAGCAAATCTGCAATCCCCACAAGAACCACAGTGTATGCCAACTTGTGACATAAGATGTAAGTCACGGTTGCCAGTAATTTCACCGCCATTTCTTACCCTTCAAATCGGAAAACAGCAATGCAAGCACAGTTTTACGGCAGATATAGGTAAGACGGAACTAAGGTACCCAAGCAAGCGACCCTGGTACAGAGTCTCCCTCCGGCACTCGTTTAGAAATTGTTTTAAAAAATAACTCACACTTTCTGCTTTGGCTAGTGTGGTAAAGTTATGAATGTATGTACAATATCGAATGGTGGATGGAAAGGATCGCCTTGGAGACACTTCCTGTCGGTGCATTCTACGCCAGGCGCCGGTGAAGGGGACTCGGGCCAGCCTTTGTTTCGCAGCTCGATGTAAATGTTGCTAAACTAGTCTCTGACCTTTAGCGTTCCAAATATAGACTTTTTGAGCACAAAGATTATAATTAAGTTTGGTTGCTGGCATGATTTAGATAATAGAAATAGGTAGAAATTAAAAAATATCTACTACCTACCTACCTTTACCTATGTGATCCTTGTGTCACAAGTAAATCACAAGGATTGTGATTTGCTCACGAGACAACGATTGATCTATCTTTATCTCAACAAAACTCCAAGAAAATACCACAATACTATATCTACTAAAATCATAGACACTTTTTTAAAATCATCCTTGACTAGAATAAAAACACGTAAAGCGGAGTAAGGCCACCAAGATCCCCTAGCCCGATCCCCTAGGGGATCCACGGGTTACTGGCCTGCGGCGCTTGAGGATCTAGGTCTTGATCCAGCTGCAACATTTTTTTACACAACAGGGAAGCTCTTTGCTTTCACCTCACCTGATGGTAGTGGCAAAAAGTCCGCAAATGGAAGCGAGCTACAACTGGATTAATCTATAACTGAGGAATTAGCTATCTTACCTCTTGTTGTCGGTAAACCACAATATTACGAGTATTAACATCATTATGGCGTTATTATGGCGACAAACTTAGGCAAGACGGTGGTAGCTATCCACGCTACCAAACCAAACCAAGCAGAAAAACTTTTACCTTCACGGGGGCTCGATCCTGGACCCCCAGATCAATGACAGGTGGTCGAAGGCCGTTCTTAACCACTAGACCACGGAGGCTGTTAACATAAAGTAAAAAAGCAAAATTCCCTAAATACCTTATACGTCCGTCTATATTTGACGACTTCTTTTATAGTGTCTGCTGAAACAGTTTTTATGATGACTTTGATAATGAAGTTTTATTGTTGATAACGTTAACGTAAGAAGCATAGCTCCCCCGCTCCTTGCTATTAGCTATAATATCACAAGTTTTGGTACCCCTGTTATCTATGTCACTCTTCGAGGAGAGGTCAGCATTCCGAACGAGTGGTAAATTCAAAATAGAATTTATTTTGACATTTTCAAATGTATGCTTAATATGAAATAAAAAACATCATTTCATTTGATTTGTAGGCTGATGCTGGAAATGCCAACCGCGGGTTCAAGGTGGCTATCAGTGAAACTGCTTTAAAGTTCAGTCCGCAAGTCGCATTAGAAACCTTTGACATTAAAAACCGGTCAACTCAACCAACATGTTTGTCTATAGCATAAAACTTATAGGTTCCGTTTATACATAGCTGTTTCTTATCATTATAAAGTATAAGTAAGTAAGTTATATGTAAGTATCCAGTTCCTTGATTGTATAACGTAAAATCTATCAAGGTGGCTTTTAATTTGGCAGTCAAAGTGCATCTATCTACGAGTATTACTGCTTTATAAGGCAGTCGGCACAGTCTTGTACGCTCGACGCAATGACTGTCAAATTAAAAGTAATCGCGATAGATCGCTTCTGAGACAGAAATAATGTGCAGTCTGTTGTTGTTAATATACCACCGATAGACGCTTCCGCACTTCTACAATACTAAATTGTGTACGGATTCACAATAAAACATGAAGATGGGGAAAATTGCGACTTTATTTTCTCACGGCAAGATGACAAGACAAAAACGACTAATATAACAGTAATAGTGTCAGTCGCAAACGTACACATTCCAATAAAATTGTTGTAAAGAATCACAATACACTCCCGGGCTAGGCTGCGAGTGTGCAGCTGCAAAAACTTTACCACTCAAACTTAGAAGGCACTTTTACTAACCGGCCAGAGCGCGTGGTTTTATAGGGACAGGGGCTAACTTCAAAATAAGGAACTTCATTTGCATTTGATTTTGATGCCTTAGGTGTTGCCTGAGCTACTTCAATAAGGAAATAAGCGTTGAAGAGCTCTCAACCTTATGCCGCGCGTCGTTTTTACCCGCGCCACTCTCCCAGTATTATCTGTACCAGCTATAATTTGAAGCACAAGTCCCAAGGGCCAAACGAAGCGTTTTACGTCGTCAGACCCTATTATAACTACATCACCAATCTTAACATAGACAGACTCTTTCGTACACTTCTGCATAAGCATTGATAAGTACTCGCTGCGGAACCTTTGTTTTAAATCGTCACTCAATTGTTTAATGTAACGATATCGAACTGTCAAACTTCAAGCATCTATACCCACCAGATCAGCTGTACGTGTGAATCCTATTTGAAGAAACATCGATGATGTGAGACCTTTCACATGCTCTGTACCGTCGGCAATATAAGTAAGTTAATTTTTTAATTTTTAACTGTTCTATGTGAGCTTCAGCTTCACATAGAACAGTTAAAAATTCTCGTTCATTGAGCGCGGCTTTGCCTAAAACTCTTCTCAGAATTTCTTTTACCATACGAACCATACGCTCCCATCATCCGCCCCACTATGGCGCTGGTGGTGGTATAAAGCGCTATGATATTTTTCGGACAGAGCTCTTTGCTTTTGCGCAGCGTTAATAGGAATTCTTCAGTACTCAACGAAGTGCAAAGCTCTAGGTGTATTGCCCGATATGTAGCACATGTGAAAATAGCTATCCAATCCTTAATTGGCACCACATTTCAGTAAAAGGGTAGTTCTTCGGGTTATTTGCCTAATTTCCATGGCAATTTTTTTTTCATAGCTGCACAAATTTTATTAATCTAGAATTAAATATTGTTACGCCGATAGGATAAGAAGCTTCCGGCATGGTTTTCATGGCCTTAGAAGCGTTTTCAGCAGCCTAAAAAGTCTAAAAACGCAGTCAGGAGGTGCTCTATCACATACTAGGATATCGAAATTTTACTCAAGTTGCCGTTGTTTTCAGGCGACTGAAAACATGTTTTCAGTCCGTTTCAGGCTCACCTCTATCGAACCACACCATAACCTGAAAACCCGTTTTCAGGCGTTTTTAGGACCCCTTATGGGCCTTTGAAGCACACTTCGATATGTGACTAAATGTTCAATAGGAGTGAGTGAGATAGCACGATAAGAAAGAGACAACAATAGTGAGCACCTCACAGATATAAAAGATAGTTAGGAATGCATCTAGAAACTTCTAGGCGTGCTGGCTGACAGAGATAGAACATGCTGACAGAGACAGGACATAATCGGGCATACGACGGAACTTTCGAGAAGAAAAGACAAACAATCGATTGGGTACGGAATGTTTCAGAATAGAACACTCTCGAATGCCTCGAATGTTTACCGGTTCTACTATGTAAGCGCGAAGGCGTACCACGGAACTCTCGAGAAGACAAACAATCGATCGGGTATGGAATGTTCGAGAATAGAACATTCTCGAATGCCTCGAATGTTAGCGCGTGGGCGAATGCCGATGGACAGTTCTTTCCAAGAGAGCAAACCGAGCGGATCAAGAGATACAAAGCGACTTGGAGCGATCATCTGCGAGATGGAAGCGTCTTACAGTGAAGTGTTGTGTGTCCATAGTGCTTATAGTGGTTTACAGTGTTAAGTAACTTAATTAGTGCTTAATTAAATCTTATCTCATAATTGTCGGTGTTTCGCAATTTTCTATTAATTACCCATCCCACAAACGTAACAGTATTAATTGTCCTGAATATTTTGATATAATTTGCAATGTTCAAAACCCAAAAGCTTAAGAGTTAGAGCCATTTCAAAAACATCTTCACCACGGAAATTAGTATCATGGCATGGAGATTAGAATTGCTGCCATGGAAATTGATGCTGTCATGGAAATTATAAAATCTAAATTTTATATAAAAAATCAACTTTTTAAGAAGTATAAAAGTCAACATTTACATAAAAATGCTTTTTTTATTAATTACAATTATATTTCAGTCTTAAATATTTTTTTTGCAATGCAATTATGAATACTAACAAAATTAGGTAATAAAATCCAACTGTCAAATTCTGTCTTTTGATCTATGGTCCACTAAATCGGTACTTTGCTTTCTGAACTGCTGTGTGACGACTTGTCGCACCAAATGCACTCATTCTTGTTAAAAACATTTACTTGACCATTATCTATCTGCGATTCAGTAGCTGTCAAAAATGTGGCCGTTGGTGTGGTTGGGTCTGAATTAATTTTTGAATGACCTCTCGCATATGCTCTTGCCAATGTAATTCTATCCTCTGACTCTACTTCGCTGCTTAAAGTCTAGAATCTTTTCCAACTGCGTGTCTCCTTTTCCGTCACTATAGGTGTTCAGATGAGAACGATTCCAAGCTCGTAGTATGTCCTCAGGTAGAGCCGACGCAACCATTGGGTATAAGAATGCTTCAAACTTATCTTTAGTGACGCCAAGTGATTCTAAAGATAGTATTTCCGTCATTAATTTGTCATGCAACTATCTAGTTGACATCTTATAGTCAGGTTTGCCTTGGCTAGTAATGAGTTTTAGCAGTTCGCTAACGTAATGTTGAATGATAACTTCATATTTCGCGTACCTTTGCTTGAGCTTATCAATCACCATCGGGTAGTTGGTCGCTGAGGGTGAGAAGCTTTCTACTAGCTCCACTGCCGAGCTCTACACTTTGCAAAAGATATTGAAATTTATCATCATTATCAATATTGCTATCACTATGAATTTTGACGAATTGTGTCCAAAACTGAAGCTAATTTTTCACTATTCCTTCAAATTTAGATAATTGCAGATTAGGCAAGCGAAGTAATCGCTGTTTCGTACTTGAGACTGCGCTAAGCCTATCTTCTTTGTCGTCACAACAGAATTCTGCATTTTGGTTATTACTTTTATTTAATGCGGCTACCTTTAACTGTAGTGCGAAACTGTCACTATCATAATTGTCTACAGCCTCCAGATCGGCCTCTATTTCAGCGCTCTTCTCCTATGAGTCTAGCCATAGCGATAAAATACTGTTCTGCACTACAACAAGTTTCTGGTGTATTTTTCCTAATTTCGAAAACTCACTTTTTATACCTTCGGAGTCCTGTTGTTCAATGCATCTTTCCAATTTCTTTCTGCAAATGGTGAAACGGCATCTTACTATTTCCTACGTTGAATTACACGTTCCATATTCACGGTCGCCATATGTTGTTGTTAATATACCGCCGATAGACGCTCCCGCACTTCTAAAATACCAAGCTGTATACTGAATCACAATAAAACATGAAGATGGGAAAAATTGCGACTTTATTTTCTCACGGCAAGATGACATGACAAAGTAAGTAAGTATTATTATAATGGTAAAGGTTTTTTACTAAAAAAACATTTTGCCAGCGTCACGTCAGCTGATAATATACGTTAAATTTGATACGAAAAGATCAAAAAATATATTAAGTACCACAAAGCGCTCAAATGGGCGATCTAATCCTGAAACAAAGAAATAATATTGTTACAGCCTAATCTACAATTAAATCTATAAACAATTAAGTAAATAAACATAACAATTACAATATTTACTTTTTTAAGATTACTTTAAAAGAGATAATTTGGAAACAACACTATCTACCTTAAATGCTAATAATGCTAATGTTACTAATTATATTAATAGTTTTTGAGTCCAGCTTACATAAAATAGTCTTAATGTACGTGGGAAGAAAACGAAAATTGTAACAGAGTGCCTAGTGCGAGTTTTATCGAGCTCTACTCGATCGTAAGCTTCGAACGCGTAAACGCGAATTTGTATGGAATTACAGTAGCGCCATCTAGTAGCTGTTTTCGAATGAGACAGCTTCATCTAGTGACTACTAGATGGCACTGCTCTAATTCCATACAAATTCGCGTTTACGCGTTCCATGCGTGTGATCGAGTAAAGCTCGATAAAACTCTCACTCCGCACATTCCAATAAAAAGGATGTAAAGAATCACAACACAGTCTTTATAGTGATGAGGTAAACTGTGTTTAAAAATTCACTAATCAAATCGTTGTGGCTTTTAAGCGATTTATCGCGACGAAACAAACTCTATAGTAATTGGAAGTGCCTAAGTGATTGCATAAAATGAAAATTGAGACATTTTTTGCCAAAAACCTTTTTTTGTAAATTTTTACACAAACGCCGCGTTCCTGAGAAAAAGGGTGTTGACAGGCAGACGGACAACGTAGTGCTGGGAGTATATTATGACATCTTAATTCCAGGCAGTTTTCTGAATTGCTATCAGTGCCTTTCTTTTACTCATTATACAAAGAGAAAGAAATGGCATTATAACAATTCAGAAAACTGTCTGGAATTAAGACGTCATAATATGCAGACTTTGAGCATGCCAACGCGGCTTTATAATTTCCTCTGAAGTATTCACAACACCGAACGTACGTTTTCACCGTAACCGACCGCTGTTTTTAAGCGCGTTTTAATATGCCCTTTACTGTTTGTCTATACGTTTTCAAGGTTTTGTCCATTACGATACGTTTTGTCGATATTAATGTTTACACTGGTGGCTAATAGTTAGCTAGCCGACAGTGCTAGTCGACGTTGACTATATAATGTACGTTGCCTCGTTGCCGTGAACAATCATTCAATTTATCTAATTGAATGAGGTATAATTCTTTTTTCGACAACAATGTTGGCAAACATACAGTTTGCCCACCTGATGGTAAGTACAATCGCCTCTTGTAGAGCAAACTCAAACCCATAAATCTTTATTCAATATATACCTTCACAGGCCCTCACTGACGTCAAACAAATAACAAGAATCTAATTAACCAACAAATTAAATAAAAATGTAAGAAAGTAAGATATAAGCAATGTATTATTTAGTCCTCGTAGGTATGTTGCATACATCCCAATCGTAATTAAGATGTATGCAATGCAAATACAAGTAAAATGAAAAAAAGTTGACTCTACACCTCGAGAAGAACTTATTATATGCCTACTTTCGATTTAATACGCTTAACTGTTAAGCTTATTAAATCGAAAATAGGCATATAATAAAAATACAAAGAATAGTCATAAAAAAATTTTTTTGTTAATCAACAACCTTAAATATTATTGCGGTATCCTGTTACACCCGGTATAAGCAATATCTGAGAGAAGTGCGTGAACTTAGCTTATAAATTGCTCTCACTGAACGTTCTTTGAAACAAAACGCAGTACATTGTTAAATATTAGAATTGAGAGTTCAAACCCAATCTTTTTTGTCCGTCATGTAATCAGACACTTTATAATATGCTTTTTTAATAAGTACATCTTTGATTGCATCTTTAAAGAAGATTGGCAGGCCTGGTACCCATTAAAATATGAAATGTAGGATACTGAATTTTGGATATTATGTTAAGGATACTAGTTTACCTATTTTTCTTTAATTAATGAATTTCTATAACTTTTGTAAAGAAAGAAAAATTGATTTCATTATTTCAGTAAATATTGATAACAAAACGCATCTAACTGACATGCAATATTAAAACGCGAAGGTAAACAAAACAAGAGCAACTATTCAATTCGTTGCAGAAATATCGATTATTAATTAATCCACTCATTTTCATATAATTGATCGATTAATGACAGTTACAGGACCAAAAATACTAGAAAATAAGAATATTAGAACATAAGAATATTACTTTTCTTGGTTTGGTATTTAGGTTTTAGTTAAATAAGATGTCTAAGGAAATCTAATTTTAATCGATAAACCTATCGATATGTCACATGACCGACTGTTACCACTGTCAACTGTGAATGCCAACGTCACATTCACAGTCAGTGTCAGTCGTGTCGTGGGGATGCGTTCCGAATGGCGATGATATCGATGGCAGCGCGCTAAAAGTCGTTCGTTAAAAAAAATCCTTCCTCAATCCATAATAACAATAACTGTAACTCGTAATGTCAATGTCAAATTCAATCTCATGTTCTGACATTTGAAACGTTTTGTTAACTATTAATAACGTTTTGTTATCTCTGTACTCATGTTCATACCATAATACTTTTCAAATGCGATTATCTTTTTATTTACCAGTTGTAGAAATATGATGTGATTACCTTTTTTGTTACGTTACTAAAGATAAAGAAATACGTGGTATTTTTATCACCATACACTTCGTCTGATTACGGTACCAACATTGTATGGCTTCTTGCCAATCTTCTTTGTTTAAGCTAAGTTCTTGTATACAACCTGGGATTTTATTGTAGAAACGTTTACACAGGCCTCTAAAAGAATTATTAATTTTTTGGAGCCTGGTATTTGGTAAAGCTATCATATTCTTTTGTCTAGTATTAACTGAATGAATATCCCTATTTTTACAAAACTAATGAATATTCTTACGAACATATATTAGATTCTCATAAATACATATATTGCGACGCTACTGTCATAATACCAATTTCTTTGAACTTTTCTCGCAAAGAATCTCTCATTTTAAGGTTATAAATTGCTCGAATAGCCCTTTTGTGCAGTACAAAAACGATCTGAATGTCGGCAGCATTTCCCCACAACAAAAAACCAATACTAATTATAAAAGTCATTTACGTCAGTGTATTGTGGACAGTAAACGTATCATGTATATTGAATCCTTAAATTTCGTCATCTACTTTTGACGCTGACTGTACGTATCGTGTTTTTTAAAGTTATTTTCATGTGCCTACCTATAATAACGCAGGTGTATTAGGTATTAAGCCTACTCTATGATTCAAAAACATAGTTTTTAGGTAAAGATGCAGCCAAACTTGATTTAGAATTGTTATGGTGACTGATTTATAATTAAATAATATGTGTTCATTGACTAGCTATATTCGGTTCATTCATTGGTAATTTGAGTCTTTTTTTACAAAACTTATTATATCTCCCAAAGTAAAAGTCCGAAATCCAGAAATTAGTTTTTTCTCTATTAAACATACGCGTAGATGCCATAAAGGCTATAAAAATGCAACTAAAGCTATCACTGCCTCAGGGCGTCTCTTTCGAACTTGAAAAAATCCTTAACTGTTCATTCACCGGTCAGACTACCCTAATCTGAAGATTTGGCGCAATCTCTTAGTATGTTTTAAAGTATTTATAAACCTGTAAGGTATGTACAGTGATCATCTCCATAAATGCTAAAGAAAAAATTTCGGTTTTTTTTAATAAATCAACAACTTCTGCTTTAGTCTCTTCTCTTATGAAATCAGGTGTTAAATCCATATCTGAATTAGATGAACTCATTGTGTTAATACAAATCTCTGCTATACGGAAGTAGGTATAAACATAACTCTACAACTCGAAAAAACAAATGAAGATTGGATTTCCGCTTTCACGCCTATTTTGTTTTTTTTTGGCCGGCCAACTATTCAGCCATTATTTTTCATTTTCATGAATGAAAAAATGGTAAATATTTTGCCCAAATCTCTGTTATTTTAAAGAAATACTTGAAAGTAGTCGTAGTTAATAAAGTCATTTAAAAAAATATAGGTATATAGATAGATTCTTTAATTACTTAATACTAAACTTTATGTTATTTCAATTTTACATCGCGCTGTAATTGAGTGGCTGTATAGAAAGTTGTAGCATGGTTCCATAGAAATGTGAAAAAAGAGCTAGCTAGTTTCTTTTATAATTTAACAGCTGCCAGTTGAAAACAAATCACCCTAGGGATTTAAAGTATTACTTTCAACCCGCTCCTCGGGCAACTTCAGACCTGCTTTCCGAATATGAGTAATGAAAACCAAATTATTTGCTTTGTGTTAATAATAATATAATTCTTATAATAAGTATTCATTTCAGAACTCAACAGTGTGCTTAGTGCGAGTTTAATCGAGCTCTACTCGATCGTACGCATCGAACGCGTTAACGCGAATTTGTATGGAATTAGAGCAGCGCCATCTAGTCATCAGTAGTCACTAGATGAAGCTGTCTCATTCCACAGCAGCTACTAGATGGCGCTGCTCTAATTCCATACAAATTCGCGTTAACGCGTGCGATGCGTACGATCGAGTAAAGCTCGATAAAACTCGCACTCCACACTAGACTTGTGCAGAATATATCACTGAGAAGAAAAGAGAGATATGTATCTTTTGTATCTTTTGGGGAAAAAGTCTTTTCGCATTATAGTATGTATAAACTTGTAATAAAATCTCTTTGGCTATACTATTTGTATCTGGCTGGTTTTGGTATCATTGAAAGTTTAAATTTTAAAGAACATAATTCCAAATTCAAATTAGGAAAATGTGTGATTTTCATTTGTTTTTCGTACCGCCAAGATGAGTGAATCTAATGAAGAAATTCGATACATTTTAAAATTTAACTACAAAAAAGGTAAAAATGCAACGCAAGCCGCGAAAAAAATTTGCGATGTTTATGGACCTAGTGCAGTGTCTGTGAGAGTAGCACAAATTTGGTTTAAGCGTTTTCAATCCGGAAATTTTGATGTCAAAGATGCACGTCGCTCTGGTCGCCCTATTACAGATAAAATGGATGCCATTTTTGAAAAAGTGGAGCAAGATCGGCATGTCAGTAGTTACGACGTAGCTGAAGAACTGGGAATTGACCACAAAACAGTTTTGGCGCATTTGAAAAAAACTGGGTACACAAAAAAGCTCGACATTTGGGTACCTCACGAGCTCACTGAAAGAAACCTAATGAACCGTGTACTCATTTGTGATTCTTTATTACGACGTAATGAAACCGAACCATTTTTGAAGAAGCTGATAACTGGTGATGAAAAGTGGATCACGTACGACAAGAACGTGCGAAAAAGGTCGTGGTCAAAGGCCGGTCAGGCTTCACAGACTGTGGCGAAACCCGGGTTAACTCGCAACAAGGTGATGCTGTGTGTGTGGTGGGATTGGAAGGGCATTATTCATTATGACCTGTTACCACCAAGCAGGACCATCGATTCTGAACTCTACTGCGAACAACTGATGAGATTAAAGCAAGAAGTTGAGAGAAAGCGGCCGGAATTAATCAACAGAAGGGGTGTGGTTTTTCATCATGATAACGCTAGACCTCACACATCTTTAGCCACTCAGCAAAAATTAAGAGAGTTTGGCTGGGAGGTGTTAATGCATCCGCCGTATAGTCCTGACCTTGCACCTTCAGATTTCCACCTGTTTCGGTCTCTTCAGAATTCTTTAGGCAGTGTCAGGTTAACATCACGAGAGGACTGCCAAAACCACTTGTCGCGGTATTTTGACCAGAAGTCCCAAAATTTCTATAGCAATGGGATCATGTCCCTACCTACAAGATGACAAAAAGTTATCGAACAAAATGGTACCTACATACTTTAGTTAAATGTAAATAAACTATATTAAAAAATGTTTTGAATTTTCTTAAAAAATGCGAAGAAACTTTTTCCCCAACCTATTATATCACTCTTTTATATCACTATATCACTTCTATATCACTCGCTCAGTTGAGTAATTCATGTTAAAGATTGATGCTAGAGAAACTAGATCAGTAACTCAGTATTTCTTTATTTTGTCAATGAGATAATGAATGTGTGCTCTGTGTCTATTAATCATTCTTTTATATCACGATTTATGATGATATTTGTTTTTATATCTGTTTATATGTTTTACATTACTAATAATTTTTCTGTTCATTACACTGTATTTTGTGCGCGCAGAGCACCGCATTGTCAAATTAACGATTCTGCTATGTGTTATTTGTTATTTGATTTTCTGTCTGGAAAGCTTAACTTACTTGGGGACGCACAAAAACTTATGAGACTACAATTTAACTATAATAAAATGATTAAAATATTGATCATTGCTTTGAAATTGTCGGACGCTCACGCTTGTGTATTAGCTTTAAAAAATACATGTACTGCATTTCCGCCATTACGTTTAAAATTAATTATTGATATTATACTGAGGTTATGCTGGTACCTAATTTTTTTTATAGTTAACGATGACTGATGTATATAATGTGAAAGGTAAATATAAGGTATATTACCAGAACGCACGGGGATTGCGTACAAAGACATCCACATTTTATACGGGTTTGTGCGGTTCTGAATATGATATTATTATTATAACGGAGACATGGTTGATGGATGGCATCTGTGATGCGGAGCTGTTTGACGATCGCTACGTGGTTTGGAGGCGCGATCGTAACTATGCCGTAACCAGTCAGAAATATGGAGGTGGTGTTCTTATAGCAACACGTCGCGATCTCGCTGTAACCCCTCAACCATCGTTTTGTTCGAGTGCCGAGGATCTGTGGTTGTCTTTAACTCTAAAGCAAGGAGTCACTAATAGGCAGTTACGTGTTTGTGTTCTTTATCTATGCAAGCAGAATTTAGGATTGAATTTTTCTCAGCAGTTATCTAATTATTTATCTAAATTGTGTGAAATAGTTATGCAGAATCCATCAGATATATTTCTCATAGCCGGTGACTTTAATCTGAGTGGCATAAACTGGTTATTTAACAATGATGGATCTGTTGTGCCCTCTAATTTTAAATCAGATGATGAAGTCCGTCTCATAGATGAAATTAATTCTCTCGGTTTAAATTTATAAAGAATGCTAGTGGAAAATTCCTTGACCTTGTCTTCTCCAATGAAAGTGTAACTGTCGCGGACTGCAGTGATGAACCGCTCGTGCCCATAGATCTGCGTCACGGTGCCCTGTCCATAGATCTGAATTTTGCCGATTTTGTTCCTTTGGACAGTGCTCCGCAGGTTAGGTTTCTCTATAATAAGGGTGACTTTGAAGTTATTAACAAAAAAATAGCAGAAATTGACTGGTATAAAGAAGTTCAATCTAGATCCCTCGATAGCGCACTGGATTATTTTTATGATGTTTTTACATCTCTGAGAGATAAATATATTCCATCTAAATTGATAAAAAATAGTCAATTCCCTAAATGGTATTCATCCGCATTAAAGAAGGCAATAAAGGAGAAACACAAATATTTGAAGAAATTAAAGATTTATGGCAATAGTTCGGATGAAGAATCCTTTAAACTTCTTCGCAATCGTGTAAGAACCCTTGTAAAATCTTGCTATCGTAACTACGTTGACTCCGTTGAGTGTTCCATTAAAGATAACCCTAAAGCTTTCTGGTCATTTATTAAAACTAAATCCAAATCCAATACTATTCCGAGCTGTTTTAAATATGGCGATGTAGTAAGTAATACCGGAGATTCTATTTGTAATTCCTTTTCTGATTACTTTAGCTCTAATTTCTTAATTAGTAATGATTCACATAAATCTTCGCCTCCATCCTCATATTCGATATCAACTACTTCTGACATCTCTAGTATTGCAGTAAATGCAGATGAAGTCGCTAAACTTCTCTCTAAATTAGATCCTTCAAAGTCAGCTGGACCGGACTCTCTTCCTGCACGATTTCTTATAAATTGTGCTGCGACTATATCGCTACCTCTATCTTTACTGTTCAGAAGATCATTGATCGAAGGTTCTGTACCTGATATATGGAAGCGCGCTTTTATTACTCCAGTACACAAAAAGGGTTCTAAGACAGATGTTACCAACTATAGGCCAATCTCTAAGCTTTGTATTATCTCCAAAGTCTTAGAAAGAATTATCTACGATCAGGTCTATAGGGCACTCCAACACTCTTTTAGCTTCACCCAGCATGGTTTTCTAAAGGGCCGTTCTACTGTATCCAATCTTATCGTTCTCAACAATTACCTTACAGAATCAATGGATAAGGGGTCCCAAGTTGACGTTGTCTATACTGATTTCAGTAAAGCGTTCGACAAAATTCAGCATGGACTGCTTCTTTCGAAACTCAGCGGAATTGGAATCAGTGGTGATTTGCTGCGATGGTTTTCATCCTACATTAAAAATCGGACACAAGCGGTGGTTGTTAACAATTATATATCTGGATGGGTTAAGGGTCCCAGTGGTGTGCCACAAGGATCTCTGCTGGGACCTCTCTTGTTTACCATTTTTATCAACGACATTGATAGCTGTCTTCAATCATCGCAGTTGCTATGCTTTGCAGACGATATGAAGATTTTTAGGTCTATAAACACTGAAAATGACGCGGCCCTATTGCAGGATGACCTTGTTAGCTTGAGTAATTATTGTGTGGACAATTGTTTGGACCTTAACCCGTCGAAGTGCAGTGTGGTAAGCTACTCTCGGAAGCGAGAATTAGTACCATTCGAATATATGTTAGATGGGGTTACTCTGCAGCGCAACATCAGTGTACGTGATCTTGGAGTATTTCATGACAGTAAACTTTTGTTTGATTTACATATTGATAATGTTATTTCAAAGGCCTCTAAGGCCCTTGGATTTATAATGCGCTGTTCTGTAGATTTCAGTAATATAAAAACACTTAAAATATTATATTGTACTTTTGTCCGTAGCCACCTCGAGTATGCTTCGCAGATTTGGAACCCGAGATATCAAAGATACATAACGCGTATCGAAAATATCCAGAAGCGATTTATGAAATATTTGTGTTATCGTGCTAAAGATTGCTACGCCTCTAAAGAGTATTTAGATTTATGCCGAAAACATCATTTGCTTCCTTTAGAAACTCGTCGTGAAATTTCCGATGTAGTGTTTTTATTGAAGATTGCCTCTGGCTCTGTGGATTGCCCAGAGCTGGTTTCGCAACTCTCGTTGAGGGTTCCCTCTAGAAATCTTAGATTACACCCCCCCCCCCCCCCCGTATGTTCCCTGTGTTTCTACAAACTACAGACAGAATACATATCTCTTGCGGGCGGCCGACAATTTCAACGCATTGTCAGACAGATTAAATATCGACTTGCTTAACAGCACAATTGCGTCAACAAGGAATCTTTTGAGTCAGCAATTCTTTAGATAGTCAATTAGTACTACTGTGTTTTTAAAGGTGTTGATCTGAGTTGTGTCGTATTTGTGTGCTGTAACCTTAATGTGTTGCGTACATTATATGTAATTTAACTTGTAAACTATTTGTGAGGACCTTTAATTGGCTCTCTGTTGCTATTCTGTTACTTTTAAATTCATTTGTAAAAGCTGTTGGTTCTCCGAAAAATAAATAAATAAAAAATCACTATATCACTCGCTCAGTTGAGTAATTCATGCCAAAGCATTAATGCTAGAGAAACTAGATTCAGTAACTCAGTGTTTCTTTATTTTGTCAATGTTCTGTGTCTATCAATGGCTTATTAAACTTTTATTAACTTTTTGATTATTTGGAGTTTAGTATTCATAAAGAGATTTATAATTAATTTGTATTAATACTTCTAATTATTTTTTTTTCTTATTGTTTTCAATATTAATAAATCAGTCACCTGATTTCCCTTCATACTTGACAAGCTTAGGACTGTCAACCTATTTCAATGCTCTCAGACATCTCAGGCGAGTGATAAAGTTACTGAGCTAAAGATATATTTTAAACTGAAGTGATATACTGATATAATCACTCCTTGCGTCCGATATATATCTTTTGTATCAATCACTCCTGAGTTACACAACTCTACTCCACACACAGAACGTGGCACCCTTTGAGTGCTCAATTTTTTTGTCGGTGAAGTCGACAACCACACCATATCATAATATTAAACTTGGCTTCCTTTGTCACATTTATGTTTTGGTGAAATTATTTTGACGTTTACCATTCGGCGTAACTGTGAATTTGTAACTTGATGGAAATGAATTCCTAAAAGGCGTGAATGAAAATAAATTGTACTTTTTTATGATTTATTTTAATTTAAACATCTGTGTAATACAACAAACACAATATTTTTATAAATCAACAATATTTTTAGAAAAATTAACTTAGAAACCCATGTCATATAATTGTTAGTAAAAAAAAGAAAAAAACTTACTATCGATGTTTTACGAGAAAAACAGGACAAATCTTTACCTGAAAAGGGGGAAATAGTAATTATTAATAAAGTATATTTCTAAACACGTAAAGAAATCTTTTATTCTAAGTACAAGGAAGCTACTGGCTTTGATCTCACTAAGTGATTACTTTATATTATCTGTGGTAATGATTAGGCGAAGGTTCTTCTACTATACCAGTTTATCTTGCCTCAAATTATCAGAACACACTTTGACGTTAATCACATTTCAGATTGAAAAGATGTGCATATGGATAAAGAGGAAACACTAAGGTTGAGAGAATTCAGAAATAGGTATTTGTAAAATGTATTGCTGTCGCGCTGTGTGCCCGAACAATCGTTGCGATCGACCAATCAGAACGCCACATTATCACGTCATCAATCAGTTGAATGGCAATATAAGCGCTCCGATTGGTCGACCGCAACGGTTCAGTTTCGATTCGGCTGTAACTTATTAGTAGAATTAAGCCTCTGAGCGCGATAGAGACAAATACAGCTCGGACCGAATATACCTAAAAAATATACATACACAAATTATACGTTTCGTAGTCCCCACAGATTTAGAGTAGGCTAGATACCACCTGTTGCCCGGCGCAGCGTGCCCCGAGACGCCCCGAGTTTGAGCAATGCTCAAACTGACCGCGCTTCTACTTTAGTTGGCATTCTAACGTAACGTTGACGAGTCCTGTGGTTGAAAACGTAAAAATGCCAAATTGCGCAAATTGTAAACTGTAAAAACTCTTCAAAAGTAGTAAATAGTGTCAATGGAGATGTATCCTATCATCGGTAAGTAACTTTGTTTCACAAATAGCTGTAATTCATTTTAAAATCAATTATTTATGATTTGTTGTGATATTCGCGTGATACTACTGCGATAAATTCGTATTTGGGAATGTTGATATATTTATTTTACATTGCGGGTTTGGCTTTGAAAGACCATCATCGGGTGTTCTGGCCGTACGCAATGAATTTTAAACGACAGAATCACTTCAAAGTAAACAAGTTTCGTGGTACAAGGGCCTTTATCATTCGTCTGTCAAATTTTGCGATTAGTGATGTACAATGGTTACTTTCAAATCGATTCAAGCAATCGAGCTATCAATTCGGTTTAAGAACAGAATGATAATTGAGAGACCAATGAAAATGCATTTTCGAATTAAGTATAGATAGGGCATGATTGTTTTCAGTTTTCCAAGCGATCCCATTATAAAAAATAAATGGATTGAAGCGACAGGTAATAGAAATTGGTTTCCTTCACCACACAGTACAATTTGCTCAATCCACTTCAATAAAGAGGACTATGTAATCAGCAAAAAGTTAAGACGATTATCCGGAACAGCATATCCGAAAATTTTGGTGCTGAATACGACACAAAATGAAGAAGTAAGTGGATAAGTGTTCTATGCTAATGACTAATGACATATACCTGCTACTGATAATTATGACATTTATTAGTAATTTTGAGATTCTATTCTATTCTTTAATGAGCCTACTTGGTCAAGTCTGAATCAAGTGCGCTAAAAAAGAAATAATATTCTATTTTACAGAAAGTTTACCACCAACGAACAACAAATGAAAATACGTCATTTTCTGATTTAACCAGAAAAAGGAAGCTATTACAGGTAATTTAGGGATCAAACACATTTTGTTACATCCTATCAATTTTATTATAGGTACATGTGAATGTTTATTAGTGTGTCTGTGTCTCAATGTTTGTTAATGTGTATGACGGATTTGGATGAAATTTGGCACACAGATAGTTTTTAAACGCGCATCGTCTCTCGTCGAAGTCTGTTGGCTCACTGAGCGAGCGCGGCGCATCGCGCGTTGCGATTAAAACGATTCTTTTTTGTGTGTACATCACTAAATGACTCGCGTGACGTCATAGTGAGTGGGGATACGGAGGCACGCTCGGTTCTCATACTATTTAATGAACATGTGGTATCTAGCCTACTCTAAATCTGTGGTAGTCCCCTATTTTCTCCACGAAAACTAGACCGATTTAGTTACTTTTTGCGTTAAAAATTAAAGTAAGGTTGTGTTTCTATGAGGACGCCAAAATTCTAGCCGCACGCACTGTCTCTGATGAGACGGTGCGCTTGCAGCAAGCGAACTTCCGTCTGGAGGCAGAGCTAAAGGTCCAGAAGGAGAAGATCGCCGAGCTAGAGGCGAAGACGAACGATCTCCAGGGGAGGAGTCCACCACCACCCCGCACTCCAACCCCAGCGAACCCAAACCACCGGGACGATTCTCTAGCTCAACTTAACATCGAAGAGCTAGAGAAAAGATTGATGGGGCGTATGGTTGCGCGACTTAACGCCAGGCTCGAGGGGTTAGAGCCTAGGCTGAACCCCGAGCCGCGCCTGCGCCCCTCCCTGGAGCATGAGAGAAGAGCCGAGACAGCACCCGCTCCGGCTACTGAGGTGGAGATGTCTGCCGTGCCCGCAGCCCGGAATCCTGCGAAAAGCACTCCCTCTGTGCTTGAAAACGCGGGTCCCCCCAAAAGGCGCAGACCAGTAAGGGCAAAGAAAGCCGCTGCGGATAAGGAGCCACGCCGCCAGCCTCATCAAATATGGAGGAGGTTTGAACCACGGTGGTGAGGCGTAACCAGCGAAGAAGACGGAAAGAGGATGGCATCCCGGCATCTACCACCATGCCGAAGCAGCCTCCTCCACCCCCGAAAAAGAAGGCCCCTCCTTGGCAACCCGAACTGCGTACGCCGAAAACGGCGGCGGTCGTGCTGACACTGCAGCCAGGCGCCGAGGAGAATGGCCACTCATAAGCTGGGGTGATTGCGGCCGCCAGAGCCAAGGTAAGCCTCGCGGAGCTGGACATAGAGGGTGTCCAGTTCCGTAGGTCCTTGACTGGGGCGGCCGTAATCCTCATCACGGGCGATGAGAAGGAGGCGAGCGCGGTCGACCTCGCTGTTGCCCTTAAAAGGGTAGTCGACCCAAATGTTGCGCGGGTAACCGTCCCAACAAAGATGGCGGAGATGTTGGTTTCCGGACTGGACGAATCCGTTCAGCCGGAAGAACTAAAAGAGGCACTCGCAAAGATCGGCGAGTGCCAAGTCAAGGAGGTCCGGGTGGGGGAGATCCGCCAGGGCCACTACACCATGGGCACGGCATGGACGTGCTGCCCGGTGGAAGCGGCAAAGAAGATCGCCTCTGCTAAGAGGCTGCTGGTGGGATGGTCCGCCGCGAAGGTGAAGCTCCTCCAGCCCCGTGCAATGAGGTGTTTCAGGTGCCTCGAGTCAGGGCATCTGGAGAATAGATTGTAGGGCAGAGGTGGACCGGAGCACACTCTGCTACCGGTGCGGGGATGCAGGCCGCAGAGCGTCGACATGCTCGTCGCAGCCTAAATGCCCATTATGTACGACGGCTGGGAAACCGGCGGACCACCGCCGTGTGGCTCAGCTGCTTTGTCAGCGGCGCACAACACCCTTGGCGTAGCGGGAGTCCGGAAACGGACGCATTCACGAGCAGGGGGTCAGCGGGAACAAGGCCCCGCTGTTGTCCCCTTCCCCCTGTCTTGTGACGGACGGAGGAGCTGCGGGGGTTTTTAGTGGGTACCACCGGGCCGAGTTCGAACCGGGGAGTCCCACATATCCTCGTGGTTTGGCTCGACCACGAGGAATGCGTAAAAGCATTTTCCCCCTCCCAAAAAAAGGCTGTGTTTCTATGTCTTGCTTTTTTTCATATAATCTCGTCAAATTTCTTTGTTGGATGTTTGATTAAAGTAGAAAATTGGGATGATGACTGAATTCTAATTTTTACGTCTCGTCATTAAATATTAAAATACCGTAGAAAAAGATGCGGTCCTGTGACATCAGAATTAAAATCGGCTTAGAAATACATTAGATACAAGCATATTAAGTTGTTAATTTGAAGGCGATTAGGCAGAGAGATCCGACATCAACCGTGACGTCATTGTTGAGTACGGCCATATAAACTCCTTGTAAATTGCCGTTTTGCTAGAAAGAGATGGAGAAAAATCTTTAATACCTTATATCTTGGTTGTTTTTATAGTTATTCGAAAACCGATTTTTTTTCTATGAATATTATATGAATGAGCTTCTATTAAAGTAAAAAAAATTTTTTAGTCTTCTAACCTATTAGGCCAATTTTTCAGGTTTTTGAAAGTTTATTGGATGTTTGAATATAGCAGAAAATTCGGCCAATTTTGCAGGCCTTTGAAAGTTTATATCTCATTTTAAAATTAACTTTATAAAAAAAGGAAAACATCGGAACATTCTAATAGTAGCCACTGTTTTTTTTAAACAAAAACAGAACAGCCATTATCCAGGAAGGAAACAGGGGACTACGTTTGTATGGAAAAACGACCCTCCTCTATTCCAATCTTGACAAAAGCACTAACGCAAACCAGACCGAGCATAAAATATTTCTACGAGGCGTTTGTAATGTGTATACTATTCTTCTAACAAAACAGTGTTAAAATTTCCACGCTATAATTATCCAGCTTGTTGCCAAATTAAAGTTCTGTTTTAGGGTTCCGTAGTAAACAAGGAACCCTTATAGTTTCGCCATGTCTGTCTGTCTGTATGTCTGTCTGACCGCGCTTTAACTCAGAGACTATTAGTACTAGATAGCTGTAATTTGGTATGGGTATGTATATTAATCATACCAAAAAGTGGTGGAAAAAACATTGAAAAAAATTTTTTATTCTCAACTAACCCATCGTGTGGGGTATTGTTGAATAGGTCTTTAATTAATAATGTAAGGTTCAGAACACCATTTAGGGAAATATTTGGATTTAAAGTGCAATTTTTTGTTAGAGTCAGTGTCCCCCCCTCTATCTGGTAAACGGTTATACATATATGGACACGTGAAAAAAATTACAACAGTAATAAAAACTATCAGAGTTGAGTACTAAGTACAAACTAAAAAGTTATAGACGACTAACTTAAAAAATGTACTCGGAAAAGTAACATTTCATTGAAAATTAGTACTGAATATAAATTTACGAACCACGTGAAGTTAAGGAAATATAAAATCATTGCAGCTTTAATAATAATAATAATGCGTAATTTAATAGCAACGTATTTAGTAATCTGTGGCAACGTGTTGTGAGGTGTGAGTGTGAACTTAAAGTTGGCATTTGCAACTACGGAACCCTACACTGCGCGTGGCCTGACAAGCACTTGGCCGGTTTTTGAGTTATACTACTAAACATTGTGATAGCGAGAAAAAAATACCATTTACATCTTAACGATTCACTAAATCCTCCGTACGGTTGACTCCCTCTGCGCCATCCCCCACGATAACTAGCACCAGTGAAAAATATTTCTTTGTTAATAGTTTAACAAGCCATACATCATGCCGTTCAGTGTGCTAGGCTGTCGGACTGTTTTTATTCTTAGATTGAGGGGGAAACAAGCATGCTGCCCACCTGATTTTAAGCGGTTACTTAGTAAACAAACTCCAACAGGCTTCTTTTTAGGAAGGCTTTGCCTTAGTGTGCTCAACAGATCAAAGCGGTACTTCACACCGGCCCGAAGACTAAAATCCCAAGTACATAAAGGGTACTGCTGTTATCTGTAGGCGAGAGCACTAAAGTTGGATCTTTTGATTGACGCGGTCCAGAACTCCAGATACGCGCGGTGCGAATTGTCGGCGCTCCCAGAGTTATAGACGGTTTCGAACCTTAAGTCTGAGGAGAGACTTTGCCTCATTGCGTGTGTCTTACCGTCTGTACTATGGGGAGAAACGGCCACGTTTCACCATAGCACCGCTCTCCATCAGAAGGAAGTCCATCCTCACACCCTAGAACCAAAATGGTCACGTACGGTATGGTTCTCGGGACATTTTCTTCTCCCGCGTACGCTTAAGTCATGGAATGAACTCCCTTCTGCGGTTTTCAATAAGGACTACATCATGGGTAACTTAAAAGACGGTAAGAACATTGGTGGGTTCTCCAGCCATGTTGGCGAACCGATGGATATAAATCAAGAATTATTTATCTTCCCTCAGTTGATTCTTGACAAATGTATGAAAAGCACCAAATTCCTCCCTTTTTTCTAAAATCGGATGTATCCAAAACCTTCTTCTCCTTTTTCTTTCTTTATTGAGTTTTATGTAATACGCAATGATAAGCTTTTCTTATCAAAATTCATGACGCACGTCCTGCAGCATGGCCAGAAAAAACACAACTGAGCCGTACCTGGGCGCTATCTCGTCTGGCGGTTTTGCCGTGTCATACAAAGTCGCGCGGTTTCTTAAACGTACAGTAAGCTCCCATTCAAGCTATACATTTACACTACTAAAACAGCCGTTATTACGAGCGACATAAGAACGATCCAAAGGTCAAACAGTATAGCTTGATAAGGAGCTTACTGTACGGCTAACACGCCGTTACTATAAAAAAAACCATGCCGTAAACAAGAGGCCCAAGGGTGTCTTGCTGTTCGAATAGAATTAGATTAGAATAGAATTGGCGATGTAGAGGCAACTAACACCCTCGAGCCTCTACAACTTCGTCGTGACATCGCCTCTCTTAGCGCCTTTTATCGAATGCTCCATGGGGAATGCTCTGAGGAGCTCTTTAACCTTATCCCTCCCTCTCCATTCCTTAACAGAAACACGCGTAATGGCCTTCGGAGTCATCCGTACACTGTGTCCTCCTTTTCACACCGTACCAAGAAATTCCAAGATTCCTTCTTCTGTCGTTCATCCCACACTTGGAATTCTCTACCTGCGCACGTGTTTCCTCCATCCTACAACATGGGTTCCTTCAAAAGAGGCGTGAAAAAGCCGGCCTTTTGGCCGGCAAGGGGCGGGCAGGTAGGAGAGTGGATGTCGTCCCTACTCTATCTGTCAACTCATTTGGGCCTCTTTCACCGCTTAACATCAGGCGGGAGGAGGTCATTTGCCGGGCCATCCATAAAAAAAAAAAAAAAAATAGTCACAAGGTCGTTCAACCCTGACAGGGAGCGAGCAAGATCATTGTACAAGCAACACATAGGTACGGATTACAGGATTATAGTAAGATGTATTGTTTTTATAAACTTGAAGCATGAAGATGTTTGGAGAACGAACTATATATTTAATGTAGGTATATATTAAAGTCGGTCACTATCAGTGGGGATGAAGTCTGCATCGGTGTTAGCCTCAATGGTGGGGAGGTCGACGTAATAGTGGAGGCCGACACCAAGCGTAATACAATGTTCCCGTGGCACGCATTTTTGGGGACGTAGGCGAAAACATCGTAGGTCAGTGTAGTGTATTTAACTTAGGTCGTCCAGTGGATGGATTTATCGAACAGCTTGAGCTGTGATATTGGCGTTGATTATGCGAAGAGCCCTGGTGAAAGTGTACTGCAGCACTTTTGTCGCGGTTTCATAATTTGTAGGAGTTTACATAGGCGGTGGGTGTTTCGGTCAGATGCGTAACGCGGCGTCCTCGGTGAGCGATCTCGTCGCAAACGCGAAGCGGCGCGGCGCGGCGCGAAAATAATAAGCAGTCGGTACCTATTGACATGGCCTAAGTAACCAACGGCATGTAGGGTGCGACGCGGCGCGACGCGAACTAAAGCGAACGCGATCAGTTGGTTTAATATTTTCGCGCGAACTGGATGCGGTGTAGTACCGTCGTTTTACTGTTCATAATTTTCCAACAACATTAGCGTCCGTCCGTCCATGACAAATGTTCAATGCTCACCAGTGTTGCCAACTCTCTTGAGTCTTGATATTTGCTGTAGTATTTAAAAAATAGTTTAAGTATGTATTTAAAGAAATAATTTATTTTACATAGGTATCCATTCAATGACACCGAAGTAAGTAATTTTTAGATGCGTTTAGCATTGCAAAACAAAGTTGAAAAAAATTGACTAGACTAAAAAGTCACAAAAATTACCTTCAAAACATATGTCACACACATGTGACAGACAGAAGAGGGCCAAAAGTCACAAAAATGTGACTTTTGTGACCATTTGGCAATACATGTTCATTGAACGGCGGCGGCGCGGCGGGGCGGTGCTGGTGGCACGTAGGACAAAGTCACCGCGTTGCACCGCAACGCGTTGAATTCGCGTGTACCGAATCGAATCGCTTCGCGATCGCGTTCGCGTCGAGATCGCTCATGCGGCGTCCTCGTTGAGCGATCTTGATGCGAACGCGAAGCGGCGCGGCGCGGCGCGAAAATAACAAACAGTCGGTGCCTATTGACGTGGCCAGTGGCCTACGTAACCAAACGCATGTAGGGTGCGAAGCGACGCGACGCGAACTAAAGCGAACGCGATCAGCCCCCCTAGACAAATGCCACACGCTAACTTTTCTGCAGTCGTTCCGCAGAAAAAATGTATGTAAATGACATTAGCTTACGATAACATCACGCTATTTTTTCCGCAGCTAATGTCATCGCCATACATTTTTTCTGAGTCACAAAAATTTGACTTTTGTGACCATTTAGCAATACTTGTTTGACGCTGCCTAAGGGCGGTGTCATACGCGGAAAGGGCGAGTTGCACACGCCTGGGGTCTTGAGAAGATCGTTCACATAGATAGAGTGAGAAGCGCAAGAGGGCGAGCATAGGTGGTGCAGAGCATAGAGCATCACCAACCCGGATTGAACGGGGTTGGGAGCTGGGGGCCGATTCTCAGTTTTTTAGAGATATCTCTAATTCGACATATCTCTATTACATTGCATCTCTACTAATAATCTCTCAAAAATGTCTATGATATGAAAAAATCGTATTCTCGCTGGCAATAGAGATGTATGTCGAGTGATGGTCGAATGACTATGAGGGTGCGGTCCGAAATTTGATATCAGCGCTCGTGTGCGCGTTTTGCGTGCAAAAAGTCGGTTCAAAATTGCTCATAATATGCGCATTTGTAAGCGGTATGACAGAAAAGAGGAGTGCACTGTCTCTAGAACTGTCAATGACAAAGTTAACGTTAGTTTCCCGCGGAATTTAATTTCTTCGAATTATTTTTTTCATTAGGTATATCTACAATAGATACAGAAGTGCTCTGTAAAGATACTGGAGGGACAATACACGTCGCCCTTCAATTTTTCTTTTCAAATAACATTGATTGATCAAATTGACATTTGACAGACTCAAAGATCGAAAGCTCGGTCAAAAATTGATCTTAATGCTTACGTCCGTGAGCAGTGCAAACGATTTGAATGGGTTTTTTTGTTTGCATGCACGCAACCACACCCATAAAAATGAATGGTTACGTTTTGTTGATTTATACGATCAAAAAAAAAAAACAAAAAAAGTAGCGTCAAGTTGTCATCAAAGTTACTTTCTCAAAGCAGACTTTGAGCATGTCAACGCGGCTTTACGAAGCGTATTGTGAACCTTTTTCACATCCTTCGAAACGTTGAAATGTGTCAAAACGTCGTGTTTTGTATTTGTAACATTTTTGAATATTTTTAGAAAACAGAATTATTAGAGATGCAGACAGTAATAAATCTATAATGGACTATAAAAAACAATACCCCACTTCAGCACAGAATTCGTGGCTCTGTCAGTTAAAGGTTGAAGAACTTTGTAAAGCCAAATTTTCGGGGACTTTTACTAAAAAAATCCGAACAAAAGTGGAAATGTATAGCAGAGGAATTAAATTGTTTGGGAGAAGTCAATAAAACTTGGATTGACTAAATATATTACAATGTTAACTAATTCTTTAGATAAGCGAAAGTTCTTAAATGCATATATGTAATGGTAATTCCACTAAAAACCGAGCTTCTTCTACTATACATTAACAACAGTTGTTATAATAATCATCGATTATTCATATTAATTAAATGTGTTAGCAATTAAAATACATACATAAACTAAAATCGTAAAAAAAGTTCCAACAAATTATGTAAAACAGACACAGAAATAACCAATTACTGTAGCTCGTACTCGACTTTTCAAATGTCGATTGCTGTCTACCACTCGTGACATGTCGAACGCTAGGCATAGACATATCTCTAACGTGACATTTTGAGAATACGGAAACTGAGAAATATTCGACATCCGCCATTTAATTTAGACATATGTCGAATTCGACATTATCTCTATGGCTTGAGAATCGGGTCCCAGGTCCCTTCGATGTGATGGCGAAAGGTGCGGCTTGACAAGTAGTTTCGAAAGATAAGCACGAAACAATTCGGCAAGCCTAGTTTGAATAGCATAAACAGGTTAATTGTAAAACACCGGCAACCTTGCAGGATAACCATCATTAACTGCAACGTTTGTTTTACGAGTATTAAGATAACTCAATAAATTGAACAAAAATCCATTTTTGAGTTTTTATTGCAATGACGTGACATTGATAAGTCTATGTTTCATTTATAAACGACTAGCTGACCGTATGCAACTTTGTTTGCATTATAACTTTTCCCGTCAGATTTTTCCCGTAGGAAAATTACCCTATGTCCTTCCCGTGGTATCGAACTATCCCTATACCAACTTTCATCAAAATCGGTTCAGTAGTTTCGACGCCCATTCAATACAAACAAACAATGAAATCTTTCCTCTTTATAATATTATAGACGACGGAAGTCGCTCGCGCGCTGTGCGCTTAGAGTTACAATCATTCTAGAGGTATATTAAATTAATATTTATTTTTGTATGAAAGTAAAATCTAACCAATTATCAAAAGTCGTAGCACAAACGTTGTTAGTCCAGTAGTGGAAGGAGTTTCGGTTACGAAATTTTTAAAGTTCCCAAATTTTTGATATTTTATCTAAGGGTAGTATTTAAACGAGCGACTGTAAATGAAAAATTTAAGATACAAAAATAATTAATTTGGGTTATTGTACTACTAAGTGAGCGACTGACTGCGAATGACGATAAATGAACAGAACAGTAACTTATAAACATTCATTCGAGTTACTTCAAATACAAAATGAGGAGCTTCATAATATTTGAGAGTGACATTCAAACAAATATTATGTCCTGCATTTTTTTCAGTATTTGGCAAATTATTTTTTTATGTAGAGCTTCATTTTATCTTAAATGAGGTGTTTCGAATAGAAAAACCACATTGAAAAATACCATAATGAGCAGAGCACTTTGGCTCTAATTTCTTTTAAATCATTGTAATTAATTTTTGAAAATTAATAACGAGAGGAGGATTGGAGCCACCCCCTGTACCACTCTCCCCCCTCTCGGCGATGTATAGTTTTCGAGATATTAATTTTTAACACTTTCACAAACCTAATCTCAAAATGTATGGGAAAAGGTTAGGTTGTGTTTATGTTAATCATGTTTGTGCCGCACCTTGAACCTATTTAAGAATTAAAAGATGTTAAAATTGAAAGATTTTAATAATATGATTTCAGTGGTATATGTTCCCATAGAATAGTAGGTATGACGCTGCGCTCGCTTCGCTCGTTCCGCTACGCATGGTCATGTTCTGAACCTAACCTACAGTAGGCAATTTTGTCCCCTATTTTCTTTTGTGATGGCGGGGGGCTGCGCCCCCCCTTTCCCCTGCCCTTTTGTACACCAAAAGATGCCGTCAATGTATTTCTAGTCGCTCACATAGTAATTTAGTGGCACGTTTAAAATTTTTTATATCCAAAATCGATTATTCTAAACACACTTTTTGTAAGCTCATTCTGTATTTTATTATTAATTAATATTCGTCGTCAGTTTAGTTAATTTTTCGCCTACTCAAATTCATACCGCTCAAGTTATTAAAATAGTATCTCATCATCAGTCGCTACCTGTTTTTTTATTCGATCGGTTTATTATTCCCCTTTATCTAATACATATTTAAGAGTTATTTTGCAAAAAGTTAGAAATATTTAATGGCTGCTTTAGGTAAAATTAAGATAGTTTTATAATTCGTAAAAAAAATTGTGATTATAAAATTTAAGTGGAGGAAATATACAGGATCTAGTATGAAATGATGATATTATTAAGTTTTTAGAAATTTTATGCACTTACCTGCTTCATACCGAAACTGAAAAATGTTTAATGTATTCGTTATTGTTAGGACAAGGTTTGTATAAAAGAAAATATTTGAAAAATTATTATAGGAAAAAAATGTATTTAGGATATCACGTAAAAGTTACGCACTTGACAGATTGACATTCAGGCTACTCCAAATCTATGGTTTCTTACAGTGTTGTATTGTCAATAGGTTTTTTAGTATACCCGTGCGGGCCCGGGGCGGGCAGCTAGTTTTAAGAGGATTGTGAAGTAATCGTGCGCGGCGCGAGTAGGTATTTTCTAAAATGCTATCTGTTTCACACCGCTCGGCCTCCCGTCTGGCGTTTACACCACAAATACAACACGCGCAAATTCTCACGCACACAACGACAGCAGCGCGCGACTCCTCGGCGCGAGAACTCGAGATCATTATTTTACCGTTTGTAATGTTTTGCGTTGCTTAGGTATTCCTGACTGCCTTTCCGCTCGCAACTTTGCCTTCTTTATTTTCGTTTTTCGTGAGGGAATTTTGTTTTCCCGTATGAAAAATTATTTTATAACCTTATATTACTCAGTGATAATGTAGCATTCTATTAGTCAATTTTTTTTTAAAATCAGCCTTGTAGTTTTTAAAAATAAAAAATAAAATAAATAAAAATAGCTTTATTTCTAAAAATCATTTTAACAATAATTACGCCGAGACTTCCCAGTGAGCTAGTTTTTGAGTTTATTCATTACAAACAAAAATACAAATCTTTTCTTTATAATATTTTAGTAGATCATCATCATCACAGCCCATATACGTCCCCACCGAGGGGCTCGAGCCTACCCTATATTAGGGTGATTAGGCCTTAGTCAACCACGCTGGCCCAGTGCGGATTGGTCGACTTCACATACATCATTGAATTTCTTCGCAGATGTATGCAGGTTGCCTCACGATGTTTTCCTTCACCGTAGGAGCCTCAGACAAATGTACATATGAAATTCGAAACGAAAAACACATTGGTACATGGCGGGTCTCGAACCCCGACCCCCCGATTGGAAGGCAAGTGCCGAGTCCACTGCGCCACCGACGCTCCAGTTTTAGTAGATAAGTTTCGTAAATTATTTCAGTATTCCTTTGAAATTTATAGTGTAGGCACATACTTGGTATCCCTACCAAGTCCTACTTTATAGGACTGAGCTTTTATTTGTTATGAAAGTACCTATCTATCGTACATTTACCTGTCTAAAGAAAATGACTTTTTGTAAGATGAGTGTTATACTGAATTAAAATAATTTTCATTTGAGATGTGAATCAACAATGGATCCTTTTATGAAAAAAATTAACACTAAACATAAAATGACATTTACAATTGTTTAAACAAGAACAGACCTCTTGTTAACTTAAAAATAAATAACAAAAAATCTATTATTTTAGATAGATAAATTAATACTTTTACATACAAACTAAATAGGAGCAGGGATTTAAAAAATATAAAGTAATAATTATGCATCAAATAAAAAATACCTCTCATTTTTATACACTAATCTTGGGTAGTTATACTAATAGTCTTAGAATTCTCATTTTTACAACCTCCGGGGTCTAGTGATTGAGGCCACCGGATGTTGATTTTTCTGTGGCCGGCTATTCAGATATTATTTTTCATTTTCATAATTTAAAAAATGGTAAATATTTTGCCCAAATCTATGTTATTTTAAAGAAATAGTTGAAAATAAATTATAATAAAGTAAGTTAAAAAATATGTTCTTAACATTAAGTTATTTCAATTTTACATAGCGCTGTAATTGAGTGGCTGTATGGAAAGTCGGAACATGGTTCAATAAAAATGTGAAAAAAGAACTAGTTTCTTTTTTAAAAATTTGACAGCAGCTGTCAGTTGAAAGTGTTTCTCCCTAGGGCTGAAAAGTATTACTTTCAACCCTCTCCTCAGGCAACTTCAGACCTACTTTCAGAGTATGAGTAATGAAAAAGATATTTACTTTTTCATGTATAAGGTATTTGTGAAGATTAATAGTTCCGACTTGAGTAATAACTTTCACTATTGATCGATATATCGATATTACTTTCTCCTCCCTAGGCGACAATAACTACGATAACATTATGTCACATCACTATCACTACATTGTACCCCTGCCCCCGACCCGTATCGTGCGATAGAGAGAGTTGCAAGAAATGGTCGAAATTGCCTACAATTCCTGTTTGAAATATTGTTTCGGGCGATAACTGTTTTACCCCCCTAAACCTTTATGAAATTAGACGCCTTTGGTCTCATTAGATTCAGTATACTTTAATCTATGTTTGTACGTTTTGCTTTTTTTGTAATTCAGTATAATTTAGTCAAAAAAAGACAAAAATGCTCAAGGTAGTTTTAAAGTCGAAAATATAGATATTTAGATGCTAATAGCTTATATTCTGAGCAATATTTCTTCAAAATCAAAACGTACAAACCTAGTTTTTCATGATATCTATAAGATTTCCAAAAATTATGAAAATTGGACTATGTTTAGAGGGAGAAAAGCGTTATCGCTTTTTGTATGAAAATTTACAGCTTCACAATCCTCTTAAATAAAATTGTTTAATTTTGAAGTGGCGCTAGTAAATATATATGTTTGTAGTAATATTGACCTTTAACTAATAATAAAAGGCCTGAATTAAATAGTTCGTGCGTAAAATTAGGAAAGTTACAATATGTATAAAACCGTCGCTTTTTGGTCAAATTTAGTCGGATAACTACAAACTTAGCCCATGTTTTGGTTTTTTGTTTATTATTAAATATATAATACTTTAATATTAAATATATGATGCTGAAATTTTCATGATATATATTTTGGAACATGCACTAATTTTTGATTCATACCCTAGGCTTTAATTACTTTCATGCATTTTGAGTTTATAATGACGTTATAACCAATTAAAGTTAAAGTATAATTATTTAAAAACGGATAGTTATATCCAGACCAGATTCTTGAAGCTTTTTATTTTTGATCGGAACAATAAGACCAATCAAATACCATTTTTAGTGAGCTATTATGTTTTCTCATTTATGTGCTAGAATGTTTTTGGGGTTTCCTGCAATACGTGATTACTCCTAAACTGTAAATATTTTTTTAAAAATTATGTCACAAATAGGTACAAATTAAAAGCTACTCATGTATCTTCATTTAATGGGCGCACATTCGATTGTTATGCAGAAACAAGTTTCAGCAAAACATTACTCCAGCAGGAAACAAAATATCTGTAAAAGCCGAACACGCACAAATTTCATTATTGGCTCACATTTAGACACAAATATAAGCTATCCGCCTATATAAATTATTGATCTCTCGGATTTTTAGTTTAGAATCTTCCTGCTGGAAAAACGTTACTCCAGCAGGATTCGTATTTCTCATTTTTACGCGCATTTTTTTACTTCGCGCACATTTATAGTAAATTACTCTCTAATTATTCATGAAACTTAAATTAGCTTAGAACACAATTTCCTGCTGGGAATACACACACGACACGAACATGATTGGGGATATACTGTATGGGGATTATGGAGCTCGCACGTCGACCGGGAGGAAACGCCGCAGTGTCATCACTGCGACGCTCCAGACGACATTGGCGACGCCAGCGCAGTGAACTCAACGCTGCGCTGGGAGGCGGAAACCTCTCGTTGCCGAGCATGGTCGTGGCCATGCTCGGCGGAATGGGGGGCTGTCGCCTCCTTGTACGAGGACGTCATTTCGCGAAGGAGGCAGCGGGAGGCAGATCCTCAAGCCGCTCCCCTCCACCGCACACACGGATAGGCGGGAGAAGGCGGGCATTCACTCAAGCAATGCCTGTCTGATGACCCTGCCGCGAGGCCTGCGTGCACGGTTGGTCCCGCTGCCATAAGGCTTTTCCGTCTGGGGATTGTCCTGGTGTTCCCGGACAATCCCCCCTTGGCGATAACCCAACGAACTGGTCGGGCAAGCCCAGGCGCGTGGGTAGAGGTATCGCACGGTGAACCCTAACACACGCGCTCAAAAGAGAACACCGGGGGGTATTATTGAGTGGACCCGGCACTCTGCCGGGTTAGTCCCACACACGCCCGCCGTCTAGCCAACAGTCGGGTAGGGTGCGGTCACACATTTCCTCCCGAAAAAAAAAGGAATGTAGAGCAAAAATGGCAAATATTTCATAACCTTCTAACTGAACGCCAATTTTGACAATTTTGCCAACACATGCTAAGCACTTGAGAACACACTTTATACGAAGAGAATGTTATTTAAGTTGTTGTTACATTATGTAATAATATATTACGATATAAGTGCGGTATGTTGGTTATAACTCACGAGGAATTTCAGTAAATTGCGTAATAGAGCCGAGTGTGTATAACCAATATACGCACGTATATCGTACGACCTTTTTCAACACACTTGTGAGGAAAAATATTTAATAAACTCAATTTTTGAAATAAATAGCACAAATCATTGTCAATGTGTAGACAAAATTAAATAATAGTATGAAAATATTCGTTTGAAAAATCATGTAGTGCGTTCATGTCTTTTATGTTACCTACCTCTAGCTTTTTTTTTAAATATATAGTACCTACATTACTGGTGCGGCCGGCAAGTACAGCATTGACGGACTCTGTGATGCGTGCCTCTATAATACACGCGTGTTTTATGGGCTGCTTTATGTATCTAATACCGGTAAAATTAGATCCACTTTACGAGCAAGTGTGTTGAAAAATAGTTAACGCTAGCAAGAAAATACAGTACGCCTCGATAAAACAACTACTCACTCACTCTAAATGACTGTACAATAAAATAAAATAGTTACAGTAATAGGTGGGTACCTACTTCAATTAATTTTATTAAGAAACAATGTATCTACAGTCATTTTGTAAAATCGCTTGACAAACGAAGTTCAAAAATAATAATAATATATAATCCTGTATAAAAACGAATGTCAACCAATCCGCACTGGGCCAGTGTGGTTGACTAAGGCCTACCTAACCACCCTAACATAGGGTAGGCTCGATCCTTTTTAGGGTTCCGTAGCCAAATGGCAAAAACGGAACCCTTATAGATTCGTCATGTCTGTCTGTTTGTCTGTCTGTCTGTCCGTCCGTAGGTATGTCACAGTCACTTTTCTCCGAAACTATAAGAACTACACTGTTGAAACTTGGTAAGTAGATGTATTCTGTGAACCGCATTTAGATTTTCACACAAAAATAGAAAAAAGCAATAAATTTTGGGGGTTCCCCATACATAGAACTGAAACTCAAAATTTTTTTTTTCATCAAACCCATACGTGTGGGGTATCTATGGATAGGTCTTCAAAAAGCATCAACAACGAGTTGTTCACATCAGTCGGATAGGTATATTATTCGATATGACAAAAGCGTATGAAAGGGTAAATTTCGATATTCTGTTAAAGAAGCTATATGCAATAGGCGTACGAGGTCCTGCACATAAATGGTTTGTTTCTTTTGTTGAAGTAGCAAATACAAAGTTATGTTGATTGAAAACTACATAGTGTCTGTCTGTCAATGTTTTTGTATTGCATTCTATTATTAGACATCCGTCAATACGATATAATGAAGACTGTTGTGACAATTACTTACATAATTATATATTTTTAAATAACTATAATATAGCATGTTTTAATAATACTAAGATAAATATCTGATTTGCCCTTGCCTCAACACACGCGTCGCCACTGCAACCAATTATCTCAACAAGGGTTATGGGCCCAGGGATTGAGGAGTAAAGGGCTCACAAGAAGTTCGCGTAAGTAATTGATAAAATTTTGGTATATGGTTTTTCAAAATATGAGTTCCTCCATAAGAATTGAACCTTTGACGAAAGATAATTTTGAAAGTTGGAGGAAACAGGCAGAAGCCATTTTGATAAAGAATGATGCTTGGAAGTTTGTGAACGGAAAATTATTAAAGCCGGCCGAAACAGAAGTGGCAGCACTTGCTAAGTGGGAAGAAGAAGATGCAAAGGCAAAGGCCGATTTAATTCTAGCCATAAGTGCATCAGAACTTCGCCATGTGAGAGGATGTACCACATCAAGGGAGGTATGGTTGCGCCTGCAGTCTGTTTATGCGTCTCGTGGACCAGCAAAGAAAGCTACACTTTTAAAGAGGCTTTTGATGCACCAAATGGGCGAAACTGGAGCTAGAGACATTCGCGAAGATATTGGAATTTTTTTGACACTGTTGACAAATTGGAATCTATGGACGTAAAAATACATGATGATCTTTTATCAATAATGCTATTATATAGCTTACCGGGAAGCTACGATAATTATCGCTGCGCTATAGAGAGCAGAGACGAACTTCCTAATCCAGAAATACTGAAAGTTAAAATACTGGAAGAATATGAGTCTAGAAATGCCAATAATGAGCAAACTGATGGTGCGCTATACGCTAGTCGAAATAAGAAATTACCATTTTTAAAGGCGAGTTCAAGTGGACAATATAATGGAAGAAATGAATTTCATAACATGAGATATAATAATAATGCGAATGAGATGGGAAGAAGATATGATAGGAGAGTATTGACTTGTTATCGCTGTAATCGACCAGGACACAAAGCTCCTGAATGTCAAATGCAGCATTCTAAACAGATTTATTCCCATAATGTAGAGAATGAAGATAAGGAAAATAAAGGTCTAATATGCTTAAATGTTCCAGGTTCACAGCGATGCAATATGGTTAATTCTTTGAAACAACAATGGGTATTGGATTCGGGGTGTACGTCCCACTTATGTAATGATGCACAAAAGTTTGGTAATACTCTTGAAGTTACTGAAGGTAAACTTAATCTTGCTACTAACATGAGCACTGATGTCCAAGGTAAGGGCGTAGTTAGACTATCGGCACTAGGCGAACGTTCCATAAATTTAGTCGATTTTAAAAACACTCTTTATGTGCCAGAGCTAAGAGCGAATTTGATTTCTGTTTCGAAAATTACGGATTCTGGTTATGATGTACATTTTACGAAAAGTCTTGCTCGTATTATTGATCATGATGGTGAAACTAAGTTGACAGCTTACCGACAGGGTGATTTATATTGTTTGCAAGAATATGCTGGTTGTTCTAATGCTGTAACCGATTTTGATACAGATTTATTTTCTTGGCATGAGCGCTTAGGTCATCTGAATGGTAAGCAAGTCGCCCGATTGTTAAATAAATTAGGTAAAAATGTGACATCAAATGATTTATATGCATTGCGTAATTGCAGTATTTGCGCAAAAGGTAAAATGTCTGCATTACCATTCACAAAGTCAAATGGACCTTGTGATGAAAAATTACGGGTGGTCTACTCTGACATTGTAGGACCTATGAAGTGTGAGTCGAAATCAGGCGCAAGATATTTCATTACATTCATTGATGATTGTACACGTTGGTGTGAAGTATATTTTTTGAGAGCCAAAAGTAAGGCCCTTGAGGCATTTAAGATTTACAAGCGACATGTTGAGAATATAATTGGATCGAAAATTAAATATTTTCAATCGGATAATGGTGGCGAATATTGCAACGCTGAATTTGATATTTTTTTACAACAGGAAGGAATATCAAGAAGATTAACGGTCTCTCATACTCCGCAACAAAATGGAATCGCGGAGAGAATGAATAGGACTTTGGTTGAGATGGCTAGGTGTATGCTCCTAAGTTGTGATTTGTCTATGGGATTTTGGGCTGAGGCGGTTGATACGGCATGTTATATTAGAAACCGTTGCCCTACAAACAGTTTGGGGGGAGATATCCCCTACGAAAAGTGGAATGAAAAAGATGTAAAGATTCATTATTTACAAAAATTTGGCACTAATGTACACATTTTGAATAAGAGCCCAAGTATGAACAAATTTGATGCTCGTGGTATAGAAGGTGTGTTTGTTGGATACCCTAAGACAAATAAAGGCTTTAGGATATGGATACCTGAACAAAGAAAGTTTACAGTTTCTAGAGATGTCAGATTCTATAATACTGTTTATACGAAAAATGACAGCCTTGACAAAAATTTTGAGAGTGATCATTATGTCAATGAAACTGATAAAATATTTATAGATATTTCTTTTTCAAAAGAATCTGATAATTTACAATCTGATGAATATAATGATCAATCTACGTGTGAAATATCTAGAAATAATGAATATATTGAATCCCAATCAGGAGAAGAATCAGTAGAAGATAATAGAGATAATGATGTAAACTTGAAAAGAGGTAGCGGAAGACCAAAAATTGTGAGAAGCGGAAGAGTTGGAAGACCAAGAAAAAATTATAGAATGATAGAAGTGGATGAATCTGCGTCTGAACGAAGTGAAATGAGGAATGATCAGATTCTAATAGATAGAAGCAATGTTGAAGATGAGTTTACTGAAAACACTGTGGATGGTACAGATTCTAGAGACTGTGCAGATTTTGTGGGAGTGGCAGAGATAGCACTAGATGATGCTTTACAGAGTGATGAACGTCCAGAATGGGAGGAAGCTATTCTAACAGAAATAAAAAGTCTTGTGGAAAAGGATACATGGGAGATTGTAAAGAAACCGGAAGATAGGAATATAGTAGGTTGCCGATATGTCTTAACAACAAAATTAAATATAGATAAAACTATAAAGAAAAAGGCGCGACTTGTTGCGCAAGGATTTAGTCAACGCTATGGAATCGATTACGACCAAACCTTTGCACCAGTAGCGAGACTTGATTCAGTAAGACTATTGATGGCTCTGGCTATGGAGTTGAATCTAGAGATTCATCAGCTAGACATCAATACAGCCTATTTAAATGGATACTTAGATGAAGAAATATATATGCAAACTCCCAAATTACTAAAGGAATGTCTTTTAAAATTAATACATAATAAAGAGGAAGAGCCAAATATTGTTAAGCGTGCGAGAACTATGCTGGATAGCATAAATATGGGTGGTGATACATGCTTATTAAAGAAATCCTCATATGGGTTAAAGCAGGCAGGCCGTCGATGGAACAAGCGATTAGATGTAAAGCTTAGGAACATGGGCTTGTCGCAAAGTTTAAATGAACCATGTCTCTACGTAAGACAACAAGCTAATGAGCACCTTTTTGTTTTAGTTTTCGTCGATGACATTTTAGTGGCCTCTCAGAGACCGGACCGCATAAGTCGATTTAAATCGAACTGGGTAAAGAGTTTGCTCTAAAAGACTATGGTCAAGCAAAATACTTTTTGGGCATTGACATACGTAAGACTGACAATGCCATAATTTTGTCACAAGAAAAATACATAAAAGATTTATTATTAAAGTTTGGAATGAGTAATTGCAATAATTGTTGCACTCCAATGGAAACGAATTCAATTGATAAAGATGGACAAACGAATGAAAATATTTGTGAAGAAAAATGGCCATATCGAGAATTAATTGGCTCGCTGATGTATTTGAGTGTGGCAACCAGGCCGGATATAACTAATTCTGTGACAAAATTAGCTCAGTTCTCGAGTAAGCCGGAGCCTAAACATTGGAAGGCAGCAAAACGTATTTTGCGTTATCTTCGAGGAACTGCAAATTATGGACTCGTTTATAAAGCAAATGGTAAGTCGATAGAGGGATACTGCGATGCTGATTGGGGCGGTTGTGAAATAGATAGACGATCATTTTCAGGCTATGCATTTATTTTAGCTGGTGCGTGTATATCCTGGTGTTCGCGAAAACAGAGAACTGTTGCTACATCTAGCTGTGAAGCAGAGTATGTCAGTCTTGCTGAGGCTATGAAGGAGGGTCTTTATCTTCAGAGCTTACTTACAGAAATAGGATTTGAAAGGTATGCATCAGTTTCTCTTAATGCCGATAGTAGGTCTGCAATTTTCTTAGCGAAGGATCCAGTGTTTCATGCTCGTAGCAAGCACATCGATATTAAATATCATTTTATTCGAGGAATACTAAAAGAGAACAAGCGCATACATTTGGGACATATACCCACCAATGACATGTTGGCCGACGTGTTGACAAAACCATTACCTCGACTAAAACATAACAGATGTATTAATGGCTTAGGACTTAAACCATATTAGCTGTATTTCATTATGTATAAAATTTTTAATTTTCGTTTTACTTAGGTTTGAGTTGTTAGTTTATTATTTGTTTTAACTTTGAATTTGAAGGGGCGTGTTGAAGTAGCAAATACAAAGTTATGTTGATTGAAAACTACATAGTGTCTGTCTGTCAATGTTTTTGTATTGCATTCTATTATTAGACATCCGTCAATACGATATAATGAAGACTGTTGTGACAATTACTTACATAATTATATATTTTTAAATAACTATAATATAGCGTGTTTTAATAATACTAAGATAAATATCTGATTTGCCCTTGCCTCAACACACGCGTCGCCACTGCGACCAATTATCTCAACATCTTTTCTCAACGGTCGCAAGCAATACGTACAAATCGAACATACCAACGAAGAATTGCGGACTACCACCACTGTGCGCTCGAGAGTACAACCCGTGCGTGACTCCATACCCCAGGGATCTGTGCTCGGATGCATTCTTTTTTTGATATATATCAATGACCTTCCAAACGCTATTAATGAAACCTGTGTAATGTTCGCAGATGATTTTTCTGTCGTATTTCCCTGCAACTCAGGCTTAAATTTAAATGAAAAAAATTCTGCTATAATCAATAACATTGTAAATTGGTTAAATGATCACAATTTAGAAATCAATTTTAATAAAACTAAACTAATACAATTTAGACCGCGGCAGAAGGCTGAACTATTTTTAAAATTGACATATAATGGAATAAATATGGAATGCGTCCCAAACTTTTCGTTATTAGGTATAAATATTGATTCGAATTTAAATTATAAATCTCACATAGAAAAAATAAAAACAAAATTATCACAATTTATATTTGCATTGAGAGAACTGAAGAAGTCCACAAACTTAAAAACAGCACTCACGGCTTATTATGCCTATGCGCATGCGTGGCGCACATACGGCACGATCATTTGGGGAAACAGTGTCGATGCTCAAGATCTTTTTATCTTGCAAAAAAAAGTGTATACGCGTAATTGCAAATATTCAACAGAGAGAGAGCTGTAGACCACACTTCAAAAACCTCAACATCTTAACACTGCCGTGCCTATATACCGGGTGTAACTGAACACCCCAATAACATTTAAGGGGCATATAAGTTACATACTAAATGAACCTTCGTTGCTTGTCTAAGACCTGGAACCCCAATAATTTCAGAGTTATTTGATTTTAAACTGAAAGCAAAAACTTTCAAGTGACAACCATAATCAGCTCTTAACACAAAAGAAATTTAAACACAAAATGACACGTGACAGACGTGAGCGTAGTATTCCTCGAATGCTTACGTAGGGCTGTCGGCACTTAGTACCAAAAAATAATTTATTTAGTTTGTATGACGTGAGCGTAGTATTCCTCGTACCCTTACGTAGGGCTGTCGGCACTTTATACCAAAAAATAATTTATTTAGTTTGTATGGGAAAAAAAGTAGGTTTGTTAGCCCTAATATTTTTCCTAAAGAATCTCTACTTCTGATGGATGCATACCCTTAAATATTATTGGGGTGTTCAGTTACACCCTGTATATTGGAAGTATGTAAGTTTATTCAAAAAAATCCAAAACTTTACACAAAGGTTACAGATGTTCTGCGAAACAAAATATTACGTTTTAAAAACAACTTATTGCAAACCACATCAAACCTCAAATTGCATAGTGCCGGTCCTTACTGCATGTAAATAAAAATATTTAATAAGTTACCAGAACATTTAAAAGCCGAAACAAAATATAAACCTGAAGTCACTGAAAAAATTATTACATTTTAAAACCTATTATTCTTTAAATGAGTTTTTCAATGATAGGCTATAATTAATGTCCGTCGCTCCCCCCCTCTTCGCATTTTTGTGGTGTGTAACTTTAGAGCGTGTAATATTATTTTAACCATGACATTATAATAAGAACCTGGAAATTATTTAATTTATGGATTTTTTTTATTTTATTTATTGATATTGACTTTGATTGACTTTGAGAATTTTATGAATGTGTATAATTTTTAATAATTGTGTTGTAGATTAAATTAAACTTTGACATGATTGTAAATTTGTAGATTGACTTATATATTAGGTTGGGGAAAAAGTCTTTTCGCATTATAGTATGTATAAACTTGTAATAAAATCTCTTTGGCTATACTATTTGTATCTGGCTGGTTTTAGTATCATTGAAAGTTAAAATTTTAAAGAACATAATTCCAAATTCAAATTAGGAAAATGTGTGATTTTCATTTGTTTTTCGTACCGCCAAGATGAGTGAATCTAATGAAGAAATTCGATACATTTTAATATATTACTACAAAAAAGGTAAAAATGCAACGCAAGCCGCGAAAAAAATTTGCGATGTTTATGGACCTAGTGCAGTGTCTGTGAGAGTAGCACAAATTTGGTTTAAGCGTTTTCAATCCGGAAATTTTGATGTCAAAGATGCACGTCACTCTGGTCGCCCTATTACAGATAAAATGGATGCCATTTTTGAAAAAGTGGAGCAAGATCGGCATGTCAGTAGTTACGACGTAGCTGAAGAACTGGGAATTGACCACAAAACAGTTTTGGCGCATTTGAAAAAAACTGGGTACACAAAAAAGCTCGACATTTGGGTACCTCACGAGCTCACTGAAAGAAACCTAATGAACCGTGTACTCATTTGTGATTCTTTATTACGACGTAATGAAACCGAACAATTTTTGAAGAAGCTGATAACTGGTGATGAAAAGTGGATCACGTACGACAAGAACGTGCGAAAAAGGTCGTGGTCAAAGGCCGGTCAGGCTTCACAGACTGTGGCGAAACCCGGGTTAACTCGCAACAAGGTGATGCTGTGTGTGTGGTGGGATTGGAAGGGCATTATTCATTATGAGCAACCACCAGGCAGGACCATCGATTCTGAACTCTACTGCGAACAACTGATGAGATTAAAGCAAGAAGTTGAGAGAAAGCGGCCGGAATTAATCAACAGAAGGGGTGTGGTTTTTCATCATGATAACGCTAGACCTCACACATCTTTAGCCACTCAGCAAAAATTAAGAGTTTGGCTGGGAGGTGTTAATGCATCCGCCGTATAGTCCTGACCTTGCACCTTCAGATTTCCACCTGTTTCGGTCTCTTCAGAATTCTTTAGGCAGTGTCAGGTTAACATCACGAGAGGACTGCCAAAACCACTTGTCGCGGTATTTTGACCAGAAGTCCCAAAATTTCTATAGCAATGGGATCATGTCCCTACCTACAAGATAGCAAAAAGTTATCGAACAAAATGGTACCTACATACTTTAGTTAAATGTAAATAAACTATATAAAAAAATGTTTTGAATTTTCTTAAAAAATGCGAAGAAACTTTTTCCCCAACCTATTACCTATACTTGAATTTAACTTTTAAAAAATTTGTAATGTAATTTTAATTTATTAATGTTGCTCACACCCATTATTTTATGTTTTTTTCTTTTTATTATTTTTGAAATGTAAATGTTAAGTTGAACTTACCAATGTTGCTGTGCCCTTGCAGGGTTCATGTTTGAATCAACTTATATATAAGACATCAAAAATGTACAACATGACAGCAATCATATAAATAAATAAAATCATATTGAGGTTTCTAACATCATTTTTTTCTAAACTGAATAGTTTGCGCGAGAGTCACGTCCAAAGTGGTAAAAAATGTGTCCCCCCCCCCCCCCCCTGTAACTTCTAAAATAAGAGAATGATAGAACTAAAAAAAATATATGATGTACATTACCATGCAAACTTCCATCGAAAATTGGTTTGAACGAGATCTAGTAAGCAGTTTTTTTAATACGTCATAAATCTTACGGAACCCTTCATGCCGGTTTTTTTAAAGATGGTGTTATGTGTCGCCCGGGGACCCTCTCGCGGGTCATGGCGCGTTGCGCCTTGTGCCGTTGCCCCTTTGGTCGATGGCCGAGTGCTACTCAGCGGGCAAGCCCGTTACCCCGCACTGACCGAGGCCAGGGAGCTGGCGCACTGAGCTTCGGGCCGCGTGGAACAAAACCACAATAAAAAATTACTCCCCGGAGTATGCCCCGGGAAATCATCTTCATCTTGGAGGGGGCGTGAGGGGCCCGCCATCGGTGGGCAGGCGCCGCCGACTAGGTTATGGTTTCGTACAGGCGGGTGCCCACGATGTCGTTCGGCAGCGGCGCGTCCTTTGGGCGTGGCTGCGCCAGGCGCCAAAGAGAGCATATCCAGGGGCTTAGAGGGTAGTCGCTCGCTGCGGAGTCCCACACACCCTTGCCCCTACGGGGGCTTGGACGATGCGTAAACGCATTCCCCTCTTTAAAAAAGAGTAGGCTCGATCCCCTCGGTGGGGGCGTAAATGAGTTGTGATGATGATGATAAAAACGAATATGTTGAAAATTAAAGTTTAAATGTGTTGTGTTACTAAAATAATGTATTATTTTCAAGTAGGTATCACTAATTAAGATGTAAGATGTACGGTTGAAGAAGCCAAAAATAGTAACATCGCGATTTTTACCGGCTAGTCCTAGGTAGGTTCTTTGCGCCAATTTCCACTGCCGTCACGGCGGTGTCCGGCGCCACGGTAGTCTCTACTGCCATCACCGCGGTGTTCGGAGCCACGGTAATGCCTACTGCCATCACCGCGATGTCCGGCGCCACGGTAGCCTCTACTGCCATCACCGCGGTGTCCAGCGCCACGGTAGCCTCTACTGCCATCACCGCGGTGTTCGGAGCCACGGTAATGTCTACTGCCACCACGGCAGTGTCCGGAGCCACGGTAAACTCTCCCACCGCGACCCCTTATTTCTCCTCTGCTACTAAAACCTCCTCCTGTAACAAATATGACTTAATTAAACACAGCCAAACAATAGTACAGTAGAATAGAATTTGGAGGGTGATTATTTCAATTTAAAGATTCTACTAAAATACATTTTTTGTCAAACCTAAGTCTGAACCGACGATCATGAACGGAGCATGTAGGTTGAAAGCATTGATGAAAGTAGGAAACAACTTATTTGCTACTTATGTTTCGAACAAGCGACGTACGATTGATTGGATTAGCTAGTGGAAAACTGCCAGCTTTGGAAAATCCCGTAGGAAGAGCATGAGTATTATGTACATAATAATAATAATAATAATCTTTATTCAGTACAAGATTTACAACATAGTAGTCAGTAGTCGATGACACCTTGTAAGCAAAAGAATGCCTGTGCTAGGTGACATCGCTCTTCCTTAACAGCAATTAGTGTGCTTTCTTATCTTAACATATATACAAACACATTCAAATTCATACGACTATAGAAAGAAGACATAACACATGAAATTGGTAAGTAAAGTAATACATATAAAGACAAAAATTGAAAATTTTACTGCTATTACATTATTATATATACACGGTTATTTTTTTATCACCCTGGAAAATTTTAGGGACGCTTCAGGACACATCCAATATTATATAAAAAATAAAAAAAATGAAATAAAAAAATTTAAAAAAATATAAAAAAAAATAAAAAAATCTCTAAAAATGCTGCTCTCAACTAGTGCAGCATTTTTTGTATTTTTTAAAAAATTAATAAAAAATTAAGGAGGGGGGTTATTTTTTTTATTTATATTTAAATCATTCTAATACCATGTCGTGAAGCGTCCCTTAAATTTTCCAGGGTGATAAAAAAATAACCGTGTATATTAGCTTATGCATGACGTGTGGGGTGTGTGTGAGTGTAGTGTGTGTGTGGTGTGTGTGTGGGTGTGTGTATGTGGTGTGTGTGTGTACAGGGGTGTGTGCGAAAGTGTGGGTGGAAAACAACAGTTGTGACTTATGACTGGCGTTGCAATAAAGCCTCCGTTTCTTCGTAACTTAAGGGCTGAAGTATTCCAATAAGCAGCCCTTTACATACATTTAAAGTTTTACTAAAAATCTCTGTGAGTCGGTTAATTTTGTTATACAAAAGAATAGACCTGTGATTGTATTGATTTTTTTAAAAAACTGTCCTAGTCGCAAAAGTAGGAAATAAAATACTCTTATGTTGCCGCTTAGGCTTAACACCCGGATCATAAATAGTATTCTTGTGCTTTTTTAAGACGACACATAGAATATATAGTTTCCTTACTGATAGTATTTTACTTGTGGCATAAAGTGTCACTGTCGGGAATCTTCTATTCTTGAAGTGAATAACCTTAAGTAAAGCACGTTGCGCTCGCTCTAGCTCAATAATTTTAGTTTTGCTAGCACCTCCCCAAACTGGTATACAGTAAGTTAAGATGGACTGCACCAAACAAAGATAGATTTCTTTGAGTAAATTTCTTTTATGCTCACGTTCGATCATCCGCCCTCCAGGCACCACGTGTCTTAGTGTTTTAAAGATCCAGATCATCTTGCGGATTCTAGTTGTGATTTGTTCTATTTGTGGATGCCAGGACAGCCTCTGATCGATCGAAATACTTTGTTTTTTCGGTTTTATTAAGAATAGGACAGTTACAGACAATAAACTTACCTGTGAAGTTGCAACAGTGAATTTTAAGTTCGAAATCATTCTTAGGTTGTGATTGGTTTTTGATACTAAAACAAATATAATTAGTTTTCGTTATATTTAATGTAAGGAAATTTATATTCAGCCACTGTGATATCTTATATAATGCTTTTTCTGCCAATTCCCTGATAGTAACCCAGTCTTTGGCATAAAATGATACAGCAGTATCATCGGCATATGAGAAAATTTTGGCGTTAGTAATCTTCATATTACATAGGTCATTAATGTAGATAAGAAACAGAGTAGGCCCTAAGACGCTACCCTGGGGTACTCCATAGCACATTTCTACATCATCACTAATAAATTGATCTAGCTTAACTGTTTGTACTCTATTAGAGAGGTAACTTTTTAAGAGCGAAAGCGCTTTAGATCTTATACCGATTTGTTCTAACTTGTGTATAAGGATCCCTATCCTTATGTGTCAAAGGCTTTTTTAGGTCTAAAAATACAGTCAGACACTTGTCACCTTTATCTAAATGGTCTTCCACAAATTGACTAAGACCAATCACTGCATCCTCAGTTGAACAGCCCTGTTTAAACCCAAACTGAGAGGAAGATAGTAGTTTATATTTGTTGAGGTATTGTACGAGCCTAGAGTTTATTAGTTTCTCTAAAATCTTAGAAATAGCCGGTAAAACGGAAATCGGTCTGTAGTTACTGACGTCAACCCTGTCTCCATCCTTATACACGGGGGTTATTACGGATTTTTTAAATGGGGCCGGGAATGTTCCTTGCTGGAAGTAAAGGTTGGCTAAATGAGTAATTATAGGGATAACTTCATTTTTTGCTTGCTTTAAAAAGGTGACAGGGGTTTTGTCCCACCCAGAAGCACTATTTGTTTTTAAATTCTTTCGACTTCATCAAAATCTGTGTCTAGGAGTACGAAAGAATTGAGCTGTGATGACTTATTACCAGGAGGAGGTTGAAGATTTATAGAGTCATTCGATTTTTTTTCCTTAATTTGGTTAGCAAGATGTTTACCGATGTTAGCAAAGTACTTGTTAATATAATTTATGGAGTCTATGGGATTATTTTCGATATTTATTAACTCTTGGTGGTCGTCACGCGATTTATTACAGAAAGTAACCCGTTTAATATTTTTTCCATAGAAGCTTATTATTATTTACTGAATTTGCAAGTAGATCTCTCTCATATTGTCGTTTTAGCTTTTTTATCAAGTTATTACAGAAGTTCCGGTATCGAATGTAAGTTATTTTTAAGATGTGATTATGACTATCCCTACTTAATGACCTCTGAAGTTTGTTCCGATTATTAATACATCGGAGAATACCTGGAGTGATCCATGGCTTTAGGGTACGTTGACTCTTAGGAATTTGAGTATACGAGGTGCTAGCGATAATCGACTCCTTAAGTTAGTCTCATTATTCCGGAATATGTGTATCCCTCAATGTAGTAGGTACATAATAACCATAAACTGAATATTTCCCTTTGCCGGCACGTGTATTTTATTGACGTGTACATACATACACCCTAACCATACTTGATGTAGGTTTGCAAATACGAGTAAAATGAAAAAAAAAGTTGGTTCTACATTAAAAACTCGAGTCAAGTGCTTGTCAACCCAAAGTCGGGTGCTCTCAGCACAGGCGTTTTGAGAGCGTCCTCCATTCTGCGCCGGTGACGTCACGACGGGGTTTTTTTTAAAATTAAATAGACTGGTAACATTGTTGGTTACCATCTTATATCAAATATCAATTTTTTCCTTGTACATTATTCCTTTTTTTTCCATGCTTACCTACTTACAATTCATGCTAACTTACAATCATTGTAATCTTACAATCTACAATTACAGAGAGAGAAGATTACAGGCATTAATTTTTTTAATAAAAGTGTCATAGAATGTCAAGATAATATTAAACATAGGTAAGTATGTAAATAATTTTTTTTTACAATTTATAAGGCGAAACCGAAATGGCAGAGATAGAATTATCATGTCACAATCATTGGAACGTAATGTGGCAAAAGCCTTATGTCAGAATGTATGTCAGAATTAAATATTATGTCAAACAGAATTGTACAATGTCAATGGAAATAAACTATCAATGTCAAGGTAGATAATATCAATGTCAAAATATAGATTAAAGATGAGGCAAAAGTCAATTATCAAAAATAGAATAACATTGTCCAAGTCCTTAAAATATAATGTGGCGAAAGCCTTATGTCAAGAATATATGTCAGAATTAAATATTATGTCAAGTAGATTTATACAATGTCAATAGAAGTAAACTAGCAATGTCAAGGTATATAAAATCAATGTCGGAATATAAAATAAAAATGAAGCAAAAGCCAAATGTCAATAATAGAATAACAATGTCCAAGTTCTTAAAATATAATATGGCGAAAGCCTTATGTCAAGAATATATGTCAGAATTAAATATTATGTCAAATAGAATTATACAATGTCAATGGAAGTAAACTAGCAATGTCAAGGTAGATAAAATCAATGTCAAAATATAAGATAAAGATGAGGCAAAAGCCAAATGTCAATAATAGAATACAATGTCCAAACTATTAAAGTCACGACGGGGTTACCCAGACCCCAGATCACTCTGACTATGGACAAGATGGGCATCGAGGTCAATTAAGTGGGTATTTCCCGCACTCAGCAGGGAGAGTCCCAGACCTTCCTCCTTGCGTCGTTATCCTCAATGTTGAGTTTCGTGATCTCACTGTAGTAACACTTTTTTGCGAACTATATTCCGCCATTTAGCTCGGTTTTCAGCAGAGCGGATGGCGTCGCTAAACACTGGAGCCGAGTGCTGAGCGAATCTGGTCGGACCAACGCATAGGGCTCCGTCTCCAAGGCATCTTTCCTTCCACCATGCTAGTCACAAGTAGCTTCTCCAGGTTATCACCGCGCTTCCTAGCAACGTGTCCGGTCGCAAATGTCAAGTGGCCATCGCCAGCTACGGTGCGCAACAGCATTCCACCTCGTTTAAAAAAGGATATTGTCCATGATCGCCAGTTGTCCGTTGCCCGTTGCACGTGCGCCTGCGCACACATTCTTCACTTGTTTTGTATCTAACACCTCGTTCTGCAGTACCTACTATTTGAATCCTGGCGGTCACGACGGCAGCGACCTTTAAAAATTAAACTTACTATGGTGGTGAAAATGCTGCGACTCTTGGCCCTGGTCCGGGTTGTACGAGGCCCGCCAATTCGAGCCGAACTGATGCGGAGACTGAGGAGTCCCGCTGGCGGCGTCACCTGTACCGGCGCCACTCGCACTGTGACAGTCGTTGGAACCAGTTAATAAGATCTGTGTTGCATTCATTGCATTTAAGAGGCGGAAAAGGCGGAAAGCCATTTCAAAGGGCAATGGAGAGGGCTTATGCTCTACGTGATCACATCAGAAATGATGAGATCCATAGAAGAACTAGATTTACCGACATAGCCCAAAGAATTGCAAACCTTAAGTGGCAGTGGGCAGGACACATCGCTCGTAGGATTGATGGCCGTTGGGTCGGAAAGGTCCTCGAATGGCGGCCGCGTTCAGGGAGACGATGTGTTGGAAGGCCCCCCACAAGGTGGACCGACGATCTGGTGAAGGTCGCGGGAAGCCGCTGGATGCGGGAGGCGCAGGACCGATAGGTATGGATATCCTTGGGGGAGGCCTATGTTGAACAGTGGGCGTCTCTTGGCTGAAATGATGATGATGATGAAGAGGCGGAACGGGACAAGCAGCGAAATTACTGTGTATACTGTAACAAGACATTTTAGGTCACAAGTTGGCAACGTATACTTGTTGTAGGGGTAACAGATTTCTGTTCGGCGAGATAGCCAAATTGGCGTTCGGCGAGTTGTATAGGTATTGCACAAAGTGAATCAGGCGTCACGAAATATGGAATACCTACCTACGTATCTAATTTGGCGCTACTGTTGCAACTCAAGAGTTCTTATGGAAAAAACACAATATCAATGTCGAATTGTCGATTGATTGGAATTGATTCTATAAGCCTACCGGGGCCTTTGATCATTGATAAAAACGAGACAGGCAATCAATTGGCGAAAAAAGAAACTGCTTGGTTAACATTTTTGATGTTATTTCAACTTGTATTCGATTATAATGGTTTCGTGGCATAAAAATGCATGAGTTTAATGCTTAGAGCTTTGTAAAAAGATTAAACATATTTACTAGAATGAGAATTTTGACTAAGTTTTTGCTTGGACATCTAAGTACCTACCTACTCAGTATCGTATCAGCGTCCAATATATCGAGTATTTAGAAGTATCAGCAATGTACCTATACGCTGACATTTACTCAAATACGCACACAATAGGATAGTGTGGCTGACCTCAGCTGAGCCATAAAAAAGCTGTGGAAAATAGATTGTTTGAGTATGCCGCTATAATGTTTAGAGTTTGTCGGAGTTTGTCGGCTAAGTTTCAGAGCTAAGTACTCAGTATCGAATCAGCGTCCAATATATCGAGTATTTAGAAGTATCGGCAATGTACCTAAACGTTGACATTTACGCAAATACGCACACAATAGAATAGTGTGGCTGACCCCAGCTGAGCCATAAAAAAAACTATGTAAAATAGATTGTTTGAGTATGCCGCTATAATGTTCAGAGTTTGTCCGAGGTTTCGGCTAAGTTTCAGAGTTTGTCGCTTGCGCGTTTCAAAGATATATATGGCTCAGCTGTAGCAACGTTACCCCGGCTGAGCCACCTGGATCTTAATAATGAAACGACATAGGGAAAATCTTTTTGCTGATAAAGAAAGGCATCACTGTAGTGCTCTACAGAAGCCGTGCCAACATCGTTATTTGAAGCGGTGCCAAGGGAGGGCGCAATTTACACTATCCGCCTCCATGGTCTCGTCAGTCGGTATTGAGTTGGAGGTCCAGGGTTCGGGTCCAGGGGCGGCCAAGCGGTAAAAAAATTTAAAATTGGAAAATATATTATTTTAGTACTTAGCCGCTATTTTCAAAATTTGATACTTCAACCAATATTATTGTATTATTCAGTGTCATCAATAGGGCATGTATACCGGTATACCGATAACTTTTTTCGGTATTTTGATACCGGTATTTGAGGATAAAATACCGTTATTTCGGTATTTAAAAAAAATACTTTCGCAAGGGTGTTTAAAGACTATGCGGAAAGCTCGAATTCTATGGTTCATAGTGATGTTCATACTCCTGATGAGCTTTATGACAATCACGAAAAATCTCGATTATGGAAAATCATCACAAAATCTCCAGCACTACATCTCAAAGGCATGCGTTTGAGGTCTGAGCTTTCAGTAACCACGTCTCAGTGCCATTCGAAAAGATCGAGAAGACTAGAGTCCGTACTAGTTAGTTTTCACAGAAATGTTACGATCTCTGCAAATTTTTTCAAGCTGAGACATGGCGCTTTTGCCCATGCCAATCCTCCTGCGCAATTCCTTTTCGCACGAGCCATCGTTACTGATATTAGAACCCAGGTAGATGAAGTTGTTTACTATTTCTAGGTCCAGCGCGCCACGATTCGTCCGGTGTTGGAGGAGTGGGTTGGGCGCCGGCAGGGCAGCCTCACGTTCCGCGTGGTGCAGGTACTAACCGGGCATGGCTGCTTCGGTCAGTACCTGCATCGGATCGCCCGTCGGGAGGAAACGCCGCGGTTTCACCACTACGACGCCCCCGACGACACTGCCGAGCACACCCTGTTGGTGTGCCCGGCCTGGCGCCCCAGCGCAGCGAGAGGCGGAGACCTCTCGCTGCCGAGCATGATCTTGGCCATATTCCGCGGCGAGGTGGAATGGGAGGCTGTCGCCTCCTTCTGCGAGGACGTCGCAGAAGGAGGCTCCGGAGAAGAAGCGGGAGGTAGATCCCCAAGTCGCTCCCCTCCGCCGCAGACGGATAGGCAGGCAAAGGCGGGCATCCGCACAAGCAATGCCCGTCTAATGACCCTGTCGTGGAGGCCTGCGTGCACGCCGCCGTAAGGCACTCCGTCTGGGGATCACCCTGGGGTTCTCGGGTAATCTCCCCTTGGCGGTAGCCTGATCAACCTGGTCGGGCTTGCCCTGACGCGCTGATAGTGGTAGTCAAAGTGTGAACCCTACCATGCGCGCCCACAAGGGCAGGGAGAACACCGGGGGGTTTTAGTGGGTCGGCCTGGCACTCTGCCGGACCAGCCTCACACACGCCCGCCGTCTAGCCAGCTGTGGGTACGGTGCGATTGCGCATTTCCCCCCGGAAAAAAAGGTCCAGCGCGCCTGTGAGTTCTAACTTCCCAGATCTATCTACCACCATGATCTTGGTTTTGGACCTGTTTATGGAAAGTCCCATCTCTTCGCTAATCCGCTCCATTCGGTCCAGAAGTGCAGACATTTCCGACTCATTTGCCGCAAGGAGGGTAGTGTCATCGGCTTAGCGCAGGTTGGTGATTTTCACGCCACCGACTGTGATGCCACCCTCCCAATTCTCGCAGGTTCGTCTCATTATGTATTCTCCATAGGCGTTGAATAGACTGGGCGACAAAATACACTCGCGAGCAAAAGTTTGGAATCAGTTACTTGAAATTGGTTGCGCGTTATCTTGAGTAGTTAATACTTTTTTAATAATCGTAAAAATGACATCATTTTAAAGGTTCAACTCTTTACTTTTAAACTGATACCGAATACATTAAAAACAAGCCAGTATTTATGGAGCCATTCCGCATTAAGTGAAGGTGTATCGAAAAAGACGTATTTCAATTGTTTGATACGTCACGAGTTGCGACCTATTGACCCCTATAAAAGCACCTGTTATCGGATTTTCTTTATCAGTCGACTTTCACACGTTGACCGGTACACATTTCCGCCACTTTTGACCCTTTACCTTGTACGACAATGGAGACAACACCTACAGAAGCAGCACAAATCGTAGCCCTATTGCAAGAAGGGCTCAGCCAGCGGGTTGTCGCTCGTCGGCTCCACATAAGCCAATCCTGTGTTTTGAAAGTTTATAAGCGCTTTCGGGAGACTGGTGGCTTTATCCCGAGACCAAGATCTGGACGGCGCCGGTGCACATCGGAGAGGGATGACCGTATTATCGTGTCAACCTCTCTCCGAAATCGGCATTTGACTGGTGTCGACGTCCAACAGGAGCTCCGAGATGTTCGTGGGGTAGCAGCCAGCGAGTGGACAGTTCGTCGACGACTCAAGAATCTGACTCCAAAAAGGCCTGCCACAGGCCCGAAACTCACGGCAGCTCACCGACAAGCACGCCTTCAGTTTGCTCGCACCCATCTTGATTGGGAGGTTGAGCAATGGAGGCAAGTCCTGTTCTCCGACGAAAGCAGGATGTGTTTGCACGGTAGCGACAGAAGACGACGGGTCTACAGGCGGCCTGGGGAGCGATTTGCACAGTGCTGTGTCGCTGAAACAGTGGCTTATGGGGGCGGCTCTTGTATGATGTGGGCCGGCATTTCCTTCGATGGTAAAACCGAGCTTGTTTTCGTGCCTGGCGGGGGACGAGGAGGCGGTCTAACTTCGGACCGGTACATTTTCGATATTCTCCTGGAACATGTCGTTCCCTATGCGAGATACATCGATGATGACTTCCTCCTTATGCACGATAACGCCCGTTGTCACACTGCCCGTGTAACAACGGAATACCTCGAAGAAGTCGGTATTGCCACATTGGACTGGCCAGCGCTCAGCCCTGTCTTGAATCCCATTGAGCACGTTTGGGATGAACTGAAGAGGAAGGTTCGTTCCAGAACTCCTGCTCCTTCATGTCTGAATGAGCTGAAATCAGCGTGATTGAGGAGTGGGAAGGTATTCCACAAGAATCAATTCAGAAGCTGATCAGGTCTATGAAGAATCGTCTTGGAGCAGTTATTAGGGCGAGGGGAGGGAACACAAAATATTGACACTTATTTTTAAAGATAAATAAAATTTTTATTTAATAATTTTTGTTGTTTTATTCATTCATTATTTTTCCCTATTTCCTTGTTTTCCTACCTCCTTCACTTAATCCGGGATAACTCCACAATTACGGGCTCGATATGAATTAATTTTATATCGATTTAAAGTGGACAGATGCATCTTTAACATGATGTCATTTTTATGATTATTAAAAATTTATTTAGTAAGCAAGATCATGCGGAACCAATTTCAAGTAACTGATTCCAAACTTTTGCTCGCGAGTGTACATCGCTGGCGTACTCCTTGGTGAAATTACGACTCCCTGGCTTGAACCATACAAGGCGCGCAGTAGAGTTGATTTGGTACTCCAAGTTCTTGTAGGAGCCCCCATAAGCAACCCCAGTTGATATATTATTAGTATTCTTAATCCTATTTATTTTAATAACTCATTTTGTGGTTTCAAGGAAGATGATAAATATTTTCAGTGTTTCTGCCATAAAGCGTAGAAAACTGCTTTAATCGCTCTCCCAAAACAAGACTTACCAATCGTTATTGGAATCATTTAAAGAGTAATTAACAGAATTTGAAAAATACCGAAATTTCGGTATACCGGTTTTTTAAATTTCAATACCGGTATGAAAATCGTTCCGGTATTCCATGCCTTAGTCATCAATAACACTCAGACCAATCAAACAGGTTTGTAATAAAACTGCAAAAATAATATTTTGTTTTATAAAAGCTTCTAATCTCACTAGTATTTTATTTATTACAACGAAACCTGATAAATGATGAAAAAGCGAATAGTATTATAACACTTTTTTGTAAGGAGTAAAGGAGGAGGTGAGCGGGCGGCATTTTGGACCCACAGACGTAAAATATATAAATCCGGCCCTGCCCATGGGGGCATTTTATATGCTTGATAGAAGGGCTTTTGGGCCCACCTATGACACCATAATAATAATGGGTGAAAAACGGCAATTATAGCACACGTTAAAGAAAAAATCTGTGAATCTAATTGATTACTGAAGAAAATAATTGATTATTTTATACTGTTACGTATACCGATAAGGTGAATCATGGTAGAACTTATAATAGTATTTTAACACCAATGTACTTACCCATGCTTACGAATAAATAAATGAAAATGTATATGAAAAACCGTAAATATGTACTATCGAGGTATCTCGTGCCTTACCACGTTGTAGAAATATTCGTTTGAAAGCGGATCGCATCGGACACGCCCACACGACCTATACCTATCCCTGATTGGCTACGTATTTTTACTGCGATTTAATACGGCCAATCATAGACAGACATCTGGTTTCATTGAAATCGCTCTTAGTGTCAGTCTGCTTTACGCTTTACTATTGGTGAGTGAATGAATGAAGCGAGGCGTGGTCTGACGCGATTGTCATCGTGCAGTGTGCAAGCGACTTTCGACGTAGGACTAGTAAGGTGCCAGTGTCCTCGATAGTACATAGTAAGGAACTTACATGCATAGATAAGTTTGTACGGAACTCTCAATGCCTGAGTCCAACTCGCACTTGGCGACTTTTTTACGTTCCTAAGGCAGCTACTCGCTGCGTCCATACATTGTTCGCCCTAATACCAACAGCAATGAAAATATGCTTTTTGTATAATTAGACATTACTAAATACTGTACGTTCACATCAATTACTACGAACAAGCTTCGAAATCGAATTAATATCAAAATGAATCAGATTTTGAGGTTAGTTGACTTTATTTCGTTATAGTAATACCACAGTTTAACAATGTACACATTGTTAAACTGTAGCAATACACATAGTCCATACCTATACAATTATTAAAATAATAATTATTGCCATTAATAAAATAATGTTATTATAGCCACGTAGTAAAGAACAAAAAATCTCGAAATTATAAAGCAATGTCAAAAACACAACGAACTAACTAGCGACAGCGCGTGAGTAGTCAAATTGACGTATGTTTTAATTTAATTTACGTTGTAAATTGTGAAAGAAGTTATGAAAGACATAATTTATACAAATAAATAAATGTCCATACCTACATAAAATCAACTCAATTCTATTCAGTCAGGCAAAGTTTACAATAACCATTTGTATATTTTTACTTCATTTGGTTTTTTTTACTTTTTTTTTAGTACTTTTATACATATATTTTTGATTTGTCCGTCGAATACATATATTTGTAATGAGTGTTCTAAAATATGCATATAATTGTGACGTAAGTCAAAGCTTTGTTGGTCATGGAGCGATTTTCGACATTGTCCTTTACTAAATGATTTGATGTGTTAGTGCTTATGATGGGAACATGAGCGGTACTCGCGAATAGGCTAGATGACAAAAAAAAATTTTTTTGCTTTAATAGAAGTTTATTCATATAATAAACAGCAGGCGTAGCACGGGCTGCCAAGACTGGACTCGAGTCACGCATTATCTCACAACTTCAGTGACATAATCTCTATGTCTTAAAGAGTAGCACAGTGGCGCGTATTAAGTGGGCCTGACGTGATAAAAATTTCTTGACGCTCGTCAATGGACACTTGTGACTGAGTTTTATCACAAATTTTTTGCTCTCCGACTGCTGCAACATCTTTCAAAGTATTAAAGCCCTTGCTACAACTACAGCAGTCGGCGCACAGCCACGCCAAGAAACTTGTGATAAAACTCAGTTACACTTACACGTGTTCCTTGACGAACGTCAAGAAAATTTATCACGTTAGTCACAGTAATTACGCGCCATCGTGCTTCTCTTTAAGACTAGAGGTTATGTCACTGAAATTGTGAGATAATGCGTGACTCGAGTCCAGTCTTGACAACCCGTGCTACGCCTGTAGAAAGAAAAAATCCGTTTTCGAGTAACTATAAAAACAACCAAGATATAAGGTATTAAAGATTTTTCTCCATCTCTTTCTAGCAAAACGGCAATTTACAAGGAGTTTATATGGCCGTACTCAACAATGACGTCACGGTTGATGTCGGATCTCCCTGTCTAATCGCCTTCAAATTAACAACTTAAGATGCTTGTATCTAATGTATTTCTAAGCCGATTTTAATTCTGATTTCACAGGACTGCATCTTTTTCCACGGTATTTTAATATTTAATGACGAGACGTAAAAATTAGAATTCAGTCATCATCCCAATTGTACCGTCAAAGGTTTATTGACATTGACAATATACATTGACGTAAGTTCATAGCCACTGCTTTGGTTTTTTTTATATAAAAAATACCAAAGCTACTGCTTTGGTTTGACGGTACAATTGGGATGATGACTGAATTCTAATTTTTACTTACGCTTGACCGCAATCTCGCCTGATGTTAAGCGATGATGCAGTCTACGGTGGAACGCGCTTGTCTAGTAAAAACCGATTCACTCTCGATTTGAAGACACCCAGGTTGTATTCATTGGGAAATACCCACTCAGGCAACATGTTCCATTGTTTGGCGGTTCGTACGATGAATGTGCTATCAAAAAATATAGTGGGAGCTACGTCTGCCAACAAACTGCTTTGCAGTTTGGCAGAAGTAATATATATTGTAAAATGGTGATGTTTGAAGAAAAAAAAAACGCTTGGTTCTCGTGTTTGGAGTGTCTACCATATAGCGGTGGCGCCTTTTCGTGTTTCTGGTTGTCCGATGGAAAAAAGGGCTCGGTGGTATTCAATTGTGCAAATCAGTCGCGAACTCTCCGCAATGTACCCGGTAGAAGACCGACAAGCTGGCAACATTGCGGCGATGTTCCAAACGTTGTTATCGGTCATTTAAATGAGGATCACTGCCAATAAGCCTTTTGGCACGTCTTTCAATTGAGTCCAACGCTTGGAGCTGATATTTGGCAGAACCATCCCAAAGATGCGAACAGTATTCCATACACGAGCGAACTTGTGCTTTATATAGAGTGAGCAGCTGTTCCGATGTAAAGTACCGTCGCACCTTCGAGAGGACACCCAGCTTTTTGACTACATTTTTTGCCCTGGACTCAATGAAAGACCCAAAGCTTAGAGTTGGTGTTAGAGTGACGCCCAAGAGCTCAAGATGGTCAGCTATAGGCACCGACACATCGCGGAAGGTAGGAGTTAGTACAAAAGGCCGCCTTTTTGCAGAGAATAGACAAGCCTGGGTCTTTGACTCGTTAAACTTGACCAGGTTGGCATCGCCCCAATCAGAGACTGTCTGAAGAGTCAAGTTTAGGCGCTCGATCATACTCTCTCTCAGGGATTGTGTTTGCGAACCACTGGCTTGTGCGCTAGATGTATAGGTCTCTACGACAGTGCTGTCATCTGCATACCCATAGATACCAGGCTTTAGCAGGTAATTAATATGAAGCAAAAATAGGGTCGCAGAGAGCACTGACCCTTGAGGAATTCCGGCGTTGATCGCCATTTGGTCAGACGACAACATGGTGAGTCAACATGAAGCAATAATATTACAGATCGCACAATTAGTAGGTACGAGAAACTTACTGATTTTGCCGCGCCTGGGCACAGATTAATAATAGTACTTGTACGAGCTAGTTTAGCTCGAGAGAGATGTAGTTGGAGCACGCAGTGGAAGACGTCACCAAGTTAGTTAGAAAATAACGTAGATATGTTCAGTTCAACTGTTTATTGCGTACTAAAAACATTTACAAATAACAATATAATATAAGGGAGCTAATACGCGCGAGCCGTAAGTAGGTTGCTATGTCAGCAAAATAAATGTACGATGAATCGTACATGTTGGCAACCAAATAAAAAGACAAGAAAAAAATCATTAAAAAATAAACATTAAAAAGGACAAAAAAATAATCTTGGAAGATAAAAACAACGTTGCGGTAGCTCGTCTGTTGCCAGTTTGCTCGTCGCGCAGTTTCCGTGAGCTTGATGGTTTAGCTTCAGGCTTCTCTTCATGAAATTGGCCTTGACTTGGTAATGATTGAAGACATTAATTTGTTTTTAGGTTTCTGTTCTTTTGGGTTGTCCGTCCATAAGCTCTTTTAACTCTGTGTTACAGGATTGCAAAGGCAGTGGAGATAATTTTATAATGGGTCTCTTGATCACTCCAGTTTTCGTTTTAATTGTAGTTACTCGAACCAAGCCGTCAGATCCCGGGTGTACATCAATAATACGTCCCAAAGCCCATTTTCCGGGTGGTAGATTGTTCTCCTTTACAAGCACGATGTCTCCTTTCTTTATGTTTTGTTTTGGAGTGTTCCATTTAGAACGTGTTTGTAGTTGATTTAGATAATCATTGCTCCAGTTTTTCCAGAATTGCTGGAACATGTGCTCAGTAAGTTGCCAGCGACGCCTAATATCGATACTGTCGATGTTTGTATAATCAGATCGTGGAAGTGACGTCACTGGACCGCCGGTGAAAAAATGACCCGGCGTTAAATAGTTGTAAAACTCCTCAGGGTCTTCAGTAAGCGGGCATAGCGGCCGGGAGTTAAGGCATGCTTCAACCTTGGCAAGCAAGGTCGTAAACTCCTCGAAGGTAAGTTTTTGGTCTCCAAGTACCCGTCGCAGATGATATTTGACGGATTTTACAGCCGCCTCCCACAGCCCTCCGGCAGTAGGCCAGGCGGGAGCGTTAAAGTGCCACTCCACTTCTAGTTTCGCGATCTCATCAAAAAATGCTGGTGATAATAGGTTTTGAAACTCTACAAATTCAGTGCGTAGCATTTTTGAGGCTCCAATAAAGTTTGTTCCGCAGTCAGAGTAAACATGTTTTGGGGTTCCGCGTCTGGAGCACATCCTTTGAAATGCACTTATAAAGGTTTCAGTGCTCAGGTCTGATACAAGCTCTATATGAACCGCTTTCGTGGCCATACATACAAAGATAGCGATGTAGCCCTTTGAAGTACGCACGCCCCTTCCTTTGCTAAGCTTAACTTCCACGTGACCCGTGAAATCGACGCCGACATTGCTGAAGGGTCTTGATGGAGTCACGCGAGTTTCGGGTAGTTGACCCATTAATTGGTTGTTTTGAGTTGTTTTGTAGCGGTGGCACTGGACGCAGTTACGTAGTAGTGACTTGACCGCTCGGTTTCCGCCAACTATCCAGTACCTTTGTCGAATATGTGCCAAGGTGAGGCGAGCTCCCCCGTGCAGCATTTTGATGTGGGCTTGCTCTATAAGTAGATGAGTAAATCGCCCTTGTCGCGATAAAACGATAGGATGTTTAGTTTCAAACGGTAACCTAGAGTTTTTTAGTCTTCCGCCCACTCGAATGATGCTGTTTTCATCTAGATACGGGTTTAGTTTATAAATAGGACTCTTGCTTGTTATAGGCTCCAGTTTGGTAAGACTTTTATATTCGTCATTTAATTCAGTTTTTTGTACAAATGTAATAATAGTATCAGTTGCACTCGCTATTTCTGTTGATGTTAGGTATGGCGAGTTGAATTTCGCCGTGCGGCGAATTCTTCTGACGAAGCGCATAATCCAGGCCATGACTCGCTGTATTCGTATTAATGAGCTGCAGTTTTGTAATAATACGTAAATAAAGTTATTGTTCCATTTGTTCTCTAGGGTTGTCGATTTTAATTTAGCGACACATTTCTGAGTTGTAAATAAACAAGACTTAGTTTCTTCATTATGTTGTGATTTCAGTAATTCGGGACCATACCACCAAAGCTTAAAGTTTGTAAGTTTACTGGGAAACATCCCTCTTGATGCACAATCCGCAGGGTTTTGTTCTGATGGCACGTAGTTCCATAGATTAGGTGGTAGTACTTGCTTTATCTGTTTGACACGGTTAGCTACGTATCTCTCCCATCTTATTTCGTCACCTTGTAGCCACGCCAAGACGACTTGAGAGTCACTCCATGCTTGAACAGTTATGTTACATTCTCCAAGTGATTCTTTTGTCTTCTCTATCAATTTGGCTAAAAGCAGTGCTCCGCACAACTCGAGCCTCGGTAGAGTTGTTTTTTGAGATAAGGGGGCAACCCTAGTCTTCGCAGCGAGTAACGTAATAATTGGTTGTCCCTGATCATTGATGATGCGACTATACACGACACATGAATAAGCTTTTTCGCTTGCGTCGCAAAATCCAAGTAATTCTATTTTTGGACATGTGCTGCCGATCCATCTGTTAATTTTAATGTTTTTTATTGTATGAAGTTCCGCTTTCAGATTCTTCCATTCGTTCTGTATATCTTCAGGTAATGTTTCGTCCCAGTTAATGTTTTTATCAATCCAAACCCTTTGGAATATTAATTTTGCAGTTACTGTTACTGGCGCCAGCCATCCCAGAGGATCGTAGAGTTTTGAAATTTCAGAGAGTAGTTGTCGTTTAGTTAGTAGTTTTTCATTACGTGTTTCTATATTCCAGTTAAATAAAAATTTATCAGTTTTCGGATTCCACCCAAGGCCGAGAGTTTTCGTCGATTCATTGTCTTTGAAGTCAAACATGTTCTGAGTAGAGATTTGATTTTTGGACAGATTCTCCAGTAGAGTAGGGTCATTAGAAAGCCACTTTCGTAAGTTCATTCCACCTCCTTTCAATAGACTTAGTAACTCTCGCTGTACTTTAAGTGCGCCCTCTAGCGTCCTGTGACCGAATAGTACATCATCGACAAAAAAGTTGTTTTTCAGAGCCTTGGCAGCGTCAGGGTACATGTGGCCATCATCTATGGCTAGTTGTTTGAGTGTTCTCAGGGCCAACCAAGGTGCACTTTTCATCCCGTAAGTAACAGTGCAAAGTTCATATTCTTGTAAGAGCTGGTCGGGTGAGTCACGCCAAATGATTTTTTGCAGGGGTTGTTGTTCATCAGCCAGCCAGATGCAGCGGTACATTTTTTCGACGTCAGCCGTGAAAGCATATTCGAAAGTTCTCCATATGAGTATAAGTGACAGAATTTCTTTTTGCAGATTTGGCCCTTTTTCTTGTAAACTGTTTAGGCTGTAACCGCTTGTAGTTTTTTGAGATGCGTTGAAAACTGTTCTTAGTTTTGTTGTAGTAGAATTTTCTTTTAACACTGCATGGTGAGGTAAGTAACATTGCGGAGTTGATGTTGATAAGGTAGTGGTTGGTTTCATGTGATTTAATTCGATATATTCCCTTATGAAGTCTTTGTACATCATTTTAAGGTTTTCATTGCGTTCGAGCCTTTTTTCCAGTTGCAGGTACTGAGATATAGCTATCGATCTTGAATTTCCGAGTTTTTTCTCAAAATCAGGTATGAATGGCATTTTAACGATGTACTTTCCCTCTGAATCTCTTTGAACTGTTTCCGAATAGTATGTTTCGCATTGATTATTTGCAGATACGTCAAGCCTGCCGGGGTTGATATCTTCGTTTTCCCAAAATTTTGACAGCTCTTCAAGGTCGATCAAAGTCACGTGACAATTGAATGTTTTTAGTTTGCCGCACAAAATCCACCCCAGCTTAGTTTGTTGTGCAATAGGGGATTGCTGCTGACTTCCTTTCAGGACTCCATCTAAAATGACTTCCGAGTAGACATCCGCCCCCAGCAAGAGATCTACTGGACTTGAAATGTTATACTGTGGATCTGCGAGCTTCAAGTTTTCAAGATGTGACCATTCACCTTTCTTGAACGTAGAGTTTGGTAAGTTATTTGTTAATTTGTTCATAATTAACGCTTGAATTTGTAATGAATAATCGGAGTGTATTGATTTACAGGTAAGTTGCAGTTGACCTTTGCAGTCTCCAGATACAGTACCAACTCCGTTCACCGTGGCGGTAAGTTTTTTTCTAGGTAATCTTAGCAGCTGAGCTGCGTTTTGTGAAATTAAATTAACTTGCGAGCCTTGGTCCAATAGAGCTCGAAGTTTAATGTTAGTCCCGTCTGCGGAAACAACATTGATCTGTACAGTTGGTAGCAAGATTTCAATTTCATCTCCCGATAAATGGTTAGAGCTCTGTTGCTGTTGTAGTTGTTGAGAAGAAGATGCTGTCGCTGGCCGGTGACATGAATATTCTTTATCAATATTTTTAGTTACACATATTTTGTTTGTATTTGTATTGTGCAACAATGTATGATGGTTCGAATTGCACTCTTTGCATTTCTTCGTTGACAAACATTTCTTGTTTCCATGACTAAATAAGCAGTTTTTACACACATGCAGCTTAGTAACGATATTCGCTCTTTCAGCTGTATCCATTTCAATGAATCGAGGACATTGCATTAGCACGTGATTTTGTTCGCAAAGAGGGCAGTTTCCATATGCAGTATAATAAATTCTCGAGTTATAACTTTTGTTCATAGGTTGATAATTATATTTCTTTGAGTAAATAGCTTTGTTTAATGTTCTTGGAAATGTAGTTAAAGTAGTATTCGGCTTGTTTTGTTCTTTCTTCGCAGTTTTAAGACTTTCGTATGCCATGAATTTGCTTTCCAAGAAGAAGAGGAAGTCGTTCAAATTAGGTAGATCCCTGTGATTTGGAAGTTCCTTCACATATTCGTTGAGCGTGTTGGAGTCGAGTTTCATACTCATAAGATGAATGATCAGAGGATCCCAGCTAGATGTATCTATGTGTATGTTTGACAGTCCATTCAAACATTCATTAATGACGTCATGCATTCGTTTCAGATTGTAGGCATCAGGCTGCTGAATAATTGGTAAGTTGAGCATGGTGTTAACGTATGAGGTAAACTGTAGCCTCCTGTTATCATAGCGTTGCAAAAGTAGTTCCCAACATGATGTGTAGTTTTCTGCGCTTATGCTGAGATGTTGGACCAGTCTCTCGGCCTCGCCGCGTAATCTCGTCTTCAAGTGCTGCATTTTTTGTGCTTTATTAATCAGGGCATTGTTGTGTATTGTTTCCAAGAAAAGATCTTTGAAAGAGATCCATTGCGTATAGCTGCCAGAAAACTCAGGTATTTCAATGCGCGGCGTTGCCCTTTCGTAGTGGCCAGTTGACCATATTCGGCTGTTAAGCATTCTCTTCATCCCGTCATATCTGTCTTCAATTTCAACAAACGTGGCATAATATTTTTCGCTACTCTTGCCCTTAAGTGATGACTCAATGTCCCAGTGATATTTTTCAATTTGTTCCCATTTTGATTTCAATATTGAAAGATGATCCTCTAATTCCCATTTTTCGGAAATTTCACTGATATCTATTTTTGACATAGCTCTGTCTATGGCCTTGAAATTATTTTCTTGTTTACTCAATAAGTTTTGAATTTTCTCAGTTGTATCTTCATCAATTAACCCAGTCATATCGAATTTCAACTCCTTAGTGAATTGGGCAAGTAAATTCTTCATATCATCCTTAGTAGTTTCGTACAAATTTTTAGTTTTTTCATATGTGTTGTCCAAAAAGTAGGGAATATTTTTGTCTTCAATTTCATGCAAAAGAGTATTGTGTCTGTCAGCAAAATCCGCCCATTGTGATTCAAGCGAAGCAATCCGTTTAGTTAAGTAATCTTGAGTTTTTCTTGCTTTTGAATCTTTCTTGTAGTTTGAACATAACGTTATGATGTTTTCGAAACATGCTTGTTGTAGCCTTAGATTATCCATAGTTAAGTTAATACGTGCGTCTTCACAAAATAGTTGTAAATATAAGTTAAGTTAAGAGCTTGACCTTGACACGCAGTTCACGTTGAAAAGGATTAAGCTTGAAGTTGTATTAGTGTGCTAGTTTAACACAAAAATTAGATACCTTCCAAGTTCTTCACAAGAATGTAGCTCGTGGTTTCCAGTTGACACTGTAGACACTTGAAATGGTCGCTGATTGTCAGTGCTCAGTGCTCTTATGAACCCGTAACAGTATGTGCACCTTCTCAATTCGCCTGGTGAGACCCGCTTCTGGGAGGCCAGACGAACCGATTTGCTACTATCACAGACACAACAAAGCACCAAATCACTCAAGGTTCTCGAAGGACCAAAAAATGTACGAGCTAGTTTAGCTCGAGAGAGATGTAGTTGGAGCACGCAGTGGAAGACGTCACCAAGTTAATTAGAAAATAACGTAGATGTGTTCAGTTCAACTGTTTATTGCGTACTAAAAACATTTACAAATAACAATATAATATAAGGGAGCTAATACGCGCGAGCCGTAAGTAGGTTGCTATGTCAGCAAAATAAATGTACGATGAATCGTACAGTACTAAAGTACAGAAGAATCACTCTCGAAGAAAAGCCAAGTTTAGGTTAGGTATAAAAATTTACCTACTCTTACGACCTTCATCTGACTGTACGGGAAATTGAAATTTATTGCATAACACGAGTGTTCCAATTCCGTTCCGTTACGCGTCGCTGACCCGATACCAATTTAGCGATAAGAGCGCAGGGTTCCCACTCACCGATATGCAGTTATCGCTACAGAAATTACGTGCGACGCGGCCAGCGTGCGAGCCGAGCGACAACCTTTGCGCGGGCGCACCGGCCCGGCCGGTGCGCCGGCCAAACGTACCTAAACTGCGGAGTGAAACCCCCCTGGCCTGAGCATAAGGCGCATAACACATTGCACCGGACACCGCTCCGGTGTGCGGCGCTGCGGATTTTAATTTTGACTGAAGAATCTTAATTTCTATACAAAAACCGCAGGGTATAACACACTCACACCGCATGCCCGTGCGGTTGTGCGGCGCGCGCGACGGCACCGCACTCCCGGACGTTGATGCGGTGCGGTCCGCGGGGTATGCCACACTGCGCCGCAGTATCGTACGGATTTTTGCGTAGAAAGGACGTGCATACGCGTAATAGATTTCGACATAGATAATGCGGTGATGCGGTGCGTCGTGCATCGCAGCTCCGGACGGTGATACGGAGCAAACCGTACGGTGGCACGGTTCCGTGCCGCCTCAGCCGCATGCGGTTTTCGTCCCTCCGTACACCGCAGCGGGATGCGGCGGCAATGTGTTAAGCGCCTAAGCTATAGCAACGTGTTCTGTTTGCAATAATCTTCTTCTTCTTTTAATTTTAGCGTAATACAATGATGCTCGATAGTTGTGAATGAAATCACGTGACAGACGTCAGCGTCAATGAATAATTTGATTTACTTTGGAAAAAAAGTAGCTTGACAATCCCCAATATTACTTCTACAGAATCTCCACTTCCGAATAATATTTAAGGATACATATCCTTAAATATTATTACGGCGTTTACACACCATTCACATTTGATCTAAGATCGCATTTTTTTCGGTCAAATGTGTGTGTGGATTAGTCCTTATTATCTCTATATATAATAAAATCTTAGGGGTACAAAAATCTGTAATTGCGAAATATTAAGAAAAAAAATACACAGGTCGCCTTAAAATCATTAGCAGAACACGATAGAATAGTTTAAAAAAAATTGTTTGTTTGTTTGTTTGTTTGTTTGTTTGTTTGTCTGTTTGTCCGGAAAGATCTCCGAAACTACTGGACAGAATTTGATATGGCTTACACAACAATGCTTAGAATTTTCCGGAAGAACATTTAGGCATAATTTCGTTTGTTTAAATTCACTTTTTATTTTTAGTGAAAAAATACCATATAAAATTTTCGAATTGGCTTTAGGTAGAAAAACAACATGGCGCACGTGAAATTATTTTGACAAGTCTGTCACATAGTACAGAGAGAAGGTATTTTCTTCCACGAAGGAAAGGCAATGGAACTACGCCATACAGCCTGATCTTAAGTAATTGGATTTCGAAAATTAAGGCAGGAATGAAGTGTTTCACATAGTAAAAATAAAATTCAATATTTTCTGTTAATGGCTGTGCCCAACTGGATTTCGCCAACCAAATTGTCTTTTTCTTATGTCGTACCGTGGTGGTAAGGCAAAAAGATCAAGCCATACTACCAATGCATAAAGCATTTTTTATGATAATACTTATCGAGTGACCATAAAATTTATAGATTGGTTTAATTCTTGACTAATTTTCACAAAATCGGTACAATTTTTGAAATATTTGAAATTTTGAAAAATTAAGATACTCTTTTCAAGGTATTTTGAAAGGTAAAGGTTTTTACATTAGGACTAAGGAATCAAACTCTTTCATCCATTTAAAATTGATAATTTAATATTGATAATTTAAAAAAATATCTGACTGCAATGTTTTGGGTTACGCGTAGAGGGACGGGACGGGACTCTTGATCCTAATGTCTAAAATGACGGATCACATTTTTTTGGATCCACCCAAGGAACATGGATATCGAACGAAGCACCTAAAGAGTAGAACACATTGAACCTAGCCACGTTGACTTAATTTGACATGACTGCCGATAAAGTTCGTTTCCAAACACAGCGATATGCATATCAAATGAAAGGCCTTGATGAGTAGAGCACTATGAACATAGGAAAATCGCCCTAAATTCAACATGGCCGCCGCTCAAATAAAACGGATAAAATTACGTTTCCAAACCCAGCAATATGGGTATCAAATGAAAGGCATTGATGAGTAGAGCACTATGAACCTAGCAACATTGACATAAATTCAACATGGCCGCCGCTCAAAGAAGGTGGATAAAAGTTAGTTTCCAAACCTAGCAATATGGGTATCAAATGAAAGGCATTGATGAGTAGAGCACTATGAACCTAGCAACATTGACATAAATTCAACATGGCCGCCGCTCAAAAAAGGTGGATAAAAGTTAGTTTCCAAACCTAGCAATATGGGTATCAAATGAAAGGCCTTGAAGAGTAGAGCTTTAGGAACCTAGCAAAATCGACCTAAATTCAACATGGCCGCCGCTCAAAAAAGGTGGATAAAAGTTAGTTTTCAAACCTAGCAATATGGGTATCAAATGAAAGGCCTTGAAGAGTAGAGCACTATAAACCTAGCAACATTGACATAAATTCAACATAGCCGCCGCTCTAAAAAGAAGAATAATAGTTCGTTTCCAAACCTAGCAATATGGGTATCAACTGAAAGGCCTAAAAGAGTAGAGCATTATAAACTAAGGAAAATTGCCCTAAATTAAACATGGCCGCCGCTCAAAAAATGGATAAAAGTTCATTTTCAAATCCAGCAATATGGGTATCAAATAAAAAGCTTTGATAAGTAGAGCACTATGAACCTACCAACATTGACATATATTCAACATGGCCGCCGCTCAAAAAAGATAGATAAAAGTTCGTTTCCAAACCTAGCAATATGGGTATCAAATGAAAGGACTTGAAGAGTAGAGCTTTAGGAACCTAGCAAAATCGACCTAAATTCAACATGGCCGCCGCTCAAAAAAGGTGGATAAAAGTTAGTTTTCAAACCTAGCAATATGGGTATCAAATGAAAGGCCTTGAAGAGTAGAGCACTATGAACCTAGCAACATTGACATAAATTTAACATGGATAAAAGTTGGAAAGGTGGATAAAAGTTAGTTTCCAAGCCTAGCATTATGGGTATCAAATGAAAGGCCTTGAAGAGTAGAGCATTAGGTACCTAGGTACACGTTACAAAAACGGAAGTCTCAATACATTTTAAGGCTAACCGCATAAATACGTTTTTTCGCATTCGTTTTCTGAATGCGGGCATCCAAATGCATCAAATCTATACAAAATACTCATTGACTGCCGCACACGTTCGTTTTTATTTTACGAACGGAACACGTTCTGTACGTACGTTTAGGTAGAATGGTAGAAATCCCGAATGAGAAGAAACGAACGTCTACGCTACGTTCACGAAACTCCGTGTCTGTATTCCGTGATCGGATATCGAATACGGAAAACGTATTTGTACAGTAACCCCCCCATTCTATACATTAACTCTACGAAAACCGCCAGTATTACAAGCGACATAAGAACGGTTCAAAGGTCAAACAGTATAGCTTGCCAAGGAGCTTACTGTACGACCAGTAAAAATTGGCCAAGTTGTCATATCCAAAAAATATATTTTGTTGGTGTTACCAACACCCATTATAAAATCTAAACTTTATTCGTATACAGTTCTAATTTATTAACAATTGTTTATTTTAATTCGAAACATGAATACGATAAAGATTATTCTTGCAACTGTGTAGTTCTTTCTACTGAAGAAGAATTTATTAATATCAATAATGTCTCTAAAACAATAATTATACTTAGTGTTTATAGTAATATGTAATGTATTTAATTTTGTGGACTGTTAGAAAAAGAGCATTACGAACCTACGAAAATTGTCCTAATTTCGAAATGGCCGATGCTCAAGAAAGGCAGAATAAAGTTAAATCATTATGGAATAAAATGGAGGAAAAAACTAAACACTGTGTTAAGTATTTTGATGGCGAAACGTAGTTCGCGGGCACAGCTAGTGTATAAATAAAATAAATATATTCACCGTAGCTTTTCTTCACGCGCCGTCCGTTGCCACTGCCATTCGTTGTGTTGTACGGGTTCTTGTACTGTCCATTGCCATTGGTTGCCACCTGCCGGTGACCGGCCACGTTCACCTCGTTGATCATGAAACCTACAAAACAGGCCACTTCATGTCCCAGTCAAATCTATTTATAAAGTGACACTTCGATTTATCATTATTAAACATTACATATCATTATAATCATACAATTAACAATTTATTATAGCGAAGCTGTGCCAAAATGTTATGTCACTGCAGTTGTATGCAAATACAGTTGTCTGTATTTTAAAATAATCAATAGAGGAATGTAACTAAATATAGAATACCTGTCTCAACTTAAAGTTTGCAAAAATCACAAAAATCTAGGCTGCTGTGCACGGTTTTGAGAATATTTGTTTCTATGTGCTTTAATATACGACACTAAGTTGTATTTATATATTGTATGTATTGTACTTTATGTAATACCGATTTTTTATTATTTTAACTGTTTTCCATCTTGGGGTGACACTACAATTGCCCGCCCCGGGTGCCACCCATGCTAACTACGCCACTGGTTTCCACTACTAAATTCGTAGCTACCCACGGTCACGGAGATTGATGACGTCACGAACACATGCAAGAACTGACCCATGCCGTTGACCCCGCATGTGCTGCATGTGAAAGATTAGCATACTAGACTAATGGCACACCCCGGACACTCCATACAACGTTCGCAAATCAATTACCTATTACTACTACATAAACAAATGACGTTCGTACACGCGCAAATGTGTGCGTGAAATCTAGTAGGGCTGAGTGCGCGGTTATCAGTCGAAATGACGCGGGAAGTGCAGCGACTGCCTTCTCTTTCACCCGCATAGCGCTGTCTCTGTTATCGCCCGGAGCTCGCGTCTAATCGTCCGAGAAGCGTCCGAGCGATTGCGCGCGCCCTTGTTTATGTGTCAGTGATGTCTACAACGAAGTGCCGGGTAGGACGAGGTATTTGAAATGAGTGCGGGGAGGTGAGGGGCCGTTCTGTACGTAGTACCTACTATTATCTATTCTGTGCTAATGGGATAGACCCACGCCGCTAAAGTGCATAGCCTCTGCGGCTCTGCGTGCATATCCTAAGCAGCAGCTCTTTAGGTATAGCGTGCGCAGCGTTGAACTGCCTGAGGTGCCTGAGTAACATATTTATTATATCCGATCAAGACACGCGTGCACCACCGACGTCAATTTATGCGTAGCGTGTCCGTGGGTTGAAGTGGACGTTATAATCGTGACTATAAAACGTTGCCTCAAGTAAGTCGCGGTTTAAATATAATACTTTGACAACATTATGAATTGACATGATTAATTTTATTTGTTTTAAGGGACATACCTACACGTCCTCGGGTTCAAACCACGACTAACTTTAGACAACAGGTAAACAACGTTTTGTATAAAGTCTTTTGTGTAAAGTAATTAAATAGGTAACATAGGGCGAGAGAACTGCGCATATTTTATTATATATTTTATTTTATTGATGCGGCTATTATGGGCTGGGGCTCCATCTTGTTGAAAGAATAATTAGTTTGTCTGGGCTAAAGGCAAATTATCCAACTCTTCAAACAGTTCTTTAAAATTTCGACATATTTAAACGAGGTCAATGTTCCATCATAAATTTTTAAATAAAATACTCTGTTCTTCAAAATACCGCACCAACAATTAAATGAAAAACGCTCTTGGCGATGCCCTTCAGTTATCCGTAATGGATTTGTATGTGACCAAAAATGTTATTTTTTTTTCGGTTATATGTAAATACCATTATTCGAAAAATTCGTCTCATCCGAGAACAAAATCATGTTTAAAAAATGGCTATCATTGTTAATTTTCTGATCTAACCAGCTGCAAAATTCAAGACGTCTTAAGTTACTCCCTTTATGTAACTGTTGCACAATGCATCCGGAACGGTAACATTTATAATTGTATTTTTTTAGAACTTTACATAATTATGGTAGCTTGAGATACCTGAATGTTTTTAGCTGCATTGCGAGTGGAATCAATGGGGAAGGACTCAAAATAGGTTAAAATAGCAATTTTTAAATCTTCATTACAAATACGTGGCTTTATTAGTTTAGTTTTGATATAACTACCTCCTTGTTTAAGGTTGTTAACTATTTTTCTAAAACGCTTAATAGTGGGGAAATCGCGTTGAGGATATTTATTTCTGTACCATACCAAAGCGCGGGTGGCACTCCTCCCATTGATAAAATATGCCTCCATCAAATCAAATCGTTCATCATTTGTTAAATCCATCTTCAACACACAGTCCAAGTAAGTATTGCTTGAAAACTTCAACAAAATACGGAAAAGACTCTTTTTAACACCCTTGCTCGTAAAGCTGATGTAATTCCACCGGTTTTAAATATGTAAAGCGGGCCATAAAAAACGCGTTTGTTACCAAAGCAAATAGTTAAGTTATAGTCCATACAAATTCCATAACAGTATTATTTGCAATTTCAAATATGGAACTGATCGCCGCCGCACGACTCCAGCTAGTGAGCAGCGCGCTGTTGCTATTCAAATTTCGAACTAATCGCCGCGCGGCGCCAGTCAGTAGGCAGCGCTAGCGCGCTGTTAAAATGGCGGGAAAGCAACAGTGTGCATTCACAGATTGAGTTTATTTGAAATAATGTTTTTTTTTCTGTTTCCTGTGTTAAAAAACGTCGTACGATATACGTGCGTATTGGTTATAACATGCGAGGCGGAATTTCAGCCCGAGCCGAAGGCGAGGGCGTAATTGAGCCGAGCAACCATCTTAACGCCAGGGACCGGAAAACCCGTTCATTTGCTTAAGCCGTTCGAAAGGGTTACCCATTCGTATGGTAACCCAGTGGGCTCGATAAGCCGTTCAACAGGTTTCCCAACAATAACGATAACCCGTAAAATAGGGGTTACCACCCACAACAATAATTTACCGCTTACCCAATCTTAAAGGTTTTTAGTGTTTATGCGCTTAACCGCTTACTGTTCGGGTTAGGGTAACCCTTTCCCTCACGCACACCGAGCGATTGAAATAGCACTGCGGGTGCAATAACGCCAGAGTTCGGTTGCGACCTTCGGCAAATATGCGGTGCAAAAGCAATCTACACGCGATATACCTAAGGTCTAAAATATTTTTTACAAATTAATCAGCGTTTAGAACGGTAACCCATTTGGGGGTTTTTGATATCGGTTAGCGGTAACCCGAATTAATTCAATCGAAGGGATTAATGTGTAAACCGGTAAGCCGTTTGAAAGCTTACCGTAAGGCAAAGGGTTTAAAAACCCAGCATTATAAAATACCCCATCAAAACCCTAAGGTTACCGGCTATAACGGTAACCGGGTCCGGTCCCTGCTTAACGCACTAATATCGTAATGTACTATTGTAATATGATCTACAAAATGACTGTCGTACAATATTTAAATTATTGGCACCAATTCGCTTTACGTTCTAATTTTAAATGTTTCCTTTTTTTCTGGTGCCCATAACTGCAAAGAGACAATACTTCAATAGAAATTTGAAATCCGAAAATAATGTACTGAAGGTAAGCCATTCTGCGGGTGTGTATTGAAAAAAAGAATGATCATCGCTTTGATTATCGCTTCAACCAAGGTGGAACAAGAAATAATTTATTAAAATTTAACATTTTCCATTAGTTTCCCGTATATCATTACTTCCCAGAAATCGATCCTTATTAACAACACTAACGAATGGTGTACCTAATAAAACAGGCTGTTTTTTTTTTCAAAATTATTGGGTTCGATTCCTGGCTAGGATTATTGATTTTTCAAAAATCCAATAATGCAGTTTTTGTTTTCATCAAAATCGGGCTCGCGACTCCTTTGAGCATTTTTCGATATTCCTTATAGTTTATGATTTGGCCCTGAAGGCCCACTTGAAAAATTCAACCTGTATACAGGGTGAAATCGGAAACATTGGCATCCTTTTAAAATTAGACTCTATCCACGATCCATAGTGCATACACCAAATATGAGAGAAATCGATTGATATAAAATTGCAATATTTGAAACCCCGAAAAATCATTCCAATTTCTTTATAATAGAATTTCATTGCAATCAAACAATAAAAATAACGAATACAATTTAATTAACATAATATGTTATTATCCAATCAAAATCGAAATATCAAGATAAGCCAAGCGCGCTCGAAATGCCGCGCGATACATGTGTACCTATTTGCCTACGAAGAATTCATTCACAAAACTTCATTCGCAAATCGCACACATTTGTAAACAAACAAGGGCCGCCCCTTTCACACCCGCCGCCATTACCTTTCGGCATAAGAATAATCGGCATGCGCTTACGGCGCCGTTCGCTAAATTAGTTCCGCCTTGTCCTATTTTGAGTGTTGACGTATTTCGTTGCTCGGTCTCGGGAACTCGTCGCACGCGCGCTCTAAAGGATTGCAGTGGCTGTTTAAAGGATTAAGTTAAGTGAATATTGTTATCACAATGCCGCGACCACGTAATGTGCAAGGACGGTACACAAACCAGCAATATTTACAAATGGTTTTACTTTACGATCTAACACACAATTTAGTTTTAACTCAAGAAATGTTCCACCATCGCTACCCAGAGGCGCCGATTCCATCGCGAGACCGCATTCTACGGACAACGCAAAATTTGTTGGACTTTGCATCATTTCATGTGCCAGCACATGCGCAAGCTCGTGGCCAATCTCCGATTTACCCGGCAAGTCTTTCTTTACCGACAAATTCGCCGCTATTTTATCAGCAATCCACAGGCTAGCACGAGGCAGGCAGCACGACGATTTGGTGTTAGTCAATATTATGTTTGGAAGCTTTTAAACAGTTCTGGCGAGCACCCTTATCATTTTCAAAAAGTGCAAGAACTTACACTTGCTGATTATACGCCTCGACAACAATTTTGTAGCTGGTTGTTACAAAATTTTGAAGAAAATATTTTGTGGACAGACGAGTGTACATTCACAAGAATAGGACTTTTTAATATCCACAATGAACATTGGTGGTGCCAGCGCGGACGCAACCCTCACAAAACGAGACGTGATGCTTTTCAACACCGATTCTCTGTAAATGTGTGGGCAGGAATATTAAATGATATCATTATTGGACCCTATTTTATTGAGGAAAGGTTGACCGGGGAAAACTATCTCCGGATACTGAGAGAGGTCGTGGAAGAACAATTGGACGATGTACCTTTGGCACACGTTGGCAATCTGTATTATCAGCATGACGGTGCCCCAGCACACTTCCAACGTTCTGTTCGTGCCTACTTAAATGGGCATTTCGGCGAACGTTGGATAGGACGCGGTGGGCCAGTGCCGTGGCCGGCGAGATCGCCTGATCTTACTCCCTTGGATTTTTATTTATGGGGTGAAATCAAAAGACGTGTATACGAGAGTGAAAGTGAGACGAGAGACGAACTCAAAAACAAAATAATTGCGGCATTTGAAGTAGTGAAGTCGCAACGCTTTGTTTTAAACAGGGTGAAAGACAATCTCAGGCGTCGGGCTGAATTGTGTATTGAAAGAGGCGGTGGACACTTTGAACACCTATTAAAATATGTGTAAGTTCCCTCAATTAACTAAATTATTGTAAATACGTGATTCTTAAACCAATTATTGTAAATATGTTGATTTCAACTTTTTAAATACGCCAAAACTAAGGCATATTACATAACTTAAATACCTACCTATAAAGAAACCTTACATAATTACCTCATCATCATCATCACAGCTCATATACGTTCCCACCGAGCGGTTTTTGAGTGACTATTATTATTTAATGTTGCGTACCAGTTTATTTTTATTTTGGTTGCCCGTTGCCGTAGTTTTGACCGTCCTAAGCCGGAAAAGTATGAAGGGAAAGTTGAAAGAATTTATTATCGATCGATATTACTACCTACTCGTAGATCAGCTGTGCGCGGGCGGGTTATGTGAGGTCAACCGTCAAAAGCCCGCGCCGCCCCGCGCTGATCGGGCGGGCGGGCTTACGTCGCGTAGGCATCGACGCTTTGATATCGTACCTACTACGCATTACACTATCTCAAAGCAATATGATACTTTATTAATTTATCATTTATTTTGTAAATAATTTTTCTTAGGTTCTGTGTGAATCAGGTATGCTTAAAAATATTACTCAATATGAGTACAATATAAGATTGAATGGATGCCAATGACTTCAAATTCACCCTGTATACCGGGTGTAACTGAACACCCCAATAACATTTAAGGGGCATATAAGTTAGATACTAAATGGACCTTCGGTGCTTGTCTGAGACCTGGAACCCAAATACTTTCAAAGTTATTTGATTTTAAACTGAAAGCAAAAACTTTCAAGTGAAAACCATAATCAGCTCTTAACACAAAAAAAATTAAACACAAAATGACACGTGACAGACGTGAGCGTAGTATTCCTCCTACGCTTACGTAGGGCTATCGGTACTTAATACGAAAAAATAATTTATTTAGTTTGTATGGGAAAAAAGTAGGTTTGTTAGCCCTAATATTTTTCCAACAGTATCTCTACTTCTGATGGATACATACCCTTAAATGTTATTGGGTGTTCAGTTACACCCTATATATATAACAATTTAGTTAGTGTAATAGAACTGATATGCTATGTTAGTAAAGAAAATTAAATATTTGCCGTGTTCTGCGGCATGCCGATGGTATTAGGTATTCGTCCCTAAAATCGCCTAAATACCACAGCCTTTGGCCAGAAGTCCTCCTTTAAGAAAGTGTCCAGCGCGATGTTTAGGACCCGAACCATAAATGCTTTAAAACTGGCATTGTGGCGCGACTCCAGTGGCTGCACCCTCAAAACGAAGTTGGCCTTCTTCTGGATTTACTGTTCTACGTACATCCCGCTCTGTTGTGGTGTACTGCAGGCGGGACAGATACAAGGCCGTAGCCGCGGCCCTCAGCAGAAAGTTGGGCCCTGTCGGTGCGGTGCTACAGCGGTTCTGTGTTCTCTTTTGGCGGTGTACTCTCTTCTTCTTAACCTTGACGAAGCAATCGTTGTCACGGTCCTCGGCGACGGATCTCAAAACGTCTCCTCTCGGCACTGCTTGAGCCGAAACAGTCGCGTAGTCACGAGAAGGCGATACCGTGACCTTACTTCCTGTAATTGGCACTGTCGACACTGGTATTCAGGGCAATGATATCCATAATAGTACAGTTACGTCGACGTGGTCGAAAGTGACGGGAGGTAACTTGCCGAGATCTCTCGCCACGAACGTAGGCACGTCATCTGGATCGGTTTCTTTGAGCAAGGTTATGATCTCCTGCAGGCTCTTCTGCGTTCCATCACGCCGTCGAGATACCATCTGGTCCAGCTTGTTTAAGGACCGGTACAACAGCAACTTTGCAGCTTTAATGTCGTCCTCGGTAAAGCTGGACTTACAAATCTGCATCACGCTGATCTCGTCCCGTCACGTCTAGCTTTTGTAGCATAAACGTGAGAAGCTCGTTTGCCACCAGGCCGGGCTTGTCCATAGTGTCAGCTCTACTCTAGAAACGGCTTACGTCTAGATCTAGACACAACCGAGCGCAGCGAAACAATGTGCAGCATATCCGTGATCGCTCAAAACAATATTGAAACCGCACTGAATTAATGCGGTTTCAAATTTTCAATATTGTTTTGACTTTGACGCTACACTTTCTATGTATAGATAGCGCCATCTCGCTCTCAGTGCCAGTGACAGCGAGACGGCGCTATACCACGGTAATAGCACGGTAATAGTATATATGTCACCGTAAAATTGCAAATACCGTTAGATTATAATCTATCTCGCGAGATTGTAAACTATCGAAAGATTGTGAACCGTAACATACTGCTTACAATTTAACGCATTATTTTGCGGTAGATTTTAATCTATCGAAGTGAAACTGTTAGATCACAATCTGTCGCACGTTAAATTGTCAACTGCCCGAAGGCTGTCCCTGATTGGTCAGTTTTACAGAAGATCGTTCTGTGTCCATAGAATTAGGAATCAAACACAAGTGTCTGTCAAATAAAATAAATGTACTTCAAGAATAGTGACAGCAAGTATGTATTTATTATTTAGTAGTTAAATAATATTTCTGACATCACGCACCAAGCAATGCCCCTCGGCATTGCTTGGTGCGTGGTCCGCGATAGGGCTGCTCGCTTACGCTCCCGCAACCGTCCGTGCGCTCCGTTTGTAGCTATGCGATCCGGAGTGCGAACCCAGATCGAAGCGTGTAGGCATAGCGCGTGTTTCGACCGTTTCTATGAAGTCGGTCTACTGTATATACTATTACCACGGTAATAGTATATACAGTAGTATTACCACGGTAATAGTATATACAGTAGACCGGACTCCGCACTCCGGATCGCATAGCTACAAACGGAGCGCACGGACGGTTGCGGGAGCGTAAGCGAGCAGCCCTATCGCGGACCACGGACCAAGCAATGCCGAGCGGCCGTATGTATAAAATTTCAAAGAGGGGCCGACTCGACGTACTGTATATGTTACCGGAAATGTATGAAATCTAGGAATTGTATACAACTCCTAGGAAATGTAAACTATGCCGAAGCTATTTAGGAAATGTATAAAATATTGTTTTAAAAATTATTTAATACATACATTTCCTGGGAAATGTATACATACCCTCGGAATTGTATACATATCCTCGGAATTGTATATAATTCCAATATTGTATTAGGAAATGTATAAAATGAATGCTTTCTGTAATAAAACACGTTGTTAAAATGAGAATAATGAGAATTAATGAGAATAAAAGAGCAGCTTCGAGCAAGGGGTGCAGGGGACCCCCCCCCCCTGCTCGGGGGGGTCAGGGGGCGGAAGGAAAAATAAAGAGAATTTATAGGATTAAACTGTAGGTTAGGTTAGGTTAGATATTGTGGGGGTGGTTTAGTCGAGTCCTGGGCCACGAGCCTGGGACTCGACGTCCTCAACCGAGGGTCCACCCCGACGTGCGTGCGGTGGCAGGGTTCGTCGATCGTCGACGTGACCCTGGCCACCGCACCCCTCGCCGCGAGGGTGAGGGACTGGAGAGTGGAGGCAGAGGAGGAGACCATGTCGGACCACCGGTACGTCCGATATTCGGTCTCCCCCTCGCACGCCTCCACGTCTCCAGCGGGAACGGGTGCCGCCTTCCGCCGATGGGCGGTGACGCACCTCCAGCCCGACGTGGCGCTGGAGGCGGCGATGGTGCGGGAGTGGTCCGAGCTGCCCCCGCACCTCGCCGGCGACGCTGACGGCATGGCGGCGCACTTCGCGGAGGACCTTAGCGTCGTCTGCGACGCCGCCATGCCGCGAGCGAAACCGGCCGCGCGCAATCGGCAGGTGTACTGGTGGTCGCAGACCACAGCGGATCTGCGCGCCACCAGTTGGAGGGCGCGGCGCGCCTACCTGCGGTGCAGAAGGCGCGCCACCAGGAGGACGCCCGACGAGGAGGAAACTCTGCGTCGGGCGTACAAGGAGGCGAGCAAGGCCCTCAAGACGGAGATCTTGAGGGCCAAAACGAAGTCGTGGAACTCCTTTATAGAGCTCCTCGACTCCGACCCCTGGGGACGGCCGTACCGACTGGTGAGGGGGAAGTACGGAAACAGTGCTCCCCCGATACACCAGTTGGACGAGGGGCTCGTGCAGAGGGTTCTAGGGTCGCTCTTCCCCGACCCTGGACCCTCCGAGGATGGTCGCCCCCAGCGCCTCCCTCGAAGTGGAGGAAGCGGGCCCTCCCGTGTCGGACCTCGAGTTCGACGCGGTGAGGGAGCGGTTCCGGCGCAAGGGGAAGGGGAAGGCGCCAGGACCGGACGGGGTGCCAGCGAGGGTCCTGTGCCTGGCACTGGGCCCCCTGGAGGAGCGGTTCCGGGCGGTGCTCAATACGAGCATCGCCTCGGGCCGGTTCCCTCAGGGCTGGAAGGTGGGGCGACTCTGCCTTCTGCGGAAGCCGAATCGCCCCGCCGATGCCCCATCGGGGTACAGGCCGGTGGTGCTGCTCGACGAGGCCGGGAAGTTTTTTGAGAAAATTCTCGCTTCCCGGCTCGTCGAGCATCTGGAGGGCCCGGGACCGGACTTGGCCGAGCGCCAGTACGGTTCCCGCACCGGCCGGTCTACCGTGGACGCGGTGGCCCACCTCAAGAGGTGGACTGAGGGGGCCACGTCGGCGGGGGAGGTTGTCGTTGCGGTGTCGTTAGACATCCGCAACGCATTCAACAGCCTCCCCCACGAATGCATAGAGGAGGCACTGCGTTTCCACGGAGTGCCCCTCTACCTCCGCTCCCTCATCACCGATTACCTCCGCGGGAGGGAAATCGTGTATGAGGGGGCGGACGGTCGCGTCCACAGGTGGCCGATGGCGGCGGGAGTACCCCAGGGTTCCGTGCTGGGCCCTCTGCTCTGGAACCTGGGGTACAACTGGGTTCTGCGGGGCAACCTCCTGCCGAATATGGAGGTTGTCTGCTTCGCCGACGACACCCTTGTCGCGGCGAAGGGGCGCACGTACGAGGAGGCGGTCCACCTGGCGTCGGTCAGCACGACGATGGTCGTCCGGCGCATCCGTCTCCTCGGGCTGGACGTGGCCGTCGAGAAGACGACGGCCATGACGTTCAGGCCGCCGCGTCGACGCAGACCCCAGACGGGGCTCCGTGTCCGAGTGGAGGGGGTCCAAGTCCAGGTCGAGAGCTCCATGAAGTATCTCGGTCTGGTGCTGGACACCCGATGGGATTTCGAGGAGCATTTCAAGCTCCTCGCCCCAAGGCTGTCTGCCGCCGCGGCAGCCCTCGGACGGGTCCTCCCCAACGTGGGGGGACCGGGCGCAGCGTGCCGTCGACTTTATCAGACGGTGATAAAGTCGATGGCGCTGTACGGAGCCCCGATTTGGGCGCCCCCCGAACGATGGCCCTCCTGCGCAGGCCGCAGAGGGTCATTGCCACCCGGGCCGTGCGGGCCTACCGCACGGTCTCTCACGGGGCGGCCTGCGTTCTAGCGGGCTCGCCTCCGTGGGATGTCGAGGCACGCGTCCTTGCGGCCGTGCAACGACATCGGGTGGCAGCGAGGAGTCGGGGGGAGCGGCCCCTCCCGCAGGAGGTGGCGCGCGCGAGGCACCTGGCGCAGAGGGAGGCTCTCCGCCAGTGGGCCGAGACGCTCGCCCACCCAGCTGCCGGCCACTGGACGATCGAGGCCGTTCGTCCAGTGTTGGAGGAGTGGGTTGGGCGCCGGCGAGGCAGCCTCACCTACCGGATGGTGCAGATGATGACCGGGCACGGGTGCTTCGGACATTATCTGCATCATGTCGCACGGAGGGAGCAGACGCCGCAGTGTCACCATTGCGGCGCTCCCGACGACACGGCCGGGCACACCCTCTCGGAGTGCCCGGCCTGGCGACCCCAGCGCGATGCATTAGCCCTCGCGCTGGGCCTAGGTAGGGGTACGCCCGTCGCGCTGGCCAGCGTCGCACGGGAGATGCTGACCAGCGCGGCGGCGTGGGAGGCTGTCGCCTCCTTCTGCGAGGACGTTATCTCGCAGGAGGCTGCGGAGCGGGCGCGAGAGGATGACCCTCTCGCCGCACCGCTCCGGCGCAGGCGGTTGGGGAGGAGGAGGCGTGCGTTCCTCAACGCGCGCCAGCTCCCCTAGCAAGCTGGCGGTTGAAATGGCTCGGCCGGATGACCACCGGCCGAGAGATATTTTTCACCCCTAGCTTGGCCGTCTGGGGGGGTCGAATTTCTCAAGATACTTGTCGACCCCCTCCGTAGAGGTAAGCCCTGGCACCAGGCAACCCTCCAGGGGGCACAATCGGGGAATGGCCAACGCCGATCCCGATTGTGTCCCCACAGAGGTATAAGTATCTAGAGAGTTTTTAGCCGGTAGTGGGTCTTCTACCCGAGTCCTGCATATCCAAGGGGTGGCCTAGTCAGCTCAAGTCCCTTGTCGAATACCTTAAAGACTGTATTTTCTCTCTTGTAAAAAAAAAAAGGTTAGATATTGTGACCATACAGAGCGGAGCATCAAACTGCTTGAAAAAAAATTCATTGGCTAAAACTGTAGGTTAGGTTAGGTTATTACATTTCCGATTGCTATTTAGGAAATGTAATGTAGGAAATATGTCAAATATAATTTATTTCACACATTTCCGGGCGATTTTAGGAATTACATACATTTCCTAGGAATTGTATACAATTCCTGATTTCATACATTTCCGGTAACATATATACTATTACCGTGGCTATACGTAATAAGAGCGGCGTCTTTCTTTTTCAATATTTTTTAAGCTTGCTATAATGATCATAGTAAGGACACCTAATGAAAAGTACCTACACAAAACAGACGTTTCGTAGCCTCGTATTAATAAACGCATCTCAAAGTTGAGATCGATCTTAAGGCGCATAGTGCTCCCAATGACCTTGCGTCGATCGTCCCGCACTGATTACATGGGAGTGAGTGAGTGAGAATGAGGGGAATATTTAAGCAAACCTTTACGCGTAAGATGAATTATTTCAATTAAAAATTAATTAAGGCGAATAAGAAAAATCTAAAAAGACCATCCCCTAGAATATTGTTCACTTTATTTATTGAAATCGAAAGTATATGATTTAACCTAATATTTACGACGCGATTAGGTTTAAAGTTTTAAAATCGAGGCATGTTTGGGTCACATTTTAACCAAGTTTTAATTAATTTATCAAAAAATTAAAAAGACCATCCTCTAAAGAATGCGTTGAATAATAACATATCTTTTTTAAAGATTTTTTCATTCAATATTTATGAAAAGAACCGGTTTTTTCTGCAGTGATTTTTTATGATTGACCGTACTATGCGCCTTAAGATAGTTTTGACATTTAATGTAGGTACGGACCATCTGTCAAAAACAACATCTCAAGATCGATCTCATTCTTGAGATGCAATTATTAATACGAGCCGTAGTCCCCTACTCCCTTCTCTAAAACAAGACCGATTTAATAACTTTTTTCTTCCAAGGGATCGAAGAAAGGATTTGGCTGTGATTTTATGTTTACCTTATTTTTTCATATAAACTCTTCAAATTTGTTTCCTGGATGTTTGAATTTAGAGAAAATGCTGGCCAATTTTTTAGGTTTTTGAAGATTTAAACTACATTTAATAAAACACTTAAGAAAAAAAAAAGAAAACATAGGAACATGCTATAAGTAATTGCTCTATTGCTATTATCCAGGAAGGAATCAGGGGACTATGTTTATGTTTATATTTAAAAACGGCCCTTATGATTTTCTCCTAAGAGAGTAAAGGCATTAATGTGATGTGATGTGCAAATCGATATGATGATCAGATAGACACATCCAGCTGATAAGAGGCGCGAGAGTTTTCTGCGCGCTAGTGAGGTGCTAGTGCTAGTGTTCAGTGGAAAATACCGTCAGTACGAACACAACTGGCTGGCGGCGTCGGATTTTGTTTCCGCAAGACACAGCACTCTTCGAAGCATCCTAATACTACGGTTATCACGTTCGTACTGACGGTATTTCTCACTCATTAAGTGGGCTAAATTGCTAAAAAGGAAAATAAAATCATACATTCTCCGTTTCTCAGATCTACTATGTCCCCAATCACGTTTGTGCGTTGCTCCTTCATCATTTTCCAGCCGTGTGCCTCCATCATATTCGTTCAGCGAGCTCCAATCACGTTTGAGCGAAGATCTGTTCTTTGATGAGACGGCCGGCTGATCAGCATCAGGACTGAGAGAACCTTTTAAGTTTTTGATAATAATAATTAATATTATGTAAGAATAAGAACATAATAGGAATAAATGACATGGGAGAGTTATGTGTAGGCTGTTAGGCTCAATTTTTTGGGAAATTCATAAATGTCAGTTCGGTACGTGTGCATTACCGCAGCAAAATGTTGTGCTTTAGAGAAGTGAGAGTATATCAAATAATTAGTTCATCATGAGGTGAAATTAGTTCATGAATAGCAAAATTTGTTCGCATTGTATTTTTAAAGTTATTCGAGAAAAACAGATTTTGCTGGAGTAATGTTCGAAACGTTACCCTGGCAAAATCTTTTTTTATAAAATCGTTTTCATCCAGAACCAAATACATGAATAGATAGCTTTTGTTGCGTATTAAATGTTTGTGAATAGCAAAATTTGTGCGTGTTGTATTTCTTAAGTTATTTAAGATTTTGCTGCGGTAACGTTTTAGGATATCCCAGATCTCGAAATCGGTTGAACATTGAAGTTTGAAAAAAATACCAATAATAGACCTTAATTTGTTCAAATTTGTTCAAACATTAGTTTTTGATTTGCTTGATGAATACCAATGTAATTAAATGTTTTCAAAAATCAGAAAAAACTAATTTCTCAGTAAACCAGTACACTTACAATAAAATAAAAGGCTGTAACATGTACCCTTGGTACACCTTTATAACGACAGTAAACTTAGATTATGTAACTTTACGCAATATGAACATATAGAGAATTTTAAAAAGGTTTTTTTTAAGTCATCGAATACGCAGCTTCCATTAAACAAGGAAACATGGCATACTATGAACAAATTAAAACGTTCCATCAATAAACAATCCTGTTAATTCCAGCTTTGAATTACGGCTATTATGAAAGTTATATCAAAAATAAGATATATCAGTAATTTGTCAATAAGCCGACCGAATTATAAAGGTTGCGTAAAAACGACCGCATCATACATAAGGCTAACCATTTTAAATGAACGGTATAATATTGATGTTTCGTTAGTACAGTTGCGAAAAAAAGTGTATAATAAAATAATGAAACGAGAATGACATTTTTTTATTTAAAAATCAGTCTTATACAAATGATATTTTTTACTTATTAAAAATCACAGATAATTTTTATAAGGCACACATGCACATTATACGTGAATATAAAATCATCGGATTGGTAGAGTGACATTAATCTGTTGAGCCGCGTAATACTCCAGGGAACAATAAGACAATGAAAATATCCTTCATACAGAGCCATGTTTGTGCGATCTGAGAAACAAACTATACACGGTGTTTCATAATAACCAATAAATAATTAATGCGTTATCTAAAAATAATTATTAAAAATGTGTTTACACGTAATGTCATTTAACCCAATATTTTCATGTATATCATAGTATCATCATCATGTCTATGATTTACATGAAAATTTTGGGTTGAATGACATTACGGGTAAACACAATTTATTAATTAGTTTTAGATAACGCATTGATTATTATTTATTGGTTATTATAAAAAACACCGTGTATAAAAAAAATCATGCAACGCAAATTGATACTTGGCGAAGAATCTTAGATTAATTACCATGTAACACAATATTAGATGAAATTTAAAAAAGGAAACCCTACTAGCTAGCTTGAAATCCAACAATCATTTCATTCGGCAAGAACATAGCCATTTACAGCAATTCCTGTTAGCGTGGTGACTCATCGTCTTGTTTATCGCGATGATTGGGGCAACGGGGCAACATTTCCATTTTTAATGTTAATTTGGTTTTAAATATACAGGGTGGAAACTTTCAGCGGGGCAGTAAGGAGAAGTACCTAATCTGTTCCAGCTACACGAAAATGGTCTTAGAAGACTATCCATAATTTTTTATGGAATGTTGATCCTCATTCACAGATTTAAAAAAAATTACAGTTAGCAAAAAAATAGCCATTTTACATAAAAACATTTTTTGATGCCAATCGATCCTGTTTCTAATACTGATCAAAAACTTCTATGGGACCAACCATCGTTGGAGGAGTCCGATACTTAAAACCTAAACATAAATTGCCTAATAACGTTTGGCCTAAAACACATATCACCTAAAAACGAAATGCTATTAGGCATTTCGTTTTTAGGTGATATGTTACGTTTAGCCTAAATAAGTATGCATAAAGTCGAGAATACACATAAAGTCGTTTCTGGCGCTTCGCCGGCCGCTGCCGCGGCACGCTCGTTTCGCTCGCTCGGCTCGCGCGCTTGGTTCATGTTCAAACCTACGCTCGTCGCTTCGCTCCTCGCTACCTATTTTTGACGTTATTAGGCATTTCGTTTTTAGGTGATATGTGTTTTAGGCCAAACGTTATTAGGCAATTTGTGTTTAGGTTTTAAGTATCGGACATTCGTTGGAGTACACAAAAAGTCACAAATTGCAAAAAACTTTTCCCCTACATTTTGTAAAGAATTTGTGTAACTGAAATACAAAAAAAAAATAATCACGTAGAATTTTACACATATCAAAGAGAAGGCGTATTAATTTTCTTTTTTTATTAACTAACATAACTTGATGATGTTATTCGTATTTAAATTCTTGCTGTTTCTTGCCCTACGATATCAAGTGCTCGAAGTGACCGCCATTTTGACGAATACATAAATTGATTCGTTTCTGTACCGACCTAGTGGCTGCTGACAATTTATTTGGATGAATTCCATACAAAATTGTGGTTAGTGAGTCTTTAAGTTCTCGAACACTATCGTATTGCTTTTTGTAAACCTCGCAGTTTTCAGGTAGCCCCACAAAAATAAATCTAGAGGCGTTCGATCTGGACTACGCGCTTGCCAAGAAATAGGACCATGTGTTCCTATCCATAGATCACCAAATTGTCAAGATTGTTTTTTATTTAATAATAACGAGTTCGAAATTTGAATTGTTTTAAACTTTTCTTTTTGTTCAGTCAACAAAAAGATCACAAAACAAAGTCACAAAAAAAACTTTTGCGTTAAATTTTCATACAAAATGTACGGGAAAAGTTTTTTGCAATTTGTGACTTTTTTAGTACTCCAACGATGGTTGATCCCATAGAAGTTTTTGATCAGTATTAGAAACAGGATCGATTGGCATCAAAAAATGTTTTTATGTAAAATTGCTATTTTCTTGCTAACTATACATTTTTTTGAAAATCTGTGAATGGGGATCAAAATTACATAAAAAATTATGGATAGTCACCTAAAACCATTTTCGTGTAGCTGCAACGGATAAGGTACTTCTCCTTACTGCCCCGCTGAAAGTTTCCACACTGTATACTTAAGTCATTAAATTGTATAATAATACTGTTGATTATCATGATTGCAATTTACAAAAAAGAAAACTGGTAGAAATATTTAAAAATCGGTTGTCCGAATTACTATTCTACCCGACTGTACACTACGTCACATACTACGCTGCTAATTTGCGAAGTATACCCGTATGTATGGTGCGGTCGCTTTTACATAACCTTTATAATTCAGTCGGCTTATTGACAAATTACTGATATATCTTATTTTTGATATAACTTTCATAATAGCCGTAATTCAAAGCTGGAATTAACAGGATTGTTTATTGATGGAACATTTTAATTTGTTCATAGTATGCCATGTTTCCTTGTTTAATGGAAGCTGCGTATTCGATGACTTAAAAAAACCTTTTTAAAATTATCTATATGTTCATATTGCGTAAAGTTACATAATCTAAGTTTACTGTCGTTATAAAGGTGTGCCAAGGGTACATGTTACAGCCTTTTATTTTATTGTAAGTGTACTGGTTTACTGAGAAATTAGTTTTTTCTGATTTTTGAAAACATTTAATTACATTGGTATTCATCAAGCAAATCAAAAACTAATGCTTGAACAAATTTGAACAAATTAAGGTCTATTATTGGTATTTTTTTCAAACTTCTATGTTCAACCGATTACGAGATCTGGGATATCCTAAAACGTTACCGCAGCAAAATCTTAAATAACTTAAGAAATACAACATGCACAAATTTTGCTATTCACAAACATTTAATACGCAACAAAAGCTATCTATTCATGTATTTGGTTCTGGATGGAAACGATTTTATAAAAAAAGATTTTGCCAGGGTAACGTTTCGAACATTACTCCAGCAAAATCTGTTTTTCTCGAATAACTTTAAAACTACAATGCGAACAAATTTTGCTATTCATGAACTAATTTCTCCTCATGATGAACTAATTATTTGATATACTCTCACTTCTCTAAAGCACAACATTTTGCTGCGGTAATGCACACGTTCGGTACCACGGTTAGAGTCAATTACAAGGCGACCTAATTCACGTTGATGTTGGTGATCCGTAAAGAGCCCTGTAAACGATCAAACATGTTTGTCAAGCTTGCTTGACAAAGTTCACGTTTTCATCAAACAAAAGCTTAGACGCCCAGATCAAAGTTCAAACAATTTTGTCAAATATTGGTTTCTGTTTATCGTGAGGTGACGTATTAGCGAGCACTGTTTAAAATGAGTAATAGACATAATACAGATGAAGCATTTTTGGTGTTGATTTTAGCAGTGTGTGTTAAAAAAAACCGGCCAAGTGCGAGTCGGACTCGCGCACGAAAGGTTCCGTACCATTGACTAGGTAAACAACAGTAGGTACATGAATTTCATATTTATTATTAAAGTAAATATACATACATATTTCAAGTACCTACCTGTTACCATTTATTGATATCTAGCAAAAAAGGGGAAAAATCGCGTTTGTTGTATGGTGGCCTCCCTTAAATATTTATTTGTTTTTAGTATTTGCTGTTATAGCGGCAACAGAAATACATAATTTGTGAAAATTTCAACTGTCTAGCTATCGCGGTTCTAGAGATACAGCCTGGTGAAAGAAAGACGGACGAACAGACAGCGAAGTCTTAGTAATAGGGTCCCCTTTTTACCCTTTGTGTAAGGAACCCTAAATAGACGGTGGGGTAGAGAATGGTTGAAAGTAAGGGAGAAATATACCGACGAAAATATGCTGCGAGAAATATAACGTACAGAGCCAGAAGATTACGTTTACTTTCTGCGCATGGAATTTTTCAAATCGGTTCAGGTGTCATCGAGTATTCGGGGAACATACATAAAAAATAAAAGATACCGACGAATTGTATAAACTCTTCCTTTTTTTGAGATGTGATGATTGATTGTGATGTCTATATTACTCGTATTTAAGTATAATAATGACAATATAAAAAAAAATAATATTGTCATTTGTCATCAGAACTGAAGATGTGTTCCAAATTTCAGTTTAGTTGGAAAATGGCAAGTGGGTCAAATTTAACAAACGAACATTGATGATTAGGTACAGTGCAAGTTAAAAGCTTGTAAAATACAGAATATTTACCAAAATTTTTGAGGAAATCTTCTGTTAATATAGGGTCATCGTGATAGTTGTAATTATTGGCGACGCACACCGGCATTCCTGGGGCCCAGTCTAGGCGCAATGCTATCATAGGCAGTGATTTGATGTTACTAAGAGCGCTAACTCCAAATCTATGTTTAACTTCTGCAGCTAAACATTGCTTTACGTATGTAAAGAATGAATCCAAAAAATTCATCGTTACGTCAGGTCTCCAATTTATCTGTAATAAATATGGCCCAGTAAAACATTGTTTGCCTTCTGTGTCATAAAAACTAAGCACCTAAGTATATTGTGGAAAATAATGTAGGTAATCTAATAGTGTACAACCCGTGCGGTTAAAGAATGGGATTAGAAATGGCGGCGCATGTATTCACTTCTGGCTCGCACACTGTTTCCCAAGTAACATTAAGTGATGTAATTAAAAAAATATGTTGCACATATAAACTCTATAACAATTTTTATTTTACATTTCAATGATGTAACGAAACTTTTTACGCTATTAAGGTCTATAAGCAAAATAACCACATATTGAGTGACGTAGTGTCGTAAATCACTTAATTTATGACGGTTTTAACGCTGTGATTAAAATGTTTTTCAGTTATACTCTTCAATTAGTGTTAAGTACTATATCAGCTGTCTAGGTACATTGTTATATGTCTAAATAAAAATAATACTTTAATTATGTAACTGTTATAGTTTAGCACCAAAATGGAGGCGATGCGGAGCAGTTTAGAGCTATATCTGGCGATCACGTCATTTTATGTTTCTAATTTAACCTTTAATATTCCCTGGTTCATTTTATAGTTCAGGCGTTTTATATCAGTCATGTTAACTTGTTTGTAACACTAAACTGCTCTGTAAGAAACGATTGAGAGAAGTTATAGTTTTACAATTTTTAGACCCAAAATAAATTTATAATTGTAAATATAGTGCTATGTTGCAATAGATTGTACGGAATTGGATTGGATGACTTTTAGTACTTAAATATGTTACTTTTGTAGTATCTGTAACTTTTTTATCATCTGCTTGAGAATGGACCATTTTAGACGCGTTCAACGTTGCAGAATAATTTATTAAGTTAAATTGAGTAATTCTCATAGATTTTAAAAGTTGGAAACGCTTTAAGAGAAGTGGGAATTACAGAAGGAAAGTGTTGAATCGTATTCAACAAAGCAGGGCTACTACAACTAATGATATAAATAAAACAAATCTAGCATGTGAAACAGAATACAGCGTGGGTTCCGTACAAAATGCGGACCTGAATAATGCGGACAGACTTGATTATAGTGAGTGGAAAAATAATCAAAGGAGTCGATAATGTTCTGAGTTCGAATGAAGAGGTTAATATATTTCAAGAATTTGCTGGGTCTCAAAGGATGTAAATTGTGTTATGAAAATAAAGACGGAAACTTTATAATAATCACTTTAGTTTTATTTACCTTAACACATAATCACAGATAATCCGCAAATTGTTAGGTATGTAGGTAATGATAATCGTACAATACAATACCTACTTACATTTTTTTGAATTTCTTTGGCAAATAAAAATTGGACCGTTCTCTTACACATTAAACAACTTACACTTAGTATTGGATATTTCCCATAAAATATTACCTCTACGTAGGTAGGTATCTAAGTATTTAACTCAGACAAAATCGTTATAAATATAAAAAAGATAGAAATTTTCAAGTCTGTACTTACATAACTAACAAAGGCCATTAAAAATACAAAAACGATCTAATATATTAGTTTTTTATATGGCATTAGTCACCTAATAAAAATAAATATAAACGTGGTGTTACCGACAGGTAAGGCAAATATTGAAAGGAAAAGCTAAGACCATTATTCTAATTTAAAACCAGTGAAATTTTTTCACTAAAAATGTTCACTGATAACATGTCCACAACCAACACAAGTTTTGGAAAGTGTAAAATGAGTTACTTTCCGCGGCCACTCCAGCAAATTAAGAGTTAGATGAGCCTTCGTTAAAAAACAATCATCATCCAAATGTATTGGCATTTTTGTACTAGTTGGCCTAAAAAAACAAATGCAACGTTAGAAAAGTAAAAATGTATGACAATGAAAAATAAAATTACTAATAGTGCCTATATAACTACTGCGTTTCACTGGAGAACCCTAATTCCGAAAACGCCATTTTTATCGCAACCACCAATGTGACAAAGCAGTAACGTCTTGCACCAATTAGTGACGTAAGGTTTCCGTTGATATTTTTTTTTTAATAATATATTTAGTTAGTAAATGACATCAAAATAGAGGCGCATTAAAAATTTTGAATAAACAACCTACTTGTTCTACAGTAAAATTTACACCGCATGTTAAACCATCGTATACTCTTAGAATCACATGACTTTATTATTTATCACTATATTCATCGTCTACTGTTAGCCATATGTAAAAACAAAACATTAATTACCTGTGGTACCTGTGTTTGTACCAATCCTTTTCGTTCTCGATGCGTCAGATTCGGTTGTGTGTGACACGACATGTTTCCGACGCCGATACAGAGCCAAGCAGCACTATAAGGCGACACTATTGCCTAGTATAGCGCTAAACACTGACATAAAGACAAAATAATCGCTATTTTATTACAGAATAGTGCAAACCTGAATCTATTTATCACTATTATAAAAGCTAGTTGAAACCAACAGAGCTATTACATCACTGCAACATAACACAGAAGCTACAAACTTGCGCCTATTCCTGGGGGTAAAAGCGCTTACAGTATTGATATAGAGCTATTTCGTACTCCATTTAGAGGCACCGAATCGCTTATAAAGCTTTTATAAAACATATTTTTGTTACTTGGGAATTCCGTCTAATAGTGTGCGAGCGAGAGTGAATATATTCGCCGCCATTTCTAATCCCATTCTTTAACCGCACGAGTTGTAACTAATCTGACCAGCGAATCTAGGTTACTAAAATGGATGAAAATAAATTGAAATCTCGTAGTTTCAAATTCAAATTACGGCAATTAAGATCAGCGGGTTTATTGTCTAAGAAAAAATCTATCACGATCGCCTTTAATTTTACAGCAATTGCACCGTCAACACAAGACTTTGCATCGACTTCCTTTTATAAAGGAGTGATGGATGGTCTGCGACTGTCAAATTGGAAGCGATCGCGATAGATTTTTTCTTACGGCCGGTTTCAATACTCTATCTTTCTGTGGATTTGGTTACTAGCGATAGGCATTTGTCATTAGCTCGATACAAAATACGTCAAAATTATGTTTCCAACACTAAGCAAATCCCCAGATAGATAGGATATTGAAATCTATCGTCAGATAATATCCCCGCCGAAACACTTTCATACTACATGCATCCAAATCGTTCCAAATGCTCCTTCGCTAATATAGTTGTATTTACCTACTTATTTATTTATTTGGTTGCCACAAAATCCACAGCTCTTGGAGGGAGTAAATTTTTGTGTACTTGCTCAGACAATCAAACTGAACAACTTTCACAATGAGACCAACTTAAAAATCGCAAAAAAAAATCAGCTATAGGTTCAGTGAATGCTGAACATTTGTATGGAACAGTTGATTTTTTTTTGCGATTTCAAAGTTAGTCCCATAGTGAAAGTTGTTTAGTTTGCTTGTCTGAACAAACACACAAAAAATTTTTGGTAATAAACTTGTATAGGAATATAAACATAAACTTATATAGGTAACAGTAAAAAATTAAATTCAAAATAATTAATAAATTAAGAAAAGTTTAAAAAAATAATCATAAATAGGTACTTATAACAAAATTAAATTAAATTCGAAATAAATCAAAAACAATTAAAATTAAAATAAAATTAGAACTAATATAAATGTCAAACAATAGTAATATATGCATGTGTTTGTGCAACGCTTGTTTGTGTGAAAAAAAAGTGTAAGTTTATGTAGAAAATCTGTTCGTATCTTATGTTTGTGAGATTGTGAGTTTACAATCTCATGCCTAAAGGAGGTCTTCAATATTTGCCCAAATCATGTACCGAGGTACAAATTATATGAAATTAAAGATAATAATGTGTTGAAAATGACCCAAGGGCTAAAATCTTTTCAAACTCAATAGATTTTGCAAAAAAATAAGATAAAAAAAGATAGTGAATGCGAAACTTCGTGAAACGAAACGTGATTAGTTATAGAAGTCAAGGTTTGAAATTGACAATCAGTAATTGTTATGGTCGCTTGATAATATTTTCACTTATAATCTTCTTATTATAGGTATTTAAAGAAGTTGAAGTTCTTCTAATTAAAATCTCTTAATTGTTTTTATAGTTATTCGAAAACCGATTTTTTCTTTCTGTTTATTATATGAATGAGCTTCTATTAAAGCAAAAAAAAATTTTTAGAAATCTAGTCTATTGTAAATTTGATACGTCAATACAATACATACTTACACGTCATAATGACTTCTCACTTTTTTTTATTGGATATTGTTTGCCAAGCCAAAATAAACACCATACCATAGACGATGTGACACTTAATAACAAGATTTAAGAACGCTTTGGAATATGGACTTGTTACGAGTTTTATTATTGTAATATTTGTTATAATTAAGTAAAACATTATTTTTATTAATTTTTATATTTGGAAAACCTTTAATAAACATGTTTGGAGAATACACTACGCTAATACGCTTCATTTAATATTGATGCTATGTTGCCAGTCATAAAAATGTTTAAGTCATAATTTCAGGTGGTAAAAATGGTTTAAAGAAATTATTTTTATTATTTTATGAATTTTCAGATTTTTTTTACATAGAAAAATGTAATAAAACCCGAGGTACGTGTTTTGTGCATAGTTGTATAGAAGAAAAAATGGATCCTTGCCTTACTGTTATGAAATAAATTCGAAACTTTTAAGAAATCTTTGTTATAAGTATTAACATTGTGTAACCTATCTGTGTGTAGTTAGTTTCATGGAATAATGTTGTATGTCTCGTTCTTGTGGAAAGGGTCCCAAGATTAACCGTAAGTTTTGTGAGTTCGGAACAATCAATACAACCATTATACTGTAGGTCAGTCAACCGCTGTCTATAGTTCAAGGTTTGATGAATTTCTCTTGAATGGATTCGATTGCGTGCTTGTAGACATCACATTGAGAGTTCCAGATACAACTACAATACTCCAATATACCACGGACAAAAGAGTAATACAGCCTTCCCTTTATAATACAGCAACTTTACGCATATAATGACCGAAAACGGAGCCGCAGTCCTTAATACAAAACCCAGTTGCCTTTGTAATAATGTTTGTAATATGGTCGTTAAAGTTAAGTTTTGCATCAAGGAGCACACCCATATCCCGAACTGAATTGGATCTTACAATTGACATGCCAGCAATGAGATAGGTAAGTAGTCGATAGTGGTTGAATTTTGCGAGTAAACGTAATATACGAGTACAAACATTTATCTCCGTAAATTTTAATACGATTTTTAGTAAAGTACACAGGCTATTTAAATCCTCCTGCAATTTAACACTATCGGAATGGTTTCCAATCCACTTGTATATTTTGGTGTCATCTGCATAGGTACATTAAACATTTTGAATGGCGTAATAATGCATGTCCTATGCCATAAAGATAAACTGAATACAGTAGAGGTCCCAAAAAAAGTGGCGCAATGGTACAATGGTGACGTTCCTTGGTGCCAAGTTAAGCAGCTTCACAAAGTATGGAACACAGAGAGGGTAGAAGGCCACGACTTCAGTTACTTATTGTTAAGGGGGGATATCAAACAATATAATTAATTGATTTATAATATGCTAGGGAAGGCAACAACTGAACTGTCATCGCGTTTCTGTTAGCAATAATAAGAGGGCGCACGGCGCGCGTAAAGGAAAAGTATTCGAAACACTTATTCATTGATATATGTCAAAAAATGCGAGTTTCACGTAAGCATCAGCCTCTTTTTGGTGTTAAAAGTTAATCGCGTTTTGAGTTTTTTTAATAAATGTCAACATTTTTCACCGCACTACTTGTAAGAAATGAAACGGTAGTAACTGATTTTTCGTCTTGAATTGTGACACTTCACCTACTTACTTAGTCCAGTAACATAAATTGCAAATTGTACAAATCAGAATCTTCTAGTATATGAATTTATATAATTTTCTTTCAATGTATTTTTAGTCATCTGAAAAAGCTTTTTGATTCATAAGAAACCGGCCAAATGTGAGTCAGACTCACGCACCGAGGGTTCCGTACAAAATTATTAAAATTATTTTTATTATATGATGTTACTAAAAATTTACGGATTTCGCAATTTTTCCTTTGCGGTATAAAGGGCTGTATCTTCTGATTGCGTTGGCTTAGAAGTTAACTTTTTTCACAGCTCCAAGGGACAGTAGACCTGAGTATATGACGTAAATTTCAGCTTGATACCTTCACGCGTTCATGAGGAAAAGGGTCTTGACAGACAGACAGACGGACGGACTATAAGGGTTCCTTTTTTTCCTTTCGAGGTACGGAACCCTAAAAAGGTTTTTAAATTAGAAAACTGCCATAAAGTAGTATTTGAGGACCCATCTAATAGCCGCTTATATTTGATGCTTACTTTTCGTGGTAATAATGGTTATATGTAACACGAAACCACCACGAAAAGCTAATGAAACGCGTTGATGCTAAAAATTGATGATGATAAAAATGTTGCAAATCTGTGCTTATCTGGAACGCGTCCTAAATCTATACTTACTAATATTATAAAGCTGAAGAGTTTGTTTGTTTGTTTGCTTGAACGCGCTAATCTCAGGAACTACTGGTCCGATTTGAAAAATTCTTTCAGTGTTAGATAGCCCATTTATCGAGGAAGGCTATAGACTATTTATCATCACGCTAAGACCAATAGGAGCGGAGCACCAATGAAGAATGTTTCAAAATCGGGAGATTTTTTTCCTATTGAGAGCTTCCGCTGCCCGCGCTGCGTAAACGGTGAAAGTTTCCCAAAAATCATGTACGACAGAATTGTTCCCCTTTAAAAGTTCTAAAAAAAAGTCCGCGACAGCATATGTCTATATTTTAAGGTTAGCTCACTATAACCTTTTTTATGCTAACCAAATTTGTTCTAAAATAATGCATTATTTGCAAAGGTGTTTTTATAAACATGATATTAATCCTTATCCAAATAAATACGTTATTCATCATAAGTATTTAATTTAAAACAAAATTGCCCTTTACATTATTCGATTTAAATGAATATCTTAGGAGATATCGCAGTTTTAAAATAACATCACAGCAAAATAATGATCGAGTACTGCGCGCACAATGTGCAAAGCCGGCGGGCGGGCAGTCATGAGGGGAAAGGGCGGTGGCCCCAGTTAGCTATCTACTTCTGCCGGAAGGAAACAAAACTAAAAATAAGTATAGTGTATGTATGTACGCAGAAGTACTTTAAAATAACATTAGTTTAGTTTTTTTTTGAGAATAACCTACAATCTACATGATATAAGATTATAAGACCCAGTACTTACTCACCTATATAAACGAAGAACGAAGATGAAGATATGGATTGAACTTCACTTTAGGTAAGTTCGTTTAATCCTATCATTATATTCGTAATTAGTCCAAGGTATAACTATTGTAGATGTTTAGAGTTTTTGATAAATAGGTAAACATTAGTACCTATTTACAACTATCAATAGGTATTCAATAACATTAAATATTTATTTCATAATGTAGATAACGTTTACTAGTGTGAACAGTTTCATGTTAACCATATAATAACTATAAATTTCAAAAACTAAACTACCAGCCGTTCCAAAAAGGTTTGCCAATCTAACTAGCGTGGTATATTATAATATTTAGCAAATATCGATAATTTATTAGATCATCCAATAGTAGGGATATGTCACCCAATGTGTTATCTAACTCTTTGTAAGTTTCGGTTCCCTTTCCAGATTGAAACCTAATGGGATTTCAATGTATGTACAGTACAGAGACTCAATTAATTTTGCCTCAGTGAAATATTTGTAAGTACAGAAGTTAATAATGAATATCAAATACATTAAAAATAATTTAGCCTTAGTCTGTTCCACAAACAAACTACATAATCGCCACGCGAAAATGTAGAATTAACAATTCCTTAAGACTGTCCCACGGACAGAGTACATAATCGCCACGCGATAATGTAGAATTAACAATTCCTTAACATCATTCATATGCCTGGACATATATTTGTCCTTTAACTTGTCCCACAGACAGAGTACCTACATCCTCGCCACGCGAAAATGTAGAATTAACGATTCCCTAAAAAAACATTAATGTGCTTTGAAAGATATAATAGGTTGGGGAAAAAGTTTCTTCGCATTTTTTAAGAAAATTCAAAACATTTTTTAATATAGTTTATTTACATTTAACTAAAGTATGTAGGTACCATTTTGTTCGATAACTTTTTGCCATCTTGTAGGTAGGGACATGATCCCATTGCTATAGAAATTATGGGACTTCTGGTCAAAATACCGCGACAAGTGGTTTTGGCAGTCCTCTCGTGATGTTAACCTGACACTGCCTAAAGAATTCTGAAGAGACCGAAACAGGTGGAAATCTGAAGGTGCAAGGTCAGGACTATACGGCGGATGCATTAACACCTCCCAGCCAAACTCTCTTAATTTTTGCTGAGTGGCTAAAGATGTGTGAGGTCTAGCGTTATCATGATGAAAAACCACACCCCTTCTGTTGATTAATTCCGGCCGCTTTCTCTCAACTTCTTGCTTTAATCTCATCAGTTGTTCGCAGTAGAGTTCAGAATCGATGGTCCTGCCTGGTGGTAACAGCTCATAATGAATAATGCCCTTCCAATCCCACCACACACACAGCATCACCTTGTTGCGAGTTAACCCGGGTTTCGCCACAGTCTGTGAAGCCTGACCGGCCTTTGACCACTACCTTTTTCGCACGTTCTTGTCGTACGTGATCCACTTTTCATCACCAGTTATCAGCTTTTCAAAAATGGTTCGGTTTCATTACATCGTAATAAAGAAACACAATTGAGTACACGGTTCATTAGGTTTCTTTCAGTGAGCTCGTGAGGTACCCAAATGTCGAGCTTTTTTGTGTACCCAGTTTTTTTCAAATGCGCCAAAACTGTTTTGTGGTCAATTCCCAGTTCTTCAGCTACGTCGTAACTACTGACATGCCGATCTTGCTCCACTTTTTCAAAAATGGCATCCATTTTATCTGTAATAGGGCGACCAGAGCGACGTGCATCTTTGACATCAAAATTTCCGGATTGAAAACGCTTAAACCAAATTTGTGCTACTCTCACAGACTGCACTAGGTCCATAAACATCGCAAATTTTTTTCGCGGCTTGCGTTGCATTTTTATCTTTTTTGTAGTAAAATTTTAAAATGTATCGAATTTCTTCATTAGATTCACTCATTTTGGCGGTACGAAAAACAAATGAAAATCACACATTTTCCTAATTTGAATTTGGAATTATGTTCTTTAAAATTTAAACTTTCAATGATACCAAAAACCAGCCAGATACAAATAGTATAGCCAAAGAGATTTTATTACAAGTTTATACATACTATAATGCGAAAAGACTTTTTCCCCAACCTAATATGTCCTTCAGCCTGTCCCACGGACAGAGTACATAATCGCCACGCGAAAATGTAAAATAGTGATTTACTGAAAATGTTTATTCGCCTTTAGAATATTATAAACAGTTAATCCTGCCCTATATGCATGATAATTTGAAGCATATTGATTGGAGGGTGATGAATAAATAGAATATTAATATGAAAGATGAACAATTAGATTAACTTTCCTCCATTGTTTGCTTTAGTCATCTACTAATGGATTGAGTAGTAGTATTTTAAAAGTCTAAAATAAATTTATCAAATGTTTATTTCAATGGTCCTTTATTATTTGTTACTTCTAAAGCAATAACAAAGTTCTCACAAGTAAAATATCTGGAATAATCTTTAAATAGAGAAAGAAGAGACAACTTGCTTAAGTGTCGCTGTCATAGAACTTTTAATATCTCTTAAAATAGCCATCTTAATTTGAGAAAACTATAATTAATACATAACTAATTATGTATAGGATTTGTGACTTTTTGGGCAATGGTTTTGCTAATAATAGCAGTTTTTTAATGTCAGTTTTCTTGAGTCTAGGTTATTTCAATGTCAGGTTTCTAGATGACCTATGCTTAAGGTAATATAAAACTATAGCAGGATTGCATATGCCATATTTCATTATGCTAACATACATTGGCTTTGCCAGACATAGTCTTTTAACTCGTTTTATCCATTTTTTAATTTTATCATCTGACCTTATTCTATTGCCTATAGTTAGATAATTGGTGTAAAAGCTGAACAGTGAAAATGCAATGATTGATGCGATGCTTCTGCTTTAAAAATAAACATAAGATTTGGAAAAAGAAACTTTTGGTATTAAAACATTGGATAGATCTGAATGAAACATTATTTCTTTGTAGTAAGCCTGAGTGGTAATGGTCTAAAAGGAAATACTTAGATTCCTTAAGCTCTGTCAGTTATAACTCTGTAAAAATTTCAAAATCAAAGAAAAGGAGTTTCTTCTTCTTTTGAAACATAAGACTATGCCATGATTACATGTATATTATAAAATATAATTTATTTATCATATAATCATATATATATATATATATATATATATGTGTTACAAATTAATCAATGCATCACAAATCTTAGAAGTACATTATGTCCTGCGACAGTTTCCAACTTACATCTGCATTGAGACTACAAGATTTAAAATCAGCTTTAATATTTTGAAATTTTATATATATTAAGCAAAAAATCAGATGCTGCTAGTTTCACACCACCGCCAAATGTTTAGCAAGATCAATTTGATTGATATCACACTGAGCTTTTTCTGTTGATATATGTATTGAAAGTGTGGTGTTATCTATTTCTAATAAAATATCACATCTACTTGAGAGGTCAGCAAAACATCTTAATGCATAATTATGTATCTAACAGTTCTAAGAAATTGATACTGTCTTGCTTTTACCATTTAATTACTATCAGTTGATAATACACCTGAGAAAATTTCTAAAGAAAATGTTTAGGAAGTACTCCATATCGCAGAATCATTTTACAATATTTTTCATATACATAAGCATGTTGTAATTGCCCCCCAAACGTTCAAAGTCATAAACTTATATCTATCTGAGCTCTTAGTGTAAACAATTAAACTGCCATTCCTAATGAAATATTGAGCAAAATTACAAACCAAATTTATTTATAAGTGATGATGACTAATAGTGTGATACATATCCTTTCTATTGCACTTAATCTTCAAGGTCACATCGAAGGAATATATTTTAAAACCTAAAAATTATTTTACATTGAATAAAATTAGTAAAATCTTATTTAAAAAAAAAATAAAGCCTAGCTATTGTAAACCGTTATAAGTTATAGTTTAAAATTATAATAACTAACATTTCTTATTGATTTATCAATATTTTAATCAAGTCGTCAAACATTTATTAATTTTAATTATTATTATGTTCTTTATTCAGCTTTTTTCTTAAATATATATTATAATATAAAAATACACCTCTTTTTTTTTAATAAAAATACCTACCTGAAATTGACTTGAGACAAATGGTTTAAGGTATTTATGTACTGTATTTAACCCGTATGGTAAAAGCAATTGTATTCATACAATTATTCATACATAAAAACTAACAATTTTCTTCGTTATGAATAATTTGGATGTAAATTCTTAGTGCATGCATTAATTTAATCAAATCTATAACATGAAATCTTCATTTGAAAGTGTAGATTTTCAATAAACTTATTATCAACTTATTTTAAGGAATCATTATTTTATTTTAAAATAAATCTATGGAACCATCCTTTTAGGAATAGTAAAACTCTAGAAATCTTTGCATGGGGCCAAGCATTTCTGCTACATATGCAGTTAAAGCTTTGTGTTGTAATTTCTTGATGGAACTCCATGGTATCTTGTTATTAAAACACTAATTTCACAAGTTCCACTTGAATCTTCATTATACTTCAAATTATCCATTTCACAATATTTATTATTGTCTAGTGGATAATAAAGTTGATTCAAAATAGTAACAAAATGTATTACATAGTCTCTTATCCACTTTTAAAATTAATTGACCTCGGCTATTTATTCCCACGATGGGTAAAAATATGGGGTCTATGGATAATTGGTTCGAGACTGGCTGCTGAAAACAGAGCATGTTCATTCGTGACCTGAATGATAGTTGAGGTTGGCCCTCTCTCTATGAGCCTCTCCGAGGAGGATATTGTTAGAAATTATTGCAGTACACAGGCTGCTTATTGCAGCACACAGGCTGCTTATTGCAGCACACAGGCTGCTGGTAGGTTTTCAAACTAGAAGCAAATTTTTGAGGTTTTTATACATGGCTTATATTTTAGAATGTTTATCATTCTTTTTATGACTGTAAATAATTTTACACTTTTATTGGAGTACAAATATTCATCCCTCTTATTGCTTTTAATAGCTTCTATTAGGTCGTTTATAAAAGCATAGTCATGTTTCCTTCTGATCCTGCTGTACTGACATTGTAAACTTATTGCATTGTAATCTAAAGACATCAGTCAGATATTTTAAGAAGATTGTTTGGAAATTGCAGTCAATACTTGTGATATTACAGCTATTGCAAAGCTCATTTCCTTTGACTTTATTTTTCGAGTAATTTATCTCAAGTTTTAGAAGGATATTAGGAATTTCCATGTTATGTTATGGACCATCTAACAGTTTGCAGTTTTCACGAAACTTTATCTACATAGGCAACCTCAATTAAAATATTTTTCAATGCAATTCTTTGTAAACTTGGTCATAAATATAAACTACTCGTATATACCATAATTTCCTATAAAGGTATTTGTGCTTTAGCCTATATCCAATGAATAGAGTTCATAATCGAGTAGGTACCTAGATACATCATCTAATTCATTTGCTTTGATAGGTAACGCTTTCCCACGGAAAGCAGGCAGTTTTAGAAAATATATTTCTTATTATAAAATTTTATCTAAATTAATTGTATCTAGGTCCTCTTGCCAAGCTAAATCAAAATTACGACGCATCTTCAAAACAGGTAGGTACTTACTGTTTCGACATCTTGGGTTATTTTCTTTATGTTAAGATAACCATTTTACTTTCGAACAACTTTTGACATCTTTTCTCCATTTTTATCACTGCGTATCTGGATTTTAGTTTTATATAGATAATCACTTTGAAAAACATCAACATGTAAAATATGTGTCAGCTGCGTAGAGCGCGAAAAAACGAATGAGCTATGGTGACGGTGGAGTTGCCAGGTGTATTTTTCTTTTATATTTTTAATGGTGTCTTTAAAATTCGCGTATTTAGTAGCGGGAGGAGGCGTTACTACAATAGTTATACCTTGGACTAATTACGAATATAATATCGAGTTTTACTGTCTTTGGTTTATCGAGAGCTCCATGCTCGCACTGCGGACCCAATAAGATTGTTATTGGTAGATTAGTATTGATTATAAAGCCAAAGTAGTCTTTATTCAATGTTAATAACTACGTATCAACTGGTATCAACATCTAATTAGGAAATCTATAGATTTTTTGAAATCGTATCGTTCGTAGTGAACGACGCCTTGCGGACGCTGGGAGTGCAAGCCGTTTTTATAAAAAATACATCGACAAGGTTGTAAGTTTTAGTCTGTTTTTCTAAATATTACTTATAAATCTGTGATTACCTTTTACTTTAAATGTTTTTATGTCATATTTGATTGGTGATTTGATTTATTTGTTTGTATTAATGTGTGAATATATGAGAAGTAGGTAGAATGTAACATTCGGGTAATATCGCCCACCAGAGTGAGGTTTGGGCGTTAATAGCCTGTATGGGCGCTATTATCTATATATGGGCGTATTAATACAACGTCAAGAAGAGATCGAAAAGGATTATTAGTTAGACTGTAATTCATAGAAAATTATGTAAGATAATATATTTTGATATTTAATGTATTTAAGTATCATTTTTGTATTTTTACGCTCCCAGATCCTTAGAGAAAGTTATTTTTTTTAAGTTTGAGGATTAAAAAACTGCTACTATTTGTTTCACAGAATTAATCCTCATAGTATAGTAGGCCGAGAACACTGAACAACAGATTATAATACTTGCATACAACAGCTCTGACTCGTCTGATATAGATAGTGCCACAATTGAGCATTCAAATTATAAATTAAAATATTCTGTTGAAGATGTTTATGATTTTCATCAGATGATAATCAATCCTTCATAGATAAAGGAGTAACTACACCTAACAAGCAAAATTCCGAGCAAGATAATAAAACAAATGATGCTACCTACGACCAATTTTTAAGATGTTTCATGACGTTCTCAGAATGATGAATTTTTCAGAACGTTCCTTTATCATATTTAAAAAAAACAAAGCAACATAACAGAATTTCATGAATGTTTGCCTACTCCTAATTACGCTATAATTAAAACAAACCGAACACGAAAGAAAGCTATAAATTAAAACGGTCAACGGATTACTAAAGATCTTTTTGACAAAAAAGAAGGTAGATAAAAAGAAAATAAATAATACTAAAACCAAAATTATAACAAAAGCAAAAAGCATACTAAGAATAAATTAAGTGATAATAACACCAGAATAAAAACCAAAGACATATAAAAAAACAATATATAGTTAATAAACAAGACAAAATAAAGAGGATTCATCAAGAAAAGGACCATACTGAAGAATGGTACTGCCATGCATGTCATGAAAACATAAAATTGGACATGAGATAATGTGCATTTTGGTATCATGAGGAGTGTGTGGGTCTCTCAAAATATGACAAAGAATTCATTTGTTCAAATTGTGATTAAATAAGCATTAAAGTACTTATTTCAAGTATTGATCTCAGCAAGACTGAAAAAGGATATTAAAGTAGGTAATTACGATAAAAAATAAAAAGTATTGATTCAAGACTGACTACTGATACTCACTATATTCCTTAGGATATAATTATTATGATTTAATTATAATAGTAGATATGATAAATGTTTTAGCTTTGTAGGTAGTACCTACTTAATTTTCGGGCGTTATATACTTAAGTCGGACGTCATTGGCCATCTCTGTTTATTAGCGCCCAATAGGCATTTTATAATTTCTGTATTTTTAAGGAAAAACCTACAAATATTGATATTCTATAGATATAAAACATGTTAGATGTGAGATATTTTTGTTAAAGATGATAAAAAGACAGTGCAAGATGTGTTTGATGTGTTACTATTTTTTACGTTTTTTGGTTTATATACTTCAATTAATGGTAATTATAATGCTTTCTAATAAAAAATAGATATAATATATTTTTATGTTTAGTACGGTTTTAAGTCGAAATGGTTGTTTTTAAAGATATTACAAGGAGAATAATACGGGCGTTACTAAAACCTATATGTTCAATTACGCCCATTACTAGGTTTTTTTAAAATCTTTGTTTACATTATTTAATATGTTCGAAACTACTTATATGATAATTTTCTGTGTTTCACTTTTTCCAAATTAACTATTTACATAAACAGTTTTTTAATTTATTTATTATTCGAAATAATATATTGGTTTAAAATTAAGCGGGCGTTAAATGCCTGGGGTACCTCATGTAGGTTATTCAGGAATTTTTATCATTGAAACTATAGGTTTATGGTATGAAATAAGAAACAAGTTTGAGACTTGATTTAATATCCTCTATATATCTGGAAAATACCGCGTCAAAACACCGTGTCGAAGTCTGCGGAACTGAAACGACGTTAGACGATGCAGCACGGCTTTCAACGCCGCACCGCTGTGCCGCAGGCCTATTCTCGGTTCGGTTGCTAACTATTACTGTCATTTTTAAAAAGGAAATTATCATCCATTACTGCTATCATGAACGCTGCCGTAAGACATAAGATCACTTAACTAGTAATGGATATAAAATGTCTTTCAAAAATGACAGTTCTAGTTACCAACCGTAGTTAGCAAATAGGCCTGCCGGTCGGAGTGGGAGGTGTTAGGTTTTTTTCGTTACGGAATTTTTTGAATCGGTCGCCGCGCTCAAAGCCCGCAATAAAAGCTATGCAATAGCTTAAAAATATTTAGCATTTTTAAAGGAAAAAGGTTGCCCGCGTATATATCTGCAAGTCATCAGCATACAAGTGATAGAGACATGAAAGTGACGAAGTAATAGAGTTATAATGAATATAGAATAAAGAAGTGGAGACAAGACGCCACCCAGAGGGACACTCGCAATGATACCACACCACTCATCCATGGAGTCCTTAATGTGTTTGCATTGCCGGCGCCCTAGCTGGTCATAATACGAAGCCAGTTAACTACGGTAGGAGATACGCTAAGAGAACGTACAACACTAACACGAACATCGTAAAGTAGGTAATTGCTGGCCGCTGTCTGGCCCAGTATTGCAAGTAGGTACATTTTATCCCTTTTAAGGTGTAAAAATTAGGGTAAGGTAAGGGGTAAGGCTAAATTAGCCTCTAAGAAGCTTGGTGTGCTCAATAGATTGAGACGGTATTTCACTCCGGCGCATCGCCTACAGCTTTATATGGTGCAGATTCGGCCTCATATGGAATACTGTTCTCAACTTTGGGCAGGGGCACCCCAATACCAGCTTCTCCACGGCAAAACGGGGTCCTTCCGGCTTCCACCACAACGTCGGGAGGGAAAGCATCTCGAGAAGCCACGAATGTGGGCCGGACGAGGACATCGCGCAGCACACGCCCAGCAGCGGCGGCTGCACAGGAGGAAGCAGAACTACGTCCTCCACCAACTGCCAGATGGGTCGCGAAGGCGAAGTGGCTCGCAGCAAAGACCCTTGTACTCAGGGGGTGGCTGAAAGTGTTCCACAGGATACCCTGAAAGAGGGCCCTCTTTGATTTGACCTCGGCATGGTCGGTCAGCGTCGTTCTTGACACACAAAGTACCTACCCTGTGTGCAAGGCTAAATTTAGCATGGGACCATGTGGCACACAGCGGCAAATTTGTTGTAGTTTTAAGTCTCTAGTACATAGAAAATTTGTGTTTAAGTACCATTAGATTTTTTTATGCATGTTGTGTTTGTCTGTAAGAGGTTATACAATTAGATCGTTTTTATTTAGTTTTTAAGTTATTTAATTTTTGTTGTATTAACTGTAGACAAACCAAATAAAAAAAAAATTAGGAGCGGCAAAAATAATCAGCTATTCGGAAAATAAAATAATTTTAGTACGGTTGTAAATGTGTATCGCATTTCGGTGCTCTATTTATCAATATCTACAATTTGGTTTTCTGTTATGTAATTTAGTATTATTGTATTGTTTGTCTGTCGATATTTTTAGTGGCCATTAGGGGCGAGCCACCCACCCGCTGTACATATAAAATCTTTTTTGCCTGGGTGAAAAAGAAGAAACTAAATGTTAAAGGTAGCATTACGATTCAGTCTGTGGCGACACCGCAGCTAAAAGCAATGCGGCTACGAAGCCTCCCAAATACACTGGCAATCACTAAAAGCAGCTCACTCTTTTTCTTTCATCTTTTATAATTTCCATTATAATTTGTTCAAGTGTGTGTATTATCTACTCGTATTTATTCACCAAAAAGGAAGGAATATAATTCATTTACCGCAGTTTTTGGAAGATCTGGGAGTGAATAAACTTTCAATTCTTCAACAATGCCATCATCATTTCTAAAGCCACAGACAATTGTCTCCACGCCCGCTATAAAAGACTGTAACCACCATTTCATAGTTTTGTTTTTCCTGAAATTAAGAGGATTGTGAAGCTGTAAATTTTCATACAAAAAGCGATAACGCTTTTCTCCCACTAAACATAATCCAATTTTCATAATTTTTGGAAATCTTGTAGATATAATGAAAAACTAGGTTTGTACGTTTTGATTTTGAAGAAATATTGCTCAGAATATAAGTTATTAGCATCTAAATATCTATATTTTCTATTTAAAAACTACCTTGAGCATTTTTGTATTTTTTTGACTAAATTATACTGAATTACAAAAAAAGCAAAACGTACAAACATGGATTAAGGTATACTGAATCGAATGAGACCAAAAGTGTCTAATTATGTAAAGGTTTAGGGGGGTAAAACAGTTATCGCCCGAAACAATATTTCAAACAGGAATTGTAGGCAATTTCGACCAGCACGCGTAGCACAAGGACCCCGAGACAAATATGTCTATCATTAACGGCACAGATCAATATATGTAGCAAGCTACGATTAACGGTCAGTTTCTCGCTCAGTTTCTCGACACCAAACAATAGCTATCTCCATTCGCTACTGTCAAAAGTGACATTTTGGTGTAGAGAAATAGGCCGAGAAAATACTCTCACGATCCTTGTGCTACGGAGGTGCTACGCGTGCTGTTCTTGCAACTGTCTCTATCGCACGATAAGGGTCGGGGGCAGGGGTATAATGGGGTATAATCTACTAGTGATGTGACATAATGTTATCGTAGTTATTGTCGACTAGGGAGGAGAAATTAATATCGATATATCGATCAATACTGAAAGGTATTACTCAAGTCTATACAAATACCTTCTAAATCAAAAAGTAAAAAGAACAATATCGTTCAGTGATTAGACTCTTGTTTTTGGAAGGGAAAACGCGCAGCGAAATCAAAGAGCGCTTGGATGCTGTGTACGGTGACTCTTCTCCTTCGATTGCGACCGTCAAAAATTGGTTCAACGAGTTTGCTTATAAAATTAATATAAAATGTATACAGGTTCATTACGACCTCAAGATTGATTTAAAACAGTTTTCAAAAAAGGGTGTAATACCCTATTATGATGTTAATCAAATCTTTGTTGGTCATGGGGCGATTTTCGACATCGTCCTTTCCAAATTGGTTATCAAATGACAGAGAGAATGACAAACAAATATTTTAAAAACATAAGTCGAATTGAGAACCTCCTCCTTTTATTAGTTTTTTTTTCATAACCTAGGTATTAAGTAGTAAGTATTCTAGTTCTCAATTTGGCAAAAGTTATTTACTCGTATTATAAAATATTTGTAGTAGGTATGTGTATACAAGCAAAAGTAAAAAAATATATACCTGAATGAGTTTGTTATCCATTTTGTGTCATTATGTCTACTTGTTTTCAGTTCGATAAACTCCTTATCAGAGAAATACTTTGCTAATGAATCTTGCTTCTCAGAGGTTGGCACTGAAGGTAGAGTTCTTTTGTCACAACGTAGACCATCCATCTCAGCCCCGAAAATAATAGTATGCTTATTTAGACGTCTTTTTAATATCAGAGAAAATTCTTTAAATTCGTCATTAGGCTCTTCTGGTGTTGGTTCTAATTGAGGACTATCTGAAAAGTAAGGGGTACTATCCAAATATCAACATCACACATCAGATGCCCGAATACACTCTAGAAGGAACGAACAACGAACGCTCAGGCAGGCATACATTGCATGAATGCACAGTTATACGCGACACTTATACCATCGCACACGCATCACACACGAGTACGAGTATATCACAGGTCGATGCTGATGCACAACTCCGACTAAAATATAAGAGAATCAATGCGAAGGCACACAACCACAGCTTGCGAGGCAGCCTTGCAAGCCAATACCGGTGTGCGAGTGGCTTAGGTAGCCTCGGGCGAGCGCCGCCCAACCGCGAGTTATGCGTTTTCGATCGATACTAACGAGCACCTCAAGTCTCAACCCTCTAACCATGATCGCTCAAAACAATAATAAACCACACTGAAAGCGGGAGGGACGTAAAGCGGTGCTATATGCAGCAAGAGCGCTGTCTGCTGTCTCTGTTTCAGTATTGTTTAGTCTTGCTATAAGCGATCATGGTATAGAGCCTGCCCCCTAACCACAATTGCTCAAAACAATATTAAAACTGCACTGAGAACGAGATGGCGCGATACGCAACAAGAGCGGTATCTTTGTTTCAATATTGTTTTAACCTTGCTATGAGCGATCATCAGGTCAGGACCCTGCCCCCTAGCCATGATCGCTCAAAACAATATCACAACCGCACTGAAAGCGAGATGGCGCTATAAGTAGCAAGAGCGGTGTCTCCGTTTTATTAGGTATTGTTTTAAAACCTTGCCATTAGTTAGCGTTCACTGTAAAGCCCTTGGAGCCTAATTTTCGACGAGAATCAATATTAATTTTGGTGTAATTGCAATGAATATCAATGTCATTTTGATTTTCATCAAAATGAATATACTTGAGTAAAAATCGAGCGAAGACGACGCTTGGCGAGCGCTCGACGCCAGACGAATGATCGAGTCGCATCTTTGAAACAATGAATTCAAATTCGCATTCGAAATCGTACGATTCGCATACGAATATCCAAATTCACTATTTTTTAACATTCATTCCGTGAATTCTGCAACGAGTGGTCCACCTCCTCGTTTTTGATTTCTACTAGTAGAATATAACGTATAAATTCTGGAGACGCATTTTTGAATCATTAGAAGTAAATCTTGAATTCGAACACGAAAACAAATCACGTGCGAAATAATTTTCTACTGTTCCCAATTTTAAAGATTTTTGAATCACTCGAATTCAGTATTGTCATTAATATCAAATTCTATATTAGAAACCGTTAAACGCGGAAAAAATAAAATCCGGTAAGCAATAACATAGCAATAACCCATTAATTTAAAAAACCGGTGATGAATCACATGTAAAACGGAACGTTTATAGGTTGCGTATATTCCACTAGTAGAAATCAAAAACGAGTGGGTAGGACCACTCGTTGCTGAATTCACGGAATGCATATTCAAAAATAGTGATTTTGAAAATTCGTATGCGAATCTTACGATTTCGAATGCGAATTTGAATTCTATTGCTTCAAAAATGCGTCTCCTGTTTTACATGCGATTCATCGTTGGTTTTTTAAATTAATAAGTTATTGCCATGTTATTGCGTACCGGATTTTGTATTTTCTGCGTGTAACAGTTTTTAACATAGAATTTGTTTTTAATGACAATACTGAATTCGAGTGATTCAAAAATCTTTAAATTTAGGAACAGTAGAAAATAATTTCACACGTGATTTGTATTCGTGTTCGAATTCGAGATTCATTTCTAATGATTCAAAAATGCGTATCCTGACGAATGATTCAACAATAGAATCCCTGGATCAAAGCTCCCCGCGCGATTCGGGGCTCTATCATGGTAATAGTATATACCACAGAGCACAGAAAGACATTCTCGTGTTGTGTCTGTGGTATATACCGTACCTAGTTCTATTTAGGTGTTCGAGCCTTCGCTCGATCCACTGTGAGACGTGCGGAACCCATGGACCAACTTTATCATCACAAAACTAGTGGTGCTATTATTTTATAGTTCGATAACGATGTACCTGTTGCACAATTAGTTGTGTCGTGAAGACACATTATTATACTAAATCCCTGTAACACAGCTATTCAAACTCTAATAAATGAAAAGGTCTCGTAAATACCAGGTCAATCTAGACAATGGGAGGCATGCACCCTTTGCTCTCTCTACTTAAGTATTTTAGGCCTGACGTTATTTTTAATTTATATCAATGATCTCTGTAATCTAAATATTAATGGCGGAAAAATCATGCAAACTCAGACGAGAATGTGTAAAAATGTGCACAGCAGGGCTTTAATATTGTTAATAGTTGCCTTCAGCATCATTTACTTACATTACACTCTAATAAGACAAAGTATATTAACTTTTCAATAAGAAAATATAATACCTCTTCAATTAATTTTAACCTTTATGCCCACAATTGTAAGGATCGAAATACTTAACACTTATAATTGCGTCTCGATCAGCTAACCTAGTTTGTATGGGAAAGTGGATTTTTTTGTTGCGATTTCGATGTTGGTCCCATACAAAAAGTTGCTGCATTTGAGCACTAGAATCAGCCCCTGGGAGGTTGCTGATGCATTAAAAATTACCCTGTATATACTGAACATTATTTTATAATTAGTAACCTAAAATATTGAAAACACTTGTTACTGCGTATAGTTATTTATTGACAATAAAGGTATTGTATTGAAAAATGGCTAAAAAGTGTTTTTGTGTGACTCGGACGATTCGTTGATTGACTTTTATAATTAAACTTTTAAAATTGCTCATTAAAGTTAGCTTTTCGTAAAAAAAAAGAATTTTAAATACAACGAAGTTGAGCTAACTGAGGCTTCACTCGATTTTGTTGGTTACCATACCACGTGTTATAAGAAAGTGATTGTTTCAGGAAATAAATATACTTAATGAAGAATTTAGAATTTTTTGTACGCAGAATACATACAGTAAGTTTATAATGTATGATTCTTCAAAATTATCATTATTTAATACCTATTAAATATTTCTTCTATATTTACTTTACAATTAATGAATATAACAATGGAAAATGTGATATTCTTACTTTGAATGAATTAGTTTCAGTTAAAGTAATTATTACCAAAATGTTTTTTTGCACCTACGGTTTTTTAATTTATCACATTCTTCATTTTTTTAAATTTCATTAAAGAATTTTTGGTTAACAAATAAGCCAAAGAAATTACAATTTTTGCGACTTACTGAAACAGCATTAAAGGCAATATTTTCATTTAACGATGTAAATGAAACATCTCAAAAAATTATGTCTCAAACATGATCATTTCATAATAAAAAAATACTTCTAGGAGCACATCAAAACTTCTGGCTCTGATGAAGGAACAAAATGTTTAGATACTAATGTCCCTTCCCGTTCAACAGTTATTGATGTTACCTCTGTCACATCTCGCTCAGCCACAACCTTCTTCTATCACACTTAGCTCGGGCCTCTTTCTCACAAGTTTCCACACGCATAAAATGTTCACCTTTCAAAACTCTACAACCCCCATTCAGGCCAGGTTTTTTACAGACAACCCTATATCATCGTATTCGCAATTCAATAGCGCTCATTTTGATATAAGATTTATTTATTTAACAAATAGGTGAAAATAACTATATTGAGTTACCTGTTTATACCTGACAACCCAGTAGTAATGCCAGGAAAAAAATAGACAACCCAACATTTCTATATTCTATAGGCTTCATACTTTCGGTTGCTATTAAATTTATTCGTTAAACTTATGAGTGCAATTTTCAACAAAAAAACAATTTTTAATTAATCATAGTCTGGCCAGGAATTTGTTAGACACCCCACTTGAGATATATTTTCTAGTATATTAAATTTGATATAGAATACTTTTCATCCAACTAACAGATGGGTGAAGGTCGTTTCTAGTTCGGATCCTCTACTAATTAGTTTTTTTTAGTGGCTCCGCACGGTGTCATTAGTTGACAATAAATAAACGTACCTAAGACTAAAAAGTGTCTACAGACGGTGCAATTTGACATACAATTTGCTGTTACAATCTGCTGGAGTCGCGGTTGGCACTAAGAGTAGTGCGTAGGTACGTCACGTAGCAGCCGTGATCACAATTTCATTCCCAAAATAGGGAATATGCATGATTTTTTTTATTTCGCAAATTAATCAAATACATCTTTATAACATAGAAAAAATATATAAAAAGGCTTGAAAATAGTCAAATTATTTTTCAGTGTTTAAAACATTGAATAAGGTGACTTTAATATAAATATTTTAGAGGACTCACAACTATCTTGTATGTATGTATGTATGTATGTACAACTTATTTGCAAAAAAAATAGTTACAGGAATTTCTTAAAACTAGTCCTTATAACAAAAGGCGGCCTTATTGCCAAAGTGGCAATCTCTTCCAGGCAACCTAACTGTAGAAGAAAGTTTAATACGAAACATAAACAACGGGACCGTAAAATTCTAACATAATAATAGAATACATATACTACATGTTATTAATAAGTAAATAAGCCTACAAAATACATAAACTACATAAAAATTGTAGATTTATTACCCTATTTAAATCATTTAATATGGATTATGTATTTCGAGAACCGACCCGAATTACTCCTACGTCCGCCACTTGTTTAGACAACGTATTCTGCAACTGTAATGTACAACAGATAAATTAATTATTAATTTTATTAAAACTCATGATCATACTGACATTGCGCAATTATTCTTATGGCAGTTCCACCCCCTTTACGCATACCTGCGGAAGTGCAACCGGTATTGATTTGTTCCATAATCACAACTGGATCATACGACATTGCAATACTTATCTTCCTATACGTATTATAGAAATACACATAAAACTTCTTACAATCAACATGTAATTATAGGCTTTAATTTTAAATTACCTATGTATATTATCACATTATAACAAATTTTATAGAGAGCATAAATTTCGTGTATGACCAATAGTTTTCTTACATTTAAGTTGCTTAAATAAGAATTAAAACTTCACAGTAGTTGAAATCATAATAGAGTTTAGCTATATACCTACTAATGAACCACCACCTAACTTTATAGGTTGAACAAAAAAATATTTTTTGAATGATAAGTGCAAAATACATATATTTAGGTACTCTTCAATATACTTTTGATATAAAAAGCATGATCAACAGTTATTGGACCAGGTAGTGATAAGTGATATTTTATGTGATTCCGTGATGAAATTTGATTGTGGACCATGCCCATTAATTCTGACCATAGCGGACAACTAGCCTCATTTGAGCACCATTGTGTTTGTTCGATACGTGAGATTACTTGTAGACCTATAACAAAACGCGCGCGGTATCTGTGACGCGGTATAAAAAATTCAGAAGAAATGTTATTAATCAAACTGCAAGTTTGTCAATCGAGGGGCAGAACGCCAATAATCTGTATAATAATTTATTTTATGTAGTTAAAGATGAATGTAATGATATATTTAAAGAAAAAGTCATTAAAGTCAAAAATGTGCGAAAGAAATTTAGTGATTAGGCTATACCTGGTATTGTATATAAAAGTCATAGGAAATTATTCGAACTATACTCTTTAAAACTACCAATGACCCCGCTTTCATAAATTATGTCAGAAATTATTCTAAAACATTTAAGAAAGTGTGCATGTGCGCAAAAGCTATGTACATTAGTAACAAAATCAGTTTATCTAAAAATAAAGTAAAAACCACCTGGAATAGCATTAACCAGGAAACTGGTAAACCCAAAAGTACTGTGAATAATTTCTCATTAGAAATCAATAAAAAAAACTATCAAATCAGACAATGCAGTTGCCAATGCGTTTGAGGACTTCTTCTCTCATAATATACCTATATGTAGAAACTACAACAGGGTGTCTACTGCTAATGTTCACAAAAATTCCCTGACTTTTTCCTGACTTTCCCTGACCATTTTTCAAAATTCCCTGACCAATTTTTTTTCCCAAAATTCATTTTACAGAAAAATAAAACAAAATACTTTTTTTTCGAAAATCATTAAGTAGATTTTGTTGCAATTTTCAGACCCATATAATTTATATTTTTAAGCACAGTATTTATACGTTATTATCGTTTCAAATTAGAATTCGTATCTGAAAAACTACACAAAATTCATTATAAAAAATAACGCGCGGTGCTAAAATGCGCCAATTAACTTTATGCCCACATACAATGTACCTATGTACAATAATGTACACGGGAAAAGAATGTGGGAGTTTGTCCTGCCATCTACGCTGAATGATTTTTCAGAAGAAATATTGTTAACATTAAGAGATTCAAAATTAAATAGATAATCATGTAAAGCAAAACTTAAAAAGTTCTTTATGTAAACTGTTTTTTTCAGTGACTCACTTTACCGCAGATAAACCGTCCCAGTATTTGTCGATAATTTGATGCATAAAATGTAATGCATGTAAATTTATAATAAATAAATAAAGAAATGTAAAAAAAAATGACGGGTTGCACTCCGGGAGTGCCGGCAGAAGTGAAAACTTAAGTATTAACGTTGTGCGTTTTGGATATTTTGGAATGGTTATGGAATAATTTTGCACGAATTGCTTTAATTATCAGAATAAAAGTACTATCTTTTATGTGGTAGAATACAATATTTATTTATTGCGCTATCGTACACAAACATGACAATTTATATTACATTAAAAAGTTTATCCCTCAGAAAAATCAACTTCCTGTTGTAACGTTGTGCGTACATAATTATATAACTAGTAATAATGAATCAAAATATTTACAATTAAATTAAAAATATGATCAAAACAGACATTAATATACTACTTAAAAACGTAATTTTATAACAAATAAATAATATTTAATTTATACTAACTTACCTAATTAATATTTACAACAAAATCAAAAAAAGCACAATTTAGATTTTTCCTGACAAAGTAAATAAATTGATTAAAACTGTCTCAAGTGACGTGTGACTTCCAGTACTTTTGCCAGCCGCTATTGTTCTCGGCCGGCTTACGTGGACCCCTCACCGCACCTCGACAGTTCCTGCGGCCATTTCAATTTTAATTGGCTACTCTCCATCCGTCTTACGAATTTTCGATCAGGGTCACGTGTCCTGACGGTCACGTGTCCTGACGCGAGTTTAACATTTTTTACCCATTACAAAAAAAGTGTACAACGCCGCTAAAGAAGTTCTCACTTCAAAAAATACACTGTAGAAAGTACACTGGCGAAAAAATAAACCGAGCCACACTTAACCCTTGAATTCAAATACAGTTTTCTTCAAATGTTTGTACGTTTGTTAAATAAAAAATATATCGACAAAAAGGCTCTTATTGAATACTAAGATCGCTTACTAAGAACACAATCGCTTTTCATTAATCTTTTGAGGGTTGACTTCTTCTTCAACCTATGTCCACCCACTGCTGGGTATAGATCTCCTCCATTCTGCGCCATTCACTACGGTGTTGGGCTTTTCTTGTCCAGTTCTTGCCCGCTGTCTTTGTTGTCTTCTGACCAACGAGCCGACTGCCGACCAACGTTCCTTCGTCCTATTCTGGCGAGCCACTACCATTCGATGATCTTATAGCTCTACCGGTTGTCGGTCCTGCGGGCCACGTGCCCTGCCTGCCCATCGCCACTTTCTACACGCAACGACACGAGCCACGTCGATCAGTTTGGTGCGCTTGCGTATCTCCATATTCCGGATCCGATCCGCGCAGATCGGAGAAACCCCAAACATGGCTCGCGCCATTTTTCTTTGTGCTACCTGTAGAGCGTGTATATGTTGTCTAGTCAGTGTCCAGATCTCAGCCCCATACATGAGCACCAGTACGACGCATTGCTCGAAAGCTCAGCGCTTAAGAGATACAGGCATCTCACTCCTGAAAATGTGGGACATTTTGCTAAACGTGCCCCAGCCTAGTTTTATTCGGCGTTCTTTTTTTTGTGTTTGCCCATTTTTTTTAAGAGTAAGTAGCCCCAGATATTATGTAGTGGTTAACCTGCGAAACCACGTTTCCCGCAATCATTATGGGACCTATGTTCGGATCCCTGGCCATGATTTTAATTTTTGAGGTATTCATGCGAAGGCCCACCGACAGTGACACGTCGTAAAGTTCTTCCAACATAAGCTGAAGATCTGCAGCCTTCTTAGCGAAAATGATAATGTCGTCTGCAAATCGCAGATGAGTTAATTGCTCTCCTTTTATGTTGATAACCCTATCAGACCAGTCGAGGAGCTTAAATGTATCGTCCAAGCACGCCGCCGTGAACAACTTTGGGGAGATGTGTCACACACCTCTTTTAATAGGAACACGATCGGAATGGTCGTGAATTTTACTTGATTTTAATTACTTTTCTGCGTTTTTGCTTACTCTTCAGATTACGGTTGTTTTTGTTGTTAAAAATAGATAAACCGCTCCAGGAAGCTATACTCAAGCTGTCGCATTACTTCAATGGAGCCTTAGTCATCGTAGGATTGCTCAAATGTTAAGGCATTTTTCGATGTAGCGCGTCTATAGAAGATACCTAGACACTGGAGCCTTCGACGCGCTGAAACTGACAGGCCATTGGCTACAGCCTCCGCAGATAATCGATACATGCATTTGAATGTCCCGAGGAAACGGCGTGAGAACGCAGTGCAGGTCCAACAACAGCTTCGTGACGAATGTGGTGGCCATAAGCGCCCGTACAGTCAGAAGAAGGTTACCCGAGCGCAATTTACTATAATAGGCTCAAAATTAACTGTAGCTCACTGCAGAGTACGCCTTCAATTTGCTCGTGAGCATATATAATGGACACTGGATCAATGGGCGCATGTTCTTTGTTTGAATGATGATGTTTCGAATGTGCATGATAATGCAAGACCCTATACAGCGAGAATTGTTACGCAATATTATACTCAGGGACGTTAGCATTCGTGTCATGGAGGACAGCACGGAGCCCTGATTTGAATGGGCTCAGAATGGCGTTAGAGGAAGAATGGAACAACATCCTCAAGACATCAGGAGAGGCACTCCGCCCATACCGGGGCTCCGTATAGTGCCATCGACCGTATCACCCCGTGATACAGCCGACGGCACGCCGATCCTGATCCTCCCACGTTGGGAAGGAACCGCCCGAGTGCGGCTGCGGCGGCGCACAGCCGTGGAGCGAGGAGCTTAAAATGGTCCTCGAAACTCCATCGGGGGTCCAGAACCAAGCCGAGGTACTTGAGATGCGCCTCGACCGGTATACGTACCCCCTCCACTTGGACGCGGAGCCCCAGTTTGTCGAGGGCCACGTCCAGGCCCAGGAGGCGGATGCGTCGGACGACTAGTGAGGTGCCGACCGACGCAAGGCGGGCCGCCTCCTCCCCCGTTTTCGCTCTCGCAGCGACGAGCGTGTCGTCGGCGAAGCAGACGACCTTCGTTCGTGGCAGAAGGTCGCCTCGCAGGACCCATTTGTACCCCAGGTTCCATAACAGAGGACCTAGTATGGAACCCTGGGGCACACCCGCCGCCATTGCCCACGTGTGGGCGCGCCCATCCGGCCCCTCGTAGAGGATGGATCTGCCTTGCAGGTAATCCTCCACGAGGTCGCGGAGGTACGGAGGCACCCGGTGGAAGCGGAGTGCCTCCTTTATGCACTCGTGGGGCAGGCTGTTGAAAGCTTTGCGGATGTCAAGAGACACCGCAACAACATTCTCCCCACGAGCTGTGGCCTCTTCAGTCCACCTCTTGAGGAGGGCCACCGCGTCCACCGTGGACCGGCCGGTGCGGAAGCCGAACTGGTTGTCAGCCAAGTCCGGCCCGCGGTCCTCTAGGTGCTTGACGATTCGGGAAGCCAGGATTTTCTCCAGGAATTTCCCGGCCTCGTCGAGTAGCACCACCGGCCGATACCCAGTCGGGGAATCAGCGGGGCGGCTCTCCTTCCTTAACAGGCAGAGCCTGCCCGCCTTCCAACGACTGGGGAAGCGGCCCGAGGCGATGCTTAAATTTAGCACCGCCCGGAACCGCTCCTCAAGGTGTCCCAGGGCGAGGGCCAGAACCCTGCTTGGGACACCGTCCGGTCCCGGCGCCTTCTTTTTGCGCCGGAACAGCAGCTCGCCGGTGTTGGGCAAGTCACGTAGTGACGGGCCCCTCTTCGCCACCCCCCTGTGCTACCCACTCGGGGATCGTGGCACGGCCCTCCGCGGTCAAGCACACCAGGTTAGAGGGGCTTGTCCCAAGCCCAGCGAGCGCCGGCGAGCAGTGGGTCCCGCGGCAAACTACGAGCCATAAGCGACACGAGGTCTGGTCAGGTGGTGGCGTCGTCAGCGAAGTGGAGTCTTGGCCGGGGTGGGTCGCCTCGTCGTGGGGATGCAGCTGGTGATGGTGGTGGTGACGATGGAAGGTCACGGTATATACCTACATTTTCAAATGCACAGACCTCTGCGGCGGGCAGTACCGTAAAGAGAGCCTATTTCCGTTATTTACATGTGTGAGGGTATCTTAATACTAATCCTATTCTAAGGGTACTTAACAAATCCATTATTAATAACTACCTACCTACTAAAATAATTATCTATTACTACCTGCATACAAAAATATCACAATTTAATTCTAAGATTACCCTAACATTATTTTTATTAACACTGTTATGGAAAGTATTCTAACATAACCTACATTACCCCCCTCTAAGCGAAGCGTACCATAGGTTTTAAAATGCGACCAGATCGTGTGGTATATGGCTTCGCTGATGCTGATGTCATCATTGAGCTTGGAGTCCTATGAGCTCTCATCGAAGTGGTGTTTACAGGACGCCTCGGAGTTTCATCGTCTCCGGCACTAGATGGCGCTTGCGAGCTATCTTCATTGCATACGTAGGCCGTTTCCAGTCTATCTATTGAGACGTTCGATGTTCGTCGTTGAAGTTTCAATGTGAAATATTTTTCACATTGAAACTTCAACGACGAACATAAAAAAAAGGCGGCAGAAGTCCCAATAAAGAATGAACAACCAGCCAGTCTTTAACTGAAGTCGTCCAGCAAACTACCTCCGACTCTTCCATCACAAAATAGGTGACCCCAAAGCAAGACTGTAAGGTATCGGCAGCAATAAGACACAACTCGTAGATGATGGTATATTGTCGAATAATATTGGTTAATTAGTACACTGTATTTATATGCTTGCAGTTATTACATTACCTACATTTTATAATTATAAAATACAGACTACCTGCATAAAATATAATTAAGGAACTACCATCAATTACAATATATTACAGTCCCTCCTACTAATTTTAAGTATTCTGTGATACTACCTTATAAAATAACAAATATCAACTCAGAGACTCAATAACATACAATGTTGAATATCCCAATACAATTTAAAACAATAATGGTTCTAAGAATTAAATAAACATTAAAATAAATGAAAAGCAAATATTTACACAAACTAAAACATAATTATTATTCCTTATAATAATTATGACATGTACGGATTAAACGGGATGGAGGTGGGGTGAAAAACTCAGGTGAATTCTCGATTGCGGGTAAAAAGGGTGCAGGTGATTTATTCTGCTCGCCTTTCTCCTCCGGGTCCGGGGAGGAAATATGAGAGCTAGACTGAGCTAGACCAGCGACCGTGGGCTGGACTGCACTATTAATTTCCGCCGGTGACTGTAATGCTTCCGGAGGGTTATCGTCACTAGTGGGTAACGGAACTCCTAAAGAATTGCGTGCAGACCTCCGTCTTAGCTGGTCGATATGTCTATGTGTTTCTTTTCCTACTGAATCTAGCAATCTATAGTCCGTAGTACCTAGCCTTTCCACTACTTTGCCTGGTATCCATTTGTCACCGCCCTGGTACTGGCGTAGCCATACCTCATCTCCGTGCTCGAAAGACCTATCTACTTTGGTCCCTGTACCCTTTTGCCGAGCTTGTGCTTCTCGAACCCGCTTGTCCCTGTCAGGTCTAAGTAAATCCAATTTCGTGCGTAAGTGTCTACCTAACATTAATGTAGCCGGACTTTCCCCGGTTGTACAATGAACAGTGTTTCTGTAATGCATCAGGAATGTATTTAAAAACATATCAATGTTATCTTTGTTACGTATCGCTTTTCGGATTGCTCGTTTAACAGTACGTACAGCATTTTCTGCTGCACCGTTTGAAGCCGGGTGATAAGGCGCCGAAAATAAATGTTCAATGCCATTCCCACGAGTAAAATTGGAAAAATCTGTACTTGTAAATGGTGGGCCATTGTCGGTAACCAATTGTTTTGGCAAACCCCAACTAGAAAATACTTCACTTAGTTTACTGATGGTGAACCGAGCTGCTGTACTCGGTACGGGGAATACTTCGATCCATTTAGTTCTAGCATCAATTAATATTAAATAAATTTTATCCTGAATCGGCCCTAGAAAGACTAAATGTACCCGGGACCATGGTTTATCCGGCCAAGGTCAGGCTGAGACGGCGTGCCTCGGCGGCGCATCCGCCACCGCCGCGCACACTGCGCAGCGCACGCACCGCTCCTCCACCGCCTCGTCGACGCCGGCCCACCACACGTAGCTGCGGGCCATGGCCTTGGTCTTGCTAATACCCATGTGTGATTCATGTAACTCATCTAACACCCTACTCCTACAACTATCCGGAATCACAACCCTATGACCCCACATGATACAGCCCAGCTCCTCATACAGCTCCTTCCTTCTATTGAAGTAAGGCTGCAATAGGGTAGTTGACTCATATCAAAATTTATTAAAATATTGTTTATTTCTAACAGTATTTGGCATAAGGTTCCACAATATACCGATTTTAATAAATAACAATGAATGATTACTGTAAAATTTTAATTTGAAAATGCTAGAAATAATCTTTTTTTATCTCACGCCGTAAACGCTTTGATATCCTGTGGTCAGGGTCGTGACGTCACACATATAGTAAACAAAGAAATGTCAAATTCTTTCCTAAAACTGGCAAAAAATCGTCCAAATCTCCGTTATTATATGTGTAATATCGTTAATTATTTGCATTAATAGCAAAATCAACCATTGATGTTGGATTTGTGAGAGCAGATAGTACAAATCTTCCGAAAATCGACAGATTGATGGTCGAGAGATTCTTTGTGTATCGCTCTAAACAATATAAGTACAATTTCAATACTGTTATAATGAAGAACAGGTTACAAGTGTACTTGTCAAGATTGTCAAGCGGCAGAAGAGAGTTGCAAACATGCATTTTTGGTGTGGTTGCACCATCACAGTGAGGAGCTATTTTGTACAGCAGTTGAATGCTATTGGATAGAATCCTATCTCTCAAAAGTGAAATAAACACTAAAAGTATTTACTTCAAGAGAAATGTTCAAAAGAAACATCAGGATCATGTGTCAAATACCAGTGTAGTACTGCAAGAATTTGTAAATGACCATAAAAAGAGAAAGATTGGCAGTTGTTCATTTGTCAAGCATGAAGAAAATTACTGGAGGAAAAATATATATACATTCACAGACACAGATTGTGACATATTTCTTAAAAAATTCAAGACCTCTTCAATGAAGAAAGAATAAAGTGCATAGAAAACTAAACCTGGAATCATCAATACAGGAGAGCTATTTTTGAATTACGTATGCGATTTAGAAATCACCGCTGACTAAATAGTCAGCGATGACTTTGAAGTCACGAATTCCTAAACATCCTATTTTTGAAAGTCGAACGCAGAGCTGCCAACATAGATAAAGTACACACATACGTAAGGGTTCGGGTCCACGCAGAATATAGCTGTTTTGGGTATATACCGGTTATTATACGGCTAAAAATTCATTGCAACTAGGCCAAAATATAAGAAAAAATGGTCAAGTTTGTTTGTGACACAAATTTAAAAGATTTTAAACTTATACACGGTTATTTTTTTATCACCCTGGAAAATGTTAGGGACGCTTCAGGACACATCCAATATTATATAAAAAAAATGAAATAAAAAATTTTAAAAATATAAAAAATCTCTAAAAATGCTGCTCTCAACTAGTGCAGTATTTTTTGTATTTTTTTAAAAATTAAAATAAAATTAAGTGAGTTATTTTTTTATTTATATTTAAATCATTTTAATACCATGTCGTGAAACGTCCCTTAAATTTTCCAGTGTGATAAAAAAATAACCGTGCATATTTACTTATTTGAGAAATTTAAATTTTTTTAAATCCAACTTAAAATCAACACACATAAACTTCTAACTTGTCAATATGTTCTCAAACAAAACACAGATAACGTTTCCACAGTTATGACTTGTTTACGAGTGGGTGAGGGCACTCGTAATGAAATCACATCCGTGACTAAGGTAGTCACATAAGTGATATTCAAAAATAAGAATTATTGAAAATCGGTGATTATTAGTCACATCGGTGATTTCGAAGTCGCATACGTAATTCAAAAATAGCTCTCCAGAAGTGCTCTTTAGTTCGAGCTTCGTTATGAAGAATAACAACTTCCATGTGCTATGAAGCCAGTGCATAACACATGATGTTTCTTTCGTTGGGAAGATTTTTGGTGGGATATGTTGCAGACACCTATAATGAAATGTGGATAAAAGTTGAAAGATAAGGATTTGGGTTGAAATTTGCAATATGTGAACTCTTCATTTTTTATTAATACCCTGTAATAGTCAGTTCAACAAACGGTATCCATAAAATTAGATTAATACAAAATTGTCATGCTCTTTTACTGAAGAAAATGCTAATTATCAAAGACAGAAAACTGTGAACAGTATGCTTAACTCAAGTATAGATGCAGATGTTTTGTGCTAAAGCGAAACTTATATACTTTTGTGTATTAAGTAATTTTGAGAACACTCAAAAGGTGACAATATTAGCTATAATAGGTACTTATTTAACAAATAGTGCCATTTTGGAAACTATACTACATTTTTCCAAATATATGAAAGTATTACTTCATAATAAATCACTACTATTATTTGGACTTTTATTACCTGCGACCCTAAGGCAATATATGACAAATTAATAAATTTAATTTAACTCTATTCAAACCTATTTGTACTTTTGGAACATATATATTTGAGTAACAATGATAAATATGAACAACAAACCTATAAAAAATATATTTTAAGGTGTAAGGGAAAAATAAAACACATGTACGAGTATTTCAAATTAAACAAATTTGATTCAACTTAAACCTTTACAAGTCATTATTGTCAAATAAACATGCAACATTTTTTTAGTGAAGAACATAATGTCTAATGTAGTACAAAAATTTGTCATGTCATCTTTAGATGTTATGTATAAAGTACTTACGTAAAAAAAATTCTTTATATTATTTATTTAATAAGAAGGGTCTTGTAAATTAGGAAGAGCAAAGGCTGACAACACAGCAATCACATTTAATATATTTGTATACGGCTTTAAAATGGATAACTTGCATATTCTTCGTAAGCTGTTCTGAAATTTACTTTCTTCTAGTAAGTTAATATCACTAATACTGCTTTCATATCCTGTATATATTAAGCTGACTAAACCATCAGGTAGTCATTCTAATAAATATTCAATAGTATTTGCTTTTTTATACTCGGGCCAAGTTAGTGCTCGTTAAATGACTTTATTGGGTTTTTGAATTTCATTTCTTAGCAATCTATGATTACCCTTTTATACTTATGGTGAAACACTAGAAGTAACTTTTTTTATTGTGCTTTTGGTTAAAAGGTTTAATGAATAAATGTCATTATATTCCTCACTTGGAAATAATAATTTTTAATAATGTCTGGCCAGATATAGATGGTTTGCAGCACTTTACTTCAGACAATTTATTGGGAGATGTTGCAGTTGATTGGTGGTGGGCAGCAGGTTTAATCAGTGAAGATATACTTAACATCTTTCAGTTTTACCAAACTGGACCTATTTACTTCTATGGTGCTTTGGTATATGAATACTTGTGTTATTTTGTTGACATAATGTTGTTCTAGTTGACAGGTCACATTTTGATGTGGCTGAGCATGCACTGCTTTGTATTATGTTGCACAACTTTTACTGCCTTATCAATCTCGTTGTCAAGAGGAGAACAGGGTAGTACCTACACAATAGTTCTCATTAAGTAACCTCTGAAAGCAAAAAATTTTAATTAGGTACTCAGTAAATTCAAGTAAAAGTTGTTTAAAAAAATATATTCATTATTATGAAACTGGAATAGTTTGTATTACATACTTTTTAAATAATATTCAATTACATCATGACATCATTATTCAATTGGACATAAGTACATATTCTTTTCTTTGAAACATCATCTAGCGTCAGTGTATAGCTTAGATTAAATCAAAAAGGCGTGAATGGTCAAGTTTTCTCTACGTCTGGCGTTAAAATTTGGTTGGTCGGCTGCAGTCAGTTTTCATTCTAACTGAAAGATAAAAATTTAATTAATGATTTTACCTTTTTACATACAACCTAAAAACTTCTATTTTGTTTAAGTTGAAACTGAAGTACCGTAAACAGATTGAGTTATTCATTTATAGTACTTACATTAATGTGATTTTCGCAAAAATACATTTGAGTTTCAGTAGATAGTTACAGGATTTCTTTAAGCGAGTGTTAATCAATTTTAAGCGAGAGTTATTTCGCATGTCTATATCACTGGGTACGGCTAATCCACAGCCACAGCTTTCCTGGAGTCTTTGAAGAGGTAATTCCTGTTCTATTGTCCCGTTCCATATACTACAGTTTTACAATATTTTGTGATATTTAATAAAAAGCATTGTTTTTGTGAGGTTATTTCGCCTCGGTGCTTTGTTTACTATAAGACTGACGTCATTTGATGTATGCCACAGACAATCAACAGACTATCATGGCTGACCGTGTTTTCGGTCCAAAATTGAAAATCTTAATTTAAAATAGATTTTTTGCACTTTTTAGGCATCGAAAAAAATTATAATCATGTGCTCATGTAATATGTCTAATACAACAGTTATGAACATTTTAAGCCCTACTTTAAAAAAGGGTCAACTAGCCTATTCTCTAATTTCATTCCTATCTGGCCAGCCATCCCTTATGTATAATAAATCTCTGCTTAACAAGGGATCTGTCGACGTTTGTTCTTTGATCTTATTATAATCCAATAGCAACGCGTTCTGAGCGAAATGTAAGTGTGTTTGCTCGGGTGGATCGAGTGAGTCATCCCTACATGCGCGCGCGACGGGCAGCCGCGACAGTCCGTCCGCTCCGTTGAGTTTAGTATTAACGTATTCTATATCGTAATTATAGGCAGAAACTATGATAGCCCAGCGTTGCATTCGACTGGCCGCCATCGCTGGAATACCATTTTTCGGTCCAAAAATACTCACTAACGGTTTGTGTTCCGTTCTAAGAGTGAAACGCCTTCCATACAAATATTGATGAAGTTTTTGCAAACAAAATACAATTGCTAAGGCTTCCCTATCTATTTGCGAGTAATGTTTTTCGGCGTCGGTGAGCGCGCGCGACACGTACACGACCGGGCGCTCCTCCCCCACGGGCCCGGGCCGTGTGCTCTGAGTCAGTACGCCGCCGATGCCTCTAGCGCTGGCATCACAAGTCAACGTAAGCGGTTTGTTCGGATCATAGTGTGCCAGTACCTCCGCACTAGTCAAAATCTCCTTGATCTTAACAAATGCGTATTCACATTCTTTTGACCACTTCCACACGACGCCTTTTTTTAGTAACTCATATAAGGGAAATAGAATTGTGCTAATATTACGTACAAACTTGGCATAAAAATTTACTAAGCCTAAAAACGACCGTTGTGTGTAACAATGTCTGGTCGAGGTATTTCAGCGATAGCTGCGACCTTGTCCTTGTCCACCTTAACACCGTTACTTATCTAAATGTTCCTCCCGCGATCCCTTAGTCCCTATAATTACGTCATCCAGGAAAATTTCTACCCCCGGAATATCGCCTAGTAACTGTGACATAATGCGCTGGAAAATTCCCGGACTCGAAGAGAGCCCAAACACTAATCGGTTATATTTAAAAAGACCTCTATGAGTATTAATTACGGTGTAATCTTTCGAACTGTCCAAGTCAATTTGGTTATACGCTTGTGACAAATCAATTTTTGAGAATAATTGCGCCCCATTTAAATTAACTAAAACATCGGCTATTTTCGGCAAAGGATACCTATCAACCAGCAAAACGGGATTTAATGTAACCTTATAGTCTGCACAAATTCTTAACCCTCCGTCCGCTTTACGTACCGGTACTAAGGGCGTCGACCAGTCGGAACAGTCCACTGGCTCAATGATACCGTCTAGTCTAAGAGGTCACGGGATTTTTCATAACGATCATGGATACGGTTAGATTTATTTTTATAGTTTGTAAAGTAGTCCCCTAATGTGAATGATGTCGGTCTGCCTGCTTTCAGTGGTTGCAACTTCGAGTTATAGAGTGGTGGTGCCCCAAGTAGACTCCACCACGTCGGCGTTTCACCGACTTGTATTGCTGAATTTTATTCACCGAATACCAGCTCTTAGAAAATTGGTATTACTTACCTTGGTTCCAATTGTCTCCGTCCGTCTCCTCCGTAGCCGGTGGACTTCCTGAGCTAGCTCGAAGGAAGTCGCGGCTCCTGAAGTTCTGCAGTGGATCCACCGGTGGAGACCGGAGCACTACAAAGGCCTATTAGGCCACCACGACTCACACACGCGATTTTGACACAAAGCGGGCACTCTTTTGCACAACACAAAGCGGGCTTTCGCACCCCGATATTAGGTGCGCCGCGCAAAACACGATTTGTTATTTAACTTAAATTACATTTTATTCCGGCCCGCACATAACCTCTAAGCATGTCATGACATTTCGACTCGACTCAACTGACATATCACATGCGGCCGGCCGCCAAAAAAGCTGTCACTGCACAGACTAGAATGCAGTGCCGCCACTCGCTCTTCCTCGAGCGTGAACATCCCCCCGCTCCGGACAGTCCCGGACTGTCCGCCAAATCAGTCTAAGGGGAGGCGAGAAAGAGTAGCGACCGCGCGCTTCAAAACAGAATCCCCAACTAGGACCTCGGCAAACCTGGGCACACCATCAGACCCTAGAGTAAGTTGGACAATGCGTCCGCGACGCCAACGTAAGGGTGGCAGGTTTGGGTCCTTCACTAACACGAGGTCTCCAACCCTCGGTGGGTTTGTCTTATCTGACCACTTAACGCGCTGTTGCAAAATGTGTAAATATTCAAGGTGCCAGCGGCGCCAGAAACTCTGGGTAAGCTGCTGGAGCAACTCAAACCGCGAAAGGCGTCCGGGATTGATATCTCTATAAGGATACTCGGGCAGGGCGTTAAGTGGTCTGCCTATCAAGAAATGGCCCGGCGTGAGGGCCTGCAAATCGTTCGCGTCGGTAGACAACGGACATAACGGACGCGAGTTGAGAACCGCCTCAATCTTATGAAACACCGTCGCGAGTTCCTCAAACGTGAGAATAGTCTCCCCAATAACGCGGCGAAGGTGAGTCTTGGCGGCCTTTACAACAGATTCAAAAATCCCTCCCCAGTGAGGGCAAGACGGCGGGGAGTATCGCCATGTTACCCCCCTACGGGAGAGTGTGGATCCGATCTCAATATTATTTTTATCTAAAAATTCACAAACTTCTCTTATATGTCTATCAGTGCCCTTGAAGTTCGTCCCACAATCGGACCGAATTAGAGAAGGCAGTCCCCGGCGGGAGACAAATCTGCCTAACGCTGCTAAGAAAGCGTCCATGGTGAGTGCACTCACCACCTCCAAATGAACGGCTTTAGTGGCCAAACAAACAAACACACACAAATAAGCCTTTTCAGTCTTAGCATTACGGAGTCGCGACGTTTTTATAGTGAACGGTCCCGCGAAATCAGTTCCAACTCCTAAGAAGGTCATCGATTCATTCACACGATCAGCAGGCAAATCACCCATTTGGGGCTGCATCGTCTCGGGGCGTAAACGATAGCAGGGCAGACATCGAAAGATAACAGATCGGATTATTCTTCGCGCTGACAAAATCCAAAACTCCCGTTGGAGGAGCGCGGTCAATGCATTACATCCGGCATGAGCATTCTTCACATGGCGATCAATGATCAACAATCGCACCAATGGTCCGTCCTTGGGGAGCAACAGGGGATGACGTGATCTATAAGGCAAGTTAGCGTGCCTCAATCGGCCTCCTACACGCAACAATCCTTTATCATCCAGAAAGGGAGTCAAACGCACCAAGGGTCCCTTCAATTTGGACGTCCCGGTACGGAAAACCTTAAGTTCCGGTTCAAACGCTCTAGACTGGGTCATACGCACCCAATGCAGAAGAGCATCTTGGCGCTCCTGCGGTGAGAGGACCGGACACAAATCTTTGTCCTGAGGCCGTCGACAATTTCGAATAAATCTTCTTATCCAAGCAGTCACGCCGAGCAACTTGTCCAGAGAACTGTAGCGGTCTAATAAAAATTCCCGCTCTGGAGCCGCCATAGTCTCGACAGCGTGAACACGCAAGCCCGGATTTGGTACCTTCACCACAGCTGGTGTGGAAGGCCAAGACGGTAGTAACAACCATTCGGGACCCCACCACAGAGTGTGGTCAATAAGCTGAGGGGCTTCGCTGCCACGTGATGCACAGTCAGCAGGGTTTATTTGACCTGGCACGTGGCGCCAAATCAACGTGGCCTTCGAGGCCTGTATTTGGGATACCCGATTGGCCACAAATACTTCCAGGGAGTGGACGGAGTTCTTAATCCAACACAGGACAACCTGACTGTCGGACCAAGCAAAGAGCGACTCAAAGTCCACACTACGTCCCAGGGTGTCAACAACGTGGTTCATCAACCGAACCAGAAGAGTAGCTCCAGACAATTCTAACTTCGGAATCGTTAATCGAGTCCGAAGTGGAGCAACCTTACTCTTAGCAATTAGCAAGTGGAGCTTAACAGCTCCTCTATCATCGACCGTCCGGATATATACGACGGCTGCGTATCCACTCTCAGACGCGTCACAAAAGCCATGAAGGCTGGCCGTAAACCGTCCCTTAGGCAGTATATGTCTAGGGATACTAACACGGTTAATGTCGGGGAGAGACGACATAAAGGACTCCCAATCTCGCAGCAAACGGCCCGAGAGGGGCTCATCCCACGACACTTCGGCTGACCAAAGTTCCTGTAGGAAGCACTTCATCCAAAACACTACGGGACTAATCCAGCCGTTTGGGTCAAAGGTACGAGCTACTGTAGACAAAACCAACCGTTTCGTCCAGACCTTGGGGCTTGGCAGCTCCAATCGATAGGTGAACGTGTCCTGGACAGGTCTGTATTGCACTCCCAAAACAGACAGTAAATCTGGAGTGTTGGCATTCTCAAAAATATGAGGCTCCTGCTGGTGGTCGTCTGGCAAGTCACACAAAAGCTGAGGTGAGTTGGACATCCACTTCCTCAGTTCATAACCACCAGCCCCGAGAAGAGCAATTAGTTCATCTCGCAAGATCAAGGCTTCCTCGACACTAGAGGAGCCCGTACAAATATCATCCACAAATGCATCCTCCTTGAGAACCAAGGATGCGCGAGGGTATCGTAACCGCTCACGTTCAGCGAGTTCCACAAGTGAGCGAATTGCCACAAAGGGGCTCGAACGCAAACCGTATGTATTGGTGTTCAGCTCGTAGACCAGCATGGGATCTCTGGGATCCTCCCTCCATAATATGAGCTGATATCGTCTATCGTCCGGGTGAATCACAGTCTGCCGAAACATCATCCGGATATCGGTCACAAAGACGACGGCATGGCGACGGAAGTTGGTCAATACATCGCCCACCTCGTGGTGCAACTTCGGTCCAGCATGCAGACATTGATTCAGCGAAACTCCGGTAGACGTAGGAGCTGACCCATCAAAAACAACGCGTATCTTCCCAGTGGAAGGTTTCAAAACCGCGTGGTGAGGAAGAAAATTATGTTCCTCGTATCGCCAGTCCAGTCGCGAGACCGACATGTGCCCCAGTTGCTCATATTCTCGCATGAAGTCGACATACTTCTGTTTGAGGTCGGAGTTCCTACTCATACGACGCTCCATGGACAGCAGTCGCTTCTCGGCCAACGGCCGGGAGCTGCCAAGTGAGGGGCGAACTGACAAAAAGGGCAAACGAGTGATCAGCCGTCCCGAGTGAAGGCGACCTGTATTGTTCTGGTAGAACAACTCACACTCCTCGTCCAAGGGGTTCACTCGCTTCACGGTAGGTGGCTCTTCCACCTCCCAAAACAGTTGAAGGACATCCGATAAGGTGGAGCTAACAGTTATGTAACTGTCCACCGATGGAGATGGTGGGTTATGCCTAACTGGTCCCATCACTACAAACCCAAGCGATGTAGATAAGGCTACCAGCCCACCCTTCTGTAACTCTCTCCTCTTCCCACAATACACGCGGCCTAGAACATCGGCACCGAGCAATAAGTGAATCGGACCGGTTCGGTGGAAGGAAGGGTCAGCCAAGGTCAATCCTGATGTCGCATCAACGACAGCGCGCGAAACGTGCTGTTGCGGAAGCTGACCAACAACCTTCTCATAAACAATCGCGGTAGCGCCAATTTTGGGCGCTGAAGAGAAGTGGGGGGAGAAGGAGAACAAAACCTGACCGATCGGATCCGGGATCCGCAGGTCTCCGATTCCTCGTACCGATTCAAGGTATGGAGATGTGTTCAAACTCAACTGCCGGACCAGCCAGCTGGAGGCAATGCAACCCTGAGCTCCCGTATCCAAAAGGGCGCGAACTAAAACAAAGGTGCCCCTCGGGCCCCACACCTGTACGCAGGCTGTTGGTAACAGCACCTGCTCCTGTGGGGGGGTTGCAGCCGACAGTTGGTTTAGTGAAAATCCTCCCGCATTCCCCGCAACGGGGGGGAAGGGGGGTCCGAAGAAAAATGCGTGCGCGGCGGAGGAATAGGGCGCTCAAGGCGCTCGAGCGGGTCCCAATCCGGCACGTACACACCCCGACCAAAGCTGCATCGGGGGGCCGGGCGGTGCCCATGATGGGCGAAAGTTGGGGGAGCCCGTGACAAACGAGGTCTCTCCATCATAGGGGGAGAGAAGCGTATCGGCTCCCGACGTGGCTCCCTAATAACCGCGGCCCAATCCCGCGGTGGCGCCTCATAAGCGGCGCGTCGATCCCCCCGCCCGTAGGGGGGGTGGGGCGCCCAATCCTCTCACTGGAGGGGGGGCGCCTGTCCAATCTCCGCGGAGGGGTGGCACGCCCCTCCGATCTCCTCGGAGATGTGGGTGACCTACGAGGGCCCCCGCCCGTGTGCGAGTCCCTCTCTCTCACCACCTCACGAGTGTCTCTATTGTTGAAGCACAAAAGGGGGTGATGGGCCCCTCCACAACAGTGGCAATCTCGTGGGTGGGGGCAAGCCGATGCCATATGGGCCCCCAGGCAGCGGTAGCACCAATTCCGCTGCTTGGCCATATTCCTACGCCCCTCGGTGCGTAGGCCAACAAATTTGGGACAGGCCGGCAAACGATGGCCATCGCGCTTGCAACACTTACAAGGCAGCGGCCTCTCCCCTTGTGGAGAGTTCTGCCGCACGGCAGTATATTGCTTGTACGGGCGGCGCTCTCTCCGTGGCGCTGCCCGGGTCGCCTCAAAGCGGCCTGTACTCGGTCCCGGTATAGGAACCAGATCCAGGTGGTCCGTCATCCGACACTCATCCTCCAAAAATCTGAGGAGATCCGAGAAGGGGGGAAGGTACGAGGCACTATTGCCCCCGTACCTTTGTTCGAAGCGTCCCTTCATCTCCATGGGAAGCTTATCGAGGATGAGGTGGAGCAAAATAAAGGACCACTGGTCCACCGGTAGATCAAGTCGTTTGAGCGCGTTAATAGCGCTCAGCAGCGGGTTCAAAATCTCCTTCCTCAATGAGGAGACCCGCGATACTCGTGGCAGCCCTAAAATGGCAGCCACATGTGTGTCCGCTAGCAAGCGAACATTCTGATACCGGGCGGTCAACAACGCCCTTGCAATATCATAACTGTCATCATTGACAGGTAGATGCTGGACAAGTACACCAGCCTCTCCACCTAAGGCAGAGAGCAAATAGGCCAATTTCTGGCTAGGGAACAGGTCGTCCCTCGAGTGAACCAGGCTATCAAAGAGGTTAATGAACCCCATCCAAGAAGCCAGGTTCCCATCAAAGGTTGGGATGTCCAAAGTGGGCAGTCTGCCCAGCAAGCCGGCCGGGGTAGGCTTGACCTCCCCGGGCGTGCACGACTCACCCCTCCGGACGGATAGGATTGCCTGAGCCTTGTTTATAATCACATCCGCCTGTTCAAAACACTGATCATAATCGGCATTAAATTGGTCGACTGCCCGCAACTCAGCGGCACCCTCGGCTGGGTGGTCGAGCAGATATTGTTGATGAGCAACGAAAAGCTGCTCCAATTCCTTCAAGCGAGCCGGTACTCCCTCATGCCGAATTAACAAAGCCTGTTCTCGGTCTGGTCGGTCTACCAAAGCGACGGCACTAGCAAACCATCTCAAAATCTTTTGTGCACCCGCGCGGGCACCACTAAGCGGGCTGACTGGCGGGACCATTTTGCACCAAAATTAATAAACACTATAATAATACACGGACAAACAGACCGACAACCGCAGACAATAAAACAGATCGGGAGGAACTTCAAAGGCAGAACAAAATATATAAACAAACCAAAATCAAGTATAAATGCTAGAACTTAACTAGAACAACAAGGCATTTAACAACAGAATTTTTCAAACAAATTAAATTCAAGTATTAAGTCAATAACTTAACAAACATAATATTCAAGGGCAAACAAAACAAAATCAAATGTAAATGCTAAAACTTAACACAGCAATATAGTGTATTACAACAACAGCAAAGTCATTTAGCAGCAAAATCTGTTAAACAAATTAAATTCAAGTATAAGTTTACAACTTAACAAACAAAATATTCAAGGGCAAAACAAAGATATGAAAAAACAAACCAAAATCAAATATAGGTAAATGCTAGAACTTAACTAGAACAACAAAAGACATTTAACCCCAATTTTTCATATACAATGACAATTAGTTAAGGAGATCGGTCCACAAATGAGCTGGTAGTCGGTTTAAAATCAGCAATCAAAACCAATTAATATGTATTGCCCGTTTGGACAACCAACAAGATTACAATATTAATTGTACAATACTAATCAAATACTCAAATCTAAGAACCACTCAAATCTAAAAACCACGCTCTGCTACCAAGAGATGGTGGTGCCCCAAGTAGACTCCACCACGTCGGCGTTTCACCGACTTGTATTGCTGAATTTTATTCACCGAATACCAGCTCTTAGAAAATTGGTATTACTTACCTTGGTTCCAATTGTCTCCGTCCGTCTCCTCCGTAGCCGGTGGACTTCCTGAGCTAGCTCGAAGGAAGTCGCGGCTCCTGAAGTTCTGCAGTGGATCCACCGGTGGAGACCGGAGCACTACAAAGGCCTATTAGGCCACCACGACTCACACACGCGATTTTGACACAAAGCGGGCACTCTTTTGCACAACACAAAGCGGGCTTTCGCACCCCGATATTAGGTGCGCCGCGCAAAACACGATTTGTTATTTAACTTAAATTACATTTTATTCCGGCCCGCACATAACCTCTAAGCATGTCATGACATTTCGACTCGACTCAACTGACATATCACATGCGGCCGGCCGCCAAAAAAGCTGTCACTGCACAGACTAGAATGCAGTGCCGCCACTCGCTCTTCCTCGAGCGTGAACATAGAGCTTACAAGAGGTTTCATTGTTGCGAAAAAAAAACGATCAGAGAAATGGTCAGTTTTAGTACATTTTCAAAGTATGGCGTCTCCGCAGATGAGACAAGTTGGTCTGGCGGCTCTCAGTGGTTGCAATTCAGAGTTATGATGCGCGCAAGTCACTGCATTGTTGCGAAAAAAAAACGATAACAGAAATGGTCAGTTTTGGTACCTATTCGAAGTATGGTATCTCCACAGGTGAAACGAGTTGGTCTGCCTGCTCTCAGTGGTTGTATTTCCGAGCTATCATTGTGTACGCAATACCCTTATTTGTAGAGAAAGCTTTAAAAAATATCGAAAAACATGACAATCGGCGGATTTTTCAAATGCTCATTGACCGCTGCTGTCGTGTCTCGACTTGATACACATAGCGCACCCTCCTCCCCCCGCGCCCGGCCCCTGTCTGTGAGCGTGGAACAATCGTTGTGGGAGGGTGCGCTTGTTGGGCTCGTTTTTGGTGCTTTTAAATACAACTCAACCGTTACTTGTATTTTTACAATAATGTCGAAAATAGATCCTTTTTTTTGTGGAACGCGTATGAACATCCCAAAGTACTATTACGATCTATCCTATTTTACAGCTAATAAGTACAGTACATAATTTAATTCGATCTTAATTTGCTACAGATAAACATGTCTCTAAGAAGTGTCCATTAACATGTTTTTTATTGTCTCTATTAAAGCGCCGCTACTAATTCAGTTATAGTTGCAACACTGACCCTACATTGTACTAAATTAAAACTTATTTTTTATCACTCCACTTCATTACACTAGATCGGATGGCTTTATCCGTTTTATTCTTCTTTTCTTATTTGTGTGGTCGAGAAGCTAGACAGCCTCCACGTTCACATGGTTTTGAAGTCTTTTTGGTGAGCTGCGGCGTATTTTTTTATGATACTATCAACAAACTCTGTTTTGAGGTCCCGATGGAGGTCGTCATTTCTTACATACCAGAGAGCATTAGCGATGCCCCTCAGCACCTTATTCTGAAGTCTTTGGATAATACACCTGTCAGTCTGAGCTGTACAGTCCCGTAGCTGTATTCCATACACTTGTGACATACCAGAACCGGAAAATAACACCATTGCACCTTTTGCTGATGCCACTGCAATCATGGGTATCGGTGATACTCATGAGGAAGCAGCAGAAAAGGTCCAAAATGCTGTAGAGAAGATCTATGACTGGACAAAGAAATGGAGGATAAAATTGAATGAATCCATGTCTGTACACATCGATTTTAGTAACAAACAGAAAATGTATCACCATATCTTCATTAACAGACAAATTATACCATATGAGAACACTGCCAAATATCTTGGCATGACTCTTGATGTGAAACTACTTTGGAAAGTGCGCGTCAAGAAAAAGAGAGAACAGCTTGATCTACGATACAGAGACATGTATTGGCTGATAGAAAGAGAGTCCCCCTTAAAAATAGCTAACACACTATTGTTATATCGGCAAGTCCTCATGCCAGTGTGGACTTATGGAATACAGCTATGGGACTGTTCAGCTCAGACTGACAGGTGTATTATCTAAAGACTTCAGAATAAGGTGCTGAGGGGCATCGCTAATGCTCTCTGGTATGTAAGAAATAACGACCTCCATCGGGACCTCAAAACAGAGTTTGTTGATAGCATCATAAAAAAAATACGCCGAAGCTCACCAAAAAGACTTCAAAACCATGTGAACGTGGAGGCTGTCTAGCTTCTCGACCACACAAATAAGAAAAGAAGACTAAAACGGATAAAGCCATTCGATCTAGTGTAATAAAGTGGAGTGATAAAAAATAAGTTTTAATTTAGTACAATGCTCCTTAACAGGGTTGTGAATTTCAATATACACGACTCTTCCGCAAGCTATAAGCTGACCAAAGGTTGCCCCCAGGGAGGAGTTTTTTCGCCTCTACTATGGTTAATAGCTGTGGATGAACTCATCGTATTAGCCTCAGGTAAAGGATTTGATGTACAGGGCTACGCGGACGACGTGGTTGCTATAGCCCTCGGCCCGTGCCAAAGCACTATATCATCTCTAATACAAGGGGCTCTAAACACCATATAAAAATGGTGTACTGAAAAACATTTATCGGTATACCCGAACAAAACTATAATAGTGCCATTCACTAGGAAACATAAGCTGAATAAACTTATCAAGCCTATGTTAAATGGAACGACTATTACATTTTCTACTGAGGTGAAGTATTTGTGCGTCACTTTCGACCAAAGGCTCACCTGGAACACACACGTTAGTAATGTGGTTCAAAAAGCGAAAATCGCACTTGGTGTGTGTAATCGCATGGTAGGGACGAAATGGGGACTCAACCCGAAGATCGCCCTCTGGATATACACCGCCATAGTAAGGCCCATAGTAACCTATGGCGCCGTGGTTTGGCACAAAAAGGCTAAACAGAAGACAACTATTGACACTCTAAATAGCCTTCAAAGAACCGCATGTCGAATGGCAACGGGAGCCATGTCCACAACACCGGCGGCTGCACTAAACGCCCTTCTCAACCTGCCGCCCCTTAATCTAGTAATAGAAAAGGAGGCGAAGGCTAGCCTACACAGGGTCGGCATAGGCTGTCGCACTGGCTGGCTCTCTCAAACACTAAGGACCTTTCAGCAGGACTCTGTGCTGAAACATCCAATATTAGCTATGACCAGCGATGTCATGCTTCCACGAGTAAATTTCGTTAGGATTTTCAAAGTGTAAACCCCTCACAGAGATGAATGGGAAGAGAATCTCAACTCCTGTGAGAATGGAAGCCTCGTATGGTATACAGATGGCTCCAGAAAATCATTTGATGTAGGGTGCGGAGTGTACGGTCTAAGGCCCAGGGTGCACAAAAGTACCAACTTGGGCCGGTACGCATCCGTTTTCCAGGCGAAGATATATGCCATCATCGAATGTGCAGATATCATAAACCAAAGGAACTACTCTAACCAACATAATTATCAGATAGTCAAGCAGCTCTAAAAGCCAAGCTCGAGCCAAATAAACTCGAAGCTGGTAGAAGACTGTCTCACCCGCCTGAATGCTATAGGCCAAAAAAACAAAATTGTTTTAAGATAGGTTTCTGGGCATTCTGGTGTCATTGGCAATGAGAAGGCCGATGAACTCGCTAAAACTGGAACTATAGAACCACAAATAGGGCCGGAACCCTTTTGTGGGATTTCAAAGAACCAGGTACACAACTTTCTAAATGAACAACTTCTTAGAAACTCATTCGAACTCTGAAAATCTACTCCAGGGCAAGAACACGAGAAGGCACTAGTACAAGGCTACTCGCGTAAACTAACTGACGAGCTCCTGCAGTTTAACAGGAAAAACATCAGTGCAGTCGTAAGAACCTTAACTGGACATTGCGGCCTGAATAGACACATGTTCAACCTCAAGGTTAAGGACAACGACATCTGCAGATTCTGCAACCAGGAGCGTGAAACTCCTAAACACCTTCTGTGTGACTGCAGCCCACTGATTCATCAGCGTAGCCTTCATCTGGGAAGGCACATCATGAGACCAGATGAAATACAAACTCTCCCAATCCAAAAAATCCTCAGTTTCATAGAGGGTTTGGGCTTGAAAGAGATACTCTAACGGTGCTAAAATTTATAATAGATCTTTTAGGTCGAGGTGAAAAGGCCTACAAGGCGAAAGCCCGTACCAATAATAATAATAATAAGGCTGATACTGATACAGAAGGCGGTAATCCTTGGCACGGCACGAATTGTCAGGAGGTTCCTCACCCTGCAGCCCTTTTTTTTTTTCTCGGGGGGAAATGCGTAACCGCACCGTACCCGCCGTGGGCTAGACGGCGGGCGTGTGTGGGGCTCTCCTGGCAGAATACCAGGCCTACCCACTAAACCCCCCGGTGTTCTCCCTGCCCTTATGGGCGCGCTAGGTAAGGTCCACAGTGCGACTCCACTACCCACGCGCCCGGGCAAGCCCGACCAATTGGTCGGGCTATCGCCAAGGGGGGATTGCCCGAGAACACCAGGGCAATCCCCAGACGGAGGGCCTTACGGCGGCGTGCACGGGGCCAACCGTGCACGCAGGCCTCCACGGCAGGGTCATTAGACGGGCATCGCTTCTGCGAATGCCCGTCTTCGCCTGCCTATCCGTCTGCGGCGGATGGGAGCGGCTTGAGGATCTGCCTCCCGCTCCCTCTCCGCGGCCTCCTTCTGCGAGATTACGTCCTCACAGAAGGAGGCGACAGCCTCCCATTCCGCCTCGCCACGGAGCATGGCCACGACCATGCTCGGCAGCGAGAGGTTTCCGCCTCCCAGCGCAGCGTTGAGTTCACTGCGCTGGCGTCGCCAAGCCGGGCACACCAATAGTGTGTGCTCGGCAGTGTCGTCGGGAGCGTCGCAGTGGTGACACTGCGGCGTTTCCTCACGACGGGCGACCCGGTGCAGGTAGTGACCGAAGCAGCCATGCCCGGTAAGTACCTGCACCATGCGGAATGTTAGGCTGCCCTGCCGGCGCCCAACCCACTCCTCCAAAACCGGACGAATCGCCTCGATCGTCCGGTGGCCGGCAGCTGGGGAAACGAGTGCCTCACCCCACTGGCGCAGAGCCTCCCTCTGCGCCAGGGTACGAACTCGCTCCACCTCCTGTGGAGCAGATCGTCCCCCCCGTTCTCGTACAGCAACCCGATGCCGATACACCCCCGAGTGTACGCGTGCATCGACATCCCACGGCGTTTGGCCCGCAAGAACGCAGGCCGCGCCGTGGCTGACTGTGCGATAGGCTCGCACGGCCCGGGTTGCTATGACCCTCTGTGGACGTCTCAGAAGGGCCACCGTACGGGGGGAGAGGCACTCCGCCCATATCGGGGCTCCATAGAGTGCCATCGACCGTATTACCCCGTGATACAGCCGACGGCAAGCCGATCCTGGTCCTCCTACGTTGGGGAGGACCCGCCCGAGTGCGGCTCCGGCGGCGCACAGCCGTGGAGCGAGGAGCTTAAAATGCTCCTCGAAGCTCCATCGGGAATCCAAAACCAGGCCGAGGTACTTAAAATGCGCCTCAACCGGTATACGGACCCCCTCCACTCGGACGCGGAGCCCCGATGGGATCCTGCGACGGGGGGCGTGGAATATCATTGCCCTCGTTTTTTCGAGGGCCACGTCCAGACCCAGGAGGCGGATGCGTCGGACAACCAAGGAGGTGCCGACCGACGCAAGGTGGGCCGCTTCCTCTCCCGTTTTCGCTTTCGCCGCGACCAGCGTGTCATCGGCGAAGCAGACGACCTCCAATCGTGGAAGGAGGTTGCCACGCAGGACCCAGTTGTACCCCAGGTTCCATAGTAGAGGACCCAGTACGGAACCCTGGGGTACACCTGCCGCCATTGCCCACGAATGGACGCGACCGTCCGGGCCCTCGTAGAGAACTGACCTGCCTTCTAGGTAGTCCTCCACGAGGGCGCGGAGGTACGGAGGCACCCGGTGGAAACGGAGTGCCTCCTTAATGCACTCGTGGGGCAGGCTGTTAAAGGCGTTGCGGATGTCAAGAGACACCGCAACAACAGTCTCCCCACGAGCTGTGGCCTCCTCAGTCCACCTCTTGAGGAGGGCCACCGCGTCCATCGTGGACCGACCGGTGCGGAAGCCGAATTGGTTGACTGCCAAGTCCGGCCCCCGGTCCTCCAGGTGCTCGACGATGTGGGAAGACAGAATTTTTTCTAGGAACTTCCCTGCCTCGTCGAGCAGCACCACCGGCCGCTAACCAGACGGGGAATCCGCCGGGCGGCTCTCCTTCCTTAGTAGGCAGAGCCTGCCCACCTTCCACCGCCTGGGGAAGCGGCCCGAGGCGATGCACATATCGAGCACCGCCCGGAACCGCTCTTCGAGGTGTCCCAGGGCGAGGGCCAGAACCCTACTTGGGACACCGTCCGGCCCCGGCGCCTTCTTTTTGCGCCGGGACCATTTCCTCACCGTGTCGAATTCCGCGTTTGACACGGGAGGGATGGCGGCAGCCACTTCCACCGGAGGAGTGTCCGGGGGGACCATTCTGGCACCCTGCAGCCCTAACCACCGGTAGTTTGGGCACTGTCTCGCTGCCGATGGACCCGCTAAGTGTAGGTTTTTTATAATATTTATATTTATATTGTAAAAAAATTTATACTTAAGAAAAAAATTTAATAAAGGACATAATAATAATAGTGCAATGTAGGGTCAGTGTTGCAACTATAACTGTGAATTAGTAGCGGCGCTTTAATAGAGACAATAAAAAACATGTTAATAGACACTTCTTAGAGACATGTTTATCTGTAGCAAATTAAGATCGAATTTAATTATGTATTGTACTTATTAGCTGTAAAATAGGCTAGATCGTAATAGTACTTTGGGATGTTCATACGCGTTCCACAAAAAAAAAAGTATCTATTTACGACATTATTGTAAAAATGCAAGTAACGGTTGAGTTGTATTTAAAAGATTGTTCCACGCTCACAGACAGGGGCCGAGCGCGGGGGGAGGAGGGTGCGCTGTGTGTGTCAAGCATTGATCTACTACCAATGTGTCAAGTCGAGACACGACAGCAGCGGTCCATGAGCATTTGAAAAATCCGCCGATTGTCATGTTTTTCGATATTTTTTAGGCTTTCTCCACAAATAAGGGTATTGCGTACACAATGATAGCTCGGAAATACAACCACTGAGAGCAGGCAGACCAACTCGTTTCACCTGTGGAGATACCATACTTCGAATAGGTACCAAAACTGACCATTTCTGTTATCGTTTTTTTTTCGCAACAATGCAGTGACTTGCGCGCATCATAACTCTGAAATGCAACCACTGAGAGCCGCCAGACCAACTTGTCTCATCTGCGGAGACGCCATACTTTGAATATGTACTAAAACTGACCATTTCTCTGATCGTTTTTTTTTCGCAACAATGAAGCCTCTTGTAAGCTCTATAACTCGAAGTTGCAACCACTGAAAGCAGGCAGACCGACATCATTCACATTAGGGGACTACTCTACAAACTATAAAAATAAATCTAACCGTATCCATGATCGTTATGAAAAATCCCGTGACCTCTCAGTCTAGTCGCGAAGCATGGTGTCTAGCTCTGCATCCACCCGGTCCCGGAGTGCGTAGGGCAGCGGCCGCGCGCGACAAAACACTGGGGTTGCCTTCTCGCACCCGCAGTCGAGCCTTGCCCCCCGTAAACCTTCCGAGCCCACCACTGAACAACTCCTTATGCCTGTTGATCAAATTTTCAAAATCGTTATTCCTATCAGTACAGGAATTGCTTTGTTCTCCTAATTCGCACATGAAATTTTTAAACAAAGGTATTTTTATACCCAACTCTGTTAGCCAATGTCTACCTAGCAAAGACGTAGTACCCCCATCTATTACAAATAATTCCAAGCGGGTACTTTTTTTATTATAATTTACTGTCGGTTTTATGACTCCTAACGGCTTTATGCAACTACCGTCATAAAATTTAAAAATAACATTATTTGAAATTATTGGTCTTGATGAAAAATATTTATTATAAGTTTTTTTACTTATACAAGAAACCACGGAACCAGTATCTAATTCCATGTGTAGCCTAACTCCATCGATGGAAATTGGAAGACTCACCGGTTTGTAACTGTTCAAACTGAGTTGATGTAGCTCCTCTTCCAACTCTTCCCGGTGCAAAGTCTCATCAACTCCAGCAGCCTCGACATTGTTCACCTTCCTCCAGCCTCCACTGCTAAGAGACTTGCTTGGGCACACACGTCTCAGGTGCCCCGTTCTCTTACACCGGCTGCATACAAACTCCCTGAACCGGCACGTCTCTTCGCTGTGCCCGCTACCTCCACACGCCGCGCAACGTCCGGATCTGGTACCAAAATTTGAATGGCCACGCTCCGTCCTCCTCGTCTTCACAGCATGCAAAGTTCCCCTCTTCCCCGTGAACATCCCGCTAGAAACGTCCACGGAAGCCGCATCCCGCTCTGCCGTTTCTAAAGCAGTAGCCAACTTCACGGCTCCAGCGTAAGTCAGGCCTTCCTCCGCAAACAACCGTTGGCGGATGATATCGCTGCCTACCCCACATACAAACTGGTCACGCAAATTGCCATCCAGATTGTTCCCAAAGTCGCAAAATTTTGTAAGTTTCTTCAATTCCGTGACATACTGCGCCACGCTCTCGTCGCTCCGCTGTCTTCTCTGCCGAAACCGGTAGCGTTCCGCTACCACTGACGTTCTAGGCTGCAGATGGTCCCGCAACGCCGTCACCGCGGCGGTGTACGTTAACTCCGCTGGTTTGACCGGGCTCACAAGACTGCTCAGCAGCTCGTACGCCTCATCGCCAACCGCCGTTATCAAAGTTGCAAGCCACAACTCCTTCTCCACCTTGTTCACCCGCAGGTACATCTCCAGTCGCTCCACGTAAGATGTCCAGCTCCCGGTGCTCACGTCAAACTCGTTGATTTTTCCGAACGACATCTTGCAATTTTCCTCGTCGCCACTAAGGTATCGGCAGCAATAAGACACAACTCGTAGATGATGGTATATTGTCGAATAATATTGGTTAATTAGTACACTGTATTTATATTCTTGCAGTTATTACATTACCTACATTTTATAATTATAAAATACAGACTACCTGCATAAAATGTAATTAAGGAACTACCATCAATTACAATATATTACAGACTGGACACACACAACGTAATCTCTCAAGACTCGGCGTGATGTCATCTGTTACTGCTTCATCCAGTAAAAGCATCGGAAACATGCAGTTCGAAGTTCTGTCGAAGCAAATCGAGCTTACCTTCGAAATAGAACTACGATCCGGCAGAAAGCTACGACATGTTCATCACCGCACTCCCACTCGACCACGTTTTCGTTCTCGCACACCAGCTGACAGAAATCGTAAACCTGCTCCGGAATGGCAATGTCGACACCATTACCGATATGGCGACAAGGCAAGACGTTGTGAATCACCGTGCTCAAGAAGGAAGTCGGAAAACTAAAGAAGACATCGACAGTGGTGACACAATCCAAGACCTTAGAAGATTCCTCGGAATTATTAATTTCTATCGCGACTGTCTGCCACGTCAAGCAGAAAATCAGTTCGAGCTCAACAAATACCTACACAACACTAAGAAGAATGGCAAAACCCCTATCGTACGGACGAAATAAGCAGATGCATTTGAGAAGTGCCGTTAAAGTATTCTCGAAGCAACGACGCTATCGCATCCCATGGCCGGCGCACCACTCTGTCTGATGACCGATGCCTCCTACCAGCCCCCTAACCATGATCACCCAAAACAATATTAAAACCGCGCTGAGAACGGGATGGCGCTATCCGCAGCAAGAGCGGTGTCTCTGTTTCAATATCGTTTTAACCTTGCTATAAGCGATCATGGTAAGGCCCCAGTAGTGATACACCGCGAGGTGAAAGACAACTTCACTTCATCATTGCTCGAAATTCATTCATTTGCTCGAACATCAAGTAGGTACATACACGGAGACCGAAATCAAGCTGCTGACGCATTATCACGCATTATCATCGAGATATCGTCGACCATCGATTATGAAAAAACCGGCCAAGCGCGAGTCGGACTCGCCCATGAAGGGTTCCGTTGGATTTATGACGTATTAAAAAAACTACTTACTAGATCTCGTTCAAACCAATTTTCGGTGGAAGTTTGCATGGTAATGTACATCATATATATATAGGTGAGCTGGTATTAAATTAGGGTTTCTTTCACTAAAAAGATTTCATTCACTAGTTAAAAATATTTTTTTTTTCCAAAAAATAGAACCGACAAAATTTAGTGACAAATTTTAACACTTTCTAGGAGATCATCGTTTGGCGCCGACTTCAATATAGAAGTGTGATGTTGTCTGTACCTATTCTTATATTATTTTTAAGTTTTCAGTGTTTTTGAAGTCGGTTCTTTTTTTGTAAAAAAAAAATTAATCTTAAAGCCCTTTCATTTGATATCCCAATTGCTGGGGTTGAAGTGTGATCTAGTTTTTTTAACGGCGGCTATATTGAATTTACAAAGATGACATTGCTTTCGGCGTGTAATACTCAAATAGTCTTTTTATTGGGGTACCCACCCATATTGCCGTGCTGCAACTGAAAATCACACCGAGGCAGCAAAAATCGTAAAAGTTTTTAATAATGGTCACCAGCGCCACCGCTATCTTAATAAATTAGTGTCAAATTCTTGACGTAGGTATAGTCGAATGTATGCTCTATCGATTGGTACCATCAGCTGGTCCCTAGCTCCCTCCAAACCTCGCTTATAAATTGTCAAAGTTAGGTAGTTACTGAAAATTTAAACTCGCTTAGCCCACAGTGATGCCATATCACAGGCTCAAAATATTAGTAGAAATATTCAGCGACGTCCACTCGACCCCGAAGAACCCCTATGAAAAAAAATGGAAAAGTCACAATTTACGTATTTCCCAAAATGCGGAAATTACCCTAAAATTATGGAGAATCACCCCATGGTTTGATACCTCTCGTGTGGAACACTACAAAAGGTCACCCGGGATTGTCAGTCAAAAACTCCAGCAACCGTGTCAAAATCACGATTTAATCACATTTCATAAAATATTGATTGCCAACGCGGCCGTCATCTTGAAATGTTACAGTTTCGGATTTATCCCGGTAGCTGTACCATATACGGAGACCGATGACATTTTTTTTCTTTCAGTCAATTAATTCGGGTCGAATCGGGTCAACAAAAAACTTTAAACCTTTGAAAATACCAGAAAATAATGGTATCGGAAGGAGTTCAAAATTTCGCAAATTAAAAAAAAAAGATAATTTTGTCGGAAATCCTGTTCGAAAATGTCCAAAATTTCAACGAACATCGCCGCCGGCATCGCTGGTATTTTGTTTTCAATCGACTTTTAGAAAATTCGAAAGCGCACCAGAGTGCCTCGATCTAAAAAATCTGTCAAAATCCCGTAAATCATGCGTCTCTTCGGACGCAGAACGCCTTTTTCAACCCAAGAAGTATGGTGAAATCAAGGTGGTATGGCCATTTTGTTTTTTACACATTTTGACAGTCGCACAACATCCCCAAGAGCGACACAATCACGCATTCCAAACGCCATGCCATGGTGATCGAAGTCATATTGGAAAAGTTGACATTTCACACCGGCCGCAATCTTGGATTTTTTAATTTCGAACATGGTGTTCTAATCAACGGAACGGATCGTGCATCTCATTCTAATATCGCACCAATACAAAGAGGCGACATAGTACCCACTCGAAGACCTTTCTGCCCCAACGGCCTCCCGTCCTGCTAGCTGTGTCCTGCCTACTGCCACTTAAGGTTTGCAATTTTTTGGGCTATACCGGGTGTAACTGAACACCCCAATAACATTTAAGGGGCATATAAGTTAGATACTAAATGGACCGTCGCACAGTGGTCCGGATTTTCAAAAAGGTGGACATAGGATCGAAAATGCTTATTTAACTTAACAAAAAATTGTTTCGTATAGGAAATTTAACGCTGATTAATACTTATTTCTACAACTTTTCAAAAAAACTGCTCCTTCACGTCAAAAAAAAATATTGAAAATAAAAATGTATGGGAGAAAATCTATTTTATTTTTTTTCTCCGTTCAGTATCAAAGTATAGCAAGCAAACCTTATATTCTGGTAAGTACTTATTGTCCTTAATACGACGACATATAAATTGCTTGCGTATCCCTGCGGCCTTGGCGCCTACGATGCTATAAAGTTTAAAATTTTTATGTTGAATTATCTTATTATTATTAACGAGTTTTTCTATTAAAATTAATCCAAAATATATTTTTTTATAAAACAAGCCCCCCGCGTGCCCCATCCTTTTATTAGGCTCGCCCCCTATTACTTGGGACTTAAATATAACTGGCGAAATTACAGTGTACTATAGTGTAGTATACACCTTTGCCTTCGGGGAATATAAAGCGTGACGTTATGATAAAATAAGCATTTTTGCTTATTTTTGTTTTAAATAATCTTCTGTTGATTATTCTTTCATCTGTTGATATTTCCTATTAATAAATCATGGTTGATATTGGTGGTTATACTACTAGTGTGACTTATCTTGAAAGAAACAATTAGAAATAGATCTAGCCCTGAAAAGGGCTTTTCCTGAAGTCTTGAAAATGACTATTTTAAGTCATCATCATCATCCGAGCGTCTTCTTGTCTTCCAGTCCAGTCCAGTCTAACCAGATACGGCTGAATATCACGACCCTTTGACTATTTTAAGTAGTCCTGAAAAGGACCACAACTTAACTACTACTACTAACAAACTCAATTCTAACAATTACAACATCACTAAATCTGTCACGTTTACATTAATGGATCATGTTCAGACTGCAACTCCTGTAGATCCATATTTTCGGTTTCTTCTGTTACTACCTCAGGCAACAACAAAAGCTCTTTAACATCTGGAAAAAAATCGAATTGCTTTGAGTTGCTGTATTTTGGTCGAATATGGGATAAATATGGGTCTGAACTAATTAAAAAATTATGAAGCAAGTCCTCGTTGGTCTTTATCCTGTTAAATTTTCTTGTGTGAGACTCACGAACTCTTCGAAATTCTTTATTTCTTGCTTCTCCAGCTTCTTCGGAAAGAATGCCAATTGGTAGGAGGCCAAAGTGATGACAAATGTCTGCACCGTGTATGAGTAGCTTGTGCACACTTGCGGGCATATATAACCATGGGTATAGATGAACAAAGATCTCAGCTGTTTCTCTGCAATAAGTCCTGAATTTTTCAATATCTATGGCACATCCTGATGAAATCGTTTGAAGAATAACCGCAAAATGCTTCAGCAGGTCTTTATCAACATTGGTTATTTCGGCAGATTTCTCATAATCTCTAAAAAACCTTCTGGCTGTGTTTCCGTCGTTTGTGGTTCCAAAGCCTTGCTTCACAAAATCCACAAGTATTCCCATTTGCTGTTTGAATTCTTCTTGTGTCAAATGTTTCTTCGCAGCTTTTAGTTGCTTGTTAGCACCTCGTGCAGTCCACATCTCAAAGTCCATGTTGTAAGATATGTGTAGAATACACTCCATACAACGAATCCACATATGAAGAGTAGAAAGTCCATATTTATAAACATCTTCTCGAACAGGTCTTGTAAATACTTCTGACAGCTTGTTCATCTCAGTTGGCTTAGCAAGGCAAATATTGCAGGCAGATGCAGACGAAGTATCCGTTATAATAGTGGCCACTTTTCCGTCGATCATTGTCATATGAAGCTTGTGACTAATCTCTAGCCCTGCCCATTTTGTAGAATCGATGTTTTTTATTTCTTCCTTCAATGCAGCTTCTTCTTGCTTGATGTATTCTGCTGTCTCTTTACAAAACTCGAACTTAATGGGCCTGCAATAATGTGTTGAAGAAGGTGTTGGGTTTTCCCATATGGTGCTATTATTAGAAACTAATTTAAGAGGGACAAGACGACATGAAAACCGATGAATCACTGAAGTCTACATCTTCACTCCTTTGCTTGTAGGTACTTTGTGAAGAAGCACCATCAAAACCCCATTTACTAATTAACTTCAATCCTTCAGTTGACGATTTAATCTGGGTACCAGTAATTTGAAGAATCTTCTGGACTGTCAGATCCAATAGGGCTTGAAGCTTCACTCTGGCTCCTCTCTCAGTAATTTCTAAATCATGAGGATAGCATCTATTTTTAGCTTCAAGGAGTTTGTGATACGATGGTAACACTGGAACTTCACAATCTAACAGCGCTTTCCTTAAACACAAGTATTTCCATTTTGACAGGTTCAATGATGTATAAAGACCAAGAGCATAATCTCCATCAAAAGTTTTTTTCGTATTTTTCTTAAACAATGTGGCTTGAACGATAGCAACACTATCAGGGTTCTTCGTTATATGGTCAATAACACGAGCTAAGTCATTCTTCTTGTCTATCCTAAGTCTTTCGACTAATGCAAAAGTAAGTTCTTCCGGCGAATAGTCCAAAAGAGACTCTGAACGTCTTTTCTTCTGTTTGTTGCTGAGGTCAACAAAAGGCTTCCTAATCTGAACTTCGGTAGATGTGCCCACAGTTGTTGTACTAGATGTCGACGGAATCACAGCTGTTGTAGTATCGATGTCAAATGAAGTATTGTCTGACGATATGTTTTCGATAACTTCATCTTGGGCTTGAAAAATCTCGGATAAATTAACAGTAGTGCAATTTGGCCAACTAATATTTGATTGTAACCACGCAGCATGTCTATTCATGAAAGTTTTCTGATTTCTAGAAGCACTTGTCCATCTGCGATTGATATTACTGACGTAGTTCTTCAAAAAGGTCTTGATTATTTCTAAATCTTGTGAACATGTTTCAACTGGGATATGTAGAATAATAGCTTCATAGAGTCGTGCCCAATTTTTCATATCTCCTTCAACACGGAGAAACATAAAGATGTCCAAGTTTGTTACAAATGCAGCCATAACGAAACTCACTAAACTTTCACACAGCACGGATAATTAGATATGTTGCTTCCTCAAGGGTTGAGAAACAAGTGCCTTTAATTGTTTCATGCACAGATATTTATAACAAACACACGCGCGCAAGTAGTGACTGACAAAATTAGTACCACATCTTCAACAGCCAATCAGCGTCGTCGATGTCTCCGGTGGTGGGGGTAAATAAGAATAAGAATAAGAATAAGAATAATTTATTTTACCAAAAAATATAGTACAAAGTAAATTTACTATGATCATCACACTAGGTTAGACCTGTTACGCGAAGATCATACTTATTAACAAAAATCAAGGATTTTCTGTACCAGCTGATTTAAAAGATATTAATTTATATAATATATTAAACGAAGAGATTCTTATATCACAGGAGTCGTTTCAGTCAGTTACAAATAGGCAACGAATCAGCACGTGACTGTTGTTGAAGACTTTTATTACTATTTTTTATTAAAATAAAATGAAACAAATGCTGGAATGCGTATGTTTTAATTCTTATATAATTAAGAAATTATATTTTAAATTCAGCATAATTGAAAAACTCGATAATAATTAAAAAAAAACCCAATTGAAATTTTAAACTTTGAATCGTCTTAGGCGTCAAGGCCGCAGGGATACGCACGCAATTTATATGTCGTCGTATTAAGAACAATAGGTACTTACCAGAATATAAGGTTTGCTTGCTATACTTTGATACTGAACGGAGAAAAAAAATAAAATAGATTTTCTCCCATACATTTTTATTTTCAATATTTTTTTTTGACGTGAAGGAGCAGTTTTTTTGAAAAGTTGTAGTAATAAGTATTAATCAGCGTTAAATTTCCTATACGAAACAATTTTTTGTTAAGTTAAATATGCATTTTCGATCCTACGTCCACCTTTTTGAAAATCCGGACCACTGTGCGTCGGTGCTTGTCTGAGACCTAGATCCGCAATACTTTCAGAGTTATTTGATTTCAAACTGAAAGCAAAAACTTTCAAGTGACAACCATAATCAGCTCTTAACACAAAAGAAATTTACACACAAAATGACACGTGACAGACGTGAGCGTAGTATTCCTCGTACGCTTACGTAGAGCTGTCGGCACTTAATACCTAAAAATAATTTATTTAGTTTGTATGGGGAAAAAAAGTAGGTTTGTTAGCCCTAATATTTTTCCTGCAGAATCTCTACTTCTGATGGATACATACCCTTAAATGTTATTGGGGTGTTCAGTTACACCCTGTATAGGTGATTCTTCTTCTACTACGGATCTCATCATTTCCGATGCGATAGCGTAAAATCGGTTGAAAAAAATCAGTCGAAATCCCGAAAAGCACGCAACCAAACACGGGTCGGAACGCTTTTTTCAATCCAAGTTGTCGGTGCGGGCATTTTTTCCACATTTTGCCAGTTGCAACGCATCCCCGAGATCGACACGATCACGCGTTCCAAATGCCATCATGATCTTTGCCATTTTGGAAAAGTTGACAATATGCGCGAGCCGCCAACTTAGATTTTTTAAATTTCGAACATGCATGCATCTCATTCTAACAACCAAACAAAAAAATATTTTACAAAAAATAAAAACCAACTTCAAAAACCTAGACTACGCCAGCATTGAACACTTACTCAAAAGTGTCACATAAACTTTGGAACTGCACAACATCCTTTTATTCATCATGCACTTTTTTCTTCCATACAGACGTCACACCATTTACACATTCTTATCGTTTGGTTTTGTAGTATGTACCATACCAATAATTATCAACCTTTACTTGTTTTCGTTTTCGTGCTAATCTTCACTGTTAACCGTTCCGTGTGTCTGGTACCCTACAGGACAGGCTTTGCCTAGTGTAGGGGCCAAGTTATCTTTTATGTTCTTAATCACCTGTTACATATTGTTTTACATAAGGTTTTAAGTTCAAATACATTAAATAAGGTAGTAATAGGTTAAGACTTTTGGTTGGTTGATAAATAAATTATTATTATTATTATTACTGAAAAGATTAAAAAAATATAAGAATAGGTACATACAACTTCATCCGTTCCTCTTAATCTTTTAGGGTTTCCCTCGATTTTCATGGGATCCCATCATCAGATCCTGACTTTGGTGACCTTGAGACCACCCCAGCCCCCGTACCACGTCCACCAAAACACGATATGATAAAGCGATTTAACGCGGTGAACTGTCAAAATACGACGAAACCTTATTGTATTTTGACATTATTGACATATCATATCGTGTTTTGGTGAACATGCTAGGGGGCAGGAGTATATATACTCTATCGAATAAGAAAAGAATTTTGAAAATCGGTCCACAATTCGCAGAGTAATCGCGTAACATACAAACAAAACACGTTGGACATACCTAAAAATTTAAGGGTTTCCCTCGATTTTTATGGGATCCCATCATTATATCCTGACTTTGGTAACCTTTGGACCACCCCAGGAGTATATTCTATCAAATACAAAAATAATTTTCAAAAAATCGGTCCACGACGGTCTTTCGGCAGCGTCATCGCGTAACATACATAACATAACAAAAAAAAACATATGCATCGAATTGAGAACCTCCTCCTTTTTCGAAGTCGGTTTGAAAGAGAAGGTAAATTACCCAAAAATATCCCTGATCATCAGTGAGTCAGAATGTATAGCCAGCCTATATTGGTTTGGCGCCGCGCTCTGTGCCGGTACAAGGCCGCCGCTAGAGTCCGCCGGTAGCGCCGCCCGCGGACCGCCCGGCCCAGTCCAAAAATAGTCTAAAAACGGTCAATGTGTGACAGAATTTTGGTTTGTGAGTTAAGTTTTTTTTTGACTTCAGAGATCGGTACAAAAGGGTGCCGTTTCTAATCTATGGGGGTGTTTTTATGTGGGTTAGCATCGTTTTTTCATTTCGTGTGTCTGCGCCCCAGCGGCCTTCAGGATATGGGTCTGCAAAGTGCGCCCCCCTGTGGGCTGGGCCCCTGGCACCCGCCCCTTTGGTCAGGCCCTAGCTACGACTCTGGGTAAGACGAAAACTGGCACACCTTTTCTTGTAATGGAAGTTGAGCTTAAACTTTTGCTTTGAGTTTTCAATTGACGACTCTGTAATAATACAGGGAGAAAAAAATAGCCCTTGCTGGTTTTCTTGCTGGTTCTTTCCAGTACAAGGTCTCCCGCCGTAGATTTGTGAACCATTGGCGTAGCTGCATTGGCATTCAAAAACGATTATGTAATCCTACTTGAATAAAGTATATTGACTTTGACTTTGAATAAAGAGCCGTTCAAACGCCACCATTTAGCGCGCGCTTTTGATGACGTCATTGGTTATGTCCCGTATTTGTTTACTATAGAGTTTCAGTTACTTCATACTTATTTTCAGTTTTAATTGCTATATAAATCATGGAAGAAGTTAAAAACCTTACAAGTATAAATATGGTAACGATGTAAAAAAATCTCCATAATCGGTTGTATTTTGTTATGAAGATGTTTTTAACGTAAGTATATTTATGTACAGCTTAGTGTGAATTAGCTATTAAGCAGTAGAAGATTTGGTCTAAAACTAACCTAACCTAGTTTACAAAAGTGCATTTAATATTTCTCTATAGAGCTTGCCTATGTCTTTATTAAATCAGAATATAGTATCCCACCAAAAACATTCTGTAAAAAACTAGCCAAGTCTCGATGGAGCTGCTTGTTTATCTCTAAAAAGTAATGAAATCTAGTCAAAGTCGTGCCAAGTCTAAGGTTCCTTACTGCGATTTCTTTATTATTATAGTTAATGTTGTGTGACTTGGCCGTTGACTTGTACCCACTAACGTATAAAGAATGTTCAACGACCAAGTCACACAACATTAACTATAATAAAAAAGAAATCGCAGTAAGGAACCTTAGACTTGGCACGACTTTGACTAGATTTCATTACATTTTAACCGACTTCAAAAAAGAAGGAGGTTATCAATTCGGTTGTATTTTTTTTTATGTTTGTTACCTCATAACTCCGTCATTTTTAAACCGATTTCCAAAATTCTTTTTGTATTCGATAGAGTATACTGCAAGGGTGGTCCCATGGTCACCAAAGTCAGGATCTGATGATGGGATCCCATAGAAAATAGAGGAAAACACAAATTTAAATTAGGGTTTCTTTAACTGAAAAGATTTCATTCACTAAAAAGTTAAATAATAAATTTTTTTTTACAAAAAATAAAACCGACTTCAAAAACACTAAAAACTTAAAAATAATATAACCCCTCGTTTTCACCAAGAAACAAGTAAAATACTAGTTTCATACAATACTTGTAGAATACTTGTTAAAACATAATTATTTGTTCTAAACATGTATTGCGACTGTCTCAAACATTCTTTCGTTCATACTGTGTTGCCAACAAGTCTCTAAACAAGTATAAACCACACCTGCGTTTACATTTAGATCTATGACATATTCAAATTAGTGAACGCTGTCAATGTATCAACATTGACAGCGTTCACACTTACAAAAAGCAATCGTGTTTTTAACAAGTTTTGTTTATTTCACTGAAATGTATGTATCATACTAATTTAAAACATGTTTTAAACTCTATCCATGATGGTTGGATAAAGTTTTAAACTTTTACCGGACGGACCGTATTATTTTACGGGGGGAAGAGAAGAAGAAGAATGGAGTGGTCAAAGAAACAAACTATAGATCTCATTGAGCTCTTGCATCTAGAAGAATGCCTGTGGAATGTGAAAAATGAACTTTATATAAAGATCGTCAGAAAAAAAAGATGCATGCAACTTTTTGAAGCAAATTCTCGAAATTTACTGGTGTCATCCTAACAAATTATTATTATTATAATAATATAATAAATTATTATTATTATAATAATATAATAAATTATTATTATTATTTTAATATGAATAAAAAAAATAACTCACTTAATTTTATATTAATTTTCAAAAAATACAAAAAATGCTGCACTAGTTGATTGAGAGCAGCATTTTTAGAGATTTTTTATTAAAAAAAAAAAAATTTTTTAATTCATTGTTTTTTTATTTTATTTATAATAATTGATGTGTCCTGAAGCGTCCCTCAAATTTTCCAGGGTGATAAAAAAATAACCGTGTAAACAAGTATACTGCACTCATAAAGTAAAGTTCCTCAGCATCTTTACTTTCCATTGTCAACAGTCAATTAAGTAGAAAATATTATTGAAACCGGACTGGCGTGTAATATTCTACAAGTTTAGCTACAACAAGTAAACATCATAAACATGTAGACAACTAGTAGTTCACAAACAATTTGATACAACAAGTTTCATACATGTTTTGTATTCAACAAGTTTTATACATGTATACGAGTGTAAACAATAAACGAAAACATTGCATAAAACTTGTAAGATACATGCATTAAACCTTGGTGAAAACGAGGGGTAATAGGTACAGACAACATCACACTTCTATATTGAAGTCGGTGACAAATTTTAATACTTTCTAGGAGATAATCGTTTGGCGCCGACTTCAATATAGAAGTGTGATGTTGTCTGTACCTATTCTTATATTATTTTTAAGTTTTTAGTGTTTTTGAAGTCGGTTTTATTTTTTGTAAAAAAAAATTATAGATAAACAAGCAGCTCCATCGAGACTTGGCTAGTATTTTACAGAATGTTTTTGGTGGGATTTCACTTCTTTTTGTAGAAACGTGAGCTCATTGATTTATTAGATTTTCTTATTTGACACAGTTTTTTTCTTTTTAGGGGTAGTTTTTTTATTACAAATCTTTCTTTTCTTTTTTTCTTTTCTTTATTGGAAGCGGCTCACCACGTTGAATATTTTTTGGAAAGGCGGTATGTCGATATCTCTAATAGTTTGGTTGGGCTCTTGTGTTTTCTAATCAGGGTCACCAGGTACTCCAGATCTTCGATTATCCTAGTTTTTATAGTTTTCCCTTTATGTGATCATTAAACCCTAACTCTGTACCAAATTTCAGCTCTCTGAGTTTATGGGAAGTACTAGTTCTATTTTGATGATCATGAGTGAGTGAGTGTCATAAATGCGAAACTTTGCTTTCGCTTAACTTCGGAACTAAATGACCTACAGACTTGAAATTTTGGATTTTAAGTATGTGATTATAGCTTACTGGATGATGAAAATTTCTGCGTTCTGATCTTATCCAGAGGTTCTCAAATAGGGGCCTGAAAATGAAAGGCGCCTGTATGAAAAAAAACGCTAAAGAATTACGTTACAAGAAAAACAATTGGTGTAATCTATAGATCGTTGCCAACTAAACGCATTAATCTTGTTTTCTTTTTAATAATCTAGTCCTATAGGCAACAACAGCTTGCTTAATAAATTTGGGGCAAGTGCGCCATAGATTTGTCATTAGGCGCTAAACATTTTAAAGTTATTTTTCTTATTATATTAGTTCAAAGTGCTCTATATAAATAAAAACGTTTGCGGACAGTTTGTCTGGAATAATAGTATTTTTAATATTAAACCAAATTAGCAGTTTTTTGTTACTTTTATTTATGAAAAAAAATACAAAAATGGGTAATCATTTTGATGCTTCATGTCCAGATAAGCCTGATCGGACAGCATCAACTGCCTGACATAGTCTCTCTAGCTAGACCAAGAAGGATTATGATTTTTTTTTGGTAACTACGAGTCATCTGAAAAAAAACCAATCATTTTTGGGCTAATTATGGTCAGTACTTTTGTGACCTTATGGCTGTTTTTCAGTTTTTTATTGAGTGGCCAGTGGCCAATCTAGTTCCAGAGTTAAGACCTATCCAACGGCATATCCTACACAATAACCTCAGCAAGTAAAAAATCATCGACACGTTAAGTACCTTAAAAAAATATTTTTCGAGATTTTATTTGACCACCTTGTCGGCGTAATTAATATGTGTATTCATGCCAAATAACAGTAATCTAAAACTTAAATCTCATAGTTATGGTGCAGACGGACGGATGGACGAACCTAAACACGAGGCACCTACCACTACCCAAAGGCACTCATTCACCGTCTCCATCATGAAACCCTAAGCACTTCATAAGTTCTCATAAAAACATCATCTAATCTGAATCATAAAAGTTGGCGACTTCTGACTCGGGGCAAGTGCGCCATACTACCAAAAATTTGGGCGCACTTACCCCACTCGACTTTTTTGAGGTGAAGATTTTAAACTGTATAAAAAACATTAATTTCACCTATTACGAGTAAAATACTGACACAGATTTAAAGAAAAATATCTAAACTTTGTACTCACCCCTTTGGTTTGCCGCAATTCATTAAATAATTAAAGAATAATGAGGATTAGTAATATCAAGTCATCTCTGATAACAGATCTAAATGACACTAAAACTAAAATGGCGGATATTTCCAGTTAAGGTGAATAGAGCCATGTGATTGTGGAGTGGAACTGTGTTTAAGCTTGTTGCATGGATAAAAGATGTCGTTAGTTGTGTAATATCTGTAGTATTCGATATTTTTATGGGTGCCGCGCTTACACCGTTGGCGCACTTGCCCCGCCTGACCTTAAGGCGCTACATCGAAAATGAATCAAACAATGGGAGGCGTGGTCTATACGTGAACGCGGGGCGCCCCCCGTGCTCAAGCAGCTAGTCTTTATATCTATGTCAACAAAGTCGTGAATGCGTTGCGCCCGCATGCAATCAGATCGTTTAGAAATTATCGACGTAAGCGACAAAATACAAATTGTTTTATTAAAAAATAACTATAATGATTAGAAAAAAATGCTTCTGTACGATTCTAGATACTGATGATGGCTACCTATTTAAGGAACTTTTTAATGAATACCTAACACCGTTTACTAGTAATCCTGAATATTCATATTATAAAGAGGTAATTTCAAAAATAAAAAGTATCGAGGCAAAATCTTTAAATCTCGTTTTCGGTTCTGTACGTGACTAGCTAAAGATATGAAGAAACACATATTTGACTTTCAGATCTGTAAGATCTCTCAGTTACCTATGACATTACATTAAAAATAACCAATATTTTCGATATAGCGCCTTTCTATTTTTGATAAGTAAATTATCCGATTGTGCTTTGACAAAACCAGTTTCTGTCATCGTCCTAGCTTTGACTACTAATATAGGTATATTCAAAGGTAATCACACGGGAATACAGTTTTAAACATTTTTTCTCACAAACACTACTCACAGTATGAATATCTATTCCGATAAATGACGTGACGTGACCATTGACGTCACATTCCGTTTCGACCAATTGTGACGCGTTTTGTAAGTTTGAATTTCGCTCCCTTATTTTTCACTTTTTGTAAATTTCTTTACAAAAAATAAAACTAATAACAAAAACACCAAAAAGTCATAAATAATCAATACAGCATTAAAAGTCAGATAAAGCGTCGATGGCGTAGTATGTAATGCTGTCGCCTTCCAATCGGGAGGTAGCGGTTCGAACCCCGCCACGTACCAATGTGTTTTCAAATTTTGAATTTATATGTACGTTTATTCGACGCTTTTACGGTGAAGGAAAACATCGTGAGGAAACCTGCACACACCTGTGAAGAAAGAATTTCTTTACAAGTTGTATGTGAAGTCGACCAACCCGCACTTGGCCAGCGTGGTTGACTAAGGCCTAAACGCCCTAGTTTAGGGTAGGCTCGAGCCCCTCGGTGGGGACGTATATGAGCTGTTGATGATGATGATGATGAAAAGTCTTTAACATACTAATTATTTTATCAATTTTAGCCAATCTTGAATTGTATTTCTGAGGGTTCCGAACCTTCGGCTTCAGCCAAAAACTGAACTTCGGTAGGATACTAGTCCCTAACTATAATACATATTTACGGTTTGCAGATTTTTCCTTAACATGATCTATAAGTAAAACATTGCATCTTGCCAAGTTTCATGTTTCTGAGTCAACTGGAAGTACCCTATAAGTATTTTTCTCCTGTGAAATCGAAAAAATATGCAACATAAACAAGTTTGAATCTTTTCACTGAGAAAAAGGGTCTCGCTTGACAGAAAGACGGAAAAAGAAAGTGTTTTTTCCTTTTGAGGTATGGAACCCTAAAAACAATTTTGACGGTAAGTTACTCTTGTTCATTTCAAATTATCTAATATTTGTCTATCTTTCATTATTGTGATACTGACGTCTTCACCTCGTATAAGTGATATAAAGTGAAGAGAAGTACTTTTATCTCACCTGAAACAATATACTGTTCAAATTTATATCCCCACGAAGTGAAAGTTTTATTCCTTTCTGACATATTAATTCTTTCTTTTATTTGTTCCTCATTGAATCTATGGCATAAATAAATATTGCTTTTGAATAATATAATCACCACTCGCCAAGGCTCTTGACACTCATATGGTGTTTTGCCGATCCGAGTCAGAAGACCTCTGTAGCAAAAAAAAATAGAGTCTTGGATTTTTGTACACAGTGGCAATTTTAATCTTCTTTCATTTTCCAAGAGATATTGTAACAATTCATTGAGTTTAACATCCATATGTGGTGGTTTTCTTTTTGCGTTTTCTAAGTTATGATTAAGGTCAAAGCACACACTCTTGTTTTCAATGTTCTTCACATATTTTAAGTTTACCAAACCAATACAACCTATCACCTCATGTGTTGTCTTCATAAAATCAAAAGGATTTTTGTACAAATAATGATTGGTTTGTAATTTTGAATGCATTTTAAATTTTCATTAATTTTGTAATTTCCTTAAATAATTAAAAGGATGAGCTCTTGGATAACGTCAACCTGAAACAAAGGGAAAATACAATTACTACCTAAATTACACTAAAATAAACACAGACTGTTAATACTGACTATTAAACCATTTATTTACACTACCTACCTACCTACTAAAAAGACACTGCAAATACCGCATGAAATACTTTAATTTTTTATATCATTACCAATGACAAAAGAATCAAGTAATTTTATTAAAGACGAATCTATCCTAAACAAAAATGACATCAATACTTATAGCGGGCAATGATTATTTACACTTGCCTAGGGTTTCGAGATCAAGAAAATCACAATTATATTTCGAACAAACAAAGAATACCTAAACTACTAAAGAATGCATAGTCTCTAAAGATGGGTAAGAAGTGGTACTTCTAAGGTTTCGTATTTTTCGTTTTGCACTATGATATCATTTGCAAAACCATGAGATCGGTAATAGGCCCTCTGGTTAGAATATGGCATAATACGAAACCTTAGAAGTACCACTGCTTACCCATCTTTAGAGACTAAAGAATGCATAGTCTCTAAAGATGGGTAAGCAGTGGTACTTCTAAGGTTTCGTATTATGCCAAATTCTAACCAGAGGGCCTATTACCGAGGTTTTGCAAATGATATCATAGTGCAAAACGAAAAATACGATTTCTGGTCAGATTTTTTATCATTGATTCATTATTTAATGATGACATCATTGAAATTATGTAATAGTGATATCATTGGAGATCGATAATACGAAGTGCAGCATTTCATGTCTTCTTGTTTTCAAATTTATACCATGTCATACGATGAAAGATCCATAATTGGCCTGCTGAGCTGCCAAATAAGCCTTTGTTTTTAAAGGTTAGAACTAGTCATAAAATATTATCAATCATAACTAGATTACGCCTTGGTCGTTGCTATCCTCTATTCCACCATAAAAAACTACATGTAGAACATGTAGTTTTACGTCATTGTGCGAATGCGGGTGGGTTGGGGAAGGCAGATGTCAACTATGTACATAGGTAGGTATTCTTTGTTTGTTCGAAATATAATTGTGATTTTCCTGATCTCGAAACCACAACGGGAGAATGAATGAATTAATACTTTCGATTTGGCTGTAACTTATTAGTAAAATTGGAAACTATTTAAATCTGCATTGTATCAAGTGATTGTACTTAGTTGTGCATCGAGGAACTAATATTAAATGACAATAACTTAGTTGTGCCTATGGGAAAGATTTAACAAAGAAATTCCTAATGGCACAGCTAGTTGTGTCATGAGGAACATATATTAAATGACAATAATTTAGATGTGCCTATGGGAAGGATTTAACAAAGTAATTCCTAATGGCACAACTAGTTGTGCATACATAGTTGGTCCATGAGGAAAGCGGGAAAAATTACCCTCATGTCCTTCCCCTGGTCTCGAACTATCCCTATACCAACTTTCATCAAAATCGGTTCAGCAGTTTCGAAGCCTATTCAATACAAACAAACAATCAAATCTTTCTAATATTAGTGTAAATATCGTTTTGATAGTCGTGCTACGGGGGCAGGGATCCAAATGATAGTAATATTTTTATCATGTAAATGACACCGATACAGCAGTTCCCTAGCCTTTAGGGATAGGTACTTAGGAGGATGTGCGTGTGGTGTGAGAGCTCTTTTTTTAAGGTAATATTTTTACGAAATCAAGGAAGAATTTAGGAAATAATTGTGAAAATATCATGGCGAAGATAAAAAAAATTGAGAAATCTATAGGGAGAAAGTTCTGGTCAATTAACTGGAACACTCACTCTGCCAACCAGAGAAAATACTGTACTCCGGTCTCAAAATATATTAGAGATAAATGTTTAACATTTTTATGTGGAATAATTTATTTGGAACACTCAATTCTCTTATGGTGCAGACGAAGTGTTCCAAAACTTACCAACTTTAGCTAAATAAATAGTTAATATTCTTACTCTGTTTTACGAGTATAATACAGAGTCAATTTGTGAATCAAAAATCTTGACGTAAAACATAATAGTTAGAGAGTAAATTAGAAATATACTTTCTTTTTAACATCCCGTTCGAGAGCTCCGTATTTTAGATTTGAGCTGAGGATAGCCTCGCAGAATATTACTCGCCTCGCAGAATATTGCTAATGTTACTCGCCAACAAACTATCAATAATTTGGTGTTTATGTTTATAATGTATGCATTTTGTTAAATAAAATTAAAAAAAATCCATAAGGAGGATAAATTGGCTTTAGTGAGTGATTCAAGGAACAACCTAGTAATGTACAGCTGATGACATCACAAGCACCAGCCGAGTGTCCCATACCATCCACTAGCTCTCAGGTACTTGTAAATGATGTTGACCCTGAAGCAACCAGTTTGCTTGAGAATAATTTAGAGGTCATAGGGACCTCAAAAAGGAAATAGGAGGGTTTCGGAACAAAAAACCAGAATGAAATCTCTGAACGTTGGGGTCATATATTGTGCGGAGGCTTAAATAAGGATTAATAGAAAGAGTAAGTGGGCAAGATCCTCATACCTGAAAACTTTCAATTAGTTAAAACACCCAAATTGAATCCCGAAATCACTGCTTTGTTACTCGAAGAAATCAGCTTATACTGGACCTTCATTATGAAAACACGCTTAATCGAAGGAACCAGTTTGCTTGAGAATAATTTAGAGGTCTTAGGGACCTCAAAAAGGAAATAGGAGGGTTTCGGAACAAAAAACCAGAATGAAATCTCTGAACGTTGGGGTCATATATTGTGCGGAGGCTTAAATAAAGATTAAAAGAAAGAGTAAGTGGGCAAGATCCTCATACCTGAAAACTTTCAATTAGTCAAAACACCCAAATTGAATCCCGAAATCACTGCTTTGTTACTCGAAGAAATCAGCTTATACTGGACCTTCATTATGAAAACACGCTTAATCGAAGGAACCAGTTTGCTTGAGAATAATTTAGAGGTCTTAGGGACCTCAAAAAGGAAATAGGAGGGTTTCGGAACAAAAAACCAGAATGAAATCTCTGAACGTTGGGGTCATATATTGTGCGGAGGCTTAAATAAGGATTAATAGAAAGAGTAAGTGGGCAAGATCCTCATACCTGAACACTTTCAATTAGTTAAAACACCCAAATTGAATCCAGAAATCACTGCTTTGTTACTCGAAGAAATCAGCTTATACTGGACCTTCATTATGAAAACACACTTAATCGAAGGAAATTAATAATGTATTCATTACATTAAAAGTTTAAAAAGATTGAAGATGTACGAAGTGATTCATTTCTCTATGGCGAGAAGTCACGGATAAAATTAAAGCATCGAAGTCAGCAGAAAAATCGGGACTCCAAATCAAGAAAGTTCCAGCTACGAGTACTTCTTCTTCTAATAAGCTTTTAGTCAGCCAGCAGGGAAACTGGAAAGCCCCACCGCGTCAACTGCCACGCGCGCAGAGACGAGGTTAATATATAATATTTCTGGTAAATGAGAATATTTTATTCACACCTGAAAAAAAAACTATCGATCCAGTTGTATAAGAATTTGTAACGGGTAAAGTGGATTACAAAATTCTTTTTAACAAACCAGTATTTCAAAGATGTTTACCTATAAGTTCACGTCATGGAATTATTTTTTTTTGATCCTCTTTTATGGCAATTTGTTAATTATGCCAGCGTCAAGTGAAAGATAGATACGTAACGAAAATTACGAAAAATTTTGAAAGAATTGTTCACCAATGATGACTAATGATACTGATGATTGTTAAGGAGCTCTGAAACAAAAAGAGATACACTATAACCTAACTACGAAATACTTACACAACTATATACACAATAACCTACAGCTTAATATTATTTTTAATAATAAAATCACCAATAATACTAACTACAAATGAATTCAAAGATGAGAGCAAAATGTCAATATGAGTAAGTAAGTAAGTATTTTTATAATGGCAAAGGTTTTTTATTAAAAAAACATTTTGCCAGCGTCACGTCAGCTGATAATATACGGTAAAGAAAGATACGGAAAGATCAGAAAATATATTAGGCGCTCAACTGTGCGATCCAACCTGAAACAAAGGAAAAATATTGTTACAGCCTAATCTACAATGAAATCTATATACAATGAAATGAACATACCAATTACAATATTTACTTATTTAAGAATACTTTAAAAGAGATAATCTGGAAACAACACTATCCAATCACCTTAAATGCTAATGTTGTTACTAGCTATAAAAGAACTAATTATATTAATAGTTTTTGAGTCCAGCTTACATAAAATAGTCTCAATGCACGTGGGAAGTGGAAATTTATATTTAATCAATGTTTCCAAAAAAATTCTATGATCATATTTTGTACACACAAAGAACACATGATTAGCATCTGCCTCCCCTAGACCACATTCACAGAGAGATGAATTTAAAATTCTGAGTTTTCTCAAATGCACAGGCAGACAGCAGTGACCCAGACGTAATCTAGTGATTATAGAAGATACTTTTCGGCAAACACGAAACCTAAAAAACCACGGTCTTATAGGAACCTCGGGTTGGAGCCTCGCATAGTATGACCCCTTACTTTTACTACTATACATCCATCTTTTAGACCATTTAGTCCTCAAGAATTCATTGGGCAAAGCTAATAGGTCAGGAGGATAAATTTCAAATGGCACTCTATCACCACATATTACAGCTTCTTTGGCAATAGTATCTGCCTTCTCATTACCGTAAATACCACTGTGCCCAGGGATCCACGCAAGGGTTACTGTGTAGCCGAGATTAAAACACCGTAAAAGTAAATGTTTACATCTAAAAACCAATTCATTTTTATGGCGTGTTTTAAACGGATTACCTTCTAATGACTTTAAAACACTTAAACAATCTGAGAAAATTACTGACTTTTTTAACTTGAAAAGTAGTATGTAATTAATTGCTTCAAATATGCCTCTACACTCTCCTGTGAAAGTAGATGTTCCAGGAGGACATTTAATTTTTTGTACAATATTATAATTTTCATGATAAACACCCACCCCAACACAACCTGCCGCACATTCTTTTGAAGCATCTGAGTAGAGGAAGTTCCACCCCTCCCAATACTGATCCCTCAACCTGAGAAATTGTTTATAAGCAAACTGATCCTTCTTAACTAAGCCTAAGGAAAGACATAAAGAAGGTTTAAACAGTAAAACATCATATGAAAATTCATAAACTGGGAACTTAGATGTCCTTCTGACATGATATTTTAAATGCTGCAAGTACTGGTAACTTATGACCTGACAAGGAATTTTTTTATGACGCCAATACCCAGAAGATAAAGTATACCTAGACAACAATTGTAATTTCGGAAAAAGGGGATGAGAAGATAACTGAAAAGCCCGATATAAAAACCTATCCGACAAAAATTGCCGTCTCAGATCAAGAGGTGGATCGACACACTCCACCTGCAAAGAATTAATTGGAGACGATCTCATGGCACCACAAATAATTCTTAAGGCTCTGGATTGAATACAATCAATCTTTGATAGATACTGCTTGGAAGCTGGCTCGAAAAGAAACGAGGCGTAATCAAGTACACTTCGAATTATAGCATTGTACAAGAGCTTTAGATAGAAAGGGTGTGCACCCCACCAGATGTCCGCTAAGCACCGCAAAATATTAAGATTTTTCTCACATTTCGTCAAAATATATTCAAGGTGAGAGACAAAAGAAAGTTTTGAGTCTAAGATAACACCTAAAAATTTACATTCATTTCTAACCGGGATTCTAACTCCTCTAACCATAATATCAATACGAGGTCTTAGTCTTTTTCGAGTAAATATAACAATTGAGCTTTTTTCGGGGGATAGAGACAAACAATTAGAGTCTAACCACCCAACAAGGGATATAATACCTTGTGAGATATCATCAGAAGCTTTTTTGATATCTTTGTGCGATGAGAAAAGGACTAGATCATCAGCATATTGCAGCAATCTACAAAAGGGAGAAACATAATTAAAAAGATCATAAGTGTACAAATTAAATAAAAGGGGACTCAAGACAGACCCCTGTGGGAGGCCCTTAAATAGAGTCCTGGAGCCAGTAATTACACCATCAACCCGCAGATGCACAGAACGCCCAGAGAAGAGGTTACAGATAAAGTTGTCAATTTTATTTTGCACGCCCAGCTGAAATAACTTTGATTTTAGAATGGGTAGGCAGACGCTATCATAAGCAGCAGATATATCAAGGAATGCTGCAACATTAGAGTCGTTTCTGGAAAAGGCCAGCCTAGTGTCTGTAATAAATAAAGCAAGACTATCGATAGTGCTTTTACCTTTGCGAAAGCCGTACTGACATTTTGGTAAAATTCCCTTACTTTCCACAAACCACTCTAACCTATTCTTGACCAAATGTTCAGCTACTTTGATAAGTATTGAGGACATAGCTATTGGGCGATAGCTGTCAACACTACCAGGGTCCTTACCAGGTTTTAGAATGGGAATCACAATTTGTGTTTTTAAGCCTTCAGGGATAAAGCCAACATTAACAAACATATTAATAAGTCTTAAGTAATACTCCAAACAAACATCACTAGATTTCACCAAAAACGAATAGGGGAACCCATCCAATCCAGGAGACGAATCCTTTAAAGTTGGAAGGATAAAACGCAGTTCATCCAGAGTAAATGGATCTATTGTATTAACATCTGAAAGGGACAAACAAGGTAGATCCTGTAAGTTAGAAACAAATGGAGGCGCCAGCTTATCCAGAAACTTATCAGAAAAATTGGCATCTGTAGGACAATGTGCTGTAGGGGACTTAAATGAGCCACGAAACAATTTTATTTTCTTCCAGATGAGTGAAGGGCATATCTCAGGAGTGATTGACTCACAGAAATTTTGCCACCCCTTCCGTTTTTTGGAGTGAAGAAGATTTTTGGTTCTGGTCATAACATTTCGTAAGACAGAAAAATTTTCTTCAGTCATGTTCTTACGATAAGAGCGTTCAGCCAACTTACGGTTTTTAATTGCTTCAGAGCACTCATTGTCCCACCATGGCGGAGATGGCTTTTTATTTGAAATAACAGATTTTAGAGGAAATGCTTTGTCCGCAGCATCAGTCATACCATCAACAAAGCATTTAAGGCAAGTGTCTAAATTATCTGTGGTTGGCAGAGGAAGAGAGTTGCATAATGAGTCCATAAGGTCAGAAAATTTATTCCAGGTAGACTTGTCGTCAAGCTTGTACTTCATGGAGGGCTTAATAGTTTTGAATATTGGTTTGGTAAAGGGAAGGTCGGTAGGTACAATGGGGAAATGGTCGCTGCCAAATGAACTGTGGAGAACCCGCCACGCCGTATCCGGAGCTAGGCTGGCAGAAACAAAAGTTAAATCTATTGCACTCATCAATTCATAAGGTTTGGTACGGCGTGTTGGACTACCATCATTAAGGATACATAATTTATGATTGTCCATCATCTTGAAAATTTGGTCTGCAAGGCTATCCTTTTTTCCACAGCCCCATACTGGGTGGTGAATGTTGAAATCACCCATCATTATAATGGGGCCACTCAAATTAGAAAGTATTTCACACAAATGAGAAATAATAGCAGCACAAGGATGGGGAATGTACAATGAAATGAAATTAATGTATCTTACTTTCGCACAGACAATGTAAAAGTTTCTACCGGAAGTTAGACTTATTTTCGATGAAGGCAACAAGCTACTAATGAGTAAGGCAGATCCACCATACCCATCAGAGCTGTCATCTCTAAAACATACATAACCAGGAACCCTAAAAAGGGAACCTGGCTTAAGTCTTGTTTCTGAGATGGCAACTACAAGAGGAGAAAATTTGCTTACAATATAGAGTAAATCAGTTTTTTTGGCTTGCACACTTTGGCAGTTCCATTGGATTGCCTGGGCCATTTTGTACATGAATAGGAATAGAATTGTTAATAATAGCTGCGTTGGACGGTAAACTGAAAGTGTTAAGAAGGCTTGTTAAGGCCTGGATAATATCAGATAGGGAAGAAGAGAATAGAGTCGGATTTGAATTTAGAGCTACCCCATTTGTAATGGGAAGCTGAGGGTCGCATACAAGATTGTTATGAACAGTTTGATCATATCCTACCCGAACAGAAGACATTCGTGGTTTGACTTTATTTGGTATACTTGTTTTATACGAGGTGGAATTATGATTTGATTGAGACACTGGAGCTGAATGTTTGACTACCTCGCTGTAACTTTTTGCAACAGGACCATGCAACTTAGAGGCTTCACCATAAGAAATATTTTTTTCGGCCATCGTAATTTTTATAGACTTTTGTCTCGCATATTCTGGGCAGGATTTGTCAATGGCAAAGTGTACACCCGAACATGAAATGCAATGTGCCCTAAACTCTTCAACACCACAAGAATTCCCACCGTGATCCATACTACCACACTTGTAGCATCTTTGCCTTGATCTACAATTTGACACAACATGTCCAAAACGGCAACAGTTATAACACTGGACTGACGGGTAATAATATTTCTCTACAGCCAGTGAATTATAACAGATAAAAATTCTAGGTGGTAAAAATTGTCCGTCAAACGACAAGACACATGATTGAGATGGCTTCCAAGTTGTTATACTGTTAGTCACTACCTTGAAATTTAGCCGCCTGACCTTTACCACAGGGCCACATCCATCTGGGACCTTAATATTCTCAATAATTTCTTCCTCACTCCAATCTGTCGGTATACCCTTTACCAAGCCAAGCCTGATAGTACTATATGATGGAATAAATGCTTTATAGCCATTATCTACAACAACCTTGTTATTTAAAAATTCATTCGCTGTAACCGCACTAGAGAATGTAAGGGTCACCCTATTTCTTCCGATGCTCTGGACACTACCATTAATAATATTAATAAAATTATTTTTTGAAAGAAAGCGACCAAAATTTACTGGGTGTAGATAGGGAGCAGATGACTCACCATCCATCCTCTGAACATGTACAACATAAGGACCTTTATCATAATCTTTATAAACCTGGCGTCCAGATGGACGCTGAAATGGTAGAGAAATTGTTTGTGGAGGGGACTGGTCCGGTGACACTAAAGAATCCGTGATTCCTGAGAAGACTGACTCAGGATTTACTCTTTCCTTCTGTCCTAGTGGAATTTCTGATGTCAACTGTGACTTAACAACATCTACTGCACTGTCACAATCAAAAGAGTCCAGCTGCGGTCTCTTTGACTGATGCTCTTTATGTTTTGTAGATACTTTTCGCTTTTTTCCCTGCGTTACGGAGAAATCGTGATAAGAAACAAGAACCTGACTATCAGTGTCACTGGACGATGATGAACTATCATCCCTCACTGTCTCAAACCCGCCAGGGGACGGGATTTCATTAACCTCCATTTCATTCCCGACACAACCAGCTTCTATATCCGGGGGTTCCTTACCCCCAGAAGTAGACGCCATAACTACATGAAAATGGGGCAGTCAAATCAAATGAAAAACAAGTGACTATCAAACTAGCTCGTTTTAAATTACCAAATTTACAGAAAATACTTACATGAAATCACTATAAATGATTTCCTTCAACGAAATTTATATCCGACCGCGCAACTGACGATCAACCAGCCAAAAAAAAATTGTCATGTCGCATTTACACATGCGTGTTCGCCATTCGACGAAACATTCGACGAAATATTCGACGAAACATTCGACGAAACATTCGACGAAACATTCGTGTGGCGTTTACACATTCGTGTTCGCTATTCGCCTCGTCATTCGACGAAACATTCGTACCTACGAGTGCCACCGCGAACTACTGTTCACACATTCGCGGGTGATTCATTTTGATATTAGCACACGAACACGGAGGACGTGAAAATAATGGCGGCATGCGTGCTACATTTTAGTTTTTAATAATTTAAGCTTTAATGTTACAAACATATGGCGGACTTAGCGATAAACATCGCTCTCTACCAGTCAACCATTAGGCTAAGGAGAGAAAGTAAATGACGGCATAAGAAAATAAATGTAATAAATGACAATAATTGTTATATTCAAATAATATGATATTAAGAAAAAAACATACATACATGCACATAACACTCACATATACATATTGTATATGTGTGTGTGTGTAAGTGTTATGTAAGTAATGTGTATGAATGTGTTTATATATACACATACATACTTGCATATACAGCGCGCGACAGAGCGTCGGTGGCGCAGTGGACTCGGCACTTGCCTTCCAATCGGGGGGTCGGGGTTCGAGACCCGCCATGTACCAATGTGTTTTTCGTTTCGAATTTCATATGTACATTTGTCTGACGCTCGTACGGTGAAGGAAAACATCGTGAGGCAACCTGCATACATCTGCGAAGAAGTTCAATGATGTATGTGAAGTCGACCAATCCGCACTGGGCCAGCGTGGTTGACTAAGGCCTAATCACCCTAATATAGGGTAGGCTCAAGCCCCTCGGTGGGGACGTATATGGGCTGTGATGATGATGATGATGATGATATTGAAGTCGGTACGAAACGATGATCTCTTATAAAGTCTTAAAATTGACACCGACTTCAAAATAGAAGTGTGATGTTGTCAGTACCTATTCTTATATTATTTTTACCTTTTCAGTGTTTTTGAAGTCGGTTTTTATTTTTAACCGACTTCAAAAAGGGAGGAGGTTCTTAATTCGATGCGAATGGTTTTTTTTGTGTGTATGTTATGCGATTACGCCGCCAATTGTGGATTTTCAACATTCTTTTTGTATTCTCTGATAATGGGATCCCATGAAAATCGATGGAAACGCTAATGAAATACCAGCTCACTGATGAGCTGGTATTAAATTAGGGTTTTTGTTTTTACTAAAAAGATTTCATTCACTAAAAAGTTAAAAATAAAAAATATTTTACAAAAAATAAAAACCGACTTCAAAAACGCTGAAAAGTTTAAAATAATATAAGAATAGGTACAGACAACATCACACTTCTATATTGAAGTCGGTGACAAATTTTAAGACTTTCGAGGAGATATCGTTTGGCACCGACTTCAATATAGAAGTGTGATGTTGTCTGTACCTATTTCTTATATTATTTTTAACTTTTCAGTGTTTTTGAAGTCGGTTTTTATTTTTTGTAAAATATTTTTTGTGTAATTATGATTGCGATATTTTGGGTTCCAAATGAGCTCTTCTCTATAATAAAGTTCTAGGAATTCTAAAATTCGCACTTTACTGCACTCTAATTTGTCTACACGTTCGGTTGGGTCGGGCGCTAGCAGTCAACTAAATGCATGCGAATGTGTAAACAGTAAGTTCATGTTCGCCATTCGTGCCCTTTGATTCGCGTCCAAAAAACCGCTCCCGACGCGAACTCACGAATCGCGAGGCGAATGGCGAGACGAATAGCGAACTTACTGTTTACACATGCGTGTTCGTTATTCGCCTCGCGATTCGCGCGAATGTGTAAACGCGCTATTTCGCGCGAATCTCGAGGCGAATTGCTAGGCGAATAGCGAGGCGAATAACGAACACGCATGTGTAAACAGCTAGTTCGTTATTCGCCTCGCTATTCGCCTCGCGATTCGCGCGAATGTGTAAACGCGGTGTAAGAGTGAGTCATGGAATTATTACTCAAACAGGAATAAGCTCTTGCTCTAAAAGTGTGCCGAGCGAGAGAAAAATAACTGTACCGTTTGTCTCTTTCGTAAAGTGACCACAAATTCTACAAAATAGGGTTTTTTTCTTTAAAAAAACCCTATTTTACCACGATAATATGCTTAATAATCACGATTTTTAAGGAAGAGATCGCTTTTAGCGACAAGGTCGCCCTTTGTACAATTAGTGTTAAGTTTATTATTTATACGTTGACTTTAAGCTGGTTGGTGTTGCACAACAAAGAAATATTATATTCTATTCTATTATTTCAAAATGGGTTGCGCAAAAGAATTTTATATCTGCTTTTCAATACAAGATAGGTTTTATTAATATTATAATTATTGAAATAATAATGAATGTCAATGATTGCCTTTCAATCTTAGATAAAGAATGAATAGATAGGACGTGACCGTATACCCGTAAGGGACAGACATAGATGACGTCATACCTGCCTAAAGTAGATGGGTATACCAGTGTTGCTTTAAGTTTTACCCTACTTTATGTTTATAGTGGCTTTTACCACTATAAACATAAAGTAGGGTTGATTGATCTACGTATTTTTTTTGAGACATTTTAATGAGCGCCCCTCGCTCAATAATATGTCTCAAAAAATAAAAGTGGGAGGAAGTTGCGATTTTTTTATTGAATTCTTCATTCAACCTTCGCCGCAGTCTAAAGTTATTTACACTTTTAAATAAAACTACACTTTTCGGATTTACTCGAGTATATTTCGTTTTAAAACATTTTACTATTATTTATTTAAGCTATTATGTAAACATCTTTACAAATATAAGAAAAAATATTAGGAATCATCATCCACACGCGTCCACTGCTAGACATAGGCCTCTCCAAGTGCTCGCCACTGAGCACGATCCGCGACCATTCACTTCCAGCTTTTGCCAGCTAGGTACCTTGCGAAGATCGTCGCTCGATTAAGAATACAGCGGGCAATAATCATTGTTTTTTCTTTATCTCTGCAGTTTATTTAAAATCCAATATTTACACATTTACTAAATATTTGTGAAGATTTAGAAAATGTATAATATTAAATTTTAAATAAACATTTTCTAAAATTAGACTACTTTTTTTCCCAATCGTCTAAGCGGTTGACGCACTGGCCGTAGTTTTTTATTTGATGACCTCGCTGATTGTTTCAAACCCAGCATTTGAAGCCGCATTTTTCTCTTTCGGGGCGTATTCAAATTTGAACCGAAATCCAACACCGATGCGTCCTGAAACAATATGTATACAGGTTAAAAATAAAAGGAGGTTCCCCGAAGGAAATCTGTTAAATACAGACAAACAAGCAAATGGAAAGTCTCACTTCAAAAGAATTACCTTTGTTATCTAAAATGCTCAAAATTTTATACTTAAATATGTCAATATTAATGTAACACAGAAACTAATATGTGAGTTCCCTTTCACGTAACAAATTACCTACGAATCAAGGAAAAATAGTCGTAGCGTAACTGGTATCATTATAACCCGGCAAAATGTTATACGCGTTGGCTGTATACGTGGCCATATTGTATGGCGACATTCCTAGCTTGTTAGGTTAACAATAACCTTACTACTTAGTTTGAAATTTCATGTTTAATCCCATAATATGATTGAGAACCATAGTAGAAGGATAAAATATTGCAATATTACTTGTATCTATAATTTAAAAAATAGTTTTGGCGCTTTTTATTGACACAATTTAGGTCTTACCTGTAAAAGGTTCCATTTTCCTGTTTTCTAGCACTATCACTATTACAAACTAAAACGGAGCAGTGCACCATGATTTAAATGTTCAAATAGTTCACAATTACACTAATTAGAGTGTTAAATAATTACACAGTAAGCTATAATTCACAGAACAAATTTCTTCCACGTATTTGTTTAGCACCAGACGCTGGTGATAAACAATCCCCACTACCAGTTTCACCTATATACGGCGACAAGGACAAAAAAAAATTATGCCATCTTCTTCTTTCCTTTGGCAATGTGTATAAGTTTATCTCTTTTCCTCATGTTTGACGGCTTTTATAGCCCATCTATTTCATTCTATATTTATGCTTTCAATAGATGGGTCTTTCCAATCGGTATATTATATTGAACCCACCGCCACATAACAGATAATCAAATATGTCAACTTGTCAAAAATGAGTCAACACTAAAATCTCTCAGGGCTACGTTCCAAAACATCACCCGAGTGCACTCGGTCACTCGAAGTATGTCCTAAAACATTTCGGGTGCACTCGAGAGTGTTGGAGTGGCGTGTCCTAAAACGCTACGGAGTGCACTCGATCGAGTAGAATCTCACCCGCATAATATAGCAAGGTGTAATTTCACTCGATTGGATTTGGCGGGAAATTGTGTGGATTTTAAAATTGTGTGTGATTGTGATTACAAAGATTTCATATTCACACACAATTTGTGCATCTCGGAGAGCGAGGATGCGCTTCGTAACGTCGACAATAAGATAATTTCAAATTCCAAAGACTATAGGTATCGTAAGTGACACGATTGTAAAATTGGCCTTCATTTCCGCTGCAGCTAGGTTAGGCCGCGATTTAAACGAATTCATATTCTGTTGGTTTTAGCATTGTCGTAGATGAAACAGAGGAATGTAATCCATGCATTAAAGCGAATGGACGCGCCGATGAATTATATATTTTCTTATTGTTGTATATTTGGTTATGTAAACAAAGCAGACAACACTCTTGCCGTTCTAAAACAACCAACACTCCGACCACCCTAACCGGCCACTCTCCCCCCACCACCTACTCACTCCGGGTGATGTTTTGGAACGTAGCCCTGTGATATTTAAATACATACCTAGTAAAAGAATGAGTAATATTTTAAGAAGAAAAGAATTAAAAACACGTCAGTGTAAGTCAAATTGTTTCAACAATATTTAAAACTTTTGTGGTTTCGCCAATATCTTGAACAGAATTCTTTTTTCTAATAACTTAACATCGCATCGTGTAAGCTAAGCAATAAATAACTAATATAAATTACTTTTATTAAAAAATGATAAAAATTGCGATAATATTTATGTTAGGTACATACCGTGTGGTACAATGACAACGAAAATTACTGACATTGACATAGAATCGTTGTTGCAATATAACATTTTTGAATACTACCACTAGAATATTTCCTGGACGTAAAATCATAGTGTTATAATTATTAATAGTAGGCTAACACGATAATTTAATTTATTTCATGTTATAATTGTTACAAAAAAAAAACAATTTAGGTATTTTGGGCGTTAAAAGTAATTAAAATAAACAATAATAAAAAATCTTAATCTACCAATAGTTGATTCATAACTTCTAAATTATAAAATATACAACAGTAGCAACACTGTGGGAAAGGGATAAAAGGTACAGTTATTGCTATCTCTCTCGGCACACTTTTGCATTTTCAAGTGTTTAGTCTTTATTCACATAGAAATAAAGTCCAAATTTGAACAACAATATTTTGAAGAGCTCATTCCTGTTTGAGTAATAATTCCATGGTTCACGTTTATCACAGTCAGAGAGTCAGATATTGTGACATTACGTTATGAAATGGGAGCAGTAAGACAATACAATGACGGATTAGTTTATATCTAACATATTTCCTACCTGTAATGTTCTTTTTTCTTGCTAATTGTCAAAATTAGGTTGAAAATTAAAATTTGGGAAAGAAAACAAATTTAATCCTTGACTTAATAAAATAATAAGCTTTATTTGTTTACAAACAGCTCTCTTATGCATAAGCATAGGATAACAATACAATCATAAGCCAGCCATCATAATAATAGCCAGATACAATCATATCCTTAGAGTTGTAAGTTAAATTAGAGAGAATCAGGTACCTATATTATAATAGATACAGAAATCTATATAATCAAAGTGCAACTATATAATCAAGGTTCAGGTTTTTTTATCAATCTCGGTATCAAACTCATAAAGCTATCATCTATATTGGAAACAAAACTGTGCAATGAAGTAAATTAAGTGATTAGCCTTCCCCGAAGCGGTGGTTAGTGGATCGTATCCTTGACTTTAGGTTCTTGTGATCACGGGTAGGTAATGCTGTGCTCCAATTTCTTAGATTTTATATGTTTTAGATATGTTATTTCACAGAATTCTTCCTTGTTATATTAATTGCTGCTGGTCGCTTAGAACGGCTGAAAAATAATATTGGTATTAAATTAAATTATATAGGTTATGAAGAAAATCCAAATAAATTATATGAAAACTTTTTTCATACATTTTGTTCTGAATTTAAAAATATTTTTATTCCAAAGACTATATCGGTTGATGGCACTTTAGCTTTTAGTGAATGGGCTACACCAGGTATTCACAAAAGCAGAATAAAACTTTTTGAACTTTACAATGAACGCTCATTCAATACTAGTGATGAATTTAAACTTTATGTAAAAACTTATTCCAAAGTGTTCAAAAAAGTTTGCAAGCTTGCTAAATCTAATTATTTAAGTTCAAAAATAAAAAACAGTAGTAATAAAATTAAAATGACATGGAATATTATAAATAATGAAACTGGAAAAGCTAAAACTACTAATAATCAATATTGTTTGAATGTTGATGGTAAGAAGGTAACAGTTGACACAGAAGTAGCTGCAGAATTTGAAAAATTCTTTACTGATATTCCAGTCTCAATCACAAAGTCTTTGGATTCATCCCCCGCTATTGCTGAATCTATAGTGAAGGATCATGTTAAAGTTTGTAATGATAAATTCAAATTTGTACACATTAGTGGAATTGATATAACAAAGTCATTTAAAACTTTAAATAAAAAGAAAACTGCGGATCTGTGGGGCAATTCCGTTGATGTTACTAAATCCGTAATTGAAACAATAGCTCCAATACTTGCTAACATTTTTAATGATTGCATTGACTGTGGTGTATTTCCTGATCTTATGAAGCTAAGTAAAATTATTCCTTTACATAAATCTGGTAGCACATCAGACCCCAGTAATTTTAGACCTATCTCTGTGCTACCTACTTTTAGCAAAATTTTTGAAAAAATAATGTTGGAGCAAATGCAAAGTTATTTTAATAGGAATAATCTTCTACACTGTAAACAATTTGGTTTTAGGAGGGGTCGCTCAACAACCGATGCTGGTGTTGAGTTAATACAACATATATTCGAAGCCTGGGAAGACTCACACGATGCGTTAGGCATTTTTTGTGACTTGTCCAAGGCATTTGATTGCGTTTATCACGAAATCTTGATCAGAAAATTACACCACTATGGGTTTCGTGACACTGCACTTGATCTTCTAATCTCTTATCTAAGTGGGAGGATTCAAAAAGTAGACATCAATGGAAAAAGGTCTCAAGGTTCTGCAGTTAAAATGGGAGTTCCGCAAGGTTCCATTCTTGGTCCTTTTCTATTTCTTATATATGTCAATGACCTCCCTGATTTTGTACAGGATAGACATGAGATGGTATTATTTGCAGATGATACTTCACTTTTATTTAAAATTAAAAGAGGTGTGCAAATTAATGACGATGTAAATAATTCTATCTCAAGAATTGTTCACTGGTTTAATGTGAACAACCTGTCACTTAATGAAGGGAAAACAAAATGTATAAAATTTGTTTTACCCAATGTCAAAGAGGTTCACACCACTGTAAAAATAAAGGATATAGGTGTTGACCCTGTGGACACCACAGTATTTCTTGGGATCACACTTGATTCTAAGCTGCAATGGGGCCCACATATCGATAAATTGTCAAAGAGACTTAGTTCTGCAGCTCACGCTGTATGGAAAATACGTCAACTGACTGATGTTGATACAGCAAGACTTGTATACTTTTCTTACTTTCATAGTGTGATGTCGTATGGTATTTTGTTGTGGGGAAATGCTGCCGACATTCAGATTGTTTTTGTACTGCAGAAAAGGGCTATTCGAGCAATCTATAACCTTAAAATGAGAGATTCTTTGCGAGAAAAGTTCAAAGAAATTGGTATTATGACAGTAGCGTCGCAATATATTTATGAGAATCTAATATATGTTCGTAAGAATATTCATGTGTTTTGTAAAAATAGTGATATTCATTCAGTTAATACTAGACAAAAGAATATGTTAGCTTTACCAAATACCAGGCTCCAAAAAATTAATAATTCTTTTAGAGGCCTGTGTATACGTTTCTACAATAAAATCCCAAGTTGTATACAAGAACTTAGCTTAAACAAATTTAAAGTTGCAATCAAAGATGTACTTATTAAAAAAGCATATTATAAAGTGTCTGATTACATGACGGACAAAAAAGCTTGGGTTTGAACTCTCAATTCTAATATTTAACAATGTATTGCGTTTTGTTTCGAAGAAACGTTCAGTGAGAGCAATTTATTTATAATCTGGGTTCACGCACTTCTCTCAGAGATAGCTTATATAATGTGAATTAACACATCTATTCTTGTAATGGAAGTTGAGCTCAAACTTTTGCTTTGAGGTCAGCTTCCAATTGACGACTCTGTAACAAACCAAAATTGTAAATGGCGATTTAAAAGAGGAGATAAAAAATTTAGACCTTTCGAGTTTCTTGCCTGTTCTTCTCGAGAAGGCTCTCCCAATTTCCGAACAGGTGTAGAATCAACTTTTTTTTTTTTTTTTCATTCCTACTTGTATTTGCAGACATCTTGAGTATATTTAGGATGTATGCACATACAAGGTTAATATAATTTCTTTAAATTAGATTGTTTTGCTTTGTTTTGACGTCAATAAGTGCCTGTAAAGGCCTATGTTGAATAAAGATTTTTGAATTTGAATTTGAATTTGAATTGTGTCTTAGTTCCTCGACTGAAGGGTCAGGCAGTCAAGCCCTATGGGAACTGTCCTAGAGATTCATATCACAGTGTGGGGTTGAATATAATATGTAAACATGCCTAACGATCTAATGGTCAGGGGCTCTAACATTGGGTTCGTCAAACATAATTATAAATAAATTGTAAAATTTTCTTATTTGTTGGATTGTGGGAATGACATATGGAGGAGAGAGCACCTACCTATTTTGTGTGCAACTGCTACTATTCATTCAAGGAAAATAGCCTTTGTGAGTTGTTTGCCGGAGAGTGATCAGAAACTTTCTATGGTGAAAATCTGGAACTTGACATGTAATGTGTAAATATTGTTCATTAATCCACCAACATTCCGCTTACTATCAGGGTTTTTAATGAAATAGGGGATGTAAAATACGAATTTGGAGAATATAATGTGCTTGAAAAAACCCTAATACCTAGTTACCAAAAAAAAAGTTAATAAATTTACTTATCTGTTCTAAATCATAAAAAAAATTCAAGTATTTTAGACATATACCTATTAGGTACCTTGGTAATTGGCGTAAGTACTTAAATTATTATAACAAATTGATGAATCGTTCAGCGAATCCTTATGATTTATAGCTACGTATGTATTGCGTATCCAGAGTCTTGATCTCGAGCTGCAAACAAAACCTCGAAGGTCGCGTGCACTTAGTAGTAAATTCCAACGAAACTATTTCATTATTTTTCTTATGGCGCCTCTTCACAATGGCCCATGATGGCCAAGTATTCACAATCACGATTGTGTAGAGGGCATGATTGTCTATGATCGGCCATCATCGCCGGTAATCGTGAGCAATCGGCGAATTGTCGGTACATCAAAGGAATTATGGCCCATGATGGCATACGCGTCCACACAATCGCCGACTATTCATATTCAGTACGTATTTGTCTCGAGTACAGTGTAGACTTCTCGGTAAATAAAGTTTACTGTATGATGTTTCTTTTTTCACGCACATTAAGTAGATGATTATAAGAGCTAAGTAAAAATATTGCCGCTGCCGCGATAATCTCTTCGATGTCCATTTTTAACCGACTTCAAAAAAGGAGGAGATTCTCAATTCGATGCTTATGTTTTTTTTGTGTGTATGTTACGCGATTACTCCGCCAATTGTGGACCGATTTTTATATTTTTTTGTATTTGATAGAGTATACTCCTGGGGTGGTTCCAAGGTCTGGATCTGATCTCAAAATCAGGATCTGATGATAGGATCCCAAGAAAATCGAGGAAAACGCTAATTTACTTAAAAGTAGCGTTTTCCTCGATTTTTTAAATTAGGGTTTCTTTCACTAAAATGATAGCATTCACTAAAAAATAAAAAATATTTTACAAAAAATTCAAAAACACTGAAAAGTTAAAAATAATATAAGAATAGGTACATATAAACAACATCACACTTCTATATTGAAGTCGGTGACAAATTTTAAGACTTTCTAGGAGATCATCGTTTGGCACCGACTTCAATATAGAAGTGTGATGTTGTTTGTACCTATTCTTATATTATTTTTAACTTTTCAGTGTTTTTGAAGTCGGTTTTTAGTTTTTGTAAAATATTTTTGATAGACGTCTTATCATAACAGTAAACAGTTAGTAAATTAATATTCACGATTGTGTGGAGAATTGCTCGATCATGGCGGCATTGATGGACGATCATTTGATGGGCCATCATGGCCCATTGTGAAGAGACGCCTCGATCATGGCGGCAATGATGGACGATCATTTGATGGGCCATCATGGGCCATTGTGAAGAGGCGCCTTTAAATGAAATGCACGCAGAAAACTTCGTTAGTAAATATAAAATTACGGAGCAATTTTTTCTATGTTCAAGGTATTGGCAAAGGAATCATACCCATACTACCACAATATGAAATTCTCATTGTGATTCAAGATGTGTTAGGACGGACTTATCGCTTATCACCGTTACCAGTCAACATATGAAACTTTGGAAGTTCTACAATATAATCAGTAGTTATTCTAGGTAAAAGTTTTGAATGTTTGGTTGAAAATTACAGAAGGTCATGAATAATTAACAATAAACAAAAATGTAAACGCTTTTAAAAACTGTAAGTACCAAAGTGTTTTTGCATTTGTGTTTAATAAAATTTCAAGAATAAACGGTGTTACAATGCGTAAACCTGAGGGTTAGAACAGATTTATTCTTATTGTCAAACCTTTCAATAAAGTTCAGAGTTGCCTTTTAAAATGGACGACATTCGAACGGCTATTAAGCTGATGTCTAAATTCTGTTATATGGCGTTCATTGATTTATATGTCTATTTTTTTGTCACTACGCATCAATCGTCGAAACATTATCTTGGATTTAAAGAGCAAATAACTTATGAATTTCAATGTCTTCCCTTTGCACTTGATTCAGCTCCATACATTTTCATTAAGCTTTTTAAACCCATTTATCTCATCTTAGAAGTGCTGAGTTTACTATTATAAATTATTTAGATGATTTTCTGTGCCTTGGAAATTCTTATCAAGAGTCTATGAGAGTCTATGCGTAATACTCGTAAAACTCTTAACTTACTGATTTAGATTTTGTTATAAATTACTATTTAAAAAAAAGGCAACTTATACCGAATTAACCACAAACTATTTTTTTTTTCTCTCCTAATCAAAAATTTCTCAAAATACTCTAAACATCCTACCTGGTTAATATATAAATCTCGAGGATGCAATGTCGTGGTATAATTAATGGTTAAACAAACTTACCTTTGTAATGTTTGACCATAATTATACGAGACGTTGCATCCGAAGAGATTTATACTCCCTCCCTACCCATTATTTGCTGTGTTGCAAATACCTAAATACCCAATGTTTTTGAGAATTTTTGCTCTAAAGGAATTAGTCAAACGGCGTGGCATCGCTCGAGCGGGTGAATAATATTAAAACTACCTACCTATCTTTTTATTTTTATGTCTTCGCTCTAAAATTGTGCTTGGTGCCCGGTACATTGGAAAGTGGACTACCTGGTTAATATATAAATCTATTCGGATGCAACGTCTCGTATAATTATGGTCAAACATCACAAAGGTAAGTTTGTTTAACCATTAATTATGTGTTGTTGTGTGTAAACAGAGTTCGTTAGATAATTTGTGATGCCCCCCATGGTCTATAAGAGTACCTAGGTCAAGAAAAAAAGAATGTTTGAATAATAAAACCGATATACAACATTCACTAAAAACAGAGTATCTACTGAGAAAGTAGAATAATAATATTCTACTGCCTAAAACAATTTGTGTATTTTTATTAGAGTATTTTTTTGTTTTATTTTCAATTTATTGGAAAACTGAAATTTGAGGTTAGCTAGCAGATTCGTTAGCGCACTAAGGGTGCGTTTGAAAACTAGTAATATTTACTCGGGGTAGAGTGAATTTCACCCGATAGCGTTCGAGAACCACCCGAGTGAAACCGAGGTTAACCGACGAATTACTCCGCTCGTATTTCTGAACGCATTAGGGCAGAGTAATTTTCACCTGACAGGAGTGAATTTCTCACGGCTCCCAGTCAGCGTAAAATTTTACCTGACATTGACAGTTGACTGTTCTGTGATCTGTGGCTACTGATTTCGTTTTTATGTTGAAGTTAAAATTTACAAATGTTAAGTAAAGCTTTGTGCAGTTGTAAAATAAAGCTAGTTTGCGTTGCAAAACACAAGAACTCTTCTTTTCGTTTTTAACTGACAGAACCCGTTTGAAAACTCGTGAAGTGCGAAAATCACTCGCTAGCGTTTGAAAACCAGTTAAACTTTCTCGCAATATATATCTATCCTTTTCTTTTTTACCGAGTGAAAACTTCACGGGTTTTCGAACGGCCCCTAAAAGTCGGTCCGCATGATAATCTGTCACAAACTGTCATTTGTCGATCTAAGCGGGCTAACCATAGATATAGAATGAAATAGATGGGCTATAAAAGCCGTCAAACATGAGGAAAAGAGATAAACTTATACACATTGCCAAAGGAAAGAAGAAGATGGCATCATTTTTTTTGTCCTTGTTACCGTATATAGGTGAAACTGGTAGTGGGGATTGTTTATCACCAGCGTCTGGTGCTAAACAAATACGTGGAAGAAATTTGTTGTGTGAATTATAGCTTACTGTGTAATTATTTAACAGTTTAATTAGTGTAATAGGCTAGTTGACCCTTTTTTAAAGTAGGGCTTAAAATGTTCATAATTGCTGTATTAGACCATAGCACATGAATATTATTTTTTTCGATGGCTAAAAAGTGCAAAAAATCTATTTTAAATTAAGATTTTCAATTTTGGACCGAAAACACGGTCAGCCATATAGTCTGTTCATTATCTGTGGCAATGACGTCAGTCTTATAGTAAACAAAGCACGGGGGCGAAATAACCTCACAAAAACAATGCTTTCTATTAAATATCACAAAATATAGTAAAACTGTATATGGAACGGGACAATAGAACAGTAATATAGAAATACCTCTTCAAAGACTAGGAAATCTGTGGATTAGACGTACCCAGTGATATAGACATGCGAAATATTTGCTTAACACTCGCTTAAAGAAATCCTGTAACTATCTACTGAAACTCAAATGTATTTTTGCGAAAATCACATTAATGTTCAATTCAATTCAATTCATTTATTGCATAACCATAATGTATAACAGATGATAAAAGAAAAGCAAGCAGATCATCATGGACCCTGTCGGGCACGCAATAATTAGAAGAGAGGAAGCGCTTTCTTAATGAATATTATAATGATAAACCTATAGCTAATTTTATATTTATTATCAATTAATTTTACAATGCATGTAAAACGCGCACCTTCTTAATTTAAATCAAATAAATAAAATCAAAATCTAATTAAAATTAAAATCAATATTACATTATAATTAAAATCTAAATTTAAAATAAATTAAAATCGATATTCAATTACAATTAAAATCAAAATGAAGTCAATATTATAATCAGAGTTAAAAATTAAAATTTAAAATTGAAGTCACAATCAAAACTAAAATCAAAGTCAAAATTAAAATCAAATTGAATTAAAATTAAAAATTTCTTAAACTAAAAAAAAAATTTTAAAATTTATCATCAAAGTATTCATTTAAATCATAATAGCATTTTGCAATTAAAAATTGTTTCAATTTATTGGCAAATATATTATCCATTATTTCTGTTGTAATTATGTCAGGTAGTTTATTATATATTTTAATAGAGAGATTATAGGTATTTGAATTATTAAGTTTTAGGCGGGTGCTTGGTAGTACTAACTTATTTTTATTTCTATTTCGCAATGAATACTTTGTCGGAATATCTCCTCGCATTTCATAAAAACATTTATATTTGCGGACAAATCTGCACATTTCTAAAATGAAAAGGCAGGGCAAAGTCAGTATTTTATATTTTTGGAAGAACGGTCTGCAGCTATCAGTTTGGTCAATATTTGCTATAATTCGAATAAGTTTTTTTTGAAGGGTGAATAAAGTCTGCATGTCAGTACTGTTTCCCCACAGAACAATGCCGTAGTTGAGCCAGGCATGTGCATACGCATGGTAGGTAACTATTGCTGTTTCCATGCTGGTTGTCTTTTTTATTTCACGGAGTGCATACGCAAAGCTTGACAATTTAGACTTTAGTTTTTGTATGTGCGCTTTCCAATTTATGTGAGTATCAATCACAATACCAAGCAATGTAAACTCTTTCACGCATTCTAGTTTCGTACTATTATAATTAAAATTTATATTTAGGGCAGCTTTTTGGTGCGGGTGGAAAGTCATTATTTTTGTTTTTTCAAAATTTATTTTAAGATTGTGGTCTCTCATCCAGTCTGAAGTTTTTGTGAGCAGCGAGTTAAGTTTTTCATGAATATTGCTGTCATCCTGGCATGAGGTTATTAGCGATATATCGTCGGCAAATAAGACGCACGGTTCCTCCATGATTTTAGGAAGATCGTTGATATATATTAAAAACAATAAACATCCTACGACACTTCCTTGTGGTATAGATGCATTAATAACCTTGCAATCAGACCTTACGCACGAGATTTTTTTTGTAGTGGTATCAAAGTGCTCAATGTCCACGAATTGCTGCCTATCCTTTAAGTATGACGCGAACCAATTGTATGCTACACCACGGATGCCAATACCATACAATTTATTGAGCAGTATGTTATGCTGGACTCTGTCATATGCTTTGGTCATGTCTAATAAGACACCTACACCATATTGTCTATTATCTAATATTTTAAGAATTTCTCTAACATATTTATATACCGCCAAAGTAGTCGATCTATTCTTTCGAAAGCCGTTTTGACTATCATCAAATATTTGATATTTTTCACAAAATTTGTGTATTCTGTCACAAATGGCTTTTTCGAAAATTTTCGAGGCTGTGGGCAAAAGGGCAATTGGACGATAATTATTTGGATTGGTTTTGTCATTTTTCTTAAAGATCGGTTTCACTATTGTCTTTTTTAGTAAAGTTGGGAAAGTACCTTCGCTAAAAGATTGGTTTATTAACATCGTGAAAGGTACGGTCAGCTCGTTTGCACAGTCTTTTATTAAGTTAGGCGGTAATTCATCTATACCGTGGCTTTGTTTATTTTTTAGGTTTTTAATAATTTTACGTACTTCACGTTGGTCTACTGGGCTAAGATATATTGAGTTCTCGTTTAGGTTCAGTACAGGACGACTGGAAGCAGTGTCCGCGTTGCCAGCAACGTTTAGGCGGGGATCCAACTCACCGATCGACGCAAAGAAATCGTTGAAAGAGTTTGCTACTTCCTTTGGATTCGAACTAAGACGATTATTAATTTTTAATTGTAAATTATTTTTTTCTCTAGTACTTATCTTATTTGTTCTTTCGTTTATAATATTCCACATTGTTTTAATTTTGTTATTTGACGAGTTTATTTTATTTATGTAATGTAATTTTTTGGAGCATATTATCGCCTTTTTTAAGGTTTTTTCATATTGTTTATAGTGGTTTTTTAAGACAGTATTTTTTGATTTCGTAGAATGTATTTTTAACAACCGTTTGTTTTTACAAGATTTTTTTAAGCCTTTTGTTAACCAGTACTTTTTAATTTTGGTCTTTAATTTAATTTGTCGCTTTGGTATCGATTCGTTTAATATTTTTATTAATAAGTCGTGAAATGCATTATAATTTTCGTTTATATTTTTATTAGGATTTATTATATCGTGCCAGTCTATTAAGCGTAATTGCGACTTAAATTTTGATATTGACATACTATTAAACAATCGTTTCTCTACATACCAATCAATTTGTTTCGTTTTTTGAGGCATTTTTAAATGAATAATAGTCCCTGCGTGATCCGAAAAACCTAGTTCCCTAACTTCAGTACGCATATTTTTATTGTTAAAATTAGTAAAGATAAGATCTAAGCAAGTAAATGTAGTCTCTGTTATGTGGGTTGGTGTTTTTATGTGTTGAAATAATTTGTATTGTAACATTAAATTTTGGAACTCAGAAGTTTTTTTATTTTGATCTAGTATATTTATGTTAAAATCGCCGCCTATGATTATATTTAATTTATAATATTTATTGTTGATATAGTTTAAAATTAATTGTATTTGACTATAAAACATTTCTTCCTCCCTTCTATTCCAATACATAACAATTATTAAAAGATTTTCATTGTGTAGTTCAACCGCGGTAACTTCTAGTATATATTCCAGGGACATACTCGTGATATCACATTTTTCTGTATATTGTATATGTTCCTGTAACAGGATGCAAACACCTCCTCCTGTACGATTTTTTCTACAAAATGCTGCCGCAATTTTATAGCCACTGAAACTTAAAAGTTTTAGCTTCTCATCTGTTAACCAAGTCTCCGAAATACATATAACCGGATAAGAAGGATCTTCATCCAAAAATGCTTCCACTATACTTTGCTTGTTATATATACTCTGCATATTTTGGAATAGAATTTTAAATAGTGGATCTGTGGTCACGAAAGGAATGATTGTATTCTTCATTTTCTCGAGGATGCTCTATATTAGTTTGCTGCATATTCTTTACTGTGTTTGTGCAACTTATGTGGTTGTTGTCACCCACAGTAATTATTTTTCCTTCTACATACAATTGATTATTTCTTATAACCGCGTATAATCCCTTCTTCCGAGCCGAGAACATTTCTTCGCGCATAGATTTTATTTTCGATCGTGTACTTTGATCTAAAAATTCTGAAATTGATATTCCTGTTCTTTGGAAGAAATGACTGTTATTTAATAAATATTTGACCATTTTCTTGCTAATTAATTCTATAACAAGTGGCCGATTTCCATTTCTGTATCGGCCGATTCTATAGGTGTCTTCAATATAACCATTCAAATTTACGCGTAACAAATCCCAAAACAATTCGTGTAGTCGCTGATAAAAGTCGCTCTCAGGTTCTTTTAAATATTCGGTTAACCCATATAACACAATTTTATATTTATAATTTTCAGGATATTTATTATTAGCTGTGGATGTTATATTTCTTTTTAAGTCTTGTATTTCTTGCAATATTGTTTTGTTTTCTTTTTGTAATGATTGTATTTTTATATTTAGTTGTTCTATTTCCAATATTCTATTTTTATTTTGTTCGTTTAGGTATTGTGTTTCTTGATTTAATTCTTCCTTTAACACTTTTATTGTCTTCTGTACTTCTGTCTGTATAATGCTTTGTAGCTGTGATATAATGCTTGTATTATTTTCCTGAAGTCTTTGGAGTATGATTTCACTTATATTTTGCAATGTTGGTATCGTGTGCATATTATTATCAATTTGGTCTTGTGTGTTTTGTAAGTTAATGGTGTCGCCTAGTAGACTTGTGTCTTCAGAAGTCAATGTATCATTTGTTAAGATGCGTACATTTTTTCTAAGTGTCACGTTATTTGTATCGGTGTTTATATTTTGTTTACAGGTTTCTATATTCTGTTCTACAGATCTCACTGGCGTATCCATGTTACCAGTTTTCGGTATTTTACATTTGCACGTCTGGCATTTCCACATTTTTTTAATTTCAGGTGTCATTGTGTTATAGAAGCGCTTACTGGAGATATTGGCGCATTCTAAGTCATATATACAAGTACACTGTACACAAGTGAGGTATTCTCTACCTGGGGGCTTTTTATGACATCCAGCACACACTGAAGACATTATGAATAAAATAGTTTGTAGGAAAGCGCCCTCTTTTGGAAACGATTAAAATATTTAAGAGTGCAAAAGCATGCGATGTAAAAGCATGCGTTTCTTAGCAGATGGTGATCCCGTTATTATTCCGATAGCTGGCGCTAGGAGTGCAGATAATATTGTGTAAATATTCGATGATTTAATTCAAATTTTATAACTCACTATAAGGCTGTTAACTCTTTCCACTTATAAGTTGCATTTCTTTATCTATTTATAAGTGTAAAACTCACTATCTCTGTGGTAAATTTCTCACTTCAAGTTATTCAGTTATAGTAATGTAAGTACTATAACTGAATAACTCAATCTGTGTAGGTACTTCAGTTTCAACTTAAACAAAATAGAAGTTTTTAGGTTGTATGTAAAATCAAATCTGTATGTAAATTAATTAAATTTTTATCTTTCAGTTAGAATGAAAACTGACTGCAGCCGACCAACCAAATTTTAACTTGACCAGAAAACTGAGAGAAAACGACCATTTACGCCTTTTTGATTTAATCTAAGTTATACACTGACACTAGATGATGTTTCAAGGAAAAGAATATGTACTTATGTCCAATTGAATAATGATGTAATTGAATATTAATTAAAAAGTATGTAATACAAACAAAAATATCAAAGTTTCATAATGAATATATTTATCTAAACAACTTTTACTTGAATTTACTGAGTACCTAATTAAAATTTGTTGCTTTCAGTGGTTACTTAATGAGAACTATTGTGTACTAACCTGTTCTCCTCTTGACAACGAGATTGATAAGGCAGTAAAAGTTGTGCAACATAATATAAAGCAGTGCATGGTTCACATTTTGATGTTGTGGCTGAACAACATCAAAATATGACCCGTCAACTAGAACAACATTATGTCAACAAAATAACTCAAGTATTCATATACCAAAGCACCATAGAAGTAAATAGGTCCAGTTTGGTAAAACTGAAAGATGTTATATCTTCACTGATTAAACCTGCTGGCCACCATGGCTGGTAAATTTCAGAACAGCTTACGCAAGAATATGCAAGTTATCCATTTTAAAGCCGTATACAAATATATTAAATGTGATTGCTGTGTTGTCAGCCTGTGCTCTTCTTAATTTACAAGACCCTTCTTATTAAATAAATAATATAAAGAAATTTTTTTTCTTTACTTTATACATAACTAACATCTAAAGATGACATAATAAATTTTTGTACTACATTAGTCATTATGTTATTCACAAAAAAAAATGTTCTATGTTTATTTGACAATAATGACTTGTAAAGGTTTAAGTTGAATCAAAATATTTTAATTTGAAATGCATGTGTTTTATTTTTCTGTTACACCTTAAAAGATTTATAATATTTTATAGGTTTGTTGCTCATTTTTATCATTGTTACTCAAATATAGTATATGTTCCAAAAGTACAAATAGGTTGAATAGAGTTAGATCAAATTTATTAATTTGTATATATTGCCTTAAGGTCGCAGGTAATAAAAGTCAAAATAATAGTAAAGTGATTTATTATGAAGTAATACTTTCATATAATTTAGGAAAAATGTAGTATAGTTTCCAAAATGACACTATTTGATCAATAAGTTTTTTGACATTCAGATTGTTAGAACAAATACCTATTATAGCTAATATTGTCACCTTTTGAGTGTTTTCAAAATGACATACTGCTAGCAACACAAAAGTATATAAGTTTTGTTTGCTTTAGCACAAAACATCTGCATCTATACTTGAGTTAAGCGTACTGTTCACAGTTTTCCATCTTTGATAATTAACATTATCTTCAGTAAAAGAGCATGACAATTTTGTATTAATCTAATTTTATGGATACCGTTTGTTGAATAGACTATTACAGGGTATTAATCAGAAATGAGGTCACATTTTGCAAATTTCAACCCAAATCTTCATCTTTCAACTTTTATCCATATTTCATTATACTCGTAGGTGTCTGCAAGATTTCCCACCAAAAATTTTCCCAACAAAAGAACCATCATGTGTTATGCACTGGCTGACTTTATAGCACATGGAAGCTGTTATTGTTTATAACGAAGCTCGAACTAAAGAGCACTTCTGTATTGATGATTCGTGGTTTAGTTTTCTATGCACTTTATTCTTTCTTCATTGAAGAGGTCTTTTATTTTTTAAGAAATATGTCACAATCTGTGTCTGTGAATGTATATATATTTTTCCTCCCAGTAATTTTCTTCATGCTTGACAAATGAACAACTGCAAATCTTTCTCTTTTTATGTTCATTTACAAATTCTTGCAGTACTACACTGGTATTTGACACATGATCCTGATGTTTTCTTTTCAACATTTCTCTTGAAGTAAATATTTTTAGTGTTTATTTGACTTTTGAGAGATAGAATTCTATCCAATAGCATTCAACTGCTGTACAAAATAGCTCCTCACTGTGATGGTGCAACCACACCAAAAATGCATGTTTGCAACTCCCTTCTGCCGCGTGACAATCTTGACAAGTACACTTGTAACCGTTCTTCATTATAACAGTATTGAAACTGTACTTATATTGTTTAGAGCGATACACAAAGAATCTCCTGACCATCAATCTGTCTATTTTCGGAAGATTTGTACTATCTGCTCTCACAAATCCAACATCAATGGTTGATTTTGCTATTAATACAAATAATTTACGATATTTACAAATATAATAACGGAGACTTGGACGATTTTTTGCCAGTTCACTGGAACGTCCGTGGGGACTATAGTCCCCAAAATCTCGATCTTCTCGCCCGACCTGGGTACTATGGTACCCAGTTCCCTTTGCGTAAAACCGCGCGGTATGATAAAAAAATCGCGAAAAATAAAATATTTTCTCTATGGCTTTATTCCTTTGTCAATAGTCTCTTTCATAAGTTGACAGGTCATGTCCAATTTATTTTTAGTCTTAGATTGAAATAAATTTGTCATAGTCTGCGGTTTAACTTACTTGGCCGTATCCATACGTTTCTTACTCCATGACCGATGAGATTTATTGCGTACTTACTTAGTCTGTATTAGTATTTTCGTAAAGTGTTCTATATCAAAATAAACTAGAAGAATTGGGCTACATTATTATGTATGGTTTATGATAGTTTATAGTGTTATATTGCCACACTAAACGTTTTTTTCAAAAAGTGAGTATTTTTGAAATTTTAAGCACTTTAGTTACTATTCTCGTCATTATTCATTCAATTATGAATCCTTATCTAATTAACTATTATAAGTTCATTCCTTATTAAATTAGCTTTCCATACGTATTTTTTATTTAATTTTAGACACAATAATTTATTTTTTGCATTTTTTTTAAATTTGAGGTCGCACGTGCGCATCTCGCGTATATAATTACGTAATTAATCGTTTTTATTATTTTTTTCTTTTTTCATTAATAATATTACCCAAAACTATTATATATCAAAATAATCTTCAAGAATAGGGCTATAATAATATATATGGTTATTTAAAGTTTTATAAAATAGTTTTGGTGCAAAAAAATTTTAAAAAAAATCGGGTCTTCCGCGACCTTCCGAACATTTTCGCGCTTCATTCATTTAATTATTAATCCTTATCTAATTAACTGTTATAAGTTCCTTCTATATTAAATTACCTTTCCATACGTATTTTTTGTTCTCTTGTAGACAGTATATGTCACTCTCCGCAATTTTTTGAACACTCCGTACGCGCCGGGGTGAGTCATTCCGCAATGGCGGCACCTTTGATATTTGAGATATACTACTTTTTGCTTTTGAAACCCACCACGCTTCGCGTGGCGAGCGTTCCAGTGGTTAGGAAAGAATAGTGCAATCGACGAGTTGTTGAATCAAATTTGACATTTCTTTGTTTACTATATGATTGACGTCACGGCCCTGACCACAGGATATCAAAGCGTTTACGGCGTGAGATAAAAAAAGATTATTTCTAGCATTTTCAAATTAAAATTTTACAGCAATCATTCATTGTTATTTATTAAAATCGGTATATTGTGGAACCTTATGCCAAATACTGTTAGAAATAAACAATATTTTAATAAATTTTGATATGAGTCAACTACCCTATTGTGAACTATTTGAACATTTAAATCATGGTGCACTGCTCCGTTTTAGGTTGTAATAGTGATAGTGCTAGAAAACAGGAAAATATAACCTTTCACAGGTAAGACCTAAATTGTGTCAATAAAAAGCGCCAAAACTATTTTTTAAATTATAAATACAAGTTATATTGCAATATTTTATCCTTCTACTATGGTTCTCAATCATATTATGGGATTAAACATGAAATTTCAAACTAAGTAGTAAGGTTACTGTTAACCTAACAAGCTAGGAATGTCACTATACAATATGGCCACGTATACAGCCAACGCGTATAACATTTTGCCGGGTTATAATGATACCAGTTACGCTACGACTATTTTTCCTTGATTCGTAGGTAATTTTTTACGTGAAAGGGAACTCACATATTAGTTTCTGTGTTACATTAATATTGACATATTTAAGTATAAAATTTTGAGCATTCTAAATAACAAAGGTAATTCTTTTGAAGTGAAACTTTACATTTGCTTGTTTGTCTGTATTTAACAGATTTCCTTCGGAGATAACTACTCGAAAACAGTTGGGTTAAAGTTACTGGTCGATTGAATTGGCAGCCAACCAAGCATACCCGAATGTGTTCTAAGCATTTTGAACAACAGTGGATTCAGAAAAACAAAAAAGGGACTTTTCTTAGGAGTGGTGCTATTCCTAAACTTTTTTTACAGGTCAGTAACTTATACATATTATATCTACAAGGTACATACCCTATCAAGCCAAAACCTAAATTTATTTTTCACAAACCCAACTATTTTTATGGGGGATTTCGAAATTTATTTTACAGTTTTGGATTAACATGGGTGGGGTAGGTACCAAATCCTTTTCTACTATTTTGATATGGCCAAACATATTATTAATGGTTTGATTTTGCTCATTTTCTATTAATATAACAAGTCTGACCATTGGTACAGATACAGTTTAAAAATTTATTAATTAATATTTTTAATGTTGTAAAATTAGAACCTGCTTTTATTTTTAACCTGTATACATATTGTTTCAGGTCGCATCGGTGTTGGATTTCGGTTCAAATTTGAATACGCCCCGAAAGAGAAAAATGCGGCTTCAAATGCTGGGTTTGAAACAATCAGCGAGGTCATCAAATAAAAAACTACGGCCAGTGCGTCAATCGCTTAGACGATTGAGAAAAAAAGTAGTCACACTTGAAAATGTGTAAAGTGATTTGAAGTGTAAGTTAATGATGCAAAATTAGTAGTTGGACATTTTAGATACTGTAGGAGGAACCAATAGAGATTTTCTGAAAAGATTTTTAGGAGTTGACAAAAGAAAGTATTCTGAACCTTTAAGGAAATTCGCCACCCATTCACCCAGCCCAAGTGAATTTTTACCTGTATTGTAGTGAATTTTATCTCTGTAAGCCGAAGTCCTTTATTCGATGACAATAACGGTGCTATTGAAATCTAATTCTAGAAAATGTTTATTTAAAATTTAATATTATACATTTTCTAAATCTTCACAAATATTTAGTAAATGTGTAAATATTGGATTTTAAATAAACTGCCGAGATAAAGAAAAAACAATGATTATTGCCCGCTGTATTCTTAATCGAGCGACGATCTTCGCAAGGTACTTAGCTGGCAAAAGCTGGAAGCGAGTGGTCGCGGATCGTGCTTAGTGGCGAGCACTTGGAGAGGCCTATGTACAGCAGTGGACGCGTGTGGATGATGATGATGATTCCTAATATTTTTTCTTATATTTGTAAAGATGTTTACATAGTAGCTTAAATAAATAATTAATAAATAATTTACATAATAGCTTAAAAGAAATATACTCGAGTAAATCCGAAAAGTGTAGTTTTATTTAAAAGTGTAAATAACTTTAGACTGCGGCAAAGGTTGAATGAAGAATTCAATAAAAAAAAATCGCAACTTCCTCCCACTTTTATTTTTTGAGACATATTATCGAGCTCATTAAAATGTCTCAAAAAAATACGTAGATCAATCAACACTACTTTATGTTTGTAGTGGTAAAAGCCACTATAAACATAAAGTATGGTAAAACTTAAAGCAACACTGGTATACCCATCTACTTTAGGCAGGTATGACGTCATCTATGTCTGTCCCTTACGGGTATACGGCCACGTCCTATCTATTCATTCTTTATCTAAGGGGCTAACGAATGCGGACCGTGAGCGTTGTGAACGCTATAATCAAAATTATTCTCATGCGGACCACACCATAAATATTACTCGTTTTCAAACGTACCCATATGATAGTACTCTCCCTGCGGTCCGTAAAACGATAAAAGCGATAATATCGCGAATCCGACCAAATTAAATCGTCACAAAATATAAGGGCTATTCTTAGATAAAGAATGAATAGATAGGACGTGACCGTATACCCGTAAGGGACGGACATAGATGACGTCATACCTGCCTAAAGTAGATGGGTATACCAGTGTTGCTTTAAGTTTTACCCTTCTTTATGTTTATAGTGGCTTTTACCACTATAAACATAAAGTAGGGTTGATTGATCTACGTACTTTTTTGAGACTTTTTAATCAGCGCCCCTCGCTCAATAATATGTCTCAAAAAATAAAAGTGGGAGGAAGTTGCGATTTTTTTTATTGAATTCTTCATTCAACCTTCGCCGCAGTCTAAAGTTATTTACACTTTTAAATAAAACTACACTTTTCGGATTTACTCGAGTATATTTTGTTTTAAAACATTTTACTATTATTTATTTAAGCTATTATGTAAACATCTTTACAAATATAAGAAAAAATATTAGGAATCATCATCATCATCCACACGCGTCCACTGCTGGACATAGGCCTCCCCAAGTGCTCGCCACTGAGCACGATCCGCGACCACTCGCTTCCAGCTTTTGCCAGCTAGGTACCTTGCGAAGATCGTCGCTCGATTAAGAATACAGCGGGCAATAATCATTGTTTTTTCTTTATCTCTGCAGTTTATTTAAAATTCAATATTTACACATTTACTAAATATTTGTGAAGATTTAGAAAATGTATAATATTAAATTTTAAATAAACATTTTCTAAAATTAGATTTCAATAGCACCGTTATTGTCATCGAATAAAGGACTTCGGCTTACAGAGATAAAATTCACTACAATACAGGTAAAAATTCACTTGGGTTGGGTAAGTTCAAGAATTGAACTACTGATACCGCACTCAATATGGTGCTAAAAGCCCAAAGTTGGTAAGCTTGCTCACAATGTGGAAAAAAGATCTGGCAAAGAACGCAAGATGCCGATGTAGATAGCTGGTTATTCTTAGTTGCCCGTGTTGCCATCCCCAACCACGCCCCCGCTGGGGGCAACTTGAAAATAGCGCAGGACAAGACCAATTTGTAGATCTCTGAGGAAGATTATGTTCTGTCAAGTACCTATATAATTAATTAGAAACACTTGTTCGGTGCATAGAGCTATATCTACATCCTATGTGTTCTTGTTAAATATTCAGACAAAGTAGAGATATGACTTATTTCATTTCGATTAAACCAGATTACTAGCTATGGCACAAAATTGCTAATAAATCACAAACATTTTCTAGAGGCTGTCTACTCCTCGCCACTCACCAGCTGTTTTTGGGTGTGGTAAACACGTATTAAATTGCTTACGTACAAACTCATATGCCTTTGAACTTAAAAAGTGTAAGCACAGCGCGAATTTCCTTAAAGGTTCAGAATACTTTCTTTTGTCAACTCCTAAAAATCTTTTCAGAAAATCTCTATTGGTTCCTCCTACAGTATCTAAAATGTCCAACTACTAATTTTGCATCATTAACTTACACTTCAAATCACTTTAAACATTTTCAAGTGTGACTACTTTTTTTCCCAATCGTCTAAGCGATTGACGCACTGGCCGTAGTTTTTTATTTGATGACCTCGCTGATTGTTTCAAACCCAGCATTTGAAGCCGCATTTTTCTCTTTCGGGGCGTATTCAAATTTGAACCGAAATCCAACACCGATGCGTCCTGAAACAATATGTATACAGGTTAAAAATAAAAGCAGGTTCTAATTTTACAACATTAAAAATATTAATTAATAAATTTTTAAACTGTATCTGTACTAATGGTCAGACTTGTTATATTAATAGAAAATGACCAAAATCAAACCATTAATAATATGTTTGGCCATACCAAAATAGTAGAAAAGGATTTGGTACCTACCCTACCCATGTTAATCCAAAACTGTAAAATAAATTTCGAAATCCCCCATAAAAATAGTTGGGTTTGTGAAAAATTAATTTAGGTTTTGGCTTGATAGGGTATGTACCTTGTAGGGTATATATGTATAAGTTACTGATCTGTAAAAAAAGTTTAGGAATAGCACCACTCCTAAGAAAAGTGCCTTTTTTGTTTTTCTGAATCCACTGTTGTTCAAAATGCTTAGAACACATTCGGGTATGCTTGGTTGGCTGCCAATTCAATCGACCAGTAGCTTTAACCTAACTGTTTTCGAGTAGTTATCTCCGAAGAAAATCTGTTAAATACAGACAAACAAGCAAATGGAAAGTCTCACTTCAAAAGAATTAACTTTGTTATCTAAAATGCTCAAAATTTTATACTTAAATATGTCAATATTAATGTAACACAGAAACTAATATGTGAGTTCCCTTTCACGTAACAAATTACCTACGAATCAAGGAAAAATAGTCGTAGCGTAACTGGTATCATTATAACCCGGCAAAATGTTATACGCGTTGGCTGTATACGTGGCCATATTGTATGGCGACATTCCTAGCTTGTTAGGTTAACAGTAACCTTACTACTTAGTTTGAAATTTCATGTTTAATCCTATAATATGATTGAGAACCATAGTAGAATGATAAAATATTGCAATATAACTTGTATTTATAATTTAAAAAATAGTTTTGGCGCTTTTTATTGACACAATTTAGATCTTACCTGCAAAAGGTTATATTTTCCTGTTTTCTAGCACTATCACTATTACAACCTAAAACGGAGCAGTGCACAATGATTTAAATGTTCAAATAGTTCACAATTACACTAATTAAAGTGTTAAATAATTACACAGTAAGCTATAATTCACACAACAAATTTCTTCCACGTATTTGTTTAGCACCAGACGCTGGTGATAAACAATCCCCACTACCAGTTTCACCTATATACGGAAACAAGGACAAAAAAAATGATGCCATCTTCTTCTTTCCTTTGGCAATGTGTATAAGTTTATCTCTTTTCCTCATGTTTGACGGCTTTTATAGCCCATCTATTTCATTCTATATCAGTGTTGCCATATATACAGATTTCTCCGTATTTATACAGATTTTCGATGTGTAATACAGATTAGCACTGAATACAGATTTTTATACAGAATTTTCTAACTACACACGGCCCAACCGAAGGAAAGTCCGACCGCAGACTGCGGTTGCCGTCGGACTCCTACATGCGGACCGTCTGTGGCCAATATAAAAAAGAATAAAGCAAAATTATATGATTATGTGCCGTGTTACACACAATTATTAGTTAGTTTGTTGCAAATGTTTGAAATTTAATTCATTTTTGTTTTAATTCGCCATGTTTTCAATTTTACTACGTGCAGTATGTACATATCCACATACTTAAACAAAACGTCAATTTTATTGTTTTCTTTATATTTTTAATATACGATAGTCAAACCAGCCTCCGTAGCATGACCACCAAAACACGATATGATATACCTACCGGTTTATCGCAGTGAACTGTCAAAACACAATACATGTTTATAGTAGGTATTTTGACAGTTCACCGCGATAAAACGCTTTATCATAATTATCGTGTTTTAGTGTTCATGCTACGGCTATCACTTTACTTCATAGCGCTTATTTTTCAAAAGAAACAATGATGATAATTTTCTATTTTGTTTTTGGGATTAATATAACTGTTTTGCATTACAACAAAACAGATATTATGTGTGTGAGAAAACACACAGCGTTGGTTGAAGAAGCATCCATAGATTTTACCGTCTTAAGTATTAAATTAAGGAACTTACCAGAATTATTCCTAGGTATCAAGAATTTTTCTTTCACTCACCAAGGCTGCATGTACTCCATTCCCTTTTACATGTAGCTCAGTAGTGACATATACCAGCTGTCACTGTCATAGTCTTCAATAAACACCTGAGGCGCGTTCAGCGCCTCTGGGTGTAGTTGTCCGGTTGTTTTTTAACTCGCTCAAAGGCGTTGAACGGATTGCAGCAACCAAATCTTTTATCTCCCTCTTTCACATGATTTTTTATTTCTCTCTCTTTCTAGTAGATGACATTATAGAATATGGCCGCCAATATCATCCAATCACGTAAGAGTATTTCAGTCATAAACGTCAGAGCGTTTTACAACCATCAAATTCGATGGTTGTTCGGTTGTAACTCGCGCCGACACTCAAAGGTCTTGAACGGGCCGGTTGTTTCACCCGGTTGTCACGCTCGAAGGCATTGAACGGGGTTAGAGCGAAAAGTTGTACTTCGCGCGAAGGCCCTGAACGCGCCTCTGCAAGCCCTTGCTCAACGCTGTGTGTTTTCTCACACACATAATATCTGTTTTGTTGTAATGCAAAACAGTTATATTATATGTGTATCTAAAACACACAGCGTTGGTTGAAGATCTGTTTGATATCTGCTGGTGAAAGAAATTCTACAAATGCTATGTGAAATCTCAATAATAAATAATATAGACATCATAACTTGAAATCAAATCAATTATATTCCTTTACAAATCAACAAAAATAATTAAATTAGGAAATATATAAAAAGTATAGGGTCAACAAATTTTGGTTATATACACTATTGTCTTTCCTTTTTACTTCCTTATAATAAATTTATAAAAGGTCTAGGCATTCTTCTAGATAGATCTGTTCATAATATCCTCAATAATAGCTCTATTTTCTATCCAACCTTTAGATACTACTACAGAACAGTTACTGGCCATTCAAATCAGATTCTTATTTGATCCAGCCACCAATTATTGTTCTAATGACTGGTTTAACTACTCCAGCAATAGATATAAGTATCCAAGATCTGTTCACATTCCCTGTACTCTCAGTTAATGCATTATTTTTCTCACATGATGAAATGGACAATTGGACATATTAGATGGATCAGGTACTGTTTCATTGGCCACCCTGATTGTCTATTAGTAGCAATATCAGCCCATGAGCCAAACTTGGACCAAAAACATATTTCTTCTTAGGTTATCTATTCAGGTAGTTCTAAAAGAGTGAATACCCTTCTGCCAGGGGCCAAAAGTAATATTATCGCTGTTCTGATTCCACAATTATACTTCTATCTGAGTTTACAATTGGTGTCTCAATTTATTAATAATTAATTCTCAATTAACCAATCAAAAAGTATCTTGGTATCCTAAATTGAGCTTTTATTGTCTGTAGTCTAGCTAGCGGACCCATTTATTTATTTTTTATCTTGTCAATGTTAGTTGCACAGTAATATTATATGTATATAGCTGACTTGTGTAAAAGTCTGATATGATATGACAGCTTGTCCTCTAAATAAAATTTTGCTAAAAATCTAGCTAGATCTTGACCCTGAGGTGATTTATGGTCAATATCTGTATGTTGCACCAATCAGTCCACCTCCTGCTTGGGGCCTTGTAAGTTGCCACTGTTGAGTCACGGCAACTATTTGTAAGCAGTTTCCTTTCCTGCGTTGACCTGTGAGCTATCTATACTAAATAGCCTCAATTTTCTAAGCAAACAAAACTTCTGTGTCTTCTTGTTCATTGTGCAATCTATTTCAGCAGATTTTTTTTTTTTATCAGTTCCTCTAGAGCTCTTGTCTCAGTTTTACCAGCCAAAAAACCCTGAAACCACTGAGGTGCTATCAGACTGAAGGTTACCTGAGCTGTGTTGTGGTGCCTCAGTACTCTGGGATTTAAGTTGGGCATTGAAACCTCCAGGCCAAGCTGAACCGCTAAAGACGACTTAATGGGTCGCAAAATAGCGCGGAGTCTCTGCAATCCCAGGTTATGCAGGCTCAGGTTACGTGGCACAACTGCGCAACGTGATGCGAACAAGTCAACATCTGGCTTGCCCCACTTTTTAAATATAGGCTCCAAGGCCTGGGGCAACAAATGCCATTCCTGCGCCGCTGGTCAGGCTGCGCTTTTTCGAGACGCGAACAATTCGACATGTGGCACACCCCATCTTTCGAATAAAGCCTCCGAGGCCTGGGGCAACAAGTACCATTCCCACACTGGTTGGACTGCGCTTCTTCGAGACGCAAACAAGTCGACATCTGCCATGCCCCACTTTTTGAATATAGCCTCCGAGGCCTGGGGCAACAAGTACCATTCCGGCACTGGTTGGACTGCGCTTCTTCAAGACACAAATAAGTCGACATCTGCCCTACCCCACATTTTGAATATAGCCTCCGAGGCTTGGGGCAACAAGTGCTATTCCAGCACTGGTTAGTTTCTGGACAAGCGGCCGGCAATGCCTGTACCTCCCCGAGAGATACGCCGCTAAGTGTGGTATTAAATTTGTTCGATCATCCCTAACAATTTCATTGCTAATTCAAGCAAGGTGAGCAATAGCTTGGAATGTGTGCTACAAACGTTCTGTTGTACAACTGTAAAAGTTTTGGCAGCTGACTGCTTATAACATGTGTACACAGCAAATATCCCTTTTAGGTTTGGGTGCCAACACTTTGTCTTTGAAACCATGTTTCTGATAAATCCGACTCGCCGTTGAGTTTTGTGACTCAGACCACGACTAACTTTTCTTTTTTTTTTTTTTTTTTAATATAAGTTACAACTCCCCTGTACAGTGGGGTGGGATTATACTGTAATCAACTGACTGATCTTAGCCACCAGCTCAGAACCTGGTACCTAACCCTAGGTAAGATTTATTTCATTCTGAGGTGGTGCTGCCTGAAACGTCTGAGAAACATCTATGTATGACGACAATAGGCGCCCTTTCAGAGTTGTTAAGCTTGAAAAATTCAGTAAACTTAATTTGCTTTATATCTGTTGTAAGATAGCTTGTCTTTTGTTGAGAATCTAGGTTATTGCTAGCTTTATTCTTGTGGCTTTGTTTATATAGCAAGGCCATTGTTCTTTCCTGAGTATCTCAGCGGAGACTCAGGTACTCTATTGATTGGTAAGGTTCTAATACTGACTTTTTGTAACTTATATGTCAACCTAGCATCTCCAGTATATTTAATGTCGCAGATATTCTGCAATCCAATCTGATACCGCAACAAAAATCCGGCAGCTGAAGCTGGCCAAATGGAAAGGATATTCATTCCTGTAAATCTATTTTAACCAACCAGTGATTGTCCTACAGAAAGTCTACAATATCTCTCTGAGAAATTAGTTGAAAGGTATTGTTGTAACATTCCTGTTCAATACCCCTAAATCAAAAATTGGCCATATTCCTCCATCTGGCTTTTTTTTTTTTTAATATATATTTATTTTATATATAATTTTTTAAAGATATCCCATTCTTACTTTTGTTAGTACTTCTGAAATGCATTTCTCCTTTAGACTGTAAATTACCAGATTCATCTGCGAAGAAGTTTTTATACAATATTTGTGAAAACTGAATCTGCTTAGATGACAAGAAGTAGTTTCTGTTTGCCTGGAATTTGGCTGTTGGTTATTATTTTCCTGTTAAAAGAATTTGCACCTAACTGCTTCCAAGCATTAGCTAAAAATTATTTTTGTCTGATGTTAGATTAGAAATGTCTTGTGCTTGGTTGCTAAATGGGCTAAAATTACTGGTTCTCAGGAGAATATCTACCCTCCTTGACAACTCTTTATCTTTCTTTGTTCAGTCGTATTTTCTGAAGCATGAGCATGACATAGCTGAAAGCTCTTGGAACCTGCCTGAGTCTTGTTTCTCAATTATGTGGGAGTGTATAACCACATGTGGAAACCATCTAATGATTGGATAATAGGCTGTAAAGCCGCCCAACTAAACAAGTTCATGCCTTAATGAAATAGAATAGAAAACATTTATGTTGAATAAACATGTTTTGAGGGATGACTTTAAATTCATCTCTCTTTTAAAATTCTTTCTCTTCTTATTTCAATACATTCACTACAACTCCCACCTATTATCTGAAACTTTATGCAAAGGAGAGCCTGGACCAAGCAAGGTCCATTTGATCAAATAAGGATTTAACTCACACGGATTAACTGCTGCCCAGTTTACTAGAATTTGTAAAAACTGTCTTAGTGATTTACATTGCTCTAAATCAGCATTTGTTAGGCCGGTTTACATATTTTCTGCAGAAGCTAAATAGTCCCTAATTTATTAAAATAACATCTCATTAACTTTAAACAGTAGACACCTGAGGTGTTTTCAGAATAACCTCTTAATGAACATTATCCACAAATGCCTTTCAATGACTGTTATTCAAAATGCTGTAACTTATTAACCTTTAAATCTCGCTTCTCTCTGGCAGAACGGATAACCTTTTTATCATCCTACTCATTGTATATCTCACCTGTTTTTTTTTTTTTTATGGTGTACCTACCCTGATCTCACTTTGAGTATTAGGTATTAATGAAGAACTGGGCAGTAGGCAAGATATTGATGGTATGTTGGGGTTAGAACTAACGTACTGCGGTAATCTTTTTAGATACTTATTTCGAAATGTAAGTAGGTACCTAATTCGATTTACCAAGGCCGAGATTCGTGGATCTTCTTGTCTGTGAGTCCGCTTTCTCCTATTATTTGGAGATAGTGAAACGAAACTCTGTTCGTCTTCCGAAGAGGAAGAAATTTTGTCAATACTAGCACTACAAGAAACAAGCACTTCCTCCGAAGCAGCGGCATTCGAGTTCCGAACATTAAGATCCACAATCTCTTTTCACAATTTATTTTGTTAAATAACAACTTACCCCGATACTGCTCATCACTATTTTTACTGTTTTAAATAGTAAAATAGAGCAATTGAAAAATTTTGTGCGTAATCGCGGCAAAATCTACAAACGCTATGACAGTGACAGCAGACCCCCTAGACAAGATGCCTTTCGATAATCGCTAACGCAATCGCTAAATGGACAATGTATGAGATTTGACAATTGCGCTCGAAAGCTAAGCGACAGCTTATGTCAAATCGCATACATTTTCTTTCTAGCGATTGCGTTAGCGATTATCGAAAAACGTCTTGTCTAGGGGGGCTGGTATATGTCACTACAGAGGCGCGTTCAGCGCCTCTGGGTGTAGTTGTCTGGTTGTTTTTTAACTCGCTCAAAGGCGTTGAACGGATTGCAGCAACCAAATCTTTTATCTCCCTCTTTCACATGATTTTTTATTTCTCACTCTTTCTAGTAGATGACATTATAGAATATGGCCGCCAATATCATCCAATCACGTAAGAGTATTTCAGTCATAAACGTCAGAGCGTTTTACAACCATCAAATTCGATGGTTGTTCGGTTGTAACTCGCGCCGACACTCAAAGGTCTTGAACGGGCGGTTGTTTCACCCGGTTGTCACGCTCGAAGGCATTGAACGGGGTTAGAGCGAAAAGTTGTACTTCGCGCGAAGGCCCTGAACGCGCCTCTGAGCTACATGTAAAAGGGAATGGAGTACATGCAGCCTTGGTGAGTGAATGAAAAATTCTTGATACATAGGAATAATTCTGGTAAGTTCCTTAATTTAATACTTAAGACGGTAAAATCTATGGATGCTTCTTCAACCAACGCTGTGTGTTTTAGATACACATATAATATTCAATTTTGGTTAACTTGATTAAACAGATTTTAAGTTAAAATAACATACAGATTTAATACAGATTTAGCAGATTTTCCTACAGATAAAAGGTTCAAGGCATCTGGCAACACTGTTCTATATCTATGGGGCTATTGAATCAGTAGGTAGGTTATGTTGTGACTTTGGTCGGATTCGCGATATTATCACTTTTATCGTTTTACGGACCGCAGGGTCTGTGAACGTACCGTACCCCTAATCTGTGGTGTCGCCATTTTGAACTTGCCTATTTTGAGTACCTAGATATTTGGCTTTTTTCGATTAAATTATATATGTCGTGGCGTTAATTTTCCTGAAAGTATTTGTTGATCTGTAATTATGTCTAAGACTACAAATAGTTTTAACGAAGACTTATTTGATTATATAAAAGTTAGTGAAGATGAAGACGAAACAAATGCTGTGGAAATACCTTGTGAATTAGATGGCACTCTGTTGCTCTCAACACTAGTAGCGCAATTCCCAGGTGCTTCCGGATTAAAATATCGGCATCCTGAAAGTAAAAGTGTACGTGGAATTCGTCTGAGTGATAGTAAACTGCATCCCCCTGGTGAATATGGCTGGGGTAAACACTTATACGTCTGCGTGTTTCCAAAAGAAAACAAACGTAAAATGGAAGATGTTTCGCCAGAAAACTCAGCAGCCAAAACAAAGAGATTAGAGAAAAAATTAACTTGCTCTGATTTAATTTGCCTTGGCTTACCTTGGAAAACCACAGAAGAATCAATCAAACAATATTTTGAACAGTTTGGTGAAGTAGTCATGGTTCAATTGAAGAGAGACAAAAACGGTTCTTTTAAAGGATTTGGTTTCATACGTTTTGCTACCTACGCCTCACAAATGAGAGCTCTTGCTCAGAGACATAATATAGATGGACGGTGGGTAGATGTACGTATCCCTAATTCTAAGGAGGGTGTTGTGCCTCAAATGCCATGTAAAGTCTTTGTCGGGAGATGTACTGAAGATATGACAGCTGAAGATCTCAGAGATTATTTCTCAAAATTTGGGGAAGTGACAGATGTTTTTGTACCGAGGCCATTTAGAGCCTTTGGCTTTGTTACATTTTTGGATCCTGAAGTTGCACAAAATCTTTGTGGTGAAGATCATGTTATTAAAGGTGCATCTGTATCTGTTTCAAGTGCTGCACCAAAGATAAAAAGTAAATCCAATCAACTCTGGAAAGATGAATCATATGGTAGTAATAATTGGGACGGCCCTAGATCCAGCTCTTCAAGCCAAAATAACAGTAATATTGATTCTCTGAATATGCAAAATTTAGGCATCAATCCTAATGGTGGACCCCCAGCTAATTTTAATTTGCCAATTAGTCTTGTTGCTGCAGCATTGAATCAGGCTGGTTGGGGAAGCTTTTTAGGAGGTCCTGGAGGCAACCAGGGTCCAAACTGGCAAGGACATCCACAAGGGGGATCAGGTAAAAATTGGAATAACAACCAACATTGGGGACACAGTGGACCACCACCAGCATGGAATCAGGGTGGAAATCAAGGTTGGAATGGGACCTCCAGTAATAGTGGCAGTGGGAAGGGGGGAAATTGGAACCAAGGACATAATTGGTCTAATGGCCAAGGAGGATGGAGTGGCACTAGCTCCGGATCCAGTAATGGATGGAACAACAAACCCCAGACATGAGGTGAGACAATGATGGGTGTTGTCTTAATAGGGATGTGTATTAAGTTTATGATTCAATTTGAGTTTTAAGTAAAAATATTCAATTTATTAAAATGTCATGTTTTAGGAGCTGTTATAGCTCGAGGCATAGTTTTATTTTAAAAAAGCACAGATCATTTTATAAAATGGAGCATCAGCAATCTAGCTCCAAACATTTATATAAGAATGTTTATAATATCGAATATTTTGTCTGTCTTATGTTTTCTAGTGAGAGCATTCTGCTATTATTGAAGTTGTATTAGATGTAAGGTGACTAGAAGTGTGTAATATTGTGATGTGGTGTGTAAGCTTTCAAAATAAATAAGTACCTATGTTATCTGAGATGGATGTTTTTATTTGAAGTTAAAGATTGAAAAGTATCTTAAATTTTTGAGTATATTGGAGTACACACAAACAAGGGAAATTCTCTGTGACTTGAGTATGAAAGAAATTTATGGGATTATGAGTGCAACTTTACATAAGGTTGTTTTTTGAGAAAGGTACACTGATGTTGTATGGTCTGCAGATTGTGTATGAATCTGTTCATATTTTTGTGACAGACTAGTGTACTCCTGGTGCAAGTGGGTAAGGATATCGACAGTACAGGGTGAGCAGTGCAATTATGGTGTGAATAACATATACAACTGAGTTTATTGAATGAATTATGTATTTATTCTTTCTGTGCAGTAGCAATGTGGAAAAAGATCAATGCTTATCAAGAGTGCAAATGGAGGAGTATGAATAAGTATGTGGTAATTAATATATTATTATCATTTTAAATTATTTACTAGAAGTTTAGGGCATTGTGATTATTGCTCTTTAGACTACCTGGGGAAGGACATTCACCTCACTGACAACTATAGCCTAAAAAGGTGCATCGTGTTCGAAAGCTTGGCAAAAGCTTTGGTTTGCAACTTAAAATTACTGTTCATCATCATTTCAGCCAAGAGACGCCCACTGCTGGAGATAGACCTCCCCCAGGGATCTTCTAACCTATCGGTCCTGCGCCTCCCGCATCCAGCGGCTTCCCACGACCTTCACCAGATCATCAGTCCACCTTGTGGGGGGCCTACCAATGCTACGTCTCCCGGTACATGGGAGACTCATGCTTAATGACTCTTGCTTCACAGATAAATCATACGAAGTTTCCTAGTGGCTACTTTCTTGTCTGTTTCACTGAAATTGTTCAAAATACTTAGAATTTTACTAGTCAACAATTGATTTTATCATTAAAATATAAAGAATAAAAAAAAAAAAATCATTAAAATAGGAAAAATTTTGAAGTTGAAAGCACAACATAATACATCAAAAACGGTTTTGACGATTTGTTTTAATTCAAAATTATAAAGAAAACACTGAATGAAGTGTATGTATAAGATGATCCTGTTTTCAAGGCATAAACATTGTATTTTCATATCTTATTCCTAAAGCTTATTAAGTCTCTCAGAGAAAAAAGAAAGATGTTCTTTGCTTGCAAGTATGTACTTACTAATTGGCACTTTTTGAATAGAGAAAAATATTTCGTATGTACTATTTAACTAGTTAGTAGGCAGTAACATGAATAGAAAAAAAATCTCAAGTTATAACTGGTACCTATTAAGATTTGTAAGAACAAGAAAAATAGATATTAATTGACTAGCTTTCCGCCCGCGTCTTCGTCCGTGTTATTTTTGTTTTCCCGTGGGAATTTTATATTTTCCCGTAGAAAAATTACCCTATGTCCTTCCCCTGGTCTCGAACTATCCCTATACCAACTTTCATCAATATCGGTTTAGTAGTTTCGAAGCCTATTCAATACAAACAATCAAATATTTCCTCTTTATAATATTAGTATAGTAAAGAAAATTGTTGAAAGGGAATTATGCCTGACTGTTAGAAAGCTTAGAAATATATGTATTACTAATAGCTCTATCAGCATATTAACGGAATATTTTTTGACATAAACTGAGCTTTTTGTTACAAAGTTTTGTGCAACAAGTTTCATCAATCATCCCTGAGATTTTTATCACTTTTGAAAATAAATCACTTCCAAAGAGAGCAGCTAGTGTTCCTTGTATATTACAATAAAAATATATTCATGTGCAGTACATTACAAACCATAGCCCAAATTGAAAAACTAAAACTATTGTATTGTAGTGGGCTCCCTTTTCCACATTTAGACTTTTATTCGGTCCATTATGCGTGTGGGATGGCCGGTTATTCTAACCAGCCCAGCTCCTTCCAGAAGCACAGAAGTCTCCTGGGACGTTCACAGGCTTCTAGGAGTGACCTCGGATTGCCAAGGATTTCTGCCTGTTGTGTAGCAACGCCCATGCATTCCAGGATTACATGGGCAGCTGATTCTTTAGCGTCTAAACATCCTCTGCACAAGGGACTGTCAGTTACGCCTAGTAGATGTAAATGTTTGTTGAGTGTGTTGTGTCCTGTTAGAGAGCCTACCACTGTTCTTAGTTCTAGTCGGTTTAAGTAGAGCAGTCTATAGGTCAGTTGCGGTGTAAGTGCAGGTATCGCTTCTTTGGACTGTCTACATGTTGAGGTATTTGCCCATCGGGCATTATGTTTGTTTTGGGTATATTGCCGTGTCCATGTTTTCAGCTGACTAAAAGGGATCGGCAGCTGTGGCACAGGACCAGCCACAGCATCATTACTCAACGATCCACTGTGTCCGTTAATCCACTGAAGCTGTCTGTTGTGTGAAGCTCCAGTGCTTCATGGCATTCGTTTATAAGACGGGATGCGATGATGCCACTTCCCAGCGCTTGTAGTACAGCCATGCTGTCGGTAATAATTCGAATGTTAAAATAATTCTTTATACATCTTCTCACGACTGGGTTGACAGCTTGTGTGATAGTGACAGTCTCACATTGGAATATTGAGTTTACATCGCCCAGAGCTATTGATATGTTGATATTAAGATCCATTGTGAATACCCCTACGCCTGTGCCCTTTTCAGTTTTCGAGCCATCCGTGTATATACGGACTTCGTCGATTCTGGATTGATCTTGTTTGTGCTCTGAGAGCTATATATTGTATTTCCTATCGAAAACATGCCTTTTAGGGAGCCTATCACATGATGCCGCTATTAGGAGCTGATAGTCGATCAACCTGTTCCATAACATGATGTGAATCCCCATGATGGTGATGCCACATTCCTAAATGTTTTAATCTGATAGCTGCCATCGATGCCTCTTGTTGGATGTGCAAATCAAGAGGGGGCAATCCCAGTATCACTTCTGTAGCAGCGGTTGGAGTAGTCTGCATACAGCCAGTAACTGCTGAGCAGGCTAGCCTCTGGAAAGATTGCAATTTTTTGATGACGGTACTGAGTTCGGTCCTGGGCCATCATACTATTGCACCGTAAGTCACAATCGGTCGTATAACAGAAGTATATAGCCATAGTGTTATCTTCGGCGAAAGACCCCATGTTTTTCCAAGTAGTCTCCTACATTGCCAGAAGATTGTGCAGGCTTTGTTTAATTTGTGGTCTAGATGCTTATTCCATAACAGTTTACTGTCAAGTATAACGCCCAAGCACTTGACTTCATTCAAAAGGGAAAGCTCGGTTTCAAACAGTTTAGGTAACCTTAGGTTTCCTACGTTTCGTTTGTTTGTGAACATAATAAGCTCCGTTTTAGAGGGGTTCACTGTTAATTCATGGTCAGTGCACCACTGTTCCACTATCTTTAGAGCAGACCTCATGAGATCACATAGGATGCTCTCGAAAGGCCCGGATACTAAGAGTTAAGTCATCAGCATAGCCCACCGTATACAGACCTTTATTGTTTAGTCTGCACAAGAGTTCATCCACAACAATATTCCAAAGAAGTGGTGATAACACTCCACCCTGTGGACAACCCCTGGCTACCACAGCTCTTGTTGTGGTATTGACGGTGAATTGTATAGCCCTGTATCTCAGCATGCTATCGATCCATCCTGCAATTGTAGTATCAACACCATGCTTAGTCAGAGCAAATGCTATGCTGTTTAATTTTGTTTTATCGGGGGATTACTCTCTGTCACACCATTCTGTCACACCAGTGTGACACAGAAGAATTTTTGTCCTGATAGTCACACCAGTGTGACAGAGAAGAATTTTATTCCTCACAGTCACACTATCATATTTTAACGACAAGGACAAGTATTGTTAACTTATTCAACCCCTTTCGACCCGTTAGATCCTGTTACCGTTAGTTCCAGTCAGTTCATCACGTGGGTTTCCCTAAGCGTCCACTAACCGGAATGTCCACCTTTTTTAAACGTTCACGTTTCCGGACCCTTCACTTAGGTGAACCGTTAAAAATTCAATAAAAATTGTGTGACATCACACGAGAGAGTGAGTGGATCGATCTCATTAAGAGTAACTTAGATCGTCCAGTCTGCAGCCTGCGCACGGCAGCTAAAGTGAGCAGACATGCGCAACGATGGCGAATCTTAGCGTCACTACCAATTTTTTTCCTGTACCTACTGATACTATTTCTAAGAACCGTGTCGTCCTTTTGAATAACCTTTCTTTTTACCAGAGGGAGAATCAGTACCAGAGTCGTCATGTACCTACTTGTAGGGGTAATAGATATGCAAGTCTTTCAGGAACCACTATGTATAGCCACTTACCATTAGGTGGGCATCCTGCTTAGTAACTCAACAGAAAGTGAAACTCAGTCGCTCCTACTCAAAGGTAGTTTCTCAAATTCGATGGTTCCAAGATATTCCGGATTTCCATACACGATCATTTCAAGCAAATGCTTTTACGAGAGAAATCATCAGAAGGTTTTAACTTTACCTTGCAAAACATCTTATGGTATTACGGGAGCACTTTACATTTCTGGGAGAATTATCAACCTCGAGAAAACATTTAGAAATTAATAAGGACACTTTTATAATTAATAATGAAATGCGTCTTTTACACAACTACAGCTACAGTTTTTATGAAGATTTTTTCGGGAAGCGGCAATATCATACTTGTTTCATGACTAGAGTTTCAAATTTGCAAGAAATGCAACAAAACAAAAATAAAAAGTGACTTCAAAAACACAGAAAAGTTAAAAATAATGGACCCGGCACCCGCACGGTGAATCCATGGAATGCTAAGTTATCGTCTCTCAAAATAGGTACAGACAATATCACATTTCTATATTGAAGTCGGTGCCAAATTTTGACATTCTAGGAGATCATAGTATCGTATCGATAGTTGAAGTATTAGACAAAGTGCCAATACGTGCCTGTTGTATTTAAAAAACCCTCTAACTCCTTAAAGTTAAGGATCCTTCCATCATCAGCGCGGTTCATGACTACCAGACGTAAACACTTGAATAGTCTGGGAAGAAACATGAAACACGTTGGACATACCTATAAAATGTATGGGTTTCCCTTGATTTTCCTAAGATCCTATCATCAGATCCTGACTTTGGTGACAATGGGACCACCCCAGGAGTATACTCTTTCGAATACAGAATTGGCGGCGTAATCGCGTAACATACACACAAAATAATAAACATAAGTACGCATCGAATTGTTAACCTCGTCCTTTTTTCAAGTCAGATAAAAATATTGAAAAAATCTTCATAAATAATCGGCGAAAATTGAATAATAATAATTTACATTCTTTTATAATAAACATAATAATATACATAGCGCAAACCCTCAGACACCCCAAGTGTCTGAGGGTTTGCGCTATTTTATTAACACTTTATTTTAACGAACTCGTCTGGACTACGTTAAATAGTATACTTACGTTAAGACTTAATAATATTTTCCGTTTTGTTTGAGTAATACTCGTATATAATGATTTGTTTGTACTATTATTTTTGTTTAATCATACGAGTAAATAGTGTGACTCTTAGTCTTAATAATTCTATTAGTTACTGCCTGTCACACCAGGCTACGCCAGGTAGTGTGACTGCCAGGAAAAAAATTCTCCTGTGTCACACTGGTGTGACAAAATGGTGTGACAGAGAGTAATCCCCCGTTTTATCGAAGGCGCCTTCAATGTCGACGAAAACACCTAGCGTTGTTTCTTAGATAGACGTTACTAAAAACTAAAACTTTAATTTACCAGAGAAAGACTGTACCTCATGGATACCTCTATCTTATTTATTTCTGCCACCAAGCAGCGGTGCATTACTATTTTCCAGTTTGAAGGGTAAGACAGGAAGTGAAATTACTTGGTACTGTGACTTGACATCCTATGTCACAAGTTGGCATAGACACCTTAACATAGGCGTAGCTATAACTTGTCGATGGGGGGGTGTCCAGATTGATGACTTTAATTTGCCTAATGTATAGGTACACTAAAAACTTTATTCTATGTAGTGTAAGTTCATTTACAATGGGCCGTGTCCGGACCTCAATCCCCCCCTTACTTATGCCAATGCACCTTAAGTCATATTCTTAGCTAAAGATATTTTAAACTTTTGTGTGGAAAGAAATTGTTTTAGCATTTGATAAAGTTTAACTTAAATTGTGATTTTGTTCTTTACAGATTAATCTAGTTTACGGCTGAATTCAACAGCACTTGAAACAATTGTGGATACTGGAAGGTGAAAAAAACTTGGGCGATAAAGTCCCTCAAACTTGAGGTGCCTTAAAGTGAGTATGAGGCTGATAAAAGAGCTGCTTACAACCACGAATATGAAACACCCACCAAGTAGTTTTTTCCTTTATTGGGATTTAGTATGAGTAATACGGCAGCAAGGCAGCCTACCTACCTATGCAGGACATCAATTATATTATTATCAGGGACACCGATTCTCTCTGAAAAATATATTGAATCGATTCAAATTGAAATTTGATAAATCAGTTCCCAATAAATGGAAGTTTTATCATACAGGGTGTAAGGGAACATGCGATCCAAACTAAGGCTATGTTATCTACTATAATAATGTAAATTTTATGCCATACACAATTTTTTTTAAATCAAATATTCCAAGATTTCATAATTTGCCAACGCGCAATGTAATACAATATCCGAAAAACTCGCTCTCGCCGTTACTAACAACCATAGACGAAGAATAATATAGACTGCCAATGTCATACAACTATAAGAAAGGTCCTATTCCCGCCTTATATCTAGATGGCGCTGACCTATAAGGTTGCTAACTTAAATTTTGTTGATAATTTATACTGAATCATGCCTGAAAATTAATAAAAAGTTGTTTTAATAATAGTAAATTACAAATAACTCTACAATATTCCGCCAGAACAATTTTAATCTTTATTGAAAAGTTTAAGCCTATTACACGGTTTCTACGGTTTCGCGCTAGATGGCGAATACAATTAAGCACGGTGCGGTCAGTGCGGTGCTTAGATTGTTATAATACTTTTTTACTAGATGGCGCTTAATTTAATGGATAATGTTACATTCAATAATATATATTTTTTTAATTCTTTCTGTGTATATTATAGGAATTGTAAATGATATCTCATGTACACAAATATTAAAAGAAGTAACAAAAAGTGTATTTTAAGCTGTAAAAAAAAGAAAAAATACACGCGGAGAAATTAACTTCGTTATACCCATTGATTTACCACCAAACGTAGATAGAGCACTTCATACAAAAACGAGCTTGAAATCTGTCACCTAATCGACTTTACATTTGTACGCTGTTAAATAGGTAGTTAAATATGTACACCCGAATTAAAATTACCATAAAGAAAGTACCGTATTTATCGAATTCAACCTTATTCTTTATTATTACCGCAACTATTTGAAGTACAACCGTGTGCAGTTACATCGTTTCATACCTAGCCACATAAATTTTGACGTTTTAGTAATTGCTCCAAGAAAATATCAACTTTATACTCTCAAACATAATGTTAAAAATTGCTTATCCAACGCATGGAAAAGAACTGCACGAGGCCCGATTGGGCAGTTCTTCACCGGCCCACTTTTCGAACGTTCATGCGTTATCTACGTTTGGTAGTAAATCAATGGTTATACCCGATGCTCCGATACATTTTAATTCTATCTTGATTCTATGCACGGTAGGTAGGTACCTAAACTTTTAGGTGCTGAGTTGCAAGGCTTCTAGTCTTTTTTTGGAATGCGTTCGGATTTATGTGCCGATCGGTTATTTTTAGAAGCGACCTACTTTTATTATTTTTGTCTAAATGATAAGTTGATGATATCTTTAAAAGACTTCATTTTTGTTGTTAATGATATTATGAGTTAAAACATTATTTCTTATATTTTTTATTAAATGAGGCACATCAAAAATTGAAACAAGTTTGCGTTCTTCACTATAGATTTTTTTTTTACAAAAAATAAAAACCGACTTCAAAAACACTGAAAAGTCTACAAATAGGTACAGACATCACACTTCTATATTGAAGTCGGTATCAAACGATGATCCAGAAAGTCTTAAAATTTGTCACCGACTTCAATATAGAAATGTGATGTTGTCTGTAACTATTCTTATATTATTTTAAACTTTTTAGTGTTTGTGAAGTCGGTTTTTATTTTTTGTAAAATATTTTTTATTTTTAACTTTTTAGTGAATAAAATCTTTTTAGTGAAACGAACCCTAAAATAATATAAAGGAAATTTGGGATTTCCCTCGATTTTCATGAGATCCCATCATCAGATCCTGACTTTAGTGATCTTGGGGCCACCCCAGGAGTATACCTACTCTATCGAATACAAAAGGAATTTTGAAAATCGGTCAAAACACGTTGGACACACCTAAAACTTTAAGGGATTCCCTCGATCTTTATGAATTCAATCATCAGATCCTAACCATGGGACCACCCTTGGAGTATCCTCTATCGAATAAAAAAAGAATCATCAAAATCGGTTCATAAACGACGAAGTTATCCGCGAACAAACATAACAAAAGCATATATACGGTCGAATTGAGAAACCTCCTCCTTTTTAGGGTTCCGTAGTAAACAAGGAACCCTTATAGATTCGTCATGTCTGTCTGTCTGTCCGCGCTTTTACTCAGAAACTATTAGTACTAGAAAGCTGTAATTTTGTGGGTAATGTATATTAATCATGCCAAAAAAGTGGTAGCAAAAAATATTGAAAAAAAAAAATTTTTTTGGGGTGGCTACTATACATAGTATAGTGGGAGTAACATTTTTTTCTCGACTAACCCATCGTGTGGGGTATTGCTGAATAGGTCTTTAAAAAACAATGTACGGTTCAGAATACCATTTTTCGATTTAGGGATTCGTTGATGAAATATTTGGTTTTAAAGTGCAAATTTTTCTTAGAGGTAAGTGTCCCCCCCCTCTAACTGCTAAACGGTTATACACTGTTATTTTTTTATCACCCTGGAAAATTTTAGGGACGCTTCAGGACACATCCATTATTATATAAAAAATAAAAAAAAGAAATAAAAATTTAAAAAAATAGAAGAAAATTAGATAAATCTCTAAAATGCTGCTCTTAACTAGTGCAGCATTCTTTGAATTTTTTTGGGAAATTAATATAAAATTAAGTATGGGAGTTATTTTTTTATTCATAGGTAATTTAAATCATTCTAATACCATGTCGTGAAGCGTCCCTTAAATTTTCCAGGGTGATAAAAAAATAACCGTTTATATGGACACGTGAAAAAAATTACAACAGTAGTATACAAGGTTATTTTTTAGTTATGACAAAAATGTGTGCTTGTTCAGACAAGCAAACTGAACAACTTTCACTATGGGACCAACTTCGAAATCGCAAAAAAAATCTGCTGTTTCATACATTTAGGTTCAGTGAATGTTGAACATTTGTATGAAACAGCTGATTTTTTTTTGCGATTTTTAAGTTGGTCCCATAGTGAAAGTGTTTCAGTTTGCTTGTCTGAACAAGCACACCAAATTTTTGTCATAACTAAAAAATCAACTTGTATAACGAAGTTTAAAGGAAAACTATCAGAGTTGAGTATTAAGTACAAACTAAAAAGTTATAGACGAAAAATTAGTACTGAATATAAATTTACGAACCAGGTGAAGTAACGTAAATATAAAATCATTGGAGCTTTAATCATAATAATAATTACTAATTTAATAGCAACGTGTTGTGAGGTGTGATGTGAGTGTGAACTCGAAGTTGGCATTTGCAACTACGGAACCCTACACTGCGCGTGGCCCGATACGGTTTTTTTAGAAGTCGGTTAATAAAGGGTTTATTTTTTGCCACTCCAAAATTTTTTAGTAGCTCAAAAATAAAGAAAAGAGTTTTTGTGTTTTGCAACGCAAACTTGCTTTATTTTACAACTGTTCTGCGCAAAGCTTTACTTACTATTTGCAAACTTTAACTTCTACATAAAAACGAAAGCCACTAATCACAGAACAATCATCTGTCAATACCAGGTAAAATTTAACGCTTTCTGGGGTTCACTCCTGTCAGGCGAAAATTACTCCACTTTGCTTCTCGAACGTTATCAATTACCTACCTTGTTCTCGAATGAGAGGGAATCAGGGTTGGATTCAGACCCTCACAAAATTATTGTCTATGGAAATGAAAAATATACTACTTGTCAAAAATTATACTACGTTCCGGTTTTTTTGGCGAAATGAGTCATTGGCAATGGCAAAATGGAGAGATTCAATCAGTGGCGTAAACCCCCCCCCCCCCCGGTCGAGTGCCGACTAAACGAAAAAAATTGTAAAACACTATGCATGGAATCCCCGGCTGGAGCTTGTCGCTGGCTGTTTCGATGGTGCCATACATATACATACAGAACATAACTTACTTATATTGTAGGGTAGATACTTTGATTATTTGTTAAATAATAAAAAGGAGAATGATCGAACCAAGAAAAGTTGTCAATCGAGCTGAGGGTAAAATTATGGTACGTTCGCGTAGTATCCTGGCATTACGATACTACATACTACACATCATCAAATAATGGTACAAATAGTATAATTATACTACGAAATCCAACCCTGGAGGGAATGTCTGGCAGAAAGTGTCAAAAATGTATATAGCGCCATCTATCGTGCTCTTGTATAACTACATAAATCTATGTAATCACTGCTGTGCACCCTAGGAGCGTGTGTGCTTTGTTGCTTTTAGAAATATCGACAAATTTTGGATTTGATACAGCTCGCTCCATCTATTGCTCGTGGTTATAACTAATTTTAGAAATGTTAGACATTGACAATCCTTTCTTTATATCATCCTTGCTAACAACTAAACACGCACCGCGCGAAATAAACGGCCGCGGCTGGCGTTCGGCTCAAAAAATAATCGCCTGGTCAATCGTAGATACATTACCCTAATTCCTATTTGAAAATGACTATAAAAGTCACCTACCTTTTTAAGAATTTCTTCTTATGAGGTGCGGTTCAAATTGCGCTCCATCCAACTGCACGCAAACACGAGCCCGTCGCAGCATGTCTTCGTGGAGGCGCGGCATCAGCGTGCTGTCCTCGGCGCAGTCCGTACGGAGTCCGTCGAACACTCTTATAATGCGAGATCGCATCTCCTCTGCACTATCACATTCACGATCAAAAACCCTTTCTTTAACATAGCCCCATAAAAAAAAGTCCAATGGGGTTAAGTCAGGAGAGCGAGGTGGCCAGGCTTGTGGCCCTAACCTTCCAATCCATCGATGGGCAAACAGTTCACTCAAACGGTCTCGAACGGGTCGTATAACATGCGGCGGAGCACCATCGTGCTGGAACCATGCTCTGCGATATTCGGCCAGCGACATTTCATCCAGCATGTCGACTAGTTGCTGGTTAATAAATTCTAAATATCGCGATCCGTCGAGACGTTGCGGCAAAAATACGGGGCCAAGAATTTTATTCCTAAAAATACCAGCCCATACGTTTACAGACCACCGAGTTTGATGCCCGGTTTGCTGTGTAACGTATGGGTTGGTTTCAGCCCACACGTGTGCATTCCTGCGATTCCATAGCCCGTTTCGCGTGAATGTGGATTCATCTGTCCAAACGACATGTTGCACGAACCCGGGCTCCCGCACTTGTTGGTCAAGTAGCCATCGACAAAACGTTACACGACGATCACGATCTCCTACTTGCAATGCTTGCACCTTATGTATTTTATACGGCCGCATTCCTCTTCGCTTTAAAATTTTGTGCACTGTCCAATGAGAGATTGTTGGTCCTCCCCCGCGCCGCATTAGCCTCGCAACTGAGCGTGTACCTAGGCGAGGATTCTGGCGAATAATGTTCATCACGCGGTTTTCGGTCCTCGATTCCAATGGTGGTCCGCCACCACTCCCAGAAGCTACTACCGGGGCTATGGGTTGGTTTTCCAGGACACGTTGATATGCCGCAGTAATTATTCGGCCATGAGTAGGGTGCCGAAGATACCTATTGCGGTAAATCCTTAAGGCACGAGTAGCGTTGCCCCCAGCTTCACCAAGGTACATTAACATTGCTCCGTATTCACGAGCACTGTAGCCGTAATTGGACATTTCGCTAATTTAAATTAAATACACTTAATCACTAAACACACACACACACACAAACACACACACTTAACACACAGGCTTGAGAAGGAAAACAATATTAACAATACAGCTATCGTAATTGCGAATATGAACCGCGCACGTGCATTCGCTCGAAGTTCGTAACGCACTGAATTTAGGCTTTCGGCTCGCTTTGTAAACTGTGTGGCTGCGCCGCCGCCGCAAAGTCGCTTGCCGCCCCTATTCAGCCGTAGTACAGAGTACAAGATAGTAACAGAATACGCATTTTAAGGCAACAATTGGGCTTATTGATACATTTTTCTGCACGTTGTAAACAAAAAGCAACCGATATTAACGTTCTTAAGATTTTATTGAAAATTGAATTGCTGGGTGTGTTATTAATTTACCCACTGATATTTATTTTTATTTCTCTACTTCCAAACTATGTATGCAAAGATAAGTGAAGCGAATTATTTCAATCTAAAACTACGCACGCAATCAGTTCCTAAAGAAACAAATTGACTGATGACCAGACCACCGAGTGTGCTCGGTGGACCAGACTCTTTTTATTGGGTACCCATTAAGCATCCATCTAAAACTATCCGTTCTCTGTGTTCGATTCCTAGGTAGCTGCTGTATGTAGCTTTGCCGCCGAAAAGACGTCGAATACCTACTATTATTACCTTTGCGTAAGTATACTTTGTGCCGTTTTATTAGTTAGATGCAGAGATTTAAATCTCTGGTTAGATGTAGTTTTCTCTTAAAATAAAAAGAATTTAATTGAATTTTGATAAAGACGATACTGCTTTAATGCCATGCGATTCGATTTTATATTGAAAAATTTTGTATGATTAAAAGAACTATTACAAGTTGTCAGATATCACACAAATTACTCAAATGTGCATACAATTACTACCTATGTAACTGTTTGTCCGCGTTAGTGTTATTTCACACACCAAAACTCGCAAAGACGTAGACCAGGTAATCTTTAGCATTGACGTATACCCACCCACAATGGATTTAAAAACTATGAATTGTAGGTATGCTAAAGTTGCGACCTAGGTTTTAAGCACCGATTACACTTCACGATCCATCGGGAGTTAGGGCCCTAGCTAGTGTGGTCAAATCGCTGTTAGGGAGTTAGGGTCCCGATATCGTGCGATCGTGGTTGCCCGATCGCCCTAACTCCCTAGTTAGGGCGTAAGTCGGGAGATGTAATGTAATCGCTGTTAGGGCGCTCAGTCGCCGCACAGCGCTCGATGTGAGCGGATTGTTGCTGTGTATCGAAAGCGAAATTGGCCTCGCGTGCCAAGAAAATGTCGTCCAAAAAAGAAAAATCTGGTTTAATGAATGTTCTGGACATGTATAAAGCTATACCAAATTTATTTCTCGTCGCTAAAAATTTTAGAGTCACTGCTAATCGTTGTTTAGCACCTACACTTTCTCTAAATAATGTGTCATGTTTCTGAATATAATTATTATTATACTGTCACTTAATTTAAAATATGTCCAAATTGTGCAGAATTTATTCGTAAACAATTTTTGAAATTCTGGCTTTATGAATATAAAATGTTCATATTGCATAGTTTAATTTTATTTTAATTATTTTTTATTTATTTACATCGCCTCAAATTTTTTATCTATCTATCGCATTACACAAAAACATGAGACTCATATAGGTCAGGATTGGTCTATGCATCTTCGACTTTAAATCTGTATGGCAGGGATCCTGGTGTAGAGCGTTATTTTTTCATAAATTTGTTATTTTTTCATGTTTTTTTGTTTATTTTAATAATTTGTTATTTTATTATTATTTTTTATTAATTACTTGTTTTTTATTTATAATTTTGTTTTTAGAAGAAAAAGAGTTATGTTAAGAATAAAAAAGCGATTTTTAATCGAATAATTTTCAGTTACTTAAATGCCTACCATACGAAAAAAAGTGTCACTTGCATCGTAGTTTTATAAAAGCACACAGTGATTCTCTTTTTATTTTATTTTTTCACATTTACACCCGCAGTTGCGACAAGGGCGATACCATTTTTTTCATATTTGGAGAGTGCAGGAGCCATCCTTCCAACACCACGTTCGGTTGCCTACTGAGTTAAGGTGCGTCCCCACTAGGGCCGCGCGGCTCACGAGGCCTAGCCGCGAGACTAAGCCTCGTGAGTGTGGATGTAAAGCGAGGCCCAAGTCGCGCGGCCCAGCACAGCCGCGCGGCCGGTCAGTGTGACTATCTCAAAAACGGCAAACCTGCCCGACTTGTTTAAAATCTACCAAACGCGACTCACGATAATGCCAAAAATATGCCATCTTCTCTCAGAACAATAACTAAAGTGTAAAAATATAATTTGTGAAGTAAACTCGAGGACACGCACACTGTGACGGGCCGCAGCGGGGCGGATCGAGCCGCATAGCACGCAACCACTATTAGCGGCGGAATATGCTGCCCGCTGCGCCCCGGCATAGTACTCGATAGCTCATATAAAATACATACGAGCGATTCGAACTGATTTTTGCGCTGCGACCCGACCCGTTGCGCCCCCTCACAGTATACGCTAACTTTTAAACGATCTTGTTACAAAACCTCTGGTCTAAACCTGCGGTCCTACCGCTGAACTCATAGCGATTAACGATGGCGATAGCGAGTGACTCGCTATCTTTTTAATTTTACGAGTTTGCTATGATAAGCGGTGGCCCTACCGCCTAATTCCCTCGTTATAATTTTAGCTCTCTTATATTGTGATTTCGTACCGCCTATCATAGCTTTTGAAATTTAAACGATAGCGAGTAACTCGCTATCGCCATCGTTAATCACTATTAGTTAGGTGGTAGGGCCGCTGGTCTAAAGTTAGTCTTGGTTTAAACCTAGTGCGCTTTCACTTGTGTTGATACTCGTAGATTGAGACAACGTCAACTTGGTCCTAGTTTCAACCAGGACTAAGTTCAGACCATGTTTATTTTCTAATAAGACAAAAGAAGTTTAAACGTATACACTTTGTGATATTTTAAAGAAATAGACAAAATTATGACTTCTGTAAAAGGCTGTAACTTGTAACAAGCATTGACTGAAGTATTACGGAACCAAAATGCGTACCAAGACGACTTGACAAGTTATAATATTCGACATTTAACGCTTTAAAAGTCGGCTACATAAAGGTAACCAAAAGTAGGTAGGTACTGTATTCCGTAAGTCAACTTTAAATTGAACTTACCATTCTGCCAGCTGTTCGCAGATATTCTGCTATTATACAAGGTTATTTTTTAGTTGTGATAAAAATTTTGTGTGCTTGTTCAGACAAGCAAACTGAACAACTTTCACTATGGGACCAACTTCGAAATCGAAAAAAAATCAGCTGTTCCATACATTTAGGTTCAGTGAATGTTGAACATTTGTATGCAACAGCTGATTTTTTTTGCGATTTTTAAGTTGGTCCCATAGTAAAAGTTGTTCAGTTTGCTTGTCTGAACAAGCACACAAAATTTTTGTCATAACTAAAAAATAAACTTGTATATGTTATGATTCATTATTATCTATACATCTATACAAATAAATAAAATTGAAGTGTCTGTTTGTAATATCAAAATAACAAGTTTCTACTAAATGGGTATGAATGTATATCGGGTACCAATAATAAACACCATTTTAAAAAATTTTGTCTGTCTATCTGTCTGTCTGTTTGTTCCCGCTAATCTCCGGAACGGCTGGACCGATTTTGACGGGACTTTCACTAATAGATAGCTAATTATAATAGGTATAACATAGGCTACTTTTTATCAACTTCAACAAAAGTTACTATTCCGTGCGGACGAAGTCGCGGGCACATCATCATCACAGCTCATATACGTCCCCACCGAGGGGTTCGAGCCTACCCTATGTTAGGGTGATTAGGCCTTAGTCAACCACGCTGGCCCAGTGCGGATTGGTCGACTTCACATACATCATTGAATTTCTTCGCAGATGTATGCAGGTTGCCTCACGATGTTTTCCTTCACCGTAGGAGCGTCAGACAAATGTACATATGAAATTCGAAACGAAAAACACATTGGTACATGGCGGGTCTCGAACCCCGACCCCCCGATTGGAAGGCAAGTGCCGAGTCCACAGCGCCACCGACGCTCTACGCAGTCGCGGGCACAGCTAGTTACAAATAAATGTGAACATTATTGCTACCGCCACTATTATACGACTACTGTCATCTCCTCGCGATAGAACAAATAACAAATAATTGGACAATAAATACAAAGATAACAAAAGGTGGGCTTATCAGATTTCTGCCAGGCAGCCTTTATATATGATATCCATACTAGGTTAGTGGTTAATAAAAGAAAAAAAAATCATTAATGAAATACAAATATTTTAAACAAAATAAAATAGAAACAAATTAAAGAAAATTAATAAAAAAAGTACAACAAACAAAATTATAATAATAACTCCATACTGTAATCGCCGAGAGGGGAAAGGGGTATCGGGGGGTAGTCCTCCTCTTTCTGCACATCTTTTTCACCTCCCCCCTGCAAAATTTTAGACATTGACAACGACAGAAAATCACATGACAGACACCTACGGCAGCCATTCTATTAAAACATGATATTATAGCTCCAATTTGTAAATAAAATCATTCCTATTCTTCACAATGAACACGTATTTTATTACTCAAGCAATCGTCTACCAGATGACGATGAATGATAAATTAAAAAAAAATAAAGAAATATTTTTTAATAATTTTTTTTTATGGAAACAAAAATTGGAAAACTACATTCATTAAACAATTTTTCGCACTGTATATTTAGCCATGTCTCTTGTTCTGTATAGAAAAACATCGAAACGTTCCACAAAACAACAGATAATTTTCACAAAGTGTGTATGGGAATTTTCTAATATTATCTGTTAGTTTCGTTTTTTACACAAAACAGATGCAGTAGTTACCGCTTTATTTATGAATAGTAGAATTTCAAAACATTTCTAGCACAACAACCTAACTGAAATAAAACTAAATTTCTACTAAAATGGAAATAATTCTTCAAAATCTGGCCACACTGGGCCGCGCAGCTCTATAGTGAGAATGCGATAAAAATATACACAAAAAGCTGGTGAGGCCGAGCCTCGCGGCTCCCGCGGCCGCGCGGCTCGTAGTGGGGACGCACCTTTAGGGAGGCGATCTAGTGCAGTGTGATCAGAACGCTCTAACTGCCCTAGCTCCCGATGCGACGCCCTAACACCCGATGGATCGTGAAGTCTAATCGCTGCTTAATACCTAAATACCCACCCTATCTTACGTAGGTAATTTGTAGAATGCAATTGGAAGAAAATTACTTGTTGCCGTTTAATTAATTAAATCGACTGCGGGCTATTAGCCGATTGGCAAAATTGCCACAAATTTAATAACAATTGATGCTTTGTTAGGTGCTACTTATTGCTAGCCTCATTTAAGCCAGATCACAGATAACATAATACTACAGTACAGATGCCCCATCCCATACAACGAAATGGGACCTACTTAAATCGGGCTATTCTTCGAACTATTTTATTTCAGCATTTCACCGCGAGATGACGCACCAGCAAGCTCGGGCCATCGAGCCTTTGCTACATAGGGCTCAGTAGTTCTCGCACGCACTCAACAGATGGCACTTTGTGAACTGCTATGCTTATTATGCTTTGTTTAGTTCATGACTGCGTAAGTAAATAGGTCTTGTAAAACATCATACGCTTACGGCCGGCTGCACCAAGCTAAATGTGTTACAATTTGGTAAAAAATTGACGTATAAATCAATGTTATACCTAAGGGGTTGTTCCGCCATGGTTATACGATTTATGTCATACATTTTATATACGTTTGACATTTAAGATGTAATTGTAAAATAAATTTGATATCATTGGAGGTATAAGTAATTTTGGTAGTGGGTACTTTCTATTATATCTGTAACTTCAAATTCAAAAAACTGGTTAAGAATAAAGCAAACTTGCAAATTTTTTATATGTGACCTTTTTTATCCCGCCCAAGACGATTTTTTTCACTGATTTATTTAAGTATCATTTTTTCAATTTATTTAGTATTTTTAAAGAAAATCAAAGTCACATAATATTGTATTTTGTTAAAATGTGATTTAATTATTTGACAAGATTTTTCAGTTTATGATTTTTGTTTTTTATATAAAATAAGTGTTTATTTTTATATTTATACATCTGAAAAAACTGAGCAATTTAATTACTCAGTGATATTTTATATTATAAAATATCATTGAATTCTTAATTACTTATATTTTTTATAATATAAAATATAATTGAGAAATTTATATTCTTATAGCCGGCTGAAATTAATTTATTCGACTGTTTTATCAAATATCGAAATTATATAATTTAGTACTATTTTTTAAACAAAATTTTATTTTTCCTTGTTCTTAATTTTCTGTTTCATTTTAAGAATGTTGTTATTAATTCTGTGATAAAAAATCATTGAAACAAAAGATACTTAATGCGGGTTCGAACCACAGACCTCTAGCGGTATAGGTAGCTTAATAATTTCGCAGTATTTCCGCATGAGCCATCTGTTCACTTAGATTTGGTGTTGAAATTTCGAATCTATTATTTAAATTATGTGACGTCTATTGTAAGTCGCGCTTGCCACAATATTTGTAAATGGTAAAATCTAATAAAACACTGTACCCATAATATTTTATTTGGCAAAATTCAAAATATACCTAATCACCATTGAGATTAAAAAATAATTCAAGTAGTACCTATATTAATTTTATTTATTTTTTATAGTCAGGAAACTTACAGAAATTGTGTATGTAAAGAAAAAATATTGCTGTGTTTGTAAACTACCTCAAAGTTTTGTATTACTGATAGGGTAGATTAACCTGTTTTCGACCAATTAGTGGAGTTGCCAACTTTGGGAATAAAAATATGTGTGTTCTGACATGTATTTTGTATCAAAATAAATTGTGGTAACTCCTCATATAGTCTATTTTTTATAATTATATATTTTATAATAGTCAAATTTTTTTATTATTAAATCCAAGCGTCAAATTGCCGATTTTACCAGTTTTCGACCAAAAATTCTAGTTTTCGTCCATCTGTTGACCAGTTTTCGACCAATTAATTAAGAAAGATTTTTATGAATAAAAGTATGATAGAATATATATATTTTTTTAAATACAAATACTAAAATAATCAGCTTTTAATATTTATTAAGGCTGTGTCTATTTGAACCCGGGTCCTAATCATCATCATCGACCTACACTCGTCCACTGCTGGACATATGTCTCCCCTAATGCACGCCACCGCTCCCGATCTTCGGCTACTCTCATCCAGCCCACTCCAGCCAGCCTACATATATCGTCATCCCATCTTGTCGCAGGTAGCGTTGCCAGGCGTCCGGATAAAGCCGGACAGGGTTAGGCTTTTTGACCTCTTGTCCGGCCAAATTTGACTGCGTCCGGCCCGTCCGGCTTTTGTCAGGCTTTTTACATTTCGCAAACGAGCGAGCACCGAACGTGGCTGAGCGCAGGCGACAGGACATAACGCAAACTAAACGTTGAAAGAGCTTTTTCCTTGATAGGTCAGCAATGGACGGAAGAACGCAACAGATTACATATTGACAGTGTTGCCAAAATGTTGGTTGTAGAATTTAATTTAAAAAATTTGACATGTAAGGATTCATTTTGAAAGAAACTGAGCTCTTAAAGCTTTCGGCAAACCAAAAATATGAATAATTATTTTTATTGTGTAACTCAAAGAGAAATTTTTTTTGTTTTATTGTTTAACTTAAAGAGAAGAAGTTTTGATTTATTGTTTTAATTTAAGAGAAGAATTTTTGTTTTGTTGCATTGTTTAACATAAAGAGAAGTTTTTGATTATTTTTTTTAGTTCAAAAAGTCTTATTTGTGATAAGATTCATTAGTATTCAAGAAGAATTTAAATATGTTGATAAATGTTTGTATCTAGAATTTAATTTTGAGTGATGACTATTTGACTGATTAATAATAAAGTACATAGGTACCTAAGACTGATTTGGCATTCGATTTTGTTTATTATTTCACTAGAATTTAACAAGATTTATGATAATAATCAAAAAAAGCTTGATTGTATGTAAAATCAAGCTTTTTCAATTCATTCAATTTTTTTTGTCGTACCTATTAATACGGAAATTCCTTAAAAATGTAGGGTGTCCTTTCTACCCAAATGTCCGGCCAAACTGGCTGGTCTGTCCGGCTATTAGGTTTGGCGACCTGGCAACCCTAGTCGCAGGGCGTCCCACACTACGTTTACCGAGTCGCGGTCTCCACTCAAGCACCTTACGACTCCAACGGCCGTCAGTTCTGCGGCTCATTAGGCCAGCCCACCGCCATTTCAGTTTACTAATTCGGTGGGCTATGACGGTGACTTTGGTTCTCTGACGGATCACATCATTTTTGATACGGTCTTTCAGAGATACTCCGAGTATAGCCCTTTCCATAGCAAGCTTAGTGACTTTAAATTGGTGGACTAGTCGAGCCGTGAGTATCCACGTCTCGGCACCGTATGTCATGACTGGGAGGACGCACTGGTCGAAGACTTTCGACTTAAGACACTGAGAAATGGGTGACGAGAAGACATGTCGAAGCTTACGAAATGCTGCCCAGCCCAGCCGAATTCTTCTGTTGGCTTCCCTCTCGAAGTTGTTTCTGCCTAGTTGAAGAGTTTGCCCTAGGTACACATATTCCTGTACAACTTCGAGAGATACTCCATTTACTACAACCTGTCCCAGATCAACGAGCTCGTTGAACATGACCTTGGTTTTATCCAAGTTTATCCAGAGACCGATACGTTCGGAAGACTCAACCAGGCTGTTCACCATCTCTTGTAAGTCTTGCAGAGTTTCAGCCATAATTACGATATCGTCCGCGAATCGTAAGTGTGAGATGCACTCGCCGTTTATATTAATGCCACGTCCTGTCCAGTTGAGCGTTCCGAATACATCCTGCAGCGCAGCGGAGAAAAGAGTTTCGGTGATATTACATCCCCCGGCCTCACACCACGTCACAGGAGGATAGGCTCAGTTTGACCATTCTGGACAACGACGAACATATAAGCAGTGTCATATAAACATCTCACCATTTCGATATATCGCCAATCAACTTGGCACCTCTGCAAAGACTCTAGAACAGACCAGGTCTCGACGGAGTCAAAAGCTTTCTCATAGCCCACAAATGCCATGCACAGGGGTTGGTTATACTCATTGGTCTTCTGTATAACCTGCCTTACTGTGTGAATGTGGTCTATGGTGCTATAACTCCGTCGGAACCCGGCCTGCTCCGGAGGTTGAGCTTTGTCAAGTCTTCGTGTAAGACGGTTCGAGACGACTCTTGAAAACAACTTATAGACATGGCTCAAGAGTGAAATTAGTCGATAGTTCTTCAACAAAGTCTTGTCGCCCTTCTTGAAGAAGAATACGCCTAAACTCCATGTGCCATGCCTTAGGAGTTCTCCCGGAGAAAAGAATAGAATTAAATATACGCTGGAGCTCCTTCAGTATCGGCTTGCCAGCAGCTTTCAGAAGCTCCGTTGTGACTCCATCCTCCCCCGGGGCTTTTCCATTTTTAAGTTGCCCAAGAGCCTTCTCGATTTCGTCTAGGCTGATGTCTGGGAGATCCTTCGTTGCATGGCGGGTTAAGGTGGCTCTTGGATCCTTCTCATCCGGCGCGGGACGGGGTGAGTGCGACGCGTATAGCTGACTGTAGAAGGTGCTAGTGCTAACTTCCGAAAGAATCTCCGATTTCGAAGCGACGATTTCTCCGTTTGCTTTGGTCAACTTCGTCAACGGGTCCTAATCGGACGTCTATTTATTCCTAATCAAATCCGGAGTATGAAAACATGCAGTTTTAATTCAGATTCATGTGGTCACAATATCTAACCTTTTTTTTAAGGAGGGGTAATCTCTTTACGATTCGACAAGGGACTTAAAAGCTGACAAGGCCGCCCCAAGGATATGCCATTGGACTCGGGTATTAACCCCATACCTGGCTAAACCACCCTCCAGCAACTTTTAACTCCATAGAGGCACAATCAGGATCGGCGTTAGCCATTCCCCGAGTGCGCCCACTGCAGACTGGCACGACGGTGAGCCAGCATCACTGACCCAAGCGCAGGGCCTTACTCTACGGAGGGGTCGCCAAGTGCAATAATGCCCCAGACGGGCAGGCCAGGGGTAGAAAAGTAATGTATCCCAACCGGTTGTCGGCCGGCCGGGCCATTTCATCCCCAACTTGCTTGAATATTACTAATTAAATTTAAATATTTTTACAATGAATTTCTAATTAGAATGTATAATAATATTTATGAAATATCTTTAATTAACTTTAAACTTTAACTAACCAAAAAACGGTCGATAATTGGAATGATTTTACACTATAAGTAGGTACCCAATTTTCGACCAACATGACTTTTCGAATTTTCGAAGTATTTATTTAAAAAGTAAACACAATCTAAAATTTATTTTGATTAAGAAGTGGGAGTTAATTAGAATTCATTCAAATAGTTTTGAATAATTAATTCAATTCTTTTGATTTTAGCTAAACGAAAAAAGGCAGTCGGAAACTGGGATGATTATACCATATTTCTAATTTTCGACCAACAACATTGTTTGTCATATTCAGTTTATATTAACAAAGTAAAATATTGGACGAAAATTGGCCATTAGATAATATATGTAAATAAAGCTCACATTATCAAATTAGATTTAATATCTTTCCATACATTTTAAAACAACATAGAAATCTTATTTGTAGGTGCCTTACCTATTTTTCGACCACCCGGTCGAAAACTGAATTTTTTGAGTAAAGCGTGTACCCTTTCTTGACCACCTCATTTTATGAATTTGGTCATGAAATTTACGTTAAAATCTAATTAATCCACACAGTAAAGGTCATAAACTAGCTGCACAAACAATAAATAATCCAATATTACTTAAGATTAATTAAAAACTTTCCGTACAAGTAGTGGCACCTTACTATTTTTTTCTTAATATTCAACGCATGTGACGCTCTCCGCTGCTAACCTCAGACAAATAATTGGTTAGTTTTCGCAGCTTTCGTTCAATTCTTCTAGTTTGTGTGTGTGGGGGGGAACAATGTATTCAGGTTGCTACTTGTTTATGTTTTGGTGATGCAAGTATACCAATATTACTATTTTTGATCATTTAACAAGGGAGGACCGTTAAATGGTCGAAAATTGGTCGAAAATCGGGAAACAGGCGCATCTACCCTACTATGTTATGTAACCTGTCACAATTTATGACACGTCATGCTGTTGATACAATGTATATATACGTGGAGCTTTATGTACCTATATATATTATATATATTTGTATATTTCTATTATTCCATGTTGAGTGTATTACGTAAATATTAAGATTTTTGTTGTTGTTTATAGCTTAGTGTGTGTGTGCCATAGTGGTGCCTCTTCAGGGTGTCTACGGAAGACCAGCGCCGGGGAGTCTGCGACGCCTCGGCTTTATGCTGAGTAGATACCCTTTCCGTGGCACATCTATTAGTGTTTTCCCTTTTTTTATTTGTTATTCTGTGTTAGTGCCATTGAATAAACCATTTTCTTTCTTTCTTTCTTTTTTCTTTCATACTCACGCTGGGCTTTAAATGTTGACCTTAAGACTGCCCTTATGTCGCTCGTAATAGCGGCGGTTTTCGTAATGCAAATGTAAAGCTTGACGTGTTGCTGACTGTACTTTACGTATTACTTACCTATATTATCTATGACTATGTATGTACCTAACATAGTTGAATAATACTTATGATGTTATTAAAAATTCAGATTTGTAAAATTAGTTTTGAAATCCCCCATACAAAATAGTTAGGTCAGTGAAAAAATCACTGTGGTTTTATGAAACCAACATGCAAGTGAAACTTTTTTTCGGTTCGTAGGCATTTAACTGAAAATTTCCGAAAAAATATTAAATAGGGTAAGTTCTTACTTATTAAAATCGCCTCTCTAATCCTAACCTAAATCTTTTTGTTCTTAAAAGAAAATTATAAATAAAAAACAAATTGAGATATAAATAAAAGGAATTGATATACCTAATAAACAAAAAGCAATAAAGAAAAACAAAATAATAAAACAAGCAATTTTTTAAAAAAATAACTACATCAGGACAGGATCGAACCACTGCCACACAGATTTAAAAACGAAGATCTAACGAGTAGACCAATCCAGTGGGGCTAGCACGCAGGAGAATCGAAAATCGAATCGAAATCCGAATCGAGGAGTTTGTATGGCAATTTTATTAGCGCCACGGCGGTGAGTAGCAGGACTAATAAAATTGCCATACAAACCCCTCGATTCGGATTTCGATTCGATTTTCGATCCTCCTGCGTGCTAGCCCCACTGACCTATTGGAAGAGGTGAAATTTACGATGTCATGTTTTTGTGTAATTCGACCATAATTCGACATTACACTTTCAAATGTATGGGAATTAGAAAATTAATTTTGCAGTTTCGAATTTTCAATGACGCCATTACTATTATGATTATGTCAAAATACCTACATACCAAACACCTTGTAGGTAATATAATAAAATAAAATAATTCAACTCAATCTGTGACCATACCACACCCCGGACACTCCATACAACGTTCGCAAATCAATTACCTATTACTACTACATAAGCAAATGACGTTTCTACACGCGCAAATGTGTGCGTGGAATCTAGTAGGGCTGAGTGCGCGGTTATCAATCGAAATGACGCGAGGAGTGCAGCGACTGCCTTCTCTTTTACCCGCATAGCGCTGTCTCTGTTATCGGCCGGCGCTCGCGTCTACTCGTTCGAGCGATCGAGCGCGCCCTTGTTTATGTGTCAGTGATGTCTCCAAGGAAGTGCGGCGTGGGATGAGGTATTTGAAATGAGTGCGGGGAGGCGAGTGGCCGTTCTGTACGTAGTACTATTATCTATTCTGTGACCATACGAACAAGCATACATAAGTAGTGCCATCTATGAGTGAGCAGTATATAATCAAATAGTTAAAGCAGACATTGCGTGGTACTTTGAGCTATGCTTTTGAGAGATACATTGAAGTTCAGACAATTGTCGCTAGGAGTGCTATAAATTTGTAAAAAGAAATGTTAAACCGTTCTAGCATGACTTAAAAACGTATTTTGATACTTCCCACGTGCTAAGTTATTTTTTAAAATATAATCAATAGTTTTCTGAATCTCCTTGTTGACTTTTACTAAATTCACTAAAAAGTCATTACAAAAATCGATTAAAGTAGCGCCATCTATTGATGCTTTTATAGAATTATTTTACTTTTGTTCGTGATGGGTCCCCGTGGCCAGATTAAGAAATGGTTATGTAGGTAACATGACAATGTGTGTTCCACCGTATGTAATCTGTTTGTGAGGATAGGCACATAGGCGTAGGTTTTTTTAAGCTAAAATGCGCGGGCGTCGTTCGATGCTAGATGCTAGGCCGAATCAGCTGTGGGTTCGCGTGAGTTCATGACCTCGGCGTCGGGCGGGCGGCCGCGTAGGCTCGGCTCAGCTGTTGTAGTGTAGCGTGCCTTTGATCGGGCGGCTTGACGAGTCTTATTCTACGGTTTAACTTACATTGCGCGTTTCTTAAAAAATCGTTCTTTTGTTTTGACACTTTAAAATATCGTTTTATGATCTTGTGTTTACACAAAGCTGTTAGAAAAATGCGAAAAAAAATTGACAAAAAATCTATTTTTTTTTAAGTTTTTTTCTATGTAGTAGTGTTAAGTATCACTAGTACTATCATCTGACTCGGTTTGGGTTGCATGTTCACTTACACCCGGTATTTGTATTTTTGTTATATAAATACCTACAATCATGGAAAACAAAAAGGACGCCATAATTTTCGTTCTTTTATCATTTTTAGAGTTCCGTACCTGAAAAAAAAACCCTTACAGGTAAAGTATCGGCAGCAATAAGGCTGCGTCCTGAGTCACGGCGCATCGCGCATGCGGAATCCGCCACGCACGAAACAAATATTCGACATGTTTGAATCTGTCCGAACTACGAGCGGACGCGCACACGATCCGGCGCATTATGCTGGCAGATCCGCTCGCTAATACGCATCTTTTGATTTTAACTGGCGGATAGTGCATTAATATGACTTATAATGTCGATTGAAGAGTTTCCCGTGGAAGATTTAATTTGGGCGGTGATGGAAAAGCCTTTCATTTGGATGTCCAGGCATCCTGAACATAAAAATAAAAGACTTATACGGACTGAACAACTTTCACTATGGCCACAGAATAGATAATAGTACTACGTACTATGGCACCAACTTCCAAATCGCAAAAAAAATCAGCTGTTCCATACATTTAGGTTCAGTGAATGTTGAACATTTGTATGGAACAGCAGATTTTTGTTTTTGCGATTTCGAAGTTGGTGGTTGGTTGCAGTGATTACGTTACCTACATTTATAATAGTAAGTAACAGACTAGGTACCTACATAATGTAACCCCTCGTTTACACCGAGAAACAAGTAAAATACTAGTTTCATACAATACTTGTAGAATACTTGTCAAAACATAATTATTTGTTTTATACATGTATTGCAACTGTCTCAAACATTCTATCGTTCATACTGTGTTGCCAACAAGTCTCTAAACAAGTATAAACCACATCTGCGTTTACACTTAGATCTATGACATATTCAAACTAGTCTGATACATTGACAGCGTTTACACTTACAAAAAACAATCGTGTTTTTAACAAGTTTTGTTTATTTCACTGAAATTTATGTATCATACTAATTTAAAACATGTTTTAAACTCTATCAATGCTTGTTGGATAAAGTTTTAAACTTTTACCGGACGGACCGTATTATTTTACGGGGGGAAGAGAAGAAAAAAAAATCAAAAAAAATACAAAAAATGCTGCACTAGTTGAGAGCAGCATTTTTAGATTTTTTTATAAAAAAAAATTTTTTTATTCATTTTTTTATTTTATCTCTATAATAATAAAATCGTAGGGGTACAAAAATCTGTAATTGCGAAATATTAAGAAAAAAAATACACAGGTCGCCTTAAAATCATTAGCAGAACACGATAGAATAGTTTTTAAAAAAAATGTTTGTTTGTTGGTTTGTTTGTTTGTTTGTCTGTTTGTCCGGAAAGATCTCCGAAACTACTGGACAGAATTTGATATGGCTTACACCACAATGCTTAGAATTTTCCGGAAGAACATTTAGGCATAATTTCGTTTGTTTAAATTCACTTTTTATTTTTAGTGAAAAAATACCATATAAAATTTTCGAATTGGCTTTAGGTAGAAAAACAACATGGCGCACGTGAAATTATTTTGACAAGTCTGTCACATAGTACCATAGATTCTTTATCTAAGCATAGTACAGAGCTTAGATAAAGAATGAATAGATAGGACGTGACCGTATACCCGTAAGGGACAGACATAGATGACGTCATACCTGCCTAAAGTAGATGGGTATACCAGTGTTGCTTTAAGTTTTACCCTACTTTATGTTTATAGTGGCTTTTACCACTATAAACATAAAGTAGGGTTGATTAATCTACGTATTTTTTTTTTGAGACATTTTAATGAGCGCCCCTCGCTCAATAATATGTCTCAAAAAATAAAAGTGGGAAGAAGTTGCGATTTTTTTTATTGAATTCTTCATTCAACCTTCGCCGCAGTCTAAAGTTATTTACACTTTTAAATAAAACTACACTTTTCGGATTTACTCGAGTATATTTCGTTTTAAAACATTTTACTATTATTTATTTAAGCTATTATGTAAACATCTTTACAAATATAAGAAAAAATATTAGGAATCATCATCATCATCCACACGCGTCCACTGCTGGACATAGGCCTCTCCAAGTGCTCGCCACTGAGCACGATCCGCGACCACTCGCTTCTAGCTTTTGCCAGCTACCTTGGGATACCAGGTACCTTGCGAAGATCGTCGCTCGATTAATAATACAGCGGGCAATAATCATTGTTTTTTCTTTATCTCTGCAGTTTATTTAAAATCCAATATTTACACATTTACTAAATATTTGTGAAGATTTAGAAAATGTATAATATTAAATTTAAAATAAACATTTTCTAAAATTATATTTCAATAGCACCGTTATTGTCATTGAATAAAGGACTTCGGCTTACATAGATAAAATACACTACAATACAGGTAAAAATTCACTTGGGCTGGGTAAGTTCAAGAATTGAACTACTGATACCGCACTCAATATGGTGCTAAAAGCCCAAAGTTGGTAAGCTTGCTCACAATGTGGAAAAAAGATCTGGCAAAGAACGCAAGATGCCGATGTAGATAGCTGGTTATTCTTAGTTGCCCGTGTTGCCACCCCCAACCTCGCCCCCGCTGGCGGCAACTTGGAAATAGCGCAGGACAAGACCAATTTGTAGATCTCTGAGGAAGATTATGTTCTGTCAAGTACCTATATAATTAATTAGATTAGAAACACTTGTTCGGTGCATAGAGCTATATCTACATCCTATGTGTTCTTGTTAAATATTCAGACAAAGTAGAGATATGACTTATTTAATTTGGATTAAGCCAGATTACTAGCTATGGCACAAAATTGCTAATAAATCACAAACATTTTCTAGAGGCTGTCTACTCCTCGCCACTCACCAGCTGTTTTTGGGTGTGGTAAACACGTATTAAATTGCTTACGTACAAACTCATATGCCTTTGAACTTAAAAAGTGTAAGCACAGCGCGAATTTCCTTAAAGGTTCAGAATACTTTCTTTTGTCAACTCCTAAAAATCTTTTCAGAAAATCTCTATTGGTTCCTCCTACAGTATCTAAAATGTCCAACTACTAATTTTGCATCATTAACTTACACTTCAAATCACTTTACACATTTTCAAGTGTGACTACTTTTTTTCCCAATCGTTTAAGCGATTGACGCACTGGCCGTAGTTTTTTATTTGATGACCTCGCTGATTGTTTCAAACCCAGCATTTGAAGCCACATTTTTCTCTTTCGGGGCGTATTCAAATTTGAACCGAAATCCAACACCGATGCGTCCTGAAACAATTATGTATACAGGTTAAAAATAAAAGCAGGTTCTAATTTTACAACATTAAAAATATTAATTAATAAATTTTTAAACTGTATCTGTACTAATGGTCAGACTTGTTATATTAATAGAAAATGACCAAAATCAAACCATTAATAATATGTTTGGCCATATCAAAATAGTAGAAAAGGATTTGGTACCTACCCTACCCATGTTAATCCAAAACTGTAAAATAAAATTCGAAATCCCCCATAAAAATAGTTGGGTTTGTGAAAAATAAATTTAGGTTTTGGCTTGATAGGGTATGTACCTTGTAGATATAATATGTATAAGTTACTGATCTGTAAAAAAAGTTTAGGAATAGCACCACTCCTAAGAAAAGTGCCTTTTTTGTTTTTCTGAATCCACTGTTGTTTAAAATACTTAGAACACATTCGGGTATGCTTGGTTGGCTGCCAATTCAATCGACCAGTAGCTTTAACCCAACTGTTTTCGAGTAGTTATCTCCGAAGGAAATCTGTTAAATACAGACAAACAAGCAAATGGAAAGTCTCACTTCAAAAGAATTAACTTTGTTTATTATTTGTTATCTAAAATGCTCAAAATTTTATACTTAAATATGTCAATATTAATGTAACCCAGAAACTATGTGAGTTCCCTTTCACGTAACAAATTACCTACGAATCAAGGAAAAATAGTCGTAGCGTAACTGGTATCATTATAACCCGGCAAAATGTTATACGCGTTGGCTGTATACGTGGCCATATTGTATAGCGACATTCCTAGCTTGTTAGGTTAACAGTAACCTTACTACTTAGTTTGAAATTTCATGTTTAATCCCATAATATGATAGAGAACCATAGTAGAATGATAAAATATTGCAATATAACTTGTATTTATAATTTAAAAAATAGTTTTGGAGCTTTTTATTGACACAATTTAGGTCTTACCTGTAAAAGGTTATATTTTCCTGTTTTCTAGCACTATCACTATTACAACCTAAAACGGAGCAGTGCACCATGATTTAAATGTTCAAATAGTTCACAATTACACTAATTAAAGTGTTAAATAATTACACAGTAAGCTATAATTCACACAACAAATTTCTTCCGCGTATTTGTTTAGCACCAGAGGCTGGTGATAAACAATCCCCACTACCAGTTTCACCTATATACGGTAACAAGGACAAAAAAAAAATATGCCATCTTCTTCTTTCCTTTGGCAATGTGTATAAGTTTATCTCTTTTCCTCATGTTTGACGGCTTTTATAGCCCATCTATTTCATTCTATATCTATGGTACAGAGAGAAGGTATTTTCTTCCATGAAGGAAAGGCAATGGAACTACGCCATACAGCCTGATCTTAAGTAATTGGATTTCGAAAATTGAAAGGCAGGACTGAAGTGTTTCACATAGTACAAATAAAATTTAATATTTTCTGTTAATGGCTGTACCCAACTGGATTTCGCCAACAAAATTGTCTTTTTCTTATGTCGTACCGTGGTGGTAAGGCAAAAAGATCAAGCCATACAACCAATGTATAAAGCATTTTTTATGATAATACTTATCGAGTGACCATAAAATTTGTAGATTGGTTTAATTCTTGACTAATTTTCACAAAATCGGTACAATTTTTGAAATATTTAAAATGTTGAAAAATGAAGATGCTCTTTTCAAGGTATTTTGAAAGGTGTTGTATGTTTTTACATTAGGACTAAGGAATCAAACTCTTTCATCCATTTAAAACTATTAAAAGTAATAGATTAATATTGATAATTAAAAAAAATATCTGACTGCAATGTTCTGGGTTACGCGTAGAGGGACGGGACGGGACTCTTGATCCTAATGTCTAAAATGACGGATCACATTTTTTTGGATCCACCCAAGGAACATGGATATCGAACGAAGAACCTAAAGAAAACACATCGAACCTAGCCACGTTGACTTAATTTGACATGACTGCCGATAAAGTTAGTTTCCAAACCCAGCGATATGCATATCAAATGAAAGGCCTTGATGAGTAGAGCACTATGAACATAGGAAAATCGCCCTAAATTCAACATGGCCGCTGCTCAAATAAAACGGATAAAAGTTCGTTTCCAAACCCAGCAATATGGGTATCAAATGAAAGACATTGATGAGTAGAGCACTATGAATCTAGCAACATTGACATAAATTCAACATGGCTGCCGCTCAAAAAAGGTGAATAAAAGTTTGTTCCCAAACCTAGCAATATGGGTATCAAATGAAAGGCATTGATGAGTAGAGCACTATGAATCCAGCAACATTGACATAAATTTAACATGGCCGCCGCTCAAAAAAGGTGGATAAAAGTTAGTTTCCAAGCCTAGCAATATGGGTATCAAATGAAAGGCCTTGAAGAGTAGAGCATTAGGTACCTAGGAAAATCGACCTAAATTCAACATGGCCGCCGCTCAAAAAAAAGGATAAAAGTTCGTTTTCAAACCCATCAATATGGGTATCAAATGAAAGGCCCTGATGAGTAGAGCACTATGAACCTAGCAACATTGACATAAATTCAACATAGCCGCCGCTCTAAAAAGAAGAATAATAGTTCGTTTCCAAACCTAGCAATATGGGTATCAACTGAAAGGCCTAAAAGAGTAGAGCATTATGAACTAAGGAAAATTGCCCTAAATTAAACATGACCGCCGCTCAAAAAATTGATAAAAGCTCGTTTTCAAACCCAGCAATATGGGTATCAAATAAAAGGCTCTGATAAGTAGAGCACTATGAACCTAGCAACATTGACATAAATTCAACATGGCCGCCGCTCAAAAAAGATAGATAAAAGTTTGTTTCCAAACCTAGCAATATGTGTATCAAATGAAAGGCCTTGAAGAGTAGAGCATTAAGAACCTAGCAAAATCGACCTAAATTCAACATAGCTGCCGCTCAAAAAAAATAGGATAAAAGTTCGTTTCCAAACCTAGCAATATGGGTATCAAATGAAAAGCCTAAAACAGTAGAGCATTATGAACTTAGGAAAATTGCTATAAATTCAACATGGCCGCCGCTCAAAAAATGGATAATAGTTCGTTTCCAAATCCAGCAATATGGGTCTCAAATGAAAGGCCTTGATAAGTAGAGCACTATGAACCTAGCAACGTTTACATAAATTCAACATGACCGCCACTCAAAAAAGGTGGATAAAAGTTAGTTTCCAAACCTAGCAATATGGGTATTAAATGAAAGGCCTTGAAGAGTAGAGCATTAGGTACCTACGAAAATCTACCTAAATTCAACATGGCCGCCGCTCAAAAAAAGGATAAATGTTCGTTTTCAAACCGAGCAATGTGGATACCAAATGAAAGGCCTTGATGAGTTGAGCACTATGAACCTAGCAACACATAAATAAATTCAATATGGCCGCCGCTCAATAAAGGTGGATAAAAGTTCGTTTTCTAATCTCGCAATATAGGTATCAAATGAAAGGTCTTCAAGAGTAGAGCACTATGGACCTAGCAATATTGCCGTAAATTCGACATGGCCACATCTCAAAAAAGGTGGATTTTAAAAGTTCGTTTCCAAACCTAGCAACATAGGTATCAAATGAAAGGCCTTGAAGAGTAGAGCACTATGAACCTAGGAAAATAGCACAACATTCAATATGGCCGCTGCTCAAAAAAAAACTGATAAAAGTTCGTTTCTAAACCCAGCAATGGGGGTATTAAATAAAAGTAAGTGTGTTCCGCGGACCCCTAGGGCTCCACAATACCCCTATAAGGGTTCCGCAATAATTTAGAAAAATCAAAACACCCTCTCTGGTCGTACTTTTATTATGCTTATTAATAAAGAATACACTTTTAAAAACTATTGTTTTATTTTAGGGTTCCGTCAAGTATTTCGCTTTCCAAAAGGGTTCCGTCACCAAAAAAGTTTGAGAACCCACTAGCCGGGGCCTATTGGATGTTCGATGTTAGATGTTACCTGTGTTTAGTGTCCTTCGAGACCGTGATAATGCAACGATCGTGAACTAGCTAACGATAACTCCAAGTTTGTGTGTTGGATGTTAGTCATCACGGCGAGTTTGCTAACCGAACTATGCCAGCAACACTATATCGCACAGTACACGTTACAAAAACGGAAGTCTCAATACATTTTAAGGCTAACCGCATAAATACGTTTTTTCGCATTCGTTTTCTGAATGCGGGCATCCGAATGCATCAAATCTATACAAAATACTCATTGACTGCCGCACAAGTTTGTTTTTATTACGAACGGAACACGTTCTGTACGTACGTTTAGGTAGAATGGTAGAAATCCCGAATGAGAAGAAACGAACGTCTGCGCTACGTTTACGAAACTCCGTGTCTGTATTCCGTGATCGGATATCGAATACGGAAAACGTATTTGTACAGTAACCCCCCCATTCATGCTATACATTAACTCTACGAAAACCGCCAGTATTACGAGCGACATAAGAACGGTTCAACGGTCAAACAGTATAGCTTGACAAGGAGCTTACTGTACGACCAGTCAAAATTCGCCAAGTTGTCATACCCATCCAAAAAATATATTTTGTTGGTGTTACCAACACCCATTATAAAATCTAAACTTTATTCGTAACTGTTCTAATTTATTAACAATTGTTTATTTTAATTCGAAACATGAATACGATAAAGATTATTCTTGCAACTGTGTAGTTCTTTCTACTGAAGAAGAATTTATTAATATCAATAATGTCTCTAAAACAATAATAATACTTAGTGTTTATAGTAATATGTAATGTATTTCATTTTGTGGACTGTTAGAAAAAAACATTACGAACCTACGAAAATTGTCCTAATTTCGAAATGGCCGATGCTCAAGAAAGGCAGAATAAAGTTGAATCATTATGGAATAAAATGGAGGAAAAAACTAAACACTGTGTTAAGTATTTTGATGGCGAAACGTAGTTCGCGGGCACAGCTAGTTTATAATAATTGATGTGTCCTGAAGCGTCCCTAAAATTTTCCAGTGATAAAAAAATAACCGTGTAAACAAGTATACTGCACTCATGAAGTAAAGTTCCTCAGCATCTTTACTTTCCATTGTGAATAGTCAATTGAGTAGAAAATATTAATGAAACTACCGGACTGGCATGTCATTTTCTACAAGTTTATCTACAACAAGTATAAAACGTGACATCATAAACATGTAGACAACTAGTAGTTCAGAAACAATTTCATACAACAAGTTGTATACATGTTTTGTATTCAACAAGTTTTATACATGTATACGAGTGTAAACAATAAACGAAAACTGCATAAAACTTGTTAAATACATGTAATATACCTTGGTGTAAACGAGGGGTAATAAAGGAACTACCATTTTTTATATATTACAGTGCCTCCGACTAATTTGAAGTATTCTGTACTACTTTACTACCTTGATTATGATGATGATGTAATCCTGTAATAGGGACATAGGGCTCGAAGAAGAGATCTCCACTTATCTCATTCTTGTGCGGCAACTTCCAGGTCCTTCCAGCCAAGTCCAGTTGATGCAGCCTCTTTTTCAACTGAGCGCCTCCAGGGGCGATACAGCGGCGACCCGGCCTTCTTTTACCATACGCTTGCCACGTTAATACTTGTTGGGATAAATGTGTGTCTGGTCTTCTCAAACACATGTCCAATCCAGCGCCATGTCTCACATCCATACAGGAGGACTGACTTGACATTGGAGTTGAATACTCTGATCTTTGTACGCCGAGTGATTATGGAAGACGTCCAAACAGGTTTCAATTGCACATACGCGGCTCTGGCTTTGTTGATGTGTGCCTCTACATCAGCTTCTGCTCCCCCCAGTGGGTCCACGACGCTCCCCAGGTAGGTGAAGCGTTGCATTTGTTCGACAACCTCGCCATTGACATATTATATAGGCCCTGCGTCAGGGGTATTTAGGTGCATGTCTTTGGTCTTGCTGCAGTTAATGCGCAGCCCTTTAGCAGCTTCGCTTGCGAGGTCGTCGGTCTTGGACTGTAGGTGGTCACGGGATGTGGCGAGCTGACAGAGATCGTCTGCGAAGTCTAGGTCCTCGAGGATCTTTCCATGCAACCATTATCGGGTCAGTAAGCAGGCCTTGGTGCAACAGAGTATAATGTTCGCTTCGCATTTCATTGCACTGTTCTAGTATCATTCGTAACACATTCTGACACTCTATAACCTTTGGATCAGTGGTTTGGTGGCCCAGAACCCAACTGATCACAGCAAAAGCTAAGCTCCAGAGTCTGCAACACTTAGCAACTACATCGACCAGTGGATGTATGAGAACGACTCCAGCTTCCCTGGAATACCTCTTACAACTGAGACCTCTAGATCTAGTCATACAAGAGGAGGCAAAAACAGCAGCCCTAAGACTAAGGTCGCAGGGACTACGGAAATGCAACATAGGAAAAACACACACGAACATCCTAGATTGGAGTACGACAGAAATACCTCTTCTCGATGCATCAATCGATAGAATACCATGCCACGATGTCTTTGGCAGAAGATAAGATATCCAGCTTACAACAAAATCGATAGATGGCTCTGACATCAAAGAAGTTAGGATATACACAGACGGTTCCAAGACCACTTGTGGAACTGGGGCGTCTTTTCAAACGACCTTAATATCAAATTATCAATAACCCTAGATAGGCGGAACACCAGAGCATCACCAGAGCGGCACAGGCGATTGCAGCCAGAGGTGTTACTAATCTTAACATAAAGATTATCACAGACAGCGCATCTGTCCTGCAGGCCCTCCCAAAACAATACCATCAGCTCTGTCCTTATACTGGAATGTCATAACACGCTCCAACCCATAGCAGATACAAACCGGGTAACTGCAATGGATAAAAGGACACAGCGACTCACTGGACAACGACGCAGCAGATGAATTGGCTTAGAGGGATTCAAACACAAAACTATGGATGAGAGTCCTTACTGCCCATTCCACAGGCCCAGATAAAAACCTGGCTGCGTGAGAAAACCGAGGAACATCATCCAACAAAATGAAGAGCCAATGAGGGATGCAAACAGACAAAAGACGCAATCCCGGTACCATCAAAGAAGCTTGCCGGATCCCTCATCAGACTAAAGATAAACAATATCCGAAAAGTTATAGCTACTTTAACCGGACACTGGACTCAATTCCGAAGCGGCCGCTAAATTTCCTAATTTTATTTAGGTATGGCTAAACCATTTTCCTATTCTACGGTAACTGTCAAATTTAACTGACATTGCTAATTTGAACCTGACGTTTCTAATTTTAGACGGTCAACTCAACTTAGCTTTAGCCGTCCAAACGCTATTCCAGAAGTGACATTTTTACGCGTAAACTTCCTAAACTGACTAATTTTAGCGGCGACTAAAATCATCCCGATTAAAGTTAAAACCCTGCTAAAATCCGCCATTTTAGTAATGGAAAATACAAATCCATATAGAAATGAGGTACAAATTTTAATTTTGCCCAAACTAATTATTTTCCCCTTAAATAACTAGAAAAATAAAAAAACTTTTTTTTAGTTGGAATGATATTGTTAAAAACAAGATAAAAATGTGCAGAACAAATGTATAAACTGTTATATAAACATAAAACTCCTTTTATTTTCTATCTTAAAGATCCATTCATTAATTCACTTTTAATATTTTTACCATAGCAACACTAGCACAATTAAACTTATCTGTCTGTCACCGTAGAATAGCACTTGCTTAACTGGCCATTGAAATTAAGTTTAAATTTAGAAATTTTAGCTTTAGGTTATTTAGACGGCGGGCTCACAGAATTGAGTCGGGAGGGAGCCGGGCATTTGCCCAGAGCGGCAAAAATGAGGGGCAGCAAAATTTACTTGTTTCTTTCTTCCAAGCTATTAGCCATCCACCACCCACCCAGAAGAAGAAGAAGAAATACCTAAATAGGAAATAAGGAACTAACTCTTTCGATATGTAATGATTTCGGAAACTTAATGTTAAAAATTATTATGGTAAGAGAACAAGAAAGTATTTAATACCAAAAATTCTTAATAGTGTTGCAAATGATATAAATATAGTAAAAATTGGAAGTAAATTTTCTTTAAAAAATAAGATTAAAAGTTTGATATTGGATACTTACAATAATAGTATTAGTTAGAATATTGTCCGTTTCATTTCTAGGTAATCTATATTATATAAGGCTTGATTGTTATAAAACGTAAAAGAGTGCATCATCGCCAACAAACTGCGTAGCAGTTTGGCGATACATTAAATAAACTGGCATTGTATTTAAATATTATGAATAATAAAAAAAAAAAAAACTTTCGAATTTCTCTCAACAGAGTTGCTATGATTAAAAACGGGTTGCAACCTGTCATATTTATTTTGAGCATGGAAGAAATTTTCGAAAGTTCAGTTCGATCGAGATTTTCTGGTAAAGATTCGAGGGCCTCATGAGCTTGAGGGCCCCGGGGCACTGCAACGCCTAGCCCCTGGGTAGTTACGCCACTCGCGAGTAGGTAAATGGTATATAGGGAAGGGAACCCAAAATCAATGTTTGTCTAAAAATGTTTTACTCATTGAACTATTTTCAGTGCAACTAAATTTACAAGTAAGGAAATGCACGTGAAATTCTTAAATTGTTGGGTAAATCTGTGTTACAATATACAGGGTGTCCCAAAAAATAGTGAAATAGTGTCAAGCGAAAGTCCAGAGTTAGAGCACCTCTTGGAGTACCCGAATCACCCCCATGTATGTTCCGCGATTATTCGTAGTTTTCGAGTAATAATTTTTTTCTGACTTTTTGAAAATTTTGATCCAAAGAACTTAAAAATTTTAAATAAAAAAAAGTAGAACATATTTTAATGTTTTTCTTTTTGCCACTGAATCATCTTTAGTGCTTCTTTTATGTCTAAAATAATCAGCTTCGTAACTTTAGTGGAAATTTAGAAAACAGTAGTGTAAAGTCAAAATTTGAATGTTAGTGAATAATTACTTAAAAATTCATCTTTAAATTAAAAATCTAAACAGGCGAATTCATGGTTTCTAAGTATGTGTAAAAACTTCTCTAGACTCTCTGCTTTCATAATAATTAAAAAAAAGGACTTAATAGGGCTACTTTGGCTTAAATCGGCCATCAAAGACAGCAAGGTGAAAATTTCATAAAACTCGACTTCTGAATATTTTTTTTTTAAATTCCAATTATTTATTAATAAACCAAAAATGATTGTAGAAAAGCTAAAAATTTATTATTTGAAGGTCAAAAATAATTGTTCCTGCTGCCATCTTTAATAACCTTTGAAGGTTTATTCTAACTTAATAAATGAAACAAAACATTATTTTCAAAGTATTTATTATTCGATCGCTTAAAGAAAGTTTTCAAAATGACGACCTTCGTGCTCAATACATATTCTACATCGTCTAAAAAAGTTTTCTTTTAAATTTATAAATGCAATTCTGTTGTTTTTTATTGTTTCTTCCGCTTGTCTTAATTTTGTTCTTCAGCCACAACATCAAAATGTGACCCGTCAACTAGAACAACATTATGTCAACAAAATAACTCAAGTATTCATATACCAAAGCACCATAGAAGTAAATAGGTCCAGTTTGGTAAAACTGAAAGATGTTATATCTTCACTGATTAAACCTGCTGGCTACCATGGCTGGTAAATTTCAGAACAGCTTACGCAAGAATATGCAAGTTATCCATTTTAAAGCCGTATACAAATATATTAAATGTGATTGCTGTGTTGTCAGCCTGTGCTCTTCTTAATTTACAAGACCCTTCTTATTAAATAAATAATATAAAGACATTTTTTTTCTTTACTTTATACATAACTAACATCTAAAGATGACATAATAAATTTTTGTACTACATTAGTCATTATGTCCTTCACTAAAAAAATGTTCTATGTTTATTTGACAATAATGACTTGTAAAGGTTTAAGTTGAATCAAAATATTTTAATTTGAAATACATGTGTTTTATTTTCCGTTACACCTTAAAAGATTTATAATATTTTATAGGTTTGTTGCTCATATTTATCATTGTTACTCAAATATATATGTTGCAAAAGTACAAATAGGTTGAATAGAGTTAGATCAAATTTATTAATTTGTATATATTGCCTTAAGGTCGCAGGTAATAAAAGTCAAAATAATAGTAAAGTGATTTATTATGAAGTAATACTTTCATATGATTTAGGAAAAATGTAGTAGAGTTTCCAAAATGGCACTATTTGATCAATAAGTTTTTTGACATACAGATTGTTAGAACAAATACCTATTATAGCTAATATTGTCACCTTTTGAGTGTTTTCAAAATGACATACTGCTAGCAACACAAAAGTATATAAGTTTTGTTTGCTTTAGCACAAAACATCTGCATCTATACTTGAGTTAAGCATACTGTTCACAGTTTTCCGTCTTTGATAATTAAAATTATCTTCAGTAAAAGAGCATGACAATTTTGTATTAATCTAATTTTATGGATACCGTTTATTGAATAGACTATTACAGGGTCAGAGAATATAATAGAATCAGAAATGAGGTCACATTTTGCAAATTTCAACCCAAATCTTCATCTTTCAACTTTTATCCACATTTCATTATACTCGTAGGTGTCTGCAAGATTTCCCACCAAAAATCTTCCCAACAAAAGAACCATCATGTGTTATGCACTGGCTGACTTTATAGCACATGGAAGCTGTTATTGTTTATAACGAAGCTCGAACTAAAGAGCACTTCTGTATTGATGATTCGTGGTTTAGTTTTCTATGCACTTTATTCTTTCTTCAATGAAGAGGTCTTTTATGTTTAAAGAAATATGTCACAATCTGTGTCTGTGAATGTATATATATTTTTCCTCCAGTAATTTTCTTCATGCTTGACAAATGAACAACTGCCAATCTTTCTCTTTTTATGTTCATTTACAAATTCTTGCAGTACTACACTGGTATTTGACACATGATCCTGATGTTTTCTTTTCAATATTTCTCTTGAAGTAAATATTTTTAGTGTTTATTTTACTTTTGAGAGATAGAATTCTATCCAATAGCATTCAACTGCTGTACAAAATAGCTCCTCACTGTGATGGTGCAACCACACCAAAAATGCGTTTGCAACTCTCCTCTGCCGCGTGACAATCTTGACAAGTACACTTGTAACCGTTCTTCATTATAACAGTATTGAAACTGTACTTATATTGTTTAGAGCGATACACAAAGAATCTCCTGACCATCAATCTGTATATTTTCGGAAGATTTGTACTATCTGCTCTCACAAATCCAACATCAATGGTTGATTTTGCTATTAATACAAATAATTTACGATATTTACAAATATAATAACGGAGACATGGACGATTTTTTGCCAGTTTTAGGAAAGAATAGTGCAAATCGACGAGTTGTTGAATCAAATTTGACATTTCTTTGTTTACTATATGAGTGACGTCACGGCCCTGACCACAGGATATCAAAGCGTTTACGGCGTGAGATAAAAAAAGATTATTTCTAGCATTTTCAAATTAAAATTTTACAGTAATCATTCATTGTTATTTATTAAAATCGGTATATTGTGGAACCTTATGCCAAATACTGTTAGAAATAAACAATATTTTAATAAATTTTGATATGAGTCAACTACCCTATTCAAACTCTGCACCAAAATGCAAAACAGTGGTGCAAATTTAATAACAAAAAAAAATCAAAAATTTGAATTAGGAACCATAAACAAATCATTTATTCCCGATTATTCCCTTGAGAATGTATATGGTGTTAGAGAATGTAAAGAGCGGCGAAAACTATCTTTGCCCGGAGCGGCTAAATAGTTAGATCGGGCCCTGATTAGCGGGAACATACAGACAGACAAACATTTTTTAAATTGTGTTTTTGTTATTGGTACCCGATATACATTCATACCCATTTAGTAAAAACTTGTTATTTTGACATTTCAACAGACACTTTAATTTTATTTGTTTGTTTACTACTAAGTATGTAAAAATAGTTATTTGTTATAATTACATGAGATGGAAGTAAATAAGTTTTCATCCCCCCATCTCGGAAATAGTATTTTTGCTATTCGATATCTGACCGCCAAAGCCGTTTTTATCCGCTTGAGGTTAAAGTGAATTAAGAACATCGCGTGCAACTAGGTATGTGATTTCAAAACATAATTAAACCTATTTACTTCCATCTCCATGGTGCCGAATTTATCATACAACTTTTGTTAAATATGTTAAAAACTCAGACTCTGAACCTCCTTGGTGTACTTTTGTTTTTGATTTGCTTTGCGCGCGCAATTTTCTTTTGACGTAGTTGTATTATTAAAAATAAGAAACTTGAAAATAAGTTAAAAAAACGTATTATTTGTTAAACATAATATAAACATTTTTCTGTAATACTTAGGTACCTATCATAATGTTGAAGTAAATATGTACCTAAACTAAAATAAAAGTACGAGGGGCATTCAATTATTACTTAGCCTCGCCGCCCGATGGCGCTGTTGTTTGTTACAAAAGAGTTTTACAATCGTGCAGTAAATACTTTTTGAAGTCGACTAAGAAGTTTTCAATATTTTCCCTTCATTTGTTTTGTTTTGACAGCTTTGGAAGCGAGCGTGTCCGTCGGTTTTACAAAAATGGAAAAAGAACAATATCGTTCAGTGACTAGATTCTTGTTATTGGAAGGGAAAACGCGCAGCGAAATCAAAGAGCGCTTGGATGCTGTGTACGGTGACTCTTCTCCTTCGATGGCGACCGTCAAAAATTGGTTCAACGAGTTTGCTCGTGGCCGCACGTCGGTTTTTGATGAGCCACGCCCAGGTGCACCGAAAACGGCTACTACGGAGGAAAACGTAAAAAAATCCACGATCTCGTGTTGGCAGACCGGCGACTGAAGATTCGCGAGATAGCTGAGACTGTAGGCATCACAGAAGGGACAGTGCATTATATTCTGCACGAAGAACTGGGTATGAAAAAGTTATCGGCGCGATAGGTGCCGCGTTTGCTCACACCAGACAACAAGCGCAACCGTGAAACCACATCGGCGACATGTTTGGCGCTGTTTCAACGTAATCCGGCGGAGTTCTTGCATCGTTTTGTGACCGTCGACGAAACATGGGTTCACTGGTACACACCAGAGACCAAGGAACAGTCGAAACAGTGGACTTTACCCGGCGAAAGGGCTCCAAAGAAGGCGAAGACTGTTCAATCGGCCGGAAAGGTGATGGCCAGTGTTTTTTGGGACTCACAAGGTGTGATCTACATCGATTACCTCGAGAAGGATAAAACAATCACGGGGCTCTACTATTCCGACTTATTGGGCCGATTCGACGCCGAATTGAAAAAAAAAAACGGCCCCATTTGGCAAAGAAAAAAGTGCTGTTCCACCACGACAACGCGCCGGCTCACACCTCCGCCGTCGTCATGGCCAAATTGGTCGAATTGCGCTACGAATTGCTGCCCCATCCACCGTATTCTCCAGATTTGGCTCCCTGTAACTTCTTCTTGTTCCCAAATCTGAAAAAGTCACTCGCCGGCAAAAGATTTGGGTCGAATGATGAGGTCATCGCCGCCAGAGACCTATTTTGAAGACCTCGGGAAATCGTAGTTTTGGACGGGTTAAAAAAGTTGGAGCATCGCTGGTCCAAGTGTATTGAATTGAAAGGAGACTATGTTGAAAAAAAAATCTCTACTTTCTTAAAATTTTCGTTTTTCTTTTGTAGGCTAAATATTTGTTGAATCGCACTCGTATCTTGTGATTGTAAATGTTTTATTTTGCATTTAGTCATTTCCTCGCTGAGGGGGGATGAAAAGTTACGAGTTGCACTCGAGTGCAAAGATTTTATTCCTCACAGTCACACTATCATATTTTGACGACAAGTATTGTTCAGTCCAGGGGCTTAACGTCTTACCTAAGTTTGTCGCCATAATAACAATGTTTATAGCATTGTTGTGTTCCGACAATTAGAGGTAAGATAGTCAGTTCGTTAGTTGTTGAATAGCCCAGGTGAAGCTCGCTCCCAACTTCGGCCTTTTTGTGTGGCTGAGCCCAGCCGGCCTGACCCGCGAGCGAAAAGGGCGTCTTTTCGCTCCGGAGAACGGTCCACAGACAGTCCCACCTAACACAATCGAAAGCTTTTGAGTAGTCTATGAAGCACATGAGCACAGATTAATTCCCGGGATTTTTCTATAATTTGCCTCACATTCACGATTTGCTCTCTAGTGCCTCGACCTCTCACGAAACCTGCCTGCTCGCTTGGTATCTGCCACTGAAGGTATGACTGTAGTCGCCCATAGATGTAAAGCATTATCTTGCTGGCGTGAGATATTAGAGCTACGGTTCGATAATTAATGGTTAACCAAACTTACCTTTGTGATGTTTGACCATAATTATACGAGACGTTGCATCCGAAGAGATTTATATATTAACCAGGTAGTCCACTTTCCAATGTACCGGGCACCAAGCACAATTTTAGAGCGAAGACATAAAAATAAAAAGATAGGTAGGTAGTTTTAGTATTATTCACCCGTTTGCGCGATGTTACGTCGTTTGACTCATTCCTTTAGAGCAAAATTTCTTAAAAACATTGGGTATTTATTTGCAACACAGCAAATAATGGGTAGGGAGGGAGTATAAATCTCTTCGGATGCAACGTCTCGTATAATTATGGTCAAACATCACAAAGGTAAGTTTGGTTAACCATTAATTATAGCATGACGTTGCATCCTCGAGATTTATATATTAACCAGGTAGGATGTTTAGAGTATTTTGAGAAATTTTTGATTAGAAGTGAGAGAAAAAAGAAAGTTTGTCGTTAATTCGGTATATGTTGACTTTTTTTTATAATTTATAACAAAATCTAAATCAGTGAATAAGAGTTTTATTACGCATGATAGACACTTGATAGAATCTTGATAAGAATTTCCAAGGCACAGAAAATCACCTAAATAATTTATAATAGTAAACTAGACTTCTAAGATAAGATAATATGGGTTTCAAAAGCTTAGTGAAAATGTATGAAGCTGAAGCAAGTGGAAAGGGAAAACATTGAAATTCTTAAGTTATTTGCTCAAATTTAAATCTAAGATAATGTTTCGACGATTAATGCATAGTGGCTAAAAAATAGACATCTAAATTGATAGTTCATAACAAGAGTTTCATAGGTGGTGTAACTGGTTGGGGTATTATGGGTGTGATTCCTTTACCAACCTTGACCTTAGAAAAATCAATCCCTAGTTATAATCGAAGTATATCATTTCTCCTGCTTTTCATTTTATTCAAGAAAAATTACGAAATAGTTTCGTTGGAACATATCAAGTGCACGCGACCTTCGAGGTTCCGTTTCCAGCTCGAGATCAAGGCTCAGGACACGCAATACATATTTAGCTATAAATAATAAGGATTCTCCGAATGATTCATCAATTTGTTATAATAATTTAAGTACTTACGCTAATTACCAAGGTACCTTAGGTATATCTTAATTACTTGAATTTTCTTTTTGATTTAGAACAGATTTTATTAAGTTTTTTGGTAGGTAGGATTTTTTTTTTTTTTTTCAAACACAATATATTCCCAAAATCCGTTTTTTACACCTATTTCATAAAAAAACCTGATAGTAAGCGGCATCTTGGTGGATTAATGAACAATATTTACAGATTTCATGTTATAAATATTCTAGATTTTCACCATAGAAAGTTTCAGATCACTCCTTGGCAAATAGCTCACAAAGGCTATTTTCTTTGAATTAATGGTAGTAGTTGTACACAAAATAGGTGCTCTCTCCTCCATATGTTATTTTTATAATCCAACAAATAACAAAATATAACAATTTATTAAAAAATATGTTTGTAAAACCCAGTGTGAGAGCCCCGGGCCATATGATCATAGACATGTTACATATATTTAACCCAACACTGTACTATGAATCTCCAGGGCAGTTCCCTTAAGGCTTGGCTGTCTGGTTTTTCAGTGGAGGAACTAAGAAACAACTAGTATAACAAGGAAGAATTCTGTGGAATTACATATCTAAAACATATAAAATCTAAGGAATTGGAGTACAGTATCATTGTAAAGTCGAAGGAACGATCCACTAACCACCGTTACGGGGAAGGCTAATCTTTAAAAAAAGAAACAAAACATTTTCATTTGGTGTATTCCATTACCCAGATTTGTACCCAATTTTTAGATATATTAGTTTGATACCGAGATTGATAAAAAATCCCGAACCATTCTGCCCTTTGATTGTATAGATTTCTGTATCTATTATAATATAGGTACCTGATTCTCTTTAATTTAACTTACAACTATAAGGATATGATTGTATCTGACTATTATTATGATGGCTGGCTTATGATTGTATTGTTCTCTTATGCTTATGCATAAGGAAACTGTATGTAAACATATAAAGCTTATTATTTCAATAAGTCAAGGATTAAATTTGTTTTCTTTTCCCAAATTTTGACAATTAGCAAGAAAAGAGCATTACAGGTGGGAAATATTATGTTAGTTAGTTTATATATAAATTGATCTAATTCATCATTGCATCATCTTACTGCTCTCATTTAGTATAACTTCTTAATTTCATAACGTAATGTCACAATATTTGACTGTGAAAAACGTGAACTTATAGGTAAACATCTTTGAGATTCGGTTTCTTAAAAAGAAATTTGTAATCCGTTTTACCCGTTACAACTCATAAGAGAACTGGATCGATTGTATTTTTTTTTAGGTGTGAATAAAATATTTTCATTTAAGTACCAAAATAATAATAAGTTTTTTTTTTATTTTTTTTATTATGTTTTGATCGGCGCCTTTGGTCGAGACTTCGTTGTCTGATATTGATCTACTACAGGTGCTTTCCTCGCAGACTAATGGTACGAGTGACTCCACGCCTAACCACGTCTCTGCGTGCGTGGCATTTGACGCGGTGGAGCTTTGCAGTTTCCCTGCTGGCTGACTGAAGGCCTATTAGAAGAAGAAGTACTCGCCGCTGGAACTTTCTTGATTTGGAGTCGATATTTCTGCCAACTTCGATGCTTTAATTTTATTAGTGAGATTCCCGCCAAAGAGAAATGAATCACTTCGTACACGTGCAACATCTTTTTAAACTTATAATCTAATGAATACATTATTAATTTCCTTCGATTAAGCGTGTTTTTATAATGAAGGTCCAATATAAGCTGATTTCTTTGAGTAACACAGCAGTGATTTCAGGATTCGATTTGGGTGTTTTAACTAATTGAAAGTTTTCAGGTATGAAGATGTTGCCCTCTAACTCTTTCTTTTAATCATTATTTAAGCCTCCGCACAATATATGACCCCAACGTTCAGAGATTTCATCCTGGATTTTTGTTCCGAAAAGCTCGTGTTTCCCTTTTGAGGTCCCTAAGACCTCTAAAATATTCTCAAATAAATTGGTTGCTGGAGGGTTAACATCATTTACACGTACCTGAGAGCTAGTGGGTGGTATGGGACACTTGGCTGATGCTTCTGATATCATCACCTGTACATTACTAGGTTGTCACTCATTACAAGTTTCAGTCACATGAACCACTGACTGAACATATGGGATGTATGATAACACACTGAAGCCAATTCATCCTCTCCATAGATTTTTATTTAATTTTATTTAACAAAATGTACTATTATAAACATAAACACAAAACTACGAAGTAGTTTGTCGGCGAGTAACATTAGTAATATTCTGCGAGGCGAGTCATATTCTGCGAGGCTATCCTCAGCCTGTGTACTAATATATATGACCAAAAAACATGACTACAATCGCATCGTAGTACCATTCTCTATATTGTGGTAGTACTGTGCGCGACTATGATCGCATCATAGTACAAAGGCACACTGTTCTATTAAAAAATAAAGAAATAATAACATTCCGTTGAATAAATAACCTAGGTCATGCTCACACCATGACAGGAAGTGCTGTGGTCGAGACCGTAATCGCGTCACGGTACTAATAAATATGACCAAAAAACATGACTACAATCGCGTCGTAGTACTGTGTAAAAGGATAAGGTTCAGAAGTATAGCACGAATAATACTGCAATTGCTGGTATTTAAACTATATTTCAATATTAAACATATAATTACACTTCACTTTAAACTAACGTTGCCACTTATATAAAAGCTTAAACTTATTTAACGTAATACGAATGAAAACCCCGAGTGTTATTCATTCGCCAACCGACGTCACAAGAATGGTATTCTCACGTCTGAGCTCCACTAAAAAACTGACTTCGGTATGAGTGCCCGAACAATTTATACCATACAAACCAAACCGCTTTTACCTACAGACAACATCCTACACGTCGGTAAAGCGTTAAGGGGTTAAGTCGGTATCGTAGAAGCCCATCCATTTTACCGACATGCATCATTCCATATGTCGGTAAAAAAATGTCAAGTCGACACTTTCTCTTGGAAATATTGACAAAATAACAAATAAGGGTAGATATTAAAACATGTGATTATTGAATTAAGAACTATAACACCATAAATTAACAAAAGCTTACAGTCGGCCATTCTGAATTAACGGAGACCTCTCGTTAATATATTAACTGCTACTCATATTACAATGTTATGAGGAGATAAAAAGCTACAACTTTACGAAATGTTTGCATTCAGTAAATATTTTTATTTTAATATGGCAACTTACATCTAAAACATCATAATACGTTCGGCCATCTTATACAATAATTGTTCCATCAATTATAATACCTTATATCTGATACCGATAACAAATGGAGTTAAAAAAAAACGTTTTCTATATAAAGCAAATGCCCTTAATACTAAAGCGCTCCAATCCTTGGCCAATCGACCTCCTTGCGCATATAAATAAAACTTAATATAATCATATTCCATAAAATCTAACACACTCATAATTTGTCCGTAGACTCCATTGTGTGCAGATTTTTCCAAATCAATTCCATGTATTCACATTTAATCAAACATCATAAATATATTCCATTCAATCTCATCTCTTGCCTAGAGTAATATTTAGCAAATTCAACTTTTAATTATTATCACCTTCGTCAACACTCTCAATATCCATGCTTTCTGACATCTCTGGAATGACCCTACTATGGCCCCTGTCTTCAGTTACTTCATCTACTTCCTCGGCTGAGCTTCCTTCGTCGGAATCAGATAAGCTTTCACGAGTGAAGGTCAGCCAAGGATGTATTTTGTCTAAGGCGATCACTGCCTCATATTTCCTGTTATTTTTACGAGTAAGTGGCGTATCCCTAACGACATACCTATCCCTATCTAGAACCTTAATTATTCTATAAGGACCTTGCAATTTAGGTAATAGTTTTCTCGATTAATTGTTATTATTTCCTACCTCTCTTTCAATCCGCACTAAATCGCCTTCCTTGTATTTCCTACCACTCTTTCTATGTTTATCAAATCGCTCCTTTTGTTTATTTTGTTGTTCACTAATATTAGAATTAACGTCCTCTCTTATTTTATCTAAAGTTGCTAGTGAATTTCCTAACCCATCCTCTTCAAGTAACGAGGTTACTATGCCATCACTTTTGGACTTCAAAATGCCAAATAACACTTCAGCTGGGGCTTTACCAATGCCTTTGTTAATTGTAGTATTAAGGCCGAGTTGGATTTCCTCTAAATGAGTATCCCACTCATTTTCATTAAAATTATGGTTCTTCACTGCGAGAGAGGCCAATATGGTACGGTTGTACCGTTCTACTTGGCCGTTTGCACGCGGTGTAGCTACCGCGTTCAATATATGCTTTATTCCTAATTTATTAACAAAATCTTTAAAGTTTTTGCTTGTAAACGAAGTACCTCTGTCACTGATTAATCTACTTGGTATTCCAAATAAACTAAAATATTGGCTTAAAATTTTAATGGTAGACTTAGTTTTCGTATTCTTTACTGCAAATAATGTTATGAATTTAGTGTATGCCTCAACGATTACCAATAAGTACGCGTTTTTAGACTTACTTCGAACAAATGGTCCTAGATGATCCATGTGAATAGTATGAAAAGGTTTTTCAATTTTTGGGATTGGGTGTAGCATCCCTTGCCTCTTCCCTGCAGGTACTTTATGATAATTGCACTCTAAGCACGATTGGACATATTTCCTAACAAACTTTGTCATTTTGGGAAACCAGGAAAGAGATTTTAATTTATTTAACGTTTTATCCAGACCAAAGTGACCAAGTTCATCATGACATTTTTTTAGTAACTGCCATCTAAATCCTTTTGGTACCAACCATCTCAAGTGGCTGTATACCACTCTATAAACTTTTCTATCTTTCAGTTGATAGTTTTGAAAAGTTTCGTGAATTTTGGGTGTTTGAGGATCCTCTAGAATCTTCTTTATTCTCTGTACTTCTTCATCAACACCCTGAATAGTAGTTATCCAATCTTCTGTTTCCACAACTAAAATATGAATTAAAGACTCGGGCTCGCACGATATAGGAATGGGATTCCTACTCAGTGCGTCTACATGACTCATACGATTTCCCGGCCTATACTCAATACTGCAGTCGTACTCTTGCAATTGCAGCCACCATCTGCCTAATCGGGGGATCATATCCCGTTTTGACAAAGTAGTTCGTAACGCATTGCAGTCGGTCACAATAGTAAATTTAATGCCTAGGACATAGACTCGGAACCGTTGCAAGGACGCAACTACAGCCAAGGTTTCTAGCTCAAAGGAGTGGTACTTTTGCTCCTCGAGAGTTGTCTGTCGACTATAATATGCTACTGCCCGCCATCTACGTAATTCATCCTGCTGAACTAACATTCCTGCTATACCCATTTTGCATGCATCCGTGTGTATTTGTGTTTTTAAGTCTACTCTATATAGCGCTAAAATAGGTCGTTTTATTAGTTCTGATTTAAGGCTTAAAAACGCATTCTCTTGTTCAGGACCCCATTCCCACTAAGAATCCTTTTTCAGCAACTTAGTCAATGGATTAGCAATTATGGCGAAATTTTTAATAAACCGACGGAAAAAACTGGTCAATCCTACAACTGACGGATTTCATGCTGATTAGTGGGAGTTTTAAAATTCTCTACTGCGTCCGTTTTCTTGGACCCTGGTCTAACCCCATCCTTGCTTATCTCGAAACCCAGATAATCAATCTTCTTGGAAAAGAACATGCATTTAGATAATTTTAACGTTAACCCTGCTTCTTTGATAAGTTTAAGCACTGTTTCCAAGCGCTCCATCCCCTGCGAGATGCTATGGGCTGGAATTATTATATCGTCCATAAATGCGAAGGCTTGATTTTTAACACCTGTCAATACTTTGTTCATGGTTTTCTGGAAAACTGATGGGGCGTTAGCTAGACCAAACGGCATACGAGTAAACTGATACTGTCCGTCTGGTGTAACGAAAGCAGTTTTGTCTTGAGACGATGGAGCAATCGGAATTTGGTAATAACCTGAGGCTAAGTCTAGCGTTATAAAATATTCAAAGCCACCTAACTGATCGATTTGGTCCTCAATTCTAGGCAAAGGATAATGTTCCTTGACAGTTTTAGCATTTAAGGCACAGTAATCCACGCAAAGACGTTGATCACCAGTCCTCTTTTGCACCAATATAATTGGACTAGTATATGAGGATGTGGATTCGGTAATGATACCCGAGTTTAACATTTCTTGTACCATATGCTTTACTTTATCCCTTTCCGAATACGCTAACCTATACGGCCTATATACTACCGGAGTGGTATCCTTCAAGGTGATAGTCATCTCTGTCAAATAAGTTAATCCTAAATCAGTCAAATTAAAGGAAAAACAAACTCTATATTCATTTAATAAATCTTGTAATCTATGCCTATCCTCAGTACTTAATTCAATCCCAGTTTTTAAATCATTTGACATTGGTTCAACATTTTCTAATAGGTTTATATTTTGACAATCTTTATGATCAAACGTATATCCCCTAGTCAATAGCTGACCTTTTTTATCTTGATCTCAAATGAATTCAAATTGACTGCTATAATATGACCTTTGCCTTGCGCCAATTTATATATACCGGGCAGAATAATATAACTATTCAAACCTATTTTTCTGATGGATTCTTTAACATAGAATTGTGCGCAAATGCTACTATTTGTATCTATCGGTATCATGTTGATAGTTTTAATTGTAACATCTGAGCCTACCAATAAATCAATTTTACCACGTTTAGAATCGATGTCAATATCAGGCTTCTTTTGGAAAACTAAATGCTTTATATAGTATAGATACCTGCTTGTTCTGTAAACGTATGTCCTAATAGAACAGCATGTTTTAATAATTCATCTGGTACTATTAATACTTCTACTGACGTAGTGACTGATTGTACTTGTACGTTAAGTTTTGCTAAAGTGATTTTGAGACTGAGAGGTGGAGGAAGGTAGCGACTTTATCAATTCTAGTACATCATGAATATTCAGACTTTGACTATCCAAAGGTCTATTTTTAATATGATTTTTATGACTTTTGGTATTACAATAGTTATTTGCGTTAGAGTAAATACTTTTAGATGATGATTGACTTACAGATCTCATAGAATTACGTTTTCGTTTGAAGTGCTGTACACGACTTCCCTCGCGGTGGCAGTGGGACGTCCGTCTATCATCGCTGCCATGCCGCCGCCGCCGCCGATCCTGCCAGGTACTTCGCCGACTCGTAGCATGCGAAGGCGACCGTGACCGTGAAGAGATGCGTGATGATTTAGTCTTATGTCGACGTCTCTCACGAGAATGCTGAAGCCTGCGTGGAGAACAGCCCCATGCCCTTACGCGGCTTCTTGATCTGGTAGTGCTTCTTAATCTCGAATTCTCTGATGAACGAGGTACACTGTGGCGGATTCTCTCGCGACGCTTGTACACCCGTCGCGTATGACTGCGGCTGCGTCGATATGGTGGTGATGGTGGCGGTGTGTCTCCGTCATTATGTTCCTTTACTTGTAGCGATTCTCGATGCCGTTCATGTTTTTCTCTCTTACGATTTTTCGACATGATTATCAATTTATCTGTGCCGATAAGAACCTTTGTGGACGCTTATAGAATATTTAGTAATATTCTCGTTCAATCCCACTTCTGAACTAAAAGGATAAGGTTCAGAAGTATAGCACGAATAATACTGCAATTGCTGGTATTTAAACTATATTTCAATATTAAACATATAATTACACTTCACTTTAAACTAACGTTGCCACTTATATAAAAGCTTAAACTTATTTAACGTAATACGAATGAAAACCCCGAGTGTTATTCATTCGCCAACCGACGTCACAAGAATGGTATTCTCACGTCTGAGCTCCACTAAAAAACTGACTTCGGTATGAGTGCCCGAACAATTTATACCATACAAACCAAACCGCTTTTACCTACAGACAACATCCTACACGTCGGTAAAGCGTTAAGGGGTTAAGTCGGTATCGTAGAAGCCCATCCATTTTACCGACATGCATCATTCCATATGTCGGTAAAAAAATGTCAAGTCGACACTTTCTCTTGGAAATATTGACAAAATAACAAATAAGGGTAGATATTAAAACATGTGATTATTGAATTAAGAACTATAACACCATAAATTAACAAAAGCTTACATGTGCGTGACTATAATCTCGTCATAGTACCAAGGCACACTGTTCTATAAAATATAAAGAAATAATAACATTCTTTCAAAAATAAGCTAGGTCATGATCGCATCATGACAGGAAGTGCTGTGATCGAGACCGTAATCGCGTCACGGTACTAATAAATATGACCAAAAACCATGACTACAATCGCATTGTAGTACTGTGTGTGTCTATAATCGCATCATAGTTCCAAGGCACACTGTTCTATAAAATATAAAGAAATAATAACATTCTTTCAAAAAATAAGCTAGGTCATGATCGCATCATGACAGGAAGTGCTGTGGTCGAGACCGTAATCGCGTCACGGTACTAATAAATATGACCAAAAATCATGACTACAATCGCATTGTAGTACTGTGTGTGTCTATAATCGCATCATAGTTCCAAGGCACACAGTTCTATAAAATATAAAGAAATAATAACATTCTGTTGAAAATATAAGCTAGGTCATTATCGCATCATGACACGAAGTGTTGTGATCGAGACCGTGATCGCGTCACGGTACCAATAAATCTGACCAAAAAACATGACTACAATCGCATCGTAGTACTGTGCGTGACTATAATCGCATCATAGTTCCAAGGCACACTGTTCTATAAATATAAAGAAATAATAACACTTAAACACGTGTACAAGGCGTGTTTCAAAGTGCCGATTCACGGTTCTTTAGTAATTATGAATTATTGCTTGAATAGACGTTTATTTGGTACAAAAAATACAACACACAATGTAACAAAAAATATAAATATATATTCAGATAGATTTTAGGCCAAATAGGCCCCGCATGCAGAGGCACAGAGTGCTTTGACGCTGGTATTCTGGGGATACCATTTTATTTAACACTGTATACAGAATATTTTCTAATTAAACAGTAACGTTAGGCAATGCGCAAATAGCAAGGCTCTTTTTGTTGCTCAATAAATTTCAAAATGAAATTAATTAGTGAGCTAAATATAATCTACTGATTCGAACAAACACGAAATAAAGTTTTGCTTTAAACGAACGAAATGCAAAGATGAGAACGTGTCGAAAAAATAGTATAATAAACAATAAACACTTATAATTTAAACTTACATAGGTACTTCCAGCACCATCAAAATGCTCGCAGCGGCGGCGGCGGTGACGCAAACGTTTCTCTAGTTTACGAATCTTTTCCTTAATATATTGCTTAGAATACTTACGTTTTCATTTACACATATTGATATCTATAACAACTACACAACACACTAAAAATAAAGTTATAAAATAATAAAACTTTGATCTTTAATATTCCGATGCTGTGATGCCCGCACAAAGAAAGCGAATGAGTCAAACGACGTAACATCGCGCAAGCGGGTGAATAATACTAAAACTACCTACCTATCTTTTTATTTTTATGTCTTCGCTCTAAAATTGTGCTTGGTGCCCGGTACATTGGAAAGTGGACTACCTGGTTAATATATAAATCTCGAGGATGCAACGTCGTGGTATAATTCCCGCATACTTTTACAGTTTTCCCGCATACAGATTCTTTCCTATCAGCGACCCATTGACCAGTTCTCCAGATTTGATTGCAGAGGTCCATTAATATTTTAACACCACGATCTCCTAGGTGTTTAAGTTCCTCTGCGAGGATATTGTCTCTACCTGGTGATTTCTGAGATTTTAGTCTGGTAAGAGCATCACTGATTTCTGATTCCAGGATATTAGGTTCAGTGCAGTTCTCGTTCATAGTTGGTTTGCTCACAGTTTGCGCAGTTGGATCAGCGTACAGATTTTCACAGTACGATCGCTATCTTTCTGTTACTCTGTCTATGTCGGTTAACAGTCTACCCGTCTCGCATTCTATTGCCCACGTCTTAGGCCGAAACTCTCGCGTGATGGACCTGATTTTCAGAAAAAGATCTCTTGTTTGGAATTTCCGTGCATATTCTTCTATTCCCTTACAAACTGAGTTCAGATAATTATTATAGTCTTGGCGAGTAAGGCGTTGCACCTTTGCGGAGGTCTCTCTGTATTCTGAGTGTGCGATGTTAGCTTTGCCTTTGAGTAACAGGTTTTTCCGCTCATTCATAGTATCCCACGTCTCTTCCGTTATCCATACATTTTTCGGAGATTTCGTAGCAGTTTTGTCGGTCTTTTTGCGTGCGGAAATTATCATTTCCTTCAGTTTACTCCACTTGCTCTCGACACTCGCTTGGGCCAGAGCGAAACTGGCCGCTTTATACAAAAAATTATTCTTTTCAGCATATATAACAAACAAAACCTCATAAAACTTACTTTTTTTTAAAAAAGTTGTACGCGACTGTACATTACTTCATATAGATAGATAAGGAGACCAGATGCCAAATGTTGCATAAATAATACATTTAAAATATATCAATCACTCATCGAGGATTAACGTTAATTTAAATATTAACGGTTACTGTTTCATCACTGAATTCAATTTACATTAACTTCTTATTGTAAGTAAGTACATAAAAAATAACGTAACCTCGCACATTCGCGACTCCAGGCTCCTAGACTATTTACCCAAATAAAGAATTCTTTCGTTCTTTGGATTGAGGCGTCGACAAACTCTGAATCTTTGAAGAATGTTTTTTTTTTAATTTATTTAAAGTCTTATAAACATCTTGGTCATTAATGACTAACATTGGCTTCTATATTTTTACAAACTTATTAATATAACGAATATATTCTAAAGTGTTGTTATACCCATCTATGTTCAAGCATAAGTTAATCTGATTTGGTAGTTGAACAATTTTTCTTTCTTCTTTAAAACCGTTGCATTCAACTAGGAGATGGTAGACTGTAATAGGTTCATTGCATTTGGGACATTTGTTTCTATCAGTCTTTGCTATTAGATGTGAATGGGAGAAGTTGGTATGACCAATTCGAAGACGAGTAATATTAACTTGATATTTCCGATTATTAAAAACTGAAGATAGATTTTCTGACAGCGAAAATCTTAGATTGTTCGTTTTGTATTAGCCAGAAATCAGTCCAGGTTTTTTTAATAGAAAATTTTATGTGCTTTATTAAATCGTTTTGGGACGTTCGCAAGGATGTATCTATTTGTTGTTCTAATGAAAGTCTTGGCTCTTTGTCTGCATTTTCATTCCCAGGAATACCCGGATGGCTAGGTATCCACACTTGCTGCAGCTCATAATTATTTGACAGGTCTTTGATCAGCTCCTGTATGTGTAAGATTATTGTATCGCTATTGTTGGGATTATTAATGGCTGTAAGGCATGATTTTGAGTCCGAAAATATAACAAATTTTTTGTTTACTTTGTTGGTTTTAATATTGATAAGTGTTAATTGTATAGCAGTTGCTTCGCAAGTGAATATAGAACTATGATCTGGAAGACGGAACCGATGCTTTACGTTATTTACTACATATGCTCCCCCAGCTTTACCGTCCGATACGGAACCATCCGTATAATATATAACACTTTGAAGAATGTATCAACAAGCTACCAACTATCTTTGTCAGTAAGCAGATTTTTGCTAGGTCGTTTCGTTTTCGAGATACAGGTGGCCCGGCTGGGGTAACGTTTCTCCAGCCGGGCCACACATATCTCGGAAATGCGCATGTGTCAAACTGTGGAACTTGTTCGACAAACTCCGACAAACCACCGCTTCACTATTCCAGCAAACAGTTTTTCTCTACGTCTCTTTATTTTCGAGATCTAGCTAGCTCAATTGCAGCAACTTTGCTGCAGGTGAGCTCTAAAATGGTGGATCGATAAACTCTGAAACTTGTCCGACAAACTCTGACAAACTGCCGCCTATCTATATCGGCAAACAGATTTTCCCTATGTGATTTGGTTTTGCAGATCTGTGGCCCGGCTGGGCTAACGTTACCCCAGCCGGGCCGCACAGCCCCCTTAAGGCGCATAGTAAGGTCAATCATAAAAATTCACTGCAGAAAAAACCGGTTCTCTTTATAAATATTGAATAAAAAAATCTTTAAAAAAGATATGTTATTATTCAACGCATTGTTTAGAGGATGGTCTTTTTAATTTTTTGATAAATTAATTAAAACTTTGTTAAAATGTGACCCAAACATGCCTCGATTTTAAAACTTTAAACCTAATCGCGTCGTAAATATTAGGTTAAATCATATACTTTCGATTTCAATAAATAAAGTGAACAATATTCTAGAGGATGGTCTTTTTAGATTTTTTTATTTGCTTTTATTAATGTTTAATTTAAATAATTCATCTTACGCGTAAAGGTTTGCTTAAATATTCCCCTCACTCTCACTCACTCACTCCTATGTAATCAGTGCGGGACGAAAGACGCAAGGTCATTGGGAGCACTATGCTCCTTAAACGCGAGCCTGATGAAAACTGAAACTTGTCCGACAAACTGCCGCCTATCTATATCAGCAAACAGATTTTCACTAGGTCGTTTCGTTTTCGAGATCTGTGTGGCCCGGCTGGGGTAATTTTGCCCCAGCCCGGCCACACAGATCTCTGAAACGCGCAAGCGACAAACTCTGAAACTTGCCGACAACCTCTGACAAACTCTAGGCATTATAGCGACATACTCAAACAATCAATTTTTCAGTTTTTTTTTTGTGGCCCGGCTGGGGTCAGCCACACTGGAAGACTCAGTAACGAACGATGCTGTATATAAAATGTCGAGAATATTTGTGTAATTACTTCATAAAACCATACGGAAGTGGTGCCATTATCAAAATATTTACACGGTATAACCCTTTCATTGAATTTTTCGCCGATTTTGGTCAGGAGGATTTCTGTAATCCGTCTCTATTGCTATTATCAGTGAGTCCATGGTTAATAACGTAGGGTTTTTTCAAGCTCTACAATAAACTCTACATAAAATTCAATATTGTCTTTCGTTTTTGCAAACCACTGTGCCAACAAAAAACGAACGTATTCGATCTTCAATACATCTATCGCGGCTAACGCCGCTCCACAAACTGCACCCGCTACAAACGTGTCCTTGGTGTGTGCTTGCGTGCACAAATATAGGGGGTGTAAATGTGTCGCGTTTCAAATGCGGCGCCACAGTTATCGTAATACAAGTGTATGTCAGCCCCTCTAGCACGTCCACCAAAACACGATATGGTAAAGCAGTTAATCGCGTTAAACTGTCAAAATACAATAGGTTTTCGTTGTATTTTGACAGTTCACCGTGATAGATTGCTTTATCATATCGTGTTTTGATGGACGTGCTAGGGGCTGGTGTGCGGCCTAGCTAATATGGTATATTATTCTTGTAAGGCAATAGTATTATCGAGAGTAATCCGATCTACACGTACCTACACGCTAGAGATTTTTTGGCGTTCTGGGACGCGCAGGGCGATGTTGAGCACACGCGCTTAGCAATTTAGTATTTAAAGTGGTAGAAATATGTAGATTTACCTAAACAGAAAAACATTAACGCAGACCTTTTATATTACTTTATCTTACATTCAATTTTGCCGGGGTGATCCAAAAATAAATAAGTAATACTGAGCACACTGAGTATTTATTATTTATTTAATAATGATTGTGCAGTCATCAAATTTGCTTTTTATTAAAGACAGTTACACTATACCAGGAGATTTTGCGAAACAAAGTGTAATCAACAAACACAAACAGTTCAGGCACGGTAATAGTATATAACAGTAGAATGACTTCATAGAAACAGTCGAAACACGCGCTATGCCCACGCGCCTCAATACTGGATCGCATCTACAAGAGCAGTCACGAACGCACAGTTCGCCGCAGGTTACACGCACGAGCCAAACGGAGCTTTACATTAGTAAGGATATAAGCTTGACGTTTCACAAAAATGGATTTTCTTGGTTCTTCACGCGATCTTTCGCCTATTTGGTTAGTAAGTCAGTGAAATAAATAAAATGTATTTGCTTATTTATTATATCGAAGGCAACCTGCAACCTTTAGTTTCGTTAACCTATTTTATTGCATAAAAACCTATTTAATCCATTCCTTTAGATCGACAAAGTAATTCTATAATATATGCATTCTGAAATAGTATAATTACAAATCTAGGCAGAAACTGTAAGCGCGCGGCCCTATCGCGGGCAAACGCACCAAGCGATGCCGAGCGGCCGTAGGTATAAAATTTCAAAGAGGGGCCGAGTCCACATACTGTTATATACTATTACCGTGGTTCAGGTGATATTGAACATAGTGTTTAACACGTTACTGAAAAAATTTGGGTCAATTTAAGGACCAGAAATATACAGAACATTTTGGATGCTATAAGGTTATACTTTCAGCTTCTTCGCTGGCCTCAACGCGTAGTTGAGCGTCATTTGCCGCTTGATAGCTTCCCGCCGCGGCTGCCGGCGATTGTTCCACTCCGCCTCCAGCTTTCGCGCTAATTCATAGTCACACTTTTCCTGTTCTATAACTTTCTCAATCCTAAGTTGCTCCTGCAATATCTTTGTAACATCACACTTTTTCAACGGACTAGATAAATTCTTAACAGCTAAATTTACCTTATTGTTATTTATTACTTCTAGAACTAGCGGCGGACTGTCCAGTCCCTTTTTGGTATTTGATTTTTTAGTATCACTTCTCAGATATCTCTTGTGTTCTGAACACGTTTTCCTATCATGCTTCACCTTTCTGGGCGTTGTTTCATTTTCTTCTTTTATAATATTACTCATGGACCTAGTGCGCCTGAGATTAGTTCTAGCAGAAATTTGTTTTTGTTTATTTGTTGCGGTCTTCCTTGGCAATGTGCGCGTTGTTGAGGAAAATTCCGCCTTTTTAACTTTTGACCGAGTATTTACACATGTCAATGTTTCTTCCTGGAAGAAATGAAAAAGGTTTACACATTATCAGTCTTTTTACAAAACATGGTCTAAACTAGGTATGGGCAACCTTTGCTTAGCTGAGGGCGTTATTTCGGGACTGAATCATGTGGTGGGCTGTAGGTATGAAATAAGAAGGTAGTAGTAATGAATAAGAATGCGACAAAAATTCACACAAGTTTTCTAATTATTAGAATTATAGTAGCATAATCAAACACAAAAAAAAAATTAACAAAATCAGATATAAAATTCAAATGAAAATTAATGAAAGACTTGAGTTTGAAGCTACCAAACAAGATGATTAATATTGGGATTAATATCACTATACTGAGGCGCAAAGTGTTGTCTAAATTTGTCCTGGGGCCTTACCATGATCGCTTATAGCAAGGTTAAAACAATATTGAAACAGAGACACCGCTCTTGCTGCGTATAGCGCCATCCCGCTCTCAGTGCGGTTTTAATATTGTTTTAGGCGATCATGGTTAGGGGGCTGGTTTAAACCTGACGCTGCCTCTATCTATGCGTATTAACACGCAACTGAAAGCGCACTAGTTTAAATAAACCAAGACTAACTTTGAACCAGGTTTTGAAATAAGACCATATTAGTTTAATTGTTTAGAAATAAATATTATATGTCCCAAAAAATAGTGTCAAGCGTAAGTCCAGAGTTAGAGCACCTCTTGGAGTACCCGAATCACCCCCATGTATGTTCCTTGCCTCTAAAATAATCAGCTTCGTAACTTTAGTGGACATTTAGAAAACAGTAGTGTAAAGTCAAAATTTGAATGTTAGTGAATAATTACTTAAAAATTCATCTTTAAATTAAAAATCTAAACAGGCGAATTCATGGTTTCTAAGTATGTGTAAAAACTTCTCTAGACTCTCTGCTTTCATAATCATTTAAAAAAAGAAGTACTTAATAGGGCTACTTTGGCTTAAATCGGCCATCAAAGACAGCGAGGTGAAAATTTTATAAAATTTACCAAATTCCTATCAGATGATAAAAAAAATATCTGGTCTTTTTATAATTTCTAAGGTTCAGATTAATTACAATTTAGCAAAAATTAACTACATGAAACCCATATTTAAATATTTTTCTCGCGGATCACATCGGTTGTAGTGTTGGATGTAACGCAGTACTTACCTGCTAAAAAATTGCCCGAGTGAGAGGATATGAAAGAGACCGCATTACTGCTATCTCTCTCACTCTCATTGGCGAAATGGATAACTGTAACTGAGGAATGCTATTCTTTGTGACAAGGGGATGAGGCGGGGGGTGTTGTCCGAGCGCCTATTGTGTTCTGGCGCCAGTCGTTTGCCTGCTTTTGTTTGCGCCTTACGTACGATACGCTCATTTGTGATTATTTGACGAACTTTGCTTTCTTTACGGACCTTGAGTGCGATTACGATTTGGTTTTGTGTGAATACGGGATTTTGACAAATTTGGCATTCTTAACGGACTTTTGAAGCTCTTCATTTTGTGATGTCTTTTTCATCGCAAGAATATGCTCTTATGCATTACTTTTATGGATATGCAAGAGGAAATGCTTCTGAAGCAGCCAGGTTGTTCCGGCAGCAAGTACAAAATGGAGGTGGACCTCAGCCTGAAACTTGGTCTGATCATCACATGATTTTAAGAGTACATAACTCTTGCATGGAAGGACGCCTACCAGGTAGAAGATCGGGGCGCCCATCTGAAATGAGTGACCCAGATACTGTCCAATCAGTGGTCGAAGAAGTGGTGAGAGACCGCATTACTGCTATCTCTCTCACTCTCATTGGCGAAATGGATAACTGTAACTGAGGAATGCTATTCTTTGTGACAAGGGGATGAGGCGGGGGGTGTTGTCCGAGCGCCTATTGTGTACTGGCGCCAGTCGTTTGCCTGCTTTTGTTTGCGCCTTACGTACGATACGCTCATTTGTGATTATTTGACGAACTTTGCTTTCTTTACGGACCTTGAGTGCGATTACGATTTGGTTTTGTGTGAATACGGGATTTTGACAAATTTGGCATTCTTAACGGACTTTTCAAGCTCTTCATTTTGTGATGTCTTTTTCATCGCAAGAATATGCTCTTATGCATTACTTTTATGGATATGCAAGAGGAAATGCTTCTGAAGCAGCCAGGTTGTTCCGGCAGCAAGTACAAAATGGAGGTGGACCTCAGCCTGAAACTTGGCCTGATCATCACATGATTTTAAGAGTACATAACTCTTACATGGAAGGACGCCTACCAGGTAGAAGATCGGGGCGCCCATCTGAAATGAGTGACCCAGATACTGTCCAATCAGTGGTCGAAGAAGTGGTGAGAGATCCATCAGTTAGTGTAAGAACAATAGAACGTCGAATCGGAATTCCGAAATCACAAGCACATCGAATACTTCATCAAGAGCGTTTTCACCCATATCACATCCAGATAGTTCAGCAGCTCAAGCCCGCAGACTACCCGAGAAGGGTGGCATTTTGTCAGGAAATGTTACGGAGACAAGCTGAAAACGAAAATTTCTTTAAAAATATTCTATGGACTGATGAATCACATTTTAAGCGATGTGGGGTGTTTAATGCGCATAACTACCATTCGTGGAGTATTGAAAATCCACACCTCACAAGGGAATCTAATTTCCAAGAACAATTTAGTATCAATTTGTGGTCAGGCATCCTAAACGGAGAGCTGATTGGTCCGTTCGAACTACCGGACCGACTGAACAGCGAGGCCTACTCGCAATTTCTACGACGTGATCTCGGCGTCTTATTAGAAGATGTAGACCTATTAACGCGGAGAAATATGATTTTTCAAAACGACGGCGCTCCATGCCATTTTGCTAGAAATGTTAGACAACATTTGTCTGAAACATTTCCAGGCAGATGGATCGGTCGTGGAGGGCCCGTTGCGTGGCCGCCACGGTCCCCCGACTTGAACCCCATAGATTTTTTCGTCTGGGGATACTACAAGGAATTAGTATACGCCAAGGACATTACAAACGTCACAGTGTTAAGAACAAAATTAAGACAAGCGGAAGAAACAATAAAAAACAACAGAATTGCATTTATAAATTTAAAAGAAAACTTTTTTAGACGATGTAGAATATGTATTGAGCACGAAGGTCGTCATTTTGAAAACTTTCTTTAAGCGATCGAATAATAAATACTTTGAAAATAATGTTTTGTTTCATTTATTAAGTTATAATAAACCTTTAAAGGTTATTAAAGATGGCAGCAGGAACAGTTATTTTTGACCTTCAAATAATAAATTTTTAGCTCTTCTACAATCATTTTTGGTTTATTAATAAATAATTGGAATTTAAAAAAAAATTATTCAGAAGTCGAGTTTTATGAAATTTTCACCTTGCTGTCTTTGATGGCCGATTTAAGCCAAAGTAGCCCTATTAAGTACTTTTTTTTTAATTATTATGAAAGCAGAGAGTCTAGAAAAGTTTTTACACATACTTAGAAACCATGAATTCGCCTGTTTAGATTTTTAATTTAAAGATGAATTTTTAAGTAATTATTCACTAACATTCAAATTTTGACTTTACACTACTGTTTTCTAAATTTCCACTAAAGTTACGAAGCTGATTATTTTAGACATAAAAGAAGCACTAAAGATAATTCAGTGGCATAAAGAAAAACATTAAAATATGTTCAACTTTTTTTTATTAAAAATTTTTAAGTTCTTTAGATCGAAATTTTCAAAAAGTCAGAAAAAAAATGATTACTCTAAAACTACGAATAATCGCGGAACATATATGGGGGTGATTCGGGTACTCCAAGAGGTGCTCTAACTCTGGACTTTCGCTTGACACTATTTCACTATTTTTTGGGACACCCTGTATATTGTAACACAGATTTACCCAACAATTTAAGAATTTCACGTGCATTTCCTTACTTGTAAATTTAGTTGCACTGAAAATAGTTCAATGAGTAAAACATTTTTAGACAAACATTGATTTTGGGTTCCCTTCCCTATATACCATTTACCTACTCGCGAGTGGCGTAGCTACCCAGGGGCTAGGCGTTGCAGTGCCCCGGGGCCCTCAAGCTCATGAGGCCCTCGAATCTTTACCAGAAAATCTCGATCGAACTGAACTTTCGAAAATTTCTTCCATGCTCAAAATAAATATGACAGGTTGCAACCCGTTTTTAATCATGGCAACTCTGTTGAGAGAAATTCGAAAGTTATACCTAGGGAATTCCTCTAAATTCATTCTGTGGGTTGGCAGTGTTGTCAACTTGACGGATAGTGATAATATGTGCGTTTTATTATTCATCGATATGCGTTTTATTGTGAATTCGAGTCAAGATTTTTTCGAAAATGATTATTGTATGGATTGAACCGAAGTCATTGATACTTTTGCGATCAATTATAGTTTATGTCGTTACTGTTTAATATTTTTATTACCTGCCCTGCAGTGCACGAAAAACAGCTGATGATAAAGTAGCTAAGCATTTTTAAAGTATTTGTATATTTAATATTTTTACTTGATAAAACCTAACCAGTTTATAAAGTACTGGGGGCCCAATTTTTTTATTTGCACCAGGGCCCTTGGTTACCTAGCTACGCCACTGCTACTCGCCAATTAATTTCGAGCAATTCAACCAATTACATCATATTAATCGGTGTCCAAATGTGGGTTGTTCACAATCAAAATTGCAGATCCAGTCCTCAAAAGTGCGAATTTGGACTGCAATCCCTTCAAAGAAAATAAATATATTTTTAAAAATACAAACGGTAATTCCGTAAAATGAAAATTTCATACCTTTTAAGTAGCCTTTACATTTACACAGAAGCTTACAATAATTATTACGACCAAATAGTTTTTTTTTGAAGTTTTTACACTATTTGCTATTCAAGTAGTCATGAGGTTAAAAAAATACAAAATGCCTAGGTTTATGATACCAGTTGAGTTCCGTGCCGGACGTGCCACTGTTCACCCGTGTCCACCCCAGTACGGAGCGCCGCAAATTTTGCAATAGCAAATTTCGGAATTTCACTTTTAACTTTGGTTCTGTTTGTTTTTTCTTTTTCGTTGTTTTATAGTTAAATAGGTTATTTTTTTCTATAGTTCTTTGTTTTGGTTGTAGATTTTTAAACTTGTATTTTCTATTTTTAATTGAGAATTTTATGCCTTTTGGCCCCTAAAAGCCAAAATAGCAATTTCTTGTTTTTCTTGAATATCTTTTTTCCATTTTTGTTTTTTGTTTTTCTGTTTCTGCAGAAAAATTGTAGATTTTTTTCTCTTTTGTGTAGTATAGGTGGCATCTTGCCTGATTTTTTGTTAATATTTTATTTTTTAGTTTTTCACTTTTGTATTTTGCGTGAGTGCGTCGTTTTTGTTTTTTCTGTTTATCTCGAGATCTACGAGTTGTAGGGCTTTTGGGTCTTCTGCAACTTTGTAAGTCTCCCTTAGACGCAACTTTTGACACCACTAGTGGCGTCCTGGTTGCTCTGCAAGTGGGTCAAATTTTGAGTCGGGGAATTTTTGTGCCGGAAATTGGGCTTCCCTACATCACCTCGGTGTTGTAGGTGGCACATTTTTGGGTCCAAGAATTCGTGCTTTGAGTAGGTTATTCATTGTTTTTATTTCCTTGTAAGCATTTTTTAGGTAGTTGTAAGGTATTTCATAGGTTTAAGTGAATGTAAATATTGTATTTCTTATTGTGTTTTTTAGGATTTTAACTTCGACGATTTCGTCGTTTGTGCTGTCACCCATATACCTCTGGTTAGGGGGAAGTCGTCGAGGTAGAAATTTGTAGGTTAAGTTTCTGATCTTTTCTTTCGTTTTTTCCTTGTTGTTTGTTGCGGAAATAGTTTTGAGACTATTTTCGCCTACAAACTCGTTGCTGGGCTGGGCCCAAAATTGGAGTATGTCCGAGACGGACATGTTATCCGAAACGGACACTGCTACTGAGGGGGGTCCCATTAGGGACCCGGTAAAACGTGTGTTCCCGGTGGAATCCGGGAGGAAGAAGGGAAACGCGGGGGTGGTATCCCCCGTATTATCAATGAAGAGTGTCGATGGGAGTGCCTCCCACCAAAATGTCGACAGCACGCCTGTAACTCGCCCTGCATATAGGGAAATAGAGCGCCTGAAGCAGGTTGTTGCGAGGAAGCGGTCGAACCTAGGCCGCTTCTTTCAGGATCCGTTAGTCACGGACCTGGACGTAACAACCGAGGCGGAGGAGGTAACCGCGCCTTATGCCCCGAAGGTTCCCCGAACCCGTAGAGGTAGGGGAGGTTTATCACACGGCGTAGGGCTCTCCCAGGCTAGACGGGAGCTCCAGCAGCCGGAGTTCGATACCGGCTCCGAGTCAGAGTGCGAAACGGAGCTGGAGAAGGTAGCAGCCCCCTTCAAAAAGGGGAAGGGCAAGGGAAAGCGCTCGCCTGAGCCCACTGCTGATATTTTGTGCGGCAAAGCGGAAGAGAGCGCAAAGACGCTCGTAGAGATGACACGCAAGTCCCGGAATCTAAAAGGGACGGCCATGAAAGAAATTAAGGACGCCTCCGACTCGCTCGTCAAAATCGTCCGGACACTGGCGTCCAGAAATACCTCGGAGGAGGTACGTCGGCTCCAAGCTGACAACAAGCGCCTCCGGAGTCAAGTGGACGGTCTAATGGGCGAAATGAAGGCCCTTCGTCGGGCCTTCTCAGAGCGGGGAATCGAACGCCCTAGGGGCCGTAGAGCGGTGGCCGCTACTACGGTTATGGAAAACGTCTTGTCGGATGCTATTGCCTCCGACGACGAAATGGAGGTAGAGCTTCCGGAAGTGGTACTGCCGGAAACTGAGCCGACTGAGGCCGCAGCCGCCGCACCTGCTGTAGGAATCTCCAGGGGGGAGTTCCTAGAGAGCATGGAGTTCCTGCAGCGAGAGCTCCTGGCTCAAGTGGGTTTAATGGTTTCAGCCCGCCTTGAAGGCGGGATGGGCGGCTTATGCCGGCCCAGGTTCGGAGGCCACCTCTGGCAACAGACCGCGCAAGTCAGCCGCAGTCACAGCCTCTGCAGCAGCGACCAGTGACAGCCGCAACGGGCAATACTACTCTTGCCGCGCCGGCTAATATGCCAAAAGCGGCAAGAGTGGTCAAGAGGAGGACTGCGCCCGCAACACCTGCAGCGGTCCCCTCCTCGTCAGAGGTCACGGCACCGGCCGAGGGCTCTTGGTCCGTGGTCGTGCGACGCGGCCGCAAGAAACCAGTCACAGACGGGACGTTGCCCAAGAAGGCCGGAGCCTCCGGGGCAGCTGCGACGCAGGGAGCGCCGAAGCTGCCTAAGGCGCCACGCTCCCTAGCGGTGGTGGTGGCCCTCAAACCAGAGGCGGTGGCAAAGGGCCTCATTTATGGTGAGGCAATTGCTAAGGCTAAAGCTTCCGTCAGCCTTGGCGCCCTCGGAATCGGACCCGCCAAATTTCGGACGGGGATAACTGGGGCTCGAATTATCGAGCTTCCGAAGGAGACATCCCCGTCCCAAGCTGATTCGCTGGTGGAGAAGCTGGGTGAGGCCCTAGGGGACGCGGCGAAGGTTACGCGTCCCGTCAAAACGGCGGACATCCGGGTCATCGGCCTCGACGACTCGGTGTCCGCCGAAGAGCTAGGCCAGGTCTTGGCACAGGCCGGTGGCTGCCCGGCCCACCACATAAAGGTGGGCCGGGTGCATACGGGGGTACGGGGTGTTGGGGCGGCCTTCGCCTCTGTGCCGGTGGAGGCGGCAAAACGTCTGGCCGAGGCCGGGCGTATCGAAGTTGGATGGAGTTCTGCCTCCATCCAAGTGCTGGAGCAGAAGCCAATGCGCTGCTTCAGATGCATGGGCATGGGCCACCCCATTCAGCGGTGCCCTTCCGCCAAGGATCGCAGCGGGCTGTGTTTCCGCTGCGGGTCTGAGGGCCACAAGGCGGTGGACTGCATGGCGGCGTTGAACTGCGCCGTCTGTGCAGACGCCAAGAGGCCGGCTTACCACCGTATGGGGGGGATTAATTGTAACCCCCCTCAGGTTAGAGGCCGTTTGGCCCCAGCTAAGGTGACCGTGGCCCCACGGAGCCCGGCACCACCTGCACCATCGTCAGCACCGGCCGCCACCGTGGCCCAGGAGGAGCCCATGGAAACCACCAATGCCTAGTGGTCCCATAAAGCTCCTCCAGGCGAATATTAACCACTGCGCCGCGGCACAGGACCTCTTGTGTCAGACCGCGGCGGAGTGGGGAGTGGATTTGGCGATTGTATCGGAGCCGTATTACGCTCCGCCGCAATCGCCCAACTGGTTGGTGGCGGTGGATGGCTCCGCCGCCTTAATGCGGGTGGCGCGTGGCACAGCCCCCTCTCTCATTTTAAGAGAGGGGTACTGGTTACGTGGCCGCCATGTGGGGGGGAATATTGGTCGTGTCTACCTACTCTCTCCCCCAATCGCAGCCGGGCGGACTTCGCCGTCTTCCTGGCTGCGTTAGAAGGGGTCGTCCGGAGGACGGCCCCGGTACCGGTGCTGATCGCGGGGGACCTCAACGCGTGGTCTACAGCGTGGGGGTCCTCAAGAACCAGTCCGAGGGGTGGAGATTTGGAGTCCTGGGTTTTGTCCCTGGGGCTCCAGATCTTAAATAGGGGCTCCACCCCTACCTGCGTCCGGGTGCAAGGTACGTCCATAGTGGACGTGACCTTTGCTACGCCCTCACTCGCCCGTCGAATTAACGACTGGCGAGTAGAGGAAGAAGTGGAGACCCTGTCGGACCATTTATATGTCCGATATGAGGTCTCTACGGCATCCCAAGGAGCCCTGAGCCACAGGGGCTCCGCTGTGAGCGCCTTTCCAAGGTGGGTGCTCACTAAGCTCCGCCCGGATGTGGCGGAGGAGGCGGCGATGGTGCGGGCGTGGGCAGAAGTGCCGCCCCACCTCGCCGGGGATGTCGACGGCATGGCGGAGCTCTTTGCAGACGATATGAAGGTCGTCTGCCAAGCCGCCATGCCAAGGGCGCAGGCCTGCCCCGAAAGGAGGCAGGTATACTGGTGGACGCAGGAGATAGCTGATCTACGTACCACGAGTATGAGGGCCAGGCGCGCCTACGTGCGCTGTCGTAGGCGCGCCAGAACTACACTCGACGAGGAAGCTGAGCTTCGTCGGGTGTATGCGACAGCCAAGAAAGCCCTGCGGAATGAAATCTGCAGGGCCAAGGAGGAGTCCAGGGAGCGGTTCATCCAGCTCCTGGACGATGATCCGTGGGGGCGTCCCTACCGGATGGTAAGGGGGAAGTTTAAGGCTGGCCCGACTGGGTACCGGCCGGTGGTGCTGCTCGACGAGGCTGGGAAGTTCCTTGAAAAAATTCTGGCTTCCCGCATCGTCGAGCACCTGGAGGACCGGGGGCCGGACTTGGCGAATAACCAGTTCGGCTTCCGCACCGGCCGGTCTACGTTGGACGCGGTGGCTCTCCTCAAGAGGTGGACTGAGGAGGCCACAGCACGTGGGGAGGCTGTTGTTGCGGTGTCTCTCGATATCCGCAACGCTTTCAACAGCCTGCCCCATGAGTGTATAAAGGAGGCACTCCACTTCCACCGGGTGCCTCCGTACCTCTGCGCTCTCGTGGAGGATTACCTGCAAGGCAGGTCCATCCTCTACGAGGGGCCAGATGGGCGCGTCCATACGTGGACAATGGCGGCAGGTGTGCCCCAAGGTTCCGTACTAGGTCCTCTGTTATGGAACCTGGGGTACAACTGGGTCCTGCGAGGCGATCTTCTGCCACGAACGAAGGTCGTCTGCTTCGCCGACGACACGCTCGTCGCGGCGAGAGCGAAAACGGGGGAGGAGGCGGCCCACCTTGCGTCGGTCGGCACCTCAATAGTCGTCCGACGCATCCGCCTCCTGGGCCTGGATGTGGCCCTCGACAAAACGAGGGCCATGAGTTTCTACGCCCCCCGTCGCAGGAACCCACCGGGGCTCCGAGTACGAGTGGAGGGGGTCCGTATACCCGTCGAGGCGCATCTCAAGTACCTCGGCTTGGTTCTGGACCCCCGATGGAGTTTCGAGGAGCACTTCAAGCTCCTCACTCCACGGTTGTGTGCTGCCGCAGCCGCACTCGGACGGGTCCTCCCTAACGTGGGAGGGCCAGGATCGGCATGCCGTCGACTGTATCACAGGGTGATACGGTCGATGGCACTCTACGGAGCCCCGGTATGGGCGGAGTGTCTCTCCCCCCGAACGGTGGCCCTCTTGCGACGTCCGCAGAGGGTCATAGCAACCCGGGCCGTGCGAGCTTATCGCACGGTCAGCCACGGCGCGGCCTGCGTTCTTGCGGGCCAAACGCCGTGGGATGTCGATGCACGCGTCCATGCGGAGGTGTATCGACATCGGGTTGCTGTAAGAGAACGGGGGGGACGATCCGCTCCTGAGGAAGTGGAGCGGGTTCGTACCCAGGCGCAGAGGGAGGCTCTGCGTCGATGGGGCGAGGCACTCGCCTTCCCAGCTGCCGGCCACCGGACGATAGAAGCAATACGTCCGGTGTTGGAGGAGTGGGTAGGGCGCCGGCAGGGCAGTCTCTCATTCCGTATGGTGCAGGTACTGACCGGACATGGTTGTTTTGGTCACTACCTACACCGGGTCGCGCGTCGGGAGGAAACGCCGCAGTGTCATCACTGCGACGCTCCCGACGACACTACCGAGCACACCCTGTTGGTGTGCCCGGCCTGGCGACGCCAGCGCAGTGAACTCAACGCTGCGCTGGGAGGTGGAGACCTCTCGCTGCCGAGCATGGTCGTGGCCATGCTCCGCGGCGAGGCGGAATGGGGGGCTGTGGCCTCCTTTTGCGAAGACGTCATCTTGCAGAAGGAGGCCGCGGAGAGGGAGCGGGAGAATGATCCTCAAGCCGCTCCCATCCGCCGTAGACGGACAGGCAGGCGAAGGCGGGCATTCGCTCAAGCGATGCCCGTCTAATGACCCTGCCGTGGAGGCCTGCGTGCACGGTTGGCCCCGTGCATGCCGCCGTAAGGCCCTCCGTCTGGGGATTGCCCTGGTGTTCTCGGGCAATCCCCCCTTGGCGATAGCCCGGCCATCTTGGTCGGGCTTGCCCGGGCGCGCTGGTAGTGGGAGTCGCAGTGTGGACCTTACCATGCGCGCCCATAAGGGCAGGGAGAACACCGGGGGGTTTTAGTGGGTCGGCCTGGCATTCTGCCGGGCCAGCCCCACACACGCCCGCCGTCTAGCCAACGGCGGGTACGGTGCGGTTGCGCATTTCCCCCCGAAAAAAAAAAAAAAAAGTTTATGATACCAGTTTACAATTTTGAATAGCTAAGGAAGTTTCTAAAATGATATTACACTTGTTTGTCAAATTTAAGTCTTTGTTTTTGGTAGCTGAACTATTGCTTGTGAAATTAAAAAAAACGGCATCGAAAAATCTCTCCATTTGTAGAAATTGCACTACAAAAACTAATCGCACTTGGAAATGTTTGAAAAATACAAAAACAACAAATATCTCTGAAACCGTGATATTTTCACCCAGGTCAAAATTTAAGGTAAGGGAGGCCATGATGAAGTCCATCTATAGTTACAGGTTTATCCATTGTTTTAGGGACACCTGTATAATGATAAACAATAAATAATTACAACTGCGAGAAGACATTGCATGCGGGCAGTACAAATACCACCACTCGGTTTGGAAATCCTTGGGGGAATCTGTTACAAACATCATCAATAGTTCTACAAATATTACCTTTGTAACCTTCAGAATGTTCAATGCTATTACAAATGCGGATGGTACATTTTTTGCTATCGATAAACTCCGGAGATGACAGAGTTTATCGAGATACTGAGCTCGAGTGGGTTCGACACAGCATGATTGTGGTTTCTCATTTAGCACACGCCTTCCTGGTACTCGAAGCGGCTGGGTTTTGCCTCTGTGGAAATGTTTTATTATTTAAGAACTTATTTTTAAGGATTGAGACCATTTGATAAGAATTGAGACCATCAGGTCAGATTAAGGCCGAGAGCTTCCCGGTTGCGTGTAAGACAATTTCAATCAAAAAACCAAAATGGAACACTTACAGGAGCACTTTATTGTAGAGCTCTTATGACACTTCTCCTAAGGAAATATATTTCAACCCTGTAGTCACAGATTAGATAATAGTTACTAAGTAACTGTAGTGTACGGAGCCTAGTTCAAGGTCCTTTACTGAGCTAATCTCTCAAATTTATTGCTATCAGTTTGACACTGCACTACTTACACCGCTCTGTAGCAGGGAATGGCGCAAGGTTTTTTTTATTGCAACTAAGGTTGCGTTCCAAAACGGATAAGTTTCGCTCGGTAAATAGCTAAATTGACTCAATCCCAGTTCCAAAACACATCAAAGGATTTTTATCGAAGTGTTTTGGAACGACTTTGCCAAGCCAATTAGATCTTGGAAAGAGCGATTTATTTATCCTATAAAATTCAGCCCCCGTAGCATGAACACCGAAACACGATTTAGTAAAACGATAACTCGATATGAACTGTTAAAAATATGTTGGATTTATGGCCACATTGAAATTTTATCGACATTAATATATAAATAATGTCCAAAATAACAATACCAATATTCAAAACACACTCAAAAACATCAAGATAACTAGAAATCCAACTTTTTAACAGCTTATATCGATATATCGTTGGTCATGCTAGGAGGAAAGGGGTGGTAATTATTCTGTCATGGCTGTTATGTTAATGTCAAATGTCACTACTGACAGTAGTGACAGTTGACATTAACTTGACGCGGTCAATTGTGGAAATTATAAAAGAATTATTGTAACAAGTTTGCACATTGCAATTAACTTCAAATCCAGAAAGATGATAGCGACAGCGAGTGATCATAGAACATATACTCTCTACCGAGAGATAGCGATGAAGCATAATATGGGAGAAGTTAGAAAATCCACAGATAACGCGTTCCGCGACGCTAGGTCCGAATTCTTAGCAAAATCCCCTTTTTACCCGTGTGCATTACCGCAGCAAAATGTTGTGCTTTAGAGAAGTGAGAGTATATCAAATAATTAGTTCATCATGAGGAGAAATTAGTTCATGAATAGCAAAATTTGTTCGCATTGTAGTTTTAAAGTTATTCGAGAAAAACAGATTTTGTTGGAGTAATGTTCGAACCGTTACCCTGGCAAAATCTTTTTTTATAAAATCGTTTCCATCCAGAACTAAATACAGGAATAGATAGCTTTTGTTGCGTATTAAATGTTTGTGAATAGCAAAATTTGTGCATGTTGTATTTCTTAAGTTATTTAAGATTTTGCTGCGGTAACGTTTTAGGATATCCCAGATCTCGAAATTGGTTGAACATAGAAGTTTGAAAAAAATACCAATAATAGACCTTAATTTGTTCAAATTTGTTCAAGCGTTAGTTTTTGATTTGCTTGATGAATACCAATGTAATTAAATGTTTTCAAAAATCAGAAAAAACGAATTTCTCAGTAAACCAGTACACTTACAATAAAATAAAAGGCTGTAACATGTACCCTTGTTACACCTTTATAACGACAGTAAACTAAGATTATGTAACTTTAAGCAATATGAACATATAGAGAATTTTAAAAAGGTTTTTTTAAGTCATCGAATACGCAGCTTCCATTAAACAAGGAAACATAGCATACTATGAACAAATTAAAATGTTCCAGCAATAAACAATCCTGTTAATTCCAGCTTTGAATTACGGCTATTATGAAAGTTATATCAAAAATAAGATATATCAGTAATTTGTCAATAAGCCGACCGAATTATAAAGGTTACGTAAAAGCGACCGCACCATACATACGGGTATACTTCGCAAATTAGCAGCGTAGTATGTGACGTAGTGTACAGTCGGGTAGAATAGTAATTCGGACAACCGATTTTTAAATATTTCTACCAGTTTTCTTTTTGTAAATTGCAATCATGATAATCAACAGTATTATTATAGAATTTAATGACTTAAGTATACAGTGTGGATACTTTCAGCGGGGCAGTAAGGAGAAGTACCTTATCCGTTGCAGCTACACGAAAATGGTTTAAGGAGACTATCCATAATTTTTTATGGAATTTTGATCCCCATTCACAGATTTTCAAAAAAATGTACAGTTAGCAAGAAAATAGTAATTTTACATAAAAAGATTTTTTGATGCCAATCGATCCTGTTTCTAATACTGATCAAAAACTTCTATGGGATCAACCATCGTTGGAGTACTCAAAAAGTCGCAAATTGCAAAAAACTTTTCCCGTACATTTTGTATGAAAATTTTACGCAAAAGTTATTTTTGTGATCTTTTTGTTGAGTGAATAAAAAGATAAGTTTAAAAACAATTCAAATTTCGAACTCGTTATTATTAAATAAAAAACAATCTTGACAATTTGGTGATCAATGGATAGGAACACATGGTCCTATTTCTTGGCAAGCGCGTAGTCCAGATCGAACGCCTCTAGATTTATTTTTGTGGGGCTACCTGAAAACTGCGAGGTTTAAAAAAGCAATACGATAGTGTTCGAGAACTTAAAGACTCACTAACCACAATTTTGTATGGAATTCATCCAAACAAATTGTCAGCAGCCACTAGGTCGGTACGGAAACGAATCAATTTATGTATTCGTCAAAATGGCGGTCACTTCGAGCACTTGATATCGTAGGGCAAGAAACAGCAAGATTTTAAATAAGAATAACATCATCAAGTTATGTTAGTTAATAAAAAAAGAAAATTAATACGCCTTCTTTTTGATATGTGTAAAATTCTACGTGATTATTTTTTTTTTTGTATTTCAGTTACACAAATTCTTTACAAAATGTAGGGGAAAAGTTTTTTGCAATTTGTGACTTTTTGTGTACTCCAACGATGGTTGGTCCCGTATAAGTTTTTGATCAGTATTAGAAACAGGATCGATTGGCATCAAAAAATGTTTTTATGTAATGTAATGGCTATTTTCTTGCTAACTGTATTTTTTTTTGAAAATCTGTGAATGGGGATCAAAATTCCATAAACAATTATGGATAGTCTCCTAAGACCATTTTCGTGTAGCTGGAACAGATTAGGTACTTCTCCTTACTGCCCCGCTGAAAGTTTCCACCCTGTATATTTAAAACCAAATTAACATTAAAAATGGAAATGTTGCCCCGTTGCCCCAATCATCGCGATAAACAAGACGATAAGTCACCACGCTAACAGGAATTGCCGTAAATGGCTATGTTCTTGCCGAATGAAATGATTGTTGGATTTCAAGCTAGCTAGTAGGGTTTCCTTTTTAAATTTCATCTAATATTGTGTTACATGGTAATTAATCTAAGATTCTTCGCCAAGTATCAATTTGCGTTGCATGATTTTTTTTATACACGGTGTTTCATAATAACCAATAAATAATCAATGCGTTATCTAAAACTAATTATTAAATTGTGTTTTCCCGTAATGTCATTCAACCCAAAATTTTCATGTAAATCATAGACATGATGATGATACTATGATATACATGAAAATATTGGGTTAAATGACATTACGTGTAAACACACACATTTTTAATAATTATTTTTAGATAACGCATTAATTATTTATTGGTCATTATGAAACACCGTGTATAGTTTGTTTCTCAGATCGCACAAACATGGCTCTGTATGAAGGATATTTTCATTGTCTTAATGTTCCCGGGAGTATTACGCGGCTCAACAGATTAATGTCATTCTACCAATCCGATGATTTTATATTTACGTATAATGTGCATGTGTGCCTTATAAAAATTATCTGTGATTTTTAATAAGTAAAAAATATCATTTGTATAAGACTGATTTTTAAATAAAAAATCGTTCTCGTTTCATTATTTTATTATACCCTTTTTTTCGCAACTGTACTAACGAAACATCAATATTATACCGTTCATTTAAAATGGTTAGCCTTATGTATGATGCAGTCGCTTTTACGCAACCTTTATAATTCGGTCGGCTTATTGACAAATTACTGATATATCTTATTTTTGATGTAACTTTCATAATAGCCGTAATTCAAAGCTGGAATTAACAGGATTGTTTATTGATGGAACATTTTAATTTGTTCATAGTATGCCATGTTTCCTTGTTTAATGGAAGCTGCGTATTCGATGACTTAAAAAAACCTTTTTAAAATTCTCTATATGTTCATATTGCGTAAAGTTACATAATCTTAGTTTACTGTCGTTATAAAGGTGTAACAAGGGTACATGTTACAGCCTTTTATTTTATTGTAAGTGTACTGGTTTATTGAGAAATTCGTTTTTTTCTGATTTTTGAAAACATTTAATTACATTGGTATTCATCAAGCAAATCAAAAACTAATGCTTGAACAAATTTGAACAAATTAAGGTCTATTATTGGTATTTTTTTCAAACTTGTATGTTCAACCAATTTAGAGATCTGGGATATCCTAAAACGTTACCGCAGCAAAATCTTAAATAACTTAAGAAATACAACATGCACAAATTTTGCTATTCACAAACATTTTACGCAACAAAAGCTATCTATTCATGTATTTGGTTCTGGATGGAAACGATTTTATAAAAAAAGATTTTGCCAGGGTAACGTTTCGAACATTACTCCAGCAAAATCTGTTTTTCTCGAATAACTTTAAAACTACAATGCGTACAAATTTTGCTATTCATGAACTAATTTCTCCTCATGATGAACTAATTATTTGATATACTCTCACTTCTTTAAAGCACAACATTTTGCTGCGGTAATGCACACTTTTTACCCCGTTTCAAAACCGATTTTCAATTGGGTAACTTTACCCGACAAAGGAAATTTTGTTTCGAAACGCAACCTAAGTTGGCAAACAAGTAAACTGCCCACCTGATGGTAAGTGGTAACAGTCACTTATAATACATGTGGCTCCTGTGAGATTCTCGGCAAAACTGCAACCCCCACAAGAACCACAGTGTACGTTGCCAGCTTGTGACTTAGGATATAAAGTCATGGTACCCAGTCATTTAATGCCATATCGTACTCTTCAAACCGGAACACAGCAATGTTGCTTTGCGGCAGAAATAGGTAAGACGGAGGTACTCAAGCACACTACCCTGGTACAGAGTCTCCCTCCGGTGCTTTGCACCAACCGGAATACTGACACAAAAAGTTTTCCTACTGACATTTACATAAATAAATAAAAAAACTCACACCTACGAGTATGTACAATATTTAATTTTACCAAAATTTGATTGTTTATGTGCAATAAAGGATTTAATAATCCATATCTTTTAAATATGGTGTGAAATATGGCAAATTATTAAAGCGCAAGCCAATTCGAAAATTTGATTTTTATTACCTCACAGGAGTAGTACTTTTAATAGGTTTGAAGTAACAGAGCTCTTGGTGCATCGAATCTACGCTGTCAGTCTCCGGATTCATATTCTCAACAATGCTCGTTTTGTTCTGGAGTACACCAGTGCATGATAACGGAAGCGAGACAAGTAATGATTGAACTGCATTCTTGGTATTTGGATTTTCATCATCTCCTATGTTATTTGACTTTATGTTATTTTCCGACATGTTTTTCTGAAAAAAATAATATCATTTAATTTGGAAGCGATTAGACAGAGAGATCCGACATCAACCGTGACGTCATTGTTAAGTACGGTCATATAAAGTCCATGTAAATTGCCGTTTTTCTAGAAAGAGATAGAGATTTTTTTTAATACCTTATATCTTGGTAGTTTTTATAGTTATTCGAAAAGCGATTTTTTTTTCTTTCTGTTTATTATATGTATGAGCTTCTATTAAAGTACTTAATAATTTTTTTCATTCATCTAGCCTATATTCTCCTCATCATAACATAAATTACGGCCTTATTAATAAAAAAAAATCTCTTTGGATCATCCTCGGATTATTTACTCCGTGTTTTGTCTTGTTTTCGCACATACCGGCTGTCATATGTCAAAACAAGACAAAACACGGAGTAACTAATCCGAGGATGATCCCAGGAGTAAAATTTTTATTATGGCAGCTGTACACTCACAACGAGTGCTCTCGTCAAGTCTCGCCGAGAGGTCCCACCCGAGAGGCATGTCAGCGAGTGCTTACCATGTCGTCTAATTTCCCTTGCGGTTTTGATCTCCGAGAGGATGGACGCATTAGAAGTCGCTTCCGCTGTGACACTACCATTTATTATATGTAGGTATGTACACGCGTATAATAACGTTTACTGTCTTTATGAAGTTTGTGATTTGGTTCCCATAATACGGGTTCTATCTAAAATATTACTAGGAAGATTAATTCACTTTCATTGTTCCACATATTTCATTCGTTGCTGTTCGTTATAACACTGACAACTTGCAGACACGTGTGTTTAGTGCTGGTACACGCGGGAGTATACATCAATGCTCTCGCTGTTCCTCGTGAGACGTGCCGAGACCCTTTGACTCGGGCCATTGATTTACTACCAAACGTAGATAGAGCGCTTCATACAAAAACGCGCTTGAAATCTGTCACCTAATCGACTATACAATTTTGTACTCGCTGATATATACTTGAATATGCACGCCCGAATGAAAATTACTATAAAGAAAGTACCGTATTTATCGAATTCAACCTTATTCCGCATTATTACGGCAACTTTTTAAGTACAACCGTGAGAAGTTACATCATTTAACACCTAGCCACAGATCAAACGACGTCTTAGTAATTGCTACAAGAAAATATCAACTTTATACTCTCAAACATTATGCTTGAAATTGCTTATCGCGTTGTCGCTCCCACGCAAGAATGAGATAACATATCGTGATACGATGCCCGTGCGAGCGAGACGATTGTGATGTACTGACACTGACGCTAAGCGACATGTTTATGATTAAAATAATTGTTTTTGATTGGTTTTTACGTATAAACCGAATATTTGAATACATGATAAGATGTGTAATGAGTCTACTCACGCAAAATATGAAATCCCATCTTTTTTCTGCCGTTTCTGGCTATTATTACCACAACTTTTGAATGCGCACTTCGGCATGTTTACGTACCGACAGCTAATCACTCACTATGAAATGGAACTGCACGAGTCGCGATTGAGCAGTTCTTCACCGGCCTACTTTTCGATCGTTCATGCGTTATCTACGTTTGGTAGTAAATCAATGACACGGGCGCAAAAAACCGACACGGGAGCGAGAGCGGGCGAGTAAGCCCGAGGCATCCCGAGGTGAGCCGAGAGCTACCATGTTCATTCTCGCACTAGGCCCTGGCCTGTCTTGTCTTGTCTCGCCCTCTCGCTCCTCGCCTCGGTCGATCTCGGCCGCTTGTCTGTTTTTGTGCCCGAGTCAAAGGCTCTCGTTGAATCTCGCGGTGTCGCGCGCTCAGTTGCATGCTGGCTGACTATGTTTGTGTGAAGACGCGTTTCGCTTATGATCTAACCAGCGTAAATTACAGTTTTTGGAGTACTATTAATTCGGTATTCGATATTATGGAAATGGAACACAAAAACAAGCAGTTTATCCATGCAACGCTTGGTTGCGGATAAGCGACCAAATTGAAATTCCCGTAACAGCGTAAAAAAACGAGATTCGCTCATGGTCACATACAGTGGCCTTAATTTTTTTTTACAAAAAATAAAACTGACTTCAACAACATCAAAAAGTCATACATAATATAAGAATACAAACAAGATCACAGTTTTATATTAAAGTTGGTGCCAAATTTTAATTAACTTCATTAATTTTTCTCATATTGTTTACGACTCTCCAGGTGATCATTGCTTGGCACCGCCTTCAATATAAAACTGTGATGTTGTATGTATTCTTATATTATTTATGACTTTTTGGTGTTTTTGAAGCCGGTTTTATTTTTTGTGAAAAAATTATTTAAATCTTTTTAGTAAATTTAATACATGCGTATTATAATATGAGCCAAGGCAAACGCCAGAATAACTTAAAATAAAACATCTTTCGCTATAAACAGTATTAAAAGAATTATTCCCGAACTCCTGATCTACCAGAAACCTTCCACCATCAGCTCAGTAACACGATATAATGAGTTGCAGATGCAAATACCTACCTGAATATCTTAAGAAAAAACATAAAACACATTGGACGTGCCTAAGAAATGTAAGGATTTCCCTCGATTTTCCTGGGATCCCATCAGTCAGAACATGACATGGTGACAATGGGAATACCTCGGGGGTATACTACTTCGATTAAAAAAATAATTTTGAAAATCGGCCCACAATGGCAGAGTAATCGGTGAACATACATTAAAAAATTTATACAGTTGAGAAATGAAAAAGTCATATAAAAGAGAGAGATAATAGTTATTTGTTATACATGAGTGCAAAGTTGCTTTTTAACCGCGTGCTCAATTTTGATGACCGAGCAAACGAAGGATTCAAAAATTAGAATCCTGAGAGTTTAGAATCTAATTAGAATCCGAGGGAATCAAAAGAGCACAAGGTGAAAAATCTTTGCACTCGAGTGCAACACGTAACTTTTCATCTCCCCTCAGCGAGGAAATGACTAAATGCAAAATAAACATTTACAATCACAAGATACTTTTATTTCAGTTTAGGTACATATTTACTACAACATTATGATAGGTAAGTATTACAGAAAAATATAATGTATCACAAATAATACGTTTTTTTTACTTGTTTTCATGTTTTTTGGAAAACTATCAGAGTTGAGTAGGTATGTACTAAATAAGTACAAACTAAAAAGTTATAGACGACCAACTTATGAAATGTACTCGGAAAAGTAAAATTTAATTGAAAATTAGTACTGAATATAAATTTACGAACCACGTGAAGTTAAGGAAATATAAAATCTTTGCAGCTTTAATAAGAATAATAATGCCTAATTTAAAAGCGACGTGTTGTGCAACACGCACTTTGCCGGATTGTTAACAATTAGTTCAGACCATGATTCTAAATTGAAAATCACTGAAATTTTCTCACGGAAATTTCATAAATTTTTGAATTATTTTTTTTCTAATTTTTCTGTTGTAGTATAACTTAGTCAACGTTTACAAATCATATTCTGTAAAAAGAAACATTAATAATTACAAATAATATCTACATCACAGCTATACTCACGAAGTATGTCGGTTTCTGTCCGACTAGACTATAGCTGTGATGTAGATATTATTTTTAAGTATGTCCAGAGGTGGCGTAAAGCGTGGGCGATGTGGGCCACCGCCGACGGCCTCCCGGTGCAAAGGGCCTCGCGCCTCACAGCCGAAAATAAATTTAAAAAAGTATGGAAAATCCAAAAGTACACGCCACAAGGTTTTTCTTATAATAAATACTTTAGAATTAATTTTTAACTAAAAGATATTCCACTCTTCGACGCACGAAATCAATGTGAATGAAATAATCTATATTTCTGATAAACTATATTATATTATAAAATTAATTTAATTAGAAAATCTCATCTTTGCCGTTTCTGATCATTCTTTTATATTTAGTCTAGCAACATTAGTTGGCGTTAAGCTGCTCTCGCAGGGAATAGTCAGAGACTATTTTATATTCTCTTCTTCTTCTCGCACCATCAGAGGGCCTCGCGAAATATACCTTGCCCATATTAAGTTTAGGTCTTGCGCCGCCACTGAGTATGTCTCACGATAGTTTTAATAAGTTAATTAATAATTACATCAAAAATAAACTCGCCAATGTAAATCGTATTACGTTTCTATCATACTGCGCTCAGAACCAGGGGGGTCATTGTCTAAGAAAAAATCTAGCGCGATCGCTTACAATTTGACAGTCGCAGTCCATCCATTAGTCCTTTAAAAAAGCAAGTCGGCACAGAGTCTTATGTTCCCGTCGCAATGGCTGTCAAATTATAAGCGATCATGATAGATTTTTTCTTAGACAATGACCCACCCGCTGTTTGGGTCATGAAAAATGAAAACAAAGGAGTTTTCATTTGTTGCTTTACCAGGAAAAATAAACATCGGTAAACAAATAATTCCACATTGCACTGATTTCCACTGTTATTAATCTTACCTGATCATTGACTTTCTCGCCATTTTCCTTATTTGAAAAATCTGTTATATGTTTAACATTTATGTCAATAACATTTTTCATAGACTTTCCAAAACTTGGCACTATTTCCGGTGAATAATTACCATTTGAATTTTCTACTGATATTTTGGGAGGTATACATATTGTAGTTGTATTACTGTTATGACTTCTGTAACAATTAAATAGTTTATTATAATAATAAATAAATAAATATTATTGAAACCAAAATAAAACATATAATTTTCATGTAGGTATATTGCTAAGTTAGAGATATATTGATGAACTAGCTGTGCCCGCGACTTCGTCCGCGTGGAATACTTTTGGCAGGATTTTGATTTTTGTAGGCAATTTTTTTAAGATGTTGATAAAAAGTAGCAGTAGTTTTACCTTGTGTAATTGGCTATCTATTAGTGAAAGTAGAACAAACAGACAGACAAAAAATTTTAAATTGTGTTTTTGTTATTGGTACCTGATATACATTCATACCCATTTAGTAAAAACTTGTTATTTCGACATTACAAACAGACACTTCAATTTTATTTATTTGTATAGATATAGATGTATAGATTTATTTTATATATAATAAAAATTAAATTAATAATTTAAAAAACCCCCAACAATAAACCGTCAAAAAGTAAAAAATAAAATGTGTTGGTTGGCTCTTTAGTCGTCACATCTTTACAGTCACCGATGTATTATATCGAAGTTTTGGTGAACAATGAAATCATTGGTTTGCTTGTACACTACACAACTAAATATGCTCAGCAAAAACATTATGGCTGGTAATAAAACTCAAGCAGAGGTGAAATGTTATCTTGGCATATTGTTTATAATATATTGTATTGTAGTGCCTCGTAAAACAATGTATTGAGAGAAGTCTTCAGATACTGATTTCCTTTTGGTCTACACTGCTATGCTATAAATTCAGTTTCATAACGCATATCCATGCGCGTAACGCCCAATGTATATACATGTACTCGAGTCATTGCATAAAGCAAAACGTTTTTCTCCACAGCAAAAGAAGAGACCACAAGAAAAATGATAAGCGTGGACCTTTTCCCACTTCTACTCATAGAAAAAGTTCTAGATTAACAGATTGGACTATATCATTGAACACAAGGAAATGCAGTTTACTTGTAAAGTCTACAAAAAGAAAACTTATTTTTCTTTGTAAGAATTGTGTTCTTTATTTACATTCTAAAAAATGTTTTTTGGTGTATCATATGTGTGTGTATCATCCTATTTAAGTTTAAATATTGTCAGAATAAATAAAAAGAGCTTTGACCATTTGCTTTTTTTAAATCCAATCTTTTCCTATCCCTCAGTAAATACTATAGTAGTGTATTCTCCTACCAGCAGGCGTAGCGCGGGCTGGCAAGACGGGACTTGAGTCACGCATTATCTCACAATTTCAGTGACATACTATCTATGTCTTAAAGAGTAGCACGGTGGCGCGTATTGAGGCTGCGGTCCGATAACAGCACTCACAGTGCTAACGATTATAATCGCCTTGTCCAAATTAAAGAAAACACTGAAAATGCTATCAGCATGCTTACGATTTCGTCCGGAAGAACAGGTACATTCATTTTGAACCGAACGTCAGACTGACAGTTCGTATAAAGTGATTTCACTCCAGAGCATTAGCGCCGTAAGTTCTATATGACGTTAACGATGACATCATGTGGCTCTTCATGCCGGCTAACATTAGCGCGCTCACAACATTTCGGGACGCGTTTGAGCGTGCTAATAGTGACTCTTATTGATTTTCGGAACGCAGCCTTAGTGTGACTGACATGATAAAATTTCTTGACGCTCCTCAAGGGATGTGTCACTGCTGAGTCTTATCACAAATGTCTTGGCAGCCCGTGCTACGCCTGCAGGTGTTATAACATTACCCATTTTCCGACTTTCCCAAGTGTCATTGACTTTTTTCATGATTTTTCTCGTAACTTTAGAACTGGGTAATCTAATTTATTATTAAAATATAATTTTAATTCAACAGTGGTTATTTAGTTTAGTAAAAGCACGTTATAGTGCCAGAAAATCCCGGAGATAACTGAGTTTCATCTGAACTCCTAAACAACTAAGAAACTGGCTATCACCACCACCACTACCACCCATTTTCCGACTTTCCCAGGTGTCACTGACTTTTTTCATGATTTTTCTCGAAACTTTAGAACTATAAATAGCAACATACTGAAATATTATCAAAATCCGTGATGGTAAATAGTTTCAGGGTTATCTGGGTAATCTAATTTATTATTAAAATATAATTTTAACTCAACAGTGGTTATTGAGTTTAGTAAAAGTACGTTATAGTCATTGATTTACTACCAAACGTAGATAGAGCACTTCATACAAAAACGCGCTTGAAATCTGTCACCTAATCGACTATACATTTGTACACTGTTAAATAGGTAGTTGAATATGCACACCCGAATTAAAATTACCATAAAGAAAGTACCGTATTTATCGAATTCAACCTTATTCTTTATTATTACGGCAACTATTTGAAGTACAACCGTGTGGAGTTACATCATTTCATACCTAGCCACATTAAACTTGACGTTTTAGTAATTGCTACAAGAACATATTGACTTTATACTCTCAAACATAATGCTCAAAATTGCTTATCGCGTTGTCGCTCCAACGCATGGAAAAGAACTGCACGAGGCCCGATTGGGCAGTTCTTCACCGGCCCACTTTTCAAACGTTCATGCGTTATCTATGTTTGGTAGTAAATCAATGGTTATAGTGCCAGAAAATCCCGGAGATAGAACTGAGTTTCATCTGAACTCCTACATCTGAAATAACTAAGAAACTGGCTATCCTTACCTCAAACTGTCGCAACACAACAATTCTAGCTAATAACATCGTTATTATAGCGACAAACTTATTATCTGAGACTTCTGTGACGACGGTAGCCAGTCAGGCTCAGAGGCCCTATCACCAACTAAATCGAACAGCAATTTCAGCCCTCAACGGTCCTAAGACCACGGAGGCAAATAAATCTTTAAATCTTTTCAATTTCTCCATTAACTTCCAGAATCTTAATCTATTTCGCCAACTCACTCTAAAACTGAGTAGATATTATGTAAACTATGTTTGAAAAATTTAGATTTTTAATCCAAAAAAACTACTTTGATACTATAAAATATTTTTGCAAACCACCAAACACATCACCCGTATTTGAAATAACACAAATAAATAACAGATGCGGAGAATGAAATAATCTCGAACCGAGTAACTCGGCCGAGTACTCGGTTTAGTAAGAACAAAACAGAGTAATACTCGGTACTCGGGTACTCGGTAAATTATGTACTCGGCGCATCTCTAGATGAACACGATAAAATACGAAATACATTCAACATTAACGACTAAACAATACAAACGAACGTACGACCTGTTTTTGACATGGTAATTTTGATCTGAAAAATCTACCCCGTGACGACCCGAACCCGAAAGTCAACAATGACGAATTAAAGATAGTGGAAGCTGACGATACTCGATCTACGCCCTCCGGTTGACTCCGACCACTTCCTAATTCGTCCACTTCCAATGTTGCCCACTTCCTAACTTGTCCACTTCCAAAGTTGCCTACTTCCTAACTTGTCCACTTCCAAATTTGCCCACTTTTTATGTTAGCAATTTAGAATCAAAACTCTATTGGTTCATCCATTTGCATCAAAGCGTCTGAACGATCGCCAGCGCAACGAAGGGGAGTTGATGTGTAACAGACACAGAAACGAGGTAATTTGGAACCACATTGTAACGTGCGATGAAAATCGATTCATGATGATCACTCGAAAGAACAATAGTCATTTTTGTACCCAAAATAAGCGAAAAATAGAGAGAATAATTTATGGATAAATGTGATCCTAATAAAATATGGAACCGATGTATGTATTTACAATCTTTTTGAAACCCCAGATAAAAAAGTTACAAAATAAAATAGAAAGTCTTCTTGAACGCATTAATGTAATTTCTTTCCGCCATTTTACTACTTCGAGAGCCTGAATGCAACTGTAATTTGACAATACATTTAAGGTGCATGCCGAATAGAGTCTGACACACGAAACATGAGCTTGGAAAAAAGCGGCAAATTCAAAAATTTTAGCTCTGGTAATACTGTCTACAGAAGGTAAAATACATTTTGATACTTGAAATATTATCTCTTTAATCTGGGGTTTTAAAAATAATATAATTATTTCAACATGCATATTTTACTTATAAGTACAATAAGCTAAACTAGTTTTTAAAATCTCTAAGTTTTGATTTTTTTTTGGGTTAAAATCGCTCTAAGAAAGTGACCATTGTTCTTTACCTCTAAAAAGTGTTGGTCACTGTTTGTTCTGGGGATTGTCCTGGTGTTCTCGGGCAATCCCCAGGTCGGGCTAGCCCGGGCGCGTTGGTAGTGGTAGTCGCAGTGCGAACCCTATCACGCGCGCCCATAAGGGCAGGGAGAACACCGGGGGTTGTGGGTAGGCCCGGCACTCTGCCGGGAGAGCCCCACACACGCTTGTCGTCTAGCCAACGGCGAGTACTGTGCGGTCACGCATTCCCCTCGAAAAAAGAAATCACTGTTTGTTGGCGTAGTGCAGTAATTCAGCGAAACTTTGCACCAAATGGTATGAGCATTATTATATTGTGAGGAATTAAACTCAGTGATGGAAAAGCTCACCTACTTTAATTGCGTTCCCATTGCTCCTGCAAAACAACAGTCGTCCTCAACCCTCAACACGGCACAACTGAAAGTCGCTAAGCTACAAAAACTGGGATTGGAAGTTTTGCGTCTTGCACCATACTCACCAGACCTTGCAACAACAGACTTCTAATTTTTGCTAAATTTTAGACAACTTCTTGGCAGGGAATAAGTTATTTATTATGCATGGCTGCAAAGTTAGTTTTGTCGCGAGTACTGAATTTGAATCCCGAGAAAGCGAAGGATTCTAAGTTTGAGCCACAAACGAAGAGAGTGGTTCAAAATTAGAATCATGAGCGTAACGATATTCAAAGGCACGCCGAGAGGGAAATAATTTTTCAGCCGAGCGCAACACTAAACTTTTCGCCTCACCTTAGCGAGGAAAATACCTACTTACTACTGTTATAAAACAATTCAACATTGAACACACAAAAAATTGAAATTCAAACATTGCGGCATGACGAATAGTTATGATGTAATCATTTTTAGCATTGGGTTCTTCTTTTTTAAACGAAAAAGAGCATTCCACGCAGATTTCAAAGAATAAAGAAAGCCCTACCGAGCCGATGAGGTGAAAAAGTTCATACCACATGTTATACACACACCTTTCAATCGCCTCAGTGGTCTAGTGGTTGAGACCATCTGGTGTTGATCGGAAGGTTCAGGTTTCGATTTCCAATGGAGGCAGAAGTTATTCTGCTCGGTTTGGTTTGAGGTAGGACTTCTGGGCCCGCCTGGCTAGCTACCACCATCTTATTTATGTTTTTCGCCATAGTAACAATGTTAATAGCATTGTTGCGTTCCGACAATTGGTGGTAAGACAGCCAGTTCCTCAGTCGTTGAGGAGTCCAGGTGCAGCTCGCTGTCACCTATAGCTTTATTGTCACTTACAATCAGGTGAGATGAAAGCCAAGTGATTCTCTATCGTATGTCAAAAACTAAACGTTGCCACAAAAACTTATACACACTTACTTAGAATATAAAGAAAATGTCTACAAATAAAGAATTTTGAAAAAACTTTCTCTGTAGCTATAATGAAAATTGAAAAATTGGTACGTATTCAGATACTTATGAGACAAGACCTTCAAATTATTAAAATGCATTTACTTCACAGCACTTAAATAACTACTACAGAATAACAGTGTTCCTTATAACAAATACTATTTGTCTCCTAATTAGAAATAACGAATTATTGTATTAACTTACTTGTAATGCTCGTTTGATGTTTTAGACAGGAAACATTCAATTCTCGAATTTTTTAGTCGGGCTTTCTTATTTTCTTGGACCTTAGTTTTGGCAGGTTCAGAATTTATTAATTGTTCCTTCTCCAACTTAAGTGCTAGTAATTCATCCTGCTTTATCGTTTCCAAATACCTTCTATTTGCTTCCTCTTCTTCCTCTTGAATTTTTCTACAAATGAACTATAAATAATGTATATCATAAATTATATTTACACCAAAACATTAAAAACATTTATTTCCGACACACATGTTTTTTTTTTTGGGTGTCATCGTAGTGGTGCCCAGGCTCAAGCCAACACCATTTGTTCAAGCAAAGAAAAATTATATTGTTTTCATCGTGGTCTAAAACTGTTATGGGTTACTGCGTGGTAAAGATGAAAAACAAATAACGAGAATAAGCTTTTGGATGCAAAATTGCTTTTGTTAATAGGTGCGCTTGTGGTGATTTCTTTTATGTCAGTATACATGTTTTCTAGAGTGTATTCAATTCATAGTTGAGAATGATAACTGTGTCAATAAAATTTTGTGATCACAATCAAGCGCTTGCACTTTGACACGCCCTAAACTATTTACTTACTATTTTTACTTTTTATGTACTATACACTACGAACCCGAAAAAATGACGGACGGAACGTTGTTCAATCAAGAGTGAAGGCAAATGGCAGCACATATAAATGTGCGCGTCTTGCTCATCGAGAAATGAGGGCGGTTTGTCGGACCAGCCCCCCTAGACAAATGCTACACGCTAACTTTTCTGCAGTCGTTTCGCAGAAAACATGTATGGAGATGACATTAGCTGCGGAAAAAATAGCGTGAGGTTGTCGTAGGCTACTGTCATTTCCACACAGTTTTGGCCCCCCACCCTCACTAGCTTCCACCATAACAAGCTTACCTTAGAGTCTTAAAGGCCCTACTCACGATGCAATTTCGCTAGCAATTTGTTGCTGCGATCTGTTGCAATGCAACAGATTGCGATGTGAATAGGCAGGTTGCAGGTTGCATGCAATTTATCGCAGGTCGCATCGCCCGCGCTAGCGACCGACTGATTGCTGCAACATATTGCGAAGTGAATAGCGCGGTTGCATGCAACTTGGCTCAGTCGCACGTGTGCCGCTTAGTCAGCCACACGTCTCTAGTGTAGGTAGCGTTTAGAATAAGTAATGAAAATAATCCGCAGAGAAAAAAATTGAGAAATCTTCTGGTTCCAATTCCAAATGAAACATAACGTTCATTTGCGATATTTTATTTTGTAGCTGTAACCATTTTTTTACCCAAAACTGTTTTTCTTTCTTCCTCGCAGGTGTTTAAATTGTAGAAGCAAGAGCTAATACAAATGCTACTTTTTAGGGTTCCGTAACCAAAGAGTAAAAACGGGACCCTTTTAGTAAGACTCCGCTGTCCGTCTGTCTGTCCGTTCGTCCGCTTGTCTAATTTTTTAAAGAACGTCGCCCCACACTAGGATTTTCTCCTGTGTCGTGGGTGCAGTTACAAACATAGAATATCACATGCACATAATACGCCCAGACCGGAATCAATTTCTGTAGGCCATACAAAACATCTGTCCCGTGCGGGAATCGAACCCGCGACCCGTTGCGCAGTAGGCGATCACTCGACCTCTGCGCTAACCGTCTGTCACTAGGCTGTATCTCATGAACCTAGCAAATATTTAAGGGGGGCCCCCATACAACAAATGTGATTTTTTGCCGTTTTTTGCTGGATATTAATAAAGGCAACAGGTAGACGCTTGAAAGATTTTTTGTATAGGTAATTGTACGGAACCCTTCGTACGTGAGTCCGACTCGCACTTGGTCTGTTTTTGAAATCTAGATAGCGTTGGTGGCATTATTATACGATTCGGTACGTAGGTGTTTACACGTTGTGACGTGAAGGTGTTTGTTAGCAAAATGAAATTGCAAGCGAAGTTGCATAGGTGAGTAGAGCACGTGCAACCGCGTTTGCAACATGTTGCAGCAACAGATCGCAAGTTAGATTGCATCGTGAGTAGAGCCTATTAGGTTCCTCTCTACCTCCCTCCTCCCACTCACATCTCCCTTCGACTCAATTACTAAATTTACATTGGAAAAAAAGTGTAACAATAAAACTGTTACTCACTCACAGGTAAGAAAAATAATAGTAGTTTATCTACACTCATGTTCTAATTCTAATATTAAGAACTCAACACTAATATTTTAAAGGCATAACTTAAAACCCTTGGCCTTTTACAAATTACATTATAATACAGGTTCGCCATACAAAACCAGTACTTTAATGTAACTCGAATTCCAATAAAATACAGTTCGATTGACGAAGCCCGACCAAGGAGGTATTGTCACAATTTTCTTTTGTGCCAGTACATTGTCTATGGCGGCGCGTGCAACAGCGCATGAGCGGTAGAATGTTGGTGTTGGCGCTATTTCTCTGAATTTTTCATTCATTATTTTGCTGTTATTGGTTAAAATAATAAATAATATAAATGTATGTAGTTTTAGATTTCTGTATTAGTTTCACAATTGCACTGTTCAAAATGCAAATAATTATTAGAATAAATGAGTTTGATTTTGTTTTAATTTTGTGTCTTTTATTTAATTTAGGTAACCACTGATTGCATGAGTGTAGATAAAGTAGTGTATGAAATTGCACATAATTAGGTCTTAAAACACTCGTGTGGTACTATTAAAATTCTCGGCAAGCCTCGAATTTTAAACACACAGTAGTGTTTTAAGACCCCCTATTATGTGACTATTTCTGTTCAAAATTGATATTTTCGTTATCTTTAATAATATTTTGTAGTGGCAACACCTTTTAAAAAAGATCGCGAATTTTGAATAAAATGAGCTACAGTTGACAATTTAAACTTACTTGCTTTCTGAACTTCCTTTCGAATTATCGTTGTCGTTGTTTATCGAATATAATTTTGTCGTATACCATCGTAAATCCAGTAATTTATAATATTATCGTCATCTTAATTAATATCGTTTTTAATCAATTCACCATTAATTTATTTGTAAAACAACATAGCACTTTAGTTTTGATTAGGAGTGGAATAGGAAGAACTCATCTGGATCCAGCAATAGGTAAATCCTAGGAATCTCTTACCATTACTTTTGTGCTAAGTTGGCGTCCTGAAATATTCAGGTGAGTTGTTTTTATACATTAATTTGTTCATAAAGGAATTTGTCGCATTTTATATATAATCTATAATACAGTCCACTATATCGTACATTTTTTTGATCCTTCACCCGGATTTAATGAAAAGCGAGCTAGGAACATAGTTTGTATCTAGAAATCTAAATAATATTTCGATATTTCAAATATAGTTGCCTTTTATACTTTTCTAAAAGTGGGTACCGTCACTAATAATAAAAGTTTGTGAGGGTATATATTTTATTAATTGGTACTGGGTTTCCTTTGAAATATTCATAACGTTTCTTGTTACCTACATAACATAGGTAATATTTGATTAATTGTCGAATCATTGTGTTTAATAATTAACTATATCGTTTCTTTCGTTTATATTTTTCGTAAAACAATAATTGTCCTCCATCGTAAACATATTCGTATTCATATTGTTATTAGTTTCGAATAACAATTTGGTGTGTTTATTTTGGTTTCGTTAATTATGATGGAAGATAATTTAATGAGTGATTCTGCCGATAAACATCGAATCGGCAGGGACTATGCTTTTGCGAGGCTTGAATTGATGGAGAGTACGGACTTGCTTGGATATTCGTTGCAAGATGTCAATGAGATAGCGAATGAATTTCACGGGTCACAAATAGCATTAGTATCGACATTGTCTAGTGCTGAACGAGCTAGTGAATTGAAAGTTTCTTCACAATTTGAACTAAAAGTCAAAAGTATAAAATATCGCTTGCAAAAGCTTAACACTAGTATAGAACAAAAGCCCACTGTGCCTGTGAGCAGTTCAATCAAATTGCCCAGAATAAACATTAAACCCTTCGACGGGAATATAGAAAATTGGGTATCATTTATCCAGCTGTTTGATTCCTTAAGGGCCCATGGCGCGAAAAATAGCAAAAAGGCCGTTGGCGTTTTTGATATTTTACGTTAACGTTCCAGTTAACTGACCGGGAAAAAATAAATTTAAATTCTTAAATTATGTGTTTACACAATCACCGTCACCATTTTTCAAATTTACACACCGTTTCGTTAAAAAATAGCATCCATTTTACTTAAAATTTAGGTTACACCCACATACCGTTCGTGATTTTTAGCTTCATTAATTAACCCTATTATATTTTAGCTTTACAAATATATAGAACAAAGGTAACCATAACACTGACACCGTGGTATTTTTTTTAATTATCGTACATTGATTTTTATATGAATTTTTTAACATACATTTATCGATTTTCTTACAAATACTTGGCTCGGGCGCGTCGAAATTCAGTGTGCAATCAAGACTCGAAGTGAGAGCACGTCGCTTTGAGCTAGCTCCCGGTTACGTAATTATTTGTGTATGTATACGACGCGAAGTCTTACGGAGTAATCGGAGAAGTTGATAACTAACAATTTTATTATTTGTGGCTGCCGTACGAAAAACCTTCAACCTTTTTACAAGCTTTTATTTATCTTTTGCATGTTCGGGTCTAATCTTGCGAGTTAAATTTGACTCACTTCCCGGTTTCCGATTAAGCTGAAATTTTGCATGCATATGTATAAATATATTATGATGACGACATGGAGCTGATCTGATGTTGGAGCTGAAGGGTGGCCATAGGAACTCCGCAATAAAACGACACAACCCCATCAAGTTTGGGTTCGTTTGATTCGTATTGACGAGTACTTTGGTCCTACATGGTAACCAGGGTCTGATGCTGGAGCTGGAAGATAGCTAAAGGAACTCCGCAATAAAACAACACAATCCCATCGAGTTTGGGCTTGTTTGATTCGTATTGACGAGTACTTTGGTCCTACATGGTAACCAGGGTCTGATGCTGGAGCTGGAAGATAGCCAAAGGAACTCCGCAATAAAACAACACAATCCCATCGAGTTTGGGCTTGTTTGATTCGTATTGACGAGTACTTTGGTCCTATGTGGTAACCAGGGTCTGATCCTGGAACTGGAAGGTGGCCATAGGAACTCCGCAATCAAACAACGCAACCCCATCGAGTTTGGGCTCGTTTGAATTGTATTGACGAGCACTTTGGTCCTATATGGTAACCAGGGTCTGATGCTGGAACTGGAAGGTGGCCATAGGAACTCCGCAATCAAACAACGCAACCCCATCGAGTTTGGGCTCGTTTGAATTGTATTGACGAGCACTTTGGACCTATGTGGTAACCAGTGTCTGATGCTGGAGCTGGAAGGTGGCCAAAGGAACTCCGAAATAAAACGACGCAACCCTATCGAGTTTGGGCTTGTTTGATTCGTATTGACGAGTACTTTGGTCCTATATGATTTTTCTTGATGAGTACTTTGAGCCTAGCCTAGATAATATCCATACGCAACCCCATCAATTTCTTTTGTGCGACCTTCCCCAATTTAGGTGTCAAATGAAAGAGCTTGAATTGTAGAATGAATTGTAGAATATAGTATATTCTGAAAGACAATCTAATACAAGATGTCGCCGTCACAAATTGACAGATTATTTTTATGTACAATCCCCACAATATGGGTCTGTATATGGGGTATCAAATGAAAGTTCGTAAAATACAGTACACCATGAAAAAACTAAAACAAGATCACAACAGATTTTTAAAAACAAGCTTTTATTTTAATGCCCTAAAAAAAGAAAAAAAACTTTAATTTATTTTTTTATTACAATCTAGCGAATGGCTTCAATGCACTAAAAAGTGCGTTGAGCACAAGAAAATATTCATTTCATATTTGTTTATTACTAAATTATTATATGTATATTATATAAAATAATTTGTAGATACAACTAACAATAAAGAACTCGGTAGTCATTAAAATATTTTGTATTATTTCATCAATAAGTTTAAAAAGAGTTTTTTTAAAAACAAGCTTATATTATAATGCCTTAAAAGAGGAAAATAAACTTTAATTTAGTACAAGATATATTTTCTTATAAAAATATAAAAGCTTGTCCCGAGAATTAGGATAAACAATAAAACAATTTAACTTGATTATTATATTTATTTTTTTGTAATAAATAACGTTTTGTACAGCATTGTCATACACACATGACAATGCTGTGCAGTCCTGAAATTTAAATGCATATATGATCCCTTTTTTGAAAAACTCGAATCCGTTATAACTGCTGCCTCACGGAAACAAGGTGCGTAGGTATTTTGCGCCGGACCAACTATGCCTGTTGTATAAAACTCAGGTTAGGGTCTTGCGTGGAATATTGCTTGCACTCCGGCTCCGCTCAGTACCTCCTCGATGCTCTGGACAGATTGCAGCGTCGCGCTATTCGAATAATTGGCGATGTAGAGGCAACTAACACCCTCGAGCCTCTACAACTTCGTCGTGACATCGCTTCTCTTAGCGCCTTTTACCGAATGTTCCACGGGGAATGCCTCTGAGGAGCTCTTTAACCTTATCCCTCCCTCTCCATTCCTTAACAGAAACACGCGCAAGGGTCTACGGAGTCATCCTTACACTGTATCCTCCTTTTCACACCGTACCAAGAAATTCCAAGATTCCTTATTTTTTTATTGTGACTTAAGACGTAAAGTCACGGTACCCAGTAATTTCAGTGCCATATCTTACCCTTCAAACCGGAACACAGCAATGCAAGCACATCTGCTTTGCGGCAGAAATAGGTAAGACGGAGATACCCAAGCACACGACCTTGGTACAGAGTCTCCCTCCTACTTGGAATTCTCTACCTGCGCACGTGTTTCCTCCATCCTACAACATGGGTTCCTTCAAAAGAGGTGTGAAAAACATCTTTTAGGCCGGCAAGGGGCGGGCAGGTTGGATAGTGGATGTCCTCCCTCCTCTATCTGTCAACTCATTTGGGCCTCTTTCACCGCTTAACATCAGGCGGGAGGAGGTCATTTGCCAGGCCCTCCATAAAAAAAACTGTTTAAGTACCTTGCCCGTATGTATTTACTTGGTAAGCCTTAAATAAATAAATATTGGTAATTCTAAGAAAAAAATATTTGTTTTTTATAAAATAGGTAAATCTTGCGACAAGCTTTTATATTTTATTAAAAACTAGCTGTACCGGCAAACTACGTTTCGCCATAATAACGGCGAACTTACGTTTCGCCATAATAAAAAATAGTTTACGACTTATTCTCAGACCTACCGAATATACACAAAAAATTTCATAGAGATCGGTCAAGCCGTTTCGGAGGAGTTTGGTAACAAACACTGTGACAAGAGACATTTATATATTAGAAGATGTATCATGTAATAAATTAAAATTTATTTTCGTCTTATTAGGGCTTTAAAATAAAATCCTAGTGTGGGGCGACTTTTTTTTTTTAATCTTTTTACTATTATTTTATATTTTATCATTTTGTAACCGCATGGCCGCCATTACGAAACTCGACCAAAGTACTCGGTAGACCCTGGTTACCATATAGGACCAAAGTACTCGTCATTACGAATCAAACGAGCCCAAACTCGATAGGGTTAGGTCGTTTTATTGCGGAGGTCCTATGGCCACATTCCAGCTCCAGTATCAGACCCTGGTTACCATATAGGACCAAAGTACTCGTCATTACGAATCAAACGAGCCCAAACTCGATAGGGTTATGTTGTTTTATTGCGGAGGTCCTATGGCCACTTTCAGCTCCAGCAACAGATCCTGGTTACCATATAGGACCAAAGTACTCGTCATTACGAATCAAACGAGCCCAAACTCGATAGGGTAATGTCGTTTTATTGCGGAGGTCCTATGGCCACATTTCAGCTCCAGTATCAGACCCTGGTTACCATATAGGACCAAAGTACTCGTCATTACGAATCAAACGAGCCCAAACTCGATAGGGTTATGTCGTTTTTTGCGGAGGTCCTATGGCCACCTGCCAGCTCCAGCATCAGACCCTGGTTAACATATAGGACCAAAGTACTCGTCAATATGAATCAAACGAGCCCAAACTCGATAGGGTTGCGTCGTTTTATTGCGGAGTTCCTATGGCCACCTTCCAACTCCAGCATCAGACCCTGGTTACCATATAGGACCAAAGTACTCGTCAATACGAATCAAACGAGCCTAAACTCGATGGGGTTGTGTCGTTTTATTGCGGAGTTCCTATGGCTACCTTCCAGCTCCAGCATCAGACCCTCGTTACCACATAGGACCAAAGTACTGGTCAATACAAATCAAACGAGCCCAAACTCGATGGGGTTGTGTCGTTTTATTGAAGAGTGCCTGTGGCCACCTTTCAGCTCCAGCATCAGACCCTGGCTACCATATAGGATCAAAGTTCTCGTCAATACGAATCAAACGAGTCCAAACTCGATGGGGTTTTGTCGTTTTATTGCAGAGTTCCTATGGCCACCTTCCAGCTCCAGCATCAGATCCTGGTTAGCATATAGGATCAAAGTACTCGTCAATCCGAATCAAACGAGCCTAAACTCGATGGGGTTGCGTCGTTTTATTAGGGAGTTCCTATGGCCACCGTCCGTTCCGTCCGTCCGTCCGTTCCTTCATCAGATCAGCTCCATGTTTTCATAACATTGCATTGTCACGATATACATATTATTATGTGCAAAATTTCAGCCCAATCGAAAACCGAGAAGTGGTCAAATCTACATACATACAGTGCAAGCTAAATAAAAGCTTGTAAAAATAAAAGTTGATAAAACACATCCCTGTATTTACTATAGTATAAAACAGTAAATAATAAACACCTATTAAATTCAAAATTAACATCTACGATATTTTGCTAGGCGGCCGTACCGATTGCGCGACCGAGTGCGCTTGTGTGCGTGAGCGACGCACACAAACAGAGACTAGAGAAATTTACCTAAACTAGCTCGGGCTCGCGCGGATGGTGGGCCCTTAATACATAACAAGGATATCTCACAGGTGGAAAAGTTGCATTATTTGTTGTCGAGTGTGCAAGGTAATGCATATGATTTAATAAAGAATTATCCCCTTTCTGAGGAGAATTATGGATTGGCTTATAACACTTTGAAGGGTCATTATGACAAGAAAAGAGTAATTGCAACAATATTTTATGAAAAATTATTAAATTGTGAGCCAATTAAATCGAAAAATAGCATTGAGTTAAGTAGGATTAACAAAACATTTAAAGAAAACCTGGATATTTTATCCAAGTATCACTTGCCTGATAGTAATTTCATGCTTTTTTATTTGTTGTGGTCAAAATTGGATGTATCAACCAAGGAAGCATTTGAATTGCAACTTGATGTTAAGGGTGATATTCCTAGATTCTCTGAGTTATGTAACTTTATTGACCAGAGAAGTCAAGCGTTAGAAAATTCACATTTCAACTTAAATGTGAATAATTATAATAAAATAAATAAAAAACCAAAGGTTCTTGTTGTTTCGTCGGTTGAGAATTGTGGTATTTGTCACAGAGATAGTCATAAAATTGCACAATGTCCACAATTTTTGAATTTAACTCCGTTTCAAAGATTTTCAAAAATAAAAGATCTTAGGCTTTGTATTGGTTGTTTTCAGGGTTCACATACTGTGAAGGAGTGTAGGGTTAATTCATTTTGTAAACAATGCAAAAATCGACATCATGATTTACTTCATTTTGATAAAATTGAGGTCACTGATCAGTCTTTATCGAATCAAAAGCCTGTAACGTTAGCTGTATCGGGTTGTGATACTCAAGTATTGTTTTCAACAGCGATTGTTTTAATTAAAAACAAGTTTGGCAGATTGACACGTATCAGAGTCCTTATTGATAGTGCTAGTGCATGTAATTTTATTACATCATCTTGTGCACACAGACTTGGTTTACATTTTAAAAATAATAGTAAGCAATCAGTGCGTGATATTGGGCAGATATCGGCTGATACACTTGGTTCCGTACATTGTGAGATTTTTCCGTCAAGTGGTGAAAAATCAGGTAAACTTTCCCTCGTTGCATTTGTTTTGCCTAATATTTGCTCTGAAATGCCCACTGGTCATGTCGATTCCTCTTCTTGGACTCATATTAAAAACTTAAAACTTGCTGATCCAGATTTTGGTAAGCCTGGACCTATTGATATGTTACTTAATGTCAACATATTTGCTGCCATTCTTCAGCCTGGTATTATAAAGGGTGAAGAAGGTCAACCTGTCGTTATCCATACTACCTTTGGCTGGATAGTTATGGGCGAATGCGCTATCGAAAGCTGCCCTTCTCGTTATCCTAATTCCTGCGTGGCTACACAGCCCTGCCTTTTCGTATCGAATGCATATTTGGATGCTAGCATTAAACGATTTTGGGAGTTAGAAAATATAGAAACGCCCAAACCTCTCATACTCTCTAAATGCGAATTATTATGTGAAAAATATATGGAAGCTTCATTTTGTAAAAATCCTGATGGTCGTATGATAGTACCCTTAACATTCAAGGACACTAATGAAAGGCCTCAGTTCTCGAATTCACGTGATATAGCTATGAAACGTTTTTTTTTTTTTTTTTTTTTTTTATGGATGGCCCGGCAAATGACCTCCTCCCGCCTGATGTTAAGCGGTGAAAGAGGCCCAAATGAGTTGACAGATAGAGTAGGGACGACATCCACTCTCCTACCTGCCCGCCCCTTGCCGGCCCAAAAGATGCTTTTTCACGCCTCTTTTGAAGGAACCCATGTTGTAGGATGGAGGAAACACGTGCGCAGGTAGAGAATTCCAAGTGTGGGATGAACGACAGAAGAAGGAATCTTGGAATTTCTTGGTACGGTGTGAAAAGGAGGACACAGTGTACGGATGACTCCGAAGGCCCTTACGCGTGTTTCTGTTAAGGAATGGAGAGGGAGGGATAAGGTTAAAGAGCTCCTCAGAGCATTCCCCATGGAACATTCGGTAAAAGGCGCTAAGAGAGGCGATGTCACGACGAAGTTGTAGAGGCTCGAGGGTGTTAGTTGCCTCTACATCGCCAATTATGCGAATAGCGCGACGCTGCAATCTGTCCAGAGCATCGAGGAGGTACTGAGCGGAGCCGTCCCAAAGGTGCGAGCAATATTCCACGCAAGACCTAACCTGAGTTTTATACAACAAGCATAGTTGGTCCGGCGCAAAATACCTACGCACCTTGTTCAGGACACCGAGTTTCCGTGAGGCAGTAGTTATGACGGATTCGATGTAGTCTCTGGGGTTCAGATCGCAGCGAATGTTCATTCCGAGCAAGGTGATGTTGCTCTGTGTGTGAAGGGTTGTGCCCTGAAGAGAAGGAAGGGGGAGGAAAGGTGACCTTTTCGCCGAGAACACGCACACCTGTGTTTTCTTAGCATTGAACTCAACAAGATTGTTGGAGCCCCATTCGGAGACGAGGTCCAGCGTCCTGTTGAGCTCAATGATAAGATTCTGCCTTTCCCTACCAATATCACCACGAGCAGCCCCCGAGGCTCCGTGATATCCCCCATGCACTGTACTGTCGTCTGCATAGCAATGTATAGCTCCCAAGGAAAGCATATCATTGATATGCAGAAGAAACAATGTGGGGGATAGAACGGAGCCTTGCGGAACACCAGCGTTCACTGCCACGAACCGCGAAGCGCAGCCGTCAACGACAACGCGAATTCTACGCTCGTGGAGGAAGCTGGCAATCCACGTACAGAACTGCGCGGGTAATCCGTATGCCGGAAGCTTGGAAAGAAGAGCCTTGTGCCAGACTCTATCAAAAGCTTTGGCGATGTCGAGACTAATAGCCACCGATTCGCCGCGCTTATCGATAGATTCACCCCATTTGTGCAAAAGGAACGCTAGAAGGTCACCTGTTGACCGTTTAGGACGAAACCCATACTGTCGGTCATTAAGTAACGAGTGACCTTCCAGGTAACGGATCAGCTGTGTATTAAGGATCCTCTCCATGATTTTACACAAAATGGAAGTGACGGCTATAGGGCGATAGTTAGCCGGATCAGAACGATCTCCCTTTTTGGGAACCGGCTGGACATTGGCCTCTTTCCAAGATTTCGGCACACAACCAGCAGAGAACGACAGACGGTATAGACGCGTAAGGACCGGAGTCAACTCCGCTGCACACTTCTTAAGAACAATCGCAGGAATGCCGTCTGGTCCACTCGCTTTTCGAGTATCGATCGACTGGAGCTCCGCCCGCACATCACGCTGTCTGATACGGATATCGGGCATGGTGCTGCCACAATGGGACAGTTTCGGAGGTTGTGTACCACAGTCATCGACACGGGAATGAGCCGCAAAGAGTTTTGCCGGGAGGTCGGCTTTCTCCTGCGGCTGATGAGCAAGTGAGCCATCGGCAAGTCTCAGCGGTGGCAGCGAGGGTTGGCAGAAGTTTGATTGCACAGCTTTGGCCAGGCGCCAAAAAGAACGGCTACCCGTAGGGTGCGATAGCAGTTCCTGGCCCACTTGTGCAATGCGCTGAGCATCCGCTCTAATGTAAGCCCTCTTACATAACTTGGTGGCATTATTGTAGGCTGTTTTCAGTAGGCTTGTATTGGGATCCTTAGATGCTCGGCCTCTGATCCAAGCGCGGTAAGCCAGCTGTTTGTTTTCAACAGCAGAGGCGCACTCGCGATTGAACCAGAGGTTACGTCTGCCTCTACTGACGAGATTGGAATGCGGAATATAATATTCCATTCCTAGTATGATCTCGTCAGCAACAGAGGTAGCGCAGGAGTCCGGATCCATCCTATTGAAACAGCGCTGCCACCAAGGAACAGATGCGTAATAATCCCGCATACCGTCCCAATCTGCTGACGCATAGTGCCACAGACGGCGTGCTGCAACCACAGGCGACGGTCGTGACGCCTGAGGCACTGAGACGGATACCAGGCAGTGATCCGAAGATCCTAGTGGAGCTCGAACCACCACCTGATATCCGTCAGGGCGATTTGTCAACAGAAGGTCCAATAAAGAGGGCGCTTGACCGATAATATCTGGTACCCTGGTGTTCTGGGTGACCAATTGTGTCAGGTCGTGCGTGAGAGCGAATGCGTGGGCAGTCCTACCCGCATGGTCAGTTTTAGAGGAACTTAACCACAACTCGTGGTGAGCATTGAAGTCCCCTAAAAACACCAGCTCGGCGGAAGGAAATCGCTCCTGCGCGTCATCTGCCACCCGACTTAGATGTTCAAAAAGTCGAGTTGTCTCCAAGTCACCACGATGGAACGGTAGACGCAGACGTAGACACGGCAATGAGTGCCAAAATCGACGTGTACCGCAAGGAAGGAAAAGGAAGGTTCCTCCAAACAGCGCAGGCGACGACAGCAAACGTCCGCCCGGACGAACAAGCAAACACCAGCCTTCGCCTTGAAGGACTCCTCAAGAGCGTAGCCGGGGTAATTAAGGTAGCTTGTATCGGCCGGGCAGATAATTTGCGTCTCCGTCAAAAACAGCATTGCTGGACGGGCTGTCTCGAGATGGTGGTGGACAGCTAAGAGGTTAGAGTGGAGCCCGCGGATGTTAGCGAGCCCCACCTCGAATAATGGTGTTTTGGTGGGATAATGCACCGCTGTACGACCAGTCTTAATATTTTGCGCTGCCATAATTATTGGAGTGAGAGGCGTGAAACTGAGGTGTCCTTGCTGCGCTTCGCATAGTTAATGTGTGTAGGCCTGTTTCGCCAGGGAACAGCCGACAGCTGATTTGCGCTGACCCTCCGCACGGAAGGGCCCCCGAACCCCCCCGGAAGTGGCCGCCGGGACCCACCGTCCGGTCACCAACCGGCACGACGGACCACCCCGAGATTATGCGTGGCATGGTGGGGCAGCCTCACGGACTGGTTAGGTCCGCTTGGGCCCCTGTACTATACCACGGGCGGCCAGCGGAACAGCCGTTTCTTCGGGTCTTCCTGGGCGGAGGGTCAACGCAGTCAACCTGGCACTGGGTCGACGGAAGCCCGCACAAACCATACGAATCGCAGCAACGACCCCTCAAGCTCTGGCTGTGCGCAGACTGATCCCGAAACGCGGACAAAAATGGCCACTTGACGGGTTTTACATCATGCGCACGGTGGTCGCTAGCCAGTCGGGTTTTTCAAGCCCTACCACCAGAAGTTGGTCACTCGATTAGCACCACCCGGGGATCACGTGTAGGGTCTCGAGGGTAAAACCTACGGACGTGAGCGACTCCAATCCCCTGACGACGTCTAATAAACTTAGAAAAGAAATTTAAATTAAATTCACAATTTTACATAGCCTATGTAACATTCATGGAAGACTACCTAAAGTGTGGTCACATGATTCAGGTGAATCCTCCTTCAACTTCAGACGGTAATTTTTATTATATACCTCACCATGGAGTTTTGCGCCCTGATTCCGTGACTACCCCCTTGCGTGTAGTTTTCGATGCAAGTGCAAAAGATGCCTGGGGCAGGTCTCTGAATGAGGAATTATTGCCTGGCCCAAAGTTACAAAAGAATATCTTTGAATTACTACTTAGATTTCGCTGGCATGCTGTTGTCTTCACAGCGGATATCAAGCAAATGTATCGCCAGTTCCTTGTGAGACCTGATGACTGTAATTATCAGCGAATATTATGGCGACCGTCATGCAATGAGTCAGTAAAGGATTACAAATTACTGACTGTAACTTATGGCGTGTCTTGTGCCCCTTACCAAGCACTTTGGTGTATCAATAAACTTTCAAAAGAGTTCTCGTCTTGTGCTAAACAAGGCTCTACTGTATTGGCTAGAGACACATACATTGATGATGTAGTATCCGGAGCTGATTGTTTGGAAACTGCTCAATGTATACGTCATCAGTTAGTACAAATATTGTCGTCGGCTGGTCTGCATCTACGTAAATGGGCCTCAAACTGTCAGTCATTTTTAGATGAACTATTAGACACTGATTTATATATGGAGTCAGACCGTATATTTACAGATGAAAATGTGTCATTAAAAATCTTGGGTCTCTCGTGGTTTCCTAAGAATGATACATTTAATTTTATAACTCAACTTAATGATTATCGCTGTACAAAACGAAACATTCTATCTGATATTGCTAGGATATTCGATCCCTTAGGGTTATTGTCGCCTCTTGTATTCTTTGCTAAATATTTAATACAGTTATTATGGATGTCGGGGGTTGATTGGGATAGTCAGGTCCCTGTAGCTATTGCTGAGGAATGGTGTAAATTTAAAACTCAACTGTCGTCATTGGAGTCACTCTCCATTCCTAGGAGAATTATTGAAAATTTCGTATCCATACAGCTCCATGGGTTTTGTGACGCTTCTGAAAAGGGTTACTGTGCCGTCATTTATTGTCGTGTCGTTTCTAATGATGGTACTGTTTCTGTGAGACTTTGCTGTGCGAAATCTAAAGTAGCTCCCATTCGTAAGCGTTCAATACCTAGACTTGAGTTGCTAGCAGCTGTGTTATTGTCGGAATTAATGGTATCGTTTAAGGAATCCCTCAAGGATCTCTTTGTTTTCGATGACACATATGCGTGGTCAGACTCTACAGTTTCTTTATCCTGGATCCGCTCATGTCCATCAAGGTGGAAAACATTTGTGGCTAATAGAGTCTCTGATATTCAGGAAAGGATTGCCCCTCAACATTGGCATCACATTGCTGGTTATGATAATCCTGCTGATTGCGGTTCACGTGGACTGCTTCCAGCTGAACTGGTCCAGAATGTCTTATGGTGGGCGGGGCCACCATGGCTAGTTAATTCTCCAGAGACATGGCCACAGTCGGAGTTTACTTTTGATAAGACTGCTTCTGATGAGCAAAGAATTTTTTCGCTTTTTACTGGTTCTAATATGCAATTTGTCGATAAATTATTAGAGCGTTATTCTTCGTTTGACAAACTATTGCATGTCTTAGCATATTGTTTCAGATTTGTTACTAATATAAAATTTTCGAATTCAAGGCTATTGGATCTTTGTCGGGAAATGAGATCAAATATGCTCTTTATTTTTTAGTTAAGCATGTCCAAGAGCGTTCTTTTGCAAGCGAACTTCGTTGCTTATCAAAAAAGGGTTCGTGCACTTTGTCGAAGGCCATGAGAAAATTAGCGCCCTTCATAGATGAGCGTGGTCTTCTAAGGGTTGGTGGTCGACTTTCTAAGGGAGATCTATCGTATGATGTCAAGCATCCAATTTTATTGCCTCGTGATCATAGACTGACGGTATTGATAATTGATAATTATCATCAACGTTTTATGCACCCAGGTTTGAATACGTTACAAAATTTAAAAGCTCAAGAGTTTTGGATCTTATCGTCAAAGAGAGCTATTCATAAAGTAATTTCTTCTTGTGTAAAATGTTTTCGTGTACGTCCAAAGGTTTCCGCACCCCCTTTCATGGGTAATTTGCCAGAATTTCGAATAAGGAAACTGAAAGCATTTGCATCTGCTGCAGTTGATTACGCTGGTCCTTTCGACATTAGTTTAGGCCGCGGACGAGGTCTGCGTACCTTTAAGGCTTATGTCTGTGTATTTGTTTGCACATCTACAAAGGCAATGCATTTTGAACTCGTATCGGAGTTAACGTCGGAAGCATTTATAGCTGGTTTACGTCGATTCATAGCTCGGCGTGGTCGATGTTCTATGCTTATTTCCGATCAAGGCACAAATTTTGTTGGTGCTGCCAAAATTATCAACGAGTTGATGGAAAATGCATCGCAAGCTAAACAAATTAAATTTGTGTTTAACCCTCCAGGTAGTCCACATTTTTCAGGTTTGGCAGAGTCTGGTGTCAAGTCCATGAAAACTCATTTATATCGTGTCATTGGATCGCAGCGTCTTACTTACGAAGAGTTTTATACTGTTCTATCGCAAATAGAATCAATGCTAAATTCGAGACCCCTTTCACCTCTTAGCTCTGATCCTAATGATTTTTCGGTGTTAACGCCTGGTCATTTTCTTACTCAGGAGCCACTTACTATTTTGCCTGAAACTGACTTAGTGGATACACATATCAGTTATCGGCAAAGGTGGAAACTATTGCAAAAGATTCACCAAGATTTTTGGCGCAAGTGGCATCTAGAATACCTGCATACTTTGCAGGCTCGACACAAATGGTTCGACAAGCAAAGGAATATTGCTGTAGGTACTTTGGTGCTTATTGTTAATGAACAATGTTCCCCCATGAAATGGAAAACCGGTAGAGTCGTTCAGCTCCATTCAGGTACTGATGGTATTTGTCGAGTTGTGACTGTTCGTACCGCTACTGGTAATTTCAAAAGACCAGTTGCAAAACTGTGTCCTTTGCCGATCGACTGTCAAGAATAGTAATTTTAGATTTCGTAATTTAATTTTAGTATTTTAATTTAGTTTTGTGAATTCCCAAAGGAAACTTATTACTTGACTCTTTCTATTTTTATTTTATTTTTTCATTTTTTTTTTCGTTTTAAATCCGTTGTATTTAAGGTGGGCGGAATGTTCAAAATTGATATTTTCGTTATCTTTAATAATATTTTGTAGTGGCAACACCTTTTAAAAAAGATCGCGAATTTTGAATAAAATGAGCTACAGTTGACAATTTAAACTTACTTGCTTTCTGAACTTCCTTTCGAATTATCGTTGTCGTTGTTTATCGAATATAATTTTGTCGTATACCATCGTAAATCCAGTAATTTATAATATTATCGTCATCTTAATTAATATCGTTTTTAATCAATTCACCATTAATTTATTTGTAAAACAACATAGCACTTTAGTTTTGATTAGGAGTGGAATAGGAAGAACTCATCTGGATCCAGCAATAGGTAAATCCTAGGAATCTCTTACCATTACTTTTGTGCTAAGTTGGCGTCCTGAAATATTCAGGTGAGTTGTTTTTATACATTAATTTGTTCATAAAGGAATTTGTCGCATTTTATATACACGGTTATTTTTTTATCACCCTGGAAAATTTAAGGGACGCTTCACGACATGGTATTAGAATGATTTAAATATAAATAAAAAAAATAACCCCCCTCCTTAATTTTATATTAATTTTTTTAAAAATACAAAAAATGCTGCACTAGTTGTGAGCAGCATTTTTAGAGATTTTTTTATTTTTTTTTAATATATTTTTTTATTTTTTATTTCATTTTTTTTATTTTTTATATAATATTGGATGTGTCCTGAAGCGTCCCTAAAATTTTCCAGGGTGATAAAAAAATAACCGTGTATAATCTATAATACAGTCCACTATATCGTACAATTTCATAAACTACTATTATGAAATAGTCACATAATAGGGGGTCTTAAAACACTAGTGTGTGTTTAAAATTCGAGGCTTGCCGAGAATTTTAATAGTACCACACGAGTGTTTTAAGACCTAATTATGTGCAATTTCATACACTACTTTATCTACACTCATGCAATCAGTGGTTACCTAAATTAAATAAAAGACAAAATTAAAACAAAATCAAACTAATTTATTCTAATAATTATTTGCAATTTGAACAGTGCAATTGTGAAACTAATACAGAAATCTAAAACTACATACATTTATATTATTTATTATTTTAACCAATAACAGCAAAATAATGAATGAAAAATTCTGAGAAATGGCGCCAACACCAACATTCTACTGCGCAGGCGCTGTTGCACGCGCCGCCATAGACAATGTACTGGCACAAAAGAAAATTGTGACAAAACCTCCTTGGTCGGGCTTCGTCAATCGAACTGTATTTTATTGGAATTCGAGTTAAATTAAAGTACTGGTTTTGTATGGCGAACCTGTATTATAATGTAATTTGTAAAACGCCAAGGGCTTTAAGTTATGCCTTTAAAATATTAGTGTTGAGTTCTTAATATTAGAATTAGAACATGAGTGCAGATAAAACAAATTATGGAAATTTATACAGTTACCTGATCAAAATCTCAGTCTTATGAAATTCCAACGCTTCCTCTGTTCTCAGTCTTTTTAATTCACATTCATATTCTAAACGAATTTCACCAGGAGCACTAAGACGAGGTAATGGTACATCTGAAATGATACATTATTACGTTTTCTTCAGGTCATATAGGTCCCATTGGCGTAGGTATAGGGGCGGGCTTGGGCTCCGGACACCCCACATTGAAAATCAACATACACTAAATAGAATGAACTTTTCCTTCCATGTATCAGTATACAGTATACACTAGGCAAATTGAAGTCTTACTCCCCCATCGAAAAGTTATACCTACGCCTAATCTAGGAACCTATTCACTAGTTTTAATTAACGCCTATGTAGGAAAGGAACCTATTACCTAGTTTTAATTAAAATTAATATTGGTAGATAAAATCGGAAGTGACGAAAAGTGTACTTGTTTAGAAAGACATATCGATGGTCATATGTTGACCCCTCGTAACTTGTATAAAGGTGATTATACCGTATTTGACTTAATTGTGTCCACAAATGAAATATAATCTGTTTCATTTTTCATTTGACTACTTGACGATGCTTTTGTAACTGAAATAATAAGGTTCAGAAGACATTTTAATTTTTTGGCTTTTATGGGCACTAGCGGAAAATGTGTTGTCAGGGGAGTGACACTATTAGCAGATTAGTGACAAATTAAAACAGGGAAGTGACAGGCTATTAATAATTATATTTGCATGCTTTTGACATAAGCGGAATATGTGACACTTTATACACTTGAAGATCATATTGTAACACCATGTTCTAGCAAATAAATGATATTCTATTCTATTCTATTAGTAAAGAAAAGTGAATAAATCTATACTAATATTATAAAGCTGAAGAGTTTGTTTGTTTCTTTGCTTGAACGCGCTAATCTCAGGAACTACTGATTCAAATTGAAAAATTATTTTGTGTTGGATAGTCCATTTATCGAGGAAGGCTTTAGGCTATATAAGATCACGCTACGATTAATAGGAGCTGAGCATCAATGAAAAATGTTTCAAAAACGGGGAAAAAAGTAGTATGGCGAAACGTAGTTTGCGGGCACAGCTAGTATTAAATAAAATAGGTAAGTACTTTTTTTTTAAAAAAGGTACATTAACAGCCGAAGCAAAAAAAAATGTACACAGCTTAACAATATGAATACAAAACAAAACAACAATAAGACCATACAACAATCAAAGAATACTATTTACGTTTGAGGAAGAGCGAGTGGTAACACTGCATATAGTCTGCATGTGAGAGCCTGTGGCGGCCGGCCGCATGTGACATGTCAGTCGAGTCGAATACGTAATGACATTGAAATAGGTTTCCGGGCGGCGCGTTTTCGAGAAATATACACGGTTATTTTTTTATCACCCTGGTTATTTTAAGGGTGGCTTCAGGACACGGTAGAAGAATTATTTAACCATTAATAATAAAATTTACTCACCTGTTTAATTAGATATTTATTATCTAAAATATCCAAAAAATACTGCACTGGTATGGACACTGAGTGAAGTTGTAGGCAAAACATTGAATGAACGCGAACTGGCAACAACGTCGCCGATTCAAAGTCATCACTGAGTTGATCACAATTTCACCTTCCTACTTTACGGGCTTAGGACCGGCAAAACAAAGTTTTTAAAGAAAACAAACAGTACTAAGTAGGTATTACGGTTATGGTAGGTTGTTTTGGCGTAGTTAAAAAATTGGAATCAACTTTAAATACTTACCTACCTAGGAAACAATTTAAATCAACTTTAGTTCTAATAACAAAAGAGTTCTAAATTTAAAGGAAGCCCTCTAACTCATACATAGTCGTGCACGTTTAAAACTATACATGACCACAACAACATATCACTTTGGTTAGTGTTTAACGTCTCGAAATGCAGTTTTCGCTTCCAAGTCTTACGTTTGTGGGTTCCCTTTCTTACACCAAACACTTAATTTCACTTCACAAGTAAAAGTCTACGGTCTACCGGAGTAAGGTCTGTGTATTCGCTAGATGTGTTAACTTGAAACTAAAATTCCGAATGCGCCCGATTGCCGCGCGTCAGGCGCGGGCGCGATATCGCGATACATTCACACGCGCCGGGGTCAAAGGCGAACTAAAGCCGGCCGGCCGGCTCGTGCCGACAAGCGACAGCAAACAACAAAACGCCGCCGGCGGCGCTCGGCGCCGGCGCCGACTGTCTCTGTCTTTCACTATTGTAGTGTCTAGTGCAATAATAACTCTTATTTCAAACGAGTTGTAGATTGATCTTGCTTGAATTAATAATGCGACGTTGCCGCATTTTCCTAAGCCCGTAGTAGTAAATGCTTTATTCATTCATAATCTTACCTTATCTTGTAGTAAACAAGAACAATGTCTATAATTTAATATTATTGGCGGATAAAATTTAAAAAATATAACCACATGTTTTTTTTATTGATATGAGTCGTCTAGCGTCTACCGAGCTGCCTCTAAAATTTTCCAGTATGATAAAAAAATAACCGTGTATAATTGATTGTGTTTTGCGCGGCGCACCTAATGTTGGGGTGCGAAAGTCCGCTTTAAGTGTTGTCCAAAAGTTTTATCGTCGAGTTAGTGAGTGCTGGTGGCCTAATAGGCAAGTATACCATCCGGTTCGGTGGATTGACAGCAGCCCTTCAGGAGCCGCGACTTCCTTCGAGCTAGCTCAGGAAGTCCACCGGCTACATACGGAGACCGAACAGATCCAAGGTAAATATTATGTCGACATCAGCAATCAAACATAAAATTAATCGGCGAAACGCCGACGTGGTGGCGTCTACTTTAGGCGCTACCAAATACATTGCAAGTTTAAAATAATGTAGCTTAAAAAGAAAATGAGGATGATATGATGAATGTCCAATAAATAAAAGGGTACTTATAGATAAATAATATCTTACATACGATACCTGAATATTTAATTAATAAATATATATAGGCAAACATATATACACAAGTAATATATGAAATAATAAAAATACATAATATATATAAATTAATTTCATATATAGTTTGAATACTTACAAGGTACATTAATTATAGCTTTTAGCATATTTTTAATGAATAGAATACAGTCAGTCTCTAAAGTTTTAAAATGTAAGCACACTTATAGTAGTAGAGTACTTATAGTAGTTTTAATCACCCAAATCAAATAACGAAACTAATTCCTGCTTTTTGAGATTTAAACAAATTTAATTATCTTTACAATTACACTACTAAGATTTGAAGATGGAGTAAATATCCAAAAACTTGAGGCATCAGCAAAATTCTTAAATAAAAGGAAATTAAGGCACTTTTCTACCAAATAAACGTACGTAATAACAATGTAATAAAGAATGATAAACTTATAAGTTTTGAAGTTTCATTTCTCAAACAAATAAATTTAAGGTAATTTAAAGTATAAGTATAAAAACTTTCATGATTTTAAAGGAACAAAAAAAATGTAATTTGTATAGCATCAACCTCTTCAAACTATCCGTTTTAGCACATTTTTTTTCTCATATTGTAACTAAACATAAAAAGTCAACAGTTTAATTTTCAAACACATCAAATGGCTCTGCAAACTTGTACACCCTGTTTCTCTTAAATATTTTTTTTATAAAAGTAAGTTGGCAAACAAGCACGTTGCCCACCTGGTGGTAAGTGGCTACAGTTGCCTATGGTGCATTTGTGGTTCTTCTGAAATTTGCAAATCTATAACCTAGGGATAGCGATCCAAGATCGATTAATCGATTTTTCAGGCCCAAAAGATCAATTTTTCAATCTATATGCAGTACTGAATCGATCCAGAGAATCGATATTTCAACCTTGAAAATAGCCAATTATTATTTTTTTATTTAGGTATAAACCATAAAATTATTTACAATTAGTTGAATGTATCCGTAATATTACGTTGTCACCAGTTATATAGTTAATTACTCAAAACTCGCAAGATGGCTGTATGCTTAGTTTCATTTAGCCCTCATTTAGTAAAAATAAAATAAAACGGGCCAAGTGCGAGTCGGACTCGCCCATGAAGAGTTCCATACGATTTATGACGTATTAAAAAACTACTTACTAGATCTCGTTCAAATCAATTTTCGGTGGAAGTTTGCATGGTAATCATTGATTTACTACCAAACGTTTGGTAGTAAATCAATGATGGTAATGTACATCATATATTTTTTAGTTTTATTATTCTCTTATTTTAGAAGCTACAGGAGGGGTGACACACATTTTACCACTTTGGAAGTCAGGGTGTCCACTGCTAATGTTGAACATTAGTTTTTACCTGCTCCATGATCCGCCCTTTCCTGTCCTGTCTTTTGTTAGAAGCTCATTTGCTCTAAGTTTCCCGCTGGCGATGTGACGTCACTCGAGTCACGTTACATTGTCAACCAATCAACGATATTGAGAGGGCGACTCAGGGGTTTGGTAGGCATTAGGCTGCTCTCGTTGACGTTATTTTCTTTTCTCTGAACTACTTACGCTGTGTTAACTGGACTCTGATTTGCCTCACAATTACCTCTGCTTGTGTTACTGACTCTGATTTGCCTTTCGACAACCTGTGCTTGAGTTTTGGACCTTGATTTGCCTTGTGCCTGTGCTTGTTACTCAGTGACTTGAATTGTTTTTGTGCAGTACATGGTACCATGAGCTATTTACTAAGTCAAACCCATCGATTTTTTTGTTTTTTGTTATTTTATTTTTTAAATTATTAAAATCCGTCAAGAAATGATGGATTTATTAAAGTTTTTCTGAATGGCTACTTTGAAACGCGCGCTCCAGCTTGATTGTTTACGATGACGTCATCTGTTATGATCCGTGCGACAGCCTTTGTGCTGCGCGTGCATTGTTTGATTTTTATTTTCGTTAAATACACTCCCGGACACCTAAACCAAGCCACCTTACTCTTTTGGATTATATCGTTTATAACATTAAAAAAATATTTGGACAACCATAAACTTTTAATGCAATTTTGTACCTGACATATTCATGTTCAATCTGATGTGCTGATTATGAATATGCATAAAACTTTTTGGTCGACCAAACATTTTTTGAAAGTTGTGGACGATATACCGGACATTACATATTAATTTATGAGCATTGAGTCGACATTGCAGCATGAATAAACTGCTATGTTTTGAAGTTGTATACGATCATACACAGTATGATCGAGTATATGTACGAGTAAATAAATACATACCTACTTTTATAAGAATTTTATTTATACTACAGTTGTTTCCGCATGATTGAGTTACAAAGAAATGTAAAAGCTTTCCCGTTTATAATATTTGTGGGATTTTGGGAGAATCTCCATAAAATTTTATTCTAAGTTTTATAGGTACCAATCTATCTACGAATTATTTATTTATTTGCCATCATTTTTTATGTATTTTAAACCGTACTAGCGTTAGATACCGCAATATTTACATCAAAATGATCTTGGCAATAGTACAAAACACTTTTGCTTGCAACAGGAGTTTTATCGTCTCTCCTCATTATTTTACACCATTTTTTCCTATCTTTGCATCTCTCGAAACAGAAAAAAATAGTATATTGGGTGTGGTAACGGTAGTATTTTTTGCATTTTGTCACAATACAATATTTGTATGATGATAATATAATCAAATAAACTAAATACGAACGACAATAACGCGTACAAATTAAGTATTCCCGCTGACTGTGCTGCCGTTCGAATCGCACAGTGAACCGATCATAACAGATGACGTCACAGAGAGTCGCTTCATTCTCGGGCGCGTTTCTGAAACTAATGGAGTAAAGTTGCTATATCTTCGTCATTTTTAGTCCGATTTAAATAATTTTTTCACAGTATTTACTGTTTTTGTCACCATTCAGTCTGCATTCCCCACAAAAAACATGACTGATCCTCATTAAGACAAAAACTTACAGAAGCGGAAAGAAAAATACAGCACGAATATTCGAGTAGCTTCAGGCAATTAAAACATAACTTTTTAAAACGTAAGACAAAAGAATGACAAGAACGAAAAGCCAATTCTCATATCTCTAACATTAGAATGGCGAGGGATGGAAGTACTAAGGAACAAGAAACATTTTCCAAAAATCATATATGTCACAGAAGACTACCCAGCATATGTTCTAAAAATAAGGAGAGATCTTGAGGCAAAAGTACGAGAGGAAACCAATAAAGGAAATATTGCATATATATTCGTTATGACAAACTGATGGTCAAAGAAAACAGGGGCACGGAGAAAAGAAAACGAACGTCGACAACGCCCGATGCAGTCAAGAAACATTCAAACGGAAATGTAATAACACCAACTTCCAAGTTTAGCAAGATTAATGCCTTTGCGATGATGAAGAATGGAAATAGCTCACAAGGAAAATAGCAACTAAGCACCGGAGTCCAAATGCACGCAAATTACAATAACGCTAAAACCACATTCCCCAATACGGCTGGTCCCCGCGGGGAATTAGACCACCACCCTCCAAACAACTCAAAAATCTACATATCAACATTAAATGCCACTCTAGAAAAACAAACTCTCTAAAAACACTCAGAACTGACGAAAACCTGATAGAATTAAGTACTGCTATAAAAGACATGAAATAGGACATTCTTGGACTTAGTGAGACAAGGGAGAAATTGCAGGCAGAAACGGTGTAGGATTCTTAATCAAAAAAGATCTAGCACAGCAAGTAGACGAAGTGATTGGCGTTTCAGATCGGATTGCAGTGTTGAACATAAAAATTCCACCTTACAAAGAACCCTGGTCAATTGTACAAGTCTACTCACCAACTGAGCAAGTCAGTGATGACAACAAAGATAAATTCTATGAAGATTTAAGCAAAACCATACGAAATCATACCCACAAGAACCTTATAGTCATGGGAGACTTTTTTTGGTAGGAGAAAGAAGAATCGATGAGGAAGAGATATTCGGCCCATTGAGTTACGGTAAACGGAATAAAAATGGGGAAAGACTCATCAACTTTGCCTTTGAAAATAGAGTAAAAGTCCTAAACACAATGTTCAAGAGAACCCCCAAGCAAAGATGGACGTGGATGTCGCCAGATGGCAAGTATAAAAATGAGATAGACTTCATCCTAACGAATCGCCCGAAGTTATTTAGCAATACAAGTATCATCAGTAGGCTTAACTTTAACACAAACCACCGAATGGTTAGAGCAGAGTTGAAGACAACAAAAATCAAGAATCCCAGACCAAACTGCCAATTAAGTACCAAAAAACATAACAATGAAGAACTAAGACGAATTTCGGAAGGAATGAAAACAGAAGTGCCATTACTGATAAAACAGTTGAACAACCTATGCACAGAAGATAAATATAACCAGGTAGAGAGCATGATAACAGGAGTTACAAAATCTGCTGACAAAAACGATAACAGAAGAAATAAAATTCTATCAAGTGATACAATAGCTTTGCTAGAAGAAAGGAAGAAGTTAATTGCAAGCACTAACAACGACAGAAAAGTTATATCCAAGCTTAGCAAAGAGATAAATGTAAGCATAAGAAAGGATAGAACATCGCCGCGCAGTGGCCCGTATATCGGTTTTTTACAGGTTACATTTCGGAGTGTTCCCAAGAGCTGTTTGACCTTATTCCACCATCTCCCTTTTACTACAGAGGCACCCGGAGAACGGCAAAGACCCACCCCTACGTAGTAGAAATTCCACTGCTCCGCACAAAGCGTTTCGCTTCCACTTTTTTAATGCGTACTGCAAAGGAATGGAATTCTTTGCCGTCCTCTGTGTTCCCACCTCATTACAACCCGGGTCTTTTCAGGACTAGAGTGAGTCGGCAACTAATGAGTAGGCACGCTCCACCTTAGTCCCCACCTTTGCTTACCATCAGGCAAGATGAGGACAAGTGTCTACCCATAATCTATTTAAAAAAAAAGACAAACACAGAATGGAGACAATTGAAAGACAAATCTTACATACAGGGAGAATCAAAAAAGCCACCAAACAATTAATGACGAAAAAGACTGGATCCCAAAAATGAAGAACACAGCAGGTATAGAAGTAAGAGATCAGAAATATTGCAAATAGCTACGAATCTTCACTCGAAACTATACCAAAATACTGACACTGGAATTACCAACGATTTCTTGACAACAAACTGGAAAGCATTAGAAATCTTAGATAGCGAGATCGAAAAAGCAATCAGTTCTCAAAAATTAGACAAAGCCCCCAGGGCCTGAAGGGATAACAAATGAAGTTTTAATAGCATCAAAGAATGAATTAATACCAGCTCTCAGAAATATTTTCAACGACATTTTAGAATTAGAAACAATACCATACCAATGGACCGAATCATGTATCATCCTCCTACATAAAAAAAAAGGTGATAAATCCAACATATCAAACTACAGACCAATCAGTTTGATGTCGAATATGTATAAAATTTTCGCAATAATAATTCTAGGGAGAATCCATCAAAAACTAGATGAATGCCAGCCAATCGAGCAAGCTGGATTCCGAAAAGGGTACTCTGTAGTGGATCATGTGCACGTAGTCAAACAAATCATCGAGAAATATAAGGAATACAACCTGAAGTACTATATAGCATTTGTAGACTACAGTAAAGCATTTGACTCACTGATTCATGAAAGCATCTGGGAGGCTCTAAACGAACAAGGCATTGAACACAAATATATAAGGATCATCAGAAATGTGTATAAAAACAGCACAGCATGCATAAAGATGGGAAAAAAGGGAGAGTATTTTAAAATCCAGAGAGGTGTAAGACAGGGAGATCCACTCTCGCCCAAATTGTTTACTGTTGTATTGGAAAGGTATTGGGACAATTATGGATTAATTATAAATGGAAGACGTTTAACGCATCTCCGTTTTGCTGAAAACATTGTGTTGTTTTCTATCTCAGCCTCAGAAATAAAAGCAATGTTACATAACTTAGAAGAAGAAAGCCGCAGAGTCGGGCTCAGGCCCCACTTACCCATTGGGCACAATGGGCACGTGCCCAGGGCCCCCGATGGACTGGGGCCCCCTAGTCCCTACTCGATTACCAAGCGATAACCGATAGCTACTCTACTTTCTCATTATACATACTATATTATATACTACTCAAAACAAAATTACAGCCACCTGTAAAATTGTATGATAAACAAACTAACATTAGGGACTCATTTCTTTGCTCATTTCTTCTCTGTGTTTGTTTATTGGTTTTAAGGTCCCGAACGTTTTTGACGACAAATAAATTAAGTGCGTACCTAATATAAATAAGCAATAAGATTTTATTGAAAATCAATAAAAATAATAGGTGGCTCTTAGTTTCTTTTGAATAGATATATGTTACTGTAAAAGTCCTTATATTGGTAAATCTTAGGTTTTGTCAGTAAAGAACATTATTATCCACATTGGACCTGATGATGTCTAGAAATGAAATATTTTTTAATATAAAGGTGATTTTATAGTGTATCTGTTACTGTAAAAGCCCGTATGTCAGTAAATCTTAGGTTTTGCCGGTAAATCATACATGAGCTGGTAACTGTTAGGATTTTAAAAGAATAGATGATTTTTCGGGCTTTAAGACTTTGGGGTATGCTAGGTTTTACCAATGACGGTTAGTAAATATTGGTTTTCGGAATAAAACAATGTGTATTTCTGTCGTTTTTCTTTTCAATTTAACTATGAGTCAGCACCTTACAAATTAATTAAGTTACGAATCCACCTAGACTGTACAAAACGACACAGTTACATGCGACCTGTAATTGTACACATTAAAACTAAACAAAGTCTAAATTAAATACTAAATAAAAAATTGATAATTATCGTTATGATAAAACATTTGTTATTGTAATTATTTTAATTTATTTTTTAATCTATACTAATATTATAAAGAGAAAAGATTTGATTGTTTGTGTGTTTGTATTGAATAGGTTTCGAAACTACTGAACCGATTTTGTTGAAAGTTGGTATAGGGATATATTTCAAGACCAGGGGAAGGACATAGGGTAATTTTCCTACGGGAAAAAAATTCCCACGAGAAAACAAAAATAACGCGGGCGAAGTCGCGAGCGGAAAGCTATAGTAACTTATAAAACATAATTTTAAAACACCTTTAAAAAAACAAAACAATTCAAAAACGAAAATTATTTTCTTACAAATGCCTACGTTGGCCTGTGGTAACTGAATCATTATTTATCTTATTATTTGGTATTTTATAACATACTTAATTAAAATATTTGACCAATCTAATAAGTCCCATGTTTTATGCGTCTTAAGAGAAAACACTAAGGTCAGGAGAATTCAAAAATAGGATTTTTTAAAATGCAAGTATTGCTGTTGCGTTGTGCCCCCAAACAAACGAGTGCGATAGAGATAACTGAAAAATACACAAAATAGACGTTTCGTAGTCCTCTATTTTTTCCTCCAAAACTTGAACGATTTAATTACTTTTTTTTAAATTTAAGGAAAGGTTTTGGTTATGTTTCTGTGTTTCATCTTTTTTCATATAATCGCGTAAAATTTGTTTGCTGGATGTTTGAAACAGCAAAAAATTTTTGAAGGATTAAATCGCCTGTAATAATTAATGTAATAAAAAAAGGAGAACGTAGGATCATGTGCATAGCTTTTTTTTTGTAAAAATAGGGCAACTATTGCCACTATCGAGGAAGGAAACCCGTATGATTTCCTCTTAAGAATATATTCAACATTGACCGCGTCTGGTGTTGGTGGTAAGTTCTAGGATTTACCGGGTGTATAATGGTAAAAGTCCGAAATAAACAATGATCACAGAACAGTTCGGACTTTTAACCATTAAGAGTTGATAAATCTTAGGTTTTACCGGAAAATGTTAGGATTTACCGTAGTTCGGGCTTTTACAGTAAGATATACACAAAACACGTTGGAAATAATTTAAGGGTTTCCCTCGATTTTTATGGGATCCCATCGTCAGTTCCTGACTTTGGTGACCTTGGGACCACCCCAGGAGTATACTCTATCAAATACAAACAGAATTTTGAAAATCGGTCCACAATTGGCGGTGTAATCGCGTACATACACACAAACAAAACAACATACGGGTCGAATTAATAACCTCCTCCTTTTTAAAGTCGGTTAAATAGTGCTTTATTATGGTCATAGGGGGCCCACTATCCTAATGTGCCCAGGGCCTCTAATAGGTGAAAGACGGCCCTGGTCGGGCTGAAGATGAATCTAGAGAAAACAAAAATAATGACTAACCACACTCCAGAGTTAATCAATCTCGGACCTGCTAATATAGAATATGTAGATGAATACATATACCTTGGGCAAGTAATATCACATACAAATCTTTGTGGCAAAGAAATGACGGCACGGTTAGCGCAGAGGTCGAGTGATCGCCTACTGCGCAACGGGTCGCGGGTTCGATTCCCGCTCGGGACAGATATTTTGTACGGCCTACAGAAATCTGTTCCGGTCTGGGCGTATGTGCATGTGATATTCTATGTTTGTAACTGCACCCACGACACAGGAGAAAATCCTAGTATGGCGACGTTTTTTTTTTTTTAAAAAAAAAAGATTACGAACGCATGGAAAAGGTACTGGGCTGTCAAAGAAATTATGAAGGACTAGCTTTTGCCCGCGGCTTCGCTCGCGTTAAATTCGGGGTAACACCGAAGATTAAAAAAAAAAAGGCAGGTATTTTTCGTTCGTAACAAAGAGTCTGTGTACCTATTTTTACCTTCCTTGAAAACTGCAAAAAGTCCCATATAAAATTTCACCCCCTCTTTTAAGGGGTTGGGGGCAGATTTCCAAAAAAAAATTATGCACGATTTTTTTGTTAGTCACAAATAGTTCGCATACCAATTTTTAGCTTTCTACCTTGAAAATTGCGGAATGCTCCATACAAACTTCCAACCGCCATTTTAGGGAAGTGGGGGGTTAGAAAGAGACAAAAAGTAGCCTATGTCACTCTCCATCCGTTCAACTATCTCCACTTAAAAAATCACTTCAATCCGTCGCTCCGTTTTGCCGTGAAAGACGGACCAACAAACACACACACACTTTCCCATTTATAATATTAAGTATGGATAAACACCTGAGCAATAAGGTTAAAAGTAAAACGTTTGACATATGCATACTACCTATTCTGACATATGGAAGTCAAACATGGGCACTTACAAAACAACAAACCATAAAGTTACAAGCATGCCAGCACGCCATGGGAAGGAGCATGACAGGAATAAAGAAGTGGGAAAGGGAAAGAAGAGATGAAATTAGGAAAGTTAGTAGGGTGCAGGATGTCAAAAAGAAAATTAGAAACTAAAATGGAAATGGACAGGTCATTTAATGAGAGGACCAGACAAATGGAGCAAAATAGTAACCCAATGGTACCCGATGACAGGATCCAGAAAAAGAGGAGGACAGTTTAAGAGATGGTCAGATGAAATTGGAAAAATAGCAGACAAAGTATGGACCAGAAAAACATGGGATAGGACAAAATGGAAAAGTTTGGAGGAGGCCTTTGCTGGAAGGCAATCAAACGAGGACCCAGTATATAAGAAAAAAAAAGTTGACATCAAGAATTTTATTAAAATACTAGCTTCCGCCCGCGACTTCGTCCGCGTGGAATAGTTATTTTGGGCTAACGCTAACTTTAACCCGCGACTTCGTTCATATAGGTGAGTAAGTACTGGGTCTTTAATCTTATATCATGTAGATTGTAGGTTATTCTCAAAAAAATTAAACTAATGTTATTTTAAAGTACTTCTGCGTACACTATATTTTTAGTTTTGTTTTCTTCCAGCAGAAGTAGATAGCTAACTGGGGCCACCGCCCTTCCCCTTCATGACTGCCCGCCGGCTTTGCACTTCAGGCGTGTTCGGGTAGCCTGTGGTGGCGTTTTTAGCATTATCAAAATTGGCGTTGATGTAAAGCGTTCGATTAGAAGGTTATAAAATTTTTGCCATTTTTGCTCCACACCCTAACCGAACGCTACATTATCAATATGTCAAAGTCATAAGCTATTATAACCTAAATTTATTTTCAGTTTCCAGATTCTGGATGTATTATGATGTAATAAGCTCGCTTCATGATTAACGATCATTAATTTCCATAAATAATGAAAATAAAATTTATTTCTTCGATAGCTGGGGCGAAATTGGCAGTTCACAATGCCATTTTTGACATTTTTTCAGCTATCCGAACGGTTGACGTAAACAGATAAAAATGCAACTTTTGTTCACATTTCTTCTAACCGAACGCTCCTTGTGTCAATTTTGTCATTTTTAACAGCTATTTTTGCCACCTCGATGCTATCCGAACGCGCCTTTCGTGCGCTCAGTACTCCATCATTATATCATTATTTTGCTGTGATGTTATTTTAAAACTGCGATATCTCCTAAGATATTCATTTAAATCGAATGATGTAAAGGGCATTTTTTTTTAAATTAAATACTTGTGATGAATAACGTATTTATTTTGATAAGGATTAATATCATGTTTATAAAAACACCTTCGCAAATAATGCATTATTTTAGAACAAATTTGGTTAGCATAAAAAAGGTTATAGTGAGCTAACCTTAAGAGGATTGTGAAGTAATCGTGCGCGGAGCGAGTAGGTATTTTCTAAAATGCTATCTGTTTCACACCGCTCGGCCTCCCGTCTGGCGTTTACATCACAAATACAACACGCGCAAATTCTCACGCACACAACGACAGCAGCGCGCGACTCCTCGCCGCGAGAACTCGAGATCATTATTTTACCGTTTGTAATGTTTTGCGTTGCTTAGGTATTCCTGACTGCCTTTCCGCTCGCAACTTTGCCTTCGTTATTTTCGTTTTTCGTGAGGGAATTTTGTTTTCCCGTATGAAAAATTATTTTATTACCTTATATTACTCAGTGATAATGTAGCATTCTATTAGTCAAAAATTGTTTTAAATCAGCCTTGTAGTTTTTAAAAATAAAAAATATAATAAATAAAAATTGCTTTATTTCTAAAAATCATTTTAACAATAATTACGCCGAGACTTCCCAGTGAGCTAGTTTTTGAGTTTATTCATTACAAACAAAAATACAAATCTTCTTTCTTTATAATATTTTAGTAGATAAGTTTCGTAAATTATTTCAGTATTCCTTTGAAATTTATAGTGTAGGCACTTACTTGACATCCCTACCAAGTCCTACTTTATAGGACTGAGCTGTTATTTGTTATGAAAGTACCTATCTATTGTACATTTACCTGTCTAAAGAAAATTACTTTTTGTAAGATGAGTGTTATACTGAATTAAAATGATTTTCATTTGAGATGTGAATCAATAATGGATCCTTTTATGAAAAAAATAAACACTAAACATAAAATGACATTTACAATTGTTTAAACAAGAACAGACCTCTTGTTAACTTAAAAATAAATAACAAAAAATCTATTATTTTAGATAGATAAATTAATACTTTTACATACAAACTAAATAGGAGCAGGGATTTAAAAACTATAAAGTAATAATTATGCATCAAATAAAAAATACCTCTTATTTTTATACACTAATCTTGGGTAGTTATACTAATAGTCTTAGAATTCTCATTTTTACCACCTCCGTGGTCTAGTGGTTGAGCCAGATGTTGATCGGGAGGTCCGTCCGGCGGGGTTCGATTCGTCGGGTTCGTCCGGACTACAAAAACACTGAAAAGTTAGAAGTAATATAAGAATAGGTACAGACAACATCACACATCATTATTGAAGACGGTGCCAAATTTTAAGACTTTCTAGGAGATCATCGTTTGTGCACCGACTTCAATATAGAAATGTAATGTCTGTACCTATTCTTACACTATTTTTAACTTTTCAGTGTTTTTGAAGACAGTTTTTATTTTTTGTGTAATATTTTTTTTGTTCTTTTTAGTGAAAGAAACCCTAATTAAATTAGGGTATCCCTCGATTTTCATAGGATCCCATCATCAGAACCTGACTTTGGTGACCTTGGGACCACCCTAGGAGTGTACTCTACCGATTACAAAAATAATTTTGAAAATCGGTCCACAATTGGCGGAGTAATCGCGTAACATACACACAAAACGGTTGACACGGTTAGCGCAGAGGTCGAGCGATCGCCTACTGCGCAACAGGTCGCGGGTTCGATTCCCGCACGGGACAGATGTATGGCCTACAGAAATTTGTTCCGGTCTGGGCGTATGTGCATGTGATATTCTATGTTTGTAACTGCACCCACGACACAGGAGAAAATCCTAGTGTGGGGCGACGTTTTTATAAAAAAAAAAACACGTTGGACGCACCTAAAAATTTAAGGATTTCCTTCCATTTTTATGGGATCCCATCATCAGATCCTAACTTTGGTAACCGTGGGACCACCATTGGAGTATAATCTTGAGGATAAAAAAGAATTTTGAAAATCGGTCTGCAATTGGCGGCGTAATCGCGTAACATACACAAAAAAAAACGTACGCATCGAATTGAGAAACTCCTTTTTTGAAGTCGGTTAAAAAATACCTATTAGTATATGTCCCCCTAAAATTAGGGGGGTAAAACAGTTATCGCCCGAAACAATATTTCCAACAGGAATTGTAGGCAATTTCGACCATTTCTTGCAACTCTCTCTATCGCACGATACGGGTCGGGGGCAGGGGTACAATGTAGTGATAGTGATGTGACATAATGTTATCGTAGTTATTGTCGCCTAGGGAGGAGAAAGTAATATCGATATATCGATCAATAGTGAAAGTTATTACTCAAGTGGGAACTATTAATCTTCACAAATACCTTATAGGTACATGAAAAAGTAAATATCTTTTTGAATACTTACGTTTATTGATTTTAGTGTTTTATTTTAAAGATTTTATTTCAATACTAATTTCTTTATTTAAGGGTTAGCAGCCTGTAGCCTGTTAACTTTACTGTAAATTCCCAAAACCAAAAAAGGAAAAAAAAATAAGTATGTAAGTAGTTGTTTGTTATAATAAATATGTGCCATAAAGAAACCAACTCAAAATAAATTCGAATTTTGTTTCTTGTGATAGGTATTTGTTATGCAATGTATGAAGTTGAAGCAGCTAAAAACGTGTAATAGACTATGCAAGTAGCGTTATTTTTAATATTATTTTATTTGAATTTTATTCCTCTAAAGCTGGGCTCTAAGGTTTTACTCGCGTTATGGAATCTACGATTGTATAAAAAATACAAACGACAAAGTACCTAAATAATATACGAGTATGTAGGGTAGGTTCATTTTAACTATAAAATTTAAAGCAGCTGATTACATATACTAATAGGTATTTTTTAACCGACTTCAAAAAAGGAGTTTCTCAATTCGGTGCGTACGTTTTTTTTGTGTATGTTACGCGATTACGCCGCCAATTGCAGACCGATTTTCAAAATTCTTTTTTATCCTCAAGATTATACTCCAATGGTGGTCCCACGGTTACCAAAGTTAGGATCTGATGATGGGATCCCATAAAAATGGAAGGAAATCCTTAAATTTTTAGGTGCGTCCAACGTGTTTTTTTTTTTATAAAAACGTCGCCCCACACTAGGATTTTCTCCTGTGTCGTGGGTGCAGTTACAAACATAGAATATCACATGCACATACGCCCAGACCGGAACAAATTTCTGTAGGCCATACATCTGTCCCGTGCGGGAATCGAACCCGCGACCTGTTGCGCAGTAGGCGATCGCTCGACCTCTGCGCTAACCGTGTCAACCGTTTTGTGTGTATGTTACGCGATTACTCCGCCAATTGTGGACCGATTTTCAAAATTATTTTTGTAATCGGTAGAGTACACTCCTAGGGTGGTCCCAAGGTCACCAAAGTCAGGTTCTGATGATGGGATCCTATGAAAATCGAGGGATACCCTAATTTAATTAGGGTTTCTTTCACTAAAAAGAACAAAAAAAATATTACACAAAAAATAAAAACTGTCTTCAAAAACACTGAAAAGTTAAAAATAGTGTAAGAATAGGTACAGACATTACATTTCTATATTGAAGTCGGTGCACAAACGATGATCTCCTAGAAAGTCTTAAAATTTGGCACCGTCTTCAATAATGATGTGTGATGTTGTCTGTACCTATTCTTATATTACTTCTAACTTTTCAGTGTTTTTGTAGTCCGGACGAACCCGACGAATCGAACCCCGCCGGACGGACCTCCCGATCAACATCTGGCTCAACCACTAGACCACGGAGGTGGTAAAAATGAGAATTCTAAGACTATTAGTATAACTACCCAAGATTAGTGTATAAAAATAAGAGGTATTTTTTATTTGATGCATAATTATTACTTTATAGTTTTTAAATCCCTGCTCCTATTTAGTTTGTATGTAAAAGTATTAATTTATCTATCTAAAATAATAGATTTTTTGTTATTTATTTTTAAGTTAACAAGAGGTCTGTTCTTGTTTAAACAATTGTAAATGTCATTTTATGTTTAGTGTTTATTTTTTTCATAAAAGGATCCATTATTGATTCACATCTCAAATGAAAATCATTTTAATTCAGTATAACACTCATCTTACAAAAAGTAATTTTCTTTAGACAGGTAAATGTACAATAGATAGGTACTTTCATAACAAATAACAGCTCAGTCCTATAAAGTAGGACTTGGTAGGGATGTCAAGTAAGTGCCTACACTATAAATTTCAAAGGAATACTGAAATAATTTACGAAACTTATCTACTAAAATATTATAAAGAAAGAAGATTTGTATTTTTGTTTGTAATGAATAAACTCAAAAACTAGCTCACTGGGAAGTCTCGGCGTAATTATTGTTAAAATGATTTTTAGAAATAAAGCAATTTTTATTTATTATATTTTTTATTTTTAAAAACTACAAGGCTGATTTAAAACAATTTTTGACTAATAGAATGCTACATTATCACTGAGTAATATAAGGTAATAAAATAATTTTTCATACGGGAAAACAAAATTCCCTCACGAAAAACGAAAATAACGAAGGCAAAGTTGCGAGCGGAAAGGCAGTCAGGAATACCTAAGCAACGCAAAACATTACAAACGGTAAAATAATGATCTCGAGTTCTCGCGGCGAGGAGTCGCGCGCTGCTGTCGTTGTGTGCGTGAGAATTTGCGCGTGTTGTATTTGTGATGTAAACGCCAGACGGGAGGCCGAGCGGTGTGAAACAGATAGCATTTTAGAAAATACCTACTCGCTCCGCGCACGATTACTTCACAATCCTCTTAAGGTTAGCTCACTATAACCTTTTTTATGCTAACCAAATTTGTTCTAAAATAATGCATTATTTGCGAAGGTGTTTTTATAAACATGATATTAATCCTTATCAAAATAAATACGTTATTCATCACAAGTATTTAATTTTAAAAAAAATGCCCTTTACATCATTCGATTTAAATGAATATCTTAGGAGATATCGCAGTTTTAAAATAACATCACAGCAAAATAATGATATAATGATGGAGTACTGAGCGCACGAAAGGCGCGTTCGGATAGCATCGAGGTGGCAAAAATAGCTGTTAAAAATGACAAAATTGACACAAGGAGCGTTCGGTTAGAAGAAATGTGAACAAAAGTTGCATTTTTATCTGTTTACGTCAACCGTTCGGATAGCTGAAAAAATGTCAAAAATGGCATTGTGAACTGCCAATTTCGCCCCAGCTATCGAAGAAATAAATTTTATTTTCATTATTTATGGAAATTAATGATCGTTAATCATGAAGCGAGCTTATTACATCATAATACATCCAGAATCTGGAAACTGAAAATAAATTTAGGTTATAATAGCTTATGACTTTGACATATTGATAATGTAGCGTTCGGTTAGGGTGTGGAGCAAAAATGGCAAAAATTTTATAACCTTCTAATCGAACGCTTTACATCAACGCCAATTTTGATAATGCTAAAAACGCCACCACAGGCTACCCGAACACGCCTGAAGTGCAAAGCCGGCGGGCAGTCATGAAGGGGAAGGGCGGTGGCCCCAGTTAGCTATCTACTTCTGCTGGAAGAAAACAAAACTAAAAATATAGTGTACGCAGAAGTACTTTAAAATAACATTAGTTTAATTTTTTTGAGAATAACCTACAATCTACATGATATAAGATTAAAGACCCAGTACTTACTCACCTATATGAACGAAGTCGCGGGTTAAAGTTAGCGTTAGCCCAAAGTAACTATTCCACGCGGACGAAGTCGCGGGCGGAAGCTAGTATTTTAATAAAATTCTTGATGTCAACTTTTTTTTTCTTATATACTGGGTCCTCGTTTGATTGCCTTCCAGCAAAGGCCTCCTCCAAACTTTTCCATTTTGTCCTATCCCTTGTTTTTCTGGTCCATACTTTGCCTGCTATCCAAAAACTTGAGGCATCAGCAAAATTCTTAAATAAAAGGAAATTAAGGCACTTTTCTACCAAATAAACGTATGTAATAACAATGTAATAAAGAATGATAAACTTATAAGTTTTGAAGTTTCATTTCTCAAACAAATAAATTTAAGGTAATTTAAAGTATAAGTATAAAAACTTTCATGATTTTAAAGGAACAAAAAAAATGTAATTTGTATAGCATCAACCTCTTCAAACTATCCGTTTTAGCACATTTTTTTTCTCATATTGTAACTAAACATAAAAAGTCAACAGTTTAATTTTCAAACACATCAAATGGCTCTGCAAACTTGTACACCCTGTTTATCTTAAATATTTTTTTATAAAAGTAAGTTGGCAAACAAGCACGTTGCCCACCTGGTGGTAAGTGGCTACAGTTGCCTATGGTGCATTTGTGGTTCTTCTGAAATTTGCAAATCTATAACCTAGGGATAGCGATCCAAGATCGATTAATCGATTTTTCAGGCCCAAAAGATCAATTTTTCAATCTATATGCAGTACTGAATCGATCCAGAGAATCGATATTTCAACCTTGAAAATAGCCAATTATTATTTTTTTATTTAGGTATAAACCATAAAATTATTTACAATTAGTTGAATGTATCCGTAATATTACGTTGTTACCAGTTATATAGTTAATTACTCAAAACTCGCAAGATGGCTGTGTGCTTAGTTTCATTTAGCCCTCATTTAATAAAAATAAAATAAAACGAGCCAAGTGCGAGTCGGACTCGCCCATGAAGAGTTCCATACGATTTATGATGTATTAAAAAACTACTTACTAGATCTCATTCAAATCAATTTTCGGTGGAAGTTTGCATGGTAATCATTGATTTACTACCAAACGTTTGGTAGTAAATCAATGATGGTAATGTACATCATATATTTTTTAGTTGTACGTCGTATTAGTCGTTTTTTGCCATCCCGCGTTAGGACTGCTCTCGTTGACGTTATTTTCTTTTCTCTGAACTACTTACGCTGTGTTAACTGGACTCTGATTTGCCTCACGATTACCTCTGCTTGTGTTACTGACTCTGATTTGCCTTTCGACAACCTGTGCTTGAGTTTTGGACCTTGATATACTAATAACGACCCCCCTAACCCTAGTTTTACCTTTATGAAATTAGACGCTTTTGGTCTCATTAGATTCAGTATACCTTAATCTATGTTAGTACGTTTTGCTTTTTTTGTAATTCAGTATAATTTAGTCAAAAAAAGACAAAAATGCTCAAGGTAGTTTTTAAGTCGAAAATATAGATATTTAGATGCTAATAACTTATATTCTGAGCAATATTTCTTCAAAATCAAAACATACAAACCTAGTTTTTCATTATATCTACAAGATTTCCAAAAATTATGAAAATTGGACTATGTTTAGAGGGAGAAAAGCGTTATCGCTTTTTGTATGAAAATTTACAGCTTCACAATCCTCTTAAAAGATAGACATATGCTGTCGCGGACTTTTTTTTGAACTTTTAAAGGGGAACAATTCTGTCATACATAATTTTTGCGAAACTTTAACCGTTTACGCAGCGGAAGCTCTCAATAGGAAAAAAAATCCCCCGATTTTGAAACATTCTTCATTAGTGCTCCGCTCCTATTGATCTTAGCGTGATGATATATAGCCTATAGCCTTCCTCGATAAATGGACTATCTAACACTAAAAGAATTTTTCAAATCGGATTAGTAGTTCCGTAGATTAGCGCGTTCAAGCAAACAAACAAACAAACTCTTCAGCTTTATAATATTAGTATAGACTTAATCCATCATTTCTTGACGGATTTTAATAATTAAAAAAATAAAATAACATAAAAAGCAAAAAAATCGATGGGTTTGACTTAGTAAATAGCTCATGGTACCATGTACTGCACAAAAACAATTCAAGTCACTGAGTAACAAGCACAGGCACAAGGCAAATCAAGGTCCAAAACTCAAGCACAGGTTGTCGAAAGGCAAATCAGAGTCAGTAACACAAGCAGAGGTAATCGTGAGGCAAATCAGAGTCCAGTTAACACAGCGTAAGTAGTTCAGAGAAAAGAAAATAACGTCAACGAGAGCAGTCCTAACGCGGGATGGCAAGAAACGACTAATACGACGTACAACTCGTTTGCCGGTCCGTGGAATGCACGGACCCCCCCCCCCCCCCCCCCCCCCCCCCCCAATGCCTACCAAACCCCTGAGTCGCCCTCTCAATATCGTTGATTGGTTGACAATGTAACGTGACTCGAGTGACGTCACATCGCCAGCGGGAAACTTAGAGCAAATGAGCTTCTAACAAAAGACAGGACAGGAAAGGGTGGATCATGGAGCAGGTAAAAACTAATGTTCAACATTAGCAGTGGACACCCTGACTTCCAAAGTGGTAAAATGTGTGTCACCCCTCCTGTAGCTTCTAAAATAAGAGAATAATAAAACTAAAAAATATATGATGTACATTACCATCATTGATTTACTACCAAACGTTTGGTAGTAAATCAATGATTACCATGCAAACTTCCACCGAAAATTGATTTGAATGAGATCTAGTAAGTAGTTTTTTAATACATCATAAATCGTATGGAACTCTTCATGGGCGAGTCCGACTCGCACTTGGCTCGTTTTATTTTATTTTTATTAAATGAGGGCTAAATGAAACTAAGCACACAGCCATCTTGCGAGTTTTGAGTAATTAACTATATAACTGGTAACAACGTAATATTACGGATACATTCAACTAATTGTAAATAATTTTATGGTTTATACCTAAATAAAAAAATAATAATTGGCTATTTTCAAGGTCGAAATATCGATTCTCTGGATCGATTCAGTACTGCATATAGATTGAAAAATTGATCTTTTGGGCCTGAAAAAACGAATTAATCGATCTTGGATCGCTATCCCTAGGTTATAGATTTGCAAATTTCAGAAGAACCACAAATGCACCATAGGCAACTGTAGCCACTTACCACCAGGTGGGCAACGTGCTTGTTTGCCAACTTACTTTTATAAAAAAATATTTAAGATAAACAGGGTGTACAAGTTTGCAGAGCCATTTGATGTGTTTGAAAATTAAACTGTTGACTTTTTATGTTTAGTTACAATATGAGAAAAAAAATGTGCTAAAACGGATAGTTTGAAGAGGTTGATGCTATACAAATTACATTTTTTTTGTTCCTTTAAAATCATGAAAGTTTTTTATACTTATACTTTAAATTACCTTAAATTTATTTGTTTGAGAAATGAAACTTCAAAACTTATAAGTTTATCATTCTTTATTACATTGTTATTACATACATTTATTTGGTAGAAAAGTGCCTTAATTTCCTTTTATTTAAGAATTTTGCTGATGCCTCAAGTTTTTGGATATTTACTCCATCTTCAAATCTTAGTAGTGTAATTGTAAAGATAATTAAATTTGTTTAAATCTCAAAAAGCAGGAATTAGTTTCGTTATTTGATTTGGGTGATTAAAACTACTATAAGTACTCTACTACTATAAGTGTGCTTACATTTTAAAACTTTAGAGACTGACTGTATTCTATTCATTAAAAATATGCTAAAAGCTATAATTAATGTACCTTGTAAGTATTCAAACTATATATGAAATTAATTTATATATATTATGTATTTTTATTATTTCATATATTACTTGTGTATATATGTTTGCCTATATATATTTATTAATTAAATATTCAGGTATCGTATGTAAGAAGTTATCAATCGACAACCTGACTGATATTAGGGATAAGTTAATTTTTAAGTATTTAATTAAGAAAAACTGTGGTAAACGAAATAAAGGCTATTGTTATTATATTATTATTTTATTTTCTTTGGCTTAATGTTCTTTCCATCCAAAATCTACTATTATTTATGTAATGAAAAATGTTTCGATTACAATGATTATGAACCAGGTAAAACTGGGTCTTTTCGGAACCGGGTCGAACCGGCGGCCGTACCGCCTAACTTAAAGCGAACACTCGCTATCGTTATCGTGACATTACAACAATAGTTTTAATGTCACAGGTGACATCTGAGCTGTTGTTTTAATGTCACGAAAGCGATAGCGGGTGATCGCTATACGTTAGGCGGTAGCCCCCCGGGTGCATGCCCTAGGTAAAATAAGCATGTGGTTTTTATCTAAGTGATCTTATTATAATGCCAATACATAGCACTTTCAGACCCTATTCAAATCTTAAATAACTTAAAAAATACTTTAACCAGAGGTTTATTATATTTAAAAACATTTAAGCTCGCAGCAAACTGACAGTTTCAAACACTATCAATACTATCATATAGACGAGTTTCCAGTTAACATAGAGTTGACACCTTGTTGCTGCACTCAAATATAACACAGATACATGTCTGCTGTTCAACTGAAGCTTCTGAGGTGTCAACAATAGAAATAATTGTTCGAGTGTATATTTTTCCAAGTTCCGAGCTAGTTATAGTAGTGGAGCGCATTTCTTGAATTTATTTATGTAACAAAGTTGTTTTGCTTAAAATGAAATTTAAGATAAGAGGTGTCAACATTATGACCATCGATATGAGTCGATTTATTGAGTCTGAAACAGGAATTAGACAAAGAACAAAACTCACCCTGTGTTAAAACTATATCTTCTCCCTTTATTTTCTTTTCAACTACATGGGAAAATTTAGATTTAATTAAATGCCAAAGTTCATTATTTACTAAATTCTTTTGTTTTCGTGCAGTTCTAAGCCAAGAGCCTATTCGCAAACGACATAGAGGACAACATAATGCATTATTTTCTATGCTACCGTTAAAACAATTTTCACAAAAATTATGAAAACAGGGTAACGTGACAGGCTCAATTAATACTGAATGGCAAATAGAACAAAAAACATCTTTAAGTTCCAACTTTTCAAATTTTAACAAGTTATTTTGATTTTTCACCAGCCGCTTCTTTGACTTGGCCGCCATTTTTTAACACAAACCACAGATTTCATAGAGATACCACAGACTTCATAGAGATATGACACAAACACAGACTACATACAGATAAAAACCTCAGATTAACTAAACTAATGGATTCGCAATGTTATTATATGAGGGTTTAAATAATCTTTATTCATGACATGGATACAGAGTCCTTTAGTCGCATACATTTTGAGATCTTAAAACTAGTAACATTTTGTTTATTTTCGATTTAAAATTCTTCTGAATTTTTTTTTGCTACTCTAATATATTTAAAATTATAAAACTAAATCTTATCTAAAGTGTTTTGTACAAACTTAAAAATAGCATTATAATATTTTGGTGTTTTTAAAAGGTCTTGAACGCGGCGGGGAACACTGTCACTGTCAGTTAACATTGATGGATCGTCAACAATTGCTTCATTGTTGATAATCGTTTGCTTTTGCACTTCTCTTATAACCACTGGAACGTCCGTGGGGCATATAAGCCCCAAAATCGTAAGCTTCTCGATCGACCTGGGTACTAACGACCTACCCTTTGCGTAAAACCGCGCGGTGTGATAAAAAAATCGCGAAAATTAAAATATTTTCTCTATGGCTTTATTCCTTTGCCAATAGTCTCTTTCATAAGTTGACAGGTCATGTCCAATTTATTTTTAGTCTTAGATTGAAATAAATTTGTCATAGTCTGCGGTTTAACTTACTTGGCCGTATTCATACGTTTCTTACTCCATGACCGATGAGATTTATTGCGTACTTACTTAGTCTGTATTAGTATTTTCGTAGAGTGTTCTATATCAAAATAAACTAGAAGAATTGGGCTACATTATTATGTATGGTTTATGATAGTTTATAGTGTTATATTGGGGGTCATTCTGAAGTTACCTGCACTAAAACTAAAACTAAAATTAAACATATAATTTTAAATTAGTTTTAGGTTATTCGTATTCTGAAACGCCGGACTCTCTAAATTTAAACTGTATTTGACAATTTCTTAAATTGAATACACAGATTATAAATACACCTAGTGCTGTAGAAAAACGGGATAATTTAGAAACATTGAAAACAGCTATATTCTACTAATTTTACTATCAGAAATTATTAATTTAAGATTTGATCGTATTTGTAAATAACAGAAAAGAAATTTTATTATTTATCATTCATTTTATCACAAAAGAAAAATTATTCGACATTTATTCTGCGATTGTGATGGCTTCGCGCCTATGCCATGAAAGAAAAAATTGCGTGGTAGTCTGTAGTTGTATAGATAGGTAATTCGTGACTTCCTCTGAATTTTAAAATTGCGTATTTTGTTTCATTAGTAATTTTTGTTTTCTTTTCATAATAACCGCTGTTATTTATTGACAAATAATAGTAATTGCTAGGCAACAAATCTTAGATAGGCATACTTCTATCTGCAGATAGAATATTAATTTCTGTTGTAAGAGTAAATACATACATACATAACCTACCTATCATCTAAATGTCATTACTATTAGACTACTTGGGAACAAACAAATTACAACTCACGACTTGGCAATTGATGCTATAAAAGCCTTTCCTATTGTATAATAAGTTTCCTGGTGCTGTAGGGTGTGTCAGTGGTGGAGCAACAATACCAATATGTGAACCATTTTTTTTAACGTTGGGAAATGCGTTACGCATACCTCGCGCTTGGGTAGGCGCGAGGTTATGTCGGACTCTCCGCGGCCACTGGGGGCAGAGCGCCAGCCAGAAACCGCGGCCTACCGACTAAAACCCAACGATGCCCCCTCACAAACGCCTTGGCACGAGAACGTCCATCACCGCCGCATCCTCCCCGTCATCTGACGAAGAGGATACGTCGGGGAGGGACGCCCCGTCGAAGGACAAGATCTGCCGCTGGGTCATCTTCTCTGACCCGTTCTGCCACCTCCTTCTGTGTGATTACCTCCACACAGAAGGAGTTTGCTGCATTCCAGGCCTCGACCAATATGTGTACCGTCAACAGCTCCAAGTGTGTTTGGCCCTCCATATATTTGTAGAAACCTAAATAGAAAAAGGACGGAGAATGTTAATGTATTTCTTAATAATTATTTCTAAATATTTTATTACAATGTAAGTAGGTGCTCGCTCACTCTGCCTTGATAAGGTCCTTTTCTATTGCTGTTTTAGGAAATTAAATTTTTTTGTGGATTTTTTGCGCAATATTAAATCAGTGACAACAGTGACAGCTCTGCATGACCGAAGGCTGGCTAAAACCTTTAAATGTTCCGGTAAGGAGCCAATCTGTACTTCAGTGCAGTCTATAGCTTCTATCAAGTTGCGAGCGGATTGGCGAGGAAAACGAAATATTTTTCTAAATTTACGTTCGGGCATAGTAAATGGGTCTGATTTGTCCCTCAACTTCCTCAATTTTACTTTTTCTTCTCCTATTCTATAACATAAATAAGTCGATACTTTACAAATATATTTTAAAACTATGCGGCTGGTAGGTATTTATCTATTTTTTTATATAAAACAAATATTTTACCTTTCTGAAGACTATTAATGCCATAACAACCAATTCATCATCCATATGGCAAGTTGCACAAAAAAAATTGCCTTCGGTAATGTTAGAAAATCGTTAAAAAGTAACAAGATAAATTTAGACGGCACCTAAAATTTTACCTCCTAAAATTAGTTTGACATATTTAAAATTATAGGAAAAGTTACATTTAGGAAGCATGTCAGAATACGAAAATAACATCTAACACTAAATTGAGTAGTTTAGTAACGTCACTCTTAATTTTAGAGTTAACTTGTGAGTTCTGAATACCAAACGGTGATTGACATTTCTATCTCTAATTTTATTTAGTTATAATTTTAGGTGGTCGCTTCAGAATCACCCCCATTGCCACACTAAACGTTTTTTTCAAAAAGTGAGTATTTTTGAAATTTTAAGCACTTTAGTTACTATTCTCGTCATTATTCATTCAATTATGAATCCTTATCTAATTAACTATTATAAGTTCATTCCTTATTAAATTAGCTTTCCATACGTATTTTTTATTTAATTTTAGACACAATAATTTATTTTTTGCATTTTTTTTAAATTTGAGGTCGCGCGTGCGCATCTCGCGTATATAATTACGTAAGTAATCGATTTTATTATTTTTTTCTTTTTTCATTAAAAATATTACCCAAAACTATTATATATCAAAATAATCTTCAAGAATAGGGCTATAATAATATATATGGTTATTTAAAGTTTTATAAAATAGTTTTTGTGCAAAAATTTAAAAAAAAAATCGGGTCTTCCGCGACCTTCCGAACATTTTCGCGCTTCATTCATTTAATTATTAATCCTTATCTAATTAACTGTTATAAGTTCCTTCTATATTAAATTACCTTTCCATACGTATTTTTTGTTCTCTTGTAGACAGTATATGTCACTCTCCGCAATTTTTTGAACACTCCGTACGCGCCGGGGTGAGTCATTCCGCAATGACGGCACCTTTGATATTTGAGATATACTACTTTTTGCTTTTGAAACCCACCACGCTTCGCGTGGCGGACGTTCGAGTGGATAAATATTTCTCTCTGCGAATGAAATGTTGGACACTCGTAGAAAAGATGCTGAAGATCTGCATTATCATGATGACAATTTGGACAGGAACTGCTATTGATGATTGTCATTCTATGAAGATGAGATGGAATTAAGCAATGGCCAAGTCTCAGGCGTGAAATAATTGTAATGAATTTCCTGCTACTGAATACTTTTGTAGAATGGAACCAGGGCTTAGCTGGCAAATCTTTTTGTATTTCGGCATACCACTTGCCTTTCGTCTTTAAAGTTGAGTCCCAATAGCTTTTCCAGAGTGTTTTAATTTCGTCATTGATTGCACTGTAATAATCAGTGAACGGAACTCTTAATGTTTCTGAGTGGTCTTCATATCAGGTTCAATATGAGTTACTGAATCGGCTATTTCATTGCCCTGTATGCCACTGTGTGAGGGCACCCATACAAATTGGACAATTACATTTTTATTTTCAAGTACTCCTAGAATATATTTTATCTTATACAATAAATAATTAGTTTTATATGTTAAGTTATTGCTACTTATTGCAGTTAACACACTTTTAGAGTCAGATACTAAGACTATATTTACACTATTTACAAAATCATTAGTATAATTTAAAGCTAGATAGAGAGTATACATCTCTGCAGTATAAATACTACAAAATGGATTGAGCTTAATACATTTTGTAAATCTTGCTTGTGGGTCATAAAATGCAGATCGGACATTGTTCATTTCTTTTGAACCATCAGTATACAGAAAGTAATGACCATTCATTTTATCTTTGTACTCTAAAAAGTCAAATTTATCTTTGATTGCATCTAGATGAAAATTATCAATATTGGTGTTAGTTATATACTTATAAGAACATGAATACATAGGGCACAATTGATATTGATGTATGCACTGTGTTTTGTTTTTAATATGTACAAATATTGCACTGATTTCAGGTGGAGGATTAAAGGACTGCATATTAATAATAGTAGTAGACATCTGACAATGTAGAACATCAGCAATCTTAGAGAGCTTTTCTGATAGAATACTTCTAGAGGCTAATATTTTAAGGAGAAACCTTTCAGTTAGTAGCAGTCGCCTGAGGAATAGAGGTAATATACATGTTTCTACTTCTAAAGAATTAATTGGTGTTGTTCTCATGGCTCCACATATAAGCCTTAAACCAATATTTTGAATAACATCAAGTTTTCTCAGAAGTGTACTACTGACATTCATATATGCTAAACTGCTATAGTCAAAGTGGCTACGAACTATACTTTTGTATAACATACTCATTACTTTCGGATCTGAACCCCAAAATTTGCCTGCTAAATGTCTTAGTATGTTAATACCTCCCATTGCTTTTTTACAAATATAATTAATATGTTTATCAAATTTTAACTGATTATCAATGTAAACTCCTAGGAATTTATGTTCACTTACTATTGGAACTAAATTGTTATTGTATAAAATTCTAATCTGACTACTGTCTTTACCAAAAATGAGAACTGAGCTTTTTTCTGGGCTGATATCTAGTTTAAGTTTATCATGATAATAAGAATATAATTCATTTAAAGCTCTATTTAAATTATTTTGTGCTACACTTATATTTTGATTTATGCTATACAGAAGTAAGTCATCTGCAAATTGTAAAATATTAATATGTTCTGTATTTACATTTTCTAATATCTGAGAAGTGTACAAGTTATACAATAATGGAGACAGCGTTGCTCCCTGCATTGTGCCTTTGTTAGCAGTTTTAGGGCCATGCAATTTATTGTTGTATTTAACATAAACTGTCCTATCACATAAAAATTTTAATAGCCATTGCAATGTTTTACTGGAAATTCCAATATCATAAAGTACTTGTATTAGTTGTTCTATATTTACATTGTCAAATGCACCTTTGACATCTAAGAAAACACAGATCATATTAGAATGGCCAAGTTTTACTTGTTTAATGTCATGAATTAGAGTAACAAAACTCTCTGCACAACTTTTCCCCCTTCTAAAGCCATGTTGAATATCTGGAATTAACTTGTTACTCTCTGAAAAGTAATCTAATCGGTGCTTTAGCATATTTTCAAATAATTTGCCTAAACATGATGACAATGAAATCGGTCTGTATGAAGAGGCAGAGTTAATAGGTTTGCCAGGCTTAAGAATTGGAATCACACACTGTGTTTTCCAAGATACTGGTATGATCAGATGTTCCCATAGTTTGTTATAGACATTTAGTAGTATTTGTTGTGCATTTGGATGTAATTTTTTTATTAACTTATATGGTATATTATCCAGCCCTGGAGTAGTGTCTTTCCTACTGTGTAAAGAGATATTAAATTCATTTCTAGTGAAGTTCTGATTTAAAAATGAGTTGGCAAAGTTTTCTTGAGAAGTGTTAAATAATATAGAAAGCTTTGATTGATCTATGTCTGAATTGTCTGCCAATTTATCTAAGAAACAAGGCACCCAGCAATTATCAAAGTTTTTGTTATGATTATTACTGCCTATTCTTTTAAACCTTTTGATATAACTCCATATTCTAACAGGGGTTAATCTATTAAAACTACTACATAAATTTTGCCACGATAGTGTGCTCTCTTCTTTAATTATTCTTTTCTTTTGTGCATCTAGTTTTTTATATTCTATATAATTTTCAATACTAGGTACAGATTTATAGTTTTTTAAAGCTTGTTTAGATTTTTTAACTACTTTGTCACATTTCTCGTTCCACCAGGGTGCTGGTTTTCTTCGAGGTTTTAGATTAGTGCTTGGCTTATTTTTGGGAATTGTTTTATCTCTTACACTATTTAAGATATCTATAAAACTATTATATAATAATAAAGGATCACTATTGTCTCTGTCTAAGTGAGAAAAAGCAGTTTTTGACAAATTATAATATTCAGTCCAATCAGCTTTATCATAAATGTACTTCTCTTCCACAAAACGAACTTCATATAATGATGGCTGGATATTTAATTGAAGAAAAGTCGGAAAGTGGTAGCTACCCATGGGATCATCAGACACATACCATTCGCATAAATGAGCTAAAGAAGAACTGACGAGAGATAAATCTATTGCTGAAGCATGTGTATTAGGTCGAGGAAAAGTTGTTGGTGTACCATCATTCATAATACATAAATCATATTCATCTATTATGTCATATAAACTATTACCCCTGCTATTATTATTGTAACATCCAAATGAGACATGGTGGGCATTAAAATCGCCCATAATTATGTATGGCTTTGGTAACGTTTTTAAAATATTTTTCAACTTGTTTGAATCAAATCTTGCATTATTTGGTGGACAATATACACAAAGAATACAAATATTTCCTGTTTGTGACTCAACTGAAATAGCAATATTTTGTAGACATTCATAGAAATGTGTATTTATGATGCTATACTTAATACCATGCTTTATAAGTATGCCTACACCATTACACCTGTTTTCGGAATTTTTGTACAGAAAATTATAATTGTAAAAATTAGGGATATGTGATTTATTAGTCAACCAAGTCTCATTCAATACACAGATATCAATATTTTTGTCATTTAACAAGTTTTGAAGGAGCGGTTTTTTACTCTGTAAGCTTTGTATGTTGTACTGCATTATATTTATATAGGTATCCATTATAATAAATAAGACAAAAAAATCTCTTTTATTTTCTTAGATGTCAAGGGTGAGTCTTTTTGGTTACCTAGAGCTACTAATGACTTAACAATGGCATTTAAAATTATATCATTATTTGCAATAGAATTAATATCTAATAAATCATCTTGGACATTTTGTTTTTTATTTAAGGAAGGAAATGTTTTCTTATCATTTATTATTGGTGGAGTGTTCACAACAGTGGCATAAGATTTTGGCACGAACCTGCTTTTATTATCTTCTATTTTCTTCTTTTTAATTGGACAATCTCGAGATATTGCTAAGTGGTTGCCGCTACAGTTAATGCACACGATGATCTCACTATCGCATTCTTTATATGAGTGTTGACCTGAACAGCATGAACACATTTGAATGCCTCTGCAAACCTTGGCTGAATGGTTGAATTTTAAACATTTAAAGCACTGTAATACTGGTGGAATATATTGATGAACTTGGTATCGGAATAACTTTATGTATGTATATTGTGGTAGAATAGTAGTGGCAAATGTTACGGCCACTGTTGTTAATGGTGTAAGTGTGCCGTCAATTTCTTTCAAGAATCTTTTTATGGAAATAACTTCAGCATCACATGTAATATTTTTGTAGATTTCTTCATTAGATATATCCTTTGGAACAAATTTAAGAATTCCTATAGACTCTGTTAAGTATGATGGAATAAAAGCTCGTAGCTTATATTTGGTGAAAAAGTCTTCCATCTTAAGAAAATAATTGGCCGAAATGGCTTTTTTGAATGTTACTCCAATTTTATGGGCATTAATTCTATGAACACCTATAATACCCTTAACGTTTTCGGCGAATAAATTTGTAAGTGAAATCGGATTTTTATTTCCAATTTTTTCGTTTTCCGTTGACTCTACATATACAATAAATTCTCCGGTGCTATTCTCTAAAAATAATCTTTTGTAATTTGGCTTTGTATAAATTTTATACTTATCGCTTTGTTCCTTTTCTCCATTACTCGATATATCTCCATATCGTCGCTTTCTTTTCCCATCCGTGGGGTCCTCACCATCAGAGGGAGGACCCATTTTCAATATAAAACTATTCTATTAACAAGATCGGCCAAAAAGTGCAATAAAATTATAATTTTAAATTAAATCAAAATCAAATATTACCGCTCAGTTTGACTTCCCGCCAAAAAGTCCTGTTATTATATGTCTCAAACAGTATTTCCACAATGAGGGGAACTTCCCCTTTTGAGGGGAATTTAGACTTCAGAGGGGGAGAAAAAGGGGAAAGGGCTGGAGAGGGAAAATCGAAGGGAAAAAATGATTAAATCATAATAAGAACATTATACTTTATTCGACATTTTAAATAATGTTTAATTTTATCTTTCTTGCTTCACTGGCTTCACTAGCTTTGATTTCATTAATTGTACCGAGGTTTTCCCCTGTTCATTGTAAACCAAAGCAACGCAAAGCAAACAAAGCAAGCAAGTACGCAAAGGAAAGTCCATAGTTTCATTTTTAAGTCTGTTTCGTTGATCAGTTTTGATATTCATAACAGCACTAAACAGCCGTTCTACTGCTGCATTTGAAAAAGGTCATAAAATTAAATATTTTATTTACCAATTTATTTTCGAGGGGAAAGAAAGGGGAACACATTTGAGGCATGGAGGGGAACTGAAACCCTGAAAGAGGAAACACTGGCTCAAATAAAGCGTCCAGTTCAGTCCGCCATTACAAAGCACTGTGTTTGTTTGTGCTAAAATATCAGTCGGTGAGCATTATTTGTGAGTGCATTTTACAGTTATACGTTTTTTATAGATTTTTTTAATGAATTCTATAAAGAAAAACATAAAATGTGTGGAATCTTGGATGCAGCGTCCCTAGTTTTTTCCGCCATCTTAGAGCACCAACCCAAACCTTGGCACGCTTTTTTATTAGGTATTTCGTGTCTATTGGTATCTATAGTCTAAGATAAAAACCCACAGCTTACCGGCCCGTTCCAGATAAGCATTTTTAGCCATAAATACCAACATTTTTAGCATCTCTGCGTTTCATTAGCCGGTGATGCTAGTTTTTCTTGCTGGTTGTCATGCGTTTCATTTAAGCATTTTTAACACGAAATGCTAGCATCAAATACCCATGTTAATAGATGGGTCCTCTGATACCACTTTTTGACAGCTTTCAAATTTGACATTTGGAATCTTTTTTTCATGAATCAAAAAGAATTTTCAGTGAATTTAAAAAATATATTGAAAGATATTTATTTATAGTATTAGCCAATTCTCATTTATATTATTAAAAATTTTAAGTGGCTGGACTAAGTAGGTGAGGTGTCAAAATTCAGCACGAAAAATCAGTACCTTGCGTTTCATTTGTAACAATTAGTGCGGCTAAAAATGTCAACATTTCTTATATGAAACGCAAAACGAGGCTAACATCAGATGTTAGCCTCAGAAAGTAGCAGTGTTTTATCTGGAACGCGGTATACATCAAAGAATGCGGTCCAAAATTTGCTTATAGCGCTCGTGTGCGCTATTTGCATGCAAACAATCGGACCTAAAATTGCTCATGTCCGTACAGTCTGACCAAGATATTGTTCTTGACAGGAGGACGCAGAATGTTTCTCTCTCAAAAAAAAGAAGCGCGGAAAGCGGGGCGGGGAAACTCTTTACGATTCTACAAGGAACTGAAAAGCTGACAAGGCCGCCCCTTGGATATGCTGTTGGACTCGGGTAAAAACCCTATATCCGGCTAAACCATCCTCCAGTAACTTCTCTGCCCCCAGTGGAGTCACGCGCGGTATCGGACTAGCCGTTCCCCGACAGGCCCAGCGGTGCGTTATGATTCCGACGCAACTTGCTGGGACTAGCACCTTGGGAGAGGTTACCTAGCTACCACGATGTGGCCCCCGGCCGGTTGTCGGTCAGCCGGGCCACATTCGTCCCTGGTTACTTAGGGTAGTGGGTGGTGAGCGCCCAAGAGAGCGAGCCTGCTCCTACCCAACCGCCTGCGCCGGAGCGTGCTGGCTTGAGGGCCCTCCTCCCGCGCCCGCTCCGCTGCCTTCTTTTGCGAGATCACGTCTTCGCAGAAGGAGGTGGCAGCCTCCCGTTCTGTTGCGCTGGTAAATCTTGGATACGACGCTGGCCAATGCGACGGGCGCACCCCCACCTTTGCCCAGCGCGAGGACTAGTGCGTCGCGCTGGGGTCTCCATTCCTCCTAGACAAATGCCACACGCAAATTTTTCCGCAGTAGTTCCGCAAAAAAGTCCGGCCGTGTCGTCGGGACCACCGCAGTGGTGGTACTGCGATGTTTGCTTCCGACGTGCGACATTGTGCAGGTAATGGCCGAAGCAACCGTGCCCGGTCATCATCTGCAACATGTTATAATGCGGTGTTTAATTTTTGGAAATGTTATTACTTGACATTCATCTATATTATGAGGCATTTTGTGCTTTTGACACACATTTAAGCTAAGCGGACAACTTTGATGGGAACTGTGAGTGCAATAGGTACCTGTTCGTTGTAATTCCAAACAAGGCTTGAAATGTGATAAAAATGAGGATCGGAGAAGCCGTAACACAGGGCTAACCTAGCACGGCTTCTCGTGCCTATCCTGCATAGATATAGAATGAAATAGATGGGCTATAAAAGCCGTCAAACGTGAGGAAAAGAGATAAACTTATACACATTGCCAAAGGAAAGAAGAAGATGGCATCATTTTTTTTTGTCCTTGTTACCGTATATAGGTGAAACTGGTAGTGGGGATTGTTTATCACCAGCGTCTGGTGCTAAACAAATACGTGGAAGAAATTTGTTGTGTGAATTATAGCTTACTGTGTAATTATTTAACACTTTAATTAGTGTAATTGTGAACTATTTGAACATTTAAATCATGGTGCACTGCTCCGTTTTAGGTTGTAATAGTGATAGTGCTAGAAAACAGGAAAATATAACCTTTTACAGGTAAGACCTAAATTGTGTCAATAAAAAGCTCCAAAACTATTTTTTAAATTATAAATACAAGTTATATTGCAATATTTTATCATTCTACTATGGTTCTCAATCATATTATGGGATTAAACATGAAATTTCAAACTAAGTAGTAAGGTTACTGTTAACCTAACAAGCTAGGAATGTCGCCATACAATATGGCCACGTATACAGCCAACGCGTATAACATTTTGCCGGGTTATAATGATACCAGTTACGCTACGACTATTTTTCCTTGATTCGTAGGTAATTTGTTACGTGAAAGGGAACTCACATATTAGTTTCTGTGTTACATTAATATTGTCATATTTAAGTATAAAATTTTGAGCATTTTAGATAAAGTTAATTCTTTTGAAGTGAGACTTTCCATTTGCTTGTTTGTCTGTATTTAACAGATTTCCTTCGGAGATAACTACTCGAAAACAGTTGGGTTAAAGCTACTGGTCGATTGAATTGGCAGCCAACCAAGCATACCCGAATGTGTTCTAAGCATTTTGAACAACAGTGGATTCAGAAAAACAAAAAAGGCACTTTTCTTAGGAGTGGTGCTATTCCTAAACTTTTTTTACAGATCAGTAACTTATACATATATACCCTACAAGGTACATACCCTATCAAGCCAAAACCTAAATTAATTTTTCACAAACCCAACTATTTTTATGGGGGATTTCGAAATTTATTTTACAGTTTTGGATTAACATGGGTAGGGTAGGTACCAAATCCTTTTCTACTATTTTGGTATGGCCAAACATATTATTAATGGTTTGATTTTGGTCATTTTCTATTAATATAACAAGTCTGACCATTAGTACAGATACAGTTTAAAAATTTATTAATTAATATTTTTAATGTTGTAAAATTAGAACCTGCTTTTATTTTTAACCTGTATACATATTGTTTCAGGACGCATCGGTGTTGGATTTCGGTTCAAATTTGAATACGCCCCGAAAGAGAAAAATGCGGCTTCAAATGCTGGGTTTGAAACAATCAGCGAGGTCATCAAATAAAAAACTACGGCCAGTGCGTCAATCGCTTAGACGATTGGGAAAAAAAGTAGTCACACTTGAAAATGTTTAAAGTGATTTGAAGTGTAAGTTAATGATGCAAAATTAGTAGTTGGACATTTTAGATACTGTAGGAGGAACCAATAGAGATTTTCTGAAAAGATTTTTAGGAGTTGACAAAAGAAAGTATTCTGAACCTTTAAGGAAATTCGCGCTGTGCTTACACTTTTTAAGTTCAAAGGCATATGAGTTTGTACGTAAGCAATTTAATACGTGTTTACCACACCCAAAAACAGCTGGTGAGTGGCGAGGAGTAGACAGCCTCTAGAAAATGTTTGTAATTTATTAGCAATTTTGTGCCATAGCTAGTAATCTGGCTTAATCCAAATGGAATAAGTCATATCTCTACTTTGTCTGAATATTTAACAAGAACACATAGGATGTAGATATAGCTCTATGCACCGAACAAGTGTTTCTAATTAATTATATAGGTACTTGACAGAACATAATCTTCCTCAGAGATCTACAAATTGGTCTTGTCCTGCGCTATTTCCAAGTTGCCGCCAGCGGGGGCGAGGTTGGGGGTGGCAACACGGGCAACTAAGAATAACCAGCTATCTACATCGGCATCTTGCGTTCTTTGCCAGATCTTTTTTCCACATTGTGAGCAAGCTTACCAACTTTGGGCTTTTAGCACCATATTGAGTGCGGTATCAGTAGTTCAATTCTTGAACTTACCCAGCCCAAGTGAATTTTTACCTGTATTGTAGTGAATTTTATCTCTGTAAGCCGAAGTCCTTTATTCGATGACAATAATGGTGCTATTGAAATATAATTTTAGAAAATGTTTATTTTAAATTTAATATTATACATTTTCTTAATCTTCATAAATATTTAGTAAATGTGTAAATATTGGATTTTAAATAAACTGCAGAGATAAAGAAAAAACAATGATTATTGCCCGCTGTATTCTTAATCGAGCGACGATCTTCGCAAGGTACCTAGCTGGCAAAAGCTGGAAGCGAGTGGTCGCGGATCGTGCTCAGTGGCGAGCACTTGGAGAGGCCTATGTCCAGCAGTGGACGCGTGTGGATGATGATGATGATTCCTAATATTTTTTCTTATATTTGTAAAGATTTTTACATAATAGCTTAAATAAATAATAGTAAAATGTTTTAAAACGAAATATACTCGAGTAAATCCGAAAAGTGTAGTTTTATTTAATAGTGTAAATAACTTTAGACTGCGGCGAAGGTTGAATGAAGAATTCAATAAAAAAATCGCAACTTCCTCCCACTTTTATTTTTTGAGACATATTATTGAGCGAGGGGCGCTCATTAAAATGTCTCAAAAAAATACGTAGATCAATCAACCCTACTTTATGTTTATAGTGGTAAAAGCCACTATAAACATAAAGTAGGGTAAAACTTAAAGCAACACTGGTATACCCATCTACTTTAGGCAGGTATGACGTCATCTATGTCTGTCCCTTACGGGTATACGGTCACGTCCTATCTATTCATTCTTTATCTAAGCTATCCTGAGTACTACCACAGAATAAATAATAGTACTAAAATAGTATTACGTAGTAATTTTGTACGAACGCTTGTACTGTTATTCAGCTTGTAGTGTATCTTAGGTTAAGTTGGTGTATGAATTAGTTGGCAAATAAAATTATTATTATTATCTTTATATTTCTTATGAATAAAATAGAACTAGAATATATATTGTAACGTCGGCGATGCCGAAAAGTTTGTTTGTTTAGTTCCGCGCGCCGCGATTTTGTGATTGGCCTCTTATTGGTAATTTAATCACAAAACAAAAAGATTTAAGTAATTTATAGGCTTAATTAGAATTAGTTCGATATACAATATCACATATTTAAACACATTACACCTTAATACACAAATGAAACATCTTAACTCACACCGTTGCCTGGCGGTCTGAGGCGTGAGCGTACAAGGAGCACGCACGGCATGGAGCCTGTGACGGCACGCGTATTCTCGGCACACGTTTCTCGGCGTAACCGCCCGAACGGGTCTAGGTTTAAAACTCAATATCTCGGTGACTAATGGGCCGATTTCGATAATTCAAAAACATATACAATTCGTATGTCATAAAGAATAATGTGAATACTAATTTGAATAAGTTTGTGATAGTTGTACTGATCCTCATTACCGGATTTGCTATTAGTTTGCAAGATTTTAGATACACTTGGCGATGAATATTTTACCTTTCGAAGTAGCTGGTTACTGATGCCTAAAACAGAAAGAACCGTAGATAATCTTACTAGCCATTTATGTGCTTTTGAGAAAGCCTTGACAAGTAAATCCGTACCTGATCAAGAAATCTTAAATGCTACAACGAGCACTCAAAAGAACAACTCCAAGAATGACAAGAAGATGAGGTGAAGTGAAGAACAACTCCAAGAATATGAGGCGACGATAACTACGATAATATTGAAATTGAGGGAGATAACCCTAATGGAGACGATGATGACGATCATTTCGAATCTAATGATGAATCTCATCTTATTGAGATAGAGGGAGAAGACGAAATAGTTCAAACATCTCCAATAGATGATCTTAACAATCCAGAGGAAAGTTTTGACGAACATAGATATAATTTACGCGACAGAGCTAGTTTGAAACCACCGACAAAGTTCAATGACTACGTCATGACTGCTCTAAACAGTGAATGTATCAAACCTCTGACTTACAAAGAAGCCATTCAGAGCAGTGAAAAGGAAAAATGGATAGAAGCTATGAAGAATGAGATAGCTTCACTGCACGAAAACCATACGTGGTCTTTACAGAAATTAAACTAATTACTACCAGAAGTTACATCAAATACTTTTAACCATCGCTCTATGACAGATTCCAGAAAGCAGTTGCTTGCAGTTTTATGGCTATTGGCTAATTTTCGGTACCTGTTACTCGGTAGCTGTCAAACTTGTCAAAGTGCGACTTTCACCCTCCTATTTTACGGTGTGATTAGTGCGTTCGCCCGACGATAATTACCAAAGGCGCGTTCAGAGCCTTCGCGCGAAGTACAACTTTTCGCTCTAACCCCGTTCAATGCCTTCGAGCGTGACAACCGGGTGAAACAACCGGCCCGTTCAAGACCTTAGTGTCAGCGCGAGTTACAACCGAACAACCATCGAATTTGATGGTTGTAAAACGCTCTGACGTTTATTACTGAAATACTTTTACGTGATTGGATGATATTGGCGGCCATATTGTATAATGTCATCTACTAGAAAGAGAGAGAAATAAAAAATCATGTGAAAGAGGGAGATAAAAGATTTGGTTACTGCAATCCGTTCAACGCCTTTGAGCGAGTTAATAAACAACCGGACAACTACACCCAGAGGCGCTGAACGCACCTCAGCTTATTGAACGATACAGTGCGTTCGCCGTGTGTGTCACTCGAACTTATTGAACGGCAAGTGTGTCGTCGTGCGATCACACGGCGTTGAAACTGAACGTACCCCTAATGAAAGGTGGCGGTGGGGCATGGGGGCATTTGCCCCAATAATGCATTTGCCATCATACAAAGAATTATATTAAATTAATTAAAATAATATTGAACGTACTTCCGTACTTTAAAATAATATTGAACGTACGTTCTTTCCAAAATCTATACTGTGAAAAATAAAATATAAAAACATTATGTATAACAATTTTAATTAGTGGTCTACCTAGGTCCTGGACCCAGGCCCTCCTCCTGGATCCGCCCTTGATTTAGATAGCATAAACGTTGTGATATCGCAAATAAATGACAATCTTGCAGCAATAGCAAATTGGAGTGTTAAATTTGGTCTGAATGTCCCCTTAAAATCCCTTAAAATCGCAAGCTATTGTTGTAGGAAGCTCATAGTACATTTCCAAGATTGACTGGAGATCGCTGCCTGCAGTAATTTTTGACGGTGTCTACATACCTTACAGCGAGAATGTAAAGAATCTGGGCGTGATTATTGATAGAACGTTGTCATGGGCACCTCACGTCAACCAAATCAGCTGTAAGATATTTGCAGCAGTGGGATCTAAGCGTAGATTACGTAACTTCTTACCTATCGCCACTAAGGTTGCTCTTGCTCAATCACTCCTTTTCCTTATCCTTGACTATGCAAATTGCTGTTATTGTGACCTCAACGAAGTGCTTGTTGATAAGCTTGAGCGCCTCCAAAATTTGTATATAAGATTCGTATTTGGGTTGCGGAAATATGATCATATGTCAAAATTTTGATCTGAACTAAACTAGCTAAAAATATGTCAACGCCGTGATGCGCATATCTTACCTCTCCTTTACAATATATTGTTTAACCCTAAAACCCCTCTGTATATCTTAAAGATCAGTTTAAATTTCTTCATTCTTCTTACAATGTGAACACTCGATCTATCATAGCAAACTCGTGAAATTAAAACGATAGCGAGCCACTCGCTATCGCCATCGTTAATCGCGCTATGAGTTAAGCGGTAGGACAACAGGCTTAGACCAGAGGCCCTAGACAAATACCACACGCTAACTTTTCCGCAGTCGTTCTGCAGAAAAAAATGTATGGAAATGACATTCGCTTACGACAACCTCACGCTACTTTTTCCGCAGCTAATGTCATCTCCATACATTTTTTCTGAACAACGACTGCGGAAAAGTTAACGTGTGACATTTGTCTGGGGGGGCAGAGGTTTTGTAACAAGATCGCTTAAAGGCTAGCGCACACTGTGAGGGGGCGCAACGGGTCGGGTCGCAACGCAAACATCAGTTCGAATCGCTCGTATGTATTTATATGAGCTATCGCCATGAAGTTATAGATAAAGATCTTTATCTATAACTTCATGGCTATCGCACACTATGCCGAAGCGCAGCGGGCCGCATATTTCGCCGCTAAAATTGGTTGCGTGCGATGCGGCTCGATCCGCCCCGCTGCGACCCGTCACAGTGTGCGCGAACCTTGAGTTTAAATCAAATCAAATTTATTTGTGACTAGCTGTGCCCGCGACTTCGTCCGCGTGGAATAGTAATAGTTTTAAGATCTTGATAAAAAGTTACATAAATAGCTATCTATCAGTGAAAGTCCCGTCAAAATCGGTCCAGCCGTTCCGGAGATTAGCGGGAACAAACAAACAGACAGACAGACAACAATTTTTTAAATTGTGTTTTTCTTATTGGTACCCGATATATATTCATACCTATTTAGTAAAAACTTGTTATTTTGACATTAAAAACAGACACTTCAATTTTATTTATTTGTATAGATACACCTGCATACATCTGCGAAGAAATTCAATGATGTATGTGAAGTCGACCAATCCGCACTGGGCCAGCGTGGTTGACTAAGGCCTAATCACCCTAACATAGGGTAGGCTCGAACCCCTCGGTGGGGACGTATATGAGCTGTGATGATGATGATGATGATGATGTATAGATACACAGGTATTAAAAAATTTACAGTTTGTATTGTGCATTCTGTGATCGGCCATATGGCATACAAATATAAATTAAAATTAATTAAAATCCAATGAATTGCAATATAATTAATAAAAGAGTGTGTAATTAAAAATAAATAAATTCAATTTTGTTGCTCGTAGTCAAAACTGGATATAAAGAATAAATAAAAATCCAATAAATTACGATGTCATTAATTAAAAATATAAATTAATTATTTATTTACTTCTTTATGTTATTATTTATTTACTTCACAAATTATATTTTTATGCTTTAGTTATTATTCTGAGACAAGTTGGCATATTTTTGGCATTAACGTGAGTCGCGTTTGGCAGATTTTAAACAAGTGTCGGGAAGGTTTGCCGTTTTGAGATGGTCACGCGACCATGCAGCATGCATGCGGCCGGACCGCGCGACTTGGGCCTCGCTTTACGTTCACGCTCACAAGGCTCAGCCTCGTGGCTAGGCCTCATAAGCCGCGCGGCCCTAGTGGGGACGCTCCTTAAGAGACAGAATGTTGATTTTTTTTGTTGAAAAGGTTATAAGATCTTAGACTGGAGCTGCCATTGACAATTTCCTTTTATTGCCTCAGACTAAGTACACCATCTATAGTCTAAGTCATGGAATTATTAATAACTAGCTTTTACCCGCGGCTTCGCTCGCGTTAAATTCGGGATAACACTGAAGTTTAAAAAAAAAGGCAGGTATTTTTCCTTGGTAACAAAGAGTCTGTGTACCGATTTTTAGCTTCCTACCTTGAAAACTGCAAAAAGTCCCATATAAAATTTCACCCCCTCTTTTAAGGGGTTGGGGGATTTCCAAAAAAAAATATTGTTTTGTTAGTCACAAAGTTAGTTAGTTCGCATACCAATTTTTAGCTTTCTACCTTGAAAATTGCGGAGTGCTCCATACAAACTTCCACCCCCCCATTTTACTGAAGTGGGGGGTTAGAAAGAGACAAAAAGTAGCCTATGTCACTCTCCATCCGTTTAACTATCTCCACTTAAAAAGCACTTCAATCCGTCGCTCCGTTTTGCTGTGAAAGACGGACAAACAAACACATACACACACACTTTCCCATTTATAATATTAGTATGGATTCCATGGTCTAAGTTTATTGCTCAGATTAACTAAACCAATGGATTCGCAATGTTATTATATGTCTCAAATAAAGCGTCCAGTTCAGTTCGCCATTACAAAGCACCGTGTTTGTTGTTGTGCTAAAATATCAGTCGGTGAGCATTATTTGTGAGTGCATTTTACAGTTATACGTTTTTTATTGATTTTTTTAATGAATTCTATAAAGAAAAACATTAAAAGTGTAGAATCTTGGATGTGGCGACCCTAATTTTTTTCCACCATCTTAGAGCACCAACCCAAATGTTGGCACGCTTTTTTCGTAGGTATTTCATGTCTATTAGTATCTATAGTCTAAGGTTTATTGCTAATAGAGAATCTGTGTACCAATTTTCATAGAGTTTTCGAGAGTCAACACCATAGATTATATATGATAGGAGCCATGTTGATATTTTCCTTCTTTTTTCGTCATGTACCGCCTCACATGTATTTGAGAACGAAAAACGATCGCGAAAGAAACCACGAGAATTATGGTGGTTGAAAGAAGATTTTAGAGGGTGATCATTGTCCAATGATTGTTAAGTGTGGTGAAATTTATCAAATGTTTAAGTGTATTTTTGTAAAATTGACTACAATCTGAGGACAAACCCCGGAAAATGTCTTCAATGCATTTTGTGGTTCATCCATTACCTGGAACAGAGGATCAATTGATAGATAGGTAATGTAGCATACTTTACTGAGACTCCATTTCGCTGGTCATAATTTTAACGATCCGAAGGCCGATTATATTGTTTCTATTGTTCTAAATTTTCTATTCTCAGTCTGTCAGATGGCCACGTTATTCGTTTATAAAATTAATTCTGATCACTATTTGAAGTAATGTACATCTCTATCTTTACCGTAAAAACGATTTTTCGTATTAAATTAACCTAGTCCTAATTTTGTAGTCGTACATAATGTTTAGCATACACAAGTTTTGTCTTTATATGTCAACCCTCAATAAAATCGAGAGATATAATTCATATCAATGGCAAAAAAATGGAGTAGGCAAGAGGGGTATGAGATAAGAGTGGTGTGCGATAACTTTGGGGCACAACATTTTTTTGGCCTCTATGAAGCAGTTCATGAATAATTTTCATGATAATTTTGATTTTATAAATAGATATTAAAGCTAATAAACTATTGATATCTATTATTTAGACATTTGACTACAACTAAAAGTACAGTTCGATAGGTAATTAGGAAAATTCAAGTCATTGTGACATTAAATATGTATGTGATAAAATATGATAATTAATGTTTTTTAAAAATAAATTGTTTCTAGGAGAATAATAACCATGGCCCATACATTGAATAACCTGCTATCAATTGATGTGTCCAAATTCATTTTATTTGCAAATATGCTGTCATTTGCTGATCATTGTTTGATCGATCTTGCTGTCGGGAAAACAAAAATGTTAATGTTTACATGTGATAGGAAATGCCATAGTCTTGAAGATTTGAGTTATTGGATAGCCTTTTGCAAGAGGAAACTGCACAATTAACCATTTTTTTGAGCTCTTACTTGCGATACGAAACGATACCTAATGGCAGCGGCCGCGTGTCAACTAGTTTTATATGTATAACATGTATGGTCATATGGTTAATGTAAATTGGCAGAGGGGTTCGCCCAGCCTTGCCATCTCCAGTCTGAATGCTCTAAGCATCATCACGATAGACAAAGAAAACATTCAACATGACTGACTTTTGATTGACTTTGGTGTGGTTTTTTGGTTTCGGTTCAATTGGAAGGCGCTACTCCGAAGCTTCTTCACTTGTTTGCATGTCAAAATCTTTTTTTTATCTTATTTTAAAGAGGCTTTAGTACACTCTGAGTGACTATGCCAGCCTCATAGGGAAAATCAAAACCTTAAATTCAATAAAACATTCTATAAGCGTCAGTTAGTTTAACAGTTAAACCAACTAACGCTCATTGAAAGAGTGTTTTATGAAGATGAGTAATTGTTTAGCATGGCTTGAAAGTGGCAACCACTTTCAAGCAAAATCACCCCAATGGTATAAATTAACTGACCTTAAGAGATATTTAATGCTATTGTGTAATGTTGTTTCACATTCCACCAAAAAATGATAAAGGTATTCTAGTGTATTACATTTTTCACACAATGGATGCCAAACTCGTAAACGCACGTCTCAAACCAGTAACAATCCCTTTCATGATTATCTTTATCTCATTTTTTGAGAATCAAGATCATATTATTAAGTAGATTTAGTCTATAGTTTTGTTTTGTTCAGTAGCAAGATGAGATAGGATTTTTATTGGAATCATTAATCTCAATATTGTAAAGGACAATGCCCATTTTTGCTCCAGAAACGCCCAGAAAAATGAATCAGACAAAATTACAATGTTACAATTTTACAAACACAAAAGGTCTTAGAAAGAGAATAAAAAAATAAAAAATCAATATTAAATACTTACAATTTAATTTTATTTTTCTCTTTTTTTTATTGATAAATTGTAGTCTAGTTTCAACCATTTTCGTTTGTGCACCTTATCCGGGGACACACTGTATAATAAAAATTTTGAGATCAATTGGAAGTCAGATAAAGCACAGGATAAATAACAAGTATAATTTTTCAATATACAGAAACTGAAAAAAAAACAGTAAAAAATAATGATGTTTGTTACTCAATTACTTTTAAACTTTTGTTTTATATAACATTAGCTTTCCGCTCGCGACTTCGCCCGCGAAATTTTTGTTTTCCCGTGGGAAAATACAAACAATCAAATCTTTCCTCTTTATATTATACTAGCTTTCCGCTCGCGACTTCGTCCGCGTTATTTTTGTTTTCCCGTAGGAAAATTACCCTATGTCCTTCCCCTGGTCTCGAACTATCCCTATACCAACTTTCATCAAAATCGGTTCAGTAGTTTCAAAGCCTATTCAATACAAACAAACAAACAATTAAATCTTTCCTCTTAATAATATTAGTATAGATATACATATAATATTATCTTCTTCTAATATATAAAATTCTCGTGTCACAGTGTTTGTTACCAAACTCCTCTGAAACGGCTCGACGGATCTTTATGATTTTTTATGTGTATGTTCGGTAGGTCTGAGAATAGGTCGTAAACTATTTTTTATTATGGCGAAACGTAGTTCGCTGGCACAGCTAGTATAACATAAAATGCAGTTATTATTAAAGCACAAACTTCAGAGCAGCTAGTACTGGGAATCGATAGAGTTATCTGTGAAGTTTATATTTTTATGTGTATTCCTGGTGTATTTTTAAAAATGGTTATCAGAGTTGCTCTGACCATTCTAGGAATTGATTTTATTTTTAAAATGATGTGAGCATTGTCAATAAATTGAATTAGAATAGATAATCACAGTCAAAAGTCTAGATTTAATTGGAAATCACAATCCATGTAATGTGAGGTCGAGGTAATAGGCTAGATGACTAAAAAAAATTTTTTTCCTTTAATAGAAGCACATTCATATAATAAACAGATAGAAAAAAAACGGATTTCGAATAACTATAAAAACAACCAAGATATAAGGTATTAAAGATTTTTCTCCATCTCTTTCTAGCAAAACGGCAATTTACAAGGAGTTTATATAGCTGTACTCAACTATGACGTCACGGTTGATGTCAGATCTCTCTGTCGACTTCAAATTAACAACTTAAAATGCTTGTATCTAATGTATTTCTAAGCCGATTTTAATTCTAATTTCACAGGACTGCATCTTTTTCCACGGTATTTTAATATTTAATGACGTAAAAATTTGAATTCAGTCATCATTCCAATTGAGTTACTAGGTAATCCCAAAAAATAACATTGTTTTTTTCCTCAACACAAAACCATTTCAACCTTGTCTAGCAAATTTGTACTGATACATTTTTCTGTTAAAGTATTCCTTTTTATATATTCTGTTGATTTTTACTTATATCATCACTACAGCTCACATACATGGTGTTTCATAATAACCAATAAATAATCAATTCTTTATCGAAAACTAATTATTAAATTGCGTTTACCCATAATGTCATTCAACCCAAAATTTTCATGTAATTCATAGACATGATGATGATACTATGATATACATGAAAATTTTGGGTTGATTGACATTACGTGTAAACACATTTTAATAATTAGTTTTAGATAAGGAATTGATTATTTATTTTTTATTATGAAACACCACGTGTTAGGTTTTTTTGGGCTTAGTCAACCACGCTGGCCCAGTGCAGATTGGTTGACTACACATACACCTTTGCATTTTTTCGGAGACGTATGCAGGTTGCCTCACAATGTTTCCTTCCCGTAGGAACGTCAGACAAATGTACTTGTACATATGAAATTCGAACGACAAACGCATTAGTACATGGTAATATCTAACCTTGGACCTCCTGATTTAAAGGCTAGTGCTGAGTCCATAGCATCACTCTCGAACAGGCTCGAATAATTTCATTTATAGTTCATATAATTTTATTGCTAGTTATTTTATTATATCAAATGAAATATACCTCTTCAATAAATTTAATGTGAACTGTAGACCAACATGACCATTCTGTAATTTTTTGAGTGCACTGTATGTTATTTTTATGTTTATAGACTCAAAGAAGTGGCAGAGCGCTGGAACAGATATGGAACAGGTGCAGGTTCATCAGCACTGACCTCATTGAGGGGCGTTAAAGCTGTAGCTGCTGGGCCAGCTCACATTGCTTGTCTTCTAGAAGATGGCACCATTTGCCGTGCTGCGTTTTCCATTATACCTGACCGACTGGATCTGAGCAAGTCTGATGCCACAAAAAATGGGGGAAATGGAGGAGGTGGTAGTGGTGGAGGTGGTACTGGGGGAGGAAAGCAAGGTGGAAGTGGTGGCGGCTGTGGATCAAGACAACAACCACGTACCAGAGCTCGTATCATGAGAAATTCAATTCGTGCAGCTCCTAGTTCACAAGGTGACTTAATTTTATTTTTTATGTTAATGGCAAAGCAGTAGAATCCATTCATCCATTTTGACTCGCTTATATTGACCAATTGCTTATCTTATCTTATCTTATGGGGTGGGGTGACTCAAGCTATGAGCCTTCGCACTTCGACCCACTATGGATCTTTTGTGCTTCCCCTAGCTGTTAGTCCCTTAAGCCATCGCCACCAATGGTCCAGTCCACCATGCCCATGAGCTTAATGATGTCCTTTGGCGGCATGGCCCTATGGTCTTCTGGTTTTGGATAACCAATTCCCGTCAGCCTTAACCTCCTGCCCGCTAGAGCGTTGCAGTGGCATAGTATATGCTCCATGCTTTCTTCCATTTCCATGCAGGCCCTGCAGATTTCGGAATCGGCAAGTCCCATCCTAGTTAGCATTTTCTTTGTGCCAAAATGTCCTGTCAGAGCACCGAGTATTAAACGAGTCTGGGATCTGCTGGAGCTCAGTGCAAACTTGAGCCAATTGTCCATGCCCATGAAGAGCTTGGCGTGTTTCATCCCTTTTTGGTTGGCCCATTCATCCTGGTGCCTCCTTAGCGATTGAGTTTTAAGGCTTGTGCTGACTGTTTTAGCAGTGATTCCGATAAATGGTACCGGTCCGACCAATTGTGTTTCCGATCCCCTCCTTGCCAGACTGTCAGCCTTTTCGTTTCCATCGAAACCCATGTGACCAATTGCTTAATATGAAGTGATTGCAATGCTTATCATAATAAATATAGTAAAGTTTGGATGTCATGACTTCCTTGAAAATGTCATGTAGCTTATTATTTTAAATAATATTATCTAAGATTATGACATGATTAAATCTGCGTACGCACTAAAGGCAGCCTCAGTTAGGGCATCCAGTCTCGGAAGGTCACCTGTTCCTGAACTAGTTTTCAAGACTGGATTTCTAACTTGGAGTTTCGGAATTAGTTCCGGAACTGCGAGTTTTCGTTTATTATCGGAATTCCGAAACTAGTTCTGGAAATGGGAGTTCATTGGCGCACCCCCACCTTTGCCCAGCGCGAGGACTAGTGCGTCGCGCTGGGGTCTCCATTCCTCCTAGACAAATGCCACACGCAAATTTTTCCGCAGTAGTTCCGCAAAAAAGTCCGGCCGTGTCGTCGGGACCACCGCAGTGGTGGTACTGCGATGTTTGCTTCCGACGTGCGACATTGTGCAGGTAATGGCCGAAGCAACCGTGCCCGGTCATCATCTGCAACATGTTATAATGCGGTGTTTAATTTTTGGAAATGTTATTACTTGACATTCATCTATATTATGAGGCATTTTGTGCTTTTGACACACATTTAAGCTAAGCGGACAACTTTGATGGGAACTGTGAGTGCAATAGGTACCTGTTCGTTGTAATTCCAAACAAGGCTTGAAATGTGATAAAAATGAGGATCGGAGAAGCCGTAACACAGGGCTAACCTAGCACGGCTTCTCGTGCCTATCCTGCATAGATATAGAATGAAATAGATGGGCTATAAAAGCCGTCAAACGTGAGGAAAAGAGATAAACTTATACACATTGCCAAAGGAAAGAAGAAGATGGCATCATTTTTTTTTGTCCTTGTTACCGTATATAGGTGAAACTGGTAGTGGGGATTGTTTATCACCAGCGTCTGGTGCTAAACAAATACGTGGAAGAAATTTGTTGTGTGAATTATAGCTTACTGTGTAATTATTTAACACTTTAATTAGTGTAATTGTGAACTATTTGAACATTTAAATCATGGTGCACTGCTCCGTTTTAGGTTGTAATAGTGATAGTGCTAGAAAACAGGAAAATATAACCTTTTACAGGTAAGACCTAAATTGTGTCAATAAAAAGCTCCAAAACTATTTTTTAAATTATAAATACAAGTTATATTGCAATATTTTATCATTCTACTATGGTTCTCAATCATATTATGGGATTAAACATGAAATTTCAAACTAAGTAGTAAGGTTACTGTTAACCTAACAAGCTAGGAATGTCGCCATACAATATGGCCACGTATACAGCCAACGCGTATAACATTTTGCCGGGTTATAATGATACCAGTTACGCTACGACTATTTTTCCTTGATTCGTAGGTAATTTGTTACGTGAAAGGGAACTCACATATTAGTTTCTGTGTTACATTAATATTGTCATATTTAAGTATAAAATTTTGAGCATTTTAGATAAAGTTAATTCTTTTGAAGTGAGACTTTCCATTTGCTTGTTTGTCTGTATTTAACAGATTTCCTTCGGAGATAACTACTCGAAAACAGTTGGGTTAAAGCTACTGGTCGATTGAATTGGCAGCCAACCAAGCATACCCGAATGTGTTCTAAGCATTTTGAACAACAGTGGATTCAGAAAAACAAAAAAGGCACTTTTCTTAGGAGTGGTGCTATTCCTAAACTTTTTTTACAGATCAGTAACTTATACATATATACCCTACAAGGTACATACCCTATCAAGCCAAAACCTAAATTAATTTTTCACAAACCCAACTATTTTTATGGGGGATTTCGAAATTTATTTTACAGTTTTGGATTAACATGGGTAGGGTAGGTACCAAATCCTTTTCTACTATTTTGGTATGGCCAAACATATTATTAATGGTTTGATTTTGGTCATTTTCTATTAATATAACAAGTCTGACCATTAGTACAGATACAGTTTAAAAATTTATTAATTAATATTTTTAATGTTGTAAAATTAGAACCTGCTTTTATTTTTAACCTGTATACATATTGTTTCAGGACGCATCGGTGTTGGATTTCGGTTCAAATTTGAATACGCCCCGAAAGAGAAAAATGCGGCTTCAAATGCTGGGTTTGAAACAATCAGCGAGGTCATCAAATAAAAAACTACGGCCAGTGCGTCAATCGCTTAGACGATTGGGAAAAAAAGTAGTCACACTTGAAAATGTTTAAAGTGATTTGAAGTGTAAGTTAATGATGCAAAATTAGTAGTTGGACATTTTAGATACTGTAGGAGGAACCAATAGAGATTTTCTGAAAAGATTTTTAGGAGTTGACAAAAGAAAGTATTCTGAACCTTTAAGGAAATTCGCGCTGTGCTTACACTTTTTAAGTTCAAAGGCATATGAGTTTGTACGTAAGCAATTTAATACGTGTTTACCACACCCAAAAACAGCTGGTGAGTGGCGAGGAGTAGACAGCCTCTAGAAAATGTTTGTAATTTATTAGCAATTTTGTGCCATAGCTAGTAATCTGGCTTAATCCAAATGGAATAAGTCATATCTCTACTTTGTCTGAATATTTAACAAGAACACATAGGATGTAGATATAGCTCTATGCACCGAACAAGTGTTTCTAATTAATTATATAGGTACTTGACAGAACATAATCTTCCTCAGAGATCTACAAATTGGTCTTGTCCTGCGCTATTTCCAAGTTGCCGCCAGCGGGGGCGAGGTTGGGGGTGGCAACACGGGCAACTAAGAATAACCAGCTATCTACATCGGCATCTTGCGTTCTTTGCCAGATCTTTTTTCCACATTGTGAGCAAGCTTACCAACTTTGGGCTTTTAGCACCATATTGAGTGCGGTATCAGTAGTTCAATTCTTGAACTTACCCAGCCCAAGTGAATTTTTACCTGTATTGTAGTGAATTTTATCTCTGTAAGCCGAAGTCCTTTATTCGATGACAATAATGGTGCTATTGAAATATAATTTTAGAAAATGTTTATTTTAAATTTAATATTATACATTTTCTTAATCTTCATAAATATTTAGTAAATGTGTAAATATTGGATTTTAAATAAACTGCAGAGATAAAGAAAAAACAATGATTATTGCCCGCTGTATTCTTAATCGAGCGACGATCTTCGCAAGGTACCTAGCTGGCAAAAGCTGGAAGCGAGTGGTCGCGGATCGTGCTCAGTGGCGAGCACTTGGAGAGGCCTATGTCCAGCAGTGGACGCGTGTGGATGATGATGATGATTCCTAATATTTTTTCTTATATTTGTAAAGATTTTTACATAATAGCTTAAATAAATAATAGTAAAATGTTTTAAAACGAAATATACTCGAGTAAATCCGAAAAGTGTAGTTTTATTTAATAGTGTAAATAACTTTAGACTGCGGCGAAGGTTGAATGAAGAATTCAATAAAAAAATCGCAACTTCCTCCCACTTTTATTTTTTGAGACATATTATTGAGCGAGGGGCGCTCATTAAAATGTCTCAAAAAAATACGTAGATCAATCAACCCTACTTTATGTTTATAGTGGTAAAAGCCACTATAAACATAAAGTAGGGTAAAACTTAAAGCAACACTGGTATACCCATCTACTTTAGGCAGGTATGACGTCATCTATGTCTGTCCCTTACGGGTATACGGTCACGTCCTATCTATTCATTCTTTATCTAAGCTATCCTGAGTACTACCACAGAATAAATAATAGTACTAAAATAGTATTACGTAGTAATTTTGTACGAACGCTTGTACTGTTATTCAGCTTGTAGTGTATCTTAGGTTAAGTTGGTGTATGAATTAGTTGGCAAATAAAATTATTATTATTATCTTTATATTTCTTATGAATAAAATAGAACTAGAATATATATTGTAACGTCGGCGATGCCGAAAAGTTTGTTTGTTTAGTTCCGCGCGCCGCGATTTTGTGATTGGCCTCTTATTGGTAATTTAATCACAAAACAAAAAGATTTAAGTAATTTATAGGCTTAATTAGAATTAGTTCGATATACAATATCACATATTTAAACACATTACACCTTAATACACAAATGAAACATCTTAACTCACACCGTTGCCTGGCGGTCTGAGGCGTGAGCGTACAAGGAGCACGCACGGCATGGAGCCTGTGACGGCACGCGTATTCTCGGCACACGTTTCTCGGCGTAACCGCCCGAACGGGTCTAGGTTTAAAACTCAATATCTCGGTGACTAATGGGCCGATTTCGATAATTCAAAAACATATACAATTCGTATGTCATAAAGAATAATGTGAATACTAATTTGAATAAGTTTGTGATAGTTGTACTGATCCTCATTACCGGATTTGCTATTAGTTTGCAAGATTTTAGATACACTTGGCGATGAATATTTTACCTTTCGAAGTAGCTGGTTACTGATGCCTAAAACAGAAAGAACCGTAGATAATCTTACTAGCCATTTATGTGCTTTTGAGAAAGCCTTGACAAGTAAATCCGTACCTGATCAAGAAATCTTAAATGCTACAACGAGCACTCAAAAGAACAACTCCAAGAATGACAAGAAGATGAGGTGAAGTGAAGAACAACTCCAAGAATATGAGGCGACGATAACTACGATAATATTGAAATTGAGGGAGATAACCCTAATGGAGACGATGATGACGATCATTTCGAATCTAATGATGAATCTCATCTTATTGAGATAGAGGGAGAAGACGAAATAGTTCAAACATCTCCAATAGATGATCTTAACAATCCAGAGGAAAGTTTTGACGAACATAGATATAATTTACGCGACAGAGCTAGTTTGAAACCACCGACAAAGTTCAATGACTACGTCATGACTGCTCTAAACAGTGAATGTATCAAACCTCTGACTTACAAAGAAGCCATTCAGAGCAGTGAAAAGGAAAAATGGATAGAAGCTATGAAGAATGAGATAGCTTCACTGCACGAAAACCATACGTGGTCTTTACAGAAATTAAACTAATTACTACCAGAAGTTACATCAAATACTTTTAACCATCGCTCTATGACAGATTCCAGAAAGCAGTTGCTTGCAGTTTTATGGCTATTGGCTAATTTTCGGTACCTGTTACTCGGTAGCTGTCAAACTTGTCAAAGTGCGACTTTCACCCTCCTATTTTACGGTGTGATTAGTGCGTTCGCCCGACGATAATTACCAAAGGCGCGTTCAGAGCCTTCGCGCGAAGTACAACTTTTCGCTCTAACCCCGTTCAATGCCTTCGAGCGTGACAACCGGGTGAAACAACCGGCCCGTTCAAGACCTTAGTGTCAGCGCGAGTTACAACCGAACAACCATCGAATTTGATGGTTGTAAAACGCTCTGACGTTTATTACTGAAATACTTTTACGTGATTGGATGATATTGGCGGCCATATTGTATAATGTCATCTACTAGAAAGAGAGAGAAATAAAAAATCATGTGAAAGAGGGAGATAAAAGATTTGGTTACTGCAATCCGTTCAACGCCTTTGAGCGAGTTAATAAACAACCGGACAACTACACCCAGAGGCGCTGAACGCACCTCAGCTTATTGAACGATACAGTGCGTTCGCCGTGTGTGTCACTCGAACTTATTGAACGGCAAGTGTGTCGTCGTGCGATCACACGGCGTTGAAACTGAACGTACCCCTAATGAAAGGTGGCGGTGGGGCATGGGGGCATTTGCCCCAATAATGCATTTGCCATCATACAAAGAATTATATTAAATTAATTAAAATAATATTGAACGTACTTCCGTACTTTAAAATAATATTGAACGTACGTTCTTTCCAAAATCTATACTGTGAAAAATAAAATATAAAAACATTATGTATAACAATTTTAATTAGTGGTCTACCTAGGTCCTGGACCCAGGCCCTCCTCCTGGATCCGCCCTTGATTTAGATAGCATAAACGTTGTGATATCGCAAATAAATGACAATCTTGCAGCAATAGCAAATTGGAGTGTTAAATTTGGTCTGAATGTCCCCTTAAAATCCCTTAAAATCGCAAGCTATTGTTGTAGGAAGCTCATAGTACATTTCCAAGATTGACTGGAGATCGCTGCCTGCAGTAATTTTTGACGGTGTCTACATACCTTACAGCGAGAATGTAAAGAATCTGGGCGTGATTATTGATAGAACGTTGTCATGGGCACCTCACGTCAACCAAATCAGCTGTAAGATATTTGCAGCAGTGGGATCTAAGCGTAGATTACGTAACTTCTTACCTATCGCCACTAAGGTTGCTCTTGCTCAATCACTCCTTTTCCTTATCCTTGACTATGCAAATTGCTGTTATTGTGACCTCAACGAAGTGCTTGTTGATAAGCTTGAGCGCCTCCAAAATTTGTATATAAGATTCGTATTTGGGTTGCGGAAATATGATCATATGTCAAAATTTTGATCTGAACTAAACTAGCTAAAAATATGTCAACGCCGTGATGCGCATATCTTACCTCTCCTTTACAATATATTGTTTAACCCTAAAACCCCTCTGTATATCTTAAAGATCAGTTTAAATTTCTTCATTCTTCTTACAATGTGAACACTCGATCTATCATAGCAAACTCGTGAAATTAAAACGATAGCGAGCCACTCGCTATCGCCATCGTTAATCGCGCTATGAGTTAAGCGGTAGGACAACAGGCTTAGACCAGAGGCCCTAGACAAATACCACACGCTAACTTTTCCGCAGTCGTTCTGCAGAAAAAAATGTATGGAAATGACATTCGCTTACGACAACCTCACGCTACTTTTTCCGCAGCTAATGTCATCTCCATACATTTTTTCTGAACAACGACTGCGGAAAAGTTAACGTGTGACATTTGTCTGGGGGGGCAGAGGTTTTGTAACAAGATCGCTTAAAGGCTAGCGCACACTGTGAGGGGGCGCAACGGGTCGGGTCGCAACGCAAACATCAGTTCGAATCGCTCGTATGTATTTATATGAGCTATCGCCATGAAGTTATAGATAAAGATCTTTATCTATAACTTCATGGCTATCGCACACTATGCCGAAGCGCAGCGGGCCGCATATTTCGCCGCTAAAATTGGTTGCGTGCGATGCGGCTCGATCCGCCCCGCTGCGACCCGTCACAGTGTGCGCGAACCTTGAGTTTAAATCAAATCAAATTTATTTGTGACTAGCTGTGCCCGCGACTTCGTCCGCGTGGAATAGTAATAGTTTTAAGATCTTGATAAAAAGTTACATAAATAGCTATCTATCAGTGAAAGTCCCGTCAAAATCGGTCCAGCCGTTCCGGAGATTAGCGGGAACAAACAAACAGACAGACAGACAACAATTTTTTAAATTGTGTTTTTCTTATTGGTACCCGATATATATTCATACCTATTTAGTAAAAACTTGTTATTTTGACATTAAAAACAGACACTTCAATTTTATTTATTTGTATAGATACACCTGCATACATCTGCGAAGAAATTCAATGATGTATGTGAAGTCGACCAATCCGCACTGGGCCAGCGTGGTTGACTAAGGCCTAATCACCCTAACATAGGGTAGGCTCGAACCCCTCGGTGGGGACGTATATGAGCTGTGATGATGATGATGATGATGATGTATAGATACACAGGTATTAAAAAATTTACAGTTTGTATTGTGCATTCTGTGATCGGCCATATGGCATACAAATATAAATTAAAATTAATTAAAATCCAATGAATTGCAATATAATTAATAAAAGAGTGTGTAATTAAAAATAAATAAATTCAATTTTGTTGCTCGTAGTCAAAACTGGATATAAAGAATAAATAAAAATCCAATAAATTACGATGTCATTAATTAAAAATATAAATTAATTATTTATTTACTTCTTTATGTTATTATTTATTTACTTCACAAATTATATTTTTATGCTTTAGTTATTATTCTGAGACAAGTTGGCATATTTTTGGCATTAACGTGAGTCGCGTTTGGCAGATTTTAAACAAGTGTCGGGAAGGTTTGCCGTTTTGAGATGGTCACGCGACCATGCAGCATGCATGCGGCCGGACCGCGCGACTTGGGCCTCGCTTTACGTTCACGCTCACAAGGCTCAGCCTCGTGGCTAGGCCTCATAAGCCGCGCGGCCCTAGTGGGGACGCTCCTTAAGAGACAGAATGTTGATTTTTTTTGTTGAAAAGGTTATAAGATCTTAGACTGGAGCTGCCATTGACAATTTCCTTTTATTGCCTCAGACTAAGTACACCATCTATAGTCTAAGTCATGGAATTATTAATAACTAGCTTTTACCCGCGGCTTCGCTCGCGTTAAATTCGGGATAACACTGAAGTTTAAAAAAAAAGGCAGGTATTTTTCCTTGGTAACAAAGAGTCTGTGTACCGATTTTTAGCTTCCTACCTTGAAAACTGCAAAAAGTCCCATATAAAATTTCACCCCCTCTTTTAAGGGGTTGGGGGATTTCCAAAAAAAAATATTGTTTTGTTAGTCACAAAGTTAGTTAGTTCGCATACCAATTTTTAGCTTTCTACCTTGAAAATTGCGGAGTGCTCCATACAAACTTCCACCCCCCCATTTTACTGAAGTGGGGGGTTAGAAAGAGACAAAAAGTAGCCTATGTCACTCTCCATCCGTTTAACTATCTCCACTTAAAAAGCACTTCAATCCGTCGCTCCGTTTTGCTGTGAAAGACGGACAAACAAACACATACACACACACTTTCCCATTTATAATATTAGTATGGATTCCATGGTCTAAGTTTATTGCTCAGATTAACTAAACCAATGGATTCGCAATGTTATTATATGTCTCAAATAAAGCGTCCAGTTCAGTTCGCCATTACAAAGCACCGTGTTTGTTGTTGTGCTAAAATATCAGTCGGTGAGCATTATTTGTGAGTGCATTTTACAGTTATACGTTTTTTATTGATTTTTTTAATGAATTCTATAAAGAAAAACATTAAAAGTGTAGAATCTTGGATGTGGCGACCCTAATTTTTTTCCACCATCTTAGAGCACCAACCCAAATGTTGGCACGCTTTTTTCGTAGGTATTTCATGTCTATTAGTATCTATAGTCTAAGGTTTATTGCTAATAGAGAATCTGTGTACCAATTTTCATAGAGTTTTCGAGAGTCAACACCATAGATTATATATGATAGGAGCCATGTTGATATTTTCCTTCTTTTTTCGTCATGTACCGCCTCACATGTATTTGAGAACGAAAAACGATCGCGAAAGAAACCACGAGAATTATGGTGGTTGAAAGAAGATTTTAGAGGGTGATCATTGTCCAATGATTGTTAAGTGTGGTGAAATTTATCAAATGTTTAAGTGTATTTTTGTAAAATTGACTACAATCTGAGGACAAACCCCGGAAAATGTCTTCAATGCATTTTGTGGTTCATCCATTACCTGGAACAGAGGATCAATTGATAGATAGGTAATGTAGCATACTTTACTGAGACTCCATTTCGCTGGTCATAATTTTAACGATCCGAAGGCCGATTATATTGTTTCTATTGTTCTAAATTTTCTATTCTCAGTCTGTCAGATGGCCACGTTATTCGTTTATAAAATTAATTCTGATCACTATTTGAAGTAATGTACATCTCTATCTTTACCGTAAAAACGATTTTTCGTATTAAATTAACCTAGTCCTAATTTTGTAGTCGTACATAATGTTTAGCATACACAAGTTTTGTCTTTATATGTCAACCCTCAATAAAATCGAGAGATATAATTCATATCAATGGCAAAAAAATGGAGTAGGCAAGAGGGGTATGAGATAAGAGTGGTGTGCGATAACTTTGGGGCACAACATTTTTTTGGCCTCTATGAAGCAGTTCATGAATAATTTTCATGATAATTTTGATTTTATAAATAGATATTAAAGCTAATAAACTATTGATATCTATTATTTAGACATTTGACTACAACTAAAAGTACAGTTCGATAGGTAATTAGGAAAATTCAAGTCATTGTGACATTAAATATGTATGTGATAAAATATGATAATTAATGTTTTTTAAAAATAAATTGTTTCTAGGAGAATAATAACCATGGCCCATACATTGAATAACCTGCTATCAATTGATGTGTCCAAATTCATTTTATTTGCAAATATGCTGTCATTTGCTGATCATTGTTTGATCGATCTTGCTGTCGGGAAAACAAAAATGTTAATGTTTACATGTGATAGGAAATGCCATAGTCTTGAAGATTTGAGTTATTGGATAGCCTTTTGCAAGAGGAAACTGCACAATTAACCATTTTTTTGAGCTCTTACTTGCGATACGAAACGATACCTAATGGCAGCGGCCGCGTGTCAACTAGTTTTATATGTATAACATGTATGGTCATATGGTTAATGTAAATTGGCAGAGGGGTTCGCCCAGCCTTGCCATCTCCAGTCTGAATGCTCTAAGCATCATCACGATAGACAAAGAAAACATTCAACATGACTGACTTTTGATTGACTTTGGTGTGGTTTTTTGGTTTCGGTTCAATTGGAAGGCGCTACTCCGAAGCTTCTTCACTTGTTTGCATGTCAAAATCTTTTTTTTATCTTATTTTAAAGAGGCTTTAGTACACTCTGAGTGACTATGCCAGCCTCATAGGGAAAATCAAAACCTTAAATTCAATAAAACATTCTATAAGCGTCAGTTAGTTTAACAGTTAAACCAACTAACGCTCATTGAAAGAGTGTTTTATGAAGATGAGTAATTGTTTAGCATGGCTTGAAAGTGGCAACCACTTTCAAGCAAAATCACCCCAATGGTATAAATTAACTGACCTTAAGAGATATTTAATGCTATTGTGTAATGTTGTTTCACATTCCACCAAAAAATGATAAAGGTATTCTAGTGTATTACATTTTTCACACAATGGATGCCAAACTCGTAAACGCACGTCTCAAACCAGTAACAATCCCTTTCATGATTATCTTTATCTCATTTTTTGAGAATCAAGATCATATTATTAAGTAGATTTAGTCTATAGTTTTGTTTTGTTCAGTAGCAAGATGAGATAGGATTTTTATTGGAATCATTAATCTCAATATTGTAAAGGACAATGCCCATTTTTGCTCCAGAAACGCCCAGAAAAATGAATCAGACAAAATTACAATGTTACAATTTTACAAACACAAAAGGTCTTAGAAAGAGAATAAAAAAATAAAAAATCAATATTAAATACTTACAATTTAATTTTATTTTTCTCTTTTTTTTATTGATAAATTGTAGTCTAGTTTCAACCATTTTCGTTTGTGCACCTTATCCGGGGACACACTGTATAATAAAAATTTTGAGATCAATTGGAAGTCAGATAAAGCACAGGATAAATAACAAGTATAATTTTTCAATATACAGAAACTGAAAAAAAAACAGTAAAAAATAATGATGTTTGTTACTCAATTACTTTTAAACTTTTGTTTTATATAACATTAGCTTTCCGCTCGCGACTTCGCCCGCGAAATTTTTGTTTTCCCGTGGGAAAATACAAACAATCAAATCTTTCCTCTTTATATTATACTAGCTTTCCGCTCGCGACTTCGTCCGCGTTATTTTTGTTTTCCCGTAGGAAAATTACCCTATGTCCTTCCCCTGGTCTCGAACTATCCCTATACCAACTTTCATCAAAATCGGTTCAGTAGTTTCAAAGCCTATTCAATACAAACAAACAAACAATTAAATCTTTCCTCTTAATAATATTAGTATAGATATACATATAATATTATCTTCTTCTAATATATAAAATTCTCGTGTCACAGTGTTTGTTACCAAACTCCTCTGAAACGGCTCGACGGATCTTTATGATTTTTTATGTGTATGTTCGGTAGGTCTGAGAATAGGTCGTAAACTATTTTTTATTATGGCGAAACGTAGTTCGCTGGCACAGCTAGTATAACATAAAATGCAGTTATTATTAAAGCACAAACTTCAGAGCAGCTAGTACTGGGAATCGATAGAGTTATCTGTGAAGTTTATATTTTTATGTGTATTCCTGGTGTATTTTTAAAAATGGTTATCAGAGTTGCTCTGACCATTCTAGGAATTGATTTTATTTTTAAAATGATGTGAGCATTGTCAATAAATTGAATTAGAATAGATAATCACAGTCAAAAGTCTAGATTTAATTGGAAATCACAATCCATGTAATGTGAGGTCGAGGTAATAGGCTAGATGACTAAAAAAAATTTTTTTCCTTTAATAGAAGCACATTCATATAATAAACAGATAGAAAAAAAACGGATTTCGAATAACTATAAAAACAACCAAGATATAAGGTATTAAAGATTTTTCTCCATCTCTTTCTAGCAAAACGGCAATTTACAAGGAGTTTATATAGCTGTACTCAACTATGACGTCACGGTTGATGTCAGATCTCTCTGTCGACTTCAAATTAACAACTTAAAATGCTTGTATCTAATGTATTTCTAAGCCGATTTTAATTCTAATTTCACAGGACTGCATCTTTTTCCACGGTATTTTAATATTTAATGACGTAAAAATTTGAATTCAGTCATCATTCCAATTGAGTTACTAGGTAATCCCAAAAAATAACATTGTTTTTTTCCTCAACACAAAACCATTTCAACCTTGTCTAGCAAATTTGTACTGATACATTTTTCTGTTAAAGTATTCCTTTTTATATATTCTGTTGATTTTTACTTATATCATCACTACAGCTCACATACATGGTGTTTCATAATAACCAATAAATAATCAATTCTTTATCGAAAACTAATTATTAAATTGCGTTTACCCATAATGTCATTCAACCCAAAATTTTCATGTAATTCATAGACATGATGATGATACTATGATATACATGAAAATTTTGGGTTGATTGACATTACGTGTAAACACATTTTAATAATTAGTTTTAGATAAGGAATTGATTATTTATTTTTTATTATGAAACACCACGTGTTAGGTTTTTTTGGGCTTAGTCAACCACGCTGGCCCAGTGCAGATTGGTTGACTACACATACACCTTTGCATTTTTTCGGAGACGTATGCAGGTTGCCTCACAATGTTTCCTTCCCGTAGGAACGTCAGACAAATGTACTTGTACATATGAAATTCGAACGACAAACGCATTAGTACATGGTAATATCTAACCTTGGACCTCCTGATTTAAAGGCTAGTGCTGAGTCCATAGCATCACTCTCGAACAGGCTCGAATAATTTCATTTATAGTTCATATAATTTTATTGCTAGTTATTTTATTATATCAAATGAAATATACCTCTTCAATAAATTTAATGTGAACTGTAGACCAACATGACCATTCTGTAATTTTTTGAGTGCACTGTATGTTATTTTTATGTTTATAGACTCAAAGAAGTGGCAGAGCGCTGGAACAGATATGGAACAGGTGCAGGTTCATCAGCACTGACCTCATTGAGGGGCGTTAAAGCTGTAGCTGCTGGGCCAGCTCACATTGCTTGTCTTCTAGAAGATGGCACCATTTGCCGTGCTGCGTTTTCCATTATACCTGACCGACTGGATCTGAGCAAGTCTGATGCCACAAAAAATGGGGGAAATGGAGGAGGTGGTAGTGGTGGAGGTGGTACTGGGGGAGGAAAGCAAGGTGGAAGTGGTGGCGGCTGTGGATCAAGACAACAACCACGTACCAGAGCTCGTATCATGAGAAATTCAATTCGTGCAGCTCCTAGTTCACAAGGTGACTTAATTTTATTTTTTATGTTAATGGCAAAGCAGTAGAATCCATTCATCCATTTTGACTCGCTTATATTGACCAATTGCTTATCTTATCTTATCTTATGGGGTGGGGTGACTCAAGCTATGAGCCTTCGCACTTCGACCCACTATGGATCTTTTGTGCTTCCCCTAGCTGTTAGTCCCTTAAGCCATCGCCACCAATGGTCCAGTCCACCATGCCCATGAGCTTAATGATGTCCTTTGGCGGCATGGCCCTATGGTCTTCTGGTTTTGGATAACCAATTCCCGTCAGCCTTAACCTCCTGCCCGCTAGAGCGTTGCAGTGGCATAGTATATGCTCCATGCTTTCTTCCATTTCCATGCAGGCCCTGCAGATTTCGGAATCGGCAAGTCCCATCCTAGTTAGCATTTTCTTTGTGCCAAAATGTCCTGTCAGAGCACCGAGTATTAAACGAGTCTGGGATCTGCTGGAGCTCAGTGCAAACTTGAGCCAATTGTCCATGCCCATGAAGAGCTTGGCGTGTTTCATCCCTTTTTGGTTGGCCCATTCATCCTGGTGCCTCCTTAGCGATTGAGTTTTAAGGCTTGTGCTGACTGTTTTAGCAGTGATTCCGATAAATGGTACCGGTCCGACCAATTGTGTTTCCGATCCCCTCCTTGCCAGACTGTCAGCCTTTTCGTTTCCATCGAAACCCATGTGACCAATTGCTTAATATGAAGTGATTGCAATGCTTATCATAATAAATATAGTAAAGTTTGGATGTCATGACTTCCTTGAAAATGTCATGTAGCTTATTATTTTAAATAATATTATCTAAGATTATGACATGATTAAATCTGCGTACGCACTAAAGGCAGCCTCAGTTAGGGCATCCAGTCTCGGAAGGTCACCTGTTCCTGAACTAGTTTTCAAGACTGGATTTCTAACTTGGAGTTTCGGAATTAGTTCCGGAACTGCGAGTTTTCGTTTATTATCGGAATTCCGAAACTAGTTCTGGAAATGGGAGTTCATTTAGTTAAAAAAAATTGTATCGTATTTTTTTTACTCTTACTATACAAAACGACTTCTTCAACTAGCGACCTGGCGAGTCTGTTTAAAGAAAACAAAATGTAGGTAGTCTTGAGATAAATATATAATTAAATCAATATGACAAAAATATATAACTATATTTATTTCCCTAATCATTATCAACAATATCACAATGACTCAAGAATTTGGTTTATTGGAATTATGTTAATTGGCTAAAACTAAGCAAATAAAACAAAGAAAATCAACAATGTCATGTGAGTGAGGTATTTCGCTTATTATTATGTAATTGTAAATTATTGAAAACAACAACAACATAGAATTTGGGTAATTATTACATAGGTACCTACTACTAAAATGAAACATAACCTTATTATTATTATTCTTAATTAAAGCCATACATACAAACATAACCTTAAGGCTAATTTACACTTTGTTAAGTAGCAAGTGCTAGTGCGAAGTGCAGGTGTTAAGTCACAAGTAAAAACAATGTGTAAACATCCACCCTGTTAAGTGTTAAGTGCGAGTGCGAAGTGCAGGTGTGAAGTAAACTGATTAGAAGCAAGCTCTAAATTTTACTGTTAAGTAGACACCCCGCCCACCCGCGCACTCCCCGCACTCGCAGTTTCACCCGCACTTAACAGTGTGTAAACAGTATCGGTTTGATAAGTGCATAGTACATTATGGACTTGCAAGAAACAAATACTATACACTGTGTAAACGCTTCCTTCGCACTTAACAATTACGCTGTAAAGTTGTCACTTCGCACTCGGACTTACTACTTGACAAAGTGTAAATTAGTCATTAGGAACTATAAAATCACAGATCAATGTTTGTTGTAAATGATATTGTTAACGCGAGTGCGATTACTTCTCGATTTTTTTTGATTGGAAGTTTTTGTTAAGCTTTAAAATAGTAAAATATGGCTTTCACATTAGTAGTGTACATACATATATATTAACTAAGTAAAATTATTATAAACTTTCCACACACAATACATTGAAACCACTAAAAACTTCCACATTTTAATATTTGTCACTGTTTCGGATAACTATTTTGTTTCCATAATTTCTCCACAGTCGGCAACATTCAATGCCTAATTTTTAATTATTATACTAACTAAAGCTTGCTGTGGGCACAGCAATGTTCTGGTCCCTACATCGAAAATTTAATGCGATTTTTTTTTATTGCTGTTGGTGGCAGACGAACCTGATGGTGAGTGCTAGGTAACCACCGCTCATGGACATCTGCAATGCCTGGGGCATTACTCAGCTCTTGCCTAATTGGAGAGGAGTGCTCTTTCAAGTTTCTTGGCGTGCCTGTGCGCCGACTGCTGTGGTGTTAGCAAGGACTTTAATACTTTGGAAGATGTAGCAGCAGTCGGAGAGCAAAAAATTTGTGATAAAACTCGAGTCACACGTGTCCCTTGACGAACGTCAAGAAATTTTCATCACGTCAGTCCCACTAAATACCGACCACCGTGCTACTCTTTAAGACAGAGATTATGTCACTGAAATTGAAAATGAAAGCCCGTGCTACGCCTGCTGGTCGGTTAAGTCCTCAGTGATTTGTAATCATGGCATCAACAGAGCGTGTCAAAGGCGTGTGTGTTGATTTTATTTAATAAATTTGCTTTAGAAAACTGCAGTGAGGCAATTAGAGTAACTAAATATCATGTATTGTGACGTTTTTTAGGATCAACAAGTAGAGCAACAGGAGTTATAATCGGAGCATCAGGTTCAGGGAGAGTTGTGTCAGTGCCGGCTCCATTTGTTCCAGAGGATCTGGTTACACAGGCGCAGGTTGTGCTTCAAGGCAAAAGCCGAAGTCTTATCATAAGAGAACTACAGGTAATGCATTTTTATAACTATGAATTATGTATTTGATACTAGCCTGCTGAACCATTGCTTTGCAATACCACGAAAGTCAGAAAACCTCGCCTCCAAGATTTCTTAACCAAAGCTTCAACACAAAGTGATTAATGGTCTAGGAATGCATTTTGTATAATTATTATTAATACAATTATTATAATAATTGTATTTATAAGAATTATACAAAATAGTGTCCGACATGCATGTTTAAATTTATTTAACATACTCTTACGACGGTCGCGTAAACATATTCGTTTTCGCGCTCCGAGTAGAAGTTTTCGTGACTGACATCCTTAAAAGTACGCGAGTAGATTTCAGCAAAATTACAAGACTCCCTAGAAAGTTCCAGAATGGCTTCGAAGGTTTGAGAATGTTCCCGAACCTGCTGGAATGCTCTGGAACCTAATAGAAAAGTCTAGAAAAGTATTGACCTTCTTGAATTTAATGAACCTATGCGCAAAGGTTTGGAAGGCCACACTGCTCGATTTGAGTAATGTATAAAGACGTCCGTGTGACGCCAGAACACAGTTAACTCCCTGCGATCAAAGCGATAAGTATGAGTGACAATAAGAGCGATCTGCTGTGAAATTCAAAGTGTAGTGCATTCTAAGTTGTGTTATGTTCTGCGGAATCTGTCTCAGCTCATAATGAAAACTTCTTAAAATGACAGGTGGACGCATAATGCCCATTTCTTAAAATGATAACTTTTTATACTAATCTAATTGTAAAATGACAACTACCTTTAATGTCAACCTCTCACAATGAATGACAACCTTTTTATAAGTAATTTCTACTTAAACAATTAAATAGAAAAATAACATTACATAATTTTCGCGTCATCTTTAGATACCTGCCAATTTTGCATTTATCTTATGGTGCATCAACGCTGCACTACTTTTAAAATTGTATGATGTTGCATACACGTTTTGGTGCACATTTGGAGCATGATATGCTACATGATAACATTTTGTAAACTGATGTGATGACCATGTTTTTCTTTTAATTTAATCTTGAATACGAAGAGTTGTCATTATGAGAAGTTAACATTAAAAGAAGTTGTCATTTTACGAATTTGACATTGTAAGAAGTTGTCATTTTATGAAATGGACATTATGCGTCCGATTGTTGTTTTGAGAAGTTGTCACTATGAGCTGAATGAAACGGCGGATTCGGTTATGGCTGAGAATCACGTTTCGTTTACTACGGACACTATCATTAAACTCATAACTCAAAACTTGGTATTTTATTTAGCGTACAAATTTGGATGTCAACTTGGCCGTTAACAACCTGCTGTCCCGCGACGACGAGGAAGGCGAGGAGCCCGAAGGCGGCGAGGGCGGCGACGGCTACGTGCCCGAGGACCTCATCTCGCTGCTCGACGGCGGCTTTCACGCAGCGCAGCAGGACCACTCCGTCATCATAGACGCCGACGCAATGTTCTCCGAGGATATCTTCGGGTACGCGGCTATCAGAAGGTATACCTGTCAAGCTACGCTCCTCTGCCTATACTCCTTGATCCATAGTAGAACATGAATACACTCTGCAACCCAATATCAGGCACGCTGACAAGCTTTCGCAGTTTCGATTTCTTTTCTTTTCTGTAGTAGTAGCTGTTGTCTCTGTGATTCTACTATCGGGATGTAAAAAGGCCTAATGATTCGGTTTTTTATTTTAATTTAAAATTGTTGCGATTCGTGCGCCGAGTTACCTCAGTGCGTTTAGTGGTTGCGCATCATACCCTTTTGATGGACAATGTTGTAAACGGAGAATATCAACTGAACGTCAAAAGCCAAATACAACTTCGCAAAACAGAACAGTTACGCGAAATACCAACTATTCTCCAACTAGCCACTTTTTTTTTAAATACAAATGTTCAATACCTATTTATATTTAAAAGGAATTTGACTTCGTTTTAAATTAATTAATAATGACTTATGTATTATAAATTACGCGATTAACGTTTACACCACTCACTTTAATATGGCTGATATTTTAGTTGATATAAAATGTTACGAAGTAGGATTTGGTATAAAAAAAAACAGTTGAACGATTTTTTCTTGGCTGGCGACTGGCTCCTAATTATTTCCATCTATCTATACTTTAATATTATAAAGCTCAAGAATTTTTTTATTTGTTTGGTTGGACGCGCTAATCTCAGGAACTACTGATTAAAATTAAAAAAATATATTTTTGTGTTGTATAGTTCATTAATTGAGGAAGGCTGTAGGCTAAAGAAACCTTTTTTAAATATCCTACATATACTTAATCTCACTATCTCATACAAAATTAACTATTGCGTGTATATCGAGTCCATAGCCAATATTGCTGAACAAAAAGGCTAAGTTTAAGCGATACTTCGAAACTGTATAATTACTTCAACTTTATAAAGCACAAAACCGCCTATGAATGGAGTATTTACTGCCATCTTTAAGGCGGCCCATTTAAACATTAACTAGCTACACTGGACTTTGTTGAAGTAAGAGCATTTAGATTGATTTGAACTGTGAGTAACCAACTATAAGATCTATACTGTAATCATTTTGCCCTGAGACAAAATCTAAACAAACAAAGCTATTTAAAGTGAAACATCATATTAAATAAATTTATATTATTTTTAATACTTTTTTTGTAAATAAATAATTGTAAGATAAGCATTTTAACAATTTTCTTTATTTTACTTATAACAAAATAATTTAATGATTTCTCACGTAAGTTTATAAATATTTTACCAATTCCTGACCTTTTAAAAAGTCTTAAAAATAATGTGAATCTCAAAGTTTATACGCGAAACAATAGTGTCAAACAAAGATGAACAGCTATGACATTTATTCAACAATGCAAAACACATGTATAACAGTCAAATGTCAATGTAGCTTAAGTAAAAAATGGAAGATAAATTTATTGTTTTATTCCTACTGCCCATATTAATATTAGAAGTATGAAAGGAAATTTACATGTTTGATATGGTATATGGTATGATACACCATCATTTACGTAACAGTTTTGTAATAATAATGCTATTGCTACTTCTTTTTCTTATTACTTTCACAATTAAACAATACACTTTTTTTACACGCTCCAAAGTTAGGTAAAAAAACTTAGGCAACGTTTCATTGTTTACATTTTGTCTCACGCCATTCTGAATATAGTATAGAATACAGACGTAAAGTTGCTCGACTATCGTCATTCTTTCTTTTTCTTTTTTCTTTCTTTTTTAAAAACTTCGCCCCACACTAGGATTTTCTCCTGTGTCGTGGGTGCAGTTACAAACATAGAATATCACATGCACATACGCCCAGACCGGAACAAATTTCTGTAGGCCATACAAAACATTTGTCCCGTACGGGAATCGAACCCGCGACCCGTTGCGCAGTAAGTGATCACTCAACCTCTGCGCTAAACGTGTTGTCATATTCTACAGGATACACTTTGGGTTTCGGCCGCGCTGGTAGTGGTAGTCGCAGTGTGGACCTTAGCGTATTTCCCCCCGACAACAAAAAAGAAAAAAAGGATACACTTCTTTGGGTAGTGCGGAAACAACTTGTTCCTCCTGCCCCCTTCTATCACCGGGGAACCAGCGTAGACTGGCGTTGCACTCATTCGCTGTCAACGTTCCAACGATCCGTACAAAGCGCTTTGCGCGATCCTTTCTAATGCATACGGCGAAGGAGTGGAATGAGCTTTTTCGGCCTGCGTATTCCCTGTGCAATACATCTTAGGCCTCTTCAAGGCGAGGAAAGGTGAACAGCTACCTAATGAGTAAGCATGTACCATCTTAGACCGTATTGTTGTTCACATTAAGACTAGTTGTTCACATTATTATGGTGAAATGCTTACTCAAATTCTATAAAAAAACCTTTAAATATCGCATCGCAAGGCATTGGTTCACCCACATAATCGGGTATTCCACGTGTTTGGTATACTTGGCGAAGCAAAAATTGTATTTGATAGAAGCTAAAAATAGCGTTATGGTATTTCACGTTTCTGTCTTTTACATATCCATATTATTGTGGTATCCATTGTGGTATCCATATTATTGTTTCGTGAAAAGTTAGAAACTTTTGAGTTGTTATTATTTATTTGTTTATAATATTGTTTGTTGAAAGGAGTCATACATTAGAATACTGAGCTTCCATTTTTGTCTGCGTCACTTAGTTGCTTATGTAGGAGGTAATCCGGTTTCACGAAAAAAGGTCTTTTTGCTCCCGATACGATGAAAGAGTAATGATTAACAATATTATGTAGTCGCAGTGGAGGCGGCGGGGGCAGTAGCGGCGGTCGAGGTGGCGCGAGTCGCGAAAGCAGCAGCTCCAATCAAGAGCGCCCATCCGAATTTAGTAGATGGCGTGAGCGGCAATACTTCGGTCCTCGTAGGTGGTTGGAATCTGCTCTCCGCGATACGTCTTGGGACAAAGATGGCGGTAATAACAGCTTTCACCAACATCTACAGTTGGTATTTGTAGACAAGTTTTTACATATTGATTATTTTCGACAGCTGAAAGCAAGAAAAAAGACTCTGCTATGGCGGCATCACCACTTTGGGTGTCTGAGGAGTTAGAGTATTGGGACAGCAACATACGTTTCACCCACATAGCGGCTACATATTCCGAATTGGTGGCGATCTCCACGCAAGGACAACTGCATCAGTGGCGTTGGACTGATGCTCATGCTTATCAGCGAACAGACGTAATTTTAAAATTAATGTAGCAGTCATTTTGTTCTTAAATTATAAAGATTTATTTATTAACATTCATATAATTTTGCAGACATCAGGTGGCAGTCACACCTATCATCCACGTGCCAACTGGCTCGGGCTTACGCTTGGCGAGCGTATTGTAAACATTAGTGCTGCAGGCATTCGCGTGTCAGTGCTCACTGACGCTGGAAGGGTGGCTACATTCCTTGACGAGTCTATTGGTATATCTATATCCCTATTATCCATTTTTTTGTATCTATTTCGATCTAATACATTATGTCAAATATTTTAGCACACGCACCGGGGGCTTCACGCTTGGAGCACCAACTACAGACATTCTCTGAATTTGGATCTGACAAGCCAGTGTCGTTGCATGTCTGCTCTCTCTACACAGTGGCACGTCTTGACTCTGGAGCTCTTTATTGGTGGTTAGTATAAAAAGGTTTCATACACATCTTTTCAATCTCTATTGAATATTTACGACAAGCAATCAGGTTCACATGGTACTGTGCCATTTCAACAGCAAAAACGTGTCAATACCAAGCATCTCCCTCAGTTATAATATCAAGCACTACCAAAAGCACGTTATGTTTACGTTAATTGTGTAAAGTTCTATATCTTCCCCCATTGTCGCCCATGTTGTAGTTGGTGGTGTTAACAAAAGTACTGTTCCACAGGGGAGTACTTCCGTTAGGCCAGCGCGCGCGGCTATGGGAGAAGCACCGCGCTCGCTCGCGCAAACAGCAGCGTGGCCACTCGTCCGCCGCGCCGCAGGATCTGCAGGCCGGACAGAACGTCACCATGAAGAACGCGCCCATGTACCAGCCTGGTGCTATCGGTACGTACAGGTTCAGTCGGACAGCGGGCGGGGCGGGACGGCGACGAGGCGTCGGCGCGATATAAGCAGTTGTAATGTATTAGTTATTATGAAAGACGTCACACAGCGCCGTCCCAACCGGCGTGTCACGTCCCGCCGACGCCCCGCCCGGCGTGCTTACAACAGGAGCTCGGCGAACAGGCGTGAGCGTGGCGGCGGCGGCGGCTATGAGTTTTCGCTTTCGTGTTCACACTGAAGGCGGGGCGTCGGCGTCTACGCCCCGCCGGCTATATGACGTCCACGCCACGTCGCCGCTCCGCCGAAGCGCCGTCGCCGTCCCGCCCCGCCCGCTGTCTGACTGCACGTACTTCATGCAGCGCTCCGATATACCAGCCCGGCACTGTGGGAACGTATCTCACGGAACGTGTCTAGTCTGGTAGTGTCCGCATAATATACCTCACAGAATTCGCCTTTGTACAAGCCCAGCATCAGACTTTGTAACTGACTATAGGCGCTCAGCACTGTCGGTATAAAATACCTCGTAGAACGCTCCTAAGTAGAGTCCGCGCCAAACTTTTAGTCCGCTCTGAAGTTGTCTCACGCCTCTTTCTCACGCACATAAAATATACTAAGTTTATTATTATCGTGCTAAAACTTTTTAAGTTATGTGACATTCATCTTTCACTTATAACTTATGAAGGCAGACAATATAATTTAATTTAATTATACCTATACAACAATGCAATCCGAATCGTGCTGTGTTCAGAGCGGACTAGAAGTTTGGCGCAATCGTTACCAGCCCGGCGTTGACCTGTAGGCCTGAACCATTTCCAATTGATTGACATTGAGATTGTGATTTTTTGTACGCTCGATTTTCCACATTGGCACAAAATTGGAACCGTGCTGTGGTGATTTTGAGTGAACCAAACTCGGTGCTATCTAATTTTTCTCAAAATACGGATCCACTTTATCGTTAGTGTTAAACGTACGCAAAATCACAATCTCAATGCCGATCGATTGGATTTGGTTCAAGAGTAAGCCTACTGGTGCTGTGGTCAGTGTGGAATGCGTCATGTCCTGTGCTATCGTTACGTACTTCATGGATCACGCTTATGTGCCAGTTTGGCGCTGTTGGCGTACTTAGTACGTAGAGCACCGCACAAGCAGCTGCTTGGTCACGGAGCGTCGCCATGAAGAATAAAGGATTTTAGGTCTTTATCCATTAATAAATCGAGTCTGTGATATGGTGTAAAAAGGTGTGAAAATGAGCATTGCTAAGATGCGTAGTGGACTTCTTTCCTATAAGAGAGCGTGGTGCGGTGGGATTGTCCGCCCCACCCATTCATCCGTTGTTCATTCATTCATAATTTCAAGGCGCCATATCTCACCCTTCAAACCGGAACACAGTAATGCAAGCACTGCTGTAGAGTTGTTTTTCTCATCGGTTAATTTCTTTCTCACTCACCACATTGTTAACAGAAGAACTTTGTTTTTATTAATTTCCAAATTTATTTCAATAAAAATATATTGCAGGGTTTAATATGTCTACGGGGGTGCCTAAGGTAGGCATTCTTCAGAATGCGGCGTGGAATCTCTCTGATATGTGCCGTTTTAAATTGCTGCCTCCGCCACAGCCGGAGCGTTCTATTTCTGAAAAGGACAAACGTGATCTGCAGGTATGTTTTAAAAATATTTTATATAAAAATATAAATAAATAGTCTGAAAAGGTAAAGTAATTAAAGTCTGCGCTTTCATTTGGGTAATGCAGAATCAGTCTCCGTTGACGGTGTCGTCTGTAAAGGCGTCGTCGTCCGGCGGCAGCTGCAAAGAAAGTAGCAAGGACAGCAACAAGGACATGGCCGACCGTCTCGACATGCCGCCGCCACCTAGTCCCGCTTCGTCCACCTGTAGCGATACTAGCACCTCGCACAGTGAGTAGTACATAGAACCCGTAATCAGCTGCGAACACAGTTACATGTATTCCTGTAGCTTAATACCAATGAACCGTGTGTGTCACGTGCTAAGGTAACAAAATGCCGTTTTTTATTGAAAAATTCAAACATTTCACATAATTATTCCTAATTAAAAATAGTGACTATCAGATATAATGATTTCGACTGAGACTTGAAAGAAATATGTTTAAAATATTTATGCTTAATTATCCTTATTTTCTTGCAATCGAGTGAAAAGCAGAATGTAAATCTTGACCATAAAATCCATTTTACCCTCGATGTGACTATCCACTGCTACGGCTACATGAATGTCTCAGGTAAAATAGCCCATTTTATGCTCTCGTTGTGCAATCTACTATATTTATACAAAGTAACTATTTACCCACATTGTCAATATGTATTTCTGTCATATCATGGGAAGTACATTTACGACTTTGCGGTAATACTTTGGGGCTTTGCATGCAATAAATGCAACGCAATTTTAAATCTAAAAACGCATATTGACCAATACGCATAATGACTAATACGCCTAATGCTTAAAAGCACAAAGTGTCTATTTACTTTGTGGTAAAATCGTCACTAACTCCAGACACCACACAAACAATAGGCTAGATGACTAAAAAATTTTTTTTGCTTTAATAGAAGCTCATGCATATAGTAAACAGAAAGAAAAAATCGGTTTTCGAATAACTATAAAAACAACCAAGATATAAGGCATTAAAGATTTTTCTCCATCTCTTTCTTTCGGCAATTTACAAGGAGTTTATATGGCCGTACTCAACAGTGACGTCACGGTTGATGTCGGATCTCTCTGTCTAATCGCCTTCAAATTGACAACTTAAAATGCTTGTATCTAATGTATTTCTAAGCCGATTTCAATTCTAATTTCACAGGACTGCATCTTTTTCCACGGTATTTTCATATTGACGAGACGTAAAAATTAGAATTCAGTCATCATCCCAATTCGATTGGAGGCTGGAATTATCGTTTAAATACGAGACTGCCACGTAAACCAACATTATATAATTTGTTTGGAGATAAAAAAAAATAGTCTAGACTCTATTTTTCAATCTCCGTATGGAATCAAAATATATTAAGGCGAGGAATTTCCACGTGCAAGTCCATATGTTCCGCGCTTCACACCGTTCATTTGTACATGACGTTAGCGCGGACGCGGTCACTGAACAGGCGCCAACATCATGTGCCGCACAGTAAAAATATAATAGTACAACAAGGACGTTTTATATCGTATGCAATATACTTTTTGCTAGGTTACAAATAAGTATTGATTTATAAACTGAGGTAAGTACCTACAGTAATACAACCAATAAAGATATAGCTTTATGACTTCATTGCTATTTTTTATTGTATCTTTACTTGTATGTAAATATGGACACTTTTTAATTGTTACATTACATAGTATTTTTATTTGACAAACAACCACGTGATTTTTTTAATAACTTAAAAAATAACAAAGTTTAAAAAGCTTTTATTTGCTAGTGACGTCATTGTACTCGTCCACCATTATAATACCGATACAAACATATATTTTATAAGAAAGAGACGTAAAGCAATTATCAATAATTAGACTTTTTCAAGATTCATCATAATTAGACCGTTTCTTCACAATTTCAAAGGTTTTAAATGTTTCTATGATGTGTTATTAATAAAATGTAAATTCAAATTTTATGCATATTTCTTTTGTGCAGTATAGAATGCATCACTAGAATACAAGAAATGCTCGATTAGCTAGAAGGTGTATTTAAAACAAAAGCTAAGAATATGACTGACGCGGCGGCATATAATATAAAGCTCTGTAAAATTTTTTTGTTTGACTTCGATGGCTATTCGGTTTGATTTAGAAATAGTAGATTGTTACACCGAGCGCTAAGTGACTTATTAATGCCCGCGGATGTTTGGTGCACGAGCACTTGCTCGAGGGCACTAATAACCCGAGGGCATTAATAGCTCACTTACGAGGTGTGTAATCTGCTTTTCCTTCAACTTATTAAAAAATAATAAAAAACTGAAGTTGACTGTAGAAAAACTTATTTATTTATGACAAAAAAATGCAAATTGTTCTTATTAAGAAACCAAACCTTATCTTGACGGTGGTGACGGAAGTGGAAAATCCACAAAAAAAAAACTCACTGTCATGTACACCACAAAACCCTTATTTCTTGCCGTCAACATGAATGTGCACCAAAAAACACCACTTTCACTGCACAATATTCAATCGAATACAATTTTTAATTTATTAAAATAAAAGCTAATCTTCGCCATTAAAGCCAATTGCCTCTCTTTTTTAAATAAAATTGGCTTTGTAGGGTCCTATCTAACTTGTTTTGCGCATGTGTATTTTTTGTGACATGTTATACAACCACTCAAATCTCTTTGGAAAAATGCCTACATTGTGTATGAATTGTATGAATATGAATTGTAATTTCTTTTTAAATTAGAAAAACAAACAACAGGGCAATTATGTTGAACGGGTCATTAATGAAATTTCATACAATACTACTGCCGTTTTCCAGGGTAGTAATGTATTACTTAGTGTTGCCTTTTCCGATGATTAGAGTAAAATTAATGAGTAGTTTGAAGAAAAATATTTTAATAGATATATGTAGGTATTTTAATACAGTACTGAATAAATAAGTACTATAACTTATTTCGATTTGATTTGTTAACCGACTTCACTGACTTCACGAAGTTATGAGGTAACACATACCTCATAGCTTCGTCATTTATTAACTGATTTTCAAAATTCTTTTTGTATTCAGAAAAGTATATCCCCGAAGTGGTTCCATGCCATCAAGTCAGGATCTAGTATTAGAATCCCAAGAAAATCGAGAGAATAGGCACGTCCAACGTCTTTCCTGTTTTTTTTCTGAAGCTATTCAGGTATTTCCACTATGCTGAGCTTACGATGGATCCTTAACTTTAAGGAGTTAGGGAGTTAGACTTTAGATATAAAAGGTACGTATTGACTCTCAGTTAGGTATATTCTTTCAAGTTGACTTAGAGAGCTATTATTAATTTCACGAAAAAAATAAAAATATTTTTTTTACAAAAATACCGACACCACTTCCAAACAAAAACTACTTCAAAATAAAAATGTAATGTTGTGTGTTTTATTTTATTGCTACTAAGTTAGCAAACAAGCAAACTGCCCACCTGATGGTAAGTGGTAACAGTCACCTATAATACATGTAGTTCCTGTGCGATTCGCAGTAAAACTGCAAGCCCCACAAGAACCACAGTGTACGTTGCCAACTTGTGACATCAGATGTAAAGTCACGGTACCCAGTAATTTCAGTGCCATATCTTACCCTTCACACCGGAACACAGCAATGCAAGCACTGCTGATTTGCGGCAGAAATAGGTAAGACGGAGGTATTTTTATCCTTGCCTTAGCAAGCATCAAAAACGATAGTATTTTTGTTTTTAATTATATCCCAATTTTTGTGACAGGTATCTCTGGTAGGTATGTCATCCATCATATTATTATTAGATGAATTCGAAACAAGCTCAAACCTGTTTTTGATGTGCTACCATCATCAACGCTGGTCAAGTGCGGGTTGGTCGACTTCACACACAACCTAAGAATTTCTTTACACGTGTGTGCAGCGGTCGGCGCGCCGGCGCGCTACTTAGTGGTAGGTATTTATAACGCTGCATTGCGTGAGTGACAGGGGCGTGCATGTACTAAACAAGATTATCAAGAAGAAAGCCACAAATCGCTATGAATATCAGGCAACCGTATTAGTCTCTAAGCAAACTGGTTTTAAAATATTAATTAATATTCTACCACCTTAGGCCTGTAAGAAAACTTGGGAAGTACTACACAGCTAGCGTTCTTTACCATGATGACTTTACATTTGACGACACGGTTAGCGCACAGAGTTCGAGTGATCGCCTACTACGCAACTGGTCGCGGGTTCGATTCCCAAATATTTTTAACCGACTTCAAAAAAGGATGAGGTTATCAATTCGGTTGTATTTTTTATGTTTGTTACCTCATAACTCCGTCATTTTTAAACCGATGTCCAAAATTATTTTTGTATTCGATAGAGTATAGAGCAAGGGTGGTCTCATGGTCACCAAAGTCAGGATCTGATGATGGGATCCCATAGAAAATCGAGGAAAGCACTAAAAACACACTTCTTTCACTAAAAAGATTTCATTCACTGAAAAGTTAAAAATAAAAAATAAAAAGGTCTGGGCGTATGTGCATGTGATATGTAATATATTCTATGTTCGTAACTTTGATGACACGGTTAGCGCAGAGGTCGAAGGATCGCCTACTGCGCAACGGGTCGCGGGTTCGATTCCCGTACGGGACAAATATTTTGTATGGCCTACAGATTTTTTTTCCGGTCTGGGCGTATGTACATGTGATATTCTATGTTCGTAACTGCACCCACAACACAGGAGAAAATCTTAGTGTGGGGCGACGTTTTCAAAAAGAAAAAAACTGCACCTACGACACAGTTGAAAATCCTAGTGTGGGCCGACGTATTTATATAAAAACACTTTCATTACTGAGTGACTGACAGATTACGCACAGCCGTAATTAAAAGGCACAAAAAGCGGAAATTTGACATGTATGTTGGAAATTCGCCATCTAAGGGGGTAAAACTAAAAAATAATAGTTTGTATGGAACCTCTATGACATTTATGCGGGCGAAGCAGCGGGCAAAAGCAAATATTTTATAAAGTTTCACAAAATTCCGCTGATCAGATATTTTCTTTTAATACAATGAAGTGATCTTTACATAAATCGAACGGAAATTTATGTTAATTATTTTTTACTTTTTTATAATCAACTCACGCTTAACCATAAATGTTACGAAATTTAAAAGATTCCTAAAATACTATTTTACTGTTCATAATCATATATTTAATACATAGGCTCGAATAAAACTCTATTATTTAGCTACATGTATAATGTGCTGTTGATTCTACCTTCTAAAGCTTTGATGCAAGGCGTTGTGAATAAAGGGGGTAACATTAAGTATTTAAAGGAATTCAGCAATAAAGTTTTATAGGAAACATTATTTTGAACCTATAAATCGTTGCATATTTACTTGAAGAAATTATCATACTGGTTTATTAACACTGCACTGTGCTATATGGCCGCGGCAATAAAATATAAACATTTGGGAAATAAATATTTACCACTTTTCTTTCAGCATTTTTTGTATGCATTTGATTTAACATTTCGTCTTTGACTTCTTTTATTAGCGATTTTTACACATAAAATAACTTATAGAAAAAAAGAACGAAAAACATATTTTTTCACACATAAAATAATTTAGGAAGAAGGATTAAAATAGTTTTCTCCTTTATAATACCTTTTTTTTTTATGTAAGGCCCGGCAAATGACCTCCTTCCGCCTGATGTTAAGCGGTGAAAGAGGCCCAAATGAGTTGACAGATAGAGTAGGGACGACATCCACTATCCTACCTGCCCGCCCCTTGCCGGCCTAAAAGATGCTTTTTCACACCTCTTTTGAAGGAACCCATGTTGTAGGATGAAGGAAACACGTGCGCAGGTAGAGAATTCCAAGTGTGGGATGAACGACAGAAGAAGGAATCTTGGAATTTCTTGGTACGGTGTGAAAAGGAAGATACAGTGTAAGGATGACTCCGAAGGCCCTTACGCGTGTTTCTGTTAAGGAATGGAGAGGGAGGGGTAAGGTTAAAGAGCTCCTCAGAGCATTCCCCATGGAACATTCGGTAAAAGGCGCCAAGAGAGGCGATGTCACGACGAAGTTGTAGAGGCTCGAGGGTGTTAGTTGCCTCTCCATCGCCAATTATTCGAATAGCGCGACGCTGCAATCTGTCCAGAGCATCGAGGAGGTACTGAGCGGAGCCGTCCCAAAGGTGCGAGCAATATTCCACGCAAGACCCAACCTGAGTTTTATACAACAGGCATAGTTGATCCGGCGCAAAATACCTACGCACCTTGTTTAGGACACCGAGTTTCCGTGAGGCAGCAGTTATAACGGATTCGATGTAGTCTCTGGGGTTCAGATCGCAGCGAATGTTCATTCCGAGCAAGGTGATGTTACTCTGTGTGTGAAGGGTTGTGCCCTGAAGAGAAGGAGGTGGGAGGAAAGGTAACCTTTTCGCCGAGAACGCGCACACCTGTGTTTTCTTAGCATTGAACTCGACAAGATTGTTGGAACCCCATTCGGAGATGAGGTCCAGCGTCTTGTTGAGCTCAATGATAAGATTCTGCCTCTCCCTATCAATATTGCCACGAGCAGCCCCTGAGCTTCCGTGATATCCCCCATGCACTGTACTGTCGTCTGCATAGCAATGTATACTTCCCAAGGAAAGCATGTCATTGATATGCAGAAGAAACAATGTTGGGGATAGAACGGAGCCTTGTGGAACACCAGCATTCACTGCCACGAACCGCGAAGCGCAGCCGTCAACGACAACGCGAATTCTACGCTCGTGGAGGAAGCTGGCAATCCACGTACAGAACTGAGCGGGCAATCCGTATGCCGGAAGCTTGGAAAGGAGAGCCTTGTGCCAGACTCTATCAAAAGCTTTGGCGATGTCGAGACTAATAGCCACAGACTCGCCGCGCTTATCGATAGATTCACCCCATTTGTGCAAAAGGAACGCTAGAAGGTCACCTGTTGACCGTTTAGGACGAAACCCATACTGACGGTCCATTTACGGAATACCTAATCCATTATTTACACTATTCACCATATTACTACACTAATCTATAATAATAATGAAAGTTAACAAAATAAACGCAAACTGCAAAATTAAAATTCGATCGTAAAGAAACACGTAATATATTTTTTTGCGCCCGCGACACGAAGCGACATGACCATACCCTGAGACGACTTGGCGAGTACTGTCTTATATGGAGCGCGATTGCAACCAAGCGAAATTATAGAATTTTCGTCATTTTCCTAAATATTTTATATGACATCAAAAAATCTGTCTTCACAGTTCACTAGATAATAACGAACTACATGTTTTGGTATGTTTGGATTTTTTTTCTATCGAGTGAAATGGAGTAAATCGTGTTTCTGCTTTCACAGTTCACTAGATTATATCTTCAAGTTTAAGGTGTGTGAATTTCAGAATTGTGGGTTCTAATATTATCCAGATCTAGACGTTCTAAGATCGGCAAATTTGGGAAATCCTCGCCTTAAAGAATTAATGTAGTTTTGAAAGATATAATAGAAAGAAGAAAAAATAAATTAGGTAAATATTACATTAAATATTTAACACAGTTGAAAAAAAAATACTGCAATCTGTTTTTTACCCAAAATCATATTTAAGAAATTATTATTAGATTAGAAACCTTGTAATAATTTATTTTATAAGGCCAAAGTTATATTAAGCTTAAAAATATGATTAAAACAGATAAAGACAATTTAATATGCACCTTTCTTTTAATCCATACCTTGCAAAAGAAAAGACATGATAAGAGAAACTTTCCAACTTATTCTAAATAACCTTTAGTCCCTTTCGTAGCCTTTGGTAGCTAGCTTCGAAGTGGGAATAATGACTTCCCATCTCGTTGCCAGTTATGAAATGGGAACGATTTTCCCATTTCGTAGCCAGCTTCGAATTATTTTTCCCATTTTGAATGCTAGCTACCAAATCTGACTACGAAGTGGAACTTAAGGCTAAATTAGATTATATGTATGTGTCGATTGTGCGAGTAGTCATTTTGTGTAATAAGGCTAAATTCGTATTTGTGTCATTATGCGTATGTGTCGTTGTAGGTACTAGGAGTAAATCGGTGTTTTTAAAATTGTGTCATTATACGTATATGTCGTTGTGCGTCGGGAGCGTAAGTTTCGCTTGCGGGAGTGTTCCGGCGTCTGACCTGGAGTCAGCCATTGCGTTAACAGTTATTATAAAAATATATATTTATTCAAATATGTCTTGGTAAAAAGCTCTTGGCGGTTTTTCTCAGGTTGGATAAGCCCTTTTTGGCCTAAGTAGTTATGGTATTTGTGTGTAATAATAACATTAGTGATCGATACTTATGCCTTATGAAAATGTTAATAATAATAATGTTTATACAGAACGAGCGAAACGCGTCACTGTTCGTGGTGAAGAGGGATCTTCCAATGATGGCTCCAAACGGGATGAAGAGGAATGGCCCCTCAAGGAAGTCGTATTCCTCGAGGACGTAAAGAGTGTACCGCTCGGGCGCGTCCTTAAAGTAGATGGCGCGTATGCAGCCGTGAGATTTCCTACCGCGGGCAAGGACAATAAAGAGGTTGGGCCCACAAACCCTGACGAGCTGACCGCGTTCCTACAAGATTGCAGGCTCGTGAAGAAGGATGATCTGGTGGCAGTGAAATGGGGTGCTGGCGGGCCCGCAGGACCTAGAGGTCCAGACTGCCTTCAGCGATCACCCAGAAAAATTGCCCTACCAGCAGAAGTACAAGTCATCACAATTGCTGTAAGTTTTTTCAGATTGGTTTTAGAAACATTTCTTTTTGGAGACAGCTAACAAATAGTATCTTTTTTTCTTTTGGTCTTTTTTTATATTTGAAACAGTACATTAAATTTCTTGTGTTAAATACCATTTTTATTTGCAATTCGTTTGGATCCTTTGGTTTTGGAATTGCAAAAAATTTTAAGACACAAACATTTAATAAACTTAGGTAACCGCTCGGTTATTTTTGTGTTAAGGTGGATAGTAGAGGAGTCCACGCGGTAGTGCGTCGACCGGGGGGTGCGTTAGCTTACGCAGTGTACGCAGTAGGTACCACTCGGGCGCTCACTGACAGCGTCTTCCCGACCGACCACAGTGCCCTGCTAGGCTACTCCAACGGACAGGCGATCCAATTGGCGACCGCTGCTGAGGTAAGTCAACCAGTATACGTGTTGATGCGTAAGGAAACGCAGTTGGTGTGTGTCTGTTTTTTGTTATCAATGCAACATTGACGGCATATCTGTATTTATGAAAGGGTTTTGTGACTGACTGACGTGAGGTATTAACGTTGAGCCCAAACTACTGAAGCTAGATGCATGAAATTCGGTACAGGGGTTGGATTATTTACTAAGGAAGGATTTTTCAAAATTTTCACAAGAAGCTGAGAAATCCCCACCCAAAAAATAAGGACAAAACCATGAAGGCATTGAAGTAAAAAAACATGGCGGGCGTAAAATTCCCCTGTCAAATCTGTTACATACTTCTGAGACATACTTGGATTAATGTCACGTGTCATATCAATCGAAAATTCCTGAGAAAATCCATTTTTTTAATATATTTGCAGTGGTAAGGTAAATCAATAGAATCAAGTCCATACAACCAATTTGTTTACTCATGTCATTTTTTTTCTTATTTGTTGAAAGTTCTTATTTTTTTGCAATGAAATACTGTTGATTATCATAATAATATGTAATTTCCACGAAATCTGTAAAAATCTAAATCGAATGTCGATACTATTTTTAACAGTGATTAAGGTCTACTTGGTTTGATAAAGAAAAATCAATAAAGTTGAAATTTCATTCAGGTTACATAAGTCCTCGTCAGGCTTGGCTTTATTTGATGAAATCATTATTGGCTATCAGATTTTTTTGGTTAGCAGGACGCACTGCGTCCAGCAAAAGTTGCCGTAGGTTTTTTTAAATAGCAGTTCCCCGACACAGTGTATTAAATAAAACTAAGAATTATTTCCTACTTTTCAATGGGCAGTATGTGTATGCTGTTTATAAATTTAGCTAAACCATCCATTTTTCTAGCGTATCTGGAGTAATTTTCAATTCTCTCTTTTTTGGTGATTCGTTGTCGTACAAACTAAACGCGTACGAAGTCGTAGGCAGAGACTAGTTTAGAGGCTATACTTATGATTCGAAAATGGAATATTTCGCACAGGCATCTTTCTGCGCGGTCGTGACTTACTTTTACGAGCTCCTCTCTATCATTACTTTTATTTGCTGTTACTTGTTATAATCCGACATCCGCGCGAACGAAGTCGCGTGCGCAGTGCTAGTGAAATAGGTAGATAATAGTACATTACTGCCGCGGTCTATAATGACTACTTTGCTGGTCACGCTGATGATGGCCGACAGCGCAGCTCCAGGCCGACACAGCGCGGTCAGCGTGCAGCACTTGATAGACGAGCTGAGATAAACCTTTACAGTGAGGACAGCAAGGGCTGCAATGATGGCCAAGCTGGAAGGCCTAGAGCGTAGCTAGGCTAGCTCGAGGCAATCATAGCGTGACCAGCGAAGCAGTCATTGTGGGCCAAGGCTTGTATAGTGCTTTACTCAAAAATGCAAGTACCTAATCTAAATAAAACCAGCAAGTTATTCAAATAAAAAATATATTAATTAACTAGAAGCAAAACTTTGCCGGCCGCTCCTTGAAACAGAACGGCACGGTCGACTTTGCTCAAACAAGGTTGTCAAAATAATTACCACATTACATGCATTTTTGAGTAAAATAATAATCGCGCAACAGGGCAGCGAGCCGGTGGTGATAATGGTGGACGGCAACGGCGCGCTGTACCCGGTGGCGCGCGACTGCGTCGGCATGGTGCGCGAGCCGCCGCCGCTCAACCTGCCGCCGGCGCGCGCGCTCGCCGCGCACGCGCTGCCGCTGCACCCGCACTCGGCCGCGCACGCCGCGCTCAAGTCGCAGGTCAATTGTTTTCTTTTTTTTCACTTCTCGTGCTCGCAAAGTTCGCCTTCAATACATCACATTATTTTAACAACAGCGTAAGGCTTGTTGTATGTACCTCCTTTTAGGAAGAGTTTTAAAACTCCAAATATTTAAATTTGATTTTGAACCGCATATAAGCAAAGGCCAAAGTTTAATCGTTGCTGCATTTTAATATTTAAAATGGAAAACAAACTAAAAGGAAGTATTAATTAGGATCAGAAAAAAATGTAATTATGCTTTACCAGGTTATTTTTTCATCAGGAGCCGAATTTTGTATGCTTGTTTAGACAAGCAAAATGAACTTTTAGTATGGGACCAAACACGAAATCGCGAAAAAAATCTGCTGTTTATGGAACAACTGATTTTTTTTCGCGATTTGGCTCCTGCACACAAAATTTGGCTCCTGCTGAAAAAATAACCCAGTATGTGTTAATTTGGGTCTGCTACAGGTATCTGCATACTGAGTGTTCAGTTGTTTTACGTGCATAAAAAACATCAATAGAATAGAAAAACAAATGGCGGTATGTAGTCAAATCGCGCGTGCTAATTAAACTTGTACTTTTTTCTCCGAATTAAATTATAATTGTATGATTGTTTATGTTTGATGTACACTCGTGTCAGATTTAGGTTAGTTTTTACTAATTTAACTTAATGACATGATAAATCAGATTTCCAGTTTTTTTTGTTCTGTGAAAATGCATCAATCCACAGAAACTTATTATTTAATTAATACTTTAAAAAAAGCATTGAATTCACTTAGTTGAAGGATAGTCATCCGAATAGCAAAAACTTCAGTCTTGTAAAGCAAGTAATTCTTATGAAAAGAGGTGAAAAAACTCCGTAACATTAGAAATTACTTATTGAAATCCAACACTGTACATGGATAGTGGAAAGATTAGCTGTAGGTACTACCTCCCTAATTGTCTCTATGTCCCTATCGTCCCTATCACCTAATGTGTATACTTACAGCCCTAATCTAACCTTATGTATTTTCGATTGGGCAATGTTGAACCACGTTCTAACAAACACTAATAGTTTTTTTGACTATTTCAGGTTGCATTGATTATAGTCGTGCCAGAACCGCAACTGATGATGCCGAGAGTTTTACGCTGCGACTTGGAAGGTGTACGCCAATTGCTTCATCAACTGGAAACTGACACAAATAGTGAGCTCTGACATTGATTAAGTATTAAAGGACATTGCTCTGCGTCCATACATTGTTCGCCCCAACACCAACAGCAGTGAAAAAATGCTTTTCATATAATTAGCGATTAGTAAATACTGTACATCCACATCAATTACTACGGACAAGCTTTGAAATCGAATTAAATATGAAAATGAATCAGATTTTGAGGTTAGTTGAGGTAACAATTTAATTCGTTAGAGTAATACACATAGTCCATACCTATACAATTATTAAAATAATAATTATTGCAATCAATCTAAGCACGTTATTATCAGGGCTTGAAACCGGTTCGACATAAACCGGTATTATAAGGGTTAAACCGGTTTTATAATATAGTTCCGTTCCGGAGTGGAACCAAATAGGAGCGATACTTGGAACCTAAATAAACCGGTTTATAGTAAGATCGGTCGCGACTTGTTGTAACTCATTGAAGTACCCACTGTGTGCGTCGCTCGCAAACGCAGTTGCAGTAAGAAGAGTATGGTTGATCATTGCGCACGTTCCATGAACATGGGTCGAAAACGTAAACATTACGAACTTCAGTTCGTTTCCCTGAACGAAAAATATAACCGGTTAGTAGAAAATACCCATATTTTTAAAAACCGGTTCAAAAACCGGTTTAGAGGAACGTAACCTTTATCAAAAAGTTCCATAGGTAAATTCGTCGAACCGGTTCAAAAAAAATACCGGTTTCCAAGCCCTGGTTATTATAGCCACGTTGTAAAGAACAAGAAATCGCGAAATTATAAAGAAAGTCAAAAACACGACGAACTAACAAGCAACAGGGCGTGAGTAGTCAATTGACGAATGTTTTAATTCAATTTACGTTGTAAGTTATGAAAAACTTAATTTATACAAATAAATAAATGTACATACCTACATAAAATCGACTCAATTCTATTCAGTCGAGCAAAGGTAACAATAACCATTTCTATATTTTACTTCATTTGGTTTTGTTTCTAAAAGTACTTTAATATATTTTTGATTTGTCCGTCGAATACAAATATTTGTTATGAGTGTTATAAAATATGCATATAATTATAACGTAAATCAAATCTTTGTTGGTCATGGGGCGATTTTCGACATTGTCCTTTACACGTAAAAAGTTGTTATAATCAGCTTATAGTTCTAGTGTATAATATTCATTGTTATTGACTTAATTTTGTATTATTGTTACAGAGCAGCAAATCTTATCAATACTTCAAGAGCGTTGCGATGGCAACAGGAATATACTTCACGCCTGTGTCCACATGTGTGCGCCAACATCTAACAAGGAACCTGATATAGGTGAGTTATTAAAAAAATAAATACTAGTGATGCAATGAATACTACTCTAAAGAATACGAACACGAATATCAAAATTGCTATTCGGCAAATACGAATAATTCAGCGAGGTAATATATGGAGTACTAGCTTCTGCCCGCGACTTCGTCTGCGTGGACTTCAGAATTGGGTCTAAAGCTTCGCTCGTTAACAATTTTTAATCTTCCGACGGGAACTATTACTACATGCCCTTTTCCATAGCTTAGGTGACATGCATACCAAATTTCAAAGCTGTTTGCCCGCGGCTTAGCTCGTAAACAATTTTCAATTTTTCCTGGGGAATTACTTCAGGAATCGGGATAAAAGGTAGCCTATGTTCTTTTCCATGTCAAAGGCTACATGCATGCCAAATTTCATCCAAATCCGTTCAGCCGTTGTTGCGTGATTGAGTAACAAACATCCAAACATCCACACTTTCCCATTTATAATATTAGTAGGATATTATTATTGATTACCTTGCTGAATTATTCGTACTAATCATTTTTACTTAGAGATTTTTTTTTTTTTATGAATGCTGGATAAGCGTTTGGCCTCCATCTCACCTGATGGAAAGTGATGATGAGGCCGAAGATGGGACACGCCTAGCCAGAAGGTGCCTATTCACTCTCATCTTGAATAACTCCAAGTTATATTGCTCAGGGAACAAATCCGCGGGCAAAGAGTTCCACTCCCTTGCCGTTCGCCATATGAATGAGGAAGCGCATCGCTTCGTGCGTTTAATTGGAATATCAATGACAAAAGGGTGGAACCCCAGCCGCCGTCTGGTTCCCCTGAGATGGAAAGGAGAAGCCGGAATTATTTCATGTAATTCCAAAGCACACTCTCCGTGATATATCCTATAAAATACCGATAGACATGCCACCTTACAACGATGTTCGAGGCTCTGAAGCTTGGCCCCCGTTAATTTGGTGTCACCAATGAGGGTCTTAGCACGCTTATCAATAGAATCAAGGGCCGCTAGTTGATATTTGGCAGACCCATCCCACAAGTGGCAGCAGTACTCCATACAAGATCGAACTTGTGCTTGATATAGTTGGAGCAACTGTTCCGGTGTGAAGTACCGCCTGACCTTGGAGAGAATGCCGAGCTTCATAGCCGCAGTTTTGGCAACGGTTTCTATGTAACTACCAAAGTTGAGATTGTTAGTTACTTGCATACCAAGTAGGTGGAGATGATCAGTTACCGGTATGGATATACCACGGAAAGTCGGAGTCAGATAGAAAGGACTCCGTTTAGTGGAGAACAAACACGCCTGCGTTTTGCTAGTATTAAACTGGACCAAATTAGCGTCACCCCATTCAGAGACCGCCCGGAGTGTAGAATTCAAACGGTCCATCATCGACTCCCGACAAGACCGGATCTCCTCTTTATTGGCCTTTGCATTGGAGACATATCTATCAACGACTGTGGTGTCATCGGCATACCCGAAGGTTCCAGGCACCAACAAGTCGTTGACGTGCAGAAGAAAGAGTGTTGCCGAAAGTACGGAACCTTGAGGAACTCCAGCATCAATAGTCAGTTGTTCGGAGCAGCAGCCATCTAATACTACTTGCATGGAACGTTCACTCAAAAAGTTCGAGATCCAATTGCAGAGGTTCTGGGGTAGACCATACGATGGAAGCTTGCCTAACAGGCTAGAATGCCAGACCCTGTCAAAAGCTTTGGATATGTCTAAAGAGACTGCGAGAGCCTCGCCGTGCCCATCAATAGCTTCTCCCCATATATGTGTGGCATACACGAGAAGATCTCCCGTTGACCGGCCCTTTCGAAAACCGTACTGACGGTGGCTGAGGAGGTCATTATCTTCAAGGTATGCGAGGAGACGGTTGTTTAGAACACGCTCCATACATTTACACAGCATGGACGTGATTGAGATAGGTCGATAGTTAACTGGATCGGCTCTACTACCCTTCTTAGGTACTGGTTGTACATTTGCTAGCTTCCAAGACTTGGGAACCACTCCAGTCGCAAGTGAGAGTCTGTACAGGCGGGTCAATACGGGAGCCAACTCGGGCGCACAGTTGCGCAGCACAATAGCCGGTATGCCATCAGGTCCGCTGGCTTTATTCACGTCTAGATTTCTTAGAACCTTAAGTACCTCTTTTTGGTGAATGTGAACTGCTGACATGGAGCAGTCAGCTTGAGGTAGAGTTGGAGGAGGTTTTCCTGCAGAGTCCAAACGTGAATTCTCAGCAAAAAGAGAGGCAAAAAGATTTGCTTTCTCTTCTGCCGTATGGGCCAGTGAGCCGTCAGGTTTCAACAACGGTGGTAAGTTCAGTCGACAGAAGTTAGCTTCGGTTGCTTTGGCCAGGGACCAGAAAGCTTTGCTGCCCGTTGGGTATGAGGCCAGCTTTGATCCAATGCGGCCGATATGAGCAAACCTTGCCCGGCATAACTGCTTCTTGCATGCCTTAGCAACTTTATTATAGGCTTTCTTCAGGTCATGGGTATTTGGAGCTTTGCATCGTCGGGCTTCAGCCCAAGCCTGGTATGCCGCCCGCTTCTGGACTTCGGCGTGGCGGCACTCATTATTGAACCAGGGACGTGCTTCGGTGCCATTTGGGACGTCAGAGTAAGGAATGAAATATTCCATACCCAGACGAACAATCTCCACGATAGCATCGGCGCAGCTCGAAGAATCCCCAGAAGAAAAGCAAGTACGCCAAGGATACGATGCATAAAACTGGCGCATTCCGTCCCAATCCGCTAGCTTGTATCTCCACACCCGTCTCTTACCTCGAAGGCCATGATCGGGTGGAGAGTATACTGACACAGCTTTCACCAGACAGTGGTCGGAAGTACCTAGAGGGGCTTCAACCGTCACGGTATAACGGTCTGGATCAGAAGTCAGCAATAAGTCGAGACAGTTGGCCGTGTGTGAATCAACGTCGGGAACCCTAGTAGCGCAGTTGACAAGTTGGGTAAGATTAAGTACTATCGCGAGATTATACGCCTCCCTCCCTGCAAGATCGGTTTTTTGGTGTGGGAATAGCCATTCCTTGTGGTGGGCATTGAAATCACCGAGAAAGGCCAACTGCGCTGACGGATACCTACCCTGAGCTTCAATAGCCGTATCATGCAGATATTGGAACAAGTTGGTAGTTTCTTGATCTCCACTGTGCGAACGGTAGACACAGGAATATATGATCTGTGCATTACCAGTATCAACCAAAAGCCATAGAACGGAAAAACGAGGAGCTTCAAGGTGCTTGAGACGCCTGGCACAGATGTCGTCGCGGATGTACACACAGACACCGGCACGAGAAAGAAACCTATGCTCAAGCGTGTACCCAGGATAATAGAGGTACGCCGCGTTACTCGGACATTTAATCTGCGTTTCGGTAAGGAACAGCAGATGCGGCTTAACGGTTTCTAGTTGGTGGTGGACCGGGTTGAGATTTGAGTGCAATCCACGTATGTTGGTGAAAAGCACTTTTAATGGGAGGACGTGCAACCGCTGTTTAACGTTTTTCCTTTTCGTACTTTTCATATTTTAAATTTTGAAAGTGGAGTGAACAGGCACTAGGATGGAAGTTGGACGAGGCTCCTCACTGTGTCGAACCCAACTAGGTACTCAGACTGCCACACAAAATAGTCACTCGACTCGGAGACTGCGGGGACGCCCGAACCCCCCCGGGAGTGGCCACCTGGTCCTCCCTTCCGGTCGCCAACCGGCAAGGTGGAGCACCCCGGGATTTTTCGTTGGGTGGCGGGGCAGCCTTTGGCGGGTGGCTTTCCCGCTACTCGGGCCCCCAACTTCCCACGGTCGGCCAGCGGTGCACCGTGCTTCGGATCCCGCTAGCCTCCAGAGCCGGGCGTTGAGTGTGGCAGCACAAGTAGCTGCAGACTACAGTTTAGTGTAGAGCAACTATCCAGACCCATCCTCTGCTATGGCTACTCTCAACTACGAGCCGGAACACGGAAAATCCGCTTGGCGACTCGGCTTAGTCGGGAGGGTGGTGACCAGCCACGGCCGAAGCCTACCACCGGAAAGGTTGTTGTTCGTTTAGCACAACCCGGGGATCACTTGTAGGGTATCGAGAGTAAGACCTACGGAAGCGAACAACGTCGACCCCTGCTTTAATAATTGAAATTAACGAATGACAATTTTGTGTTTAACGCACAATATTTGTAATTTTTTAGGCGTTAGGTATTTCTTTTTCTGTTTGTACCGTAGTGCGTAGGTGCATCCGGATGTAACGATGCACAGCCAAACTGTAATTTGCGTTTACCTTTAGTTTTAAATGGATCATTTTTAATATTCGTGATGATATTCGGCAAAAACGAATATTCGGTTAATATGTACTATTCGGCGAATATGAATTTTAGTATTCGTTGCATCACTGATAAATACTGTCAGTGACTACACATTTGGTTGAAATGTGCAATCAAAGATCATGTGGTAATCTAATCAATTAGACATTTTTCTGTAGTTGTTGTGTGTTAATTACGGCTGCAGTATATTTTCCTTGTATTAATTTTGAACTGTTTCTCAGTAGAAAATCCTTCAATGCCGAATTTGGCTGGAAATACTGGCGGCGGTGCCTCTAACACAGAGGAGCCGGTGCCTGCGCTGTCATGGGCACCCGACCCAACTTTTGAGGCATCTGGTGACGAAGACAGTCTAATGGGACTTGCTAACAATGGGTAAGTAGATATAGATTGGGGATTTTCGATAATAATACCTGTGTTCAAAAAGCTTACTGAATTCTGCCGGTCACTGTATTTTAGTTATGTTACTTATCAAACTACTCATTCACGTTATGAAACATCTTTCAGTTTGTATCTCTGAGCTGCGTTCAGAACCTACGCTCGAGTGCACTCCGAGTGCACTCTGACAGCAACCAACCCGTTCAGAGCCTCCGGGTAAAAAACGCTCTAACAGGCGGTTAGTACACTCTGTGCCCGTTCAGAAGCTTCGAGTGATGCAACCAAACAACCAACTCGAGCGTAGGGTAAAAAACACTCTGACAGATTTTATGTCAATGTCGATGTCAAAAATACGCTAATTATTTATTATTTTATTAAATAACACTACTTTGAACTCTTTTAAGCCTAATACTAGGGAAATATAGTGATTTCTATGTGTTGTAATTATTTTTAAGCAGAAAAATGGATATTTACTGTTAATTTCATAGTAAGGATTAGTAATATTTTGCCCTTTGCTTGATCTTGATCGGCAAGATACAAACTAAAAAAAAAGATAGCAACCGACCCGTTCTGAACCTCGGAGCGAGTGTGAAAAACACTCTCGGTTGCATTACTCTGACCCTCGGAACGCAACTCTGTAAATGCGTAACATTAAAATATTTAGTAGTTAAATATAAAATAAAATATCGTCAGTACAAACTACCATGTTTACTACAGTTTCGTTTTATGTAGGGCTCAACGCTAGCTAAAGATTATCAGCTTTATTTTTTTTATACTACTAAGTTGGCAAATAAGCATGCTGTCCACCTGATGGTAAGCGGCCACAGTCGCCTATAGTATACATGGGGCTCCAGAAAGACTTCCAAGTCTACAACAAGGACGCAAATTAATGTTGCCAACTTGTGACATAAGATGTCATCATACCCAGTAATTTCACTGCCTGTCTCACGTTTCAAACCGCAATACAAGCAAAGCTGCTTGGCGGCTGAAATAGGTGAGATATGGGTACCCATGCAGACGACTCTGGTATAGAGTCTCTTTATATTATACTAGCTGTGCCCGCGAACTACGTTTCGCCTTAATTTATTTTTTCCCGACATCTTCAACAAATATCGTTAATGTACACATAAATAAATACAAAAACTTAAGAAATTATATACTTAAACCTTCCTCGAGAATCACGCTATCGAGTGGTGAAAGCCGCTTTAAAATCGGTGCAGTAGTTTTTGAGTTTATCGCGAACAGACAGACAGACGCGGCGGAGGACTTTGTAAGGATGATGACTTAATTATGTAAGGATGAGAGCTTTTTTATATTGTGTGAGATTTCAGTTGATAATTTTTGTCTTCAGAAAAATATCAAGCGGTGGTAACAGTACAAATGGTACAGTCAGCGCGGACCCAGCTGAACGCCGTGGTAATGCACTGTCAGCTTTGAAGGCGCTATGTGAGAATGCTGCTTTGCAGCCGTATCTGATGCAGCTGCTTACTGCCAAGTAAGTGACTTATTTGATAATCTTTTTATATTTATGCCTGTAAAATATCAATGTATCTTTTTATAATACAATACTTTTTGTCTCCTTTTTTGAATAATACACAACAAACGAGAATGAACCATGAAGCAAATACAAAGAGGAGATGTTATAAGCATCTAGGTCCAGCTCCTATAACCAGAGTCCTGACGTCACGCATTTTTAGTTTTAGCTACTTAACGCCAGAGGCGCTGACATCAGTCGATCTTTTTATCTGTCGGATTAGTACGTCGTACGCTCTTCTTTTATTTTAGTTTTAAATTACCTAAATACAAAATGAAATGTTGTATTCTATCGTGCAAAAGTTACACAGACGACAGAAACAAAGTGAACGAAAAAAAAATCTCTTTCCATTTGTAAGTACATTAAACAAGCATTATTAATTTATTACTTGACGTATTGCTTCTAGAATGTTCGACGCCACATGGACGCATCTGTCAATGTCCCGATAAAGCACAAAAGGCCCTCTAGTGGCGAGTAAAAATACTAACGAAAACGTAGGATGTATTAAGAGCGAAAACAAAACACGTGAATTAATATAAGCAGTTTTAACGATTTTTATTTTTAGATTATATTGACACAGCACCTAATAAATTATCTTTCTCCTACGAATGTATCTTTTAACATAATTATCTTTCTCCTACGAATGTATCTTTTAACATAATTATCTTTCTCCTACGAATGTATCTTTTACTGCCACCTAGTAAATGTATAGCGGAACTTTTATGTTAACGTCAATAATGCTGGCATTTTAGTCTGTACTAGCACTGCTGCCACCTAGTAATGTATAGCGGAACTTTTATGTTAATGTCAATAATGCTGGCATTTTAGTAATTCTACTCGCTACAAGGTGACAGTGGCGTCGCGCACCCTCCCCCCGCACCCCGATTTCCGGCTTCACTTGATTTCATACGGAAAAGGCGTTCTTTGTATTTGCTTCATGGAATGAACACATACAAGTTCTAAGGACATGCATCTCACACCTATATGCCGTCGACCGGACATCCTTAATAGCCTTCTATTGAAATGGCTGTGCCTCGTCCTTACTTTATAGACTTGGTCGCTTGGCTCCACCCAAGTAAACTTTAGCCGTGCCGTCACGTTCGGGAAGAACCAATATGTCTTCCTCTGATCGGATGTGTCCCATCGCTCCAGATGTTTGGGTATAGTAGACTCGGATGAGATTGGAACGCGCTTCGAAGCTTCACTTTGGTGGCGCGGATCACCAAACACGCGAACCCAACAAATAAGGGAAAAAACCATTGTTGTCGCCTTCGACATCGGCTGACGACCCACAGATAGGCTAAGGCCACACTATACGTACCAAACTTAGGATAGCTTTTTTCTTTTTTTTCGAGGGGAATGCGTGACCGCCTCGTACTCGCCGTTGGGTAGACGGCGAGCGTGTGTGGGACTCTCCCGGCAGAGTGCCAGGCCTACCCACTAAACCCCCCCGTTGTTCTCCCTGCCCTTATGGGCGCGCGTGATGGGGTCCACACTGCGACTACCACTAAAGCTTAGAGACAGCTAGGAATACCGCTTGTGTACAAGATACATGTACGGTGCACACACCGCACAATACATATGGTCACATTCAAAGCGCCTAGCTTGGTGTCACATAATTCACTTTGGCGCCGCTGTGGATATTATGAACAGAACATATTATGTCACTCTCTAAACTAAAGAAATGAAGGTTGATTGAAAACTCAGTTCTTAAATTTAAGACATTTAAAAATCGAAGGTGTTGTACATGAAATTGACCTTTTAAGACCTCGACATGGAGAATTCCAATGTTTGTATAAAGAATTGCGAAGTTACGACGATAAGTTTTATTCATACCTACGTATGAAGCAGAGTACATTAGATTTTTTAGTATAAGCAAGTTCTTATGGTGTTTATTTGATGGGTTCTAAAGTGGTTCTCTCTTGAAACTTACAAAAATAAAAAACACGTTTGTTCGCGTAGCGACTCGCTTAGCGACTGACCAGGCACCTAGCTAGGCGCGTCGCTCGTAGTGTGGCCGGCTGCGATAGTCGACAATACGTCTGTTCACTAAGATCAGTCACTAAGCGGGTCGCTTGGCTCCTAGCACTAAGCGAGGCACTTTGTAATGTGAACTTAGCCATAGGCTTTTCCTTCCAGAAAAATTGACTGCACTTGCGCTGACACGCAATGACAATGAGCCTTTACAATAGGCTAGATGAATGAAAAAAAATTATTGCTTTAATAGAAGCTCATTCATATAATAAATAGAAAGAAAAAATCGGTTTTCGAATAACTATACAAATAACCAAGATATAAGGTATTAAAAGTTTTCTCCATCTCTTTCTAGCAAAACGGCAATTTACATGGAGTTTATATTCAAATTCAAATTCAAAAATCTTTATTCAACATAGGCCTTTACAGACACTTATTGACGTCAAAACAAAGCAAAACAATCTAATTTAATGAAATCATATTAACCTTGTATGTGCATACATCTTGAATATACTCAAGATGTCTGCAAATACAAGTAGGAATGAAAAAAAAAAAAGTTGACTCTACACCTGTTCGGAAATTGGGAGAGCCTTCTCCGTATATGGCCGTGCTCAACAATGACGTCACGGTCGATGTCGGATCTCTCTCTCTAATCGCTTCCAAATTAACAGTTTAAAATGCTTGTATCTCACGTATTTCTAAGCCTAAGATTTTAATTTTAATTTCACATACTTAATTGCATTGTTTTCTGTGGTATTTGAATATTTTATGACGAGACGTGAAAATTAGAATTCCATCATCGTCCCGATTGTTCGCAGGGACGGTATGGGCCAAACGCCGCTGATGGGCGCGGTGTCGGAGCGCGCGTACCGCGGCGCGCTGGTGCTGCTGGACGCGATCCGCGCCTGCCCGGACGCGGACGACGCGCAGCGGTCCGCCGCCATCTTCCCGCCCAACGCTCACCCCGACCACTCGCCGCTGCTCGTGCTCTGCTGCAACGACACCTGCAGCTTCACCTGGACCGGCCAGGAGCACATCAACCAGGTCCGCCTGCGCGCTGTGCACATATTATTATACAGGGTTACTTTTTTATCACCCAGGAAAATTTAAGGGACGCTTCACGACACGGTTGTAGAATGATTACTAGTTGCTGCGCTAGATTAAAAAATACTGCACTAGTTGCTAGTATTTTTATAATTTTTTTTAACTTTTATATAATAATGGATGTGATTAAATTATCTGGTGTGATAAAAAAATAATCCTGTATATATCTTCCCTGTATATGAATTGGTGTATATTATACCACGTGTATATGAATTTCAATTATATTTCCCGTAATATTATTAATAATTGATATAAAGAAAATAATGTTGTATCATTTAATATAAGTTTATACTAATATTGTGCAAATATCACACCAATTAAATGTATTTGGGCTTATTCACAGGATATTTTCGAATGCAAAACCTGCGGGCTCACAGGATCCCTGTGCTGCTGTACTGAATGTGCCAAGGTATATAATAAATAATTATATTAGTTATTTATGATACAAGTGTGGTAAATGGTTTTTACAAACAAGTAGACAACTGTAAGTCCGAGTCGAATGCGAGGACGAGTATATCCACGATATAAAGTTATTGTTAAGCATTAAATAGCACCTATTTTATTTATTTATTTTGGAAAACGAACAGCATATAAATAAAAGGAAATAGAAATAATAATTAATAGACTTTTACCACACATTCCGGTTAATAATTTTCCGGAGCAAATGAGATGACAATATTTTAACTGTTGATAATTTTTACTGACTTTCATTTTTATAGGTTTGCCACAAAGGACACGATTGTAAGCAGAAACAGACTTCGCCCACCGCATATTGCGATTGTTGGGAGAAATGCAGATGTAAAGCGTTGGTGGGCGGCAACTGGTCCGCTCGGTGCGATCTTCTGGCTAGATTGGCCCGAGACACTCAGCTCGCCACTCATTTTAACTCAAGGTATTTATTCAATTTATCTTGGACAACACCAACAGCTTACCAAAACAGTGACAAAAATCCAATATTAGGGTCCCGTTCTGTTTCGAGATTACACTACTCACAGTACTCAGACTGCTCACGCCCGGACCGAATCAATAGACGCGATAATGATGCCAATGGCATGCTATCGTTTCGGAACGATCGTGAACGCGCTTATGTCAATAATATCAAAACAAACATAGCCTCAAAAAGAATTTAACTCGTAATACTCGACGACACGTTTAGCGCAGAGGTCGAGTGATCACCTACTGCGCAACGGGTCGCGGGTTCGATTCCCGTACGGGACAAATGTTTTGTATGGCCTACAGAAATTTGTTCCGGTCTGGGCGTATGTGCATGTGATATTCTATGTTTGTAACTGCACCCACGACACAGGAGAAAATCCTAGTGTGGGGCGACGTTTTTTTTTTTAAAAAAAAAATCAATTGTATTCTGTGATATCCGAGCTTTAACTGTTTTTCTTTGCCTTGTACCTACCTTTAACATTTTCTGCTCTTTTAGCGTCTTCATTAGACAGTTTGAGGTAAACTGCTTTGTTTTCTTCTTCAAAAACTGGTAATTCTAATGTCATTTTTTCCATAAATTTTATTCAATTTTTAGGATATTTGGCTTATTTTTGCCTTCAATTCAGATACAGAGTAATTTTCAACCATCCAACTAGCGAACCAAAACAAAATGTCAACTTGACAATTACATTTGACTCACGGTGCTGACGAATTCGGCCTGAGCACTGTAAACGTTGTTTATGACGCAATCAATGACGTCATCACATCCAACGTGAACGCTGTTGTCGCGAAGCGGGCCGCCTGTTAGCGCGCTCACAGTGCTGATGGTCACGCGAAACGGAACGCGGCCTAGGTGTTCACTAATAGAAACAATATTTACAAATAAAGCGATGAGTATATGGTTAACCTTTCATAATGGTTAAGACTTTCCAGGTGATCATTGCTTGGCACCGTATGCTCTAAGCTTGGCACCGACTTCAATGTAAAACTGTAATATTGTTTGTAATTCTTATATTATTTATGACTTTTTGGTGTTTTTAAGACGATTTTATTTTTTGTAAATAAATTGTTCAATCTTTTTAGTTAATTTAAAATACCAAAACCTCCTAAACGTAACAAATATTTTTCCGAAAACCGCATCATAATCGAGTCAGCCCAACGCGAGATAATCGCGGACAAACATACAGGTCAAACTGAGAACATAATTTTTTTTAAAGTCGGTTAGAAAGGAAAACATTGGCACACGCTAATACTGGCCATATATTGTTTTTCCGAAAAAAATACAGCAACAATTGCCACAATGCAGAAAGAAAACCGGGCACTATGTACGTTTGTGCGGAAAAACCGGTCCGCAGTAACATTTCCTGTTGTGAGTGATCTGTGGTGTCGTGTCAGGGGCGAGTCGGTGCTGCTGTTCCTGGTGCAGACGGTGGGGCGGCAGGCGGTGGAGCAGCGGCAGTACCGCGCGGGCGGCGGCCGCGGGCGGGCGCCCCGCAAGCAGCCCGGCTCCGACGCGGAGGTGGACGCGCCCGACCACGACCTGGAGCCGCCGCGGTTCGCGCGCCGCGCGCTGCTCCACCTGCTCGGTGAGTGCGCTCTCCTTTTTTTACCACCTATATAATTATCCCATCTGCTCCTTCCACACTGCTTCATCGTTGCGTATATAACTTGACTAGAATTCCAGGTGAATCAAACTCGGATAATTCTTATTCAGCGTGGACCCTTTTCGGGGTTTGTGCACTGCTTAATTAATAATAATAATTTATTAGGTCTTTAAAATGCACAAATACATGTATACATGTTAAGAAACGGAATTAATATTTAAGTGTGTGTATCCATTGAAAGTGGAGATTCTATAGGAAAATACAGGGTTACTTTTTAAGTAAGACACAAATTTTGTGTGCTTGTTCATGCAAGCAAACTAGCAAATCAATCTTGAAATCGCGAAAAAAACTGTTCAATATATTTAGATTCACTGGATGTATGGAATAGCTGTCTTTTTTACGTGATTTTGACATATCACAATATTGAATCCATTCACTGACCCATTTTCACATTTTTTTGGTGTGATAGAACTGTACACGAATGCATTATATTTCGAAAAAAACTGCTGCTCTTACATGATCGCTATGAGTTAGGCGGTAGCCCCCCAATGCACCCAGCTAAATAAGTGTTTCGCTCGTTGCGCGGCACTTGGTTCGGAACGTCGCTTGACCATTACATGTTTTATGTATCTGCTCACCTATGCAGGTTCCAATGCACCTAGTCAAAATAAGTGTCCTGTAGTTCGAAACGTCGACGCTTGGGCATTACATGTTCGTGCATTTGCTTAGTACGCGGCGTAGGCACAAGCGGTTTAGCGCAGGTCATAGTAACTCTTGCTACATCTTATAAAGTACACGGACAAGCCCCCGCAGTTTTCTCCAGGTGATTGCAGATGCTCCACATTAGCTTATTGTCAATAAACTATTCTACAGTATTATTAATATGTTGCTTGATATTTTACAGCTGACTGGCCGGCTGTAGAAGCAGCAGTTATGTGCGGTGCGACTACCAGCAGCAGTGAGGCAGACAGTCGTTCGTCTAGCCCAGCACCCAACCAATCAGGAACCACACTTCTTGACAAATTCACGCACGCACTTATTGTAAAGTGCACAAATGAGGTAAGCCTCCATTTTAAATTGATTTACCGCAGGGATTATCAGGTGTACAGGCAGGGGGGTTTCACTTCGCAGTTTAGGTACGTTTGGCCGGGCAGTCCGGCCGGGCGGTATATGGCAAAGTTTGCCGCTCGCCTCGCACGATAGCCGCGTCGCACGTAATAATTGAGGTCATTTTTGTAACGATAACTGCATATCGGTGAGTGGGAACCCTGCGCTCTTATCGCCAAACCGGTATCGGGTCAGCGATGCGTGACGGAATTGGAACGCTCGTGTCATGCAATAAATTTCAATTTCCCGTGCAGTCAGATGAAGGTCGTAAGAGTAGGTAAATTTTCATACCTAAACATGGCTTTTCTTCGAGAGTGATCCTTCTGTACTTTAGTACTATTATTTATTCTGTGGTACAGGGGGGAAAAGGAATTTTTGTTTTGACAGATCCACATAACTACAATATGTTGGAATAATTATGTGTACCATCTTTGTAACCATATTTTGGAAAATAAAATTATTTATTATCATTATTAAATTGCAAGATGTGCACTTATAAGGATAATTAGATGTTCATACTTTCCATTTTCCACTTTTTCAAGTTACACAAACATTTTTAACTGACTTCTAAAAAGCAGGAGGTTCTATGTTCGACTTTATCTATTTTTTTACGTATGTTCACCGATTTCTCCGCCATTTATTTATGATATTTTGGTGTTTGTGAAGGTGATTTTTTTTAAATTAATTACTATTATGGTACACAGATGCTTGACACGTTGCTGCACACACTGGTGCATCAACAGCAAAATGATACAGTCCCCGGCCGCGCCGAACGCGCACGCGAAGTGGCACGCAGATTCGTGCGCTCCGTCGCTAGAATTTTCGTCATATTCAGTGTTGAAATGGCTCCAGGTGCTGCCAAGAAGAAAGGGTATGTTTTATATTATTTTTCAAAGATGTTGTCAAAACTGTTCTGTAATAATAAATGAGCAAATTAGTGAAAAAGCAGGCTGTTAATGGTCAGCTTATATCTTGAAAAGCTTTCACGTCTGCGTTTTCGTAGTTTCTAATGAATATGTTCCTTTAGCATGTTAGAGAGGTAAATGTTTATTGAGTGATTTGCTTTTTTATTATAACTTAATGGTCATTGTTAACAGATCCTTTATGTAAAATTACAAAATTAATAACTTCTCGCCATTTCAAAGTAAAAATGTGTAACCAGTTCCAGATACGAATTATTTGCCCAACTCGATCGCCATAATAGACTGCGTGTCGCAGCGGCGCATTATATCAGGCTATGTTTTATGATCGCGTATTACCAATAGGGACCGGAAAACACGTTCATGCTTAAGCCGTTCGAAACTGTAACCCATTCGCATGGTAAGCCAGTGGGCTGGGTAAGCCGTTCAAAAGGTTTCTCAACAATAACGATAACCCGTAAAATTGGGGTTACCCTAACCACAACGAAAATTTACTGCTTACAGTACGACTACTTTTATAAGTAGCATCGGCAAACTTCGGGTGCGCACTGGGAACGGACCCGGTTACCGTTATAGCCGGTAAACCTTAGGGTTGTGATCGGGTATTTTATAACGCCTGGTTTTCAAACCCTTTGCCTTACGGTAAGCTTTTAAACGGCTTACCGGTTTACACTAATCCCTTCGATTGAATTAATTCGGGTTACCGCTTACCGATATCAAAAACCTGCAAATGGGTTACTGTTCTAAGCACTGAGTAAGTTGTGCAAGCACACATGTAGATGTTAAAAAAATTCGTCGTCTATAAGAAATTTCGGCCATCTTGGATTATTGCACGATTATTTGACGATAGTTCGTGCAAAATGACGAAGCCGCTAACGGGACCACAGTGTGCGGAATGCGAGTAATCGAGCTTTACTCGATCGTACGCATCGAACGCGTTAACGCGAATTTGTATCGAATTAGAGCAGCGTCATCTAGTAGCTGCTATGGAATGAGACATCTTAATCTAGTGACTACTAGATGGCGTTGCTCTAATTCCATACGAATTCGCGTTAACGCGTTCGATGCGTACGATCGAGTAGAGCTCGATAAAACTCGCACTAGGCACACAGTATATACGCGATAACTTTTTAGCGTACAAAACGTCCCCGAAGCTTCGGCACGAATTGATTCGGGACGTTACGTGTTACACCTCTATGGGAGTACACCGCTCAATATGTCGGCGAAGCTGACGGTAGGTGTCGATGTAACCAGGCCGGTGTCGATAACGTCGTCGCTGGTGCGGTGCCGGCGCGTGTTCACCGCGCTGGTGGCGCTCGCGGTGGAGGAGCTGGTGGAGGCGGCGGACGCGCTGCTGGCGCCCGTGCGGCTCGGCGTGGTGCGCCCCACCGCGCCCTTCCCGCTCGCCACTACCTACGTGGAGCTGGTCAACGGCAGCGAGGACCTGTTCGGCGTGGAGCCGCTCTCCACCGCCGCCGCCGCCGCAGCCGCCGCAGCCGCCGCCGCCGCCGCACACCCGCGGCTCTCGCATTCGCGCAGGTAACGGACCGCATCCACCTACGCACGTCAATTGGCTAGATGACTAAAAAAATTTTTTTGCTTTAATAGAAGCTCATTTATGTAATAAACAGAAAGAAAAAATCGGTTTTCGAATAACTATAAAAACAACCAAGATATAAGGTATTAAAGATTTTTCTCCATCTCTTTCTAACAAAACGGAATTTTACATGGAGTTTATATGGCCGTACTCAACGATGACGTCACGGTTGATCTCTCTGTCTAATCGCTTCAAAATTAACAACTTAAAATGCTTGTATCTTATGTATTTCTATGCCGATTTTAATTCTAATTTCACATGATTGCTTCTTTTTCTACGCTGTTTTAATATTTTATGTCGAGATGTGAAAATTAGAATTCAGTCATCATCCCAATTGGTAAATGTACAATAGGCTGGATGAATTAAAAAAAATATTGCTTTAATAGAAGCACAATATAGGGAACGATACAGTAGCCCGACTCAGGCGTGTCTTTGAAATTTAGCTGAACCGGGCGCTAGGGTTGGTGCCTGCAAAAAAATCGGTGAACGTATACGCACACGCCGCGCGTGAGCGGCGCGGCGCGTACGTGGAGCACAACAATCTCGGCCGGCGCGCGGCGTGACACTGCGTTGCTGTGCCGTTCAGTGGGGCTAGCACGCAGGAGAATCGAAAATCGAATCGAAATCCGAATCGAGGAGTTTGTATGGCAATTTTATTAGTTCTGCTACTCACCGCCGTGGCGCTAATAAAATTGCCATACAAACTCCTCGATTCGGATTTCGATTCTCCTGCGTGCTAGCCCCACAGAGAATGCTTGGCGGCGGCACACCACAGACACTCCATACAACGTTCGCAAATCAATTACCTATTACTACTACTTAAGCAGATGACGTGTGTACACGGGCAAATGTGTGCGTGGAATCTAGTAGGGCTGAATGCGCGGTTATCAATCGAAATGACGCGGGAAGAGCAGCGACTGCCTTATCTTTTACCCGCATAGCGCTGTCTCTGTTATCGGCCGGCGCTCGAGTGATTCCGAGCGATCGCGCGCACCCTTGATTATCCCTGCGTTCCAGATAAAGCACTGCTACTTTCTGAGGCTAACATCTGATGTTAGCCTCGTTTTGCGTTTCTTTTAAGAAATGTTGACATTTTTAGCCGCGCTAATTGTTACAAATGAAACGTGAGGTACTGATTTTTCGTGCTGAATTTTGACACCTCACTTAATTAGTCCAGCCACTTAAAATTTTTTATATTATAAATCAGAATTGGCTAATACTACAAATATCTTTCAGTAAATTTTTTAAATCCGCTGAAAACCCTTTTTGATTCATGAAAAAAAGATTCCAAATGTCAAATTTGAAAGCTGTCAAAAAGTGGTATCAGAGGACCCATCTACTAGCATGGGTATTTGATGCTAGCATTTCGTGCTAAAAATGCTTAAATGAAACGCATGACAGCCAGCAAGAAAAACTAGCATCACCGGCTAATGGAACGTAGAGATGCTAAAAATGTTGGTATTTATGGCTAAAAATGCTTATCTGGAACGGGCCGTATGTGTCAGTGATGTCTACAACGAAGTGCGAGGTGGGGTGAGGTATTTGAAATGAGTGCGGGGAGGTGAGTGGCCGTTCTGTACGTAGTACTATTATATATTCTGTGGCAACGTGTAAACCATGAAGTTATAGATAAAGATGGAGACCACACCTTGAATACCTATTTGAGGCAATACCTCAGTATCGCTATCTCACTCTCTGTGGGCTAACCTTCTCTTTCAAATAGGGTAACCTTTGTTTTATTTTTTCAGGACATCGCTATACTTTATTCGGGAATTATTTATAGCTGTATAAATGTTGCATATCAATATTCTTTAATTTCTACACTGAAACCGTTAGGTCAAACTTTGCTGCTCACACTGTCCTGCACAGAATCGTGCACACTTTTGAAGAGAGATTCAGCGACGTCTATATTTTCTTTTTAAAACGAAACCAATATACCTATCTCACATGTAGTGCGGAGACTGCCTCAATTTTGTGAATCATCCCAGTAAACAGAGCATCACACTCAACACACACTCACACTAAATAATACACATCCCACACATCCACCGGATTGAAATATATTTTTTTTTACTTTTTTTAACATTTTATTAATTAAAATAAATCCTTGTATCCGTTAACGCTACATACAACAGATAAATAAATAAAATAAATCCTTGTATCCGTTTACGCTATTCGTAATTACGATTTAACCGTACAGATTCTGTATGATGAAATTTTGATTATCATGACCACCCCTGCGGTCCGTAAAACGATAAAAGTGATAATATCGCGAATCCGACCAAAGTCACAACATAACCTACTGATTCAATAGCCCTTATATTTTGTGACTATTTAATTTGGTCGGATTCGCGATATTATCGCTTTTAGCGATTTACGGACCGCGGCCCACGTCGTCACGTCGACGTATAATGTATAGGTTAATTGTCGTCTCAGCAGTCACCACTGATAGATTTAAGCCTCCCAAAATGAATCAGGGAAATTTCCAATCAACATCGGAATTGATTATTAAACTATTAAGTAGTTTAAATTAAACTATTAATATAAGTATTTAATTTAACTATTAATAAGATTAAAAAGACTTCAAATAAAAATACATAAAAAATTTGGATCACTTTAAAAACATCTGTTTAAGAAAGTATATTACGACTATATGGGACAAAATTCGGGGAATGATGATGTGCAAAAAAAAACATTTTAAAATCAATATCATTTATTATAATGTTGATATTATATTACACAGCTCTGTGTAATTTCTGTCTATTTCCACGTAATTTATGAATATATTTTCTGTCTTCCTCTTTAAGTGAGCTCGTATACGCATATTAAAAGAAAGATTTAGTTAATCGCTTAACTATCGTAGTTTCATGCAAATCAGTACAAAATATTGAGTCCGTGACCGAGTGGTTAAACATTTGCTGAAGCATAGGCGTAAAATGTTGTGATACCACATTAATTAACTTGTTAAGGTTGCTTATGTCTTCCGGGATATTACGACATTGTATTTTACTTGCTGGACCTTCCAAATCGCAACTAGCACGTTTCAGTCTTGTATCCTTAAACGGACATTCACTTTTGTAAATGCCAGAACTGGTGCTTGGAACAGCAACATCAGTTATTTGGAACATTTACTCTTTATGTAAGGCACTTGTTGTCTGAAAATTAATAATAATGTTAACATTATGATGAAAACATATTATAATGTTGCATTTTTGTCATATATTTAAAATACTTAAATTCTAAACATGTAATATAAATCATTCATCAATGGGATGATATGCAATTCTAATTACAAACTGAATTATATATCCAGATGGGAGTGGCACATGATAAAAATTCACAATAAAGTATTATTTTCTATACTAAGTATTTAAAATGTATGCATACATAAAAAATATATAGGCCAGAAATTTGATACTAAATGTATTACTAACCAATCATTCACAAATATACTTATTGTTAATTAAAAATCTTTACCTTTAATGGAGATATTGTATGCTTTAAAGAAGGAACTGCTGTTTGTTTTAAGCGCCCTGTTGTAGTGTCATAATTAGATTCATTAAAATGTAAATTGCAAATCCTCACTTCCATTTTTGTCCATCTAATTTTGTCTTCAGTGTTATAATTGATAGCCACAATTTTCTCCGGGTACTGTCTTTAGGAAATCTAAAAAGGAAAAATATTGTTAACAATTACATAACTGTATAAAAAAACTAAAATGTATAGATAACAAAGAATAAGAGATTATATTAAGAGTATGTGTACATAACGAGTAAGAATCATAATCATGAAATGTATGCATTGCACATCTCGTACAAAATCTTGTATCAAAGAAAGTCTCAGATACATTTACATTTTGGTCGTTCTACATCAAAACGACTGTTTGTAAACAAACAAAATCACGTTACACAAATTCAATGAAATTCAACGTATATCTATATGATCTTGACTTATCAATCATTTACTAATATTTTGTTGGAAGCACCAACGACTATTTTTGGAAGATCGAACAAAACTATGATTCTTAATTACAATGATTCAATTTAAAAAATCACGGTTTAAAAATCTATGCGTGAAATTTTATATCACCTCCTGGACACCACGCACTATCACTACACAAGATTGCACCATTTTTCAATATCAATCAACGATGATTAGCGTAACGATAGCGAAAAATCTTGAACAAAGTCGTGAACTGCAAAGTAAACAACCGCCATATTGAGCCGATTTATATTGACATAACAGCGCCAATGTTGCCATATCGTCGGTCGGATTCATTACCAGAATATTTCCAAATTACGTGTTTTGAGCACGTTTTGAGATAACTATGTAGAATGGTAAGGAATTAAATATTTTTTTCCAAATCATCAACGGTACAACTTAAATTTTAGTTCTAATTGACAGAAAACTATTAATTCCAATAAAGAAAACAAACATTTTGTATTCTTTTCGTTTTCAGTATCAATTTATTTTGAAATGTTCCGCGCTGCGACACTAAATTCTAAAGTGCATCCGGGCTTTAATAATGAAATATTTCTCAAAGTTCCAGTATGACTCTGAAATTCTATACCTAAAATATTTCTGAATTGATTGTATTTTTATTTCATTACTGGTTTATTTAGAAATATTCCAATTAACTACATCTTAGATTTTCAGAAATTATTTAATTTAATAATTCTATTTCACAAAATTGCTGATAACTCAAAAACTACACATGACATCCTAAATCTTAGTTACACACAATAAACTTAAACTAGACTATAATCTTCATATTATTTAGTAAATAAAAAAAACACAAAATGATCTCAAGCACAGATAAGAGAATACAAGTCTCAAGATAAAGTAAAACAAGATTTGAATATTGTCAAAAACTTAAAACCTCAATTACTCAGAACATGTGATTTTGAAATGTTCCATTAGGCACCTACTGTTTCCGACCGACGATATTACCAAGTCTGCAGGATATGTAATAATAATTCATTGACTCATTTATAAATTCATCATCTAATGTAACTTTGTATTTGAAATCGGTAATTGTAGTTGAAAAATTTTAATAAATATAAACTATTTGATTGAGCCCACAATCTAATGATTGTGGGCTAGTGTTACCTTTTTTAATGTTTTTACTGGAAGATTTAAATAAAGAAGTAGCAATACCGACCACACACTAAAAAGAGAGGTCAGACCACAGAGAACGAGATCGAGATATGTAGGTATTTGATTCAAGCTGTTGTGTGAAATGTGGTCTCCATCTTTATCTATAACTTCATGGTGTAAACGACGTTTGTATGTGTGCGTGCGCCGATTCGTCTCTTTATATGGAGTTATAGTACTTTATCGTTCTCTATATTGTGATAGAAGCTCAGATTTATATAATAAACAGAAAGAAAAAATCTGTTTTCGAATAACTATAAAAACAATCAAGATATACTTAAGGTGTTAAAGATTTTTCTCCATCTCTTTCTAGCAGAACGGCAATCGACATGTAGTTTATATGATCGTACTAAACAATGACGTCACGCTTCATGTCGGATCTCTCTGTCTAATCGCTTCCAAATTAACAACTTAAAATGCTTGTATCTCACGTATTTCTAAGCCTAAGATTTTAATTATAATTTCACATGATGCATCTTTTCCCACTTATGACGAGACGTGAAAATTAGAAAGTCATCGTCCCAATTTAGAGAGTCGAACGCGGCCGGCGGGCGGGGGGCCGCGGCCGGCGGCGGCACCTCGATGGGCAGCTCGACCCTCGTGCCGGACCGGTCGTCGACGCCGGTCGCCACCGAGTACGCGGACGACGTGGCGGGCGAGGCGCTCGGCGGGGACGACGACGCGTCGGAGACCGACGAGCCGAACGTACTGCCCGCCCCGGTGCCGCCCGCCGACGCGCAGCATCACGACGACGCCATGTCCGATAGGTGAGCGAGCGGCCCCGTTATGGTACATTGTTCGTTTTTTTTTTACGATTCTTCTAATCGGGGGGAAAGAGTAAAGCCTGTGAGCCTGGCCGATTATTGTTCGTACACTCTCTTTTTTTCATACAGCCCCCGTATCACGTCCACCAAAACACGATATGATAAAGCGATTTATCGCGGTGAACTGTCAAAATACGACGAAACCCTATTGTATTTTGACAGTTCACCGCGATAAACCGCTTTATCATGTCGTGTTTTGGTGGACGTGCTAGGGGGGCAGGATTACTTTTTTATCAACTTGGAAAATTTAAGGGACGCCTCGGGATACGATAGAAGAATGATTTAAATATTAATAAAAAAGTAACTGACCTATTTACATTTATAGTAGTTTTCTAAAATATCAAAAAGGGTTTAAAGATTTTTTATATATTAATGGATGTCACCTGAATCGTCCCTTAAATTTTTCGGGGGGATAAAAAAGTATCCCTGTCTATCAGCTTCACAGCTTTCTTGTTCTCTATAAAAAAGTAATACTTTGTTTCTTCGATTTTATTCCATGTTTTGAGCAGTTGGGTGGGCAAACACGCTACCTATCTATATAAATAAAAATCAATGTATTTATGTTTGTTTGTCGTCTATGCGTTCCGAATCCATTCATCAGATTGTAATGTAACTTTGCACCAATTTTTATTAGATGTTATTTTGCGAAAATGATGTTCTATGTCTTATACCGTTGCTTTGATAGTAATGTACAGAATAGTGTAATGTTATTGCACAAGGTTTAATTTTTTATGCAAATACAATGATTACGATATATTCCCTGTTTTTGTTGGTTTTAAAATTGTATCATAATACAACAAAATGTAGAAATAAATTTTGTTGACCCTTGTATTTAATCGGTTTTAGCTTGCTCCCTTCCACGGATATCAACTTTGTCAATACTACTTATGAAAGTTCTAGACTTGTACTTAAGTGGTTGTTTACTGACAATAGAGTGCAAGAGCAACACGTGGTTGTCGAGAACGGCACAGAACGTGCCGAGGGCGGTGAGAGTGAGAGCGAGTTGGATCTTCTCGCTGAGGTGGAAACGGAGAGCGACTCTGACGACCAAGACAACGCTGAGTCCGCGCAGCGCAGCGTGCAGACCGGCGCCACGCAGGGCTCCGATGCTGGTATGTTCTGCTTCTGCCCCTTTGTGTTTTGATTTTTTGAATTTATATCTACACTATTCTACACTGTTTTTATAAAGAGAAAGGATTTGTATGTAATGATAAACTCAAAAACCACTGGACCAATATCAAAAATTCTCTGATTATCTCTGATTAACATAGGCTACAAATTTATGTTTCCTACGGGATAACAAAAATAACGCGGACGAGGCCGCGAGCGGAAACCTAGTTAATAGTAAATATAATATTTATTTACAAGCTGTGCCCGCGAACTATGTTTTGCCATAATAATTGTCAAAAAAATCTGGAGAGGTCCACCCTTATCACCTAGGGGTATAAAAATAGCCTACGACCTATTCTCAGACCTACTAAAGTTACACGAAAACATTCACAAAAATCGGTCAAGCCATTTCGAAGGAGTTTGGTAACACACAGTGTGACACGACAATTTTATATATGTATTAGATGAGTTTGGTCAATACCAAATCAAATAAACTTAATTTTCTAACTCCCCATGCATTTTTTCAGAGACCCAACTATTTGTATAGGGTTTTCGGAATTCAAACTTTTATATTACAGTGTTTAACATAGGCTGGTTTAATAATAATAATGGCACCACAGAATGGCACGGTGTGTATCAATTAAATCAATAGTCTGTTTGGGGAAGTACTCTCGTCTTACAGAAGACTGCAGCGATATAACGTCAAGTTTTATTGATGGCACTGTCTCCTTTCGCTGTCGGCATAGGGTTTTGGGTTGGCAACGCGCAAGCGACTTGCGGCAAGCCGCATGCCGTGCACGCTTTTTTTTTTGTCGTGTCTCCCGTATTTCAATAAACAACATAGCGACGACGGCTCGCGGCCGAGCTCGCGTCGACGATGTCAATTATCTGGTGCAACGCGACAGGCATAGCGTCGCTGCTGCTGTACCCGGAGGAGGAGAGCGGCGACTCCACTCAGCCGGAGGACGAGGACTCGGAGGCGGGCGAGACGGACGAGCAGGAGGGCGAGGCGGAGCCGCCGCTGCACGACGGCGAGCCGCTCGAGCGCCGCGCCGCGCCCCCGCCGCGGCCCAACCTCGCGCCGCACTCCATGCAGTGGGCGATACGGTGAGTGAGCGAGCGACCGTACCCTATCTTATCTTAAACGCCCTACTCAGTCTAGACTTGCGCGGAGTATATCACTGAGAACAAAAGAGAGATATGTATCTTTTGGGAGCTGCTGATATATTAGGTTGGGGAAAAAGTCTTTTCGCATTATAGTATGTATAAACTTGTAATAAAATCTCTTTGGCTATACTATTTGTATCTGGCTGGTTTTGGTATCATTGAAAGTTTAAATTTTAAAGAACATAATTCCAAATTCAAATTAGGAAAATGTGTGATTTTCATTTGTTTTTCGTACCGCCAAGATGAGTGAATCTAATAAAGAAATTCGATACATTTTAAAATTTTACTACAAAAAAGGTAAAAATGCAACGCAAGCCGCGAAAAAAATTTGCGATGTTTATGGACCTAGTGCAGTGTCTGTGAGAGTAGCACAAATTTGGTTTAAGCGTTTTCAATCCGGAAATTTTGATGTCAAAGATGCACGTCGCTCTGGTCGCCCTATTACAGATAAAATGGATGCCATTTTTGAAAAAGTGGAGCAAGATCGGCATGTCAGTAGTTACGACGTAGCTGAAGAACTGGGAATTGACCACAAAACAGTTTTGGCGCATTTGAAAAAACTGGGTACACAAAAAAGCTCGACATTTGGGTACCTCACGAGCTCACTGAAAGAAACCTAATGAACCGTGTACTCATTTGTGATTCTTTATTACGACGTAATGAAACCGAACCATTTTTGAAGAAGCTGATAACTGGTGATGAAAAGTGGATCACGTACGACAAGAACGTGCGAAAAAGGTCGTGGTCAAAGGCCGGTCAGGCTTCACAGACTGTGGCGAAACCCGGGTTAACTCGCAACAAGGTGATGCTGTGTGTGTGGTGGGATTGGAAGGGCATTATTCATTATGAGCTGTTACCACCAGGCAGGACCATCGATTCTGAACTCTACTGCGAACAACTGATGAGATTAAAGCAAGAAGTTGAGAGAAAGCGGCCGGAATTAATCAACAGAAGGGGTGTGGTTTTTCATCATGATAACGCTAGACCTCACACATCTTTAGCCACTCAGCAAAAATTAAGAGAGTTTGGCTGGGAGGTGTTAATGCATCCGCCGTATAGTCCTGACCTTGCACCTTCAGATTTCCACCTGTTTCGTCTCTTCAGAATTCTTTAGGCAGTGTCAGGTTAACATCACGAGAGGACTGCCAAAACCACTTGTCGCGGTATTTTGACCAGAAGTCCTAAAATTTCTATAGCAATGGGATCATGTCCCTACCTACAAGATGGCAAAAAGTTATCGAACAAAATGGTACCTACATACTTTAGTTAAATGTAAATAAACTATATTAAAAAATGTTTTGAATTTTCTTAAAAAATGCGAAGAAACTTTTTCCCCAACCTATTATATCGGTCTTTTATATCACTTTCGCTCAGACCTCAGTTGAGCAATTCATGCCATTGCCAAGGCATTGATGCTCGAGGAACTAAATAATTAACTCGATGACTCAGTGTTTCTTTATTTTGTCAATAATATAATGAATGTGTGCTCTGTGTCTGTCAATTCCTGAATTTTAATGTTTATTAACTTATTTATTATAATTAATTTGTATTCATAATAATTACTTTGAATAATTTTCTTAAATATTGTTGTGAATATGAAAATCAGTCACCTGATTTCCTTTCATACTTGACAGGCTTAGGACTACTTTGACTATCAACGCTCTCGGCTTTTTATATTCGTAAAACTCTGCCGAGTGAAAGATAAGAGTTACTGATTCAGTGCCGTTTCAATGCTCTCGGACATCTCAGGCGAGTGAAAGAGTTACTAAGATACAAATATATTGTATGCTGATGTGATATACTGATGCAACCACTCCTTGCGACGGATATATGTCTTTTGAATCAATCATTCCTGAGCTACACAACTCTACTACTCACGATGCAATCTGGCTTGCGATCAGCCCCTTAACCACGATCGCCCAAAACAATATTAAAACCGCACTGAGAGCGGGACGGCGCTATACGCAGCAAGAGCGGTGTCTCTCAATGTTGTTTTAACATTGCTATAAGCGGTCACGGTAGGGCGCCTGTTGCTGCAACACGTTGCAATCGCGGTTGCACGTGCTCTACTCACCTGTGCAACTTCGATTGCAATTTCATTCTGCGTACAGACACCTCAACGTCACAACGTGTACACGTTGTGACGTTGAGGTGTACACGCCTACGTACGAAAACATATGAACTCGTTCAGTGCTGCACCGACGACGGGTGAACCGACTGAACGTATGTGTGTATTATTGTCGTTAATAGTAGAATCTACAACAAGTGAACAAAACGAACCATTTTTATCCGAGAATTTTAGCTGATAGTAATGTCGGGGATAAAATTGTTTTGTGGACGAGTTATAATATAAACTCTGCTTTTCACTTCGATTGCGAGGAAATAAAACAGTAGTATAACATAACATTTCTTTGTCTTAAAAAATACATAAGGCAAATAAATTGACGTAAATATAATAAAATAACAAATTCTATCTATAAACTTCTTATTGTGTTTGACTGTATGGCTCATTTTCATGTCTCATTTACATTTATGTGTGAGTAGATACGTTAATGCACTTGTGCACAAAATTTGATTTTGTGCAGCCTATATCCTGCACAAATAAACACTTTCAGAGCATGAGAAGTGAAAAAGTATTTTTCGAACAATCTCGTAGTGAACATCACAAAATAAATAGACACCGAAAGACTGTCGTTTTGTTGGTCAGGATAGCACTGAATACTACAAACTGACGGTCGATCAGTACGTACGTAATACGTATCATAAGGACTGAAGGTACGCACCGATGGTCGGCTTAGCACTGAAACCGGCCTAACCGACCATCAGTTTGTAAGCTTCTGTACCTCTTCTCCTGATCAAAAAGCTGACCGAACTCACATCCGTACGCTCGGTCCATCGGTCGGTGCAGCACTGAACGCGTTCATTTATTTCTATAGCGCGTCGGGCGACCGACACGGTACGCATGCGCACGCGCTCGGCCGACGGTCCTCGTACGCAGTGCGTAGCAATATAGTTTGCGCTAAACTTCTAGTCCGCTCTGAGCTAATTAAATTATATTGTCTGTCTACTTGAGTTACATAATAAATTTTAGCACGATAAAAATAATCTTAGTATATTTTATGTGCGCGAGGAAGAGGTGCGAGACAATTTCAGAGCGGGCTAAAAGTTTGGCTTAGTCTGTATGCGTGCGTACAGTCAGTCCAGCACTGTAACATCTTATAAATTTTCACATAAATGACAAGCGCGTCTGACATTACGTACCGACCAATGGTCGGCCGACCACTGTAACTGACAAACAGACACAGTAACTAACAAAGCTAACAACAGTATTTTCCGACGGAATCCACTATGTTACTGAGTGTATTGTAGGCCGCGAACGTCAAACGCGAAAGACGTTGCGTATTCGCTACGCGAAAACGCTGGCAAACTGCTACAACCCCTCCTACACAACACAATTTTATGTAGAATTTAACTAGATTGGCAATCGAATTGTGTGCTATGGAGTCGTGTATCCAATTCAAGTTTCATTGGATGACTGGGACCTACCGACCGCGCGACTAAATAGTGCAATAATCAAATTGGTTCATGTGGACGCTATTTGGCTATTTTTATTCGTCAGTCATCTTGCAAGCGGAATGTTGTGTGTTTCCAGGGGCGCTATTCTTGAATCATTTTTCTGGCATCGATCGCTCGTCGAGCGTCTACTGTGCTCGATTTCTATTAATCGAAATCGAAAACAAACGAAAAACAATAGAAATTGAATGCAGATTTTTTACTAAACACTAAACAAGCCACTCGCACTAAACACTAAACAAAGTGTGTACCGGCCATAAACACTAATCAAAGTGTATACGAGCCATAATAGACCCTGCCTCCCCTAGCATGACCATCGAAATACGATACTATAAAACGACATATCGATATGAACCTGTTAAAAAGGGTTGGATTTTTTAGTTATCTTGATGTTTTGCGTGTGTTTTGGATATCGGTAGGTATTGTTATTTTGTGCATTATTTATATTCTTAGTGTCGATAAATTGTCAATGTGGCGTTGTGTATGCAAAACGTTTTGACAGTTCATATCGAGTTATCGTTTCTTGGTGTCGTGTTTCGGTGTTGACGGTACGGGGGCTGAGTTATGTGGGGCGCAGGTCCCGCGAGAGCCGCAGCGGCGGCGGCACGGGCAGCGCGGGCGGCGTGCGGCTGTCGGGCGGCTCGTCGCTGGTGTTCATCGACCCGTCGTCGCTGCGCCGCTCCACCGCCGCCGCCGCCGCCGCCGCCGGCCCGCACGACCCGCACTCCACCTCCACCACCGCCTCGTGCCTGGCGCGCGCCTTCGGTAAGTGTCACCACCACCACCATTGTCCAAATTAATATACGACACGTGACGTATGTTTTGACAATTTTCGCACATGTCAGTGAAATGATATTTTGTCCCACAAATCCGGTATCCCTATATCCTACCTCCCTCCATTCCCAGAACAATAAATGTTAAAACCCTCCTATGTACCCTATGCTAACCAATGTTGAAATTTGTAAATATACCGGGTTATTTTTCCATCACGAGCCAAATTCTGTATGTTTGTTTAGACAAGCAAAATGAACAACTTTTACTATGGGACCAAACTCGAAATCGCGAAAAAAAAATCAGCTGTTCCATACATTTAGGTTCAGTGGATGTTGAACATTTGTATGGAACAGCTGATTTTATTTCGCGATTTCGAGATTAGTCCCATAGTAAAAATCTTCATTATGCTTGTCTGAACAAGCACACAAAATTTGGCTCCTGCTGGAAAAATAACCCGGTAGTTAGTTAGTTATGATTTCTGTGCTTCTATGTTGTTGCGTTATTGTGTCGTCTTGTTTTGTCCTTTTTCAGGTAACCCAAAACAATATCATTTTAACCCTTTCGGCCATATTTCAAAAAGTAAATTCATTAAAAGTATTTTATCCAAAACTTGAGCTTGGCAGTAATGGTTGTGTTAGCGACCGATTGCCATATATAAAGAACAGATACAGACATGTTGAAATAGGGGCCTCATCCACAGGGAGAGATTTGTGGACAATTTCACCAACCTTAGTTTAGGAAAATCCTAAGATGTACGCTGTCACTTTTTGTCTTTAATGAAAAGAATGTGACAGCATGCCACCTAAGAGTGTCCTAAGCTTAGACAGGCTTGGTGAAATCGGTCATCAGTACTTGAGGCGTATGCGTAGGAACCTCTTTTGGAGATGTCGCAGATTTGCGATTTTGAGTTGGCCGACTTTTGCACAGACTGTACCAATACCAATGGACATAAAAAATAAGTAACTAATTTGTCACCGATCGCATCGGAATCGAAATTACATTCTTTTCCTTCCTTAATTATAATAAAGCACAATTTTAAATGTTTGCTATCAGCCGAATGCTTATTAGCATAGATACCCTATTCAAGTTCGCGAACTATTCAACCTGGTTGATTATAAGCAAGAGTTATATGCAAGAGGAACACACGCGCACGTGTGATTTTCCACGCACTCTAGAGCCCATATGACCACGCCTCTTATTGTTTTATTTATTAACAAAAGTATCGCCTTAAGTCACTAAAGAGCTATAACTGTTAAACAGACATGCTATCGAGATTTTGGTATTTACGTGTTTTAACTCACTACGTTTATGAAGCTATTTTAAGCTTACTATGTAACGAGGTTGCCATACTCAAGATATAGCAACTCGTTGCATTCTCGCCTAACTTGACTGCATTTAAACTTTATATTTTGTCTCAATGACATTCTGTTCTTCCGTCACTGAATTACCACGGACATCGAGACGTAAAGAAGTAGCGATGGCCAATTTTATGTAAATGAATATTTTTATCAGAAAAACTGTCTATGACATCAGACATTACAATCATTATATCGTGTAACGATTATACCTACTAAAACTATAGACACTTATGTAATGCCTTTTAATACTAATAATATTGTAACTTGGAATTTGTCTGACCCATACTAGCCCTAACCACTGCACCACCCCGTCACTACAGCACTTCCTGGTAACCTGGTTCACCACAGTTATTCAGTGACGGAAGAACAGAATGTCATTGAGACAAAATATAAATTTTAAATGCAGTCAAGTTGGGCGGGAATGCATCGAGTTGCTATATCTTGAGTATGGCAACCTCGTTACAACTATACTTACTCATAAGCATACTATAACAATGAAATCATTAAACGATTGACAACATAGTAATCGAGCTAATATAACTTTTTCACGAATAGGTATTGTGATCCGGCAAATCGCCGATTTGCTGTGGGAGTACGAGCGTGTGACGCTGCCGGTGCCGCGCATGGTGCCGCTGGCATACCGCGAGGCGCTGCGGCTGCAGTGCTACCTGGAGCGGCAGCTCAAGCCCACCTGGGACTGGCTGGTCACCGTTATGGACGCTACTGAGGCGCAGCTCAGGTACATACATACACTCAACACACTCGTTAATGTTTCAACCACGGTAATAGTATAATACAGTATGTGGACTCGGCCCTTTGAAATTTATACATACGGCCGCTCGGCATCGCTTGGTGCGTGGCCCGCGATAGGGCTGCTCGCTTACCGACCGTGCGCTCCGTTTGACTCGTGCGTATGCCCTGCGGCGAACTGCATTCGTAACAGCCCTTGTAGCTATGCGATCCAAGTGCGATCCCAGATCGCGGCGCGTAGGCATAGCGCGTGTTTCGACCGTTTCTATGAAGTCATTATACTGTATACACTATTACCGTGTTTCAACGTAGAAATCTTGTTTCACTATGTATTGAATTCCGGAATAGTCTACTTCAGTGAAATTTTGTGATGCTTAACGTATATTATGTCTGTTCAGTCTTTGACAAGCTGATATAGAGATTTTTTTCCATACTCATAATAGAAGATAAACGTCTGCCCAAATTAGCGAGTATGATTTGCTACCATCTGGTGCAAAATCAGAACTGTTCACTTCAAAGAGTCTTACATTAAAAGATGGCTTTTCGAATACAAATATTGTAGTATGTGAAGTCCATGGTTGAGTTCACTGTTATCATCAGCATTTTTTACTTAATCACTATTAGTCTTACTTTGAAAGGATTGAACTTGTAAGCAGTTAAATCTCAATTGCACAACATCATTGATCTCAAATCAAATTGAAAATAAATGCTAAATTGATAGAGATATTGAAATCTCTTGTTTTTTTTATATATGATTAGGTTCGGCGCATCTCTGACGTCAAATAATGCAGGCAGCTCAAGCAGCGAGGGGCGGTCTAATGCTCCAGCAGCCCGACGAACTACCTCGCTGACCTCACCTGCCACTAGAATTATTGGATTTTCCGAGGGACCCAGAGCTCGCGATCGCGAACAAGGTACAGTCAAAGATTTTTATTATAGTCGAAAGTATTGCTTGTAAGTATAGATGTACTTCATTAATATTACAAATGCATAGCATTGACAGTCAACGCACCAGAATTACTTAAAATAGCTGATAGCGATAACGACGGCACCCCACGCAATTTTGAATATAATTGCATTGAAAAATAAATCTAATAAGTATTTTCTAATGGCAGGATCTTTAGGACCAAACAACTTTTTGTCAAATGCCTTCGATAAGTTAGGCGACTGTTTCCGATGCCCATTATTATCATGATCTACTGATAAAATATATCTTTTGTCCTATATTTATTGGAAAAAATGTAGTAAAGAATTTAAAGTCGCTGGCAACGCCTACCTAACTTGGCAAGGTTTTGACGCCGATTTTGTGATATTGTACGCGTACCCTTCGCGTGCGACGAAAACGGTTAAAGCTTTTTATTTTATTTCCATTCTGACCAATAATATTTCAGTATTATTATTATTCATAGTGTCCACCATACAAGCTAATACTAGTCATAATGGTAGTTTTCCAATTACCGCACTAGAGCGCATTATGCGGCATAATGCTTAACGTTGAATGTTCCAACTACAGCAACACTTCGCACAATCGAGCACTCTCAAAAGCAATGTTTTCGTGTGATGCGTGCAATCGATACCAACTCAGTGACAGAAAATTAACAAGTGTTTTTTCTTTAAGTTGGCATTGATCGAAATGTTTTATTTATATATAATCGTTAGTAATATTATTTATTGTTGAAAAATTTTTAAAGCTTTCGTTTCATTGTAGTTTTTTTGAAATAATCAAAGTTAATTCAAACTGTGTTAAAAAATAAATATAAATATGGATGAAGGTACAAAAATTACTCAAAACAAAAAAATGGTAATGAAATAATCAAAATCCAAATTACTTAAAATAACCGTAAATAGTTTTCAACCAATTATTATGTATACCACATTATTTACACATTAATGAGGTTATTGCTAACTCTATGAATATTTCTTTTTTTCAACACTGAACTTAGCGCACTCTGCTGGTGCATTTGAAAACTAATTCACGTTCCAATTAAGCATCAGCATAATTCGGCATTGTGCGCCACTGAGTCGCATTATGCTCTGTAATTGGAAAACTACCAATATCTCCCGTTCTTGGCAACTTACGTGCCGGCAACTATAAAGCCTCAGTTACACAAGCGGCCCGTTCCAGATAAGCATTTTTAGCCATAAATACCAACATTTTTAGCATCTCTGCGTTTCATTAGCCGGTGATGCTAGTTTTTCTTGCTGGTTGTCATGCGTTTCATTTAAGCATTTTTAACACGAAATGCTAGCATCAAATACCCATGCTAATAGATGGGTCCTCTGATACCACTTTTTGACAGCTTTCAAATTTGACATTTGGAATCTTTTTTTCATGAATCAAACAGGATTTTCAGCGGATTTAAAAAATTTATTGAAAGATATTTATAGTATTAGCCAATTCTGATTTATATTATAAAAATTTTTAAGTGGCTGGACTAACTAAGTGAGTTGTCAAAATTCAGCACGAAAAATCAGTACCTTGCGTTTCATTTGTAACAATTAGCGCGGCTAAAAATGTCAACATTTCTTAAAAGAAACGCAAAACGAGGCTAACATCAGATGTTAGCCTCAGAAAGTAGCAGTGCTTTAACTGGAACGCAGGGAAGGAGAGCTCGCACGCGAGCGGCGATTTCTTTTTAAGTAATAATATGCTCGCCTAGTGTAAACAAACTATACGACTTTCGCCAGAAAACACGACTTTTTGTTCAGTCCAAAGGCGATAATGGAACGGCAAGTTTTGCCATGCGATAATCGCATACTGATACGGAGCTATGATGATGATTCGCATACGATTTTTCGCGCTGCTCGCGTGCGGGAAACTCCTTGTCTAACTGAGCCTGAATGCTCGTTGCACTTTTGTGTCCATGCACACCCCGGGCACTACTACGTAAGCAAATGACGTTTGTACACGTGCAAATGTGTGCGTGGGATCTGGTAGGGCTGAGTGCGCGGTTATCAATCGAAATGATACTAGAAGTGCAGCGACTGCCTTCTCTTTTACCCCCATAGCGCTGTCTCTGTTATCGGCCGGCGCTCACGTCTATTCACTCGAGCGATCGCGCGAGCCCTTGCTTATGTGTCAATGATGTCTACAACGAAGTGCCAGGTGAGGTTCTGTATGAAGTACTATTATATATTCTGTGCTTTCGTGTCCAGGTGTGGAGGCGGGCAGCGCGCGGCGCGAGTTCCTCGCGTACTGCCTGTCGCTGCTGCGCGCGCACAGCGCCGAGCACGCGGAGCAGCTGCCCGTGCTGGACGTGGCGGCGCTCAAGCACGTGGCGTACGCGCTGGACGCGCTCGTGTACTACATGCGCGCCGCGCAGCTGCAGCTGCAGCCGCACCAGCAGATGCACCTCTGGATGCCCGTGAGTCGAGTGCTCGTTTAATGGCCGGTATACACTTTGTTTAGTCAAGTGCTTAGCGTTTAATACACTGTTTAGTGCTAAGTAGGTGCTGTCCCTACACTGTTTAGTAAACGGTGTTTAGTTTATTTGTTCATTATATGGACTAAACAGATCTGTCCAGACGTGCTTAGTGAGTGTTTAGCTGCAAATAAGGGGTGAAGGCGGGAGCGCGGGAGGGGCGACTAGCAAAAAAAATAGAACGCGTTCCTATTCACTAAACACTAAGCACTTAACACTGTCCGAACGTGTTTTTTACTAAACACTAATCAAAGTGTGTACTGGCCATAATGCTCCGTCCGCACACCCACCTGCGCCTGTCGTCCCGAAGCATTGGACGTTTCGTACGCTTTTATCCAAGACAGCCGAAATCATTTCAAGGCGTTGATTATTAACGACAATGTCTTTCTTACTTCTACCTACATGTGGTCATCAAAATCTAATAAGAGACCTAACTTTGGATCCTATATCATAAACTCCGCTTCATAATTAATGTACTCATAAATTATAACAGGTCAGTGATGCGTAAGAGAATTTGAGCGCTCGTGTCACACGATAAGTTTCAATTTAGCGTGCAAGTCGATGAAGGTCAGACTGACAGTTCGCATAAAGTGATTTCACTCCAGAGCTGCGTTCAGAACCAACGCTCGAGTGCACTCCGAGTGCACTCTGACAGCAACCGACCCGTTCAGAGCCCCGGGGTAAAAAACGCTCTGACGGACGCTTAGTACACTCTGTGCCCGTTCAGAAGCTTCGAGTGATGCAACCAAACAACCAACTCGAGCGTAGGGTGAAAAACACTCTGACAGATTTTATGTCAAAGTCGATGTCAAAAATACGCTAATTAATTTTTTTTTTTTTAAATCTCTTTTAAGCCTAATACAAGGGAAATATAGTGATTTCTAAGTGTTGTAGTTATTTTTAAGCAGATAATGGATATTGGTAGTTTTCCAATTACAGAGCATAATGCGACTCAGTGGCGCACAATGCCGAATTATGCTGATGCTTAATTGGAACGTGAATTAGTTTTCAAATGCACCAGCAGAGTGCGCTAAGTTCAGTGTTGAAAAAAAGAAATATTCATAGAGTTAGCAATAACCTCATTGTTGAGAGTGGACTGTAGGTATGTAGGTACTTGAGTTAAACGCTGATTTCTTTGTGATAATATTTGGAGCTTTATTTACTTCTTGCAAGACGACTTCCACTGACCGACTACAACTGACTACAATTTAACAGAATTCGGCCCTATATTTATACACTATCTGTTGGTTCGCGGGGGGACATCCCGCCCGCGGACCAATCAAAAGGGGCCGAATTTATTTACGATATGGTTCATTCATAGGGACTTGGCCCGCATAAGCTTAGACTACGTCCGCTGCTTAGTTCTGGGTCCCCGGCACTTGCGAACTGTCGTCAACATCCTCCCCCCGGCGAGAACTCGTACTCGCCTTCGCCGTAAGACAGTGCAGCGCGTCCTCTCCCTCTAGTCCGGGGAGAGTGCGGTAGATCAGGCCGATGTGCAGCGCGTCCCCTCCCTCTGATCCGGGGAGAGTGCGGTCGATTCTTCTTACGCCGTCCGGTCCCGGGAAAATCTTGTCTATGCGTCCCCGCGGTCAGACATTCCGGGGAAGCATGGGGTCTGCGATCAGGGCCACATCTCTGTCGTCGAGCTCTGCTGGCGTCGCAGCTTTGGGGCGAGGTACAAGGTTCGGGAGGTACTCCCGCACCCATCGACGCCAGTAGTGATCGGTCAGCGTTTTTGCCGACCTCCACGTGTGGCGACTTCTCGCGCTTGCTCCCGTTCTTCGTACAGTGGAGCGCGGTTTGTGAGTCGCTCCAGTTCACGGCTTCGTCCACGGGAATGCAGTGATCCGTCTTGACGCTTTGAGCGAGTCTAGCTCCGATGAGCGCAGCCTGCATCTCCAGCCGTGGAATCCTTTGTGGCGGCGCGGCCTTCACCTTGGCCGACACCAAGATCGTTCCTGAGGTGCCATCTTCATTTTGGTGCACCCAATATGCCGCCGCAGCGTATGCGTCTTCGCTCGCGTCGCAGAAAACGTGCAGTTCGCGACGCGTTTCTCTTCTCCCCCCGTTGTAAGACCGGGGCAAGCGCAGTCTGCTGGCGACTTCCAGGCTCGTAAGCCAGTCTTTGGACATCGACGCAATCTCGAGAGGGACTGGCTCATCCCAGTTCGTCTTCAGCCGCCATAATTTCTGCTGCGCGATCTTCGCCGTAGCAGTGTAACAGCTCAACAGCCCGAGAGGGTCATAAATGCTCATGACTGTCGAGAGTGGTTCCCTCTTCGTCGGCGGCCGAAGTTGCGTCTTCACCTCGTTTGGGACGCGAGCCAAAGCGGTGTTGAAGCGCGATGTGTCTTGCAAGTCCCACATGAGGCCCAGTGCCTTCTCTGGCTTCCCAAGGAGCGTAGTGGTCGCGCGGCGTTCACTCTCTACGTTCCTCAAGAGCTCCGCGCTGTTACTATTCCACCCCTTCAGGTTGAAGCCAGCTTCTATGTGCACTTTGCCGACTTGTTGGATCGTTCTCGCTGCTCGTTTGACGGTGGACTCAATGTTGGTCATCACTCGCTTGTCCTTTGCCCTCGTGTGTGCTGACTTCAGCGAGATTCCCAGCGATTCTAATTGGAAGTGCTCGCTGACCCGTCGTTCGATGTTTTGCATCCACACGTCCAGCACTTCATCTTGGCGCTTGGTTACTACTTTGGTGGGTGCCGTTCCGTGCACCACCCATCCGAGTTCCGTTCGGGATGCCGCGGGTTCGTTCCGTTTGCCCACGCGCAGTTTTCGGGTAACAATCAGCGGCCAATTATCGGATCCGATGAGTATGCGAGGTTTCGCGTTCTCGTACATCAACTGATCGTGCAGGTCAGTGAGGTGATCGAACTGCACCTCTTCCTTTGCAACTGATTGAGTGGCGAGGTTCAGGTCCGCCATTGTTCGCGCAGAACACGCCTTGAAATTTCTCGTGTTTCGTTCGGCGATGCGTAGTGAAACGACGCGGCTGTCAATTTCACGCTGTCGGTCGTCGATCCCTTTTACACGTAGCTGCGTCGCGGGGCCATCCAGGCCTATCTCTCGTGCCAGTCCGTCTTCTATGAGCGTCACTGTGCTGCCTTCATCGAAGAGCGTGTATGTGTTACGCTCCCCGTTCTTGCCCGATACGGTTACTGGGCATATCTTGAGTTTCACCGCGCACTGAGTTCGCGTTGAAGAGACGCTTGCTTCCTCCGGCTGGTTGGTTCGGGCCGCAGGTGCTTCGGCGTGAAGCAAGCGGTGGTGTGGCAGTCGACATCCATTCACGCCACATGTTTTCTGGCCGCAGTTCATTCTTCGGTGCTTGCTCTTCAAACACTTGAAACACAAGCCAGCTTTCTTCGCGACGTTCCATCGTTCGTCCAAAGACACCATCTTGAACTTGTCGCAGGCGTCAAGTCGGTGTGCGTTGTTGCACTGTGCACAGCGTTCCGGCTCGGTCTTGTCTAACGACGACGATTCTGCTGCGTCGTACGCCCTCCTCCTCTGTTCGGGTTTAGGGGCGGGACGTCGCGGCGGTGGCGGCGTCGGTAGTTGCGCGTTGTTGCAGTGAGCACAGCGTTCCGGCTCGGTCTTGTCCGACGACGACGATTCTGCTGCGTCGTACGCCCTCCTCTGTTCGGGTCTAGAGGCGGGGCGTCGCGGCGGTCTTGGCGTTGGTTGCGCGTCGTCGTACTGTGCACAGCGTTCTGGCTCGTTCCTTTCCGACGACGACGGTTCTGCTACGTCGTACGCCCTCCTCCTCTGTTCGGGTTTAGGGGCGGGGCGTCGCGGCGGTCGCGGCGTCGGTTGCGCGTCGTCGTACTGTGCACGGCGTTCCGGCTCGGTCTTGTCCGACAACGACGGTTCTGCTACGTCGTACGCCCTCCTCCTCTGTTCGGGTTTAGGGGCGGGGCATCGCGGCGGTCGCGGCGTCGGTTGCGCGTCGTCGTACTGTGCACGGCGTTCCGGCTCGGTCTTGTCCGACGACGACGGTTCTGCCACGTTGTACACCCTCCTCCTCTGTTCGGGTTTAGAGGCGGGGCGTTGCGGTGGTTGCGGCGTCGGCTTGTGAGTCGTACCGGAGTATCCGTGCTTGAGCGCTCGATCAGCCTCTCGCATGAGGAACGTGGTTAACTTGACTATTTCCGGCTCAGGTTCATTGTGTTCTTCGGCGTAGTCGCACCATTTCGTCTTTAGATGCGGGCTAAGCTTCTCGAAGATTTCTCTCACGAGCAGCGGATTGTGTAGATAGTTCTTTTCTACGTTGTTAAGCACGGCTACGACATTCTGTACTCGAACTGCGCAGGTGTTGAGTTCTATCGCGGTCGAGCCGAGCTTCGGTAGTTTCTTCAGGTCTTCGAACGCGACGTCGATCAATATTTCAGGCCTGCCAAAACACTGCTGCAGCGTCTTCATGATGACGTCAGGATGCGCTGCGGTGCTCAGTAACGGCGCGACGGTCTCCTTGGCTTCGCCTCGCAGACAGTTACGGAGGCGCGCAAGGTTTTCCACTTTTTATTTTATTTATTTATTTGGCTTACCAACGATTAAGTACACTATTACAATCACAATTATGAAGACAATAAAATAGTAACATGAGTGTAACAATCACTTAAAGGTAGGCACCACATGCACTCCTTAATTAACCGACTCAAAATGATATAAATTCTATGAACATGGAAACAGATAAAAAATGATTGGAATAAAAACAACATTCAGAATAACAGTAAAAAATAGCACACCAGCACTAAAGGATCGCGTTGGAATTCAATCCAAGGTTTTGGACAATAAAGTAGCCAGCTTATGTGTTGAGTGGAAGTGCAAATCGACCCTGTCGCTAACACCGTTTATGAGTTTGAACATTCTAATAATCGGGGAATTTGAACCCAAAACTGTTCTTCTCAGTGGTGGGCACAGTGGTGTAATTGGCTTGCGAGGGACTCTTGACGGAACGCGCAAATTAATTAGCTGCAATAATTCTGGACAGTCAATTTTGTTAGTTAATATTTTACTTAAAAATTTTGCATCGTTTAGTTTTCTACGTTTTGACAGAGAATTCATGTTTAAATATTCTAGCCTTGCTTTATATGATTTAATAATTTTACATTTTCCCAATGAAAACATAATGTGCCATAAGAATCTTTTTTGTATGCGTTCCAATCTTAACGAATGCGTTGAGTAATGCGGACGCCATACAACACTGCAATATTCAAGGGTATTTCGCACTAAGTTATTATATAACAATATTTTGACATTCACGTTGCGGAAAACCCGACATTGACGTATTATAAGCCCCTACACTTTCGTTGCTTTTTTTGAGATATGTTCAAAATGTGGGATGAATGTTAATCTACTATCAAATACGACTCCAAGGTCTTTAATAGAGTGTTCCTCTTTTAATTTAGTATTATTTATTTGATAATCAGATTTAATCATTTTAAGGTTTCTAGTAAATTTTACGTAATGACATTTATGTGGATTAAGTATCATTTTATTTTTGTCACACCATATTGTAAGACTATTGAGATCACTCTGCAGCAGATAAGTATCTTCTTGTGATTTTATTATTCTTAGAAATTTCAAATCATCTGCAAACATGAAAACTTCCGAAAATTTAAAACAAGTGGGAATATCATTTATGAAAAAATTAAAAAGAATTGGAGCAATATGTGACCCTTGAGGAACTCCAGATGAAATGTTATGAGCAGTGGATTCGAAACCATTAACAACAACAAAGTAGGACCTATTTGATAGGTAAGATGAAATCCATTCCAGAAGGGCTCCCGTTATACCATGGATAAATAACTTTTGTAAGAGAATTTTATGCGAAACAATATCAAAGGCTTTACTAAAATCGGTATAAATAACATCTAGTTGATATCCACCATCGATGGCTTTGTTTAATACTTCAGTAAAATGAACTAAATTAGTACAAGTTGAACGAGACTTGATGAATCCATGCTGCCGATCACTTAGATACAGCTTGAGGTGGTTCTGTAAGTTAGGGCATATTAAGGATTCAAAAATCTTAGGGAGGCAGGATAAAATTGATATGGGTCTGTAATTACACACATCTTCCTTATTGTTTGATTTGTAAATAGGAACGACCTTTGAAACTTTCCATTTCGTTGGAAATTTTCCAGAAAACAATGGTTTCTCGAAAATAATCTTGAGAGGGTGTACCAACTCAGATGCACACTTGGCAATAAAAATGGGTGGAATTCCATCTGGGCCAGCGCCTTTATTACAGTCGAGAGTTTGTAATTTTTTGAGTAAAGAATCGCTATTAATATAAGATTTTGTTGTACACTGACTGTTCCTGCTCATCTCAAGAAGGTATTCTGAGTCTGGTTCGTAATTATACCCGTCGTCATTACTATAAACCGATGAAAAGTATGTCGCAAACATTTCACACATTTCTCTTCCGTTTGTAGCAACAATCGAGCCATTATACAATGAAGAGGGATATGTACTTGTTCCACCCCGTTGATTCTTTATATGCGACCAGAATGCTTTGGGGTTATGCGAAATATCATTTTCAATTTTTCGTAAGTAATTGCCATAGCACAATTTTGATAAATTATTACAACGCTTAGAAATTAGTTTCAGTTCAATGTAGTCTAATGGATTATTATATAAATTATAACGTTTTCGAATTTTATTTTTTTCATTTAACATTCTGATTAATTTTTTATCAAACCATACTGGATATTTTCGAGTCTTATTTTTCTTACACAAGGGAACATATTTTTTGATAATAAAATCGAAAGTGTCATACAAAACCTCAAGCATGCCATCCACATCACTGTGCTCACCAAGCTGTTCATTCCAGTTATATTCGTTCAGAAATTTTTTAATAGCATCATAATTGGCTTTTGAGAAATTTGGGCTTACATGGTTATTATTATATGGAAGATTCAAATTACTACTTAGAGAAATTACAATTTCTAGAGGGGGATGTTGTTTGTCAATGTTGGTAAGAGGGGACACACTCATATTAACTACACACTTGGGAAGGGTAGACAATATTAGATCAAGAGTACGGCCTGCATAGTTTTTTACACTGTTAAATTGTGTAAGGTTGTTCAAGCTAACAAAATCCAAGAGTGTTGCACATATATTGGTTAAATGTAGCTGTGATCCTTTCATTACTTGGTCCCAGTTAATATTTCCCAAATTAAAGTCACCCACAATACAGACATGGCTGTTTACAATATGTTCTAGGGCTAAATTACAACGATCTAAGCAGTTGTCCAAGGCAATCTGGCGCACCGGTGGCGGAATATATACTGCGCAGAGAGCTATCTGACGAATATTACAAGATGTTGGAATATCTATTAATATCCATAAATCTTCATTGAGAGATTCCCAGCCCATAATTCTTTTAGAACCAAATGATTTTTTGACAGCTACCAAAACTCCACCTCCTTCCTTATTTCGATGCAATTCTGAACTTTCTCTGTCTCTTCTATATACCACGTATCTTTCGTCAAATAGCTCACTGCTTAACACACCACTGTTAAGCCACGTTTCTGTTAGCACCACAACATCAAAGCTATTACATAATATATTCTGATAAAAATAATGAGTTTTCGTTCTTAGGCCGCGAACGTTTTGGTAGTAAATACATAGTTGATTGAATGTTACATTTTTTATACCAATACATGCTACTAGATACACTAAAAAAAAATATAAAAAACTAACCAAGATTATCTAAAGAGTCCATATTCCTAATTAAAATATATTCTGTGTCTTCATTCTTCCGCTTCGAAAACTGGTACACGGCCGTCGTTTCTTGCATGGCTGCGGCAAACTGCAGCCACTCTAGCGGTGATCCCGAGAATAGTGGCAGGTCGGTGGCTTGACGCGGCGGCGGTCGCGACCTCATCATGTGGTCGAGCGTGCCGGCTAAATGTTCAATAGCCCGTCCTCTCGAGTGCTCGCGATCACGCGGTGTGGTTGTTTCTTCCCACCGTAGTCTCGTTCGGTGCGCGACTGGAGTAGCGATTTCAACCTCCCTAGGTCTAACTATGTCGCGTCTCACCGGTGCGCGTACGGGTTCCGGTTCGAGCACTTGATGCACTTGTTCCTCTTGCCTCGAAGTCTCCTGTAGCCATGCCTCAACTCGTTCGTGGTTTTCCGCCGGTTCGGTCTCTTCTTCCAGCATACTGCCATCTTCGGCGGCGGCTAGGTCGGCGGTTAGCTTTTTTCGAATAAGCTCCGCTTCAATTTCTAGCTCCTTTCTTCGTATCGCAGCTTCCTGGCGTCGTACCTCTGCTTCCTCTGCAGCTTCCTGGCGTCGTGCTGCAGCTTCCTCTGCAGCTTCCTGGCGTCGTGCTGCAGCTTCTTCTGCAGCTTCCTGGCGTCGTGCTGCAGCTTCCTGGCGTAGTACCGCGACTTCCTCTGCAGCTTCCTGGCGTCGTACTGCCGCTAATCTTTCTTCGGCTTCGAATTGCAAGCGGGCGATGGCACTGGCGGTCGATCTCGTAGAGCGAGCAATCTTCCTAGCCGGCGTCGTCTTATAAACGTGACGCGCATTCTCCTCCTCGCGAGTTGGCATCCCTTCCGGTCGGTGAAGTTGTTCGGGGCGAGTGGAGCCCCCTTCCGGTCGGTGAAGTTGTTCGAGGCGAGTTGAGACCCCTTCCGTTCTTGGTTGTTCGGGGCGAGTTGAGACCCCTTCCGGTCGGTGAAGTTGTTCTTGGCGAGTTGAGACCCCTTCCATTCGTGGTTGTTCGGGGCGAGTTGAGATCCCTTCCTCGCGGTACAGGTTTTCGTCGCGAGTTGAGACCCCTTCCGTTCGATGTCGCCGTTCAGTGCGACTTGAGATCCCTTCCTCTCGGTACAGTTTTTCGTCGCGAGTTGAGACCCCTTCTGTTCGGTGTCACCGTTCAGTGCGACTTGAGATCCCTTCCTCGATGCCCGGTTCCATTTGGGCGGCGACAGTCGTCGATGCGGATGGCGATCGCGGTGGGTGGTCGAATACGCACACCAAATCTTCCTTCCCGCTCTGGCTCCTCGTAACTACCATCACATGTACTTGTTTAGATCCGGTTCGGTAGGACCAAGCTGTTGAGAGTGGACTGTATGTAGGTACTTGAGTTAAACGCTGATTTCTTTGTGATAATATTTGGAGCTTTATTTACTTCTTGCAAGACGACTTCCACTGACCGACTACAACTGACTACAATTTAACAGAATTCGGCCCTATATTTATACACTATCTGTTGGTTCGCGGGGGGACATCCCGCCCGCGGACCAATCAAAAGGGGCCGAATTTATTTACGATATGGTTCATTCATGGGGACTTGGCCCGCATAAGCTTAGACTACGTCCGCTGCTTAGTTCTGGGTCCCCGGCACTTGCGAACTGTCAACACTCATTAATGTGTAAATAATGTGGTATACATAATAATTGGTTGAAAACTATTTACGGTTATTTTAAGTAATTTGGATTTTGATTATTTCATTACCATTTTTTTGTTTTGAGTAATTTTTGTACCTTCATCCTTATATTTATTTTTTAACACAGTTTGAATTAACTTTGATTATTTCAAAAAAACTACAATGAAACGAAAGCTTTAAAAATTTTTCAACAATAAATAATATTACTAAGGATTATATATAAATAAAACATTTCGAGCAATGCCAACTTAAAGAAAAAACACTTGTTAATTTTCTGTCACTGAGTTGGTATCGATTGCACGCATCACACGAAAACATTGCTTTTGAGAGTGCTCGATTGTGCGAAGTGTTGCTGTAGTTGGAACATTCAACGTTAAGCATTATGCCGCATAATGCGCTCTAGTGCGGTAATTGGAAAACTACCATTGACTGTTAATTTCATAGTAAGGATTAGTAATATGTTGCCCTTTGCTTGATTTTGATCGGCAAGATACAAACTAAAAAAAAAACATAGCAACCGACCCGTTCTGAACCTCGGAGCGAGTGTGAAAATCACTCTCGGTTGCATTACTCTGACGCTTGGAACGCAACTCAGAGCATTAGCGCCGTAGAGTCAGACACACGAAACATGAGCTTGAAAAAAAGCGTCAAATTAAAAAATTCTAGCTCTGGTAATACTGTCTACAGAAGGTGAAATACATTTTGATACTTGAAATATTATAATATTTTTTTATTTATGTAGTAATTTAGAATGTTAAATTTGTGAAAGGATTGTCTTTTTTTCCTTGAATATAGTAGGGAAAAAAGGAGTTTATACTTTTTTAAAATTAAATATTAGGTAATGTTTAGTTTCAATGAACTTCCAACAATGAAACTTTTTTAAGAAATCGCTGTATTTGGATTTCATGAATGTAAAAATTACTTAATATCTGTAATATTTCGACAGAAATGAAGAAAAAAATATTATGAAATTGTTTATTACAAAGTATCAAAATCACCATGTTGAACTAAACTACATGGGGACATTGTATCAGTGTTGCTACTTGAAAAAATGTCAGGTTCATGTTTCGTGTGTCAGACTCTACGTTCTATATGGCGTTAACGATAACGTCATGTGGCTCTTCATGCCGGCTAAAATTAGCGCGCTCACAACATTTCGGGACGCGATTGAGCGCGCTAATAGTGACTCTTATTGATTTTCGGAACGCAGCCTTAGTGTGACTGACTGAGAAAATTTCTTGACGCTCCTCAAGGGATACGTGTCACTGAGTCTTATCACAAATTTCTTGGCAGCCCATGCTACGCCTGCGTGAGAGGTGAACGCCCGAAACGTTCCCGCGGTAAATAAAAAAACCTGTCCTTCCAGGATGAGAACGAGAACGAGGAGGGCGAGGAGGAGATGGTGGTGGACGGGGGGGCGGCCGCCGAGTCGGACGGCGAGGCGGACGGCGTTCGCGGCCGCGGGCACGCGTTCTTCCAGCGCTCCGAGTCCACGCTCTGCCTCGGCTGCCCGCCGCCGGACCCCTTCAACAGTACGTCTACTGACATGGAAAATCTATATCTATACAATACATGAAGTTGAAGTGTCTGTTTGTAATGTCAAAATAACAAGTTTTTACTAAATGGGTATGAACGTATATCGGGTACCAATAACAAAAACACAATTTAATTTTTTTTGTCTGTCTGTTTGTTCCCGCTAATCTCCGGAACGGCTGGACCGATTTTGACGGGACTTTCACTAATAGATAGCTAATAATATAAGGTGTAATATAGGCTACAAAAATCAAAATTCTGCCAAAAGTTACTATTCCACGCGGACGAAGTCGCGGGCACAGCTAGTATTTAAATATAATTTGAGTGCATGTTTGTATTTGTCTGTCTGTTTGGCTATTTGCAGTAACATTATTTCTTTTTATTACTATGACTCTGTATTTAATTTAATTCATCCAATTTTATGATGTACGCTCAAATCTAAACGCTCTAAATTTATATTGTATTGCCGATTTCTGTTAATATTTGCACGTTGACCAAGTTAGCAGAATATGATGTTTTTTTTATATATACAACATCTTATTTATTCTTTCATTCCGTCACCACAGACGCGATGCTAACTAGTCAAAGTCCATCCCTCTATGAAAATATGAAAACCGAGCGTGTCAATTTTTCTTGACCGAATGTCGTCAAAAGAATGCTTAATTAAAACGTTAAAATCTATCATAAGGCCGGTATCTTTTTTGTTTCTTTAGCTAGCTAGATACCGCACAATAGGGAAGCGGATATTTTTATGCACATCTGGTGGGCTTCTAAAAAATATTGTACCCATATTTTTTATGTATAAGTACATGTTTTTTATTGTACAACTTGCGATGATACATTGATTTGAAATGTCGCGTGGCGTAGGTATTTTCTAAATGCTGATTTCGTAGCGAACTCTTTAACTTTGAACTGCTTTATTTCTGATTTTTTTTGTTATTTCAAAGCAGGAAATAATAAGTACTAGGTGTGATTTTTGTTCACAATTTAATTAATAGACTTGTTATATTTCCACTTTTCATACTCAGTTCAGTCTGCTCCCGTATAAGGCATTTTTTTAATTTTTCTTATTTCCCGGTGCTAATAACGGTAGAGCGCTGACTAAATAAAAAAGAAGACCTTTTGTCATCCGAAAAACATACACTCGTGGCTTTTATTAAGATCATGAAACACTGAAACATCGTAGTAGTCAGTCATCAGTGAATCACAATGAAATTTCCGACCAAATGAAGTGAATCATAACAGCACATCAACACGGTTACGTTTGCGATTCGTTTTAATAGAAAACACGCGCGATTGACGTAGGCTTGTCTGACTTTGATATACTTGGTTACAGTGACGATGCAAGATGCACTGCCTCTGGCGGACCAGCCGCAACTGCTGCAGCCCAACGCGCGGCGCGAGGAGCTGTTCGGCATGCCGCGGCAGCCGGTCACCGTGCCCGCCTCGGGGGACGGCCCGCCGGGCGTCAACAACCCCCTGGAAGGTGAGCCGGCCCCTACAGTGACGCACGAGGGGCTGCCTCTGGCGGACCGACCGCAGCTGGTGCTATTCACAGAGCAGTAGGGCTAGCATAAACATTTGCGTCAACATATTCGTATCGTCAGTGACGTCATCGTGAAATATTTGTATTGGGATTGTATACAGCGCCCCTGAAGGGCGTACTTGGAACTAAAATTCTCATATAAATTTTTCACGATGACGTCATTGACGATACGAATACCTTGACGCAAATGTTCGTGCTAACCCTTTTTTTTTCGGGGTAAATGCGTCACCGCTCCGTACCCGCCGTTGGCTGGACGGCGGGCGTGTGTGGGGCTGGCCCGGCAGAGTGCCAGGCCGACCCACTAAAACCCCCCGGTGTTCTTACCTTTATGGGCGCGGATGGTAAGGGCCACACTGCGACTACCACTACCAGCGCGCCCGGGCAAGACAAAAAAAAAATCATATGAAAGAGTGGGTTAAAAAACCTAACAACTACACTCCAAGGCTCTGAACCTGCTCCTGGTTTGGGGGCAAAGTAAATTCTATCTCATTGTTTGATGGTTTATGTTTTACGTAACGTGTCCTAAAGCATCCCTTAAATTTTCCGGGGAGGTAAAAAAGTAACCGTGTGTATTCATTATGTGGTTTGTAGCAACTCGTAGAATTGGATTTTTTTTTAGTATGGAAATGCTGATATGTTATGTGGTTTGCATAATGTTTAAATATGAACAAGAAATCGTCAAGATTTTGTTATTAAAATTTGTTCGAAATTGACGGAGACAGAAATATTATGTTTAAAACGCATTTAATGCTTATCCCTATTTGAAACGTAATTGTCGTGCAAGTCGTTGTAAATTTTCCTTCTTGCCATTAAATAAATGATCGGCAGGGCTGTTCTTTAACTACGGTTGGTAAGTAGAACTGTCATTTTTAAAAGCAACTTTATATCCATTACTAGTTTAGTGATCGTATGTGCTACGGCGGCATTACTGCTATCATGAAGATAGCAGTAATGGATGTTAAGTTTCTTTCAATAACGGCAGTTCTAGTTAGCAACCGAAGTTAGAGAATAGGCCTGCTGGTCATCGTCAATGTTGCAACACTGTATGAGTATAATGGTGAGCAGTGGCAGGGGGGTTTCACTCCACAGTTTAGGTACGTTTGGCCGAGCCGGTGTATGGCAAAAGTTGCCGCTCCGTTCGCACGCCGACCGCGTTGCACGTAATAATTTAGATTTTTCTCGGTAATTTCTGTAACCAGAACAGCATATCGGTGAGTAGGAACCGTGCGCTCTTATCGCCAAATCGGTATCGGGTCAGCGACGCGTAACGGAATTGGAACACTCGTGCCATGCAATAAAATTTCAATTTCCCGTGCAGTCAGATGAAGGTCGTAAGAGTAGGGAAATTTTCATACCTAAACTTGGCTTTTGATCGAGAGTGATCCTTCTGTACTTTAGTACTATTATTCATTCTGTGGCAGTGGTGCCTCGGCGGCTGGGGCTGTCGACGCGCGGGACCACGCGGGGCTGGTCGCCTCCGCCGCGGCCCGCGTCGGCGCCGCCCGCGCACGCGCATCCCCCGCCGCCGCCGCGCGACGAGCCACAGGTATCTATTTATTTTTTATACCATATTCAGGATACCAAACAGCCGCTACAATGAGTGATATTTACACAGTCCTTAAAACTAGGTTAATCATTGTGCAACCAACACCGCTATCCGCAGAGTAATTTGATGGGTAGTATTACTCGGTAAACAGAAAGAGTTATATGATTATAATAAATGAATTAATGTATTGTAAAAAAATTGAAAAAAAATTATACAACAAAAATTTACGCAGTCTTCATTCCCGGCACAATAGTTTAAGAATAAATATGCAGATTTATATTCCATTATTATCCAATAACCATTTAGATAGGTAAAGTTTTCAGTTTCACTGATAAAGTTTTTGTATTTCCGTTCTGACAATGCAAAAATGTCTCAATTTGAGAAATCTATATTAAAGGTGTTAGTGAGGCGACGAAGCGATATCTCTTATTATATACGAGTAATAATAATAACTTTTCATTGTACAATATTGTCTTACATAATAATTGTAGCAAATGGTACAGAACTAAACTTAGTTTTATTAGGGTTGCCGATGTCCCGATTTCAACAGGACTGTGTGGTTATTTATCTTATCTAAGTTTATCGCCATTACAAGAATGTTAATAGCATTATTGTGTTCCGGCAATTAGAGGTAAGATGGCCAGTTCCTCAGTTGTTGAGAAGTCCAGGTGAAGTCTTATCGTCACTTGCCATCAGGTGAGATGAAGGCCAAGAGCTTCCCATATCGTATGTAAAAAAATGCAAAATTTGTTAATAAAAAAAAACTTGTCCGATTTAACATTCCAACACACCTGGTTGCCCTAGTTTTTATATAGGGTTACTTTAAAAACAGGGCCAAATTTTGTGTGCTTGTTCAGCAGACTGAACAACTTTTACTATGGGACCAAAATAAATTAGCTGTTTCACAGATCTAGGTTTAGTGGATGTTGAACAGTTGATATTGAATAATTCATCAGGTATTGAGTTCTCATTGACACAATGCTCGAATCGCGTCCGATTTCTACTGATTTACGTTTTATTTTCGACAAAAATCAAACTAATATTGATTTTCGTCGTAATGTACTTATTAATTTTCGTTTCGTTTGCGATGTAAATCGAGTACAGACGACGCTCGACAAAAGCTCGATGCCAGATGAATAGTTCTGAAGTTAAACAATGGCTTGCTGCATGTAAGCCATTGTTCTAAGGCGATTCACACACTGCCACGCACCACGCTGCCACACACCACGCTGCATGTTGCGTGTCGACGTACCTACGCGCGTACTTGCGGGAGTGCAGATCCGCATCATCATGCGGGTTTTTTACGCACTCACGCGCGTAGTTGCGTTTCCAAAATCAACGTCAAGCCCTTCCAGAATTACGCACGGCACTGCGGGACTCGGTGTGCCGTACCTTGCGTCTCGCGCGCACCTACGCGCGTGGGTGCGTCTTTCACCGCTTGTAGGCGCGTGATCTGCATGAACGAGCGTGGATGCGTTTTCTGTGTGTTGGATTGTGCGTATTTTCTAAACAAACGGAGATACTTACAAGCTACGTAAGAACACGCATTCACGCGCTACGCTGCGTCGTGCGTGGTAGTGTATAAATCGCCTAAGGCGCATAAGCCGAGCGATTTAACGTCTTGTTAGGTTGGGGCCTAAGTGACCTTATTAAAGCGAAATGCTCGCCACGATTGTTTAGTTGCAGCAAGTAGAGTTTACTATTTCAAGCTTTAAGTAATATTATTTTTAGGATTTATCCTGTGCTAAGGACACGACTACAAAAATGGATATTGACACGGATGGGGAGTATTTATCAGACTCAGATTCAAATGAAGCCAGACAAATTCAGAGGAAGAAACATCACAGGTTTGTTGACAACGTATTTAAGTTTTGTTATCGTGAAAAAACAGTTTAACAGTTCATGTATAAAATCATTAATTTTTGTACAGACACCCACATACAATGTCCTCGGGCTCAAGTACGATGCAAGATAGTAATTCTCAGCCTTCGGAGTTCCACACGCTGGTCGACACTGCTTGCTCAATAATGGAGGCACCTCATCATCAGCCGCCTATGACAGTTTCGCCATCTCCTGGTAAAAAAATAAATAAATTGGTAATTGATTGACCATTTCTCTAGGAATATGCTGATAACTGTGGTGGGACCAAATAATTCCTATAGTGTTATGGTAATCTACTGGTGGCGCCGACTGGTTTTCTAATGGGATTGAAGTGTTACAGGATCCACCCAGGCCAAATATTGTGGATCAGAGTGAACAGCTACTGATAGATCCAATCCATTCATGATGGATTGTGGGTTGTTTGTTACCATGTATCATTGTTGTCTTATTTTCAACACAATGAACATATCAAGTCACTCTAGTAGTAGTAGTATTAAACACAGTTTTTGGCAGTTTAAATGTTTTCGTGCACGCAGATCATCGGCTTGATCGTGTTGGTGAAATTTATTGTAGAAGCTGATTACTTTGCAGGAGGCAGCGGCAGCGCGGGCCCCTCGGAGCCCCGCGCGTCCTCATCGCGCAGCCCCGGCAAGACTGTCATTGTACGTGCTGTAAGTCACTCCACTTATTTGGGGGACTTTTTATTATCAAAATTTATACCCTGCAACTGCACGAATTGGCTGGTAGCTTCAATTTATATTCAAATAATTTGGGATTTTAAAGTTGTCATCAAACCTTAGTGGATTGTGAGAATTGTAGTATTCTAGATCTAGTCTAGTGAGGTGGTTTAATTTTTTAAGGGTGTAAGACTAATTGCGAGTGTCCTTATTCCAGGGCGAATTGTTAAGTGCCGCGGACCCATTGGAATCGCAGGAGATATCTGCACATGTGACTGTCGAAACGACTGGACTACCGCCGCCGCCTTTGCTGCCGCCTCTAAGCACACCAGCGCCACCGTAAGTTGTTAATCACCTACCTAGCGTTATAAATGTGAAAACAACTCTGCGCCATTGCGTAAGAACGCAATGGCGGTTAACGGCGAGGGCGGCTAACAGCGCGGCTAGCCGCTTTGCCATTTTAATACGCTACCGCTTGTAATCCTACGCACTTAGGCCTCGTTTACGGAGACGCGGGGCGTTGCGCGGCGCGGCCCGCACAGAATTCAAACATATGGCGTTGTATGAGTGCGTTTACGGAGAAGCGATTTTACACGTCTTTGCTTAAAATGGCGCGTTTAGTACGGCCGAGCCCGCGGATGGCACCGCCGCGTCTCACGCGGCGTTTATCGCGGCGGCGCACGCGACAATTCTCGATGAAGCGATGCCCGCCGCGTGCTTCGCTACACTCTTGGGGATGCGCCGCGGGTGCCGCGGGCGACGCGACGGGCATCGCGGCGGGCACCGCCACGCTTCCCGTCTCGCATCTCAATGAACATCGTATATTGCCATATGTTTGTGTTAACGCGTGCGATTATGAGTGCTGCTTCACGCGCCGTCCCACCGTAAACGGAAAAAAACGTCGGACACGCCGCGAGACGCCACGCCACACGCGACGCGCGACGCCCCCCGTCTCCGTAAACGAGGCCTCAACCGGTTAATTGCAACCGCAGCCGCTAAATAGAGGACTTCGACCCGCTTTGCGGCTGGCCGCTATCTTGTTTATACGCCTTCAACCGCCTCCGTGGTCTAGTGGTTGAGACCACTGGGTGTTGATCGGGAAGTTCGGGGTTCGATTCCCCATGGGGGTAGAAGGTAGGGCTTTTGAGCCCGCCTTGGGGCCAATCTCTCTAATTTACAGTTCGAACGAACCGCTGTTATTCAATTCCAGTCCAGTTCTAATTACAATTCAACTTTGGATAAAATTGGTATCGCGCTAATTTCTACATGAGAGTTGAAACGCGAGCGAAGCTGGATCGCATTAGGAATGGAGAGAGAGAGAGAACAGAAAAACACTCAACACTGAACACAAGCCAAATTTCAATCCAAAAAAGTAGCGTCGCATGAACTTTGTATGTTGACAGCGGTTGCGTTCGAACTTCAATCGGATTGCGTTCCAATGTCCTGTCAAATCATTACCGCGATACGAAATGTCATAAAAGTTGTAATTTAGTTGTAGTTCAATTCCAATCCAATTGCATTTAATTATCGCGATTGGCCTCCTGGCCACCTACCACCGCCTTATCTGTTTGTCACCATCAAAACAATGTTAATAGCATTGTTGTGTTTCGACAATTACCGGTAAGATATCCAGTTCCTCGGTTGTTGAGGAGTCCAGGCGAAGTTGGCTGTCACCTTCCGCACGGTAATAATATATACAGTAGAATGACTTCATAGAAACAGTCGAAACACGCGCTATGCCTACGCGCCTCAATACTGGATAGCAGCTGGATAGCATCTACAAGGGCAGTCAGGAACGCAGTTCGTCGCAGGTTACACGCACGAGCCAAATGGAGCTTTATAATATTAGTACTAGTATTATAATATTAGTAAGGATATAAGCTTGACGTTTCATAAAAATGGGTTTTCTTGGTTCTTCACGCGATCTTTCGCCTATTTGGTTAGTAAGTGAGTGAAATAAATAAAATATAGTTGCTTATTTATTATTAATTTATTATATCGAAGGCATTTTAGGCAACCTACATGTTAGTTTCGTTAACCTATTTTATTGCATAAAAACCTATTTAATTCAATCCTTTAGATCGACAAAGTAATTCTATATGCATGTATAATTACAAATCTAGACAGAAACTGTAAGCGCGCGGCCCTATCGCGGGCCAACGCACCAAGCGATGCCGAGTGGCCGTAGGCATAAAATTTCGAAGAGGGGCCGAGTTCACATACTGTATACAGGGTGTCCCAAAAAATAGTGTCAAGCATAAGTCCAGAGTTAGAGCATCTCTTGGAGTACCCGAATCACCCCCATGTATGTTCCGCGATTATTCGTAGTTTTCGAGTAATATTTTTTTTCTGACTTTTTGAAAATTTTGATCCAAAGAACTTAAAAATTTTAAATAAAAAAAAGTAGAACATATTTTAATGTTTTTCTTTTTTCCACTGAATCATCTTTAGTGCTTCTTTTATGTCTAAAATAATCAGCTTCGTAACTTTAGTGGAAATTTAGAAAACAGTAGTGTAAAGTCAAAATTTGAATGTTAGTGAATAATTACTTAAAAATTCATCTTTAAATTAAAAATCTAAACAGGCGAATTCATGGTTTCTAAGTATGTGTAAAAACTTCTCTAGACTCTCTGCTTTCATAATCATTTAAAAAAAGAAGTACTTAATGGGGCTACTTTGGCTTAAATCGGCCATCAAAGACAGCGAGGTGAAAATTTCATAAAATTTACCAAATTCCTATCAGATGGTAAAAAAAAATATCTGGTCTTTTTATAATTTCTAAGGTTCAGATTAATTACAATTTAGCAAAAATTTACTACATGAAACCCATATTTAAATATTTTTCTCGCGGATCACATCGGTTGTAGTGTTGGATGTAACGCAGTACTTATCTGCTAAAAAATTGCCCGAGTGAGAGGATATGAAAGAGACCGCATTATTGCTATCTCTCTCACTCTCATTGGCGAAATGGATAACTGTAACTGAGGAATGCTATTCTTTGTGACAAGGGGATGAGGCGGGGGGTGTAGTCCGAGCGCCTATTGTGTTTTGGCGCCAGTCGTTTGCCTGCTTTTGTTTGCGCCTTACGTACGATACGCTCATTTGTGATTATTTGACGAACTTTGCTTTCTTTACGGACCTTGAGTGCGATTACGATTTGGTTTTGTGTGAATACGGGATTTTGACAAATTTGGCATTCTTAACGGACTTTTCAAGCTCTTCATTTTGTGATGTCTTTTTCATCGCAAGAATATGCTCTTATGCATTACTTTTATGGATATGCAAGAGGAAATGCTTCTGAAGCAGCCAGGTTGTTCCGGCAGCAAGTACAAAATGGAGGTGGACCTCAGCCTGAAACTTGGCCTGATCATCGCATGATTTTAAGAGTACATAACTCTTACATGGAAGGACGCCTACCAGGTAGAAGATCGGGGCGCCCATCTGAAATGAGTGACCCAGATACTGTCCAATCGAAGAAGTGGTGAGAGATCCATCAGTTAGTGTAAGAACAATAGAACGTCGAATCGGAATTCCGAAATCACAAGCACATCGAATACTTAATCAAGAGCGTTTTCACCCATATCACATCCAGAAAGTTCAGCAGCTCAAGCCCGCAGACTACCCGAGAAGGGTGGCATTTTGTCAGGAAATGTTACGGAGACAAGCTGAAAACGAAAATTTCTTTAAAAATATTCTATGGACTGATGAATCACATTTTAAGCGATGTGGGGTGTTTAATGCGCATAACTACCATTCGTGGAGTATTGAAAATCCACACCTCACAAGGGAATCTAATTTCCAAGAACAATTTAGTATCAATTTGTGGTCAGGCATCCTAAACGGACAGCTGATTGGTCCGTTCGAACTACCGGACTGACTGAACAGCGAGGCCTACTTGCAATTTCTACGACGTGATCTCGGCGTCTTATTAGAAGATGTAGACCTATTAACGCGGAGAAATATGATTTTTCAAAACGACGGCGCTCCATGCCATTTTGCTAGAAATGTTAGACAACATTTGTCTGAAACATTTCCAGGCAGATGGATCGGTCGTGGAGGGCCCATTGCGTGGCCGCCACGGTCCCCCGACTTGAACCCCGTAGATTTTTTCGTCTGGGGATACTACAAGGAATTAGTATACGCCAAGGACATTACAAACGTCACAGTGTTAAGAACAAAATTAAGACAAGCGGAAGAAACAATAAAAAACAACAGAATTGCATTTATAAATTTAAAAGAAAACTTTTTTAGACGATGTAGAATATGTATTGAGCACGAAGGTCGTCATTTTGAAAACTTTCTTTAAGCGATCGAATAATAAATACTTTGAAAATAATGTTTTGTTTCATTTATTAAGTTATAATAAACCTTCAAAGGTTATTAAAGATGGCAGCAGGAACAGTTATTTTTGACCTTCAAATAATAAATTTTTAGCTTTTCTACAATAATTTTTGGTATATTAATAAATAATTGGAATTTAAAAAAAAAAATATTCAGAAGTCGAGTTTTATGAAATTTTCACCTTGCTGTCTTTGATGGCCGATTTAAGCCAAAGTAGCCCTATTAAGTACTTTTTTTAAAATTATTATGAAAGCAGAGAGTCTAGAGAAGTTTTTACACATACTTAGAAACCATGAACTCGCCTGTTTAGATTTTTAATTTAAAGATGAATTTTTAAGTAATTATTCACTAACATTCAAATTTGACTTTACACTACTGTTTTCTAAATTTCCACTAAAGTTACGAAGCTGATTATTTTAGACATAAAAGAAGCACTAAAGATAATTCAGTGGCATAAAGAAAAACATTAAAATATGTTCAACTTTTTTTTATTAAAAATTTTTAAGTTCTTTAGATCGAAATTTTCAAAAAGTCAGAAAAAAAATTATTACTCTAAAACTACGAATAATCGCGGAACATACAAGGGGGTGATTCGGGTACTCCAAGAGGTGCTCTAACTCTGGACTTTCGCTTGACACTACTTTTTGGGACACCCTGTATACTATTACTGTGCCTTCGGCCTCACCGTCACTTATCATCGGGCGAGATGAAGGCCACGAGAGCTCCCTTGTCGTATGTGAAAAAAAATGGGATCTCATTGTGAACAGGCGCGCGTGTCCGTCACTCGGCGCGTCGGTGTCGCACGACCTGCTGCTGGGCCGGTGGCGGCTGTCGCTGGACCTGTTCGGCCGAGTGTTCACCGAGGACGTGGGCCTGGAGCCGGGCTCGGTGGTGGCCGAGCTGGGCGGCTTCCCCGTCAAGGAGGCCAAGTTCCGCCGCGACATGGAGAAGCTCAGGAACTCGCAGCAGAGGGACCTCACCCTGCATAAGGTTAGTCGATCGATCGATGGAGAGCCGACAAGGCGTTGTTGATTTTGTGGGATTGGTGCTTTGTGATATTGCGATTTTCTGTTGTGTAGTATCAAACGAGTTAGTTACATATCACGGTACACAGCACACCGCTGCACTGACAGTTCGCGTTGTGGCTAGTTTTAGTAAATAAACAAACCTTTATTTCTGTGTCGTCTCATTCTTATTTTATTTATTTGAACTATTTATAATAGTACTTATATTATTAATAAAAAACGTCCAGTGCTTTTTTTATACCAATATATATAATAATGGAAAGATATAATGCGAGTTTCGTTAATAACTGTGACAAGAATTTAGAAATACGGCTTTAACTTAAATCACAGGGCCCACCAATTGAGTTATCTCAACCGTGTGGCATGAAAACAAAAAAATACACTCGTGTTTTTAAAAGTGAACAAAGTATTAAATCTGTGGTTGTGTAGATGCGATGTAATAAATGATTTTTTTTTGTTATCAGATGATTTATTCCCTCCATCTTTCAATATCGCATATCAATCAATATCATTTGTTTATAAGTAATCACTAACGACCAGTATAATACTCAAATTATAAAAACCTTTTTTCTTTTATTTTTTACTACATACTGGATTTTGATTGATGTGAACCCCCACCGAAATTTTTCATGAGCCGCCTCTGGTCCATCAATTAGATAACTATGGTTACCTTTGGTCCAATAAGTATGTTCACAAAATTAGGTAATAATTAATTAGTTACTTTTACGTTACAATGATTGCGATGATGTTGCCATACAACATGTGGTGCCTCCCGCACAGATGGAGCGCGAGCGGTCTAAGTTGCTGCAGCAGACGTTCGCGGAGCTGAACAGCGCGTTCGCGGGCCAGAGCCGGCGCGCTCACTCCACGCAGCCGCCGCTGGCCGTCAACCGCGTCAAGGTCACGTTCCGCGACGAGCCCGGCGAGGGCAGCGGCGTTGCGCGCTCCTTCTACACCAGCGTGGCCGAGGTGAGTCACCGCGAGTAACTTCTGCACCGGCGTGGCCGTGGTGACTCATTGCAAGTAACTTCTGTCCCGGCGTGGCCGTGGTGAGTCATTGCGCGTAATTTCTGCATCGGTGTGGCCAAGGTGAGTCACCGCGCGTAACACTTGCACCCGTTACTTTTACACTAGCGTGGATGAGGTGAGGCAATGCGCGTAACTAACTTTGCACCGGCGTCGCCGAGGTGAGTTACCATGCGCAACTTCTACACTAGTGGTCGAGGTGAGTCACCGTGCGTAACTTCTACGCCAGCGTGGCCGAGGTGAGTCACCTCGCGTAACTTCTACACCAATGTGGCCGAGGTGAGTCACTGCAAGTAACTTCTGTCCCGGCGTGGCCGAGGTGAGTCACCGCAAGTAACTTCTGCACCGGCGTGGCTGAGGTGAGTCACCGCAAGTAACTTCAGCGCCGGCGTGGCCGTGGTAAGTCATTGCGCGTAATTTCTGCATCGGTGTTGCCGAGGTGAGTCACCGCTCGTAACACTTGCACCCTTTACTTCTACACTAGCTTGGTTAAGGTGAGTCAATGCGCGTAACTTTGCACCAGCGTGGCCGAGGTGAGTTACCATGCGCAACTTCTACACTAGAGTGGTCGAGGTGACTCACCGCAAGTAACTTCTACGCCAGCGTGGCCGAGGTGAGTCACTGCGCGTAACTTTACACCAATGTGGCCGAGTCACTGCAAGTAACTTCTGTCCCGGCGTTTCCGAGATGTGTCACCGCACGTAACTTACGCACCAGCGTGACCGAAGTGAGTCACAGTGCGTAACTTCTGCAGGCGTAGCACGGGCTGCCAAGACGGGACTTGAGTCACGCATTATCTCACAATTTTCAGTGACATAATATCTATGTCTTAAAGAGCAGCACGGCGGCGCGTATTGAGGCTGCGGTCCGATAACAGTGCTCACAGTGCTAACGATTATAATCGCCTTGTCCAAATTAAAGAGAACACTGAAAATGCTATCAGCATGCTTACGATTTCGGTCCGGAAGAACAGGTACATTCATTTTGAACCGAAAACACAATTATCGAACGTCAGACTAACAGTTCGCATAAAGTGATTTCACTCCAGAGCATTAGCGCCGTAAGTTCTATATGACGTTAACGATGTCGTCATGTGGCTCTTCATGCCGGCTAACATTAGCGCGCTCACAACATTTCGGGACGCGTTTGAGCGCGCTAATAGTGACTCTTATTGATTTTCGGAACGCAACCTTAGTGTGACTGACATGATAAAATTTCTTGACGCTCCTCAAAGGATACGTGTCACTGAGTCTTATCACAAATTTCTTGGCAGCCCGTGCTACGCCTGCTGTATCAGCGTAATCTAGGTGAGTCACTGTGCGTATTTTTTGACACCAGCGTGGCCGAGGAGAGTCACCGTACGTAACTTACGCACCAGCGTGGCTGAGGTAGGTCACCGTACGTAACTAACGCACCAGCGTGGCTGAGGTAGGTCACCGCACGTAACTTACGCACCAGCGTGGCTGAGGTGAGTCACCGCGCGTAACTGCGTGACCGAGGTGGGTATTTTCTATGATAGACTTATTCATTGATGTATCTTGTAAACATGGAGTTAACGTTATTTATATATATAAACTCTTTATTGAACACAAAAAAATATATACAATTCAAATTCAATATCTTTTATTCAAATTGGATTGTTACAATCTCTTTTGAACGTCAAAGCAGCTACGCCATTAGTTCACAAGTCTACGGCGGGAGACCTTGTACTGGAAAGAACCAGCAAGGGCTATTTTTTTCTCCCTGTATTGTTACAGAGTCGTCAATTGGAAGCTGACCTCACAGCAGAAGTTTGAGCTCAACTTCCATTACAAGATTAGATGTGTCAGTTCTCTTCTTACTACTTATTACCAAAAATAATAATATTTGTTTATACAAATGGTTATACATAACAACACGATCATTATCTGAAAAATTAACACCAGGCATTGGCAATATGCCGCCATAATATAATGGCGGACTTATCTCTGAAAGAGATTTCTTCCAGCCAACCCTAGCTGTTGTAACTAAAAATTGTTAAATGGGGACTGGAATAACCAAAAAAAAAAACTGTTATATATAAGTATACATAACTATAAATTAATACAATAAAATATATAAAGAAACCTAAATACAACAATACCATACATACTAAATCAATAAATAAATAAAATTACATTATGCAAATAAGTGGATAAAATAGTCTAAGACAAATTAGAAAGGTAGTGCTCTTTTAAATTACGTTTGAATGATACTATAGATTTACTTTCATGAATAGTCTCAGGCAGATTATTCCACATTCTAGCAGCACGTACTGTGAACGAGTGGAAAAAGAATTTAGAGTTGGACTTTGGTATATCTAAAGTAGGATAAAGCACACAGGAACGCTGAGGATGGATACTAGGCGGTAAAAGGTTAAATTTGGAGCGTAAATACTGAAGAAATTGAGGGGAACTAAGGATTTTAAAAACAAGACAGAGGATGTGCATATCTCTGCGAAATCTAATAGGAAGCCATTTTAGTTGAGAGCGATATTCAGATACATGATCGAATTTACGTAGACAGAAAATAAATCTAATAGCTAAGTTTTGAAGTTGCTCCAACTTATTTAAAAGGTCTTCAGTTGCATCCAAGTAACAGACGTCAGCGTAGTCGAGAATAGGGAGCAATAGGGACTGAGCAAGCATGATTTTAGTATTAAAAGGCAGAAAGTACTGAAGTCGTTTAAGAGATTATTGCATATTTATTAATAACATTATTTGATATTGTCTAGGCTCTTCTAGCCAACGAGAAATTACCACCTCTGGAGCCTACTACCAGCAGCGGAAGCAATAGCAACAGCACTAATGGAACCTCTGCGACTACTGGAACAACTACAAGCGGTACAAGCAGTAATAGTGGAGCGAGGTAAGTGTGCTGTCTAGACAACTAATAGGGAAGCCGACTGTCTGGCAGATTATTTATTTATTATGCACACATATTTTTCCATTTTGCTGATACATTGGTTTGAGATGTCACATGACATCGTACATTGATAAATTTTATACTAATTTGTGACGTAGCGAGCACTCACTCCATAACTTTAATTCACATTATCTCATTAGTTTTTTGTTATTTCAACTGTTTGTACGTTGACCTTGTTGCGCAAATACATCGATAAACTTGAGTAACTTGATAAATAAGAATTCTATGATGATTGCAAAATAAGTTTTATTTATGCAATTGCAATAGGTATAATTATTGCAATAGGTACTTGAGTGCGCTCGGCTGCACGCCTATTTTTATTATCTAATTGATGGATTTAATTACATTTCGATTTTTCACATATTGTAATAGTTTATTATGCAACTAGTGAATAAAGGAGGGATTTAAAGCGAGGGCCATAGATGAATCACGAGCAAGTGAAGGATTCTAACGACGGAATCACGACCGCAGGTAGTGATTCAAGTGTTAGAATCCTCAACGACGCGAGTTATTCATGGCCCTCGTTATAAATCCGTTTTATTCCAAGAGTTGCATGCTAAACTTTATACCATGACTACGAGAATAAGAAAGATTTAAGCGAAAATAGACATTTAATATCGAATATTTTTTGTGCAAGTAGGTTGTGCAGCATTGAGATGGAGGTCGAATATAACGGTAAAGTAATGGTATAGTTAACGTGAGCCAAAGTATGAGAATCGTCAGCACGAACTCATTTTTAAAGTTTCGTAGCGTAACGTAACCGTAACGTTGTACATTTGTATGAAGCAACTACTACGCACTAGCGCCATCGTATTGTGAACACGATACGTTAACGTTACATTGCAACTTTTTGCAGCGATACAAACGCGCATTTGACAGTTGCGCGATTGTATCGCGATCAACAAGAATTTGTATCGATTCATACGCACGTTTGTATCGATGGAAACGCGCGTTTGTAGCGCGGCTGCATCGCGTTTGCATCAAAGCAGCCGCGCGTGAGTAGCGATGCACACGCACGTTTGTATCGATTCAGACGCGGGGGTAGAGAGAGGGGGAGTTCTTGAAATTACAACGAAACAAGCGAACTCATCGCGCTGTGGCTGTCGACGTAATACTGAACGTTTTGCGTCGTTCCGTTTGTATTGACTGATCCTGTGTCGCGTTTACATTGATGCCGTATCGCGTTACGGCTACCTACTGAATCGTGACTGTAGCTCGATTGAATCGCTTGTTTGAGTAGCGCATGAGTGTGTAAAGGAGGAGTTTGGTGGCGCATTGGCGCGTGTGCTCAGCGAACGATTTCTAATTTTAAGCAACGTTCGCTGTGGTCAGCCCTAGGATGGGTGACCAAAATACAAAACATCTCAAGCTCCTCCGTGCTTCGGAAGGCACGTTAAACAGTGGGTCCTGCGCCTGATCTCGCCCCGGTCGTGTCGGCTAACCGTCCCATCGGACTAGGCGAGTGAAGGAACAGAGAGTGCACTTGCGTTTGCGCAGTCACTTGTGCACTATAATATCTCCTGCGCAGATGGCTAGTCTCTGTTGAGATCGGCCGCCGTGACCGAATATCGGTTAGGAGGACATTATTATTATTGTGTGTTGGCAGCAGCCGCAGCGGCGGTCGCGGCGCGCGCTCCAAGGAGGCGGCGCGGCGCGCGCCCGGGCGGCCCGCGCCGCGCCCGCCGCCGGCCGCGCGCGAGCCGCGCCGCGTGCTCAGCATCGACGCGAGGCCATACTCGCCGCAGGTAACACTACCACCCTCCGAGGATTGGAGGTTTTTTAACCATTAAGAGGAAATCGTATAGTCCGTTTTTCCATACAAACGTAGTCCCCTATTTCCTTCCTGGATAATGGCACTAGTTGCTCTATTTTTTCCAATAAAATCAATGGCATGTTCCTATGTTTTCCTTTTTTTATTAAGTTAATTAATAAAAGAGATTTTAAACCTTCAAAAACCTAAAAAATAGACGTAATTTTCTGCTGTATTGAAACGTCCAGCAAACAAATTCAAGAAGATTATACGGAAAAAAGCAAAGCATAGAAACACAGAGAAAGCCTTACTTTAATTTTTAACGCAAAAAGTTATTAAATTGGTCAATATTTTCGCGGAGAAAACAGGGGACTACGAAACGTATATTTTGTGTACTTTTCATAGGTATTTTCGGTCCCAGCTGCAGTTGTCCCTGTCGCGCTCAGTTCAGTTGTTCGGACACAACGCGACAATAATACATTTTACAAATACCTATTTTTGAATTCTCTCGACCTTGGTGTTTCCTCTTAAGACGAGGTTTCCCAGAAAATCTACAACGTGCACGGCGACTGCTTTATTGCAAAGTATTAAAGTTGCTTTATGCATAGCTTCTAATGTCGCTTACGCGCGGTGTCCGAACTAAAGCGTTACTTTTTTACACGTTGATTTGATTTTTGGAAAACTGGGGTACAAAATACAATTTCACTTTTGCAATTTTCTAGATAATAAAAAAGTACGTCTATTATTAGTAAAAATTAAGTCGTCTGTTATTACAAAAGTAGTAAAACTTTCGTGTCATGTATTTTCTGATTCACAACAGTTTTAAAATATTGAACAGTTTAAAAATTTGGATTTTATTTTTATCGAGTGAAATATTATTAATCATATATGTTTTTGTCTTGAATGTTTAGATGAAATGTTCAAAAATGTCACATGAATTTTAGAACTGTATGTATTAAACCGGTTTATTGAGTTTATAAAGTTCTTAAAACGTTCCCTCTAGTGGCAGTAGTTCGGTTGTACGCGTTCTCAAGATAACATCGGAGCAAACCGAAATAAACCGGTATATTTCAAACCGGTTTCGAGGCTTGGTCCAAACTCCAGCCAGGAAAATTTTAATCCAACTGTATGGGCGAGCAGTAGAGATAGTGGTCTACTCCAAGGGAATGGCTAATGCATGCCAATTGTATTCAATGGTGTATGTGAAGTCGACCAATCCGCACTGGGCCAGCATGGTTGACAAAGGCCTAAACACCCTAACTTAGAGCTGTTAGGATATGATAACTTCTGCTGTCTCGATTTTTTCTCCAAATACACTGAAATGGTCCTTACAAGATTCCTTGTAATACAGTTTGCCTTAAAATTATCTTTTCACTTCTCATGCTCGAAAAAGTACTACTTTATGCAGAATCTAGGCGACATAAAGTTGAATTTTATGCACAAGGGCAAAAAAGTAGCTTTTTAAATGTATCTATACTAAGGCAGTGACCATTTAGACCATGCAGCCAAACATAATAAATTGTGCACGGATAAAACTTGCTAATTTATAATATATCCTTCCCTATTTGCATTTTTGGTTTATAATAAGATAATACGAAAAAGTAACTAAATATCAAGACATATTCATCACTAAAAAAAACAATATTCCAAAATAATTTAAGAGTAGGCTGTATATATTTTATTCTTTGCCCGAAAATCATGCACAAAAATTTAAAAAAGTAAAGTAGCGGGAAAGAAGCCGTGAAATTTTCGTATTGAATTTTCTCAGTTATTGTTGAATTAACTAAATTTTAAAAATGTCAAGTGTAGAAGAAGATTTAGAACTTACTCCTAATACTTTAATGGAAATAAACGCACAAAAAGTGGTGCAAGAAATATTGCCGCCAAAATCTCGGCAAATATATATGAAAACTTATGACAAATTTATAGTATGTTATGTTACTGTTTTATTTTCTCGCAATCGAAGTGAAAAGCAGAGTTTATAACTCGTGCACAAATCATTATTATCCTCGACTTCTTCATCTGCCCTCGCCCTGCGGGCTCGGGCATATAACGATCTCGGATAATAATGACTTGCTTTATGCACTCGGCATAAAATCTACTATTTCTTCATTTGAGGTATTATATTTTGAATTACTAATAAGCTTAAAACGTTAAGGTTCTTAACCATATAATAACTATTTATAATATTTAAAACTCATATCAAGTTGGTATCAAGTGTGCCTGAGCTTTAGACTTTTTAGATGCGTTTTATTTATTTATTTTAGGAAGACTATCGACTATAATATTTAATACATAGGAAACTTCATACATCGCTACAAAGTTTTAAACAAATTCCACGGGGAATGATAAGCTGAAATGTAAATGACAGGCGGCGCCAGGCACCGAGGGGGCCGGATACAGCGGGGAGAGGCCGGGCGGACACAACGAACACCTTACGCTGCACCAGGCTCAACTAGGCGAAAGGCTCTACCCCAGGGTAATTATTTTCCATGCACACAATTGTCTATCTAAGGCAACTCTAAAGTTGCTTTGATTTTTTCCTTAATGATCAATCAATTGATGTTTTCTATCATTTGCAAGAGTAAATTTAATAGTAATAATAATAATAATAAATTTATTAACAGTTTATATCGATATATCGTTTTATCATATTGTGTTTCGGTGGTCATGCTAAGGGGCTGTGCCTATAAATTAGCTTGATTGTTAAAATCTCAGGCAAAATCATATTTTGTTCAGATAGGAAATTGGCGCTCTGTTAAATTATTGAAAAGCGGTTGTTACTGCAAATATTTACATTAGCCGTTGTACTACTACCAACAGTAGGACCACTTGTAAGCACTGATATTCTTGTTGTAAAGATTATATTCCACGCAAATGACCTTGCAATATTTACTGTAATTCTATTGGTACAGGTTCACTCGCTTCACCCGACATTCGCTGGCAAAATAACGGGCATGCTCCTGGAGCTGACGCCCGCGCAGCTGCTGGTTCTTCTGGCCAGTGAGGACGCACTGCGGCAGAAGGTCCGCGAGGCCATGGATCTCATTGTTATGCACCCTTCCGAGGCAATACTAGGTAAGATACTTGATAATGTACCAGTTTATACCAGTAATAGTTTGTAATAGTCAAGGATTTTTTGGTACATAACACGGATGGCAAATAAAGAAAAGGTTGACTTGATGCTAAGTGTGTACCATAGCTAACGGTTGCTCCGATTAACATCAATATGTTTGTTGAGACATCGTCACATCACGTACAAAATTACAACAGTGATTCATACGTGTAGCGCATTTGCTGTTTACGAGCGACCAGGCAGTAAAGCACTACTTTGAAGCACTCTTCGGTACAACGGTACTTTCGATGACGTAGAAGATGACGTAGCTTCAAATTCAAGAAAACGGCCGTTGAACCATTCATTCATCTTTGGATACCGCACATAGCATCACACATTATTTTATTACCGCTAATTTTGTAAATTTAACGATTAAATTAATTTTGGAAGTATTGCTTCGCATCATTGAGCCTACTCCTCCGCATCAGCAACATATTTTGGACCTTCGTTCCGGGATCTTCAAATAAAAGAGACCAGAATTATAGCGGTAAGACGTGCCAACTAAGATTACCACAACCTTCCACATCGCCTGTGCTAATATCGTACTTCGTATCAATTCCAGGGGTAAAGTCAACCGGTTACTGCATTGCCGTTTACCAGTTTGGGAGTTTGGATTATCGCAAATCGTGAGTACCCCAGCTTTTACCACCACAAAATGACTGACCCCAGTGCATCAAACTTAGTAGTTCCCACTAAATCTCCAAACAAATCGCCTTCAAAATTAGATAGTGAAAGTGTTGTCCTTATTCGTAAAAGAGGCGTTATTAAAGGGCGCTTAACTAAGTTACAAAAATACGTTGACTCATTTATTGCACAACCCTCTAGTATATTAAAAGCTGAATTTAAATTGCGCATGCAAGGGGCATCATCTCTTCTATCAGATTTTAATGAAATTCAGACTAAAATCGAAGAGCGTAGTGATGATATCGATGAGCTATTAGAATATAGAGAGGAGTTTGAAACTACGTACTACAACATCATTGCTAAAGCGCAGGGTATGCTTTCAGATGACAAGAGCCACGAGAGCTCCAATGCATCAGCTTTACAGTTAGTTAAGCTACCTACTATCACATTGCCAACCTTTGATGGTACATACGAAAATTGGTTGGAGTTTCGTGACACCTTTCTCTCTTTGGTTCACAATTCCACACAAATTACTTCAATTCAGAAGTTTCATTATTTAAAATCATCCTTGAAGGGTAGTGCAGAGTTAGTGATAGATTCACTCGAATTCTCTGCCTCTAATTACGACGTTGCATGGGAGTTACTAATAAATAGGTACGATAACAGTCAACTATTAGTGCACAATCACGTCAAGGCCTTATTTTCGATTCAACCGCTAACTAAAGAATCGCCGAATTTATTAAGAAAGCTCATCGACGTTATATTAAAAAATTTACGCGCGTTGAAAATTCTTGGTGAGCCAACAGAATATTGGGATACACTCATTATATACATCGTTGTATCTAAATTGGATTCCATAACCGAAAGAGAATGGGAACAGTACAAAAGTACACTATGTTGTCACAAAACCGGCGAGTCTAAGTTACTGTTGAAAGTAAGCGATTTGCTTGAATTTCTCGGCCGCCGAGCAAACATGCTTGAAACACTAATAGTTACTCATAGTAAAGGCACACAGGACGGATCGAAACGCACTCATAACATTTCACAAATTAATAATTCCAGGGTACACTGTAATGTTTCTTCTTCGCGTTCTAACAAAGCGCTTCAGACAAAGAACACTTTTCCGAAACCTTGCCCTATGTGTACCCTAAATCATCCCTTATATTCATGCGAATCATTTTTAGACTTGTCTATTAGTAAAAAATATGACCTAATAGTTAAACATAAGTTGTGCAGTAATTGCTTGCGCGCGGGACATGCACTCACTGACTGTATGTTCGGGCCATGTAAAAAATGTTCGAAGAAACATAATACGTTACTACACCGCGACGAGTCTGATGGTAACACACAAAATAACGCTTTATCTTTACTTACACTAGACAATGAGTCGCGCGAATCACATGCAGTTGATGCGCACACACCGGGCTCACAAGAATGCGATGCGTTGAACACACACATTACCTTTAGTGAACCGGTCTTGTTATCCACCGCGCTAGTCGAAGTCGGTGACGATAACAACAATTTGCATGTGGTTCGGGTGCTTTTGGATAGTGGTAGTCAAAGGTGTTTTATTACTAAATCACTATGCGAAAAATTACACACACAACCTTTACAGTCCACTCACAAAATCAAGGGTGTAGGGAACTTAGTTACACAATGCACAGAGGCATGTGACGTCACAATTAGGTCACTGTCGCCTAAGTCCTACACTATGCGTATTCGGTGCTTAGTACTTTCACACATTAGTTCTAAGATGCCATCTCTCACACATAAACAGCCCATGCATTTACCAAATAATGTCGAATTAGCTGACCCCCACTTTTTGAAATCGAACCCCATAGACATCCTGATAGAGGCAGATTACTTTTGGGAACTGCTTGATAAAGGGCTAATCCGATTATCAAGCGGTCCATTTTTACAGAATACCAAGTTTGGCTGGATAATCTCTGGGCCTATCTATAATCACAGTAAAACGAATAAACACACACAAATATCATGTAATATGTCACAGTCCTTAGACATGCAATTACAAAAATTTTGGGATCTCGAGGAAGTCATACCCACTAACAAAGTGCTCAGCGATGAGGAGAAGGCATGTGAGGAGCATTTTATCCGGACTACCACTCGCACTAACGAAGGTAGATTCTGCGTTCGCATACCACTGAAGACTAGTGTTAGTGAATTGGGTGACTCCTACTCTCAAGCTACTCGTCGATTTTATGCACTCGAAAAACGACTGAGTAGTGCTCCGAGTTATAAAAAGCTGTACACGGACTTCATTCACGAATATAAAAGGTTAGGTCATATGACCTTAGTGAATACACTAGGCTCACCACACTACGTCATGCCTCATCATGGTGTATTTAGAGAACACAGTACTACTACCAAGTTGCGTGTTGTTTTCGATGCCAGCGCGAGCACTACCTCCGGCAAATCACTCAATGACTTGCAGTTGGTAGGCCCAGCAATACAAGGGGATTTGTTCTCTATTTTATTGCGATTCAGACAGCACAGGTGGGTCGCTTGCGCTGACATCGAGAAGATGTATAGACAGGTATTGGTAGATAGTAGTCAGCGAGATCTCCAATATTGTGGCGAGATAATCCAAGCGATCCGTTACAAATATATCAACTTAACACAGTCACGTATGGCACTTCCTCAGCCCCGTTCCTTAATGTGAGATGTGTTAAGCAGCTAGCTCAGGAATGCTCTGATCAAGATGTTGAGAGAGCCATACGTGATGACATATATGTTGATGATTTTATCAGTGGGTCAGATCAACTTGACCATTTATTATATATTTGTAACGAAACTGCACGAATTTTAAATACTGGATGCTTCCCTTTGCGAAAATGGGTATTTAACTTTAATACTGAACAGTTTCCTTCACAGTTAAATGTATCAAAAGAGCTAAATTTTAACGAAAATGTACACCATAAAACTTTGGGACTTGGCTGGTTTAACGATTCTGATGCGCTTCATTTTGATACAGACTTTAAACATGACTACACACAATTAACTAAACGCATTATATTATCAAAAGTCTCAAAAATATTCGACCCATTAGGTCTACTTAGTTGTTTTGTAATAAACGCAAAAATATTATTACAAAGGCTTTGGCTACTGAAAATAGGCTGGGATGACCCTTTGTCCGCTGACGTTACACGTAGTTGGGAGCAATTCGAAAGTAATATTTCGTTACTTAGTACTATCCGAGTGCCTCGCCATGTCGTAGGCATTAATACACAAAAAATCGAATTGCACATTTTTACTGATGCCTCTCAACACGCTTACGGTGCATGCGCATATGTCCGCTCAATAAGTCATGACGGCACAGTCACCATGAGGTTATTGTGCTCAAAGAGTAAGGTGTCCCCTATTAAACCCATTAAAAGTATGCGGCCGAAAGGAGTATACCAAGGTTAGAGTTGTGCGGCGCTTTATTAGGTGCTAGACTGTACACTAAAATTAAAAATTCACTTTTATTACAGTTTCAAAGCGTTACTTTTTGGACCGATTCCACTATTGTGATAGGCTGGTTGCGCATGAATCCTAACCTCTTAAAAACATTTGTTCAGAATAGAACCACTGAGATACAGGATCGCACGCGAGACTTTCCATGGCATCACGTGGCAGGCAAACAAAACCCGGCTGACCTTGTGTCTCGTGGGACTAGCTTGAATTCACTTAAAAATTGTAGCCTGTGGTGGGAAGGCCCGACCTATCTTTCAGATCCACATTTTCAAAATTCTCAGATTTTAGAATTAGATACACAAGGCCTACCTGAAACTAAGTCCCTAACTATACACGCACATTTTATTTCCGAAGAAAATTCTAAGTGGTTTCCTTTTCATAGATTTTCCAATTTTAATCGAATGAAACGCGCCTGTGCTTACCTTTTAAGATTCATACACAATACACATCATAATAAAAACAAACGCATCGGCCCGCTGAGCGTTAGCGAGTTGAGTGAATCACTAGTCGTACTAAGTAGAATTTCACAATTAGAATCTTTCCCAGACGCGTATGACACAATGGTTAACCATAAAAAATTTATTAAGACACACAATTTAATAAATTTAAATCCTTTTCTTGATGAAAATAATTTAATGAGAGTTGGAGGTCGACTAGGCAATTCACTCAACTTCGATTATGATAAAACATCCGATATTGTTATCTAGTAAGCATAGATTCACACTACTCCTGTTCCAGGCCGAACACAAAAGGCTACTGCACGTCGCACCGCAAGCGTTATTGTATGCGCTTCGTGAAGTCTGGTGGCCTATTGGTGGGAGAAACATTGCAAAAAAAGTTGTTTACAACTGCATTCGATGCTCGCGCATACGAGCTAAGCCTCTCGCGCCTATTATGGGTGATATTCCGATGCAACGTCTTAATCCCGGTTTTACATTCATGCATACTGGCGTCGATTATATGGGCCCTGTGTATATTCTGAACCGAAAAGGGAGAGGTGCAAAAACTGTAAAGGCTTATGTTTGCATTTTCGTATGTTTCTCAACACGCGCTGTTACACTGGAGCTTGTGGGTGATTTGTCGACTGATGCGTATCTATTAGCACTAAAAAGGTTTATATCTAAACGAGGTAAACCGGCCGTTATATACTCCGATAACGGAAAAAATTTTGTCGGTCTCATGAACGATTTCAAACGTTTTTTAAATAGTTGTTCATCTGATATTATACAATACGCTACAGAGCAAAATATTAATTTCAATTTTATACCTCCGTATTCGCCTCATTTTGGTGGTCTGTGGGAAGCTGGGGTAAAATCATGCAAATATCATTTGCGTAGGGTTGTAGGAAATTCACATTTAACTTACGAGGAGTTTAGTACGGTGTTAGCACAGGTTGAAGCCGTCCTGAACTCCCGTCCTATGAGTCCTATGTCCGCAGATCCTCATGACTATGAACCCCTCAGCCCAGCTCACTTCTTGGTTGGTCGTCCGCTGACCGCTCCGCCGAGCACAGACTTCAGAGATGAGCCCGCACATCGGCTGTCACGCTACCAGCGAGTAGAACAGATTCGCCAACACTTCTGGACTCGCTGGTCAAAGGAGTATGTTTCGGAGATGCAGGCAAGGCGCAAGTAGAGTACTGATAAGACAGATTTGAAGACTAACACACTTGTTGTAATTAAGGAAGACCATTTACCCCCATTAAAGTGGCGTCTGGGAAGAAAAGTAACAGTATTTCCTGGAAAGGATGGTATATCCAGAGTGGCTGACATCAGAACTCAGGCTGGAGTCATTCGACGAGCATTCTCAAAGATATGCCCTTTGATAAACGATGATGAACAAACCACGCAAAATTGAATTCTTTAGAAAGCAGATTCTTTCAAGGCCGGGGGCATGTTGAGACATCGTCACATCACGTACAAAATTACAACAGTGATTCATACGTGTAGCGCATTTGCTGTTTACGAGCGACCAGGCAGTAAAGCACTACTTTGAAGCACTCTTCGGTACAACGGTACTTTCGATGACGTAGAAGATGACGTAGCTTCAAATTCAAGAAAACGGCCGTTGAACCATTCATTCATCTTTGGATACCGCACATAGCATCACACATTATTTTATTACCGCTAATTTTGTAAATTTAACGATTAAATTAATTTTGGAAGTATTGCTTCGCATCATTGAGCCTACTCCTCCGCATCAGCAACAATGTTCTTTTTCTTGTCTCTCACAATATAATATTTTACAAATAACTAGTAACGCACATTTCATTTCCTCAATTTACTTTTTGAATTGTACTGTGGCCCTGTCAGCAATAGTATAGTAATGCTTGATAATTATTATTCGTTTTGTAATACTGTCAGTTGTTCAATCAATTTTTTAATTTGTATTTTGAGTGTCACGAATAGTGTGCATTACCGCAGCAAAATGTTGTGCTTTAGAGAAGTGAGAGTATATCAAATAATTAGTTCATCATGAGGAGAAATTAGTTCATGAATAGCAAAATTTGTTCGCATTGTAGTTTTAAAGTTATTCGAGAAAAACAGATTTTGCTGGAGTAATATTCGAAACGTTACCCTGGCAAAATCTTTTTTTATAAAATCGTTTCCATCCAGAACCAAATACATGAATAGATAGCTTTTTTTGCGTATTAAATGTTTGTGAATAGCAAAATTTGTGCATGTTGTATTTTTTAAGTTATTTAAGATTTTGCTGCGGTAACGTTTTAGGATATCCCAGATCTCGAAATCGGTTGAACATAGAAGTTTGAAAAAAATACCAATAATAGACCTTAATTTGTTCAAATTTGTTCAAGCATTAGTTTTTGATTTGCTTGATGAATACCAATGTAATTAAATGTTTTCAAAAATCAGAAAAAACGAATTTCTCAGTAAACCAGTACACTTACAATAAAATAAAAGGCTGTAACATGTACCCTTGGTACACCTTTATAACGACAGTAAACTTAGATTATGTAACTTTACGCAATATGAACATATAGAGAATTTTAAAAAGGTTTTTTTAAGTCATCGAATACGCAGCTTCCATTAAACAAGGAAACATGGCATACTATGAACAAATTAAAATGTTCCATCAATAAACAATCCTGTTAATTCCAGCTTTGAATTACGGCTATTATGAAAGTTATATCAAAAATAAGATATATCAGTAATTTGTCAATAAGCCGACCGAATTATAAAGGTTGCGTAAAAGCGACCGCATCATACATAAGGCTAACCATTTTAAATGAACGGTATAATATTGATGTTTCGTTAGTGCAGTTGCGAAAAAAAGGGTATAATAAAATAATGAAACGAGAACGACATTTTTTTATTTAAAAATCAGTCTTATACAAACGATATTTTTTACTTATTAAAAATCACAGATAATTTTTATAAGGCACACATGCACATTATACGTGAATATAAAATCATCGGATTGGTAGAGTGACATTGATCTGTTGAGCCGCGTAATACTCCCGGGAACAATAAGACAATGAAAATATCCTTCATACAGAGCCATGTTTGTGCGATCTGAGAAACAAACTATACACGGTGTTTCATAATAACCAATAAATAATTAATGCGTTATCTAAAAATAATTATTAAAAATGTGTTTACACGTAATGTCATTTAACCCAATATTTTCATGTATATCATAGTATCATCATCATGTCTATGATTTACATGAAAATTTTGGGTTGAATGACATTACGGGTAAACACAATTTAATAATTAGTTTTAGATAACGCATTGATTATTTATTGGTTATTATGAAACACCGTGTATATAAAAAATCATGCAACGCAAATTGATAGTTGGCGAAGAATCTTAGATTAATTACCATGTAACACAATATTAGATGAAATTTAAAAAAGGAAACCCTACTAGCTAGCTTGAAATCCAACAATCATTTCATTCGGCAAGAACATAGCCATTTACGGCAATTCCTGTTAGCGTGGTGACTTATCGTCTTGTTTATCGCGATGATTGGGGCAACGGGGCAACATTTCCATTTTTAATGTTAATTTGGTTTTAAATATACAGGGTGGAAACTTTCAGCGGGGCAGTAAGGAGAAGTACCTAATCTGTTCCAGCTACACGAAAATGGTCTTAGGAGACTATCCATATTTTTTTATGGAATTTTGATCCCCATTCACAGATTTTCAAAAAAAATTAACAGTTAGCAAGAAAATAGCCATTTTACATAAAAACATGTTTTGATGCCAATCGATCCTGTTTCTGATACTGATCAAAAACTTCTATGGGACCAACCATCGTTGGAGGAGTCCGATACTTAAAACCTAAACATAAATTGCCTAATAACGTTTGGCCTAAAACATATCACCTAAAAACGAAATGCCTAATAACGTTTAGCCTAAATAAGTATGCATAAAGTCGAGAATACACATAAAGTCGTTTCTGGCGCTTCGCCGGCCGCTGCCGCGGCACGGTCGCTTCGCTCGCTCGGCTCGCGCGCTTGGTTCATGTTCAAACCTACGCTCGTCGCTTCGCTCCTCGCTACCTATTTTTGACGTTATTAGGCATTTCGTTTTTAGGTGATATGTCTTTTAGGCCAAACGTTATTAGGCAATTTGTGTTTAGGTTTTAAGTATCGGACATTCGTTGGAGTACCTAAAAAGTCACAAATTGCAAGAAACTTTTCCCCTACATTTTGTAAAGAATTTGTGTAACTGAAATACAAAAAAATAAAAAAATCACGTAGAATTTTACACATATCAAAGAGAAGGCGTATTAATTTTCTTTTTTTATTAACTAACATAGCTTGATGATGTTATTCTTATTTAAAATCTTGCTGTTTCTTGCCCTACGATATCAAGTGCTCGAAGTGACCGCCATTTTGACGAATACATAAATTGATTCGTTTCTGTACCGACCTAGTGGCTGCTGACAAATTATTTGGATGAATTCCATACAAAATTGTGGTTAGTGAGTCTTTAAGTTCTCGAACACTATCGTATTGCTTTTTGTAAACCTCGCAGTTTTCAGGTAGCCCCACAAAAATAAATCTAGAGGCGTTCGATCTGGACTACGCGCTTGCCAAGAAATAGGACCATGTGTTCCTATCCATTGATCACCAAATTGTCAAGATTGTTTTTTATTTAATAATAACGAGTTCGAAATTTGAATTGTTTTTAAACTTATCTTTTTATTCACTCAACAAAAAGATCACAAAACAAAAAGTCACAAAAAAACTTTTCCGTAAAATTTTCATACAAAATGTACGGGAAAAGTTTTTTGCAATTTGTGACTTTTTGAGTACTCCAACGATGGTTGATCCTATAGAAGTTTTTGATCAGTATTAGAAACAGGATCGATTGGCATCAAAAAATGTTTTTATGTAAAATTGCTATTTTCTTGCTAACTGTACATTTTTTGAAAATCTGTGAATGGGGATCAAAATTCCATAAAAACTTATGGATAGTCTCCTAAAACCATTTTCGTGTAGCTGCAACGGATAAGGTACTTCTCCTTACTGCCCCGCTGAAAGTTTCCACACTGTATACTTAAGTCATTAAATTCTATAATAATACTGTTGATTATCATGATTGCAATTTACAAAAAGAAAACTGGTAGAAATTTTTAAAAATCGGTTGTCCGAATTACTATTCTACCCGACTGTACACTACGTCACATACTACGCTGCTAATTTGCGAAGTATACCCGTATGTATGGTGCGGTCGCTTTTACGTAACCTTTATAATTCGGTCGGCTTATTGACAAATTACTGATATATCTTATTTTTGATATAACTTTCATAATAGCCGTAATTCAAAGCTGGAATTAACAGGATTGTTTATTGATGGAACATTTTAATTTGTTCATAGTATGCCATGTTTCCTTGTTTAATGGAAGCTGCGTATTCGATGACTTAAAAAAACCTTTTTAAAATTCTCTATATGTTCATATTGCGTAAAGTTACATAATCTTAGTTTACTGTCGTTATAAAGGTGTAACAAGGGTACATGTTACAGCCTTTTATTTTATTGTAAGTGTACTGGTTTACTGAGAAATTCGTTTTTTCTGATTTTTGAAAACATTTAATTACATTGGTATTCATCAAGCAAATCAAAAACTAATGCTTGAACAAATTTGAACAAATTAAGGTCCATTATTGGTATTTTTTTCAAACTTCTATGTTCAACCGATTTCGAGATCTGGGATATCCTAAAACGTTACCGCAGCAAAATCTTAAATAACTTAAGAAATACAACATGCACAAATTTTGCTATTCACAGACATTTAATACGCAACAAAAGCTATCTATTCATGTATTTGGTTCTGGATGGAAACAATTTTATAAAAAAAGATTTTGCCAGGGTAACGTTTCGAACATTACTCCAGCAAAATCTGTTTTTCTCGAATAACTTTAAAACTACAATGCGAACAAATTTTGCTATTCATGAACAAATTTCTCCTCATGATGAACTAATTATTTGATATACTCTCACTTCTCTAAAGCACAACATTTTGCTGCGGTAATGCACACTCACGAATATCAATAACACGAAAATACAAATTCTTATAGTAATGCTTGATAATTATTATTCGTTTTGTAATACTGTCAGTTGTTCAATCAATTTTTTAATTTGTATTTTGAGTGTCACGAATATCAATAACACGAAAATACAAATTCTTCGTTTGAAACTAAGGCTAAATAAAAAAGAGCACTTTAAAAAAAACAGTATGTTTAAAAACCTTGAAAAAATTACTCTTAAGTTTTTTATGAGGCCTTTATCAAAAAGAAGGGTAAGTTGATTGAGATTGGAGCTTTTTTTAGGCGTAAATATCCCTTTTTAGATTCCTAAAAATTCGGGTCTCAAGTGATCTTTTTTATCTTTACATGTATGCAATACATAAATCAATATCGGAAATAAGCAGAAAAAAGACGCAAAATTATTATGAATACCTACTTTAACTATAAATTTTTATTTGCTCATGCTAACTCCCACCCACCCCACATAATTAATATCTTTGAATATAGTTTCTTGAAGTTGGCTTATCGTGTCGCTACATAAAGCTGTTGATTGATTGAAAGGTACGTTGGGTGTCGGTGTAGATCTGGACGTCTTCTCGCTGTCGGAGCGCGGCAGCGGCGGCGGCGGCGGGGGTGGGGGAGGCGGTGGGGCTGTTAGCGGAGCGGGAGGCGGCGGCGCTATCGGGGGAGTCGGCGGCAGCGGAGCTAGCGGGGGAGGAGGCGGTGGCGGGAACGGGGGCGGAAGCGGAAGCGTGAGCGCTAGCGGAGGCGGGGGTGGGGGAGGGGGCGGCGCTACCGACGACGCGGCGCCGCTGTTCTACTCGCCCGGCAAGCGAGGCTACTACTCCCCGCGACAGGGACGCGCCACGCCCGAGAGGATTAACGCCTTCCGTAACGTTGGCAGGTAGGCTTTATGGACGTTCTTGGTAAAGGGCGATTAACACACTGCCACGCACCACGCTGCATCATGCGTGTCGACGCAGCTACGGGCGTACTTGCGGGAGTGCAGATCCGCATCATCATGCGGGTTTTTTACGCATTCACGCGCGTAGTTGCTTCTCCAAAATCAACGTCAAGCCCTTCCAAAATCACGCACGGCTCTGCTGGACTCGGTGTGCCGTACCTTGCGTCTCGCCCGCACCTGCGCACGTGGATGCGTCTTTCACCGCTTGTAGGCGCGTGATCTGCATGAACGCGCGTGGATGCGTTTTCTGTGTGTTGGACTGTGCGTGTTTTCTATACAAATGGAGATACTTACAAGCAACGTAAGAACATGCATTTACGCGCTGCGCTCCGTGGTGCGTGGCAGTGTGTGAATCGCCTAAAACTTGTTAAAATTTTTGGAGGGTATCATCACTATCAAGGCTCGGAGAGCGGTTAAATTTCCAAACCGTTGTCATGTACAGCCGGCTTCAAAAGTAGATAAACATTTTTAGTATCCTACCATGTCACACTAACTATTAACAATGCAATACAGGTGTAACCATACTAAATAAAAGGAATAGTTGGTGTGGCATGGTACTAAATCTGCTAAAAAAAGGCTTATCTACTTTTTTGAAGCTAGTTGTACCTACCTACTTGGCGCAAGACCTTTTATTGCGGTCTCGTTCCAGTTAACCGTTTTTTAACCGGTTCTTGCGAGAGATTTTATATAAAGGTTTTTATCAATAAACCGATAATAACCGTTATATTTTTACCGGTTCCGAGCCTCGATCACTCCACTATAATGTGGTTCTTAACTATTGATAATGTAAATATTAATTTTTACTTTACTTGAAGATTTGGTTTCTTTAGCAGTTGGTTTGTAATAAAACGAGTCGGAATTTTTGTTTATCCATACTAATTAATTACATACACTAACAAGCAAAATAAAATTTGGTGAAAGTCTGACGCAATAATTTATTGTTGGAATAAAAAACAACAGAAATTTTAATTTCGATCTATTGGAGTCGTACTTTATAAGCTAAATAAAATAAATAAAGGTCTAAACGTAATGTTTAATAAAAATAGCCAACAAACTGTTTCACCACACGAAATTTTTACATACTTAGACATAAAGAGCGCAATAAGAAAGCAATTTTAGAAAGGTGTATCGTTTCTATATTATTTCCAGGCTTTACAGAAGGGAAATAAATCAATACGAGAATAAAAAAATGCAAAGTGACAACTATTGAAATTTTAAGTTTCTTTATTCCTCGGTTTTCACGAAATCTGTTAAGATTTCTAAACTGGATGTTGATACATACACGTCGTAATTATTAACAATCAATAAACTCTACTTTGGCTTAAGAAGCCTATCACAAAATCGCGTCGCGCCATACAAAACAAACTGGCATTGCTGGCGCGGCAAAATATATGGTAGTTTTATTTAGTTCATAAAAATATAGTATCGATATATAAACATACAAATAATACAACAGTTAAGCAAACATTAAATAACATTTTGGTATAAAAATTGCGTTTAAACGATGAAAACTTCGTACATAATCTGACTTGTTTCGACGCCTTTTCGTTAGAAAATTTGATTAGATTAAGAAATGATTTCTTTTCTTAGGAGCGATATAACGAAAATATATTTTATTATTATTGAAGTGAAGGATATTGTGTTACATAAAATAAATATTTTGATCGTTGATATTTAACAAAATCTGTAAATTAGAGCTATCCGCATATCCGCGTGAGTTTTTGCCTAAACATGCTTCGGGAAAATAACTATTACAAAATTAAGAAAAATATAATCTAAAAACCGCTTTATTATTATTGTAGATAACAATATGAACTAGTTTTATCAAGTAAATGTTCTTTATTGCGATTAAGGTAAGGTATACAATTTGAATGATTAAAAACCTTAATCTGCGCGTTTTTTTTTGTAATAGACCTCTTAACAACATAAAAAGAGATCAATACAGTTGAAATTTCGCTCGGGCTGAATAAGTTAACGGTGGTCCAAGTGGTCATGTGGGCTGTGTCTCAAACGTACTGTACGTTGGAGACACAGGTTCGAATCTTGGCCGTAATAATTTCTTGTATTGATTTATTTATTTCATCAATTCACTTAGCATTTTAAAAGAAAATGTAAAGTCACAAAAGCAAAAAAATAATAATATAGAAACGTTCGTTTTTTCGTGTACCACTTAATCTTGTTCACATTTATTGATATTTCACTGTGTATATCAGAATCATCGGTCTGTGCCTGCTGCAAAACGAGCTGTGCCCGATGTTCCTGAACCGGCACGTGCTGAAGTACATCCTAGGCCGGCCGGAGCGGTTCCACGACCTGGCCTTCTTCGACCCCGTGGTGTACGAGAGCCTGCGACAGCTAGTCGTCGACGCCGAGACTGGGGACTCGCATTCGCTCTTTGCCGCGCTTGATCTCAACTTTAGGTATGGCAAATTTTACTGCTTCCTTGCTATGCAACAAATAGATTTACTCATAAGGTGCATTTATTCCAGAATTAATTTTTTTCGTCAAATGAATCTGTATTGGATATGTTTTCCTAATTTCTAGTGATAGTAATAGTAGGGAATAGTGACGTCTCCCTCACATGTATGCTTACGGCGTTGGACATCACCTGCATGTACGTCGATTATTTGTCATTTTATTTACCCCTAACATCAGAATTCCAGTACGCGTATGTCTTAATTTTTAGCAAAACTTGTTATTTAAAGATTTTTTTTGAAATCGTCTATACTAGTCATATAAAATATTGCAACCAAAGGTCTTTATAAAATATTGCAAATTTTTGACTTACAGTTCGCTTGATTTTAATACACGTTTAAGTGTAAGATTGTAGGTAACTAGAGTATTTTTAATTATCTTAAAAGTATAAAAAAATAATAACATCTATTTAAACAGTTTTTCTTTAGGACATTTAGTTTAAAAATCACTCATTTACTATGCAGAAAATAAGAATATATATAAAATAAATGTACATCAATAAATAAGTAGATGATTTTTATTATTAATGGCACGAATTTACAATATTATTTTGGTCAGTTTGATAAAAATATATGAATCAAATACTCTAGGTACTAGATCTGCGATGCAGCTGGTTTATATTACTTATAATCTAATATGTAAATGCTTAACTCACTATTGACATATAGCTTGTAAGGAGACTATTGTTCAAACCTATGGCAAACACGACTAGTATATATTATTTTTTTTATAAATAAAACTTCATTCTGCAGACTCTTTGGTCCGCACTTTTTTTTGATTGTATGTTTGTTCTTTTTTTGATTGATTAGTTTATTATCTTTCCTATATTAATAACACATATAATATAATTGCTCCTTGTATAAGTGATGACAGATGTTTTGTCATTTACATTCTTGTTTGTGGTCACAGTCACCACGTGTGTTAAACTATATTAGAAGTATAGACTTACCTATTAATACACTATATACCATTAATACACGACTAGTATATTAGAAGTATAGACTTACCTATTAATTTAAAAGTAGTATACTTATCTATAATAAATCAAATCAATATCGTTAAATATGTCTAGTAGTATACCGATCTATAAATAAAGGAAAAAGAAATACCATTGTTTCCCTGTCAACAAATGGTGTATGTATTATACAGGGTGTCCCAGAAGCCGACGTCAAGCCGAAAGCAGGTGATAGACTAACTCATATATGTTATCAGAAAAATATAAAAAAAATCTACCTCTAATCTAAATCTAAAAAGTCACCTATTTAAAAAAAAATCTAGCATTAAAAAATATGGATAAAATGTACATCCTGTGACGATTTTTTCACTGTTGTTGCTACAATTCTTGGCTTTTCTAAACATTTGCTTTTGTTTTGTAATCCTGAATAATGTTTCTGTATACTCTAATCTAAAATTTAAAGCCAGCTGCTCCAAATTAGAAGAATATGCAATTTTTATCTAAATTAAATATTCAAAATTAATTTTTCGCATAGCTTTAACAAGCTGTACTGAAAAAAAATGTACTATGCGAGTTTGGCAAGTAACTGTAAAAGTTGGCGCATTCAATAAGGATTCCAAAATGGTATGATACTTAGTAGATAATTTCTACGATTGCAGACAATAATTTTTTTCCGAAAACAGGCAGTTTTGAACAAATTTTTCTTACGTACTTAAAATTCTGACGCTCCTACGGTGAAGGAAAACATCGTGAGGCAACCTGCATACATCTGCGAAGAAATTCAATGATGTATGTGAAGTCGACCAATCCGCACTGGGCCAGCGTGGTTGACTAAGGCCTAATCACCCTAATATAGGGTAGGCTCGAGCCCCTCGGTGGGGACGTATATGGGCTGTGATGATGATGATGACTTAAAATTTATTCTAATGTACCCATGGTTTGCTTTAAGGCCGTAACTTTAACATTCTAGTTTAAGTGAGACCTGGAGAGTCATTTTACGAAGTGTGAGAGAGACAGATAGTGAAATAAATTAAATACACAAAAATTGTTTAACATAATTTATTTAAATGTCAACATTTACAACAGGTGTTCAAACTGTCTTCCTTCAGCTCTAATGCAGGCTCGACATCTTCTTAAAAAAGATCGGGCTATCAAGCGGGCGAATCTTCCATTATTAACAAAATCATTTGCTTCTATTATTCTTTGCCGTAGGTCAGTCACAGTTTCGATTGGCTTTGCGTAAACTTTTTCTTTCACCGCTCCCCAGTAAAAGAAATCTAATGGATTTAAATCTGGGGAACGGGCTGGCCACGAGATAGTACCAGATCGTCCTATCCATCTGCCTGGGTATTCCTCATCGAGATATTCTCTTACTGAGCTGGCATAGTGAGCTGGGCAACCATCTTGTTGAAACCACATATCTCTTAGAATGTTAAGTGGCACATCTTTCAGTAGATTTGGTAAGGTAAATCATTTTGTAAAAAAATAAACTTTACCAGTCAAGGCGTCTGGCAGCTCAAAAGGACCTATTATTTGTCCATTTAAAATTCCGGTCCACATATTCACTTTAAATCGATATTGTGATCTATCTTGCCTCATCAAATGAGGATTTTCGATATGCCACTCGTGTAAGTTGTGTAGGTTCATGTAACCATCTTTTTTAAATGTCGACTCATCTGTGGAATTTTTTGTCGAATTTTTTCGAAGAAGCGCGGATCTTCTCTGTGTCTTTGTAGCATTGTTTGACAAAAAGCAACACGGGGTCGATGGTCCCAGGGTAGTAGAGTTTGTACTCGCTGTACGTGGTACGCGTGTAGCTGATTTCTTTGCAAAATCCGATGGGCTGTACTTTTGGGTACTCCTATGCTTCTCTCTATTCCACGTACAGACATACTCCGATCTTCTTCGACAATGTCTAGTACAACGTCCTCGTAAGGGGGACGAAATCTTCTTTCACCATGTACTTGGTTCGGCAGTCGGCCCTCTGAGAAGAGTAATCGGTGCACATTTGTAAAGACTCGATGATCCGGAAAACGAGTTGCATTTGGGTACCTCTCACGATAAAGTCTAGCTGCAGCGTTAGCATTGCATCTACATTCCCACATTCCCCATAAATTAAATGCATGTTGGCGTATTCTTGTGTCGTGTACGCAGACATGGTGGCACTACACAATTACACAATCAACGATAAGTAGTCCGGAGCAAAGCAAAGGTCGTCGGTAGAGAAACTAAACAGTCCGAATCCAAATCACAAGCAATCAAGTCCAATAAACGAAGCAGAAAGTGGTAAGCACGAAATCAACACGAACGAATACAAAAAGATGCGCAGTAAGCGAAGGAGCGAAACGTACTGATGTGTATTGTTTGTGCGTTAGCGAATAATTGGCGTCACTATCTGTCTCACTTCCACTTCGTAAAATAGTCATTTTACGAAGTGGATGTGAGACTCGCCGTCTCCGTCACGTTAGCGTCACTATCTGTCTCGCTCATACTTCGAATCTCTCCGTCTCTGTCACGTTAGCGTCACTATCTGTCTCGCTCATACTTCGAATCTCTCCGTCTCTGTCACGTTAGCGTCACTATCTGTCTCTCTCACACTTCGTAAAATGACTCTCCCGGTCTCACTCAAACTAGAATGTTAAAGTTACAGCCTTAAAGCAAACCATGGGTACATTAGAATAAATTTTAAGTACGTAAGAAAAATTTGTTCAAAACTGCCTGTTTTTGGAAAAAAAAAATTGTCTGCAATCGTAGAAATTATCTACCAAGTATCATAGCATTTTGGAATCCTTATTGAATGCGCCAACTTTTGCAGTTACTTGCCAAACTCGCATAGTACATTTTTTTTTCAGTACAGCTTGTTAAAGCTATGCGAAAAATTAATGTTGAGTATTTAATTTAGATAAAAATGGCATATTCTTCTAATTTGGAGCAGCTGGCTTTAAATTTTAGATTAGAGTATACAGAAACATTATTCAGGATTACAAAACAAAAGAAAATGTTTAGAAAACTCAAGATTTGTAGCAACAAGAGTGAAAAAACCGTCACAGGTTGTAAATTATATCGATTTTTTTAAATGTTAGATTTTTTTTTAAATAGGTGACTTAGATTTTTTTTTTTTTTTTCTGATAACATATATGAGTTAGCCTACCGCCTGCTTTCGGCTTCTCGTCGGCTTCTGGGACACCCTGTATATATCAATGCAAAGCTATTTGTTATGGATGTTATCGTGCATGTAATTGAGATATTATGATACACCTTGTTACAGTTTGGAAATGTGCGAGGAGGAGGGCGGCGGCTGCGTGGAACTGATGCCGGGCGGTCGCGAGGTGGAGGTGACGGCGCTCAACGTGTACGACTACGTGCGCAAGTACGCGCAGCACCGGATGCTCTTCTCGCAGGAGAAGGCCTTAGAGGTACCTAACTTCAACCTAATGTATGGCAGCGATGTGTGCACGGATGGTCAAGTCCTATAAGAGTTTTGGAATCCATTTTGATGAAAACAAAAAATGCATTATTGTATTTTTGATAATTGCTCTTCTTAAATTGAACTATTGATTACAGTAAAAAAATGTATAACTATTTGAATGAGTGGGTAATAATAATTAGGCTTTGAATTATCTAGAAATATTGAAAGTTTTGGTAATGATATCGGAACTCGCCCAACTACTGAGGCAAAGAAATAGGGTGGAAGTTTGTATGGAACCGAACTCATTATTAGACCTGAAATTATAAAAATTGGCGTGTAGACACATTGATATACTACCAAACGTAGATAGAGCGCTTCATACAAAAACGCGCTCTAAATCTGTCACCTTGTCGACTATACATTTGTACTCGCTGATATATACTTGAATATGCACGCCCGAATGAAAATTACCATAAAGAAAGTACCGTATATTCAACCTTATTCTGCATTATTACGGCAACTATTTTAAGTACAACCGTGGGAAGTTACATCATTTCATACCTAGCCACAGAGCAAACGACGTTTTAGTAATTGCTACAAGAAAATATCAACTTTATACTCTCAAACATAATGCTTGAAATTGCTTATCGCGTTGTCGCTCCAACGCATGAATGAGATAGCACATCATAATACGATGCCCGTGCGAGCGAGACGATTGTGATGTATTGACACTGACGCGAAGCGACATGTTTATGTTTATGTTACATTTACAAAATAATTGTTTTTTAATGGTTTTTACGTATAAATCGAATATTTGAATACATGATAAGATGTGTAATGAGTTTACTCACGCAAAATATGAAATTCCGTCTTTTTTCTGCCGTTTCTGGCTATTGTTACCACAACTTTTGAATGCGCACTTCGGCATGTTTACGTGCCGACAGCTAATCACTCACTATGGAAAGGAACTGCACGAGTCGCGATTGAGCAGTTCTTCACCGGCCTACTTTTCGATTGTTCATGCGTTATCTACGTTTGGTAGTAAATAAATGTGTAGACATTAAAAATGATCTGAGATAGAAATCACTAAAGTATCCGTTCCCATTTTCACGACATCGTGACAGATGTCATGTCAAATTTTATAGGAACGGTAATAATTTGGTTTTGGTTAAAAACGTTCGTAAATAGTGCGATTGCCCCTTTTCATATTAATTGGGGGGAGGAGAAGGTAAAACTGAGAATGATTTTTTTATAGGTATAAACATTTCGTAATTTTGAATCTAGATTCTAGAACCATGAAAATGTGACCATGTGTGTCTATTATTTCATAATTTTTTTTTACAAAACATTCGATATCTCAGCGTGTACGGGAAGTAACCAAATAGGCAAAATCGAGTAATGTGCGCGGGAGAAGTCTAGTATTTTTTTTAAATTTATTTATTACGATTTCTTACACAATTATTACATTATATATTTAGTTATATTATATTATATAATTAGTTGCGTTATTATCGTAGGCTATGCGCGTGGGCGTGCTGGACGTGCTGCCGGAGTCCGCGCTGGAGGGTCTCACGGCGGAGGACCTGCGGCTGCTGCTGAACGGCGTGGGCGACATCAACGTGGCGGCGCTCGTCTCCTACACCAGCTTCAACAACGAGAGCGGCGAGCCGCCCGAGCGGCTGGCTCGCTTCAAGCGCTGGCTGTGGGCCATCGTCGACAAGATGACGCACCTCGAGAGGCAGGACTTGGTGAGTGAGCGGTTGTGGTACTTGTGGTGCATACATCAACGTGGTACGTACGTACGCTCATCTCCTAAATACAGCGAGCGAATAACACAAACACATTAAGGTTAAAGATGGGCTTAGCATTTACAACACGTTTAAGTGGTATTTAGCATTGTCATACTCATAAGTCACTGGAAAGGTCATTTTTAATAAGTGTTGAATGAAGAATATGACTGGGTCCGTCAAATCACTTGAAACTTTATAACTTTTGTGTCCAGAAATACACTGGTTTCTGTTTCAATGAAATTAAGTGAGTAGTTTTGAAGTGACGATAACTTTCGTTTCCGCATTATTAAATATTTCATACGCTCTATGTATGTACACATACTGAAGCTACTTTATCCCATATATTTTATTTGTGAGATAATAAATAACCTCTGCGGGTAGTGGAATTTTGCTCTATACTTTTATTTCAGCTGAAGCTGAATGGACGACAAGCAATATACACGGTGTTTCATAATAACCAATAAATAATTAATGCGTTATCTAAAACTAATTATTAAAATGTGTTAACACGTAATGTCATTCAACTCAAAATTTTCATGTATATCATAGTGTGATTTACATGAAAATTTTGGGTTTACATTTACTGGTTATTATGAAACACCATGTATAACAATGGCTTGTCGTTCATTATAATTGGGATGATGACTGAATTCAAATTTTTATGTCTCGTCCTTAAATATTAAAATACCATGGAAAAAGATGCAGTCATGTGAAATTAGAATTAAAATCGGATAAGAAATACATTAGATACAAGCATTTTAAGTTGTTAATTTCAAGGCGATAAGACAGAGAGATCCGACATCAACCGTGACGTCATAGTTGAGTACGGCCATATAAACTCCTTGTAAATTGCCGTTTTGCTAGAAAGAGATGGAGAAAAATCTTTAATACCTTATATCTTGGTTGTTTTTATAGTTATTCGAAAACCGATTTTTTCTTTCTGTTTATTATATGAATGAGCTTCTATTAAAGCAAAAAAAAATTTTTAGTCATCTAGCCTATTGGCTTGAAGCTGCTCACGCAGTCAGATCACAGTGACCGAGAGAAAACCCCTCTATCCGCCCGCTTGAAAAGTTTACAAGTAAGCGCTCTATGAATCGGCGTGTGGTCCATGCAGGTGTACTTCTGGACGGGCTCGCCGGCGTTGCCCGCGTCAGAGGAGGGCTTCCAACCGATGCCGTCGGTGACCATCCGGCCGGCGGACGACGCGCACCTGCCCACCGCCAACACGTGCATCTCGCGCCTCTACATCCCGCTCTACTCCTCGCGCCACGTGCTCAAGCACAAGCTGCTGCTCGCTATCAAGACTAAGAACTTCGGCTTCGTCTAGACTACGCCACGCCCCTCCACGCCTATTGGGACTCTGGCCAAAGTCACCGCGCCGACCATATAGAACGGCAATGTTCGGAATGTATGTGGACTGGACTGTGATTGGCGGAATGACGATGACCGGAGACACGGCGATACTGCAGTACCGCGTAACCAACGGTAGCTCATTAGGAAGCGGTAATGTTTGTTTCTTACTACGTATTTGATCGACTGTACAACCGAATGTCCGATGGTGTTTTGCGGACCCTATACTTTGAATCATTTGTACTACGCTACCCCTACCTTTTATTCATTGCCTTCCACCACTGTTGGACTAATTTAAATCATCCATAAGTTTGACAATTATATATAGCCCTAGTCCTCAGCTTTTGGATATCAATTCACGTGCGAGCTAGAGAATAGCAGGTGAAACATACTCTGCTTTTTCTCTTTGCAGGCCCTGGCTCCATCTTTGTAATGTAATCGACTAAAAATGTCAATAAATTTATTTATTTTATGTACTTGAGATTTTACGGCACGATGTCAATCACTGTGTGTGTGTACGCATGAAATCTCGTTTTTTGTTAAGCAGTTTTATCAACTGCTAGATGACAATTCACATCGCCTCGTCTTTTCCATACATTGCCATTCTACTAGTTTTATGCAACGAACGTGTAATGTGATTTTGACTAGGCCCTTGGGTGGTAGGCATCGCGTTGTGGCCTGTTAAGTTGTACCATATCACACCGATGTACATTCACGGACTCTGTAATTGAAAGCAAGGTTGGGTAAGGCTTTCTAGTCTCTCAGGCTTACCACCACCATGAAGTTTGTTGTTGAAATTTGTAAGCTCACTGCACATACATTATATCCGCTAGTGGTAATGTAGAAATTGATACGCCTGTTCGCGCCTTAAGTGCTACGCGATCCCGCCACAGTCTAACAATCCTTAAACCGTAGTCACACACGGACATCGTCGCTCCCTAGAATAGATAAAGAAGAGTAGAAACGTCATAATAATATCGCACGATTTATCAATTTCGTTTTAGTTTTTGTTTTCGCTACTCGACGTTAGCGAGATTGTCGAGTCTAAAAGAGGCCACATAAAAAATTAAAATTAAACAAATCAGAGCGCGTTGTAGTAATACTTTTGGCTTTATCAACTTTTATAGGCTTTTATATCATACTTTCTTTATCTATTCTGTAGTTTTAATTATAACGATGCATATGCTCGACACTTTTGATGTCATATTTAATACAACATTTTGTGATTGTTGTTCTATTACTATGAAATAGTTTCATTATTCAGTATCTTAAACATTTGATTTGTAAAAAAATGTTATAAATGAATAAAGCACAGTGTTTATTAAATGATATCAAACGTTTTAGTCGATGTATTTCGATTTAGATCGACGATGTGGAGTAGCGAATTGCATGAAAAGACACGTCTTTACTACAGTGTTTCCATTTTTTCTTAAAAGTTAGCATGACGCGCCACAGAATATTTATAACTACAAAACTGTTGTATTCACAACAGCATTATGTTGTTACTTTATTTATAACGATCTCGAGAAATTTTATTTTTTGTATGAGTCGTCTATATAATGCCTATCTGACTGCAGAAGTCCGTGACACTGTACATTGTTGGAACAAATTGATGGGCCATTATTGTTGTCCATACGACAGACGTGCATAGCTAATTTAGAGCCTCTAGCCAAACTCACATACGCGATTGTTGCGTTAAAACGCATAGAGTGGTACAGTACGGGAATGAGATTAATCGCGTTTCGTATTGTTGCTCCTAATAATTCATTCTATGTGACTTTGGCTACAGGCTAAGGACGTTACTCTATGGTTAAAATTTTCGCTGCCATTCTGTATATCTTAGTTTTAAGCCCAGTTGTGTAAGACTGTCTCGCACTCCTGTCGATGTACCTCGGCGGCTTCTTTTATATATGAATGTCATCGAGTTCCTTTTTTTCTAGAATTGTCGTACTTACCAGATACGAACTTACGCGACTGTATGTTTTGTATTTTATTTTTACGTTTTGCTCTTGATTTACATGACTGGGTGTGTTCGACTGAATAGTAATCAATATGCAGTAACAATAATTTGTTTTCTCTAAACAACACTGACTCACTGATAGGTGTGCACAAGTACATTTAACTAAACATAGCTCATAGACCATAAGTATCTGTACTTCAAAATATTTCATTGTAAACACAATAGACACTAGTTGAGTGTAATAATTGGCCTAATTCAACCGCAAAAGTATGCCCTTCGATATATTTATTTTAATAGCGCGGCTTGATGAACAGTGAGGGCAGAGCGATTCTTTAATATTGGAAAAATATTTTTAACTGTTTATACTATATAGGCTTTGTTATATAATTAAAATATATGATATAGAGTATAATGGATTACTCGTGGGCGAGCTTGGGCGGAGGCGTCACATCCGAGCTATGGTAGTTTTGTGATATCAGAGGAAGTATTTATGCGCCTCAATCTCTAAAATTAAGTTTATTATTAGATTTTCCTTTGAATAGTTGTATCAATATGGTTCGTAATAAACAATCTGCTTAATTCTGTTGTTTGAATTTCCTTGTTGTTCCTCAGTAACTCCTGTTTTTAAAGTGAAACTGTTCTACATCGCCCCTTTTTACATCCATCTATCGCATGTCGCATTACAAAAAAAAACGAGATTTTTAATTTCACAACTTTGCATATGACACGATTGATCCTGTGCGTTAGAGCTTCGACTTAAATCTGAGTGGCAGTGGTTCAATCCCTGTGTAGAGCATCGCTTTTTTGTTTTTTATTATTTTGTTTTGGGTAGTATTTAAATGAGTGACTGTAAATGTAAATTTTAGGAGAAAAGTAATTAATTTGGGTTATTGTATTACTAAGTGAGTGACTGACGATAAATCAACATAAGAGTAACTTATAAACATTCATTCGAGTTACTTCAAATACAGTGTGGCCGATCCCAGCCGGGCCACAAAAAAAAAACAGTGAAAAAAGATTGTTTATGTCGCTATAATGTCTAGAGTTTGTGTGGCTGACCCTAGCCGGGCCACAAAAAAAGTGTGAAAAATAGACTGTTTGAGTATGTCGCTATAATGTCTAGAGTTTGTCGCCTACGCGTTTCAGAGATCTGTGTGGTCCGGCTGGGGATACGTTACCCCAGCCGGGCCACACAGATCTCGAAAACGAAACGACCTAGTGAAAATCTGTTTGCTGATATAGATAGGCGGCAGTTTGTCAGAGTTTGTCGGACAAGTTTCAGAGTTTGTCAATCCACCATTTCAGAGCTCACCTGCAGCAAAGTTGCTGCAACTGAGCTAGCTGGATCTCATTTAACTTAACTATTTGCTTTGGTAACAAACGCGTTTTTTATGACCCGCTTTACATATTTAAAACCGGTGGAATTACATCAGCTTTACGAGCAAGGGTGTTAAAAAACAATTTTTGTGTATTTAATTTATTTCACTATCTGTCTCTCTCACACTTCGTAAAATGACTCTCCCGGTCTCACTCAAACTAGAATGTTCAAGTTACAGCCTTAAAGCAAACCATGGGTACATTAGAATAAATTTTAAGTCATCACATCACCACAGCTCATATACGTCCCCACCGAGGGGTTCGAGCCTACCCTATGTTAGGGTGATTAGGCCTTAGTCAACCACGCTGGCCCAGTGCGGATTGGTCGACTTCACATACATCATTGAATTTCTTCGCAGATGTATGCAGGTTGCCTCACGATGTTTTCCTTCACCGTAGGAGCGTCGGATAAATGTATGAGTACATATGAAATTTGAAACGAAAAACACATTGGTACATGGCGGGTCTCGAACCCTGACCCCCCGATTGGAAGGCAAGTGCCGAGTCCACAGCGCCACCGACGCTCTAAATTTTAAGTACGTAAGAAAAATTTGTTCAAAACTGCCTGTTTTTGGAAAAAAAATATTGTCTGTAATCGTAGAAATTATCTACCAAGTATCATACCATTTTGGAATCCTTATTGAATGCGCCGCGCCAACTTTTGCAGTTTTGCAGTTTCGCATAGTACATTTTTTTTCAGTACAGCTTGTTAAAGCTATGCGAAAAATTAATTTTGAATATTTAATTTAGATAAAAATGGCATATTCTTCTAATTTGGAGCAGCTGGCTTTAAATTTTAGATTAGAGTATACAGGACTCCAGACGGACGACCAGATCGGCCATATCTCCCAGTCAGATGTCGGTCTGACTGGGCTAACCCTTTCCCCAGTTACTTACGGTAGTTGGAGGGCGCCTACAAAGGCACGTGTTCTTCCACTCTGTCGCTCGCAGCTGAGCGGTGCGGCAAGAGGATCCTCGTCCTGCGCCTGTTCCGTCATCCGGCGCGCCTAGTGCCTTGGCGCCTGTCTGTATGCATGGCATGCACCGCACACTTCGCACACAGGGGCGGCGCGGCCCTGGGGGCCGATTCTCAGTTTTTTAGAGATATCTCTAATTCGACATATCTCTATTAGCATTTGCATCTCTACTAATAATATCTCAAAAATGTCTATGATATGAAATAATCGTATTCTCGCTGGCAATAGAGATGTATGTCGAATGACTATGAGGATGCGGTCCGAAATTTGATATCAGCCCTCGTATGCGCTTTTTGCATGCAAACAGTCGGTTCAAAATTGCTCATGATATGCGCATTTGTAAGCGGAATAACAGAAAAGAGGAGTGCACTGTCTCTAGAACTGTCATTGACAAAGTAAACGTTAGTTTCTCGCAGAGTTTAATTTGTTCGAATTATTTTTTTCATTAGGTATATCTACAATAGATACATCGTGCTCTATTAAGATACTGGAGGGGCAATACCCCCCTTAAATTTTTCTTTTCAAATAACATTGATTGATCAAATTGACATTTGACAGACTCACAGATCGAAAGCTCGGTTAAAAATTGATCTTAATGCTTACGTCCGTCCGTGAGCAGTGCAAACGATTTGAATGAGTTATTTTGTTTGCATGCATGCAAACGTTTATTGTTGTCTGATTATCGACCACACCCTGAATAAAAATGAATGGTTACGTTTTGTTGTAGCCTCGTTGACATGCTCAAAGTCTGCTTTGACAAAGTAACTACGATAAAATCTCTGAAGAATTAGTTGTTGTTCTGAGGATAAAATAGCTTTGATCAAAGTATACTTTGATTCCTACATTGTTTACTTTGATTATTTTGTTCTTTTTGTCATCCTTCATAGTTTACATACTTATCTTTAAATATGTTACTCCAGTATAGGTAGTATAATGAGAAGCTTAAACAAGAAAAAAAAAAGGGAAAGCCGCAAACGGAGAGTTTGGTCTGTCCAGTTTCCTTTATCACAAGAAGTGATCGATGTTTTTACATGTGGCGCAATTTTGTTTCGTTTTTTACGTTAAAGCTGAGCTGAAAAGTTGAGCACGGTCCAAGTTAACTTTGATACGAGTGATACGACGCCGACGTCAAAGTGCGCTTTGATTGTTGATTTATACGATCAAAAGAAACACAAAAAAGTAGCGTCCAAGTTGTCATCAAAGTTACTTTGTCAAAGCAGACAACGCGGCTTTACGAAGCGAGTTGTCAACTTTTTTCACTTCACGTTACGGCGGTCGTGTTTTGAAACATTTTAGAATATTTTTAGAAAACAGAGTTATTAGACATACATTAATAAATCTATAATGGACTATAAAAAACAATACCCCACATCAGCACAGAATTCGAGGCTTTGTCAGTTAAATGAAAGGGATGAAGAGCTTCGTAAAGCCAAATTTTCGGGAACTTTTACTAAAAAAATTCGAACAAAAGTGGAAATGTATAGCAGAGGAATTAAATTGTTTGGGAGAAGTCAATAACACTAAATATATTACAGTGTTAACTAAATCTTTAGATAAGCGAAAGTTCTTAAATGCATTATCTCGTATTTCGAAAGGGTCGTCACGCCTTCAAGGTAATTCCACTAAAAACCGAGCTTCTTCTACTATACATTAATAACAGTTGTTATAATACTTAATCATCGATAATTCATTTTAATTAAATATGTTAACAGTTAAAATACATATATAAACTAAAATCGTAAAAAAGTCCCAACAAATTATGTAAAACAGACACAGAAATAACCAATTACTATAGCTCGTATTCGACTTTTCAAATGTCGATTGCTATCTACCACTCGTCACATGTCGAACGCTAGGCATAGACATATCTCTAACGTGACATTTTGAGAATACGGAAACTTAGAAATATTCGACATCCGCCATTTAATTTAGACATATGTCGAATTCGACATTATGTCTGTGGCTTGAGAATCGGGTCCCTGGTTTTGCGCATGTGAAGTCACTCAAACCTTTTTGGAAAAATGCCTACATTTTATATGAATCTTATTGTGACTTCTTGGTAAATTAGAAAAAAAAACTAAGGTCATAAACTTTCCCAGGGTAGTAATGTATTACTTAGTGTTGCCTTTTCCAGTGATTAAGAGTAAAATTGATGAGTAGTTAGTAGGAAGAAAAAGGTGTATGAGCGCCTGTAGAATTTAATGAGAAAATTCGTAATTAAATACATAATAAGGTATTTTTATATGTAGGCGCTAATTGACAGAATTGATTTTTAACTTATCTATTAATCTATTAAACATTCAAAGCAGCTTAAAATAAAAGACATAGCATCGTTATTTGTCAAATAACTTGAGGGGATATTATTTTTGTTTGTTTATAATAAATATTTCAGATGAGGGTAGGTTAATTTTTAATCAATTATGCAGAATAGTCTACTGGTAATTGTCGTTAGATAAATCGTATTGAACGTGTGTATTATTATTACGTACGTATTTATTATAAGCCGTAAGAGCGCATATAAGTGAAACAGTATCTAGTTACATAATAAAAAGGTCAGTGCAATAATGCCAGGACGAAGAAAAATTTTGTTAATCCCTTGGAGGACCAAAAAAGGTGATTTTATTGTACAGGCGAATTTTACCTAGTGCAAACGAACTTCCTTCAACTGATCCGGTGTTTAGTGAAATAAAAAAAATATTACCGTTTTACTGAAAAAGCTGTGAAAAAGAATTTTAGATATTTTTTTGACAAAGTGGATGTTTGTGATGCAGATGCTCCCAAAGTACCTATCAAAACACTGACTGAAGACTCGAGATGTAAGTAGATTGATTTTCAGTTAATGATAGATTTATATCAGTGGAAGAAAATTCGTGAAAGCTTCTCGACATTATAAGTCCGTTATAAAAAATAAATATCGCTTACCTAAACACGTGTGGGCTCACGTACTACGGGAAAAAAATTAGCATCTCGCTGCGGTGTACGGAGGGACGAAATCCGCATGCGGCTGCGGGGGCACGGAACCGTACCTCCGTACGGTACGGAGCTGCGGTGCACGACGCTCCGCATTCATTTCCGTCCTGCGTTCATTTAACATTCGAACGTCGAGGTAATAACAGATCCTAGTGGTTAATTAAATGGATACAAAACTCATTCAAAAAGCTGCGCTGATCCATTATGCGTATGTACGTCCTTTCTATACAAAAACCCGTACGATACTGCAAGTGCACAGCTCGGGGTGTGGCATACCCCGCGGACCGCACTGCATCTCCGTGTGAGAGTACGGTGCCGTTCTGCGCGCCGCAGGGTTATTACCATCTGTTCTACTGTTTGTTCTACCAATAGAACAAATGGGTCAAAAAATTCCTATAAGTTCTACTCATAGAACAGGTAGGTCAACGAATGCCTCGTTGTTATATTAATAGAACAAGTAGGAAATTATATTAAAAATGTTCTACTGATAGAACAAGTAGGAAATTATATTACAAATTGTTCTACTAATAGAATAAGATAGAAAGAATACGAGTAAGTATTTCTCATTGTTTTTGGCTCTACTTGAAAATGATAAAAAAAATGAAAAAATCAATTCCAGAAAAATTCGACTCAGGCAGGACTTGTATTTTTCTTGAATTGTTTTTTTTTAATTTCCAACAATATTTAGCTTATATAAAATGCAAAAAATACATTAATAAAAATTGATCTCGATACTTAAATACACTTTATATGTATACGAGTACATACTTTTTTCTTGTACATACGTATATTTTATATACTAGCTGTTCCCGTAAACTACGTTTCGCCCTAAATTTCTTGTCAGGCAAAAGATAAACATATGCTGTCACGGACTTTTTTTTTGAACTTTTAAAGACTAGAACAATTTCGTCATACATCATTTTTGTATAACTTCATCCGTTTACGCAGCGCACGCAACGAAAGCTCGGACGGAATATTTTTTCCCGTTTTTGCAACATTTCTTATTGATGCTCTGTTTCTATTTGTAGTAGCGTGATGTTAAGTATATAGCCTATAGCCTTCCTCGTTATATGGACTATCCAACTGCTGCTCCATCTGCTGATTTCTCAGTACCAGTAAAAAAATATAATAAAAATGACAAAAATCAACTTAAAGACGAAGGCATTAACATCGTAACGAATGTGCCGCCTTTTAAATCAATAAAAAATTCATTATATAATGCAAGAAACAAAAACGTAGATATGCTCAAAGTTACTTTTGACCGAGCTGAAGATGTAGAAATATCTATAAAATATTATGCCATGGTATTAGGAGATTATTACGACGAAAAAAATGATACTCGTATTTAAAAAAATTGTGATAAAAGAATAAGGAAAGAACTACCTAACCTCAAGCATTTCTTTGGAGATGGAACATTCCGTAGTTGTCCAAAGCCTTTTAAGCAAATTTACGTCATTTGTTAACAGCTCGCAAAATGATACAAGAGTGCTTCCAGTTATTTACGTGCTAATGGCCCACATGACTAAAACTGCGTACATAATTTTATTTGAAATGCTTAAATCGCAAATACCTGATTGGAATCCAACAAAATTTATAACGGATTATGAAGAGGCGGCAAGAGGTGCAATCCGTGATTCTTTTCCTCGAGTTATATTGAAAGGCTGTTTTTTTTTTCATTTTAAATCTCACCCAGAAAAGTTGACAGTATCATTAATGACCAAGAAATTATGGATGCTCAAATGCTATTAATTAATAATGAAATTAGTGTTGGTCACTTTTTAGAGATGGTAAAGTTGATTTGTTTACTGAAAAATTGATAATTTTTGACTTTGGTGCCCGTTTTGTGTAGGCGTCAGGCTGGAGTACTGTATGGACTATACTGCCAGATGTGGCTTTGAGTGTAAAACCTAGTTTTAACAGAGCTATAGCTCTGCTAGACCCCTTTTGGGATTATAAGCGTGATTTTATGCATATATGTATGTAAACCTATCTATGAATGTTACCGTCACAAAGAATGTTTCCATTTTTCAATCTGGGCGTGCAGCTTATGGCGATGAAGTCCTAGGTTAGGTGCAAGTAAAGAGAACTGGCCACATTGTGCACTGTTAAAGCCAGAATAACGTCAGAACACAAATAGATTCACTATATCATTATACGGTCTAATATTGCATGGACTCATACAACGGTTAGTCTCTCTCTACTCGTTTACTGTAGGTCGGACACAAGTCTCCCTGCCTGCCACAAAGAGAGTTTTGTTTTTTTTTCATTGATTGTTGTTGACGACAGTTCGCAAGTGCCGGGGACCCAGAACTAAGCAGCGGACGTAGTCTAAGCTTATGCGGGCCAAGTCCCCATGAATGAACCATATGTTAGATAAATTCGGCCCCTTTTGATTGGTCCGCGGGCAGGATGTCCCCCCGCGAACCAAGGGATAGTGTATAAATATAGGGCCGAATACTGATAAATTGTAGTCAGTTGTAGTCGGTCAGTGGAAGTCGTCTTGCAAGAAGTAAATAAAGCTCCAAATATTATCACAAAGAAATCAGCGTTTTAACTCAAGTACCTACATACAGTCCACTCTCAACATCTTGATCCTACCGAGCCGGATCTAAACAAGTACAAGTGATGGTAGTTACACGGAGCCAGAGCGGGAAGGAAGATTTGGTGTGCGTATTCGACCACCCACCGCGATCGCCATCCGCATCGACGACTGTCGCCGCCCAAATGGAACCGGGCATCGAGGAAGGGATCTCAAGTCGCACTGAACGGCGATACCGAATGGAAGGGGTCTCAACTCGCGACGAAAAACTGTACCGAGAGGAAGGGATCTCAAGTCGCACTGAACGGCGACACCGAACGGAAGGGGTCTCAACTCGCGACGAAAACCTGTACCGCGAGGAAGGGATCTCAAGTCGCACTGAACGGCGACACCGAACGGAAGGGGTCTCAACTCGCCCCGAACAACCACGAACGGAAGGGGTCTCAACTCGCCTCGAACAACTTCACCGACCGGAAGGGGGCTCAACTCGCCCCGAACAACTTCACCGACCGGAAGGGATGCCAACTCGCGAGGAGGAGAATGCGCGTTACGTTTATAAGACGACGCCGGCTAGGATGATTGCTCGCTCCACGAGATCGACCGCCAGTGCCATCGCCCGCTTGCAATTCGAAGCCGAAGAAAGATTAGCGGCAGTACGACGCCAGGAAGCTGCAGAGGAAGTCGCGGTACTACGCCAGGAAGCTGCAGCACGACGCCAGGAAGCTGCAGAGGAAGCTGCAGCACGACGCCAGGAAGCTGCAGAGGAAGCAGAGATACGACGCCAGGAAGCTGCGATACGAAGAAAGGATCTAGAAATTGAAGCAGAGCTTATCCGTAAAAAGCTAATCGCCGACCTAGCCGCCGCCGAAGATGGCAGTATGATGGAAGAAGAGACGGAACCGGCGGAAAACCACGAACGAGTTGAGGCATGGCTACAGGAGACTTCGAGGCAAGAGGAACAAGTGAATCAAGTGCTCGAACCGGAACCCGTACTCGCACCGGTGAGACGCGACATAGTTAGACCTAGGGAGGTTGAAATCGCTACTCCAGTCGCGCACCGAACGAGACTACGGTGGGAAGAAACAACCACACCGCGTGATCGCGAGCACTCAAGAGGACGGGCTATTGAACATTTAGCCGGCACGCTCGACCACATGATGAGGTCGCGACCGCCGCCGCGTCAAGCCACCGACCTGCCACTATTCTCGGGATCACCGCTAGAGTGGCTGCAGTTTGCCGCAGCAATGCAAGAAACGACGGCCGTGTACCAGTTTTCGAAAGTGGAAAACCTTGCGCGCCTCCGTAACTGTCTGCGAGGCGAAGCCAAGGAGACCGTCGCGCCGTTACTGAGCACCGCAGCGCATCCTGACGTCATCATGAAGACGCTGCAGCAGTGTTTTGGCAGGCCTGAAATATTGATCGACGTCGCGTTCGAAGACCTGAAAAAACTACCGAAGCTCGGCTCGACTGCGATAGAACTCAACACCTTCGCAGTTCGAGTACAGAACGTCGTAGCCGTGCTTAACAATGTAGAAAAGAACTATCTACACAATCCGCTGCTCGTGAGAGAAATCTTCGAGAAGCTTAGCCCGCATCTAAAGACGAAATGGTGCGACTACGCCGAAGAACACAATGAACCTGAGCCGGAAATAGTCAAGTTGACCATGTTCCTCATGCGAGAAGCTGATCGAGCGCTCAAGCACGGATACTCCGGTACGACTCACAAGCCGACGCCGCAACCACCGCAACGCCCCGCCTCTAAACCCGAACAGAGGAGGAGGGTGTACAACGTGGCAGAACCGTCGTCGTCGGACAAGACCGAGCCGGAACGCCGTGCACAGTACGACGACGCGCAACCGACGCCGCCACCGCCGCGACGCCCCGCCCCTAAACCCGAACAGAGGAGGAGGGCGTACGACGTAGCAGAATCGTCGTCGTCGGATAAGACCGAGCCGGAACGCTGTGCACAGTACGACGACGCGCAACCGACGCCGCGACCGCCGCGACGCCCCGCCCCTAAACCCGAACAGAGGAGGAGGGCGTACGACGTAGCAGAACCGTCGTCGTCGGAAAAGAACGAGCCAGAACGCTGTGCACAGTACGACGACGCGCAACCGACGCCAAGACCGCCGCGACGCCCCGCCTCTAGACCCGAACAGAGGAGGAGGGCGTACGACGCAGCAGAATCGTCGTCGTCGGACAAGACCGAGCCGGAACGCTGTGCGCACTGCAACAACGCGCAACTACCGACGCCGCCACCGCCGCGACGCCCCGCCCCTAAACCCGAACAGAGGAGGAGGGCGTACGACGCAGCAGAATCGTCGTCGTTGGACAAGACCGACCCGGAACGCTGTGCACAGTGCAACAACGCACACCGACTTGCCGCCTGCGACAAGTTCAAGATGGTTTTTTTGGACGAACGATGGAACGTCGCGAAGAAAGCTGGCTTGTGTTTCAAGTGTTTGAAGAGCAAGCACCGAAGAATGGATGTCGACGGCCACACCACCGCTTGCTTCACGCCGAAGCACCTGCGGCCCGAACCAACCAGCCGGAGGAAGCAAGCGTCTCTTCAACGCGAACTCAGTGCGCGGTGAAACTCAAGATTTGCCCAGTAACCGTATCGGGCAAGAACGGGGAGCGTAACACATACGCGCTCTTCGATGAAGGCAGCACAGTGACGCTAATAGAAGACGGACTGGCACGAGAGATAGGCCTGGATGGCCCCGCAATGCAGCTACGCGTAAAAGGGATCGACGACCGACAACGTCAAATTGACAGCCGCGTCGTTTCACTACGCATCGCCGAGCGAAGCGCCAGAAACTTCAAGGCGTGTTCTGCGCGAACAATGGCGGACCTGAACCTCGCGACTCAATCAATTACAAGGGAAGAGGTGCAGTTCGATCACCTCACTGACCTGCACGATCAGTTGATGTACAAGAACGCGAAACCTCGCATACTCATCGGATCCGATAACTGGCCGCTGATTGTTACCCGAAAACTGCGCGTGGGCAAACGGAACGAGCCCGCGGCATCCCGAACGGAACTCGGATGGGTGGTGCACGGAACGGCACCCACCAAAGTAGTAACCAAGCGCCAAGATGAAGTGCTGCACGTGTGGACGCAAAACATCGAACGACGGGTCAGCGAGCACTTTCAATTAGAATCGCCGGGAATCTCGCTGAAGTCAGCGCACACGAGGGCAAATAACAAGCGAGCAGCGAGAACGATCCAACAAGTCGACGAAGTGCACAAAGAAGCTGGCTTCAACCTGAAGGGGTGGAATAGTAACAGCGCGGAGCTCTTGAGGAACGTAGAGAGTGAACGCCGCGCGACCACTACGCTCCTTGGGAAGCCAGAAAAGGCACTGGGCCTCATGTGGGACGCGCAAGAGGACACATTGAGCTTCAACATCGCGTTGGCTCGCGTCCCAAACGAGGTGAAGACGCAACTTCGGCCGCCGACGAAGAGGGAAGCACTCTCGACAGTCATGAGCATTTATGACCCTCTCGGGCTGTTGAGCTGTTACACTGCTACGGCGAAGATCGCGCAGCAGAAATTATGGCGGCTGAAGACGAACTGGGATGAGCCAGTCCCTCCCGAGATTGCGTCGATGTCCAAAGACTGGCTTACGAGCCTGGAAGCCGTCGGCAGACTGCGCTTGCCCCGGTCTTACAACGGGGGGAGAAGAGTAACGCGTCGCGAACTGCACGTTTTCTGCGACGCGAGCGAAGACGCATACGCTGCGGCGGCATATTGGGTGTACCAATATGCCGTACCTGCGCACGTGTTTCCTCCATCCTACAACATGGGTTCCTTCAAAAGAGGTGTGAAAAAGCATCTTTTAGGCCGGCAAGGGGCGGGCAGGTAGGATAGTGGATGTCGTCCCTACTCTATCTGTCAACTCATTTGGGCCTCTTTCACCGCTTTACATCAGGCGGGAGGAGGTCATTTGCCGGGCCTTACATAAAAAAAAAAAAAAAAAAAAACAAAATGAAGATGGCACCTCAGGAACGATCTTGGTGTCGGCCAAGGTGAAGGCCGCGCCGCCACAAAGGATTCCACGGCTGGAGATGCAGGCTGCGCTCATCGGAGCTAGACTCGCTCAAAGCGTCAAGACGGATCACTGCATTCCCGTGGACGAATCCGTGAACTGGAGCGACTCACAAACCGCGCTCCACTGTACGAAGAACGAGAGCAAGCGCGAGAAGTCGTCACACGTGGAGGTCGGCAAAAACGCTGACCGATCACTACTGGCGTCGATGGGTGCGGGAGTACCTCCCGAACCTTGTACCTCGCCCCAAAGCTGCGACGCCAGCAGAGCTCGACGACAGAGGTGTGACCCTGGTCGCAGACCCCATGCTTCCCCGGAATGTCTGACCGCGGGGACGCATAGACAAGATTTTCCCGGGACCGGACGGCGTAAGAAGAATCGACCGCACTCTCCCCGGACCAGAGGGAGGGGACGCGCTGCACATCGGCCTGACATACCGCACACTCCCCGGACTAGAGGGAGGGGACGCGCTGCACATCGGTCTGATCTACCGCACTCTCCCCGGACTAGAGGGAGAGGACGCGCTGCACTGTCTTACGGCGAAGGCGAGTACGAGTTCTCGCCGGGGGGAGGATGTTGACGACAGTTCGCAAGTGCCGGGGACCCAGAACTAAGCAGCGGACGTAGTCTAAGCTTATGCGGGCCAAGTCCCCATGAATGAACCATATGTTAGATAAATTCGGCCCCTTTTGATTGGTCCGCGGGCAGGATGTCCCCCCGCGAACCAAGGGATAGTGTATAAATATAGGGCCGAATACTGATAAATTGTAGTCAGTTGTAGTCGGTCAGTGGAAGTCGTCTTGCAAGAAGTAAATAAAGCTCCAAATATTATCACAAAGAAATCAGCATTTTAACTCAAGTACCTACATACAGTCCACTCTCAACAATTGTAGCACTAAACAAAAAAACATTTAACCTTACTTAAAAGAATAATAATAATAAACGATTTATTGCACACAAAGATATAGAAACAGATTTTTTTCAAAAACAACACAGATGTTCAGCACAGGCGGCCTTATCTATACTAATACCACAGATAATATAACTAATACTATACCTACTAATAATATTATAAAGAGGAAAGATTTGATTGTTGGTTTGTTTGTATTGAATAGGCTACGAAAGTACTGAACCGATTTTGATGTAAGTTGGTATAGGGATAGAGGTAGTCCAGGGGAAGGGCATAGGGTAATATTCCTACGGGAAAATATAAAATTCCCACGGGAATAAAAAAATAACGCGGGCGAAGCTATGAGCGGAAAGCTATTGCTAATAAGCAATCTCTTCCAGGCAACCTTGGACCAGGGAAATACATAAAGGAAATTAAAAAAACACCATAATTATTATGTAAGTTGGGTAAAGGATACAAAAACAACTGTTGTCGAAATTTCAAGATCGCATTAACAAAACAAGCCGAACGTTTTGTAACTAAAAATTCAACATGGCTGAACGGTGCATTAGGTTCGAATAACGCATAATTATGTGCCGATGCTGGTTGCAAAGTTAATAATGTTATATAAGTTAATAGTATATAAGTTATATGTACTCTGTTTACTGTTTGTTTTCCCAAATAAAGTGAAAAAAAAATATGTGTAAGAATTGAGATCCGAATGCGGGCCGGAAAAAGCTTCGATTGTTGCCATAATGCGAAGTTCTAATACAAACGAGAAAAAGGTGATGAAGAAAAAATATTTCATGAAACCATCAATATGAAAAGTTTCTCTGCAGATGAAGCTTTGGCCCTCTATGGGGATTTGGATCTGTCAAAAGCTAGTACACATTTTTAAGATTTAGATGTCAAAAGCTAGTACACATTTTTAAGATTTAAAATTTATAGAAAAGAACTCAGTCATGTTTCCGTCATTATTATAACATATCGAGTATCTGACGCAAAAAAAACGTACTATCTGCCTGCTTCGAGTATGATCCAGCAAATCTTGTAGCTTTACTTTAGCACTTGTGTCTGTTACTTCAAGACACAAGTGCTAAAGTAAAGCTACAAAATTTGCTGGATCATACTATTGGCCGTGTTTTGACGATAAAAGGTGTTTACAGACCTTCTCAAATACGTGTGGCCCGGCCCGCCACCGACTACGTCCGAATGGGGGGTGTAAGTAACACATATACCCAGAGACACATCATACACAGAGAGAAGGATGAGAGAGTAGTTAGATAGCTAGGTATATGCATTACCATCATCCGGCGTGACGGGCGGACGGGACGAAAGTATTCTATGTATGGCAGGTTTAATTAAGTTACAATACAAATCTCATACCTGAGTTATCTTCTATCTTTGTCTCATTTATATCTGCTTCGCATTTAGATACATCTGCACCTGAGATATGAGCATCCCATGTATATCTAATTTCCACTGGATTGTACCGTTCACCTCCTGTGGGTTAAATTTAACTATTAACTAAATACCTTACATCATCAAGTAGTTTCAACTTCTTATCGTTGGTATTCAACGCTAGCAGCCTACGCTGCACAACACAAACACACTTGATTTCCCATCATGTACTACTAAACACCTTGGAGGTACTGCAGACCCGGTGACCAACAACCATCACCGCGGCTCTACCAACCTTAATAGACCCAGAGCTTCTTCTCTGGACGTCTCCAGTCGACTGGGCCTGGAACACTTATTATACCAGGTCTTTCTTGGCGGATCCCGGGCCATTTATTCTGGAGGCCCGGGGCTCGGCTTGTTGCCAGGACCTTACGTCCCGGAACCTCACCTACCCGATCACCTTCTTGGATCCCGGGCCATTTATTCTGGAGGCCCGGGCTCGGCTTGTTGCCAGGACCTTACGTCCCGGAACATCGCCTACCCGATCACTTTCTTGGATCCCGGGCCATTTATTCTGGAGGCCCGGACTCGGCTTGTTGCCAGGACCTCACGTCCCGGCAACCTCGCCTAACCGTGAACTTAGGGGGAAACCAAGTTACACTTATAACAATGAATCACACACATTACTGATCTTCTAACTACAAGATATGCAAGATACTTAGAATTATATCGACGGCACTTCAGGACTCAGCTTCAGCCACAGCAAACTTTATATTTCACTTTTACATCGAAAACTTTATTCTATTTACAAACTTATTTTGCCATAGACTAAAGAATCGCTATTAGCCTTATCTTAACTATGATTGGTTGAAGCGTGCGTCACTAGTGTTGCTATTTTATTATTGTCTATTCGCGACCTTCGCGACACTCCCGACGCAAGGAAGAAGAATAGCAACCAGGTTACTTGTGCATTATTTTGTCGAGAGCTCTTACAGCAGCATCTCGACGAGGAGTTCTATCATCAGAACAATCTACCGGTCCAATTGTTTGACCTTCATAATCAGGATCATTGTCTGAACCTTCTAGTTTATCATTATCATCTGAATTTCCACCTTTTCTTTTTCCACCCTTTCAATTAGATTTATGCCTTGATTTGGAGGTGGCAATTGAAATGTATTACTGGAATCATCAATCTTTGAAGCTTCCTTCTGCACATCACGGCAATTTTCTTCACCTTCTTCTATCTCTAGTGGATAGAGATGAGCAATAGATCTGGTAAACACATTATTATCCACTTGAAGTTTAGCAATACGACAGAATCCATCAGTTGCTCTGATTAATGAGGACTATTTTGCGTACCTTCCATATTGTTCTATTTTTGTTGTCATCTTTAATTTGAACGATCTGTCCTATGGCTGGTAGTAACTTTGATGTCACTGTTGGTTCTCTGGGTGAGTGCCAATATCTTTTACGTAGGCTTGGTAAATATCTGTTTGAGAACATTTGTTTAAACTCTTCTAATATTGTGAGTGCTCGTTTCCAGCCTCTGACAATTTACACAAATGCATTTTCGTAAGGAAATCGGAAGGCTTCAGTACGTGTTCTATTTCTGTATCCACACTGGTAAGTGGTCTCATGTTTATAACTGCTTCTATTTCCTTGATTATAGTAACTAACTGATTGTATCTTAGTAGATGTTTCTGAAAGGTTCTTTTAATACCGTTTTTACGATTCCAATCAGACGTTCATAAAATCCTCCAAACCCGGGGGCCAACTGAGGAATGAATTTCCACTTTATTTTCTTATCTATGATGCAATATTCACTATCTAGTATTTCGGACATTAGGTTAAGTGTTGTGCATTATCTGATGTGATTAAGATTATCTATGTGATTAAGGTTCTTCTGCATGACATGAATCTTCTTAATGCTAGCAAGCCATCTTTTGCCGTCAGATTTTGAACAACCTCATGATGAATCGCCCTTACGGCCAAACACGTAAATAGGGAAATCCCTCTCTTACAATGTCTGTTCTCCATTATTAATTAGTACTCGAAAGTATTCCATTTGAATCTTATTTTCTGTCTCTGTTTCTAAATTTCTATTGTGTTGTCCTTCACACATAGTTTCTTCCTTGTCTTTGTCCTTATCATGTTGGATTTCAGAAATAGCACCTACATTATTTTTCGGGGTTGTATCTTTCTAAGCGTGTTCGGTCAGAACCTCTCTCGACAAAAAGGAAGAAGCAGATGAAGCAATATTGGGTGGCCATAACGCTGGGTCTTCATTAAGAAAGTCTGGCCCTATTAACCATCTTTGCTTTTCTTCAATTGAACTCATTATTCTTGTAGCTAAAAACATCTGCTGGATTAAGCGCAGAGGGAACAATTATGTTATTTCTAATTCTTTATTCCTTTTAATTTCTTCAACTCTTCTAGAAACAAGTGGTCTTCTACCACCATTCAAATACAGTCTCACTATCAATCCAAAGAATTTGTCTACTCATAGTACCTATAAAATATTTTAGTGTAAAATTTATCAAACATGTAATATTTAGGACTGCCATCAGCTCAATCGAGGAATCTTTATACTGTTCTGGTCTTTCAATGGAACTAATCTGAATTTTCCAATAAGGAACTGTAAAAACATGGAATACAGGACAATCAAAATTTCCTTTTAGGAAATATCTATCAATTTGTATATTTCTTATATCATTGATCTTTGTTTTTAATTTCTTTCCATTTTTCAGACTTTTTTTTTTTTACTATTTAGAAAGGTACTATGAATGAATCAACATGGATCATACACTGACGCTATCACTTTTAATATACATATTTTTGTGTTTATTTTCATCTGGAGTATAGTGACTCTTTTAGCATTTACATCAGTTAAGTTGTGGTCTCCGGTTTCTGTATACTAACAGTTTCGTTAATTCTCGTAGGGCACAGTGCTTTATTATGATATCCATTTTCACAATGGCGGCATTTCTTCTTAGTGTCACCACTCTGAAAAACATGTCTTCGTCAAAGACAGTTGTAACAGCGGCCTCGTAGTCTAGCTTTTCTTTCAAGTATGGTTTTAAGTTTGTTACATTCATCGTTATTGTGGCCTCCGTCACAAAATATGCATGTAGGTTTTTTATTCTCTTCATTGCAGGTATGCCTTTTAATCTCTTTTCTTTATTCAAAATTTTTCCTGACTTTCATATCGTCGCTTCCGCTGGTTTATGATTTTTCTTCCTGTGTTATTGTCGTTTTTCTCAAGTCTGTATTCTTTTCTTCTCTTTAATTTTGTTTCTTGTTTCTTTTTAAATAAAAATTGTGACAGAAATTACTATTTTAAATAATGTATTATACTTAGATATTGACATAGTTGAATTGTATTTTTTTTATTATTGACATAAGGATTTTTTTATTGTAGTGAATAGAAAATTTAAGTATTACTTATTGATAAATGTATAACGTCTTTCAGAATGTTAGTGCAACGAAATAATTATAATACCTAAAAATAGTTGACGAAATATTTGCACATTGTTGTCAATAGGATATGTCGGAGCAACAGAATGTACTACCAACTATTATTGTACCATATTCTAGCAAATAAAATTATTCTATTCTATTCTATTCTATTCTTGATTGATTTCCATTTCTAATTCTAGTTTTAAATCTTCCTTGGCTTGATTTGGTTTGTTGAAGGTCACGCACATGAAGTGTTTCCACAGTGCATGGTTCTGAAAGCTCAGAACATTTTCTGAATGCAATAGGCTAGATGACTAAAAAAATTTTCTTGCTTTAATAGAAGCTCATTCATATAATAAACAGAAAGAAAAAATCGGTTTTCGAATAACTATAAAAACAACCAAGATATAAGGTATTAAAGATTTTTCTCCATCTCTTTCTAGCAAAACGGCAATTTACAAGGAGTTTATATGGCCGTACTCAACTATGACGTCACGGTTGATGTCGGATCTCTCTTTCTAATCGCTTTCAAATTAACAACTTAAAATGCTTGTATCTAATGTATTTCTAAGCCGATTTTAATTCTGATTTCACAGGACTGCATCTTTTTCCACGGTATTTTAATATTTAATGACGAGACGTAAAAATTAGAATTCAGTCATCATCCCAATTCTATCAGCATCTTCTTTAGCTGTAATCATTGTATCCAACTGTTTTCTTATTTCTTCTATAGCATCAGTACTTGTTCTAATTTTAATCTCATAAATCAAATCTGAAGGGAACTTTTCCATAATGAGAAATCTAAGGTGATTGTGATTAATATCTTCTCCTAAAGTTTCCAATATCCGAAGATGTCTTTCCAAATCGTCGAAGACTTTCCTACAATTGGTTATGTTATTATCAGCGGATTCTATTTTATATAATGCTGAGTAGTGTGCATCAATGAGATGTTTCACCTTGCCATATCTTTCCCAAAGGGTGTTTAGGGCAATAAGATAGTTTTTATCGGTATTGCATTCTTAGGTTCTCCAATTAGTGAAGCTTTTAAATAAAGAAGTTTATTTACATCTGAGATGTTTTTACTATGTACACTCGATTTGAACCTATCAAAGAATGAGTGCCAGTTGAGAATATCCCCATTAAAGGTAGGTAATGCTACCTTTGGGAGTTTACCGGCATCATATGACCTTTCTTTATTACTCAATTCCATTTTTGCAGAATTAACTTATGTTAGTCTTCAGCTCAACTAACACTTCTTCAGCGAGAAGTTGTTTTTCTGACATGACCGATATCTCTTCTATAGGAGCATCTTCATTTATTTTTAAATATTCAGTCAATTTTTCTTTGAAACTTTTATATTTGAGTTTAATTTATTATATAATATTTGTGCGCCTCAAATCTCATTTGAGGTAAGGGTATTTGGAAGGTCTTTGATTCTTAAAAGATTTTTATCAATATGTTCATATACTACTTAATTGAAGTCTCTTTTTCCGAATTTCTTTCATATTGAATCTTGTAAGTGAATATAGCCACATCTATAGGTAAGACTTATGACTTAAGTATCCCTTTGTCAAATATTTTTTTTTTATTATTTATTTTATTGTTATTTAGACTTTATTAAATTTTTATTCAGCTGGTTAACTAGTTTAACTAGTAATAAGTTATTACTAATACAAATTAGAAACTTAACTTATTATTAATCAATCACTTGCAAATATCAAGAACACATACTTACATATACTTGGTTTTCATCTGTGTATAACAAGCACTATAAGTATTTAAATACCAATATTATTAATAAATATATTTATTTGACTGATCACAGTACTTTCCAAGATCATCATCCATCCATAGTTAAGTTATAATAAATTGAACCAGTTAAATCAAGAATATTATTTTCAGTAGTCTAATTCAAAAGAATAAAATGAGTGGTACTTTGTTCTTCATTCAATTCCTTTTGTTAGAATTTACCAACAAGGGAACAATAATTGTTTAAATGAAAATCATAAACTTGTTACCACTATTTAAACAACTTCAAAAGAGAGTACCTAGATGTAAACTTTTCTTCGTGATTTTTAGTTTATTAAGTAATTAATTTTTTTTTTATATAGCTTAGGCCTCTTAAAGATTAAAGTTTCATTAAATATGTGGGAATACAACCACTAATAAATCAGTTTCACTTCACATGGGATAACATGTACTTACATTTACTGAATAAAATTTGTTATTTACATGATAGTCGCAGGCTTCCCTTACCAATCAGTGAACCAATAATATTCTCACAAAGTAAGGTAGTGTTTTCTTTCAATTCTTCTATTCTATTCTATCTAACACTGACATTACATGTAGCTGTACATGTTGCTGTAGATATACTGTCTAAGAAAATGGGTAACCAGTTAGACAAGCCTGTGCAAATATGCAGTTTCTTTATCTAAAATTATAAATGTTCTGTTCTAATAACCTTAGTTTCTTATATTCTTTAATAAATTACAGTACCTAAGTAAATATTAAAAAAACAACTCTGCTAGCTCAAGTAAGTTTTAAAAATAAAATACACTATGACACGCTCAGTGTATTCACACACTATTTATTTTCACTTTATTTATTCTTTAAAACACTGAGAAAAGGCTTATAAATTAGCTGGTATTTATCTTCTTTCACTCATGTTAAATAAACACATATCTTACCAAATATGTGATATTTTAATAAATGTACAACATTTACTCTTCACCAGTGTTATTTATAACTTTAGCCAAATTCCCCTTTTTACAAAAGAGAACAAGAACATGCAAAACATACAAAGTGACGCCAGTTTAGGGTCGATAGGAATCATGCCTTGTTGCAACATTGTCAAACAATGTGGCTTTATTATTTAGTAAGTTAGTTTTTGTTTTTAGTAAAAAATGTACAACCAATAATATTGCTATCGGTATGGCCGTGCATGCTATAGCGTATTTGTGTGCCTCCTCATCCTCATTCTCACTTGTTTTCAGCAATTCTGGCAAGTGATGAAGTTTGTATTAAGTATGATACAATCACACCAAACCCATACCTTGTTAGGTCTTAAAAGTAGGCTTAAGTAATTAAGACAATTAAGGCAAGTGCCCGTGCTTGAATGCAAGCTATGAAACAGCTTCAGATTTTCTTATCCACATAAATTACTTGGCATTTTCTTAACAAATTGTTATACACATTGCAAAATCACAAAACTCCTTTTGTCGTTTCTTTCTACTTTTTTATTTAAAGCTTTTAGCATAAAATTGCAGGATGGCGCCAGAGTTCATGGAATGGACGGAACTTTAATATAGCGTCGCTCCACATGTACACATACCTATTCAAACAACAAAGCTTCGCACACATAAACAAACTGTTGTCAGCCAACACACCACAAATTGATGTTTCCATTAGCGGGAATTTTGAGTTTCAATTGTTTTAAGAAATAAACATAAATTCTTTAATAGTTACAGGTAATGAATGAAACAAAATAAGAATTTCTAATCAGCTAGGCATAACCAAGAGTAATTACATCCCAATTTTATTAAATATTTTGCATTTCATTTCTCATAAGTTTTCTTCATGAGTGACTTATTGTGTGCCATCTGTTGAGATGTATACATGTAAGTTTTATAATCCTTTATCTCCAACTTTTCTATGTAGAGGCCGTAACCAGCAAACAAACAAACAATGTTTTTTCCTTTTTTGGAACAAACAATTTTATGGAAGGAAAGGGTATTTATCTCAGAACATGATTCATTTTATTATTCACAACTTCACATATTCAGCTCCATTTTCTTCTATGGAAATTATAGCTCAGTTTTTGCTTTATGTTAATACCAATTTTTACTAATTCAGAAATCTAAATGCCACATATAATTATGCTCTTCATATCTCAGGTACAGATCTCATGAGGTGATCCCAGCACCTCCACCATGTCGCCCCGCCCGCCACCGACTACGTCCGAATGGGGGGTGTAAGTAACACATATACCCAGAGACACATCATACACAGAGAGAAGGATGAGAGAGTAGTTAGATAGCTAGGTATATGCATTACCATCATCCGGCATGACGGGCGGACGGGACGAAAGTATTCTATGTATGGCAGGTTTAATTAAGTTACAATACAAATCTCATACCTGAGTTATCTTCTATCTTTGTCTCATTTATATCTGCTTCGCATTTAGATACATCTGCACCTGAGATATGAGCATCCCATGTATATCTAATTTCCACTGGATTGTACCGTTCACCTCCTGTGGGTTAAATTTAACTATTAACTAAATACCTTACATCATCAAGTAGTTTCAACTTCTTATCGTTGGTATTCAACGCTAGCAGCCTACGCTGCACAACACAAACACACTTGATTTCCCATCATGTACTACTAAACACCTTGGAGGTACTGCAGACCCGGTGACCAACAACCATCACCGCGGCTCTACCAACCTTAATAGACCCAGAGCTTCTTCTCTGGACGTCTCCAGTCGACTGGGCCTGGAACACTTATTATACCAGGTCTTTCTTGGCGGATCCCGGGCCATTTATTCTGGAGGCCCGGGGCTCGGCTTGTTGCCAGGACCTTACGTCCCGGAACCTCACCTACCCGATCACCTTCTTGGATCCCGGGCCATTTATTCTGGAGGCCCGGGCTCGGCTTGTTGCCAGGACCTTACGTCCCGGAACATCGCCTACCCGATCACTTTCTTGGATCCCGGGCCATTTATTCTGGAGGCCCGGACTCGGCTTGTTGCCAGGACCTCACGTCCCGGCAACCTCGCCTAACCGTGAACTTAGGGGGAAACCAAGTTACACTTATAACAATGAATCACACACATTACTGATCTTCTAACTACAAGATATGCAAGATACTTAGAATTATATCGACGGCACTTCAGGACTCAGCTTCAGCCACAGCAAACTTTATATTTCACTTTTACATCGAAAACTTTATTCTATTTACAAACTTATTTTGCCATAAACTAAAGAATCGCTATTAGCCTTATCTTAACTATGATTGGTTGAAGCGTGCGTCACTAGTGTTGCTATTTTATTATTGTCTATTCGCGACCTTCGCGACAATACGTCTCAGGTTTCGCAAATGGGGATGTGTTGGTTCATCGGGGCAAAGTGAATTAAGTGAGTTATTTAACTTTATTTTTGAGGGAAACATGTCTCCTGAATAAACAGACCTGAATAAAAGATTCTTGTAGGTCCATGCTCTTATAGTGTACTTTAGTCAACTATCACGTCATTTAGTGATATAATAACAATATTATATAATTATTTCCTTTATAATCACCTTCATATTCTCGTAATAAGCAAACAATGAAACGGAAAAAGTAATTTTGTATGGAAAAATAGTGATTTTTTTAAATCTCGGACCCTCGGAACGCAACTCAGAGTAATGCAACCGAGAGTGTTTTTCACACTCGCTCCGAGGTTCAGAACGGGTCGGTTGCTATCTTTTTTTTTTAGTTTGTATATTGCCGATCAAGATCAAGCAAAGGGCAAAATATTACTAATCCTTACTATGAAATTAACAGTAAATATCCATTTTTCTGCTTAAAAATAATTACAACACATAGAAATCACTATATTTCCCTAGTATTAGGCTTAAAAGAGTTCAAAGTAGTGTTATTTAATAAAATAATAAATAATTAGCGTATTTTTGACATCGACATTGACATAAAATCTGTCAGAGTGTTTTTCACCCTACGCTCGAGTTGGTTGTTTGGTTGCATCACTCGAAGCTTCTGAACGGGCACAGAGTGTACTAACCGCCTGTTATAGCGTTTTTACCCGGAGGCTCTGAACGGGTTGGTTGCTGTCAGAGTGCACTCGGAGTGCACTCGAGCGTAGGTTCAGAGTTGCGTTCCGAAGGTCAGAGTAATGCAGGGGCGGTCGACTTTTCTATTGGCGCAATGAGACATACCTACTAGGGATACATCGAGTGTTACCTCAAAAAACATGTTTCTAAAAATCCTAAAATGGTAGTAAATAATAACAAAAGATTCATAGATGTTAACCATATTTTCTGATGATAAACATCTTTTAAAACATAAATTTGCGTTATTTAACTAAAGTTAATATTTTAAAGTATATTTTGTTTAAAATTATCCAGAAAGACTTGAGTTTGAAGATTATTTATTAAATGGATAATGGATGTAAAGTCAATGTTAGAACTGGCAACATACATTCACAACAAATATGGCCGAATTTATATTTCTGGCGCATGAATTATTTTCCTTTTGTTTCTCCATTCCGAATTTACGCAATAATATCGAAGTGTGTTTGCTTTTGAGATAACGAATTTTCTTGATAGTGTCTTTTTGTGTTTTTACATGAGAAATAGACTCGTTTGTTGGAGACAGTGACTTGTTTTGATTTTTGTGTTAAACTTGAGTTCTTTTTCGTGTTGTTACTTAGATTTAATTGCTTTTCCTGAGACAGTGACTCTAAAACGTGTCAATTTGAACAATAGTTTGTCAGGGAACATGCCTGATAACCTGAAGAGAAAATGTCTCAAGTGTGGAATCTCACCACAAGATGATGCAATTGCAAACATTATACTATATCGCTTTCCAAAGCCAGGAACAACAAATATTCGACGGTAAGTGTTGAAATTGACCAGTTTAAATACTTCTGACATTGCCACGTCCTTTTTTTGTTATTCAACAAGCCTTCATCGCAGTTGTCAAACAACGACGTTGAAAACTTATCTTAAATATTCGCGAAATTATTTTATGAAACTGTCTATCCTGGCACTTGACACTAGCAGTAATGGTTGTTATCCTCTCTAACGACTAAATGCTACAATAAAAAAAAAGACAGAAAAGACCCCTGTTAAAGCGGTAGCGGTTATATACACAATAAAAAAGATAACACTTCTTTGAGTTCTATTAGCGTTACTGCAAGAACAAAATAATAATAGTCTCTAAATTCCGTAGATTAAATATCATAATGATAAATGAACTTTCGCTCATAATATTTTCTTTTTCAGATGTGAAATGTGGGCCAAGTATTGTTCCAAATGACAGTTGGTCATCTGTGGACTTCCAACGTAAATTATATGCTGAGCAAAGGATTATAAGATTATATATACTATTGACTTTATTAATGTTGAAGAGAAGAGATTATCCAAACATGCTGTTCCAGATATGATTGGTTTTGACAAGGTGAATAAAAATAGCTTTTGTATATATTCTACCTGTTTATATCTGTGTTAAAATAAATATTTCTAGCATTTTATGCATTCAATGTGTGGATGCTGAGTCCTGAGAGTGCACTCCATCCTAAGACTTGTGATAGTTAATGATGCTCTTGTTGCATATTAATAGTGATTATTTAGACAGTTCAGTGGTGTGACTATGGTTCATTTATTGATTGATAATGCCATTTTTTTTACATTTCAAATTGAGACAGCATACTTTATCAATAGTGCTTGCACTCCATCCAAATGTCCGAGTCTGAGCACTATGGATAAAGTCTGTATTATCAATTTCAATTGCTATGCAAGCTGTACTATAAACTACAACTCCTTACAATCATCATCATCATCACAGCTCATAATATATGTCCCCACTGAGGGGCTCGAGGCTACCCAAGGGTTAGGGTAGTAAGGCCTAAGTCAGCCATGCCGGCCTCGTGCGGATTGGTTGACTTCATATACACCTTTGAATTTCTTTATAGATGAATGCAGGTTGCCTCATGATGTTTTCCTTCACCATAGGAGCATCGACAAATGTACATATGAAATTCGAAAAACGAAAGACACATTGGTACATGGCAGGATCGAACTACGGACCTCCCGATAAGAAGGACAGTGCCGAGTCCACAGCACCACCAATGCATCCATACTCTACTCCTTACTCTCCTATAAATTAAAAATTTGGAACTCCAGTTAGATATGAATAAGCCAGTTAGATATTATTTAAACAATATACAATAAAAACTTGTCTAGAAGATATCAATTAATAGAAAATTGCGGGTCTGCTGGAAGAAATTTCATTTATGAAATAAGCAGATCCTTTGTACATTGTGTCTTATGTGTTGTTTGTGCTGTCTAATTTTATGTGTACAAAAATTGTTAAATAAATAAATAGGTAATACAAAAAAAAAATCCTTGGTTTCTAAAAATAGTTCTATTTCTTTACAGGCATTGCCAAGACGTGGAGTCACATTCAAGACTTTTATGACTGAGATAATGTAAATCCAAATTTCGTGTTTGCTCCATCACTGAGGAAGGATCAAAGAAAAGATGAAAGTTAGTCAGCTCAGGCAGCTCAGGTTTTGAGTCAGTGTGGCTGCAGGCATGTTTGCAAAAATATCCCAAGGTAAACTTACCTACGTAATAATTTATATTGTTATATCAATTAATCTGAACCTGAAAATTTATAAAGATTTGATATGAATACCGAAAAATGTCTAAACTAAAATTTATAGCTCAGAGCAAAGAGTTCTGATTAAGAAAAGCCGTGGGTTCGATTCCCACCCCAGCCCCCATAGCATGAACACTGAAACACAATAATTATGATAAAACAATAAATCAATATGAATGATAAAGCACTAAACTGTTTGATCATAGTGTGTTTTGTTGATCATGCTATGGGGCAGGCCTGATTAATTTTTTCTAGTTAAGTTTAATACCTTGACATACTTAAACATTTCCTACAAAGTTCATAAAAAATTAACAAACAGCAGCTGATTTTAACTGAAAGGATTATTTATAAAAATATTTCATCCAGATGTTGGAATGTAAGATTTGTCATTGTGAGGGCGAAAAACAATGCAAAATAAGGAAAACAGCTAGAAGAAATAAGTCGATTGAGTTGTAGTGTTGGACTGTCGGATGGCTCCTAGGAAAATATTGCCTGAATTCCTAGTTTATATATTTCTATAGTTTTGACAATTTTCATTATTTAGTTTTTATTACATTTTCAGGGGAACTGCCTGCAGGTGCAATTACAACGGCGGAAATTGTCGCCGTAAATAGCGACTCTGCTGTTTTGAGGAGAGGCAAACCACACTCAACAAACATAACCACGAACTCGCCGCATTTCAAACATTTTGAACTAATGAAAAATTTTGTGAGGAAGTAGTTTGTTGGATGCCGGAGCCCACCACCCACCACCTTCGAAAGATGGGTGGGTCTGGACTTTAAGAGGTATTTTGCAAATATTTAAAAATCTTAAAGAAAAACAGGATTAAATATCTGTCAACCCGTCGGGTACAGCAGGATGCAGTGGAAAATTTATTTGGCTCAATCCAGGCAAATTGTACAAATTGCCTGGATTGAAATCCTACTGCCTCACAATTTTATAGGTGGATTGAAAACATCTATAATTTCTAACCCACATAGAGTCAGGAAACTGTGAAACAGACATTTATTATACAATAATAAATAATTTCAAGGACATGTTTTCTACACCACACACAAGCCAACAAGTAAAACCCCTAGAAGCCCCTGATATTGTGATCAATATGCTAGCTTCAGTGGACCATACTTTTGAAGCAAGCATGACTGACTCAGCTGAAATGCAAGCTTGTGCTTATTATGTGGGTTTATTATAAAGAAAACCTGAATGTTACTTGTGGTGTGTTTGAGAAGATATTAAAGTTGACAGAAAATGTACATTCATTCATAGAATGTAAAGAGTATGTAGACATTAAGAAGAAATTAATTTATGCATCAAGAAATTTAATTAAATGTGTTGAAGATTGTGCTACTCTATGCGATAATTTCTCTTTAATGTCATCATCAATATTGGATTTAAAAACATTGTTATTAAAAAACCTCTGTGAGGATATAATTTCACCTTTTAGAAACAGTGTGAGAAATAAGTATGTCTCAATAAATGTAAAAATTATTATAAATAGTGTTTTTCACATAACTATTAAAAGGTATTGTACATTAAACAACCGAGAATATGTAGAATCTGCTTCAAAACTAGCAATAAAAAAGAAGATGAACACAATAAAACATAAATAAAACTATCATACTTTTATTTAATTTTTACCTTTACTATTCTACGAATTCTGACGTGATTTATGGAAACTAGAAAATAATATGCAATGATTTATAATTAAAATCATTGCATATTATCTAGTTTCCATAAATTACGATTACAATAAAAAATTAATATTACACTGCTTTTGAATTTTACCGCGTAGATAGTGCGTGGGGCCACAGTAAGATGGCAGTACAGTCAAAATTTGTCCAACGTGTTTTTCTATGTAGTTGTCATTCTTCCCTTGGGTATATGTGTTCTGTGGAGTAATGCAACCGAGAGTGTTTTTCACACTCGCTCCGAGGTTCAGAACTGGGGGCCGAATTAGAACACATGCTTAAATGTATAGATTATTAGAACACATGCTTACTCTGCCAAACAAGAGAACATTAAACAGAGTGTCTGAAAAACTATCTTTGGGGCCAGGACTCAATACAAAAGTTTTCCAATTTATAAAAGATAAAATAAAAAATTGGAATACAAAACAAAAACTTTGTACGATTGTTTTTGATGAAATGTCTTTGACACCACATTTAACATTTAATTTAAAAAATGATAAGATATATGGATTTGTGGATTTAGCAGAAGTTAGAAAAATGCGGTTTTGTGACCATGCTTTGGTTTTTATGTTAAGAGGAATTTGTTCATCGTGGCGTCAGACTGTGGCTTATTATTTCTATGAAGGAACAATATCAGCTGTTGCATTAAAGAATATATTAAAACAGTTAGTTTTTCAAGTAGCACAAACTGGACTGATACCACTGGGACTTGTATGTGATCAAGGATCAACTTTTAGAACAACCGTCAAAACTTTAAGGGAGGATACATTGCGTTTTCGCAGCCTTCATGATATCAAAGATGGTAAGTATTTTATTAAAATAGAGTCTGAAAAACATTTGTGTGTATTAAACTGGGTTTGGTGTTAGGTTGGTAAAATAATGTTAGTAATGATTTTACTCGATTCTGGCGAAATCCAAAAGGGAAACGCCACCAAGCAAAAAAGAAGAAGTAATGATTTATGTTTGTAGTTCTTTGTTTTTGATTTTGTTTTATTTTTATTAGACTAATATTGTTAAAAAGACCAATTAATACCAAAATTATTTATTAGATAGGATATGTAAGAAGAAATAGATTACACACAAGTTTTACTTACCATCATCGCTACTTTGATGTTAATTTCTTCTATAAGGCCAGCCAATTCTGCCATTAGAAATCAAGTAAACATATTTTTTTACAGATGGTACAGTCAACATCGCTGGACATGATATTAATATATTTTTTGACCCACCCCATCTACTGAAAGGGTTAAGAAATAATTTTTTAAATAAAGACATCATCTGGGAAGGAAAGACAGCCACTTGGAAAGATATAGAGTTTATTTTTGATTTGGACAGCAAGTTAGGCCATACAAGAGCTATGCCAAAGTTAACAGCCCACCATGTTGATGCGAAGAAAATAAAGAAAATGAAGGTCAGCGTAGCCACTCAAGTGTTAAGTGCTCCAACAGCTGCTATGCTGAAATACACCAATGCACTTAGTAAGTAATATATATAAAAAAAATAATACTGCCCCCCTAGCATGTCCACTGAAACACGATATGATAAAGTGGTTTATTGCAGTGAACTGTCAAAATACAATAGGGTTTCGTCGTATTTTTCCAGTTCACAGCGATAAATCGCTTCATCATATCGTGTTTTGGTGGACGTGCTACGGGGCTGGTATTAGATATGAGCGCCGATGGGTGCATGGCCGGCGGCGGCGCGCCGACTTTTTGACGCCGGCGGCGGCGGCGTCGGCGGCGTGACCTTCTAAGATTGTTTATTAAAATACTAGTAGCAATGTTCTTACTATACGTTTTGACATTTGCTCTGAAAAGAAAAGTATCTACATTAAAGCAGTGCATAGCGCATTATTTTCCCCAGGTAAACATATTCGTCAACAACTTCTAATGTAGAGCTTTCAACCTTCACAGGGGTGGGTACTACATGGGAATTCACCATGATTTTGGTCTTCTCCATGTTTATTTTAAGACCCACTTGTTGGGAAACTACAGAGGTCTTCGAGCATTGTGCCTAGGTCTTCCACGGTCTCAGCCATGACTACGATATCTTCGGCAAAACAAAGGTGTGTCATGTACTCGCCGTTTATATTAATGTTGTGTTCTCTCCAGTTCAAACGCTTAAATACATTCCAACGCAGCTGTGAACAGTTTCGGCGATATAACGTCACCCTGCCTCACATCTCGCTGAAGTCGTATTGGTTTCGAGTGTTGGTCCTGAAGGCGCACTGACATAGTGGCGTTTTTGAACAATGACTGCAAGACTTAGATGTACCGTTAGTTTATTTGGCCCCTCTGGAGTGACCTAAGTACAGTCCAAGTCTCGACAGAATCAAAAGCTTTCTCATAGTCCACAAACGTCCAGTATAGTGGCAGATTATACTCCTTGATCTTCTGTATAACCTGCCGCAGCTTATGAATGTGGTCTATGGCCCTTTACGCAATCCGGCTTGTACGGGAGGCTGAAAGTCGTCAAACCTGCGCGTGAGACGATTCGTGATGACTCCCGAGAACAGCTTGTATACATGACTCAGGAGCACGATGGGTGTATAGTTCTTCAACTGGGCCCTTTATGAAGAAAAGTGCCACTACAACCCTGTGCCATGCTTTAAGCGTTTTGCTCTTGAGTATGATGGAGTCAAATAGCCTCTGCAGCGCTTTCCGGACTAGTAGTCCACCCACTTTCAAAAGCTCAGAGAGTTGTAACTCCATCATCACCCGGCGCCTTAAGCTGTTTGAGAGCCACACTAATCTCGTAAAGGCTGTTGCCCGGGATGTCTTCAAAGTATTGCCGGGTCAATTTGGCTCTAGGGTTTGTTTGTGGCCTGAATAACAGGTTGTTATGCCTACTGACTGTCTGTGATGTTGCGTCAAGATGTCCATAGAAGCGTTCGGCCATAAGCTAAGGTCGGGATGTAATGACTCTGCCGTCCTTTGTCTTCAGCTTCGTTAGCAGACTCTGACCGGATGACAGATCCCTTGCGAACAATTTGGAGCCCTTGTTCTGCTTGATGGCCTCTTTAATAAGTTCCGTATTAAATCGGCGTATGTCGCGAGTCAGACACTTAGTACGCCTTTCCTCCATCAGCTTAGCTGTCGGCTCCGAGATCTTACTTCTTTGCTTAGTACGGCTGGGGTAGCAAAACTTTACACCCACCGTAAGGACAGCTTCCGCAACCCTGTCATTATATGTGTCCACATCCGTGCAATCCTCCAGGCAAGTGAAGCGATTTTGCGATTGGAGTTGAAAGCGCTCGGGGTTTTGGATCTGGATGGCTTCGGGACGGAGCGTTGACTTCATTTGTTGATACCTCTCGGCTTTTTTACGTTTTTTTTATTGCTTACGGTGGCAGACGAGCCAGTGGCCCACCACATGATAAGTGGTAATCACCGCTCATAGACATCTGCAATGCCAGGGGCACAGTTCAGTCACTGCCTATCTGGAGAGAAGTGCTCTTCTTAAGCCTGGTTTGAAGGAGGACATATCGTAGCGCTCAAGAAACACCGCAACTGGGAGTTCATTCCAGAGCCGACACGTACGTGGAAGGAATGAACGCTGAAACCGAACTGTGCTAGACGAGATCGATTCCAGGTAATATGGATGAACTCTACTGCGATGGCGGGTGGTGCGGTGGTAAAAAGGTGAAGAGGGCACCATTGCAAACAGTTCCTCGGAGTACTCTCCGTTAAAGAGCCAATAAAGCACGCAGAGAGAACCAAAGTCTCTGCTTTGATCCAGCGTCTCCATTGAGGCCGTGATATTGGGATCACCGATGATGCGTAATGCACGCCCTTGCAAGGAGTCAAGAGGGACGAGCTGATATTCGGGAGCTCCTGCCCAGAGGTGCGAGCAGTTCTCCATATGCGGCCGAAAGGCCGAACGTTGAGATTCAATGCGCCTCTCAGCAATCGGTGATTGCTTCCCGTGTTGATCGCATTGATCACAGAGACGTCATTGAATATGCGAGTCGACATGATAAAGTCAATCTTATTTTTTGTCACGCCAGTCGGACTTTTCCAGGTCCACTTTCGATGCAGCCGTTTTTTGAGAAAGGAGTTCATCATATAGATTCCCTCTCTCTCTATGTAATCGACTAGCATTTGACCATGTTAATTCCGGATTGCAGCTCCAAATTGCCCCACTTTCAACCCATTACCGACGCGCTTGCTAAGCCTTGCGTTGAAGTCTCCCATGACAAAGGTCTTCATCAACGCTCTTTGTGATGCATACAAAAAATTTGCTCACAGAGAACTGTTATTTTTTTCCATCTATAAGAACAGCTACCCATATGTCCTAAATAGTTCCAGCAGTAACTGATTTGGATTTTAATTTTGCGTTTCTGCTCGCCTTCTCGATCGCTCGGCGCGCCGTTGCTTTTTGACGGCGGCGGCGGCGGCGGCGCGCCGGTGCGGCGCTCATATCTAGCTGGTATACCAGATGATTTTTTATTCCATAAGGAAAATCATATAACATACATAGTTAGTCAAATAGAACATAACTATTCATGCAGTTATTTTAAAAATGTATATTATTTAATAAAAATAAAAAAATATGGGAATTAATGCATTCACTCATATTTAACCTACTAGTGAAAGGATGGTGTTTTAAGTTCATTCAATCGACTACAACCTACCTATGTAACCATTTATTTGCCTTTTAAAGTATTTTGTGGTAGCTTTAAAAATAATTAAAATTAATGAATATTACTTATATTTTTACAAAATCTATTTATATGTAATGGTTGTATGTAATGTTTTATGTTATAAATATGTAACAGACCCCTAATTTGTAATTTATGCATATTCCCTGTTGCACATATTACTAATGTGTAAAAAATATGAAGTAATTACTGTAGTAAGTTTATTTTAATTTTTATTTCAGATCATTTTCACTCTGGAAATGAAAACAGCACAATGGCGACCACAGCAGAAGTTGTCGAATTTTTTGACACCTTATTTGATAGCGTCAATGGCTACCCAGGCGGAACTGTAAGGGGTAAATTGAGAAAAGCCGTCAATGCAACATCTGAACATGTTAAATTTTGGAATGATGCCATTAGGAAAATTAAATCCATTAAATTTGTAGACAATAACAGGGGTCGAAACTGGTCAGTAAAATCAGTAAAAGTCAGTTTTTTTGAGCATGGTCAGTAAATGTCAGTTTTTTGAGAAAATGGTCAGTTTTTTCAGTTTTTTGAGATCAACACACATATTGCCCCATAAATTTTTTTGGAACCTTATTAATATTTTACTGATACAATTTTGTCTGTCTGTGTGTACCTGTGTCGTTCCTATATCCGCCTACCTTCTTCAATCTAGATTTTGCTTAAGTAATATCTTATAATATATTGTGTCAACAAAAAGCAAATTTTAGTCATTTCTCATTTTCTTAGCCGGGCCCAGTGATGGTTTGAGGGAACCTTATTAATATTTTACTGATACAATTTTGTCTGTCTGTGTGTACCTGTGTCGTTCCTATATCCGCCTACCTTCTTCAATCTAGATTTTGCTTAAGTAATATCTTATAATATATTGTGTCAACAAAAAGCAAATTTTAGTCATTTCTCATTTTCTTAGCCGGGCCCAGTGATGGTTTGAGGGAACCTTATTAATATTTTACTGATACAATTTTGTCTGTCTGTGTGTACCTGTGTCGTTCCTATATCCGCCTACCTTCTTCAATCTAGATTTTGCTTAAGTAATATCTCACAAAAAGCAAATTTTAGTCATTTCTCATTTTCTTAGCCGGGCCCAGTGATGGTTTGAGGGAACCTTATTAATATTTTACTGATACAATTTTGTCTGTCTGTGTGTACCTGTGTCGTTCCTATATCCGCCTACCTTCTTCAATCTAGATTTTGCTTAAGTAATATCTCACAAAAATCAAATTTTAGTCATTTCTCATTTTCTTAGCCGGGCCCAGTGATGGTTTGAGGGCAACAAACAACTGATGCTCTATTATGATGTCTTGTAGCAACTTAATATTGTAACATCATTATTTCGAGGACAAATAGTCAAATCCTACTATTTTTTCTTGAAATTAACACATATTAATAATAAAAAAAACTGTTAATTATTTGTAAACTTTTAAACAATAAAAAGGTGGTGATGGTTGGCTATGGGATGGCAGGTGCCGTGGACGGGGTTATGGTCGGTCTGTAAGGGTTCCCACGACCTCGTTCGGCAGCGGCGCGTCCTTTGGACGTGGCTGCGCTAGGCGCCAAAGAGGGCATATCGAGGGGTTTAGTGGGTAGTCGCTCGCTGCGGAGTCCCACACACCCTTGCCCCTGCGGGGGCTTGGACGGTGCGCAAACGCATTCCCCTCGTAAAAAAAAAAAAAAAAAAAAAAAAAGGCCAATAATTGTAAAAGTATTTTTTCAATTCCACATGAATCTTTTATTTTAAGAGGATTGTGAAGCTGTAAATTTTCATACAAAAAGCGATAACGCTTTTCTCCCTCTTTTAATATTCCAATTTTCATAATTTTTAGAAATGTTGTAGATATAATGAAAATATAGGTTTGTACGTTTCGATTTTGAAAATATGTTGCTCAGAATATAAATTATTAGCATCTAAATATCCATATTTTAGACTTAAAAACTACCTCGAGCATTTTTATCTTTTTTTACTAAATTATACTGAATTACAAAAAAAGCAATACGTACAAACATAGATTAAGGTATACTGATCTAATGAGATCAAAAGTGTCTAATTTCGTAAAGGTTTAGGGGGGTAAAACAGTTATCGCCCTAATTACGTAAGAAATGTAGGCACTTGCCTCGGACTTTAACTCTAAGCGGTGTGCAACAAACTGCATTTTTGCAAGTGCATACTCGAGCCATGAATTGGCTCTTCACAGTCGTCTTAAGTTAGTTCAGATGGTCAGTAAAAGTCAGTTTTTTTAGATTTCTGGTCAGTAAAATCAGTATTTTTGAACACTGAACCTGTTTCGACCCCTGCAATAATAGTAAATTTGCACGTCAAACTAGGAAACCTCGATTTGTGACTGTGCCATCATTAGAAGGATGGGTTACAACACTTCAGAGTTTTATAAGGATCCAAATTATTATTTCAAAAATATGAAGTTGATTTCTATTATCCCCGGAACATCAACCAAGATCCATTGGAAAACTTTTTTGGACGGGTAAGAGCTATCAATTATAGGAATATTAATCCCGATCCAAACACTTTTATATATGCATATAAATCATTAGTTTTAACAAATTTATTAGTTCCAAATTCTAAGTTTTCCAACTGTGAAGTGGATAACGGTGAAACAATATTAGATGCGAGTTTTTTATTTGAAGATCCCGAGGAAAATAAAGAAAACAGGCCAATTAATGTAAACATACAACCATCCACTTCACAGGAAGGCCCAACTCGTTCAAGTGGATTAATTTCACGGGATGAAGTAGTTATGGAGAAAGTTAAGGTCCAGTGCTCAGCATATACTGCGGGATATATATGTAGAAATTTATCTAAGGCAGTTAAATGTAAAACCTGTTTGAAAACATATACAAGCAGTTCTATTGAAAATATTCACTGCTATATTCAGCATAGGGAATAAAAATCTTTAAAAAATAATAATTTGGCATATCCAAGTAAACAGTTTTTAATTTTATATAGAGACTGTAGCCAGTCAATACATGACTTTTTAAATAAAAAATTTCATACAGAATTTGTAAGTAAAACTCTGCAATATAAACTGAAAAGCTTAATGAATGTTTCCTGGTTGGGTTGTGCCAAACATAATTGTATATTAAGAGATTTTTTTATAAAAATTATTGTAAGGTTGCACACCCATAACTGGTGCAATATCATAAATAAGATTTTAAAAGGTGACATAGAAGAAAAATATGTTGCAAAAATGCAAGAACCACAAAAGCTCGCCTTACAGAAATATAAAACTTTTAGATTAAGAAAGAAAGTTTTAAATAAATAATTGTATAAATAGTGTTTTATTTTAATTTCAAGTAATAAAAATGAACATGTACCGTAGGTACCTATTACCTAGCTATATAATTTATCGATAAAAATTGACATCCCTAATATCGATATTCTAATTTTGATTTTTGGAAGCACTATTTAACCTTCAACTGTCCTTCAATAACTGCTGTCAAGATTAGCGATTGCAGCGCCAAAACTGGACCAGCGAAAACTACGCCGTAAAGTCACTCGGCCCGTGTGCATTACCGCAGCAAAATGTTGTGCTTTAGAGAAGTGAGAGTATATCAAATAATTAGTTCATCATGAGGAGAAATTAGTTCATGAATAGCAAAATTTGTTCGCATTGTAGTTTTAAAGTTATTCGAGAAAAACAGATTTTGCTGGAGTAATGTTCGAAACGTTACCCTGGCAAAATCTTTTTTTATAAAATCGTTTCCATCCAGAACCAAATACATGAATAGATAGCTTTTGTTGCGTATTAAATGTTTGTGAATAGCAAAATTTGTGCATGTTGTATTTCTTAAGTTATTTAAGATTTTGCTGCGGTAACGTTTTAGGATATCCCAGATCTCGAAATCGGTTGAACATAGAAGTTTGAAAAAAATACCAATAATAGACATTAATTTGTTCAAATTTGTTCAAGCATTAGTTTTTGATTTGCTTGATGAATACCAATGTAATTAAATGTTTTCAAAAATCAGAAAAAATGAATTTCTCAGTAAACCAGTACACTTACAATAAAATAAAAGGCTGTAACATGTACCCTTGGTACACCTTTATAACGACAGTAAACTTAGATTATGTAACTTTACGCAATATGAACATATAGAGAAATTTAAAAATATTTTTTTTTAAGTCATCGAATACGCAGCTTCCATTAAACAAGGAAACATGGCATACTATGAACAAATTAAAATGTTCCATCAATAAACAATCCTGTTAATTCCAGCTTTGAATTACGGCTATTATGAAAGTTATATCAAAAATAAGATATATCAGTAATTTGTCAATAAGCCGACCGAATTATAAAGGTTGCGTAAAAGCGACCGCATCATACATAAGGCTAACCATTTTAAATGAACGGTATAATATTGATGTTTCGTTAGTACAGTTGCGAAAAAAAGGGTATAATAAAATAATGAAACGAGAACGACATTTTTTTATTTAAAAATCAGTCTTATACAAATGATATTTTTTACTTATTAAAAATCACAGATAATTTTTATAAGGCACACATGCACATTATACGTGAATATAAAATCATCGGATTGGTAGAGTGACATTAATCTGTTGAGCCGCGTAATACTCCCGGGAACAATAAGACAATGAAAATATCCTTCATACAGAGCCATGTTTGTGCGATCTGAGAAACAAACTATACACGGTGTTTCATAATAACCAATAAATAATTAATGCGTTATCTAAAAATAATTATTAAATATGTGTTTACACGTAATGTCATTTAACCCAATATTTTCATGTATATCATAGTATCATCATCATGTCTATGATTTACATGAAAATTTTGGGTTGAATGACATTACGGGTAAACACAATTTAATAATTAGTTTTAGATAACGCATTGATTATTTATTGGTTATTATGAAACACCGTGTATAAAAAAATCATGCAACGCAAATTGATACTTGGCGAAGAATCTTAGATTAATGACCATGTAACACAATATTAGATGAAATTTAAAAAAGGAAACCCTACTAGCTAGCTTGAAATCCAACAATCATTTCATTCGGCAAGAACATAGCCATTTACGGCAATTCCTGTTAGCGTGGTGACTTATCGTCTTGTTTATCGCGATGATTGGGGCAACGGGGCAACATTTCCATTTTTAATGTTAATTTGGTTTTAAATATACAGGGTGGAAACTTTCAGCGGGGCAGTAAGGAGAAGTACCTAATCTGTTCCAGCTACACGAAAATGGTCTTAGGAGACTATCCATAATTTTTTATGGAATTTTGATCCTCATTCACAGATTTTCAAAAAAAAATTACAGTTAGCAAGAAAATAGCCATTTTACATAAAAACATTTTTTGATGCCAATCGATCCTGTTTCTAATACTGATCAAAAACTGTACATTTTTTTGAAAATCTGTGAATGTGGATCAAAATTCCATAAAAAATTATGGATAGTCTCCTAAAACCATTTTCGTGTAGCTGCAACGGATAAGGTACTTCTCCTTACTGCCCCGCTGAAAGTTTCCACACTGTATACTTAAGTCATTAAATTGTATAATAATACTGTTGATTATCATGATTGCAATTTACAAAAAAGAAAACTGGTAGAAATATTTAAAAATCGGTTGTCCGAATTACTATTCTACCCGACTGTACACTACGTCACATACTACGCTGCTAATTTGCGAAGTATACCCGTATGTATGGTGCGGTCGCTTTTACGTAACCTTTATAATTCGGTCGGCTTATTGACAAATTACTGATATATCTTATTTTTGATATAACTTTCATAATAGCCGTAATTCAAAGCTGGAATTAACAGGATTGTTTATTGATGGAACATTTTAATTTGTTCATAGTATGCCATGTTTCCTTGTTTAATGGAAGCTGCGTATTCGATGACTTAAAAAAAATATTTTTAAATTTCTCTATATGTTCATATTGCGTAAAGTTACATAATCTAAGTTTACTGTCGTTATAAAGGTGTACCAAGGGTACATGTTACAGCCTTTTATTTTATTGTAAGTGTACTGGTTTACTGAGAAATTCATTTTTTCTGATTTTTGAAAACATTTAATTACATTGGTATTCATCAAGCAAATCAAAAACTAATGCTTGAACAAATTTGAACAAATTAAGGTCTATTATTGGTATTTTTTTCAAACTTCTATGTTCAACCGATTTCGAGATCTGGGATATCCTAAAACGTTACCGCAGCAAAATCTTAAATAACTTAAGAAATACAACATGCACAAATTTTGCTATTCACAAACATTTAATACGCAACAAAAGCTATCTATTCATGTATTTGGTTCTGGATGGAAACGATTTTATAAAAAAAGATTTTGCCAGGGTAACGTTTCGAACATTACTCCAGCAAAATCTGTTTTTCTCGAATAACTTTAAAACTACAATGCGAACAAATTTTGCTATTCATGAACTAATTTCTCCTCATGATGGACTAATTATTTGATATACTCTCACTTCTCTAAAGCACAACATTTTGCTGCGGTAATGCACACACTCGGCCCGTTCCAGATAAGCATTTTTAGCCATAAATACCAACATTTTTAGCATCTCTGCGTTTCATTAGCCGGTGATGCTAGTTCTTCTTGCTGGTTGTCATGCGTTTCATTTAAGCATTTTTAACACGAAATGCTAGCATCAAATACCCATGTTAATAGATGGGTCCTCTGATACCACTTTTTGACAGCTTTCAAATTTGACATTTGGAATCTTTTTTTCATGAATCAAAAAGGATTTTCAGCGGATTTAAAAAGATTATTGAAAGATATCTATAGTATTAGCCAATTCTGATTTATATTATAAAAAAAATTAGTGGCTGGACTAATTGAGGTGTCAAAATTCAGCACGAAAAATCAGTACCTTGCTTTTCATTTGTAACAATTAGCGCGGCTAAAAATGTCAACATTTCTTAAAAGAAACGCAAAACGAGGCTAACATCAGGGCCCCGTTTCACGAAGCAACAAGTTACAATTTTACAGGTAAAAACTGGCAACACTAGTTAAAAACCAAGAAAAAGGTGTTTCACGAAACTACTATGCAACAAGTTATATCATTGTTGTGACAAGTTCTTGTATTACAATCCACAGACAAACCATAGACTATTTTAACAATTACCGGTTAATCTAACTAGTGTTTCACAAAGATATGCAAAAACAAGTTGACAATCTTGTTCACTTGTTAAACAATTCTACTCACCTCAACCTCTCGGTAGACTTGTAACTTTTTAGCCTAAATAGTTAAACAACGAAGTAAAAAGTGTAATAAAATTAATACTTATTGCTTGGATAATCTTTGATACTTACCCTCACCTATCTACTGAGTAACATGCCGAGGAGAGAAATTATGTGGGAATCTTCTTCGGATTCCGAAGAAGAGTTCGCGGAAAACAATAATGGTCGACACTCATTGCCAAGAGTATTCCGGGAGAGAATTAACACGCAATTACGTACGGAGTACGAGTTCAACGAACGATTTCGCCTTACTTCAGTGAAAATGGAAGACCTTCTCACTCTATTGGGAACATTCTTAAAACATCAAACTGCAAGAAGTCAGGCGTTACCAGAAAAATTGCAACTATGCATTGCCTTACATTGGATGGGGTCTGTCTGGTGCACAGTATCACTGTGTTGGTGATATCCAGGACTCGATTTTTTCGGATTTGGTCAGTGTCCGAAAACTGACCAAATAAAACTTTTTTTCTAGAAAGAATTTCTTTCAAAAACTGAATTTTACTTTTTGCATTTTATCCATTATTTATAGATAACTATTATTCTCTATGCTAGAAGAGTAGTTTAATCCTTGCTATTGTTTATTTCTGCACAAAAACCTCTTCATATCTTTACTTTTTTTTAATTTCAATGATGTGCTTACTTACTTGTAACCGATATTTTACGGTTGTAAAATAATTATGGTGTAAAAAGTAACGTTCGTGAAACACTTGTACTTGTAAACTTGTCATTACAATGCTTGTTATCCGTTCACTTGTTACTTGTTAACTGGTTGCTTCGTGAAACGGGGCCCAGATGTTAGCCTCAGAAAGTAGCAGTGCTTTATCTGGAACGCAGGGATTGTCGCATCTGTAGCTAGCTACTATATTGTAATCTGTGCATGACATGACATCTTCTGACATATCTCTATATCTTAGATAAAGAATGAATAGATAGGACGTGACCGTATACCCGTAAGGGACAGATATAGATGACGTCATACCTGCCTAAAGTAGATGGGTATACCAGTGTTGCTTTAAGTTTTACCCTACTTTATGTTTATAGTGGCTTTTACCACTATAAACATAAAGTAGGGTTGATTGATCTACGTATTTTTTTTGAGACATTTTAATGAGCGCCCCTCGCTCAATAATATGTCTCAAAAAATAAAAGTGGGAGGAAGTTGCGATTTTTTTTACTGAATTCTTCATTCAACCTTCGCCGCAGTCTAAAGTTATTTACACTTTTAAATAAAACTACACTTTTCGGATTTACTCGAGTATATTTAAATTTAAAACATTTTACTATTATTTATTTAAGCTATTATGTAAACATCTTTACAAATATAAGAAAAAATATTAGGAATCATCATCATCATCCACACGCGTCCACTGCTGGACATAGGCCTCTCCAAGTGCTCGCCACTGAGCACGATCCGCGACCACTCGCTTCCAGCTTTTGCCAGCTAGGTACCTTGCGAAGATCGTCGTTCGATTAAGAATACAGCGGGCAATAATCATTGTTTTTTCTTTCTCTCTGCAGTTTATTTAAAATCCAATATAATTTGGATAAAGTTTGAACTAGAAATATTTGTGAAGATTTAGAAAATGTATAATATAAAATTTTAAATAAACATTTTCTAAAATTAGATTTCAATAGCACCGTTATTGTTATCGAATAAAGGACTTCGGCTTACAGAGATAAAATTTACTACAATACTAATACAATAGTAGGGTTAGTTGATCTACGTTTTTTTTGACACATTTTAATGAACTTCTTCATTCAACCTTCGCAGTCTAAAGTTATTTACACTTTTAAATAAAACTACACTTTTCGGATTTACTCGAGTATATTTCGTTTTCAAACATTTTACTTAATTATTTAAGCTATTATGTAAACATCTTTACAAATATAACAAAAAATATTAGGAATCATCATCATCAGCCCACACGCGTCCACTGCTGGACATAGGAATCTCCAAGTGCTCGCCACTGAGCACGATCCGCGACCACTCGCTTCCAGCTTTTGCCAGCTAGGTACCTTGCGAAGATCATCGCTCGATTAAGAATACAGCGGGCAATAATCATTGTTTTTTCTTTATCTCTGCAGTTTATTTAAAATCCAATATTTACACATTTACTAAATATTTGTGAAAATTTAGAAAATGTATAATATTAAATTTTAAATAAACATTTTCTAAAATTAGATTTCAATAGCACCGTTATTGTCATCGAATAAAGGACTTCTACAATACAGGTAAAAATTCACTTGGGCTGGGAAGTTCAAGAATTGAACTACTGATACCGCACTCAATATGGTGCTAAAAGCCCAAAGTTGGTAAGCTTGCTCACAATGTGGAAAAAAGATCTGGCAAAGAACACAAGATGCCGATGTAGATAGCTGGTTATTATTAGTTGCCCGTGTTGCCACCCCCAACCTCGCCCCCGCTGGCGGCAACTTGGAAATAGCGCAGGACAAGACCAATTTGTAGATTTGTGAGGAAGATTATGTTCTGTCAAGTACCTATATAATTAATTAGAAATTAGAAACACTTGTTCGGTGCATAGAGCTATATCTACATCCTATGTGTTCTTGTTAAATATTCAGACAAAGTAGAGATATGACTTATTTCATTTGGATTAAGCCAGATTACTAGCTATGGCACAAAATTGCTAATAAATCACAAACATTTTCTAGAGGCTGTCTACTCCTCGCCACTCACCAGCTGTTTTTGGGTGTGGTAAACACGTATTAAATTGCTAACGTACAAACTCATATGCCTTTGAACTTAAAAAGTGTAAGCACAGCGCGAATTTCCTTAAAGGTTCAGAATACTTTCTCAGAAAATCTCTATTGGTTCCTCCTACAGTATCTAAAATGTCCAACTACTAATTTTGCTTCATTAACTTACACTTCAAATCACTTTACACATTTTCAAGTGTAACTACTTTTTTTTCCAATCGTCTAAGCGATTGACGCACTGGCCGTAGTTTTTTATTTGATGACCTCGCTGATTGTTTCAAACCCAGCATTTGAAGCCGCATTTTTCTCTTTCGGGGCGTATTCAAATTTGAACCGAAATCCAACACCGATGTGTCTTGAAACAATATGTATACAGGTTAAAAATAAAAGCAGGTTCTAATTTTACAACATTAAAAATATTAATTAATAAATTTTTAAACTGTATCTGTACTAATGGTCAGACTTGTTATATTAATAGAAAATGACCAAAATCAAACCATTAATAATATGTTTGGCCATATCAAAATAGTAGAAAAGGATTTGGTACCTACCCTACCCATGTTAATCCAAAACTATAAAATAAATTTCGAAATCCCCCATAAAAATAGTTGGATTTGTGAAAAATAAATTTAGGTTTTGGCTTCATAGGGTATGTACCTTGTAGATACAATATGAATAAGTTACTGATCTGTAAAAAAAGTTTAGGAATAGCACCACTCCTAAGAAAAGTGCCTTTTTTGTTTTTCTGAATCCACTGTTATTCAAAATGCTTAGAACACAATCGGGTATGCTTGGTTGGCTGCCAATTCAATCGACCAGTAGCTTTAACCCAACTGTTTTCGAGTAGTTATCTCCGAAGGAAATCTGTTAAATACAGACAAACAAGCAAATGGAAAGTCTCACTTCAATAGAAGTAACGTTGTTATCTAAAATGCTCAAAATTTTATACTTAAATATGTCAATATTAATGTAGCACAGAAACTAATATGTGAGTTCCCTTTCATGTAACAAATTACCTACGAATCAAGGAAAAATAGTCGTAGCGTAACTGGTATCATTATAACCCGGCAAAATGTTATACGCGTTGGCTGTATACGTGGCCATATTGTATGGCGACATTCCTAGCTTGTTAGGTTAACAGTAACCTTACTACTTAGTTTGAAATTTCATGTTTAATCCCATAATATGATTGAGAACCATAGTAGAATGATAAAATATTGCAATATAACTTGTATTTATAATTTAAAAAATAGTTTTGGCGCTTTTTATTGACACAATTTAGGTCTTACCTGTAAAAGGTTATATTTTCCTGTTTTCTAGCACTATCACTATTACAACCTAAAACGGAGCAGTGCACCATGATTTAAATGTTCAAATAGTTCACAACTACACTAATTAAACTGTTAAATAATTACACAGTAAGCTATAATTCACACAACAAATTTCTTCCACGTATTTGTTTAGCACCAGACGCTGGTGATAAACAATCCCCACTACCAGTTTCTGCTATATACGGTAACAAGGACAAAAAATAATGATGCCATCTTCTTCTTTCCTTTGACAATGTGTATAAGTTTATCTCTTTTCCTCATGTTTGACGGCTTTTATAGCCCATCTATTTCATTCTATATCTATACTCTATATAGTTTGTGTCTTCTGACAGCTCTTTTTAGTGTTACTATATGTTAAAAAATTTGTAATAATTGCCATAATTACAACAATAATTGATTATTATCAATCATCGTTTTATATAACGCACTAATCACTCTAAATAAGTCAAGGATTAACAAGTGGCGCCTGCTTAAAAAATACGTTAGGTATGTATTTGATTTCAAATTCACTAATTTAGTTCTACAGTCGTTTAAGCTTCAAAATAGTAAAATGATGATAACTATTTATCCTTAAACGCTATGTGGTCCAAAACGATATTTATGAAGGAAGCAGTCTAGTATCAACTATTGGCAAAAGAAAAGTCGATTCATGTCGCGGTTTGTTCTCAATGAATAGGAACCAGCCATCCTGATGTCAGAATGGCTGCTCACATAGTGGTTAATTTAGTTAATGTAAGATAAATAATTGCAAACTTAAGGAAAGGCCTCCTTTTTAAAAAATTAGGCCTTTCCTTAAGTTTGCAATATGTCATTACTTCCCAGAAATTGGTCTTTATAGGCGATACTACGAGTTGGTGTAATAATACAGGTGTTTCATAAATCCAGAGGGTTCGATTCCCAGCTAGGAAAATAAATTTGTCAAAAAGTAATGATGCAGGTGTAGTTTTTTATTAAAATCGGTTGCGAGATCTATTTGAGTGTACAGGCAGATAGAGAATATCAGTAATATTTTTAGATTTGGCCAGCACACTTGACAAATTCACCTGTACACTTTCGATATTTCTAACTGAAGCCTTATAACCATTCCCTATTTAAAGTTTCGTTATTTTGAGCATCTACATTTTTAATGTAGATATATTAATTTTCGACAGTCAAATACACACCCTTGAGCCACTTGGCTTTCTTCCACAATGTGTCAATCGTCTCATAAAAGATCATATTATACCCAGATGTTCTAGCTGTTCTAACTTCGATCCAAACAAGAGTTTTGGACGGACTGTTCGTTAGGACAGCTTGTGAAATATGAAAACAATGGAGGTATGTCATTCCAAAACTTTATTCATTAACAGTTCAAATATTTACAAAAAAATCGTAAAATATTACAAAGTAAATAACAAAGTATACATTACAGTCACAATCTTATTCATTGAACTTTAGATACTAACCCTAACTCTTTGGATAATTTCTTATATACACTGTACAAAATAGAAATGTGGCATACATGTAGTATAGCACTTGTCATATTTGTGCTCGGATAAGTATTCCAACATAACTCTATAAGTGCCAGTATTAAGAATCTGACGATAACAGTATAGTTGGTGGACCACAATAAATATGGCAAACTGTGGAAATACCATGAGTAAAATTGATAGTGTAGACTTCTAGCACATACAATACCAATAAAGTTTGTAATAAACATAGGCAAAATGAATAGCTGAGATAATACATCAAAATTAATACTGTAGTTAGTTTCACTATCAAGATCTTGGGGTTTACTTGGAATATTTTTTCCCATTTTTTGACTTGATTTTTTCAATAGAGCCTCAAATGAATTCAAAAAGTCTTGCTGGTCTTTAGATAGTGTTTCTTGGTTGTTTGTTTTCTGAGTCTTTTTTTTATCTTTCTTTAGTTTTCTTATTTGTTTGTTTTCATAATTTTTTGCATCAATTTGAGGTTGAACTTGTTCTTGGACATATTTCAGACGACAATAGCTTTTAAAATATTTGATAAGCATTGGCATAAATATAACAAGAAGCATTATGTGTATGGCTAAAAGAGTCATGTGAAAACATTTGTTTTCAAATGTTTCAATATCAAGGAATCTATAGTTGACAGTCCAAGTGTGGTTGAAAACACGACCTAAATCAAAGCTACCTTTAAGATATGCTATGGGTTGACTGACAAGAAAGGGTAATCCTAATACTAATTGAATTATTGCACTCAGAGAAATTTGTATAATTGTATTTTTTAAGCCTAAATTCACAAGGTAAAAGAAGAATAATGCAGGTGCATATAGAAGAATGTTCATTTTAACTGAAACACCCAAACTATAAAAAATGCTACCTAAATACCATTTTGAATCTATGAAGAAATTTAATGAAATGTATAAAAAGAGGACTGCAATTGGATCATTAAATAAACGTAAAACATGAATAGAATGTATTCTGTATGAAGTAAGAATTGTTATGACTAGAACATATGGTGGAACTTTTCTCGATTTAATATAAATCCTGAGTACAAAATAGAGTTGAAGTAGGTAAATGGCTATGAAAATATATTGCGCCAGTTTAATATTTTCTCCATGATTTGTTGCAAAATATAAAATTGAGTAAATGTAAACGAATCCTGCAGGGTATACCAATGGTCCTGTTTCACCTCGGAGCTCACTGTAGTCAAATGTTCCGTTTAGAAATCCTTCGCATTCCTGCATGTAAGCCTTCCAATCAATTTCTGTGTATGGTACACGTTCCACAACCATGATATTAATAACCAGCTCGGCTATAATGATAAGAAATGCCACCACACGAAGTTGCCCTGGATTTAAGACCAGACCTTTAAGGTAAGACCAGGTAAACATTTTTTTTATGTGGTTGAAAAGCTCTTGTATTCTATGACGACCTCCCATTTCGTTAATATTTTGCAGTATTCATCAATATATGGATTTTTCTTCATATGAAATTTGTTAACTATCTACGTGTTAAGAAAACATTTGTACCTATTAAAAATTCAATTCTATTTTAAGACTAAGTCACCTCAGCAGAGCGGAGCCCGGTTCAAACGAAATCAGAAATGTTTTTCTTGCTTTTTTTTTTTTTTTTTTTTTTTGATCCTCTTGTATGGCAATTTGTTAATTATGCCAGCGTCAAGTGAAAGATAGATACGTAACAAAAATTACGAAAAATTTTGAAAGAATTGTTCACCAATGATGACTAATGATTCTGATGATTGTTAAGGAGCTCTGAAACAAAAAGAGATACACTATAACCTAACTACGAAATACTTACACAACTAGGTATATACACAATAACCTACAGCTTAATATTATTTTTAATAATAAAATCACCAATAATACTAACTACAAATGAATTCAAAGATGAGAGCAAAATGTCAATATGAGAAGGAAATGGATAGGAATGTTCTAAGAGTGAGTCAATGAAAGAAGAACGATCATAATTTGGGCATGAAAAAAATATATGATTTAAGTCTTCTGCCAAACCACATTTACATAGAGAAGAGTCTAAAATTTTTAATTTTTTAAGATGCACTGCTGTGCAACAATGACCAAAACGAAGTCGGCATATTGTGGCGGAAATATATCTATTTACATATAACTTATAAAACCAAGGCTTGGGTGGAATATCTTTCTGGATTTTGGAATAACGAAAACCTTTATATTTACTACTTGAAGCCCAAAGCCGTGACCAGGATTTAAATAATTGCTGTTTTGGAATAAGTAAAAGGTCTTGACTGTAATTCATAAAAGGAACAATATCACCACGTAATACTGCAGTCTTAGCAAAGTGATCAGCTTTTTCATTGCCAAATATGCCGCTATGACCAGGAATCCAAGCCAAGACTACAGTACAACCCAGCGACTTGCATAAAAATAATTTCTGCTTTATATGGAACAACAATAAAGAACCTCTACCAGTAAACGGATTAGACTGTAAGGCATAAAGATTACTCAGGGAGTCAGTAAATATAATGGAATATTTTAGCTTATAAAGTAAAACATAATTCACTGCCTCAAGAATTCCTCTACCCTCTCCAGTGAATACAGAAGTTTCCGGAGGACACTTTACCATTTGATGAGTGTTATAGTTCTTGTGATAAATACCGACACCCACACAACCCAAGGGGTCGCACTTAGATGCGTCAGTGTAAATGGAGTGCCAACCAGACCACTTCTCACTCATAATACGGGCAAAGTTCCTAGGAGCAAACTTGTCATCCTTTTCAATGCCAAAATTTGTTAAAATAGTTGGAATATAAACTACCACAGCAAAGTCATGCATAAAAAGCGGGATCTTGAGGCTATTATGGGTAGGATTTTTAAGGCTACTAATCTTTACAAAACTTTTGACTAAACAAGGGACATTTTCATCAGTCCAAGATAAAAAGTAAAAAAATTTAGATAACTCCCTTAGCTTTTCAAAGATTGGATGTACAGTAAATTGCCACCTCTGTATTAAAAACCTATCTGACAAAAATTGTCTTCTGAGACACAAAGGGGGATCTACACATTCCACCTGCAAGGCATTTATGGGCGTGGACTTCATAGCTCCAGAAACAATTCTCAGAGCACGAGATTGAATACAATCAAGCCTCTTCATTGAAATTTTACTACAAGGACTTAACAGAAATGAACCATAATCTATCACACTACGCACTAAAGCATTATACACCAATTTTAAAGAATAAGGGTGAGCACCCCACCAAACCCCAGCTAAACATCTCAAAATATTAAGATTTTTTTCACATTTCTTAATTATATAGTCAATATGCTGAACACCCGATAATTTAGAATCTAAACAAACACCCAAAAATTTAACACTGCTAACGGTTGGAATCCTAACACCATTCAAACAAATATCAACCCTAGGTAGTAACCTTTTACGGGAAAAGATCACTATAGAACTTTTCTCTGGAGCAATTTGGAGGCTGTTATCCAACATCCAGAGAGAGAGGGAAGATAAAGCCTTAGAAACTGAATTGGTACAAGAATCAATAGACGAACCAGACGAGAACACAACAATGTCATCAGCATACTGAAGACACTGACAGTGAGGTGAAACAATTTGACTCTCAAGCTCAGCAGTATACAAATTAAATAACAAAGGACTTAAAACGGAACCTTGCGGGAGGCCCTTATAAATAGTTCTACATTTAACACTGTTATTGTCCGTTCTAACAACAATAGACCGACCCGAAAAACTATTAAATATATAATGAACAAATTTTGGTGGAAATCCCATATGCAATAATTTAAATTTTAAACGTGATAAGCAAACGTTATCATAGGCAGAGCTAATATCCAAAAAGGCTGCCACACAGAACCCCTTTTTTGCGAATGATAAACGAATGTCTGAAACCAAAAGTGACAAATTATCTAAACAACACTTACCCTTACGAAATCCAAATTGGCCATCTGACAATAAACCCTTATGTTCAGCAAACCACTCAAGCCTATTCTTAATTAAGTGCTCAGCTAATTTAGCTAGTGTTACTGACATGGCAATTGGACGATAACTATTTACAGAAGAAGCATCTTTACCAGGCTTTAATATTGGAACTATAATCTGAGTCTTCCAAGAGTCTGGTGGAATGCCCGACTCAACACAAACATTAACCAATGACAAAAAGTATTCAAGAATATTGGGACTAGCATGAACTATAAAAGAATAAGGAATACCGTCTATACCAGGGGATGAATCTTTTATAGAAGAGAGAACAAATTTAAGCTCTTCCAATGTAAAGGGATTACAATAAGAGCTAGACACAGAAAAAGACGGCTGAGAATACTCTGGTAAGTCATCAAAGTTGGGAACAAAAGGAGGAGCAAGCTTGTCCATGAACATATCAATCCACTCACCTGAGTCTGGATAAGAAATAGAAGTAGGGGTAAAAGATCGTCGGAATGTTTTAATTTGCTTCCAAACTAAACAGGATGGAGTCTCAGGCGATATAGTTTCACAATACTTCCTCCAACCACTCATTTTCTTTTCTCTCAACAATTTTTTAGCTTCCAGAGCAATATCAGAAAGTACTGAAAAATTTTCATCAGACATATTAGACTTATATGCAAGCTCTGCCAGTTTCCTGCGGTGAATAACTGCAGAACATTCCCTGTCCCACCAAGGAGGTAACGGGAAACCTTTCGAAATTACAGATCTTACTGGCAAAGCAGAATCAGCAGAAGATAACAATACTTCAGTTAGTTTCTGACCGCACAAATTAATATTTAAGTTATTGACAATAGGAAGAGATGCAGATAAAGAGCACATCACACTAGAAAAACTAAACCAATCAGTATTACTATTAACACTATATTTAAGCAGGGGTTGCAACTTTCGCTTATGAGGACTAGCAACATCAAGACTAAGAATAATAGGGAAATGATCACTTCCATGTGACGAAGAAAGAACATCCCATGTCATATCAGGGGCCAAAAACGGGGAAACAAAAGAAAGATCAACCGCACTAGAGAACTCATTAGGCTTGGTTCTACGTGTTGCAGAACCTGTATTAAGAAGACAAAGACCACAGACATCCAACATATTCAAAAACTCAAAAGATAAATCATCATTCTTTTCACAACCCCATGAAGTATTATGAATATTAAAGTCACCCATAACAATCACAGGGCACTCTAATGTAAGGATAAACCTTTCAAGCTGACAAAGAATAAGAGAGGAGGGATAAGGAATATAGTTTGAAATATAATAGATACCACACACTTTAACACAAACAATAGAAAAATCTGTATGACTGTAGGGAAAAGGAATATTTACAATATTTGCAAAATTTACATTATTGCTGACTAACAGGCAGGCCCCGCCATACCCATCAGCCCTGTCATCACGAAAAATATGATAACCTTTAAAAGGAAAAGAAAAAGAAGGTTTTAAAAATGTTTCAGATAAAGCCAAAATTAAAGGATTAAATTTAGAACACAAATAAATTAATTCAGACTTCTTAGACACTAAACCTCTACAATTCCATTGGATTAGTTTGGATGGAACTTGATCCATCACTTAAGTTTTGAACAGAATTACTAACAATATTTGCAACGTTGGACGGTGAGGATGAAAATGAAGAAAGAAGACTAATAAGAGTTTGGATCAATTCAGCTACAGATGGAGACGAATTACACTCAACACTATGAGTTTCATAGACAGGAGCACCCTTAGGCAACTTAGGGATAGAAATGATATTATTATGAGAAACTCTGTCATAGCCAACACCCTTCATAGGAGGTGCCTTAGGGCGGATGGATATAGTTTTCTTGTATGAAGTTTTCTCAGGGAATTTGGTAATACGGGGAATAGGAGAAGGATCCACACTCTTAGTCACAATGTCACTATATAGCGACCTAACAGGAGCATGTAGCTTGCAGGCTTCTATGTAAGAGATAGCTTTCTCTGCCATTGACATTTTAATCGAGCGTTGTCTGTCATACTCTGGGCACTTCTTATTGGTAGCGAAATGAGAACCAGAACATGATAAGCAATATGCAGAATCTTCCTCAACACGGCACGAATCACCTGTGTGACCATCGCCACATTTGTAGCACCGTGGCTTAGAGCGACACAGGGACTTTGTATGTCCAAAACGACAACACTGATAACACTGGATAGTGGGATAATAATACTGTGCAACTGGTAATGAGTTATAGCAAACATAAATTCGTGATGGAAGTACTTGACCATCGAATGAAACCACACATGTCTGAGAAGGCTTCCACACTATAACACCATCAACCTCTGTTTTGAAGTTAATTCTTCTTACTTTGGTAACAACACCACAACCTTGAGGTATTGAAATATTTTCCATCACCTCATCCAATGACCATTCAGATGGAATACCCTTCACCACTCCCATCCTAGTGGTACTAAATGAAGGGATAAATGACTTATATCCCTCCACACCACCAGAGGAGATGAAGCTGTTGGCAGCCATAGCTGTAGCAAAAGCAACTGACACTCTATTCCTGCCAATTCTCTGAAGACTACCATCAACAATGTCTTTGACACATAATCTTTTCAGGAGCCGACCAAAAGCTACCGCATTCAATATAGAGGCAGGCATATCGTCCACCACTTTCTGTATATGGACAATAAATAATTTAACTTGTAATTTCAATTGTTTTCTGTGATATCTAAGCTTTAGCAGGTTTTCATTGCCTTGTACCTACCTTTTACCATTTTCTGCTCTTTTAGCGTCTTCTGTCACTTGAAGACGCTAAAAGAGCAGTAAATGGTATGAGCAGTTTGAGGTAAACTACTTTGTTATCTTCTTCAACAAAAACTGGTAGGTAATTCTCATGTCGTCAATTTATCCTTATATTTAATTCAATTTTTAGGATATTTGGCTTATTTTTGCCTTCAATTCAAATACAGAGTAATTGTCAACCATCGAATTAACGAACCAAAACAAAATGTCAACTCAACAATTGTTGCGGTCCGCATGACGATGATATCGATATTATCGCGATAACAGCCGGTCTGCATGAACGTTAGCGCGTTCACGACATCTGTCATGACGTCATAGATGACGTCATTGAAGCCGCCATTATGCGCTAATATCGACCATGCCTCAGAGCGTTATCGTTGTGAGCGAACTGTCAAAAGTGTCAAATTAAACCGCCAATGCAAAAGTATTTTGAACTTTTGAGACAATAAATTATTAATAAAAAGTTAAGAAAAATGGATTTGGTTGAACTGGTTCCGCTTACTGTGAGGGATGAGGAAAATAACAGAGTAGTGGAGCTTTCTCTTACTCCACAACAACAAAACAGAGATTGCAACGGTAAGTATTATGTGTTGTTGTGTTAAACAGAGTTCGTTAGATAATTTGTGATGCCCCCCATGGTCCATAAGAGTACCTAGATCTAGAAAAAAAAGAATGTTTGAATAATAAAACCGATATAAAACATTCACTAAAAACAGAGTATCTACTGAGAAAGTAAAGTAATAATATTCTACTGCCTAAAACAATATATGTACTGATGTAATAAATTCGCAGAGTACTTTTTTGGAAAACTGAAATTTGAGGTTAGCGAGCAGTTTCGTTAGCGCGCTAAAAGTCGGTCCGCATGATAATCTGTCACAAACTGTCATTTGTCGATTTAAGCGGGCTAACGAATGCGGACCGGGCGTGAGCGTTGTGATCGCTATAATCAAAATTATTCTCATGCGGACCACACCAAATGACATTTGACTCACGGTGCTGACGAATTCGGCCTGAGCACTGGAGTGCGTTCAGAGCCTCTGGGTGTAGTTGTCCGGTTGTTTTTTAAGTCGCTCAGAGGCGTTGAACCGATTGCAGCAACCAAATCTTTTATTTCCGTCTTTCACGTGAATTTTTATTTCTCTCTCTTTCTATCAGATGATATTTTAGATTATGGCCAGTAGGTGTATATTGGGCATTCTAAAACAGTTTTCATCAAAACACCGCAAACGAACGCAGTGAGATTTGAGCTACGCTTCGCTGCGCTCTAGCTCCGCAAATCTCACTGCGTTCGTTTACGGTGATTTGATGAAAACAGTTTAAGATTGCCCAATATACATTATATAGGGTTAAATGGAAAAGAAGATTTTTTATTTCATTTCATTTCATAATGTTTCTATTGTGTTGTGTTGTTTGACTGTAAACAGTATACTTTTGATTGATTGCGATTTACTAGACACATTTTCAAGGTTTTCTATCTCAGAATATTAAGGCATTCAACTAGGTAGCAGTGCAATAACAACAGAAATTAAACAGGTTGAGGTTTCGTAGCTTCAGGACTCAACTCTCGGATAAGTATCTGTACCGTTCGACACTCTGCCTGCCATACAGTTTCAAAGCATTCCCACGAAATTCATTTATCAGCAATATATTTATTGCACATTATTCATATATCCAGTTACGAGTGCTTACTCAAATAATAAGGCTTCTTTCACACGTTAATACTTTTATTTGTTTATTAAATTACTTCAATTAAATATATTCTTTATTATAAAACAAAGTATAAAATTGTTGATTTTTACAAAATATTTAAAAGGGCGGGCTAATCCCTGAAAGATGTGTTCCAGTCATCACACGAATAAAAAATAGAAAATAAATATTCCAATAATTTAAAAAATGAAAATATAAAAAATATTAAGAACATTTTAACTACCTACCTTGGCTGACTAAGGTCTTAACATCCTAATTAAATAGGGTAGTGCGGTGGGAACGTGTATGAGATGCTACCGATGAATACCACCTATGTATTATTACAATAATTTTCTTAAACTTCTATGGTTCTGTCGTCATGTCGTATCAATATCGTTATGCTATAGATACATTCGGTTCGCCTAATAGAACGATATACCTATTGTTTATCTGTTTTAAATAGTAGTATCGAAAAATGAAAATTAGAAATCGCATCCGTTATTATAAAGAAGACTTTTTAATTTGGAGATAATATTCCTTAGTAATTGTAAATATGTATGTACATGTATAATTTAAATAAATATAATAAACCCGAAATGAAAAAAAAATTGGAGCATGCAGCCTTACACGAGATTTCTGCATCAGCAGAATTAAACGGTAAACAATTATTTTGCTGTATATGCACAGTATTGTATTGCAAGTTTGTGGAAATAAACGACAAACAATTAATTTGCTGATTATTTCCGCGTCATATTGCACATTGGTAGAATTATGGGTAAATATCAAATTTTGCTAAATATCATGAAAGTCAGAGGTGCAAAACGTTATTAAGTTTTATATTTTGAGTATGCAACCGACTTTTTGAAAGTAAACTACCAAACTATAATCTTCTTTTAGATGTTGTGATGCTGAATAACGATCTACTACTACCTCGAAAATAAAAATCCAATACACGTAATTGCGTCAGTTCGTCGTTTTGTTTCTTTCTTGCTACGTAAGTACTTTTTTTTTATATAGCTGACGAAGTTCAGCCGATGATCGGACCGTTTTTGGATCATACGCAACTGCGGATCAAAAATTTTGTTGCAGACCTGAGAACTGCTCCACTCACACGTCCCGGGTACCATAGTACCCAGAGCGCTTCGCGTCTCCTTTGCCTAAAACGCGCGGTGTGATAAAAAAATCACGAAAAAAAAAATATTTTCTCTAAATAAAGTGTCAGTTCTTTAGTGTTTGAAAAACGAACACTGACCATTGAAGTGGAAGTGAATGCATTAGGATTCTCGATAACGTATAGACATCATATCCGTGAATGCATATTTGTTTTCTTATAAATATTTTGTGTGGATATGATTTGGACGGAAAATAATAATTTTGTGATTATATATATAATATTTTATAATATTACTTACTTATTTAACAATATAAAAATTAATGAGCATTCTTTTTTAGATTAGTCATGTTAAATAAAAATGATTATAAAGATAAGGTATAGGTTGAGAACCTCAGTAAAATTATTACTTGCATTGCACTTTTCTTGTATAAAATCCGGAAAAACTGTAGTCACAGTACACTCCAGTGCTATCTCTGACTACTAACAGTGCTTCAGTACCTCCTCATCAAAAAATCTCAAGACCAAGACAGCTGAAAAATGTTCGTAAGTTTTTATACTTTATTGCTATACTTTATATCTATTCTTTAATTGTCTATAAGTGGTTGATCATCTTCATGCTTCAACAAATTGAGCCGTTGGACCAGGCTGTATATGACGTGACCTCTCCAAGTGCTGTCTTCACGAGGGACCATCAAGCCCAGCAGTGGCATGCTGATTGACTGATGATGATGATATTTTTTTTATCTTATGAATTGAAGATGTGAATCTTCAACTCGTTTTCTTGTAACCACTCTTAATACTAATATGACATTTGTTGGGGATAGAACCATTATTAAATGTATGTGTGTAGTTGTAAGTTTTTTGTTTATTCGTGTTAAGGTATATTAATTATTTAAAAAATGTATTTAATTATGTTAGACGGTATTATATAAATTAAATTATTGAAATCTTATAAATAGGAGCACAAAAATTTGTAAACCACTTCGATTCTACCGACTGTGCTATTTGTGTCTCGACGTATTAAACCTCTAATCTCATTCGCCACCGCAGTTTTTTTTTTCATCAGCCGCATCCGTTACAACATTTACTATTTTCAGGTCGGATAGCAAGCAAAACAAAAGGTCAGCCAAGAAGAGCTGTGAATCTGACCTTTTCTTTGATACCGACGACGAAGACATCAGGTACTTTTATTGCTATATTTACATATATCTAAATTTCAAGTGTTTAATGTGTACAATAATCGTGTATCCTTTTTCTATCTCCCTAGTCCAAAGAAGAGAAGCAAGGCGATAAAGTGCCTATCGAAGGCGAAGAGTGCAGAAGTGAAGAATACATCGTCGTCCAATACTTCTGAGTGGTTGTTCGACTCAGAGTCGGACAGCGAGGTTTCGCGGCCGCCAAACCTGCCAAACAAGACCACCAGTATCCTGACACGCCGAGTACCTGGTGGTGTAACGCGTCGGACTGCACAGCTCGACGGCGACTTGCTAGTGGAGCTACGCCTCTACAACCAGAAGGAGGTATCTAATCTCAGCGGCCTTGACCGGTGCGAGCGCGCTATCGTTTGGGTACGCTTGCAAGGCGAAGCAGAATCTCCAGAATTTGACGCATTAAAAAAATTTGTAAAATTAGCTAAGGCAAAGTTTACCACAGAGGGGATATTTTATAAAGATAAAGTTAAAAAATAGGTTCTCTTTTGTTTCTCTCTGCGTAAATTATGTTTTAGCTGGTTTACTTATTGTTTATCGTTAGCAAACTCAAAGATTAGGTACTTACATACTTAAGCCTTTATTACTTTAACTTTGAGAATTTGTACTGTCCATCATAATGTCGAGGTCTACTTTCTGTTCAGTTTGTGACGTATCCGTAAATAACAAAGTTTTCTCTGCACATTTGAAAAGTATTTTACATAAGAACAACAGTTCGGTCGTTGATAGTGAGGGGGTTGAAAAAGTTCATAGCGCTTTTCGTAATCGTATAGAATCGTACCGTGTTCGATATCAAGATGAGGGTCATGATAGTGCGCGTGTTCGCCCGCCCGCCGAGTTTTTATGGCACTTGCGCTCTCGCGTACGCCTATTGCTCATAGCGAAAATTCGAGCTCACACTAATGTTAAAGCTAATTTTGAACTTTTCTGTGAATTCTTTCTGCTTAGTAAGTATGATTCGATTTCAATCAAGTCATTTGCAACGGAAAACTTCATCTTGCATCAAAACTTCAATTTTGAAGATATGTTTTCAAAAATTATTCACTTAATTTGTAAAAAAATTGAAGAATTTGAAGAAAGAGATAGTGGGTGGGCCTATTTACAAAGCCTATATCTAGAAGTAAATATAAACAAATATAACCCGTTAAGAGGCTCCAGTTTTATAGAATTACCAAAGTCCATAAAATGTAAACGAGCATGTATCAACATTCAAAATTCTGATAATTATTGTTTTTTATGGTGTGTCATGGCAGCACTATTTCCTATAAACAGAAACGCACATCGAACGTCAGCTTACCCACACTTTAAAAATGTACTCAATATCAAAAATATGATTTTTCCAGTTGGGTTTGCGGACATCAAAGTTTTTGAAAAGAATAATCCTCGCATAAGTATTAATATTTACGGCATTCAAAAGAATGGTAACATTGTCGGACCTTTATACAAAAGCGAGATTCGCAAAGATCATCACATTAATATGCTTTTCCTGGAAAACAGAAAACGCACCCATTACTGTCTTATTAAAGATTTATCTAAATTACTTCGTCTTCAATTAACTAAACATCATTCTAAAATATATTTATGCGAGGATTGTATGATATTCTTTGATAGTAATGATAAACTGAAAGCTCATGTTTGTGGTGGTGTATCGACAATATTACCCGGTGATGGAACACGAATTCAATTTAATCATTACGAGCGAATGCATGACATGCCCTTCGTCTTATACGCAGATTTTGAATCATTATTAAAACCAACTGAACTCGATTCTGGATCAGGCTGTACAAAGATATTGCAAAAACACGTACCATCAGCATTTGCTTATTACGTTGTGTGTTCTTATGATAAGTCGCGTAATAAATATGTATCTTATCGAGGTCCAGCCTGTGTAGAAAAGTTTTTAGAAAGTCTATTATTGGATATAACCGATATTTATAACGTTTTGCAGTCGCCAGTGGCTATTTGTTTAACAAATGAAGACAAAGCGAACTTTGCTCGGGCTACAAATTGTTTTCTTTGTGATAAAATATTGTTTGACGATAAAGTTAAAGATCATTGCCATCTTACAGGACGGTATCGTGGTGCAGCTCATTCTTATTGCAATATTAGATATTGTTTGCCTAAGTTTGTTCCTATATTTTTTCATAATTTAGCGGGTTATGACAGTCATCTTTTTATACGACAGTTGGGAAAACTATCAGGAAAAATACAAGTAATAGCAAAAAATAAGGAAAACTAAATATCTTTTACAAAATTTTTTCAAATTAATGATAAAGATATCATACCTGTTCGATTTGTTGATTCTTTTAAATTTTTAGGCACAAGTCTAGAGAAACTTGTCGCAAACTTAAAAAATGACGACTTTAATCATCTGCGGCGTTATTTTCCTTCTCATGAGCATTTTGCTTTAATAAAACGAAAAGGGGTGTATCCATATGAATACATGACTACTTGGAGTTCATACGAAGAAAAAGTACTTCCGCCTCAGGAGTTCTTTTTCAGCAAATTACGCAATAGTAATATATCTAAAGTAGATTATGATCATGCAAAAAAAGTCTGGCAAACGTTTGAATTATCGAATCTCGGTGAATACACAGACTTGTATCTAAAGTCAGATGTTCTTTTATTAGCTGACGTTTTTGAAAGTTTTCGCCAGACATGTAAGATAAATTATAAATTAGACCCAGCCTTTTATGTTACAGCACCGAGTCTCAGTTTTGATGCCATGCTATTAAAAACAGATGTTAAATTAGAATTAATACACGACCTGGAAATAATAAGAATGATTCAAAAAGGTATTCGCGGTGGAATATGTTTATGTTCGACAAGGTATTCAAAAGCCAATAACAAGTATTTAAAAACTTACGATCCAAGAAAAAGTAATAACTTTCTAATTTATATCGATTGTAATAATCTCTATGGATATGCAATGTGTGCTTATTTGCCTCATTCCAATTTTAAGTTATTGAATGACTTGGAAATCGCTGGAATAGATTTTATAAATGTGCCAACTAACGGAGACATTGGTTATATACTAGAAGTAGATTTAGAATACCCCGAACATTTGCATAATGATCATAACGATTTTCCATTCTGTGCTCAAAAATTTACTCCGCCAGGGTCTAAAACTTCAAAATTGATTCCAAATTTATACGATAAATATTTCTATGTCATACATTTTGCTCATCTGCAAACATGTTTAAAACATGGTTTGTTGTTAAAAAAAATACATAGAGTTATTCAATTTAATCAGAGTCCTTATTTAAAGCAGTATATTGACATGAATACTGAATTACGAAAAAAAGCTAAATCTACATTTGAACAAGATTTCTTCAAACTTCTTAACAACAGTATATTTGGCAAGACGTTAGAAGACACAGAAAAGAGGGTTAATGTGAAATTAGTCAATAAGTGGAATGATGATAGTAACAAAACAAAGAAAAGTTTCTGTGCAGAGCAAATGATAGCTCGACCAAATTTTCACAGTGTTACAATTTTCACTGAAAACTTGGTAGCCATTCAAATGAAGCCTGAAACAATCACTTTGGATAAACCTATATACATTGGTTTTTCCGTTTTGGAAATATCTAAGAGTCACATGTTTGATTTTCATTATTCTATTATGAAGCCTTTTTATAAGGAAAAGTTAAAACTTTGTTATACGGATACTGATAGTTTTTTTGTATTCAATAGAAAGTAAAGATTTTTATGCTGATTTAAAATCAAATTTTCTTCCCTATTTCGACACTAGTAATTATTCTGTAAATAACGTATACGACATTCCTAGTTGGAACAAAAAGGTGCCAGGTCTCTTTAAAGATGAGCTAGGAGGAAGTTTGATTTCGAAGTTTGTAGGATTAAGGTCCAAGTTATACTGTATTAAAACGGCAGAAGATGAATTAAAAAAAGCAAAAGGCATACAGAAGCAAGTATTAAAAGATGTACAATATAAAGATTATTACAAGGTATTAAATGAAAATACATTTTTGAAGAAAAAAAATATCATATTTAAATCTCTTAAGCACGAAATATTTACTCAAGAACAGAACAAAATAGCTTTGTCAGGTAATGACGATAAACGTATCATATTAAAAAACAAAATGTCTACTTTATCATGGGGTCACTGGGATAGTTTAGTTTAATATCATTAGTTTTTCTTTAGAAGCACCGTATTGTATAGTTTATTATTATTTTAATGGTAATCATGAATCAAATTGTAAGTTGAGAAATATGTTACCCCATCATCTATTTATTTATTATATGACTTAAGTAATGAATAAGTTAATAGAATAAAAACATACATGAAATTGTATAGTATGTACCGACACGGCACTTTATATTGTAAAGTTATTTAATTTTAATATTGTTATCCATCAGTTATTTGTTTAATAGTATTATACATTGTTTTTTAATGGTAAATAGGTAAATTAATTACCTAGTTTTAATCAAATACTTAATGTTGTATTGTAACGATGAAAATATATAACGCTATAAACCAGCTACCATGTTTTTTTTATTTCATAATCCATAAAATATAAAACTATTAATAAAATAGCACACGCAATGAACAATTCGAAACTGGTTGGGACATGTTATTGCTGATTTAGGTATTCCAACTTATAGTTCATTAGTAATTTGTCCAATTGCGATTCCGTGCGAATGCTTTGTTGTTATGTCAGCATTATATTTACACTATAAATAGCTATTAAAGTCGAATGTTTTTAAAATTTGTTTCACACATAATTAATCAAGTGACAACTACGGTCACCCAAATACATCATGGTAAGTCGTATAAATTATTTTTCTTCAAACTCTTTTCTTGTGTAGTGGTTAGATCACTAGTTAATGTTTATTTGTATATTTGATTTAGTTGGAAGATAATGTTGTTGTTAAAACCTTATGGTTGTGATGCTGTTATCGTGATTCTCATATTCTATCGGTTCCGTATAAGATAGTCAGCCTCCTTGTGGATCCTAGATACTCTTCTACCTCCGCCACTATATCAATCATTTCTTCGATGTGAAATTATTTTTGTTGCATAATAAATTAAATTTCAGAATACCCAAGAAATCTCGCAGTCGCTACTCATAAGCAAGGAGGCAACAGAAGATTATGCTCCTTGCTTTGAGCAAAATGCGCAAGATATGTTGGAGGGCTTCTCTGAAGAATTTCCACATTGGAATGCTAAAGATTCACCGCTGCATGCCAAGGTGGTTAAAAGTCTTTTTAATAAAAAGAAGCCCATGAAGAGGAGAAGCAAGTTACTGCAGAATACGAAGGGGAACGAACCTTCTTATTTAATTAAAACAATACCTACTAAAGGGCGGCGATTAATTAAATTAGAAATATTAGATCTGGAATCAACCAGCAATGATCCATTAATAAAAACACAATATGTGGTAACCGAGCATATTGATCCAATAATGGATCAAGCAGAAAATATTATAACTAATATCTCTAAGAAAATATGTGGTTACAGTTATAGTTTTTAAATAACTATTGCTGACCTAAAACATTTGTAGATGTATATTAAAATTCTCTAATGTGCTAGATGCGTACCTACTATCTTTAGTTACGTGTACACTCACGGAGATACATTATTTCAACAACATTATTCTTCTGAAAAATTATAGTAATGCTTATAAATTTTACTAACTAAGACTTATGTTATTTTAAATAGTTATGTTAGTTTAAGTCTTGTATTGTTTTCAATAAATATTACTTAAAAATAAAAAGACTTGTATGAAAATATTTGTTTTTATTTTAACACCTCTATAATGTAATCAAATATTTTGAAAAACATTCATTCAGAATTACCTCTATAAATAAATCTAAGATAAAATTTATTAGAATTCAAATACATAGTTTAAAATAATGGTAATAAAATTAAAAATATAGTTTTATTTATTAAAGAACGCAGTGTATTACTTTGTTAAAGTAGGGATGCAAGTAATTAAACAATGTTTATTTTTAAGCATCGATTCCTTACTCATATCATTTTTTATTGCACGATTCGAGAGGGGTGAGAGCTCTTTCTTCTCTCTCCATTCTTCTCGATGCTTTAACATTGTGTGTTCTAGACACGTCCAATAACTTAATATAATGAGTGGTAACAGTATCCAAATTCTTCTACTCCTTGCTATTGTTACCGCCGTCGAATGCTTAGTCTATATGGTGGAGTGAGTGCACTTACAAGTAAATATACTGCTAGTTCTCTTATTATTACGAACGCAAAGTGTTATATCCATTTTGTTAAAAGCCACGAATCAAAACGGACAAGTTGCTATGAAGTTCCTCAAACAAAAGGAAACGTTAAAATTAGATTATAATATCTGTCCTGCATCATTATGTGAAGCAAAGCGACATGGCAACTTATTGCCGAGCACTATACGATGTATTGTTTGTGGACCATCAAATTGCGGCAAGACAAACTTAGTAATAGGTTTGTTATTACATGAGAATGGTGCTCGTTTTCGTAACTTATATGTATATTCTAAATCATTATACCAACCAAAATATGTGTTCTTAGAAAAAGTATTAGATTTAGTTGCAGATATATCTTATAGTAAATATAACCATAATAATGATATCATAAGCCCACACGAAGCTTTGCCAAACTCCATTATAATATTCGACGACGTAGCTTGTGAAAACCAAAATAGCATTCGGGACTATTTTGCTATGGGTCGACATAAGAATATTGATTGTTTTTACATTAACCAAACATACAGTAAAGTACCTAAACAACTTATAAGGGACAATTCTAACCTCATTATTTTATTTAAACAAGACGATGTAAATTTAAAACACGTTTACGATGAGCATGTAGGTTCAGATATGTCGTGGTCTCAGTTCCGTGAAATGTGCTCAACTATTTGGAATAAACCATTTAATTATGTTGTGATCAATAAAGACTGCGAAAGAAATAAAGGATGTTATAGGATGGCATTCGATACTTTTGTAGTAGTAGATTAATATACATAAGTTATTGTTTCATCAATACACAATCACTATTACTCTGGATTTTGCATTGAACGGAATCCTTGTCAAAATGGAAAAGCAACTTAAAAAACAAATTGTAAAAGCTGCAGCTGCTGTAAAAAGAAAGGTTGAAATGATAAAGGATATGAAAAATACAAATGATGCCACTCTGGAATCCATATTCAAACCTATAACCGATCCATTGAAACAAATAGCCATTAAGAACAATGAAATTTCTCATGAAGATGAGGATGAGTTTGAACATTATACAATAAAAAAAAATAAACATAATGACAGTGAGGCAACAAATTTTTCTGATGACGATTTTAATGAAGAAGAGGAACAACAGTTCTATAAAAAATTTAATTCCGATAAAACCCTTGTCGTATCACCTTCTGACAACAATAATATGAGTGATGCTTCCTTTAAGTCCTTTCAATCATCACCAAATGTTTCACTTAATAGTTTATCGTGGTGTGCTTCACCCGACGCAAATATCCCTTTTGGAATAAAAAATGAACGAGGAAAACTTATGCTCGGCCAAACACGTGTTTTCGACGACGGAAAAATTATAAAAATTGGAAATCGAAGTTTAAACAAAACTCTTGGATTAAAAGAATTACTATTTGAAAAGACACCAAATTTGGATGTTATCACAGATGAAGATTTGCAAAATTATAAAGAGCTTCTAATAGAAACGAATGCACATAGGCGTAATTGTGATCCACGCAAGCCAATTAATAGTAACAAAGGGTTTAAGTACATGCATATTATTAAACCACTGTTTAAGTTCTCTAGAAATAAGTATGACAGCACAGAAAGTCTTACGGTAGGAAAAGGAATAAATCTTTTAAAAAGTGTAAAGAAAGATATAGATTACGTTTATTGGGATGATCCAAATGAATTAGTAGATCGATTGAAATTACTGTTTGCATCTCGTGATGCTGGCAATACCGGCTTAGATAATGAAATTATTGCGATTATAGAAGAGCTGTACGAAGCAGGCATCATTAAAAACACCAAATATAAGGAACCTAATTTAAAAAAACTGATCAGTAGTTATACAGCAAACACCGCATAGATACGGAAATGAATGTAGATAAATTTGGTCATCACGTTCATAAACGTTTACGATTAGAGGAATATATTGGAAATCTCAACGATACATTAGTGAAGTCAGAAACAGGTGAATATGATTTAAAATCATCAAGATTAAAAGGACTTATATCGCCAGGCAATGATGACGAAGCCGCAAATAAAGCTTACGTGGATGAAAAGACACACGAACTAAGAACTAATATTTTAAGTGATGTAAATATTCATTTAAATGATTTTGAAAGTTCAATACTTAATAAGCTAACCACCTTGTTTTACACAAGGACAGAAATTGATCACATGCTTCAAGAGAAACCAGATAATAATGAGCAAACAAGACATAGTGAATGAGCTTCACAAAGCAGCAAGAAGGAATTTTTCCCGGCGATGTACGATCATAAAAGGAATAGATGATTTATGGCAAGCCGACCTCATAGATTTGCAAAAATATTCACAGTATAATAAAGGGTATAAATATATTCTTATCGTAATTGACACTTTATCAAAATATGTATGGATCAGACCTTTAAAATCAAAAGCGAAAAATTATGTTACAGATGCAATGCAAAGTATTTTAACTACATCATTACGAAAACCTAAAAATTTACAAACTGATTTAGGCACAGAATTCTACAATGATAATTTTAAACAATTAATGAAAAAGTATAATATTAATCATTATTCAACATATTCTATTAAAAAAGCATCTATAGTAGAAAGAGTCATAAGAACAATTAAATCTCACCTTTACAAACTATTTAGTTTGAACGGAAATTACCAATGGTATAAAAATATTTTAAAGGACGTTGTAGAACACTACAATAACACTTTGCATAGAATAACAAAATTTAAGCCTGTGGAAGTTAACAAAGTAAATGAGCTTATAGTCAAAGGTTATATTATGAATTCTCAAAAGAATAAAACAAGTCGGGGATATACATTTCGTGTTGGTGACTATGTTCGCATAAGTAGATATAAAGCAGATTTTTACAAAGGCTATACGCCAAACTGGTCCACCGAAATATTTCGTATAGTAAAAGTTAATCACACTAACCCAACAACTTATCAAATAGAGGACAGACGCAATCAAAGAATCCTCGGCTCATTTTATGCATACGAGTTACAAAAAACTAAGTTTCCAGACCTATACCTCATTGAAAAGGTTATAAAAAGAAAAGGAAACAAATTGTTTGTAAAATGGTTAGGATTAAGTAATAGCGAAAATAGTTGGGTTGATAAGAATAAATTGGTTTTATGATATAAAATAGCTCAAGATATCTTTATTGATTCACTTTTTGTTTATCAATGAAGAAAGGAAGTGGTATCATAAACAGCTTAATAAATAAGATTCCGTTTGAGTTACATTTACCGGGCTACCAATATTGCGGACCCGGCACAAAGCTTCAGAAACGATTACTTAAGGGTCAGCGAGGAATTAATAAATTGGATAACGCTTGTATGCACCACGATATTGCTTACATAAACAACGACGCTAACGTAAGGTACAAAGCTGATCTAGATCTATTAAATATGGCTCAAAGAAGATTGAAATCAAAAGACGCTGGAAAGAAAGAAAAAATTGCTTCATGGATAGTAAAAAATGCTATGAAGGCCAAATTAAGAGCAGGTGCAGGTGCTCGGTCGTTTATGACAGCTGTGAAAAAACTCAAATCTAAATTAAAAAAAATAAAATCTAAAGACACAAATTCTACTATTAAATATGCGGTCGCCGCTGCAAAAAACTATTTAGAAATAAAAATAAAATGAGTTTACCTCGTTGTATTCCTATTCCAAAATGTGGAGGACTGTTACCGTTAATTCCTATTTTCGCGGGATTATCAGCTTTAGGTTCACTGGCTGGTGGAGCAGCTGGCATAGCAAAAGCGGTTAATGATTCAAAAGCAGCTCAAAAAGCTCTTCAAGAATCGGAACGACATAATAAGATGATGGAGGCGGTTGCTCTCGGAAAAGGATTATATATTAGACCTTATAAAAAGGGTGCAGGTCTATATTTGAAACCCTCAAAAAACTAATAAAACGGCTACCTAGGCGGGCATTAACTAATTGGGATATATTAGAACATGCTAGTGATATTCCATTTTTTCGTGGTGTTTTCATGAGGGATACGTTGCCCTCAAAACCTAGGAAGATAGTATGCGGTATTATAAATTTAGATACTTCAAATAACATTGGAACACATTGGGTAGCCTACGTGAAAGAAAATAAGTATGCTGAATATTTTGATAGTTTTGGTAATCTGAAACCTCCGTTAGAACTACTTGATTACTTAAGAAATGTTTCTTTAAATTATAACTATGAGCAATATCAAACATTTGACTCTGTTAATTGCGGCCACCTTTGTATAAAATTTTTAAAGGAGTATTGGAAAACACATTTATATAAAGCTTGAAATAAAATTCTTTATCAGTAGTAAAATGTCTTTCACTGTGTCTATAACTGGAAAAGGATCCTCTCTGATAACAAACTACTCACCTACTTTGGAATTAAGTGGATACTATGAGTGTGGATTGTTGTATTTTTCAACATTTAATTCTATACCCAACATAGATAAAAGAAATAATAAATTCTACTATGACGATAACGAAGTAATCGAAATACCTGAAGGAGCTTATGAACTTCAAGATATCTGTGATTATTTAAAGACATACATTAGAAATGCAATGTTAAAATTAACTTGTAATAATAATACCTTAAAAACTACAATTTTTTGTACTAAAGATGTTCATTTTAACAAAAGTGACTCACTTGGAAGGATTTTAGGTTTTGGTGGAGAAACAATAAAGGCATTAAAAAGGACCGAATCTCTGTATCCTGTCAGTATATTGCCAACAACCATTGTGCGCATCGAATGCGACGTAGTTAGTGGGTCATTCGTGAACGGATCTGCAAGTCATATTATTCACGAGTTTGTTCCTAACGTACCACCTGGTTATCGGATCATTGAAGTGCCGAAAAATCTAATATATTTTCCTGTAAATAAAAGTTCTATAAGTGCAATAACTATACAATTATTAGACGCCGAGAATAAACAAATAATTTTCGTAAAAATGATAAATTTCAATAAAAATCATAACACAGCTTGCATTCAAGTTAGTACTAGAAGATCACCTCATAAAAGCACACCGCTTCACATAAAAAAGAAGCTCACCAAAAACAATAAGGAATTTTTGAAGTTGATTGGCTTGTTAAAATGAATATTTTAAATATATCTCAATCAACATCATACGACAATAGTATTGAAAGTTTCGAATATCATTCTTATAAACCGTACGTAACAAGTTTCAACAAGAATGATGAAATAAGAATACCTATTAATCAACAAGATCTATGTCTGTTACCCTCACTCAGCACTTTGTATATTGAGGGTAAAGCCAATGTTTATAATAGTTCGACTAAAGAAAAAATATCAAATGTGTATTTTATCAACAATCCAATACTATATTTATTTCAAGATATTCGATATGAGTTAAACGGAATAGAAATAGACAAAATAAAAAATGCTGGCATAACTACAACAATAAAATCGTACCTCTCGTTAAATGATAATGAATCTAAATGCTCACGTGTATGGGGATGGTCAACTTCTGGTACAAACAATCTTAACGGAGGAATTTTTTCGGCTTCTGTGCCGTTGAAGAAAATTTTAGGTTTTGCAGAAGATTATGAAAAAGTTATAATTAACTCCAAACATGAATTGGTGCTATTAAGAAGCAATACGAATCTCAATGCTTTGAAATTAAATGTCGGAGAGGTGGTCGAAGATATAACTATTAGCAAAGTTGTTTGGCGAGTTCCGCACGTTAAAGTATCAGATCGTGAAAGAATCAATTTGTTGAAACATCTAGAAAAGGACAGGCCTATTACACTAGCATTTCGAAATTGGGATTTGTATGAATATCCATTATTACCGAAGACACGTAAACACACTTGGTGTAAAATGTAGTAAATGTCTCTACACTTTAGGATGCTGTGAGTGCTGATGATATTGTCAGAAAGAAATAAATGTAATGTCACTTGTCGTAGTCTTTATTCAACACTGAGGCTAATAATAAACGGCATTTGATTTTATGCTTAACAAGGTCAATATCGCCGGTGTAAACTGTCGACATAGCTTATTTACTATACAATTACAAATGTACGGATTTACTCGTACATATTGCCAACACAAGAAAAAGATAAAAAGTCATTAAAAACAAATATTCTATGAATCCAATAAAAACAGCTATTACTACTATAATTGTATATTATACTAATATATGCTAATAATACGAGTATACTACTGATCTTCTCTTCTGAACTTGGCATCCTCGTCATCCAATGCACTAAAGATGTCGTTGTCTGAGATAAGTAGTTGTTGTTTTTAAATGCAGGTCATTTCTTTAATTGATGCGTAATGTTTACGATCTATTGTCATATTGCGCGTGTAAGCAATGTCTCGGTAACTTGATCACCGTGCTTTATTATTTTCAAGTTGTAATTAATTGTCATTTACTAGTTTTGACGCGCAGCTATGTTTGTTGAATTATTATATTTTGGTTAATTCTCAATGTTACTGTCTTCTTAATCTTAATGCTTCGCTAATTAGATGTAATTTTATTCTATATAATAAGTGGAAGATTATGACTTATTTATATTCTTCGTTAACTGGTAAAAGTACCAACTTGTTTACTGGTCGTTTTATGGTGTTATTCTGCACCTTTAACGAGACCACTCTAACATATCCGTCCTTTCCAGGAAACAGTTCTTGTACGCGGCCTAGAGCCCACTTGCCAGGCGGAGCGTTGTCTTCTTTTATGAGGACGATATCATTAATTTGCAGATTTTCACAGGGAATGCGCCATTTTGTCCTATTTTGCAGTTGTGCCAAGTAATCTATAGACCATCTCTTCCAGAATTGCTTGTTAAGTGACTGAACTAGTTGCCATCTTGTTGCTAAATTTACATTGTCTGGGTCGGTTTGAGGTCTGGATAAAATGGATCCACCGATTAAGAAATGTCCTGGTGTTAAGTAAGTGCTGTTTGGGTCTTCTGTAATCTGGCATAAGGGTCTTGAGTTGAGGCAGGCTTCTATTTGATGCAGTAGAGTAGTAAATTCCTCGAATGTTAATCGCTGTTCTCCGAGGACCCGTCTTAGATGATGTTTAAAGCTCTTTACTGCAGCTTCCCAAAGCCCTCCTGCGTTTGGCCATGCAGGTGCATTGAAATGCCAGGTGATGTCCATGTCAGCAATGCTGTAACAAGAAGACTCCTTAATGACCCTGAGGATCTCTTTATACTCCTTACGTAACAGTTTTGCGGCACCAACAAAATTTGTCCCGTTGTCACTATAGATGTTCGCGGGAGTGCCTCGGCGTGAGCACATTCTATTAAATGCGCCAAGAAATGCTGATGTACTCATGTCAGAGACCAGTTCAAGGTGTATGGCCTTTGTTGTCATACATACAAACACTGCAACATATCCCTTTGTTGTTCTCACTCCACGGCCTTTATTTAATTTCAGTTCAACATGACCCGTATAGTCAACACCAACATTAGTGAACGGGCGTGATGGGGTTACCCGAACTTGAGGTAAGTCCGCCATGATCGGTTGTTGCTTCGTTTGACTGTACCGTTGACATTGGATGCAAAATTTTAATACCTTTTTTACAGTTTTCATTCCACTTACTATCCAATATTTTTCTCTAATATATGTCAAGGTCAATCTTGGACCGCCATGTAACGTGATTATATGAGCTTGATGGATTATAAGATCTGTGAAGCGACTTCCTGATTTCAATAAGATGGGATGCTTTGCTGAGAATGTAATGTCGGAATTTCTGAGTCGCCCACCTACTCTCAAAATGCCTTGACTGTCAACAAATGGGCTTAAACTGGCAATCTTGCTTTTCTTATGCACAATTCCTTTATTGCGAAGGTCAATTAACTCAGATGTAAAATCTTGAGATTGAATTGCTCTAATTATTAAATTGTATGCGTTTTGAATTTCAGCCGATGTTAATGAATTGCCACGCTCGAAGTTATGCTTATTTCGCAAACGTGCAATAAAACGTGACACCCAGGCAATCGTCTTCACTGCCTTTATTATGCTGCTATATTTATTAATTACTTCATTAATGATTGTCATTGAACTGTTATTTTGATGTAAAGCTGTATATACAACTGCCTTTTTGATCTCAATTGTTGGTGTTTCATATGTTTGTTTTGTCATAAGATTTTCGTCGAAATGTATAAGCCATTCTGGGCCCTTCCACCACAATGAATTTTTTATTAATATGTCTGACGTCATTCCTCGCGTCGCACAGTCCGCTGCATTTTCTTCAGATCGAACATGGTGCCAGGAAGACGGTGGGACCGTGTCTGTTATTTGCTGCACTCTATTGGCTACGAATTGCTTCCACCTTGTTTTATCTCCATGTATCCATCCAAGAACTATCATAGAATCAGTCCATGTAAACACGCGCACGTTTTCGTTTGGAAAACATGCCAATACCTTTTTAATTAATTGTGTCAACAGTAGTGCACCAAGTAACTCCATTCTTGGTAACGTAATTGGTTTTTTACAGGGCGCTAGTTTAGTCTTTGCAGCAACAAGCGTCGACGTGTATGCGCCTTTATGATTCTTCGCAACAATGTAGACGGCGCATGAGTACGCGCGTTCTGAAGCATCACAAAAACCATGTATGAGATATTTTTGTTGTGTATCTCCAATATATCTTTGAATAATGAAATTGTCAATATTTTGTATATCTTTCCTTATTGTTGACCATTCTTCTTGTAATTTGTCAGGTAGGGATTCATCCCATGATATGTCATATGTCCAAACCCTTTGAAAGAGTATCTTTGCTTTTATCGTGAGAGGTGATAGCCAGCCCAGTGGGTCAAATAGCTGAGATATTTCGGAGAGCATTTGCCTTTTAGATATAGGTTGTTTGATGACAGCAAGATTGTATTTAAATGAAAATGTGTCTGTGTTTGGATTCCATCTAAGTCCGAGCGTTTTTCTGGATTCCGAGTCCTTAAAGTCATAATAAGACGTATCTCTTTGTTCTACCGGTAAATGTTTGAGTAGTTCTGGATTATTTGAAGCCCACTTCCGTATGTTCATACCTGCGTTTCTTAAAACTGCTATTAGCTGTTGTTGTAACTCTCTTGTCTTGTCAATTGTCATCTGTCCACTCATCAAGTCGTCTGTATAGAATGAGTCTTCTATAGCAGATGCTGCTAACGGGTATGTCTTAGTATTGTCCTGTGCGATTTGTTTGAGAGTTCTCATAGCGAGAAACGGAGCTGCCTTCATGCCGTACGTCACAGTTGTCAGCTGATATTCTTTAAGTGGCGAATGAGGGGATTTTCTCCATAGAATTCTTTGTAAGCCTTGGTCACATTCACGGATGAATATTTGTCGAAACATCTTCTCTATGTCGGCTGTAACTACATATTTATATTGTCTCCATTTTAGTAATAGGCTTAATAAATTTTGCTGTAAGTTTGGTCCACGGTACATGAGATCATTAAGGCTGTATCCCGATGACGTCAGTGTTGATGCATTGAATACGACCCTTAGTGCTGTTGTACTGGAGTCCTTTACCACCCCATGGTGTGGGAGATAGCATACCGGGTTTTGATATGGTGTGACGTCAGACATGTGACCAAGTCTTTCATATTCTGACATAAATTCTTGATACCCCTGTAATAGATGCTCGTCTTTGCTCATGCGTTTCTCAAGTTGTAAAAATTGTGCTGCAGCTTTGGCCTTTGATGAACCCAGTTTATTGTGGAAGTCAGGTATCATGGGAAGTGCGACCTCGTATCGACCATCTTCTAAGCGTCTTGTTGTTGTTTGAAACAGTTCTTCACAATAAATGTCTTCGCTGCTCAGCGCATTGTTGTCAGGTATGTCTTCAAGTTCCCAATATTTTGTCAAGTCCGGTATATTATTTAATACGACGTGGCAGTTGAATGTCTTAATATTTCCCGACAAAATCCATCCAAGTCGGGTTTGTTGGGCTATTGGTGCTGTAAACGGACCTTTAATAAGGCCATTTTGTATTATGTCAGAATAGACACTTGCGTCTAAAAGAATGTCAATCGGTCTGGAGATATTGTACTCAGGATCTGCGAGTTGTAAGTGTTGTAAATGTGGCCAGGTTTGTTTTTCGAATGAAGCATTGGGTAAATTGTTGATGACATGCTTTATTACAAGAGCTTGCGTTTGGAAGGTGTACTCGTCATGGATTGATTGGCATTCCAATGTGACGACACCTTTACCCTGCTTTGATCCAAATCCGATTCCTGATACTGAGGCATGATATTGTCTTCGCTGCAGTCCTAACATCTGAGCTGCATTCTCTGAGATCAATGAGACCTGTGAGCCTTGATCTAGTAGGGCTCTCAAGGTTATGTATGTTTCATCAGCCGCCTTAACTCGAAGCGAGAGTGTGGTGAGTAAAATTTCTTCATCATGTGATGCTACGTAATTAATGCATTTTGACGATGTCGCTTTGTTTTCAATGTCAGCAGGTGTCGGGTTTGTAGTTATTTTCAGAGCCGCCTGATTCATTGACTCGTAATTGGAAGTCATAATGTCGTGTAAAATTGTATTATGAGCGGCATTGCATTGTCTGCATCTTTTTGTTGAATTGCATTTATTATTCGAATGACGAAACAAACAGTTATGACATACTTGCAAATTACTAAGTGTATTCAACTTTGTGTCCGGTGATAAATTTAGAAATTTCTTGCACATAAATAAATCATGTTCTAATGAGCAATAGGGGCATCTTCTCGTAAATGTAGGTACTGCTTGGAAATGCCTATGAGTCTGTTTATAGGGAACTTTGTTGTAAGAAGGCTTGAATACAGAATTTTGATTAGGTCTTGATGGTGTAGCAATCTCCTTCTCTCGTTCATGTAGAGGTTCGAGAGCAATAAACTTCTCTTCTATAAAGTTCATTAACTCATCAAATGACGGCAAATCCCGAGGTGATTTGCGAAACTCTTTGTAATTTTTATACGTCTCCGAGTCAAGTTTCTTCACAACGAGATGTACTAAGAGGGGATCCCAGGTTGTGGTATCAATGCCAAGGTTATTAATAGCATTTATACACTCCATTGTAGTGTCATATATCTTCTTCAACTCAAATGATGACTGTTTATGTATGACTGGCTGATTTAAAAATATTTCAATCTGCTTCGTGAATAAAACTTGTGGATTATTATAACGATGGAGAAGAATGTCCCACGCCGTGTCATAGTTATCTGCTGAAATGTTGAGATGCTGTATGAGTCTCTCGGCGTCACCCTTTATCTTGCTTTTAAGATGTTGCATCTTTTGTGTCTTGCTTAAACAGTTGTTACTATGTATCGTTTCAGTGAATAAATCACAGAAGGTGGGCCATTGAGTGTATTTTCCCGAGAATATCGGAATGTCTATCTGAGGTACTGACTGTTGAGCGTGACTGGTAGAAAATAATTTTCGATTAAGTGTTCTCTTCATGTCTCTATAAGATGTCTCAATCCGTTTGAATTCTCCGTCGTAAAATCCATCTTCACCTTGCAATAAATTGTCGATTTGTAAATGAAGTTCGTCAATAGTACGCCATCGGTATTGCATATTCTTGAGTTCGTCTTCGATTTCCCACTTTTCCGAGATGTTATTGACGTCAATATTCTCTATCAGTCGTTGCATAGCTCGGAAATTCGTACGCTGCTGTGAAAGCAGGTCTTCTATGCGAGTGGAGGTAGGCTTAATGTCTGTCTTACCTAACTCTATAACAGGAACATTAAATGTAGCTTCGGCGGCAGGAAAAGGGTGAACATATGTCGAAATCAATGTCCTCGTAGTATCAAAGAATCTTTTAAACTCAACGAAAACATTTCTGGCAAAGTACTCATGGCTGTCGTCCTTGTACCGGTCTAGTTGAAGGTCGTTTTGTTCAAATTCACCCCACAAGTTGTCCAAGGCTTGCACACGCCGATTGATGTAGTCACTGTTTTTTCTAGATGAACTGTCCTTGCGAAAGTTGTTGTAAATTTTATCAACCTCGCTGATGATTGCGTTTTGTCGGTTCAATAAGTCTTCCATGTTGGCCATGTCAATTAAGTATTTTTGGTACCTTGTTGCGGTATATGCGCCTTCTCAATTTGATTGGTGAGACCCGCTGGTGGGAGGCCAATCAAGCCGATTCGCTACTGCACTAAGTACACAAATCACCAAGCTAACGCAAAATCTCTGCTTGTCACTGATTACACTAATCTTCGGTAGAATAACTCGAAACGAGCACCAATGATACGACGAAAAAAAATGTCACACACGTGGTTATTTTCACGATCACGAAAATGTTCGTATAAAAAATGTCCGATCACAAATGTCTTGATTTAATGTCGAAAAGCTCGAAGGACCATGTAAAATGTAGTAAATGTCTCTACACTTTAGGATGCTGTGAGTGCTGATGATATTGTCAGAAAGAAATAAATGTAATGTCACTTGTCGTAGTCTTTATTCAACACTGAGGCTAATAATAAACGGCATTTGATTTTATGCTTAACAAGGTCAATATCGCCGGTGTAAACTGTCGACATAGCTTATTTACTATACAATTACAAATGTACGGATTTACTCGTACACTTGGTCTATCAAAACTTCGTCACAGATAGAGAAACCAAGATTCGTTATTATAGCCTTGCAAACCAATCGCAAGCACAATGCGGAAATGTCAATGGCAGAGTTCGATCACTGCAATGTACGAGATGTAAAAGTATATTTAAATTCATCGTATTACCCTTATGAAGGATTGAATGTCAGTTTCTCAGAGGATAAATTTAATTTATTATACGAACAATATGCAAGATTCCAACAGTCTTATCATGGACGGCGACCAGAGCCGTTGATGAGCTTGAAGGAATTCAGAGACGTTGCCCCATTATTTGTTATTGATTGTTCTCACCAACAAGAAATGATAAAGGGATCAATCGATGTCAGAGTGGAGATTGAAACAGACCAAGAAATCCCGGATCAGACAGCAGCATATTGCTTGATTTTAAATGACTGCATTTTTGAGTACAAACCTCTGAGCAATATTGTGAAGAAAATATCTTAACTAAATAAAGTGCAATCAAAAGGTATTTGAAAGAACAAACTTCAACTTTATGTTAAACAGTGGAATACAACGAAACAATGAGTGCTGATAAGAGTTCGATACTTTTTGTTGATGTTCAAGGATTCAAAGACTGCAAAAATAATTTTATTATTAAGGAATTTGCGTTAGCCACAAAAGAGTTTACGCAAGTCTTTTTAATAAAACCTCCATATTCGTATCTAAAATTATCTGCCGAAGAAAAAAGAGCAGTCAATTGGATTGAACGCAACAGAGGAATATACTGGAGTCAAGGCAATATAGATTTCAGAGAATTTAAGAGATTAATTATTCCAATTTTAAAGGACCAAACCATAATAATGAAAGGTGTTGAAAAGCAAAAATGGATTAAAGATTTGTGTTCTGACTGCTTTTTGATAAATGTTGAAGGCAAAGGTTGTCCTAATTTTGCAACATTGCGCAATAGTTATGCTAAAGGTGGAGCTAACTTCAATTGTATAACTCATAAAAAAGAGTGCGCTCTAAGGAATGTTTTATTCATAAAAAAGTGGTACTTAAGCACATGTAATTTATGACTTCAGTAAATTGTACTTGAATGAAAATTTATATTAAAAATATTGTTCTAGTTTAGCTATGATGATATTTGTTACTTGCTTTATAATAATAAAAAAAAATTTTACAAAAATTTCTGCGTTTTATTAATGAAAACAAATATGGTGATTCAATATACTCGCATAACTCTTTATTTATCAAAAATTACAATTTAATGGTATGAATAATTTAACCCTGTATAATGTATATTGGGCAATCTCAAACTGTTTTCATCAAATCAGCGTAAACGAACGCAGTGAGATTTGCGGAGCGTAGCGGAGCTAGAGCGCAGCGAAGCGTAGCTCAAATCTCACTCCGTTCGTTTGCGGTGTTTTGATGAAAACTGTTTTAGAATGCCCAATATACACCTACTATGGCCGCCAATGTCGTCCAATCACGTAAGAGTATTTCAGTAATAAACGTCAGAGCGTTTTACAACCATTAAATTCGATGGTTGTTCGGTTGTAATTCGCGCCGACATTCTAAGGTCTTGAACAGGCCGGTTGTTTCACCCGGTTGTCACACTCGAAGGCATTGAACAGGGTAAGAGCGAAAAGTTGTACTTCGCGCGAAGGCTCTGAACGCGCTCCGGTAAACGTTGTTTGTGACGCAATCAATGACGTCATCACATCCAACGTGAACGCTGTTGTCGCGAAACGGGCCGCCTGTTAGCGCGCTCACAGTGCTGATGATCACTATAATCACGAAACGGAACACGGCCAAGATAAGACAGATTAAAGACCTTGTCTCCTTGTCTCAGAAGGTGCTCAGAAGAATAACTAAGGCTCGTATTAATAAACGCGTCTCAAAGTTGAGAGCGATCTTAAGTTGCGGTTTTGACGTTTAATGTATGGAACATCTGTCAAAAACAGTATCTTAAGATCGAACTCATACTTGAGATGCAATTATTAATACGAGCCTTAATTGTTCAGCCCCTGAGTGTTGTCTGAGGACCTTATGCCCCAGCTAGACAAATGCCACACGCTTACTTTTCTGCAGTCGTTCCGCAGAAAAAATGTATGGAAATGACATTAGCTTACGACAGCCTCACGCTATTATTTTCGCAGCTAATGTCATCTCCATACATATATTTTTTCTGAGGAACGGCTGCGGAAAAGTTAGCCTGTGGCATTTGTCGAGGGGGGCTTGTCCTTTGCAACCTCAAACCAAAGAAACCAATGGACTCGCAATTACACTTAGACTATGGATACCAAAGGACATGAAATACCTACGAAATAAGCGTGCCATTTTGTGTTAGTGCTCTAAGGCGCAGGCCAGACAGAGGCGGTGCGGCGCGCATCAGACGCACCCGGTGGCGCACTCGCAGCGCGCTGCAGGCGCGCCCGTGGGCGCGACAGCGCTTGTATGCTACGGTGCGCCAGCGAGTGAGTACGTTGGTGCCATTAAAGAGTTTGATTTTAATCGAACAACATGTCTTCCTCTGACGACGAAGACATGTTAGCCCTGGTGCAACTCGCCAATTTTCAAAGGAGAAGAAGAAGGAGAAGAAACTTCCGGTCCCGCGCAAAACTCACTATAGACTGAGGTACGCGCCAGCAGTGCGTCGGCCGGCGCGCAAGGCTCGGAACCGGTTTAAAATATACCGGTTAATATCGGTTTATTACGGTTTTGCTCCGAACTTTTCCTGAGAACGCGAACGTTATAAGAACTTTACTATGACCTAAATAAACCGGTTTAATTGACATTGTATCGTGTTATTGACTTAAAGACGCGTACGGCCGCGCAGTACGTTTTAACGTATGTACGTTGACGTCTGATTTGCGTAGTGGATTTACAAACCACTATCATTTGTAAGTATTTAAGATAAGTAGAAAGCGAAAGAATACAATATATAGGTACATACTTTGATAACGTCGCAAACAACAGTTATTTAAACTGCGAAGAAGTAAAGTAGGTACTGAATAAAACTAAACAGTATCAATCTTGCGTTCTATTAACCGGTTTTTATTACTCCAAACCGGTTTATTGATACAAACCTTTATGTAACCATTCTTGCAAGAACCGGTTAAAAAAGCGGTTTATTGGAACGAAACCGTAATAAAAAGATTCTGCTCCAAGTAGGTACATGATAACGGTTTGAAAATTTAACCGGTATCCGAGCCTTGCCTGCGCGCCCGTCTTTGCAACCGTAGCGCGCCATCTGGAAGCTTGTCGAATGATCTTTCATACTAATTGTATGAAAACGGACGGTCACAAAACAGATAGAAGCGGTGCGCCGATGGCGCGCCACAGGTGCGCCTCGCCCGCGCCTTTTCTATCTGGCTCACGCCTAAGGCGTACTCGCTGGCGCACCGTAGCATACAAGCGCTGTTCGCGCCCACGGGCGCGCCTGCAGCGCGCTGCGAGTGCGCCAACGGGTGCGACTGATACGCGCCGCGCCGCCTCTGTCTGGCCTGCGCCTAAGATGGCGGATAAAACTAGGGACGCCGCATCCAAGATTCCACACTTATTGTTATTTTATACAATGAGGATCAACGCGGTTTTTAGTTTTGAATATAGTATTATAGTCCGTAAAAAACCTGAACATTGGTATAATTATTTTTTTTATACGACGAAAAATGAGTGAGTAGCGATTAAATGAATGCGCCACCTGGTTAGAAGTCGCGCCAAGACAGCGTGACGTCACAAGCCCCGTGACGGCCAACGGGCCGTTGTCGCGATACTGTGCGCCCGTTCCTACGCTTGGTTTTTGTTGTTTTAAACATATTGGGCGTCCTATTACTGTTTGATTGTCAACTATGTCAAAATATTGTATTGTGTCTCAATGTAGAAAAACATCCATGAGAAAACCAGAGAAACTTCGTAAAAAAAAGTGGTTTTAGGTGACAAAGAGAGATGATAAACAACTTGTAAGGTCTAGAGAGTTGTCATAATGTGTAGGTACCTTCCTTCCTGCGCTCTTCTTCTTCTTTTGTTAATGGCAATGTGTTATCTTGTGACAACAATTCTGCCAGCGCTGTATCTCAGGCTTAGTATAAGGACTGTCTACTGTGTAATAACCGAGCATGTGTTTGGATAATATAGGTAGTAAATTTTGGACTGTACTTTGGCTTCTGTGATACTACTGTAGCTTTATTTAGTTAGATCCGACTAGGGTGACCATCCCTGTCAGGGAGGATGCCTGTTGAGATCGGAAATGTGCCTGTCTCATTATTGGAGTGTGTATTTGAGGATCGGATCCCAAGCCCCTCAGTTACCTACGCCAATGTATTTGAGCTATTGAGACCCGCGAAGTTCAGAAATGCCTGTCCCAGCATAGCGCCCCGGCCGCACGCCTGTCTAAATCGTAAAACGCCTGCCAGATGGTAACCCTACATCCGACCACCTGGAACAAACACATTATAATAAAACATATACTATTTCTAAAAAGTTTGTAATTTGGTTAAAAAAGATTATTGGTGGTGCCCAAAGTAGACTCCACCACGTCGGCGTTTCACCGACACTATGATTTGAAACCGACTACCAGATTCTAGAAAACATTGTGGCTTACCCCTATTCCAATTGGTCTCCGTATGTAGCCGGTGGACTTCCTGAGCTAGCTCGAAGGAAGCCGCGGCTCCCGAAGGGTTGGTGTCAATCCAACGATGGAGACCGGAGCACTACATAGGCCTATTAGGCCACCATCACTCACTTCGCGACGATAAAACCTTGCCACTATTCCCCGACACTAAAGCTTTGCGGAACCTCGCACCAACAATCACTTGGTGCGCCGCGCAATACTATTTGTTGGATATTTTATATTTTATTGATGCCCGGACATAACCTATATCAATGTCATTCCGTATTCGACTCGACTGACTGACATCTTACATGCGGCCGGCCGCCACAGACTATAATGCTGTGTTGCCACTCGCTCTACCTCGAGCGTAAACAATAGGCTAGTTGACCCTTTTTTAAAGTAGGGCTTAAAATGTTCATAATTGTTGTATTAGACCATAGCACATGAATATTATTTTTTTCGATGGCTAAAAAGTGCAAAAAATCTATTTTAAATTAAGATTTTCAATTTTGGACCGAAAACACGGTCAGCCATGATAGTCTGTTGATTATCTGTGGCAATGACGTCAGTCTTATAGTAAACAAAGCACGGGGCGAAATAACCTCACAAAAACAATGCTTTCTATTAAATATCACAAAATATAGTAAAACTGTATATGGAACGGGACAATAGAACAGGAATATAGAATTAAGACTCCAGGAAAGCTGTGGATTAGACGTACCCAGTGATATAGACGTGCGAAATATTTGGTTAACACTCGCTTCAAGAAATCCTGTAACTATCTACTGAAACTCAAATGTATTTTCGCAGAAATCACATTAATGTAAGTACTATAACTGAATAACTCAATCTGTGTAGGTACTTCAGTTTCAACTTAAACAAAATAGAAGTTTTTAGGTTGTATGTAAAATCATTAATTAAATTTTTATCTTTCAGTTAGAATGAAAACTGACTACAGCCGACTAACCAAATTTGAACTTGACCAGAAAACTGAGAGAAAACTTGACCATTCACGCCTTTTTGATTTAATCTAAGTTATACACTGACACTAGATGATGTTTCAAAGAAAATAATATGTACTTATGTCCAATTGAATAATGATGAAATTGAATATTAATTAAAAAGTATGCAATACAAACAAAAATATCAAAGTTTCAAAATGAATATATTTATCTAAAAAACTTTTACTTGAATTTATTGAGTACCTAATTAAAATTTGTTGCTTTCAGAGGTTACGTAATGAGAACAATTGTGTACTACTCTGTTCTCCTCTTGACAACGAGATTGATAAGGCAGTAAAAGTTGTGCAACATAATACAAAGCAGTGCATGCACAGCCACAACATCAAAATGTGACCCGTCAACAAGAACAACATTATGTCAACAAAATAACTCAAGTATTCATATACCAAAGCACCATAGAAGTAAATAGGTCCAGTTTGGTAAAACTGAAAGGTTATCTTCACTGATTAAACCTGCTGGCCACCATGGCTGGTAAATTTCAGAACAGCTTACGCAAGAATATGCAAGTTATTCATTTTAAAGCCGTATACAAATATATTAAATGTGATTGCTATGTTGTCAGCCTGTGCTCTTCCTAATTTACAAGACCCTTCTTATTAAATAAATAATTTATAGAAGTTTTTTTTCTTTACTTTATACATAACTAACATCTAAAGATGACCTAATAAATTTTTGTACTACATTAGTCATTATGTTCTTCACAAAAAAAAATGTTCTATGTTTATTTGACAATAATGACTTGTAAAGGTATAAGTTGAATCAAAATATTTTAATTTGAAATACATGTGTTTTATTTTTCCGTTACACCTTAAAAGATTTATAATATTTTATAGGTTTGTTGCTCATATTTATCATTGCTACTCAAATATATATGTTCCAAAAGTACAAATAGGTTGAATAGAGTTAGATCATATATTACCTTATTAAGGTCGCAAGTAATAAAAGTCAAAATAATAGTAAAGTGATTTATTATGAAGTAATACTTTCATATAATTTAGGAAACATGTAGTATAGTTTCCAAAATGGCACTATTTGATCAATAAGTTTTTGACATACAGATTGTTAGAACAAATACCTATTATAGCTAATATTGTCACCTTTTGAGTGTTTTCAAAATTACATACTGCTAGCAACACAAAAGTATATAAGTTTTGCTTTAGCACAAAACATCTGCATCTATACTTGAGTTAAGCATACTGTTCACAGTTTTCCGTCTTTGATAATTAACATTTTCTTCAGTAAAAGAGCATGACAATTTTGTATTAATCTAATTTTATGGATACCGTTTGTTGAATAGACTATTACAGGGTATTAATTGGAAATGAGGTCACATTTTGCAAATTTCAACCCAAATCTTCATCTTTCAACTTTTATCCACATTTCATTATACTCGTAGGTGTCTGCAAGATTTCCCACCAAAAATCATGTGTTATGCACTGGCTGACTTTATAGCACATGGAAGCTGTTATTGTTTATAACGAAGCTCGAACTAAAGAGCACTTCTGTATTGATGATTTGTGGTTTAGTTTTCTATGCACTTTATTATTTCTTCATTGAAGAGGTCTTTTATTTTTTAAGAAATATGTCACAATCTGTGTCTGTGAATGTATATATATTTTTCCTCCCAGTAATTTTCTTCATGCTTGACAAATTAACAACTGCCAATCTTTCTCTTTTTATGTTCATTTACAAATTCTTGCAGTACTACACTGGTATTTGACACATGATCCTGATGTTTTCTTTTCAACATTTCTCTTGAAGTAAATACTTTTAGTGTTTATTTGACTTTTGAGAGATAGAATTCTATCCAATAGCATTCAACTGCTACACAAAATAGCTCCTCACTGTGATGGTGCAACCACACCAAAAATGCATGTTTGCAACTCTCTTCTGCCGCGTGACAGTCTTGACAAGTACACTTGTAACCTGTTCTTCATTATAACAGTATTGAAACTGTACTTATATTGTTTAGAGCGATATACAAAGAAGAGCGATATAAAAGAACATCCTGACCATCAATCTGTCGATTTTCGGAAGATTTATACTACTATCTGCTCTCACAAATCCAACATCAATGGTTGATTTTGCTATTAATACAAATAATTTACGATATTTTTTACACATATAATAACGGAGATTTGGACGATTTTTTGCCAGTTTTAGGAAAGAATAGTGCAAATCGACGAGTTGTTGAATCAAATTTGACATTTCTTTGTTTACTATATGAGTGACGTCACGGCCCTGACCACAGGATATCAAAGCGTTTACGGCGTCAGATAAAAAAAGATTATTTCTAGCATTTTCAAATTAAAAATTTACAGTAATCATTCTTTGTTATTTATTAAAATCGGTATATTGTGGAACCTTATGCCAAATACTGTTAGAAATAAACAATATTTTAATAAATTTTGATATGAGTCAACTACCCTATTATCATTTTAAGATTATGGGGTCAATCATAACTTAAGGCGAGGATTTCCCAAATTTGCCGATCTTAGAACGTCTAGATCTGGATAATATTAGAACCCACAATTCTGAAATTCACACACCCTAAACTTGAAGATATAATCTAGTGAACTGTGAAAGTAGAAACACGATTTACTCCATTTCACTCGATAGAAAAAAAATCCAAACATAGGTCTAAATCAAAAACTAAAACCACGATTTGAAATCGAAATATACATAAAACAGTATAAAAGTTATACCAAAACATGTAGTTCGTTATTATCTAGTGAACTGTGAAGACAGATTTTTTGATGTCATATAAAATATTTAGGAAAATGACGAAAATTCTATAATTTCGCTTGGTTGCAATCGCGCTCCATATAAGACAGTACTCGCCAAGTCGTCTCAGGGTATGGTCATGTCGCTTCGTGTCGCGGGCGCAAAAAAATATTTTACGTGTTTCTTTACGATCGAATTTTAATTTTGCAGTTTGCGTTTATTTTGTTAACTTTCATTATTATTATAGATTAGTGTAGTAATATGGTGAATAGTGTAAATAATGGATTAGGTATAATAAAGGAGAAAACTATTTTAATCCTTCTTCCTAAATTATTTTATGTGTGAAAAAATATGTTTTTCGTTCTTTTTTTCTATAAGTTATTTTATGTGTAAAAATCGCTAATAAAAGAAGTCAAAGACGAAATGTTAAATCAAATGCATACAAAAAATGCTGAAAGAAAAGTGGTAAATATTTATTTCCCAAATGTTTATATTTTATTGCCGCGGCCATATAGCACAGTGCAGTGTTAATAAACCAGTATGATAATTTCTTCAAGTAAATATGCAACGATTTATAGGTTCAAAATAATGTTTCCTATAAAACTTTATTGCTGAATTCCTTTAAATACTTAATGTTACCCCCTTTATTCACAACGCCTTGCATCAAAGCTTTAGAAGGTAGAATCAACAGCACATTATACATGTAGCTAAATAATAGAGTTTTATTCGAGCCTATGTATTATATATGATTATGAACAGTAAAACAGTATTTTAGGAATATTTTAAATTTCGAAACATTTATGGTCAAGCGTGAGTTGATTATAAAAAAGTAAAAAAATAATTAACAAAAATTTCCGTTCGATTTATGTAAAGATCACTTCATTGTATTAAAAGAAAATATCTGATCAGCGGAATTTTGTGAAACGATAAAATATTTGCTTTTGCCCGCTGCTTCGCCCGCATAAATGTCATAGAGGTTCCATACAAACTATTATTTTTTAGTTTTACCCCCTTAGATGGCGAATTTCCAACATACATGTCAAATTTCCACTTTTTGTGCCTTTTAATTACGGCTGTGCGTAATCTGTCAGTCACTCAGTAATGAAAGTGTTTTTATATAAATACGTCGGCCCACACTAGGATTTTCAACTGTGTCGTAGGTGCAGTTTTTTTCTTTTTGAAAACGTCGCCCCACACTAAGATTTTCTCCTGTGTTGTGGGTGCAGTTACGAACATAGAATATCACATGTACATACGCCCAGACCGGAAAAAATTCTGTAGGCCATACAAAATATTTGTCCCGTACGGGAATCGAACCCGCGACCCATTGCGCAGTAGGCGATCATTCGACCTCTGCGCTAACCGTGTCATCAAAGTCACAAACATAGAATATATTACATATCACATGCACATACGCCCAGACCGGAACATATTTCTGTATTCCATACATAATATTTGTCCCGTAACTACAAAAAAATATTTTACAAAAAATAAAAACCGACTTCAAAAACACTGAAAACTTAAAAATTATATAAGAATAGGTACAGACAACATCACACTTCTGTATATCGGCGCCAAACGATAATCTCCTAGAAAGTGTTAAAATTTGTCACCGACTTCAATATAGAAGTGTGATGTTGTCTGTACCTATTCTTATATTATTTTTAAGCTTTCAGTGTTTTTGAAGTCGTTTTTTATTTTTTGTAAAATATTGTTTATTTTTAACTTTTCAGTGAATCAAATCTTTTTAGTGAAAGAAGTGTGTTTTTAGTGCTTTCCTCGATTTTCTATGGGATCCCATCATCAGATCCTGACTTTGGTGACCATGAGACCACCCTTGCTCTATACTCTATCGAATACAAAAATAATTTTGGACATCGGTTTAAAAATGACGGAGTTATGAGGTAACAAACATAAAAAATACAACCGAATTGATAACCTCCTCCTTTTTTGAAGTCGGTTAAAAATATTTGGGAATCGAACCCGCGACCAGTTGCGTAGTAGGCGATCACTCGAACTCTGTGCGCTAACCGTGTCGTCAAATGTAAAGTCATCATGGTAAAGAACGCTAGCTGTGTAGTACTTCCCGAGTTTTCTTACAGGCCTAAGGTGGTAGAATATTAATTAATATTTTAAAACCAGTTTGCTTAGAGACTAATACGGTTGCCTGATATTCATAGCGATTTGTGGCTTTCTTCTTGATAATCTTGTTTAGTACATGCACGCCCCTGTCACTCACGCAATGCAGCGTTATAAATACCTACCACTAAGTAGCGCGCCGGCGCGCCGACCGCTGCGCACACGTGTAAAGAAATTCTTAGGTTGTGTGTGAAGTCGACCAACCCGCACTTGGCCAGCGTTGATGATGGTAGCACATCAAAAACAGGTTTGAGCTTGTTTCGAATTCATCTAATAATAATATGATGGATGACATACCTGCCAGAGAAACCTGTCACAAAAATTGGGATATAATTAAAAACAAAAAAACTATCGTTTTTGATGCTTGCTAAGGCAAGGATAAAAATACCTCCGTCTTACCTATTTCTGCCGCAAATCAGCAGTGCTTGCATTGCTGTGTTCCGGTGTGAAGGGTAAGATATGGCACTGAAATTACTGGGTACCGTGACTTTACATCTGATGTCACAAGTTGGCAACGTACACTGTGGTTCTTGTGGGGCTTGCAGTTTTACTGCGAATCGCACAGGAACCACATGTATTATAGGTGACTGTTACCACTTACCATCAGGTGGGCAGTTTGCTTGTTTGCCAACTTAGTAGCAATAAAATAAAACACACAACATTACATTTTTATTTTGAAGTAGTTTTTGTTTTGAAGTGGTGTCGGTATTTTTGTAAAAAAATATTTTTATTTTTTTCGTGAAATTAATAATAGCTCTCTAAGTCAACTTGAAAGAATATACCTAACTGAGAGTCAATACGTACCTTTTATATCTAAAGACTAACTCCCTAACTCCTTAAAGTTAAGGATCCATCGTAAGCTCAGCATAGTGGAAGAATCCTTGAGATGATGTCTATCAGACGCAAATACCTGAATAGCTTCAGAAAAATAACAGAAAAGACGTTGGACGTGCCTATTCTCTCGATTTTAACTAATACTAGATCCTGACTTGATGGCATGGAACCACTTCGGGGGTATACTTTTCTGAATACAAAAAGAATTTTGAAAATCAGTTAATAAATGACGAAGCTATGAGGTATGTGTTACCTCATAACTTCGTGAAGTCAGTGAAGTCGGTTAATCTAAGTCACCTATTTAAAAAAAAATCTAACATTTAAAAAAATCGATATAATTTACACCCCGTGACGGTTATTTCACTCTTGTTGCTACAAATCTTGACTTTTCTAAACATTTTCTTTTGTTTTGTAATCCTGAATAATGTTTCTGTATACTATAATCTAAAATTTAAAGCCAGCTGCTCCAAATTAGAAGACTATGCCATTTTTATCTAAATTAAATATTCGAAATGAATTTTTCGCATAGCTTTAACAAGCTGTACTGAAAAAAAAATGTACTATGCGAGTTTGGCAAGTAACTGCAAAAGTTGGCGCATTCAATAAGGATTCCAAAATGGTATGATACTTGGTAGATAATTTCTACGATTGCAGACAATATTTTTTTTTCCAAAAACAGGCAGTTTTGAACAAATTTTTCTTACGTACTTAAAATTTATTCTAATGTACCCATGGTTTGCTTTAAGACTGTAACTTTAACATTCTAGTTTTAGTGAGACCGGGAGAGTCATTTTACGAAGTGTGAGAGAGACAGATAGTGACGCTAACGTGACAGAGGCGGAGAGATTCGAAGTATGAGCGAGACAGATAGTGACGCTAACGTGACAGAGACGGCGAGTCTCACACAAAATATTCATTTTACGAAGTGGAAGTGAGACAGATAGTGACGCCAATTATTCGCTAACGCACAAACAATACACATCAGTACGTTTCGCTCCTTCGCTGCGCATCTTTTTGTATTCGTTCGTGTTGATTTCGTGCTTACCACTTTCTGCTTCGTTTATTGGACTTGATTGCTTGTGATTTGGATTCGGACTGTTTAGTGTCTCTACCGACGACCTTTGCTTTGCTCCGGACTACCTATCGTTGATTGTGTAATTGTGTAGTGCCACCATGTCTGCGTACACAATACAAGAATACGCCAACATGCATTAAATTTATGGGGAATGTAGATGCAATGCCAACGCTGCAGCTAGACTTTATCGTGAGAGGTACCCAAATGCAGCTCGTTTTCCGAATCATCGAGTCTTTATAAATGTGCACCGATTACTCTTCTCAGAGGGCCGACTGCCGAACCAAGTACATAGTGAAAGAAGATTTCGTCCCCCTTACGAGGACGTTGTACTAGATATTGTCGAAGAAGATCGGAGTATTTCTGTACGTGGAATAGAGAGAAGCACAAGAGTACCCAAAAGTACAACCCATCGGATTTTGCTAAGAAATCAGCTACACCCGTAACACGTACAGCGAGTACAAATTCTACTACCCCGGGACCATCGACCCCGTGTTGCTTTTTGTCAAACAATGCTACAAAAACACAGAGAAGATCCGCGATTCTTCGAAAAAAATTTGTGGTCAGATGAGTCGACATTTAAAAAAGATGGTTACATGAACCTACACAACTTACACGAGTGGCATATCAAAAATCCTCATTTGATGAGGCAAGATAGATCACAATATCGATTTAAAGTGAATATGTGGACCGGAATTTTAAATGGACAAATAATAGGTCCTTTTGAGCTGCCAGAGGCCTTGACTGGTGAAGTTTATTTACATTTTTTACAAAATGATTTAAGAAATCTACTGGAAGATGTGCCACTTAACATTCTAAGAGATATGTGGTTTCAACAAGATGGTTGCCCAGCTCACTATGCCAGCTCAGTAAGAGAATATCTCGATGAGGAATACCCAGGCAGATGGATAGGACGATCTGGTACTATCTCGTGGCCAGCCCGTTCCCCAGATTTAAATCCATTAGATTTCTTTTACTGGGGAGCGGTGAAAGAAAAAGTTTACGCAAAGCCAATCGAAACTGTGACTGACCTACGGCAAAGAATAATAAAAGCAAATGATTTTGTTAATAATGGAAGATTCGCCCGCTTGATAGCCCGATCTTTTTTAAGAAGATGTCGAGCCTGCATTAGAGCTGAAGGAAGACAGTTTGAACACCTGTTGTAAATCTTGACATTTAAATAAATTATGTTAAACAATTTTTGTGTATTTAATTTATTTCACTATCTGTCTCTCTCGCACTTCGTAAAATGACTCTCCAGGTCTCACTCAAACTAGAATGTTAAAGTTACGGCCTTAAAGCAAACCATGGGTACATTAGAATAAATTTTAAGTACGTAAGAAAAATTTGTTCAAAACTGCCTGTTTTTGGAAAAAAAGTATTGTCTGCAATCGTAGAAATTATCTACCAAGTATCATAGAAATTTTAGATTAGAGTATACAGAAACATTATTCAGGATTACAAAATAAAAGAAAATGTTTAGAAAAGTCAAGAATTGTAGCAACAACAGTGAAAACACCGTCACAGGGTGTAAATTTTATCATTTTTTTTTAATGTTAGATTTTTTTTAAATAGGTGACTTAGATTTTTTTTCATATTTTTCTGATAACATATATAAGGTATATAAGGTACATATATAAGTATCACCTGCTTTCGGCTTGACGTCGGCTTCTGGGACACCCTGTATATGCCGCCGCGTCAGTCATATTCTTAGCTTTTGTTTTAAATACTACTTCTAGCTAATCGAGCATTTCTTGTATTCTAGTGATGCATTCTATACTGCACAAAAGAAATATGCATAAAATTTGAATTTACATTTTATTAATAACACATCATAGAAACATTTAAAACCTTTGAAATTGTGAAGAAACGGTCTAATTATGATGAATCTTGAAAAAGTCTAATTATTGATAATTGCTTTACGTCTCTTTCTTATAAAATATATGTTTGTATCGGTATTATAATGGTGGACGAGTACAATGACGTCACTAGCAAATAAAAGCTTTTTAAACTTTGTTATTTTTGAAGTTATTAAAAAAATCATGTGGTTGTTTGTCAAATAAAAATACTATGTAATGTAACAATTAAAAAGTGTCCATATTTACATACAAGTAAAGATACAATAAAAAATAGCAATGAAGTCATAAAGCTGTATCTTTATTGGTTGTATTACTGTAGGTACATAACTCAGTTTATAAATCAATACTTATTTGTAACCTAGCAAAAAGTATATTGCATACGATATAAAACGTCCTTGTTGTACTGTTATATTTTTACTGTGCGGCACATGATGTTGGCGCCTGTTCAGTGGCCGCGTCCGCGCTAACGTCATATACAAATGAACGGTGTGAAGTGCGGAACATATGGGCTTGCACGTGGAAATTCCTCGCCTTAAGGGGCCACAGTACCTACTACTAGCGCCGCCATTCGTTTTTTATTAATTATGATGAATTAAAGACGTTTCTACAAAAAATAGAGCAGTCAGGAACTCAATATATATATTTTAGATATTTGGGAGCAATTCAATCATAGATTAAAACTATAGGAATAATCATAATCAGCTAAATTAAGCAATAATTATGATTTCGACTATTCTATACGGTTAATGTGTACAAAATACGTATAAATATAAATCTGAAGTATCTATGTTGACTGACTGTGCTATTTTTTGTAGAAACGTCTTTAATTGATCATAATTAATAAAAAACGAATGGCGGCGCTAGTAGTAGGTACTGTGCCCTCTTAATATTATAATATTTGATAAATTTAAAAAACAAGTCTGGTTAATGGTTAGGAGGCAATCCAAATTAATAGGTAGGGGAATGTCATACTTATATAGGGAATTATATAGATTTAAATTCTGGTTAAATTTAACACATTCAAATAATATATGGTCTAATGTGCCTTCCGCCATTCCACATTCACAGAGAGAGTTGTCTCTTACTTTAATTTTATGTAAGAAAACTGGTGTACAGCAGTGACCTATGCGTAGACGACATAATACAGAAACAGTGGTTTTATTTATTTTTTTATATTTGTAGAACCAAGGCCGGGGAATTATGTCTGGTTGAATATTATAGTAATGACTTCCTTAAATTTTACTTGATGTATTCCATTCTCTTTGCCAGTCAGCTTCTAAGTATGTTTTAGGAATATTTAAGAGGTCGTAAACTTGTAAAGAATTGTGTTTTTGACTAGCGACAGAGGTCTCTGATTTTGCTATCTTGGCCGAATTGTCAGCACATTCATTGCCTACAATGCCACAGTGACTGGGAATCCAGGCGAGTTCAACCGACAGCCCCTTGTAAGAGACATGTCCTGCCCCCCAACCATGATCGCCCAAAACAATATTAAAACCGCGCTGAGAGCGGGATGGCGCTATACGCAGCAAGAGCGGTGTCTCTGTTTCAATATTGTTGTAACCTTGCTATAAGCGTTCATGGTAAGGCCCCAGATATCTAACAATATTTTACCGTTAAGCTTGCATTTATAGTAGATTTTATGCCGAGTGCATAAAGCAAGTCATTTTTATCCGAGATCGTTATATGAAGAAGTCGAGGGATAAAAATGATTTGTGCACGAGTTATAAACTCTGCTTTTCACTTCGATTGCGAGAAAATAAAACAGTAACATAACATACTATAAATTTGTCATAAGTTTTCATATATATTTGCCGAGATTTTGGCGGCAATATTTCTTGCACCACTTTTTGTGCGTTTATTTCCATTAAAGTATTAGGAGTAAGTTCTAAATCTTCTTCTTCACTTGACATTTTTAAAATTTAGTTAAATTCAATACGAAAATTTCACGGCTTCTTTTTTTTTTTTTTTAATTTTGTTTATCCCATTTGGGAAAGGCAAAGGCGTCAACCATACAGCCTAGTCTGTATGCAATAAACTATTGTTATTCATTCTTCTTTTGAATTCACAAATCGCCAAACGTAGAGGTTACATATTCATAAATTGCTTCAAAGCATTTTTCAATGGAAAGAAGTTTTTGTAAAGAGCGCGGTAGATCTTGCTGGTGTTTCATTATTTTTGAAATTTCTTCTAATAAAATGTTTCTTTGCAGGGCAAAAATTGGACATTCGTAAAAAAGGTGATGCAGAGATTGAGGTAAGGTGGTGTTGCACCAGTTGCACGATGGGGAAGAAGTCATGCCTAGCCGGTACAAATGGTCATTGAATCGACCGTGCCCAATTCGCAAACGGCAAATAATAGTAAAAAATCTTCTGTTTATGTAATTGTGTCTATTGAACCAGGGTTGTTTTATTTTATTATTTATTTCTCGATACCACTTCCCTTTTATGAGCAAAGTACTATTCCAGTGTTCTTCCCATAGCTTCAATATTTCTTTCTTGATTAGAGCTGTACAATCAGTATATGAAATTGATATGTTTTTTATAGGTACGTCTAGAGTGTTCATAGTTTTGGCCAGTTTATCTACTTCCTCGTTTCCATATACACCGATATGAGCTGGAGTCCAAAATAATATAATGTCTATTTGATAATTTATTTTTAAATGATGTATCTGATCTCGGATATTATATATTAAATGATTTGTGACTGATGAAAAGGAAGGATTTCTCAAAGCCATCAACACACTCATGCTGTCAGTAATAATAATCCATTTTTTGTATTGGCTGAACTGTTGAATGTAGTTAAGAGCTACAATTATAGCATTCGCCTCAGCAGAAAATATGCTGGCATTTTGGCACATTTTAAAACTATGTCCAGTTTTACTACCTGCATCATACATAGCTACTGCAACACTTACATTCGTCTTTGAACCATCTGTATAAATTGATCGATAATCATTATAAGCCTGTAGACTTTCGTAAACATCATATTTATCTTTAAAATCTTTATGTAGGACAATATGAATGTCACAGAATTTACTAGCATATGAGCCACTATAACAATGTAAAGTAGTACTACAAAATATATTACATTGTTCTTTTAAACTTATAAAATGTGAGAAATTCTTTGAAAGAAAAGTGTTAGTGGAACATACATTTAATTTATTTAAAAGATCATTATTCGAACGCGATAAGAGTTTAAAAAGAAATTTAAGTTTTAAAAATTCAAAGCGAATAACCATTGGTGGTAAATGACATTCGACCTGCATAGAATTTATTGGGGAAGTGTTCATAGCACCTAGTATTAATCGTAAGTTCTTATTCTGTATTTTATCAATAATATCTATGTATTTTGGATCGGAAGCGTAACAAAAGAAAGCATACTCAAAATGACTTCTGACCAAAGCTTTATAAAGCATTAACACAATTTTAGGATCAGCACCCCATTTCAATCCAGTAACGGACCTAATTACATTAGTGGCTTTTAAAGCTCTGCTCACCAAGCAATCAACATATAAATCCCACGTAAGATTTTCGTGAAAAATAACACCCAAGAATTTAACTGAATTATCAATAGGCAAAGTATGATTGCTGTATGTAATATTAATTAGAGGTAGAGAACTGTATTTTGGGCAAAATATTACAACTTTACTTTTTAAAAGGCTAACATTTAAATCAAGTTCTGAGAAGTAATCTGCCAGCTTCACTAGATTATTATTTAATGTTAATTGAATATCTAATACATTAGTACCTTTACAATAAATGACAAGGTCATCAGCAAACTGAAGATTGTTGACTAAATTATTATTAAGAATGGAATTTAGTTTTCTTATATACAAAATATACAGAATAGGACTCAAGATGCCTCCTTGACATACACCTTTGCTCGAAAATCTAGGGCCTAAAAATTTATTATCTATTTTGACATACACTTTTCTATCCGTGAGAAAAGCATATATCCAATAAGCAATTTTTACAGGTAAGAAAGATAATAGAGATTCAAACAAAATACCATGATTAACGTTATTAAATGCACCTTCTATATCAAAAAACTGCTATTGTATACTCCATATTCTTTTGAGCTGTAGTGACGTCCAAAAAAAAATGTGCTAAGCTTTCTTGAGCCGAAAGTCCTCGCCTAAACCCAAACTGGTTTAAAGGTAAAATTGAGTTCTTTTCTATGAAGAATTCCAATCTTTGTTTGATTAGCTGTTCAAATAATTTACCAGCACAAGACGTTAAAGCGATAGGACGATAAGAATTGGGATGAGATGCAATTTTTCCAGGTTTTAAAATAGGAACCAAGCAGTCCATTTTCCAATTAGGAGGAATTGTGCAATCTTGCCATAAAATATTATAAATTTGTAAAAGCTTATAAAGATTGTCAGTGTTAAGTAGCTGAAACATCTTGTACGATAAACTATCTAATCCACAAGCAGTGTTTTTTCTAGATTTCAGAGCTGCAGTTAGTTCGTCAAAAGAAAATGGATCAGTGAGGAATGACTGATTATCTGGTAAACTATTGTCCTTCACAATTGGCCTGTTATTTTGCACAAAGTCAGGCGTGTATTTACGTAAAAAATCACTGACCCACGAAAAATCACTATTTTGCTTTTTATATGTTTTATGTGTAAGTTTTCTCATGTTACCCCATACTACTGAAACTGGTGTCAATCGATTTAATTTTGTACAGAATTCTATCCAACTACTTAGTCTTTCTCTCTTAATCGTAAGTTTTTTAGCAGCTTGTAATCTTTTGAAATTAATATATTTTTCTTGAGAAGGATTATTCTTAAAATCAAGATAGGCTTGCTTGCTTTCCTGGACAGCTTTAGCGCAATTACTATTCCACCAAGGAATTGTTCGATATTTTGATTTTAAGTTTTGAGTAGCAATGTTACGTGATTCGGACCGAGAGGTACGAGAGGGAATTGACTTTTGTGCAGCTGTCAAAATGATTTGACAAAAAGAGTTGTATGAATCTATTGGATTACTAATAGGGTTACATTGAAAATTATCTAAATCCTTATTAACAATTGAAGAATACAACTTCCAATCAACTAATCTATGATTAATGCGATTGTTAAAATCATTTTCATCCTGAAAATTGTTTTGAGAGTTAAAACATTGTGAACTACTATTGAATGTAATCTTAGTAAATGTTGGCAAATGATAACTGCCCAATGGATCGTCGTGTACTGACCATTCGCAGCGAAGAGCTAATGAAGGAGATACCATAGTCAAGTCCAAACCATTGGGTCTCCAAGAATGAGAACCGACAGTTGTGACCTGACCATCATTCAACAGGACTAAATTGCATTCATCTAAACACTCAAGAATATCCTTACCTCTGGAATCCGATAACGGACATCCCCAAATTGAGTGATGAGCATTGAAGTCACCAGCTATAATCGTCGGCCTATGGAGAGAATTCAAGAAATGTTTAAACTTATTTTTAGAGAAACTGGGAATACAATTTGTTGGACAATATATACTGGCTATTGAAATAGTGTTCTGATTTAGTTCTAAATGTATTACAATTGTTTGAAGAGAGTTGTCAAAATAAGATGTTACTTTTTGATATTTTAATGATGTATGGATTAAAATAGCAACACCATTATGCTTGTTGCCACAGTCATTACGTTCAATATGATAACCTTTGATTTTAAACTGCTTCTGAGGCTTTAGCCATGTTTCACATATAATTGCGATATGAATAAAATGGTCATAAAGAAATTTCGTAAAAATAAGTTGATTGCTTAATAAGCTTTGAGCATTCCACTGTACGATATTCAATTGATTGGGGGTGAATTGTGGGGATTTGATTGCTTACCAAAAGTATTTTTTAAGACCTCTAAAACACTTTTAGAATTTATAGAAGTATTTTGAGTATTATGCAAAGACACATTTAGTTATGGTTTCAACTAATAATGAGAGACTTGCTGTCAGTATTGAGCAGTGTAAACAAATCTACATTATTTTTTGTCTTACTTTCTAATTTGGGAAAATTTAAAGGATTTGTAATATCTGCATAAGAAGCAGGCTTATATTTATTTCTATTTTCAATGATTTTCTGTTTTTTAACTGGGCATATTGGAGACACTAGTATGATTGCCATCACAATGAATGCAAGTAGCTTTTTCGATAGAAACTGTACAAGTCTTATAGTTATGATTTTCTTTACATATACTACATTTTTCAGAATTTTTACAATATTTTGCCAAATGTCCGTATCTCAAACATTTGTAACATTGCTTAACTGGTGGTATATATTGAGACACATCATGTCTCCAACCACCAATATCTATATGATTTGGCAAAATGGAAGTGGCAAATGTCACTATTACTGTAGTTGTAGGTTGTAATATAAAACCCTCAGTCACATTTATTTTTTTCATTATTCTTTTTATTGTTATTATTTTTTTTGTACTTGTTATCATAGTAAATATTCTCTTGTTTGATATAATGGTAGGTACATTTCTTATAACTCCGGACACCTCAGTTGTAGCAGCAGGAATACTGGCTTTGAATTTGTATTCTTTCAAGAAGGTATTATTATTTAAAAAGGCATTCGCCAAGTCTGGTTTTTCAAAATAAATACCTATCTTAAACTTATTGATATTTCTTAAAAATTTGACGCCTTTGTTAAAGCGCTTTAAACAAGTTGACAAAGAAAGAAGATCTCTTGTTCCAATTGGTTTCTGGATGTCTGATGACTCAACAAAAACCACAAATTCAGTGCCGCTAATTTCTTCCGGATATCTGCGTATATAGTCAGTAACATAATAAGGCTTGTACCTATCTGCATTGCTTATTTCTTCATCACTGTCCGAAGAGGACATATCCGTTTCTACCAACCTTACCTCATCTGTCTCCCTATCTGCATCACCAGACTCCGGTTCATCCTCCTTTTTTTTTCTTTTTCTCGAACTCCGCTTCCCCATATCTGCTTATAATATTATTTAATGCCTATATGTTATATACCTCTTTTGTTTGTGTTTTATTAAGTAACTGACTACAATTAGAAAATTACAAATAAAATATTTTAAAGAGCCCGCCTTTTTTTTTTTTTTTTTTGGTTGTATATTGGCTCGCACGATTTGTGCATTTGCCACTACATGTGTTTAAAAGGTAGGGAAACGTTTAATGTGTCTTATGTGTCGTAAATTTTAATTATAATACCTACCTATTATGTAGGTATTATAATTAAAATTTACGTCAGAATACGTCATTTTAGTTAGTATTTTCTGTAAAGTACTAAATTTTATCCCGTTTCTTTTCGTTTCTAACTTTTTAAAATCTTGTGTTTTGTTTTTTAATGTGTCTTTAAAAGATTATGCAATCTTCGAAGTTTTGCGGGGTCATCTGAAAATAATCATAAAAGCGGTCTTCATGTGACATAAGTTCTATGCATAATCTGTTTTCTCTTAAATTTTTATCTTTTGATTTATTTTGTATGCCCAAATTCTTCGTCTTTTTAAAATTAAAGACCTGCATCCCTAGCACGAATCATAGTTTATTTACTTACTATCACATAACGATTGAGATATTAAATGGACAGTTATCGTAAGGCTATCGTGAGCTCGTAACGTACCTAACGATAGTTCTCTCACTGTAAAATAGTCGGTGAGAGATATTACGATAATTAGCTGTCGAATAAAACGATACGATATGTCAAAAGTGAGTTCGTGCTGACGATTCTCATACTTTAGCTCTCGTTAATGTTAGATTAATCCCAAGGAGAGACGATAACTTAGCATTCCATGCATTCACCATACGGGTGCCGGGTGCATCGCATTGCAGAGAAGAGAGCCAAGAGCGGTGCCTGGGGCTTATGACCCAGGTGCAGGTTTAAGTAGCTACTTTACAATGCATTAACATTCACCTTCACCACCCCGGCTCCTCTCTCTGCCTAAACATATTTGATACGATTCCGTAAGTGAAGAATGTTAAACGTAAACAAATGGTCACAGCAGTTCACTTTTATTTTTCGAATTACAATGTTTTTCAAAACTGAATGCCCTAACCGTCAAACGTTCGAATCACGAAATCACAGATTAGAGAGAATATGTCTCAAGCAGCAAACTAAGTTTTCGACTGCCAGCGCCACCCGCGGCGCCGATGCGAACTAAAAGTTGCCATTTGTAAGTTCCCTAACATTAAACTATACCATTACGATACCATTAAGCGACCGTAGCGGCTCTGCTATAGTTTTCATACAAAATAATACGATTACCATAACCATAAATATAGTGGTTCGTGCTTGGGGCACAGAGCGACGACGACATTTCACTAGCTTGCCGCTGGCGTAATGGCGCCTGGCGGTTCACTCACTGATGGCTGTAGCACACCTCCGCCGCGAAACCAACAAGGCGAAACCGCTATGCTAGTTCCGCAGCGAAACCAGGCCACACACGCTAAGTTCGCAATCAGCGAGTGAACCGCCAGGCGCCATTACGCCAGCGGCAAGCTAGTGAAATGTCGTCGTCGCTCTGTGCCCCAAGCACGAACCACTATATTTATGGCTATGGTAATCGTATTATTTTGTATGAAAACTATAGCAGCCTTACGATAACTGTCCATTTAATATCTCAATCGTTATGTGATAGTAAGTAAATAAACTATGATTCGTGCTAGGGATGCAGGTCTTTAATTTTAAAAAGACGAAGAATTTGGGCTTACAAAATAAATCGAAAGATAAAAAGTTAAGAGAAAACAGATTATGCATAGAACTTATGTCACATGAAGACCGCTTTTATGATTATTTTCAGATGACCCCGCAAAACTTCGAAGATTGCATAATCTTTTAAAGACACATTAAAAAACAAAACACAAGATTTTAAAAAGTTAGAAACGAAAAGAAACGGGATAAAATTTAGTACTTTACAGAAAATACTAACTAAAATGACGTATTCTGACGTAAATTTTAATTATAATACCTACATAATATATTGAATATTCTTAAACTATTACATAACTTCTTCATTTAATTCCCGTCCAAGCTGCCTCCATAGGCTTGTATTTTTTTATACTCAGGATGACCTAAAAATAAATCATAGGTCTATTACGGACCTCTTCAATTAATTCCTCTGTGAATTTTAATGAATTTGACACCATTTTTATAAAAATATTACAGGTTTCGCCTACAAAATCTGTCGACTTCGACAGATCGCGCACAAAACTAAAAGCGGAACAGACAAGGTGGCGAATCGAACGCGGAGGTGTAGACGGCGTTGAAGCAGATCGGGCGGATCCGCGCACGACAGAGATAGCGCCATAGTTAAATATGCGTGTTAGAACAGCCTATACATGCCTGAGCTCGAGCGCCATACAAACGACAACGCGGGAGAATCGTTCAGCGGTTTCGCTACTACAGTTCCGCGGCGGAGGTGTGCTACCGGCGTGATTGCGAACTTAGCGTGTGTGGCCTGGTTTCGCTGCGGAACCAGCATAGCGGTTTCGCCTTGTTGGTTTCGCGGCGGAGGTGTGCTACAGCCATTACTGGAACCATTTCGCCGCATTTTCAGGCCCCTATTTGAGAACCTCTGGATAAAACCAGAACGCAGAAATTTTCGTCGTCCAGTAAGCTATAATCACATACTTAAAATCCAAAATTTCAAGTCTGTAGGTCATTTAGTTCCGAAGTTAAGCGAAAGCAAAGTTTCGCATTTATGACAGACACTCAATCACTCACTCACTCACTCATGATCATCAAAATAGAACTAGTACTTCCCATAAACTCAGAGAGCTGAAATTTGGTACAGAGTTAGGGAGTTAGGGTTTAATGGCCACATAAAGGGAAAACTATAAAAACTAGAATAATCGAAGATCTGGAGTACCTGGTGACCCTGATTAGAAAACACAAGAGCCCAACCAAACTATTAGAGATATCGACATACCGCCTTTACAAAAAATATTCAACTTGGTGGGCCGCTTCCAATAAAGAAAAGAAAAAAGAAATGAAAGATTTGTAATAATAAAAAAAACTACCCCTAAATAAAAAAAAAACTGTGTTAAATAAGAAAATTTAATGAAATAAATCATAAAGCTCACGTTTCTACAAAAAGAAGTGAAATCCCACCAAAAACATTCTGTAAAAAGCCAAGCCAAGTCTCGATGGAGCTGCTTGTTTATCTCTAAAAAGTAATAAAATCTAGACAAAGTCGTACCAAGTCTAAGGTTCCTTACTGCAATTTCTTTATTATTATAGTTAATGTTGTGTGACTTGGTCGTTGAACATTCTTTATACGTTAGTGGGTACAAGTCAACGGCCAAGTCACACAACATTAACTATAATAATAAAAAAAACCGCAGTAAGGAACCTTAGCCTTGGTGCGACTTTGTCTAGATTTCATTACTTTTTAGAGATAAACAAGCAGCTCCATCGAGACTTGGCTAGTTTTTTACAGTATGTTTTTGGTGGGGTCACATTTACCAGGTGACCCTAAGAATAAAATATGGTCACCTGGAGAGTAGTAATAAAAACCTAACCTATAAAAACAAGCTTAGCCCAAAATATCTATAAGACCAAACCAATGTACTTAGATAGGTAGTTAAAATTTGGCACCAACTTCAATATAAAATGTGTTGTTGTATGTATTCTTATATAATTTTTTACTTTTTGGTCTTTTGAAGTAATTTTTAGGGTTCCGTAGCCAAATGGCAAAAAAGGAACCCTTATAGATTCGTCATGTCTGTTTATCTGTCTGTGTGTCTGTCCGTCCGTATGTCACAGCCACTTTTCTTCGAAACTATAACAACTACACTGTTGAATCTTGGTAAGTTGATGCATTCTGTGAACCGCATTAAGATTTTCACACAAAAATAGAAAAAAGCAATAACATAGAACTGAAACTCAATTTTTTTTCATCAAACCCATACGTGTAGGGTATCTATGGATAGGTCTTCAAAAATCATATTGAGGTTTCTAATATCATTTTTTTCTAAACTGAATAGTTTGCGCGAGTGACACGTCCAAAGTGGTAAAATGTCCCCCCCCCTGTAACTTCTAAAATAAGAGAATGATAAAACTAAAAAAATATATTTACTTCAACATTACTATGCAAACTTCCACCGAAAATTGGTTTGAACGAGATCTAGTAAGTAGTTTTTTTAATACGTCATAAATCCTACGGAACCCTTCATGGGCGAGTCCGACTCGCGCTTGGCCGGTTTTTTATTTTAAGGGTCAAAAAGCGTTGATGCGCGGGCCCGTATCATTTGCTACCCTTGCTACGTCGTCGTCGCGTTGGTGGTAGATAATACGATTTAGTTTATAATACATAAATACGATTTATACGATTTATTAATATATATAAATACGATTTAGTTTCTTTGAAGCTTATTATGTGCAGTTCTACTGAAATCGTTTTCAGCTCACTTTTTACCGATTACCGATGATACCTTTGTGACTACGATTATACCTTCAAATCGCCCTTGAATGTTCAATTTAACAAGATTTAGCACGCATTCTTTAAACGAAAAAATTGAATCATAATAAATTAGTAACTATTAGAATAAATTAAGAAAAATTACATGAATGATGCCCCAAGAAATGTCTCCACAATTCACAATATCATAGACCTTAAGCAAATAGATATAATCGCAGTTTGTAAACAAACGGTATAAATATGAAGTCGACTGAGATCTTGATCATTTTCACGGAGCAATTTTGCAGAATGCAGATCGTTTTGTTCATACTATTCTTAATTTTTATTGTGTTTTCCATCAATAGTTTCGTGTTCGGAGCAGATTTTAAACGTAAGTTTTAGACGTAATATAATTTATTATTAATTAAATTATCTAGATAACCTGCCCATTAAATAAATGGTCATAATGACATGAAAGTGATGTCAGATTTTGTTTGTTACAATGATAATGCCTATGAACTGTTTCATCCCTGCTTTTATAATATCTAAGTTATATCTAATTTCAAAGTTTCGCGTTATACCAACTAGGTAACTAAATAAACTTTATTAATAATCTGTAAAACTCCTAGGTTTCATTACTCTTTAAACATTGAATTCCATCTCATTCGAATCGGGCATGTTCCTTGTTAATTGTTAAGATGCTCTATTATCAATATTATCATCATCACAGCTATAATAAGTTTATTGCCGTCAATGATGGACTTCAGATGACGAACGTGCAATGATAGGCAGGGTACAGAGCAGGTGAGGTAAGCTTCGAGTTGTCACAGACCCAAGGATCGCCTTGATAATATAATGGACTAGCTGTGCCAGCGAACTATGTTTCGCCGTATATTTTTACCCGTTTTTGCAACATTTGTCATTGATGCTGAGCTCCTATTAGTCGTAGCGTGATGTTCTATAGCCTAAAGCCTTCCTCGATAAATGGACTATCCAACACAAAAAGAATTTTCCAATTTGAATCAGTAGTTCCTGAGATTAGCGCGTTCAAGCAAACAAACAAACAAACTCTTCAGTTTTATAATATTATATATATAGTATAGATAATAAGGCGGATGATGAAGGTTTGTAAAGAGGACTGTGAAGTGCCAATTCATGGCTTGAGTATGTACTTTCAAAAATGTAGTTTGTTGCACACCGCTTAGAGCTGAAAGTCCGAGGCAAGTGCCTACATTTCTTATTGAAATATTGTTTCGGGCGATAACGGTTTTACAAAAAATTAGACACTTGATCTCATTAGATTCAGTATACCTTAAACTATGTTTGTACGCTTTGATTTTTTGTAATTCAGTATAATTTAGTAAAAAAAAAGATAAAAAGCTCAAGGTAGTTTTTAAGTCTAAAATACAAAATATAAATATTTAGATGCCAATAATTTATATGCTGAGCAATATTTCTTCAAAATCAAAACGTACGAACCTAAATCTTCATTGTATCTGCAACATTTCCAAAAATTTGGAAAATTGGACTATGTAAAGAGGGAGAAAAGCGGTATCGCTTTTTGTATGAAAATTTACTTTTGGGTATGCCCCACCATAGGTATGCGAAAGTCGGAAACGCCTGTGGACTAGCCATTTGGCAGGTACGGTGCGGTGCCCGACTAGGGCATGGTCCCGGGAATTCCCGGTACTGAAACACATTATACTGGTACCGGTGCCAATTAACGTACAGGAGAACCGGTTCTATTGAGAATCTCAATAAAAGTAACAAAATAATACCAAGTTCGCCTATGGAAGATAATAAAGATCTATCTACAACGATAAGAATTGCAATGGCTGACTGATAAAAATTATTTTACAAAAAATAAAAACCGACTTCAAAAACACTGAAAAGTTAAAAATAATATAAGAATAGGTACAGACAACATCACGTTTCTATATTGAAGTCTGCCGTGACCGAATATCAATAAGGCGGTCAAACTCAATAGAGACTAAGCCATCTGCGCGGGAGATCATCATCGTCATCTCAGCCGCACGACGCCCACTGCTGGGCATAGGCCTCCCCCATAATCTGTCACAGGACCGATCGTTGTGGAGAGTCCAGATCAGGCGCAGGCAGGATCCACTGTTTAACGTTCCTTCCAAAACACGGAGGAGCTCAAGATGTTTCGTATTTTGGTCACCCATCACAGGACTGACTATAGCCAATGTTGCTTAACCTTAGCAATAGTTCGCTGAGCGCACGCATCATTGCACCACCAAGCTCCTCAAGATACCACACAGCAACACGCAAGACTTTATAATGATGACCTTGAAACCGCTTTATGTTGCTCGTAAAAGCAGCGGTTTTCGCGTAATGCAAATGTCAAATTTGAAGTGTGGTCGCTTGTACTTAGTAATGCGTTCTCATAATCTTGTATCAATTAACTGGAAGACATTTTGTTAGATAAGCCCGTACTGCAACCCAGATAGCAATGCAAGTCTGGCAAGTTTGAATAAAACTTTCTAGTTTCCCATCAACAAGCTTGCATGATGTTTGTTTTTTCAGTCAGGCTGTACACAATGTTGCAATGTACGTCATACAATATTGCCCCAACAAACTTGTCGCTTTTTTGATAAAAAGCGGCAAGTTTGTAGGGGTAGTAAACAATCATCATGCAAGCTTGTTGATGGGAAACTAGAAAGTTTGATTTAAACTTGCTTCAAGTGTGTAGACTTGCATTGCTATCTGGGAAGGTAGCTAGTTAACATACGTTTGATGTATGTATGTAGTGTAGGTATAATATTTACGTCTTTTTCTTATTACTATTTTTTAGGGTTCCGTAGTAAACAAGGAACCCTTATAGTTTCGCCATGTCTGTCTGTCTGTCCGCTATTTTACTCAGAGACTATTAGTATTAGAAAGCTGTAATTTTGTATGGGTATGTATATTAATCATGACAAAAAAAGTGGAAGAAAAAAATAGGGACCTATTTAAAAAAAATTTTTAGGGTAGCTCCCAGGCTCCCATGCAAGTAAAGTAGAAGTAATTTTTTTTTCTCGACTAACCCATCGTGTGGGGTATTGTTGAATAGGTCTTTAAAATATAATGCAAATTTTTGTTAGACGTAAGTGGTAATGCCATAAACAGTAGTGTAACGAAGTTTAAAGGAAAACTATCAGAGTTGAGTACTAAGCACAAACTAAAAAGTTATAGACGACCAACTTATAAAATATAAGTACTCGGAATAGAAAAATTTAATAGAAAATTAGAACTGAATATAAAACCACGTGAAGTTAAAGAAATATAAAATCATTGCAGCTTTAATAATAATAATAATGCCTAATTTAATAGCAACGTGTTGTTAGGTGTGTTTGCAACTACGGAACCCTACACTGCGCGTGGCCCGACACGCACTTGGCCGGTTTTATAATTTCGATTATCTCTATTCACAATAGCTAAGAACGAATTAGAGAAGAATGTGTTGGCGCTGCTCACGAAGTGGAGGTCTGGGGACACGCAAAATTTTTTGGTGCCGATGCCGGACCTCGGCAAAATCACTCTGCCTGCAGTAAGCGGCGGTTATGATGGCTATGGCACAAGGTAAAAATATCTTCACTACAAAGTTCAACCCATACCTATAATAAATATCCGAGTGCTGTGTGTTGCTGATAGCAACCTTTTTACTTTATTATTGTTTTGAGGTTTTTTTATTTTTGATGTACCTATTGTTTGTCAGTCGAGTTTTTGAAACATTGTATTAATGTATTAGTGTTTTGGTTTTCTTTGATTTGTCTATATACTTATATCCTTTTAACCCTAAACGGAACGTGTTTTCCTGCTAAACCAGTCCTCACTAGCTCTCAGTTGCTCACACTGTGCATCGACCTTTCCTAGATGACGAATTAGCTTACTATATTACGGTGGTCATACGGATGATGTAGGGTTTTTTTTTATGGATGGCCCGGCAAATGACCTCCTCTCGCCTGATGTTAAGCGGTGAAAGAGGCCCAAATGAGTTGACAGATAGAGTAGGGACGACATCCACTCTCCTACCTGCCCGCCCCTTGCCGGCCCAAAAGATGCTTTTTCACGCCTCTTTTGAAGGAACCCATGTTGTAGGATGGAGGAAACACGTGCGCAGGTAGAGAATTCCAAGTGTGGGATGAACGACAGAAGAAGGAATCTTGGAATTTCTTGGTACGGTGTGAAAAGGAGGACACAGTGTACGGATGACTCCGAAGGCCCTTACGCGTGTTTCTGTTAAGGAATGGAGAGGGAGGGATAAGGTTAAAGAGCTCCTCAGAGCATTCCCCATGGAACATTCGGTAAAAGGCGCTAAGAGAGGCGATGTCACGACGAAGTTGTAGAGGCTCGAGGGTGTTAGTTGCCTCTACATCGCCAATTATGCGAATAGCGCGACGCTGCAATCTGTCCAGAGCATCGAGGAGGTACTGAGCGGAGCCGTCCCAAAGGTGCGAGCAATATTCCACGCAGGACCTAACCTGAGTTTTATACAACAAGCATAGTTGGTCCGGCGCAAAATACCTACGCACCTTGTTCAGGACACCGAGTTTCCGTGAGGCAGTAGTTATGACGGATTCGATGTAGTCTCTGGGGTTCAGATCGCAGCGAATGTTCATTTCGAGCAAGGTGATGTTGCTCTGTGTGTGAAGGGTTGTGCCCTGAAGAGAAGGAAGGGGGAGGAAAGGTGACCTTTTCGCCGAGAACACGCACACCTGTGTTTTCTTAGCATTGAACTCAACAAGATTGTTGGAGCCCCATTCGGAGACGAGGTCCAGCGTCCTGTTGAGCTCAATGATAAGATTCTGCCTTTCCCTACCAATATCACCACGAGCAGCCCCCGAGGCTCCGTGATATCCCCCATGCACTGTACTGTCGTCTGCATAGCAATGTATAGCTCCCAAGGAAAGCATATCATTGATATGCAGAAGAAACAATGTGGGGGATAGAACGGAGCCTTGCGGAACACCAGCGTTCAACGCCACGAACCGCGAAGCGCAGCCGTCAACGACAACGCGAATTCTACGCTCGTGGAGGAAGCTGGCAATCCACGTACAGAACTGCGCGGGTAATCCGTATGCCGGAAGCTTGGAAAGAAGAGCCTTGTGCCAGACTCTATCAAAAGCTTTGGCGATGTCGAGACTAATAGCCACCGATTCGCCGCGCTTATCGATAGATTCACCCCATTTGTGCAAAAGGAACGCTAGAAGGTCACCTGTTGACCGTTTAGGACGAAACCCATACTGTCGGACATTAAGTAACGAGTGACCTTCCAGGTGACGGATCAGCTGTGTATTAAGGATCCTCTCCATGATTTTACACAAAATGGAAGTGACGGCTATAGGACGATAGTTAGCCGGATCAGAACGATCGCCCTTTTTGGGAACCGGCTGGACATTGGCCTCTTTCCAAGATTTCGGCACACAACCAGCAGAGAACGACAGACGGTATAGACGCGTAAGGACCGGAGTCAACTCCGCTGCACACTTCTTAAGAACAATCGCAGGAATGCCGTCTGGTCCACTTGCTTTTCGAGTATCGATCGACTGGAGCTCCGCCCGCACATCACGCTGTCTGATACGGATATCGGGCATGGTGCTGCCACAATGGGACAGTTTCGGAGGTTGTGTACCACAGTCATCGACACGGGAATGAGCCGCAAAGAGTTTTGCCAGGAGGTCGGCTTTCTCCTGCGGCTGATGAGCAAGTGAGCCATCGGCAAGTCTTAGCGGTGGCAGCGAGGGATGGCAGAAGTTTGATTGCACAGCTTTGGCCAGGCGCCAAAAAGAACGGCTACCCGTAGGGTGCGATAGCAGTTCCTGGCCCACTTGTGCAATGCGCTGAGCATCCGCTCTAATGTAAGCCCTCTTACATAACTTGGTGGCATTATTGTAGGCTGTTTTCAGTAGGCTTGTATTGGGATCCTTAGATGCTCGGCCTCTGATCCAAGCGCGGTAAGCCAGCTGTTTGTTTTCAACAGCAGAGGCGCACTCGCGATTGAACCAGAGGTTACGTCTGCCTCTACTGACGAGATTGGAATGCGGAATATAATATTCCATTCCTAGTATGATCTCGTCAGCAACAGAGGTAGCGCAGGAGTCCGGATCCATCCTATTGAAACAGCGCTGCCACCAAGGAACAGATGCGTAATAATCCCGCATACCGTCCCAATCTGCTGACGCATAGTGCCACAGACGGCGTGCTGCAACCACAGGCGACGGTCGTGACGCCTGAGGCACTGAGACGGATACCAGGCAGTGATCCGAAGATCCTAGTGGAGCTCGAACCACCACCTGATATCCGTCAGGGCGATTTGTCAACAGAAGGTCCAATAAAGAGAGCGCTTGACCGATAATATCTGGTACCCTGGTGTTCTGGGTGACCAATTGTGTCAGGTCGTGCGTGAGAGCGAATGCGTGGGCAGTCCTACCCGCATGGTCAGTTTTAGAGGAACTTAACCACAACTCGTGGTGAGCATTGAAGTCCCCTAAAAACACCAGCTCGGCGGAAGGAAATCGCTCCTGCGCGTCATCTGCCACCCGACTTAGATGTTCAAAAAGTCGAGTTGTCTCCAAGTCACCACGATGGGAACGGTAGACGCAGACGTAGACACGAACGTTTGATTTTGAGTTTTCCATCTCTTGCAGAGGAGTCATTGCAGACTAAGGTGACCAACCGTGCCAGATTCTGAAAGACCGTCCCGCAATAACAGTTGTAATCCCGCATTGCAATAATTACTAAAATTGCATCAAAACGTCCAATGCGTCCTGCATTTTCCATATTTCCAAGCCTAACCAACACACCAGTTTTAATAATCGAAATATTGTATAGTACATACTTGTTTTTAACTTCTTTTTTATTGTCATCCTTTTCAGTAGAACCGATAAACTTATACAATACATATTTTTTATTTTAAATATTATTATTAACATATATGTTTGCATTTAATTTATATGTTTTTGCCTTGCCACGATAGACTGGACAAACAGCCGCGATCGACCGGTTGATGGTCCAGGCACAAACTAATTAATAAGTGAACAAGTTGGTCCATAGCACAGATAATATAATACTACATAGTGTCACTTTGTACTTTTACGCCGCTGGCGCCTTCAACACAAGGCTGACAGCGTCTCACTCTATAGCCTCTGATCTGTTTTTTTAAGGATAAGAATACAGAATGTAAAAAGACCGTTACCGAAGCCGAAACCCACGTATTGCTCCCATCATCACTATAGTTTTTGTCTTCTAGACCATGGTTGTGAAACTAATAGTTGCCGAGATATTAAGTTACAAATTTTATTTCGAGAAACAAAACAGTTCGAAATGTATTTTGATAATTTTCGTCCAAAGAAACATCTACGCAAAAATCAGTATTTCTTAACAAAAATGACTAAAAAGGAATCTCTTGCGCGGGAAACTCGTCTTGATTTACATTACAATGCGATATCCGGACGCGCAAGCCATATAAATGTAGGCGTGGGCACGCGTTACATTGCGTATTGCGTAGTATTTATTATCGTTTATTTTTAAGCCTTAAAATTAATTTCGTTTCACATCATTGATTTTTCGATATATTGCTTTATTTAATGGTTTGAATGCGTAGACGCCGGCTTCGGTATACGTCTTTTTACACCCTATAGGTAGAACTTGTAGAACTTATAATACCTAATTATTTTTTCAGGTTTTCGTATTCTACAAGTAATTTAATTTTAACTGGTCTCAATTTTCTGTCGGTGGAGCAGCTGGATATCGCAGAGTCGAACCTAAGCGCATCTACTCTGCTTACAGTGCCTTCGTTATCACTTGCCGCAGGTGCGATAGTTTTGTTGTCTCCGTGTTTGTTTTAACTTACCTACATAGGTATTGCAAGTATTTGCAGGCACACAGCGCATTGTGTAAGTAAACCAACTCTATTTGTCTAAAGTTATACTACGGGCTCTATGATCTAACGTTGTGATAAGGCGTATACGTAATTAAAGGAGAATTTAGGGTTGATTGATTTTGCAACTGTCAGTCGTAGTCGTTAAGAGGTGTATAGGACATTATGACAAAAAATATCAGACGTAATAAAAAATATACGTCTCTTTAACGTATTAAAATGATAAAGGTCATCATAAGTATACTTATTTAATAACTTGTGTTAGTTAAGAGGGGGTATAAAGCTAAATTGCTAATCGTAGATTTGATATTTACACTTGAAATTGAATAACGAACTACCCCATTTTTTTAAAATAGATATTTAACTATATTTGTAAGTGAACGAATTGAGTGAAAACATAAAATCATCATATTTTATCGATAGAAAAAAATCGCGAAGTTACGTCTAATTTTCAAGCAAAATCGATTGTTTTTCAATGAGATGCATATAACTGCGTCAATATTTTAATATATAATATAAAACTATATTACCCAGGAACCGTACTAGCGATTTTCAAAAATAATGTTTATTTTACGAGTAATTAAAATAAAACTAATTCGGCGCTTACAGCGTTCTTATTCCGCGCAGAACGCTATCGTCTGTCGCACCTGACCATGACCAGAGGTTTTGTTTCAACAATCAGTCTTGATCGCTCCGTTGAGACGAGTAAACTGTGTTTCCGTGCTCCCCCACCCGAGAAAATACATCGATAAAATCATGGCAAATAAAAGAACATTGTCTAAGAGTACTTAAGAAGTCAAAAACTCAATGTATGGCTTATTGTAGAAGGTACCTATTTTATATTATTTTTATTTATTTATACACAACAACATTAACTAACAACATTACATTACAATAAGAAAAACGGAAACGAAAGGTATGTACCTATTACTTTACTTTTATTGTTTGCCTCATATCTTTTTGTAAGTAGGTAGTTTCACCTTACAATATTGACTCTTGCCGTCGACTTTAGTGGTCATAATTATCATAACATCATCATCACAGCTCATATACGTCCCCACCGAGGGGCTCGAGCCTACCCTATGTACCTATGTTAGGGTGATTAGGCCTTAGTCAACCACGCTGGCCCATTGCGGATTGGTCGACTTCACATACACCTTTGAATTTCTTCGCAGATGTATCTAGGTTGCCTCACGATGTTTTCCTTCACCGTAGGAGCGTCAGACAAATGCACATGTGAATTTCGACACGAAAAAAAAACAGTGGTACATGGCGGTCTCGAACCCAGACCTCCCGATTGGAAGGCAAGTGCCGAGTCCACAGCGCCACCGACGCTCATTGCTCATATCATAACATAATACGAGTACAAAGTACAAGCGGTACAACGTCGGCGCGGGTAGTGTATGCAAAACAAATCGATGCTTTTGACTACTCGCGTGTTGGACGCTGGTGACAGTATCTGAAGTTATACTTTTTATAGTACTAACATTTTGACGCGAAATTATCGTATCCATACATATCCATACTTCACATATTTAGTGACGACTGTCTAGCGCTGTGGTCAGAACGCAGTCTAAGGCGCCAAAGGCCCCGGATTCGATTCCGGTCGAGGCAGATTTTTTGTGATGAACATGAATATTATGTATATCCTCAAATCATGTTTGTTTATTTATATTTATTTTTGCTTTATTTATATTTATTTATGTGTACCCATACCACAAATTCTTTATGATACTTTATTTATTGGGTTATATAATTGGAGTGAAAAGTAAAAGAATTTTGTTTATTTATTTGGTATTTCTTAATTATTTATAGTAATTTTGTATTTTAGAGTTGCTGCAGAATGTAATAACGCACAAGCATGCGATCCAGTTAAATCTGTAAGCAGAAATCTCTCATCAACTTTGTAAGTTTATTGCGATTGTTCAATAATTTGACATTAATGTTGTGTAGATTTTTAGTAAAGACTTACATTTACTTAATTAACTGTCAAATTTTATTTTGAGGTTTAAACTACTAATCTAAACTGGATCAAATTTGCGGTTAAAATTTGAGGCAATTCGTTACTTTAATCGTTCAAATTATTGTATTTTTTTGTTAGACGTAAATAACACTGTGATATAAAAATAAGTGAATAGGGCGAATTTTTTTTTGTTTTTTTTGCAGATCATATTCAACTTTTAACAATATTCCGACTACCAAAGTCCATAAAAGATAAGTGAGTATCAATTTCTCTCCTATTTTTCCCATATTGGTTTCGACTATGATTTGAAATACAGTTTAATATTATTGAGGCGATCCAAGTACTGCGTAAACCTTTTTTTTTTTTAACCCAGTTAAAAAAGATTTTATATCTCCCGCAGTGGGAATGGGGCCCAGCTGCGGTTATGTGGGACTCACCCCGCTAATCAAGGCATACCCACTAAAAATACTGGGGGGCTCTGTCAAATTACATTCTCGATACACAAAGGGTACTTCTCGCAATCGCTTTGTGTGTCGAGAGCGATGCTGCCCGACTAAATCGAGCTCCTCTCAAGAGTAGGGAGTGTCTGTGGAGCGCCTTCAGGCACCCCCTCAGCATGGGGGGTTATTAGTACGAGTGACGGGAACCCCACTCCGTCACCGCGACCCCTCTGGCAGCTGGTGGAGGGCGTAAGTTCGCCTCCTCCTACCCGGCCGCCGCCTGCGAGACGGGTCAGCATTAGGATCGTCCTCGCGAACCCGTTCTGCGGCCTCCTTCTGTGCAAGGACTTCCTCGCAGAAGGAGGCAAACGTCCTCCAACATATCTCACTGCTGGCTATGTTCTCGACGACAGCCGGCAGAGACAGGTCAGCCCCGATATCGGTGACGAGGGCGGCCCGCTGAACAGCCCATGCTGGGCAATGTTCTAGCGTGTGCTGCGCGTCGTCCTCGTCTGCCCCGCACTCGTGGCACCGCGGGGTGCTCTCCCTTCGAGCAATGTTGTGCAGATACTTACCGAAGCCAAGGCCAAGGCCAGGACTGTGCCATGGACCCCGTCTGGACCCGGGGCAGTCCGTTTGCCTCGCAATTTACGGAGCGCAGCGTCGAACTCTGTGTTGGAGATCTCTAGGGGCGGAGGCTGCGGATCATACGTCAACTCGCCATTTTCCGGAGTCATTGGTGGAGGCACGTGTTCAGATCTATCCGGAAATAGGGCTTCAACAACGTTCCGAAGTAGCTGTGGAGAAAGAGTTTCAGCAACCGGTGGGCCCTGCCCACGCAACTTGTTGCGCGCTGCACGATATGGACGACCCCACGGATCGTTGTTGAGGCTATCAAGTAGCTCTTGGCACGCTTGTGTTTTGGCTCTGAAAATAACCGACCTCATAGACCTGCGTGCCTCTGCATACTGGTCATGCAACAGAGCCTCCAGTTCGGAGTTTCTATTACCTAATCTAGTCCGATGACGGTAACGAGCCAGCTCTCGGCGTTTGCTATTGCATGCAGCGCGGAGGCCGGCAATCTCCTCCGACCACCAATAAACGGCCTTTCTATCAAGTGGGCGACGGCGGATTCGAGGCATTGCCGCATCGGATATCCTGTGCAGGGACCGCTGGAATGAGACGGCCTCCTCATCTATGTTCGCCGGTCCAACAGTGGAGCGGGTAGCCCAGTCTTCCAACAATACAGCCTCCTCCAAGCGGTCCCTATCCAGTTTGGTCAGTGACCACTTGGGAAACGGGCTGACCAAAGGCGGTGTAGAGGAATTTATAGCGCGTGGCAGAACCAAGTCGAAACTGATGTAAACATGGTCCGACAAGGTCTCAGCGTCCGTGACCCGCCAGTCTCGGACGCATATAGCTGAAGCAGGGGTGGTGAACGTTAAGTCCACCACTGACCCACCCTGTCGACGTACGCACGTATAAGCTGAACCTCGGTTGGAACAAACTAGCCCGTATCTCTCCGCCCAGGCCTCAACTGCAGAGCCACGACGATCAGTGATGCGGGAACCCCAAGCAGCAGACTTGGAGTTGAAGTCCCCCATCACAATAACCGAGAGAGACGCAGGAATCCGCCGGAAGGCCGCTCCGAGCTCACCGAGGAAAAGTTCAAACTCGGGGAATGATCTATTTGGGGAGAAGTAAACGCCAATAATGGTGATACTCCCCCATGATACGACAACGAAGCCGCTGCCTCTCTCACGAACTGAGAGACGCGATAACGGAGCGACTGACGATTTTGTCACTACCACAGTCATATCCCGATCCGAAGCCCAGTCAGGGCCAGTCGGGTCATAATAAGGCGCGGCAGCCACAGCGACGTGAATCGACCACTCTCTCATAGTGTGGACCAAAAGATCCTGAGCAATGGTTCAGATTCGTCTGGATGAACCTACATTGCGGGTGTAGGTCCATCGACGGCGGGTGTTGTGTCCATGGCCTGCGGCTCTGGCTGCTCCTCCTGGGCAGCAACTTGGGTCTTAGCCGCTTTGTTCCTCACTATTTTCCTGGGTTATTTTACTGGAGCGTTACAACTTCCACCCCCCAGAATATGCCCCGAAGGCTTCCTCGTCGCCGTGCAAACGACACAATGGGGTTCTGCAGTACATTTCGCCGCTTTATGGCCAGGCTGGCCGCAGCGGAAACATTGTGCAGATCGGTCCTCACCGGTGCAGTGCACTGTGGACGTGCATGCCCTCGTTGCAGACAACGGAAACACTTTATTGGTCGGCGTTTAATTGCCCGCACTCTGGCGGAGCTCCAGCCGACCTAGAGGCGTCCAGCATCAAGAATAGCCTTGGCTGCTGCAATAGAACACGAGACCCATATCGTTCCTAAGCCACCTGAGCCAGGACGGACATCGCCCGTTTTAATAAGGTGTTGGGCTACACCGGTCTTCTGGGAGATTACCGTCACCACATCCTCTTTCTCAATAGAATCGTCGAGGTCACTTACTGTGACCTCGGCGCATTTAGTGGGTCTCTTGACCCTTATGTCCTCCTCATTTTCTAACAGGACGCAGAGATCGTGACACAACTTATCAGCCATCGATCCCCGCTCACTGCCAGACACCTCGAATATCTTGGCACCCGTGACCGATGTCTTAATACGTATCTGGTCGTCCGTGATACCAAGAGAGGGCAAATTTATGTTTGTCCGTGCCCTCTTAATAATCTCGGCGTAAGTGACGCCACGCTTCTCCGCCTCAGAGCCGATTGTTAGAACTACGGCAGCTGTCCGCGGCTCCCTGAGCTTCTTGGGCTTGGGCAGCTTTGCTGCGGCTTTGCCCTTGGCCTTCGACTGTGAGCCTTCTTTAGGTACAGCTTGAGGCACAGCAGAAGCTAGGGAGTTCTTCTTTTTGCCCTTTCTGACAACGGTCGTCCACCCGGAATTTCGCGAGATGGAGGGCGTCGGCTCGGCAAGGCGTGCTTCGAGCCGAGCAGTAGGCAGGGCCGTCTCCTCCTTTCCCTTGCCTTTCCCCTTCTGGGAAGTTATGGCAAGAGCGGGAGTAATTGTTGAGGCAGCCAACTTCTTAGATTTTCCCCTTTTTTTGACTTTGGGTCATGAGCCGACGGTGGCTGTATGTTAGTCGCCTCTTTTCCGTCAGCTGCTAATGGTGGCCGTGGGCGGTTCGGCATCCGAAGGCCTTCAATGCGGGCTTCAACCATATTGCGAGCTGACGTCATTGCCGCCCGTATCTTATCGTCCACTATGATGGAGACGGCCTCCACAATCTCGCTAACCTCAACAGGTTTCGAAACGGTCGATGGCAGACTCTCGAGAGAGCGACCCTCCACTTTAGAGCGCAGCTCGTCCAGCTGCTTCTGAAGGTCACTCACGCTATTATTGAGACGGTGGTTCTCTCTCTCCAACCTGATCACCTCTTCGTTGATGTTGCACTTCAAAAGCGCAGCGGTGCACTCCTGAATGCCCGTCACGGAGGACTTGAGGACCTTCTGATCTGTACCCTTGAGATGGCTGGATTTAGTGGCGACCTCGAGAATATTGGCCAACGCATCCTGCACCGACTTATAGTCTGTTGGCTCCTGTCTCTCCCTGCATAGGAAGGGACATAGCTGTCTCTACCGAACAGCACGATTATATCTACCGCCGCGCAAGAGAGCCGAAGCTCATGGAGCATCAATAGTGACACATCCACAAAACGTCATGGCGAAACTTCGCCCCTTCACTGCCATTTAATGTGGATCAGACTGATCACATCACATCCTCAGGCAAGAGTCTTGCCTCTTTTTGAAAAGAAGAGGAGACTTCACCTTGTACCGCATGACGCGTTGGGCCACGCAAGCGGTCCGCCGAGTTGCACTCGGCCATCCCACGCCCCCCTATGGGAGCAAATTAAACAAGTATAGTCTCTGAGATATAATAGACCGACTTTGACGGTTAACCTGTGCAAAGCAAAATGTTGCTTACTTAGTAATATGGTCTCACTCCCTAAGGTGATGGCTGAAAATGAGTGTTTTGTCCTTTTAGGGCAAAAATCCCCACTGAGCCTCGACCCTTTTAGGCACTGCAGCACACATGTACATTCTACTCAGTTTTATTATTGGTTTGGTCTCTTTACGATTGTTGATATAATATTATATGTGCTATTTTCAAAGTATTTTCAAAGTTAGATATATTCTCAGAATCAGAGTCAAAATTCAAAAGACATGTTTTTAATGTTTTACAAAGTAGACAAGCTGAACGAAAAATTAATACCATCATTTCAATATATACATACACTGCTATTTTTTTTATAAAATTAAAGGGATGCTTTACGACATGGTATTAGAAAGATTTAAATATGAAAAAAAATAACACTTAATTTTATATAAATTTTCTAAAAAATCCAAAAATGCTGCACTAGTTCAGAGCAGCATTTTTAGAGATTTTTGTATTTTTTTTAAATTTTTGATTTCATTTTTTTTATGTTTTACATAATAATGGATGTATCCTGAAGCGTCGTCCTGAAGCGTCCCTAAAATTTTCCGGGGTGATAAAAAAATAACTGTATATTTTTTATATAGATTTTAGTATGTATCTTCTTATATGAATGTAAAAGCAGTTTTGTTTACAATTACTTCTATTTTTATATACAACTAGAATCTGCACAAATTTGTTTCGTACATATCGAGTAACACATTATAACAATCCGTGGATAACGGTATGGGCTTCACAATAAATAAGATTATTGTTACTAGTTTCTAGTATCTATTAGTTATACTCTAATTTAAGACTGATTGTGACAGCTGTTTGTTATTCCTTATAAATAAAATAAAAAATAAAGTATTTTTGTGTTTGAAGTATGTTCATACCTATATAGATTATTCGATGAGTGCTTAGCAGGTAACTGTAAATAAAGCAATTATTATCTTAAGTAACGTACATATACAAAAAAAATAATTATATTACTTACCTTTTCGTTTTACTCATCACCAGCGAAATAGTACATTGTTACCCTAGGGGTGAAAGTAACCCGAACAAAAGTCCCTCGAACTATTGGTGCCCTCGCTACGCTCGGGCGCCAAACACCGTCTCGGGACTAAATAAGTCTTTAACCCGAGGTAAACACTGTGCTTTTCATTACGAATACAAGGAAAGTAAAAATAAAACAATGAAATAGCTAAAACTCAACAACTTCTGCTTAAGCCCGCTTTCTCTTATAAAATCAGGCGTTAACTCCATACATGAATCAGATGAAAACATTGTGTTAATTATTAACACAATGTTATACAAATATAATTTACAGTTAATACAAATCTCTGTTATACGGAAGTATTAACAAAACTCTACAAATGGAAAAAACAAATGAAGATCGCATTGCCGCTTTCCCGCTTATTTTGTTTTTTTTTTCTGTGGCCGGCCATCTATTCAGCCATTATTTATATCATTTTCATAATTTTAAAAATGGTAAATATTTGCCCAAATCTATGTTATTGTAAAGAAATAGTTGAAAATAAATTTCTTATAATAAAGTCATTTAAAAAATATATTCTTTAAATACTTAACATTATGTTATTTCAATTTTACACCGCGCTGTAATTGAGTGACTGTATAGAAAGTCGGACCATAGTTCAATAAAAATGTCAAAAAAGAACTAGCTCCTTTTTTAAAGTTTGACAGCAGCTGTCAGTTGAAAGTGATTCTCCCTAGGGCTGAAAAGTATTACTTTCAACCCGCTCCTCAGGCAATTTCAGACCTACTTTCAGAGTATGAGTAATGAAAAGTATTTTATATTCACATTGCAAAGTACAGATACATAGTCCGACTCGCACTTAGCCAATTTAATCTGCTTGTGTAGGGTATACTGTGGGCGATCGCACAAAATATTATGAAGAGGGAGCGACTTTCGGCGACGTTGTCGCTGCGATGGTCGAGAGCGGAACGTATGAGGCGCGCGGGTGAAATCTGATATTTTTCTAGCTTTATGCCCGCTCTTAAGTTATGCTTTCTTTTACCTTGCCTAACTAATATTTAACTTCATTGTGAGTAAGCGCTAACCAATGTAAACTTTAGGAGTAGTTCATAATTAAAACCTAACTTCACAAGAACATTGTCTGGTTTGATTGAATTAAGTCTACGAAAAGTGATTAATGATTGACTGGTCGAAAGTGTGCGAATCGCTGCTCGAAAAGTTCTCCAAATGTAGGCAGGACCACTTATTTATTTGTAGCATTAAATAAATAAATCAGTGCTAATAAGTTGCTTATCAAATCGCCACCTACCTATTATGCTGGTAAGTTGATGTATAAACGTTTATGTGATACGATTCCCTATAGGTCTACCAGAATCTATTGATAAAAACTGTTTAACACCCACTGAACTTCAAATGTATTGAACAGTTGTTTTTTTTTGCGATTTCAAGATTGGTCTCATAACAGAGGCTGTTTGTTCTAACAAGCGCACGGCTCCTGGTTGAAAAGTAACCTTGTATACAGGATTACTTTTTTATCACCCCGGAAAATTTAATGGACGCTTCAGGACACGGTAGTAGAATGATTTCAGTATTAATAAAAAATAACTCACCTATTTAATTTTATAAATTTTCTAAAATATAAAAAATACTGCACTAGTTTAGTGTAGTATTGTTATCATTTTTTTGTTTAATTTATATTTTTTTCATAAAATAATCGAAGTCGTAAAAGCGTCCCATAAAGGACATTGGGCATTATTTACCCGGAAAAGTCGCGAACAAAAACCAAAATACTTTTAGATCCTGCTGCTTTTATCCAGCTTTCATTATCTGTACTTATTTCGATTCAGAATAATGGGTAACGGAAATTATCAGTGTTAATATCATACGAGTATTTTATTGATTTTTCTATACTTCTCGTAATATTATAAAGAGGAAAGATTTGATTGTTTGTTTGTTTGCACTGAACAGGCTCTGAAACTACTGAACCGATTTGAAAAATTCTTTCACATTTAGAACATATTCCTGATGAATAGAGGATGATTTTTCCCAAGGAAAAATATAAAATTCCTACGGGAAAACAAAAATAACGCAGGCGAATGCGCGAGCGTATAGCTAATATTTGAACAAAAATGACCAACCAGCAAATTAAAATATCACTCCGTGGTATTTACTATCTGAATAATACCTGTAATGCGTTTGGACTTTGGAATGTTTTGTCCCTCTCCCTCTGTCTTTCTCACTTACTCTCTCTCGCTCTCGCATAGTCTCGTAAAACGGTTTATGTTACGTGCGCTTGCGCTAGTTGACAGCGTTGCCAGAATGTTACTTTTGTAACATTTTACGTTACTTTTGTTTGACCCTTTCATGTTATCTACATGTTGCACGACTCAGAATGTTACTTTTACGTTACTTTTAAGACCAAGCCTGCCTACTTTTAGGACTTGATAAAAAATAACAAAAAACCTTTAACCGCCTCCATGGTTGAGACCACTGGGTGTTGATCGGGAGGTCTGGGGTTCAATTCCCCATGGGGGCAGAAGTTTTTCTGCTCGGTTTGATCGGTGGTAGTGCTTATGAGTAGGTACGCCTGGCTAGTTACTGTCGTCTTACCTAAGTTTTTCGCCATAATAACAATGTTAATAGCATTGTTGTGTTCCGACAATTCGAGGTAAGAAGGCTTTCTTACCTCCTCTTTCTTATCTTAGTTCCTCAGTTGTTGAGAAGTCCAGGTGAATCTCGCTTCCACCTTCGGCCACATCTTCACCTACCATCAGGTGAGATGAAGAGCTTCTCTGTCGTATGTAAAAAAAAACAATAGTGTAACGGAACGCTTCCAAAAAAGTTGTCCATTCATAGTTTTTTCGCACTTGATTGAAACAAATTGACTGACGCGATGACCGCGCGCGAAAAGCAATAAGTTACAGCCGAATCGAAACTCAAACGTTGCGCTCGACCAATCAGAACGCCACATTATCACGTCATCGAACAGTTGCATGACAATATACGCGCTCCGATTGGTCGATCGCAACGGTTTAGTTTCGATTCGGCTGTAACTTATTAGCAGAATTGGGCGATATTCGCCCAATTCGAATCGAAAAATATGTTTTCCTTTAGCTTATCGTTATATCTTTTTCCGTTTTGTAAGAAAACAAGTAAATACTATTCTTATTGTTTTTTTATACATACTTTTATGGTTATTTTCGTGTTAATCCCACGACCCACAAATATGCGACCTATCCTATTATAATCTAGAACTAATCAAATTTTATTTTTGTTCGCCGTGGGTAATGTCCCATAGTAAAATACCAAATGTCCTTTTCCGGGGTGATAAAAAAGTAACCTGTATATGAAAAAAACAATTGAATAAAGTAGCAACTACACACACCGGCACAATTAGCGGAACATTAAAAGACAGAGTAGGTACCTATAGAAATAAGAACATGTACATATATCAAAACAAACAATAATCAGACAGCAAGTAACAAACTCATAAAATCTTTTAATATTAACTTTAGTAAGTTTTTAATAAAATTTTATTAAAAACTAGCTGTCCCGGCGAACTTCGTATCACCTTGACTGATGACAGAAAGTGAACCGTCATTTTCTATAGAAAAATACCATTATTTCTTTTTTTTTTTTGTTGTTTTCAGGATTTTCCCGATTATTTTTCTTTTTTAACCATCCCTCCATTAAGGCGAACAAAGACAAAAATAAATGTTCAAACCAGTCAAGCTGTTTTTTAGTTTTAGCAAGATTAACGTATGGCGATTCATTTTTTATATGAAAAAATATTCATCATAAAAAAAACATTTTTTTTCTCTATATTGTGGGAACACGAAAATAAATCAAAGATTACTTACTAAGATTTTAGCATTCTAATAAGTGTGTTTCCCCCTCGTGCTCTCACTAACGTTTCCATCCTTCTGGGCACGCTGCAAATTATGTTATCTACTGCATCTTGGGACAAGCTCTGGCACTCTTCAAGTAGGTTGTTGGGGGCCCCCCATTCTGGATTTAACGCTTCTCTTTAACAAGTCACAAATATGCTCTCTAGGATTCATATCCGGGTTCTTGCTTACCACTGCATCACTGTTATAACCACATGGTTTAGATATGCTTGGACGGAGTGAGTACTGTGAGTCCGAGCAATATTCTGCATCAGAATAAACCAGATCAGAATAACGCTGATGTACCTATCACCAGTCTTATTCCCTCCATCGACCATCACTAATTACTCCGAACGAGCTCCGAAAGTTATATCTCTCCCCACAACATATACCTGCCGTATGCCACCGTTACACCGTATTTTTAAAATTAGTCTGAATGTATCGTTCTCCTTTGCTTTTCCATATTCTCTGCCTTCCATCGATGCTGGCTCGCATTACTTCAAGCTCATTTCGGGTCTGCACAACCCATGTGTTCCTGCGAGCTCAAAGTCTGTAGAAAACGGCCATCCCTCCTCGAAGCTGGGAGATTAGCATCGGCCGCATATGCTGTACAGAAAATCAGACAGCTAACTGATGTTGATACTGCCAGATCAGTATATTTTGGTTACTTTCACAGTTTAATGTCATACGGTATACTCTTGTGGGGTACTGCAGCTGACATCGAAACCATTGTTATTTTGCAAAAGCGAGCTGTCCGCGCAATTTACAAATTGAGCTCGCGCACTTCTCTTAAAGAGATATTTAAAGGCATTGGCATACTTACTACTGCCTCGCAGTATATTTTTAATTGCCTTATGTTTGTTCGTAGTAATATCAAAATGTATAGTAAACGAAGTGACATACATAACATAAACACACGTAATAAAGATAAACTTGTAATTCCTCAAACTAGGCTTAAAAAAGTTCTTACATCTTTTGAAGGACAAGGTATTCAATACTATAACAAAATACCAAAAAGTATTATAGATTTGCCACTAAATAGATTTAAGGTTCATATTAAAAGTACTCTTCTTAAGAAAGGATATTACACTGTAAAAGATTATGTAAATGATAAAACAGTTTGGATTTGAATTCTACCCTTCTTGTTCTGCATTGGATAGCTCATCCATATAAATTGCATGCTGCTTGCTTTCTTTTGTAGTTGTTAATTTAAATATTTTAATAATGTTGTAAAAATTGACGATTTTAAGTGCCCGCAAGGGCCTATGAAATAAAGTATATTTGACTTTGACTTTGAAGTGCACCATTGCCTTGACCCCTCCTCCTCACATGAGAATCAGTCCACCGGTATCGTTGAATACTGCGATGAATCGTATAAATTGATTGCTGGAGCCTGGTGGCAATAAATCTCTAGGTATGACCATTTCATCGCATTTTATCTGACCAAATAATCTCTGGTGGTGTTAAATCGGGCATTTTTGGTTTATTTTTAATATGGTAGTAGTAAAATGACGCTTAAAAATAAAATTGAGAATTTATCGAATTTAGAAACTTTTAAATTGCTCCTCAGACTGAGCTCGAACCACAAACAAATCAGTATTAGCGGGAAACAGAAACAAATCGATGAAAAAAAAAATATAATTCACTTGTTTTTTCCTTAATTGTTTTGGACTTTTCAATCAATTGTTTTGTTTTCAACTTTTTTGGAGTAAATTTTCGCTTGGGGCATGGTTTGGCTGGTTCGGCAGGGTTCAGCCATTGCGATGAGCGCTTCCGATTATCGTACAGGACCCACTTTTAATCACAAGTAATGATTCGATTTAAAATCCCTTCATTATTGTGCCGGTGGAGTAATGTAACGCAGCAGTCATCGCGCGTTTGTTAATTTGCTTCACTCAATTCGTGAGGTACCCACCTTTCAAGCTTTTTCACCTTCCCAAGCAGCCTGCAGCTAACTCGGACGTGGTTTGCGATGGATCCGCTTCCACAATAGCCTTCAATTCTTCATTATCAACTTTGGTCTCCGGCCGTCCACGGGGCTTGTTCTGCAGGTCGAAATTTCCAGAACGAAAACGTTGGAACCAAAAACGCACTGTGTTTTCTTTTGCGGAACCGTCGCCATACACATCATTAATCTTTCGAGCCGTTTCTGCAGCATTGGTGCCACGGTGAAACTCGTACTTGTAAATAACGCGATATTTCAAGTTTTCCATTTTGTAAACTGAGTGACGCAAAGAAAAAATCAATCGAGGAAAATACAAGTGAATTATAATTTTTGAAACACAAATACCTGAGTAAATAGCTGTATAAATTTGAATTTGGAATTCCTAACCATAGAGGAGATATTTGAGATCAAAGTGGCCAGTACGGCACAACGCCAATTCCATATGTAAGGACCTAATATGTTTGGATGGGGGTTTCGCAGCTTCCTGTGGAAATTTTGATAAATCCTTCCTTAGTGGGCGCCTACATAATTCAACGAAGCTCTGTACCGAATTTCATGCTTCTAGCTCTAGTAGTTTGGGCTCTACGTTAATACCTCAGTAGTCAGTCAGTCAGTCACCAATGCCCAAGGAATTATTCCATGCCAAAGCCTTTTTATATATGTATACAGATTATGAAAAATATTTTTTTTTGTGTTCCGCTAATTGTGCTGGTGTGTATATTAGGTAGTTTTATATTCGAATTTTAATATTATCATAATAACAATGTTACTACTGCTTATTAGCGCGCACTTAGAAGGGACGTAACTACGAGTACGTCTATGTACGCTACAAGTTTCAACGATTACTATTTAATTGTATTGGTACTCAGCTTCGTGAGAAACGATGTCAATGTCTGGGTAATTACCTACTTATTGTTTGAGTTGTGGACGAGAAATCAATTGGATTATTTTAATCCTATCATTTACTTGCACGAGTACCTACAAAATAGTTAAAATTAACTTAGCGTTCTAGATTTAACCGACGTACTGCCTGCATACTAATTTTGAATGACTCGACGTTCAATATAAACGTGAGATAGCCAAACCCAGAAGATTTGTTTCATTTAAATTAATTATTAGAAAGATAGAATCCGATATGGAATTGTTGTCGAGATATTTTTTGTCTTTAAATATTTTACGAAAATGATTTTCTACGTTTGCTATATTTTCATGTACCTAATTTTAAATGTATTAAGAGGGCTGTGAAGTGCCAATTCATGGCTCGAGTATGCACTTTCAAAAATGCCGTTGGCTGTTGCGCACCGCTTAGAGTTGAAAGTCCGAGGCAAGTGCCTACATTTCTTATTGAAATATTGTTTCGGCCGATAACTGTTTTACCCCCCTTAACCTTTACAAAATTAGACACTTTTGGTCTTATTAGATTCAGTATACCTTAATCCATGTTTGTACGTTTTGCTTTTTGTAATTCGCTATAATTTAGTCAAAAAAAGATATAAATGTTCGAGGTAGTTTTTAAGTCTAAAATATAGATATTTAGATGCTAATAATATACTTAATTTATATTCTGCGCAATGTTACATCAAAATCAAAACGTACAAACCTAGATCTCCATTATATCTACAACATTTCCAAAAATTATGAAAATTTAACTATGTAAAGAGGGAGAAAAGCGTTATTCGCCTTTTGTATGAAAATTTACAGCTTCACAATCCTCTTAAAGGTTTATTCTTGAAGAATGTTGTTCAAGTGAAAGATGTTCATCAGTTCATCATATCTCACACTCAAAGACTGACCAGCCCCTTCATCGTGTAACTCAAAATCTATCGCGATTGCTTTTAATTTGACAATTGCTGCAGTACATCCATCACTAGTTTATAAAAGGAAATCGACGCAGTCTTGTGTTGACGGCGCAATGGCAGTCAAATTAAAGGCGATTGTGATAGTTTGCGCCATACCTCATGTATCTTTTAATTTAGATGCAATTTCTCTTCCAGATAGATACAAAATCAACGGAAGAGCGTTGAGGGTTATACCCATAAGTGGATCGGGTTTCATGAAGTAAGTATGTGTTTGGCTTTTGAATTATAGATTTTTTTTGTAATACACAAGAACCGTATTCATATACATTTATCCGTTTCAGTGTAACTTTCAACAAGATCGGGCTCAGAGTTTCAGTTCAGATGCGCAACAATGACACACGAATGTGGGTGGAGAAATTCCTACTCTCGTTTGGACTGGACAGTATTAAAGTAAGATCACATTTTTCGTATAGTTAATTTGCGTATTTTATGAGAATGCCCGAGTGAGTAGGTACTGAATCAAGAGACTAATTTTATTTTCATATGTTCACGACATGTCCTAACTCCTAGTCTTAAGGCGGGAATGCGTAACCGCACCGTACCCGCCGTTGGCTAGACGGCGAGCGTGTGTGGGGCTCTCCGGGCAGAGTGCCAGGCCTACCCACTAAAACCCCCCGGTGTTCTCCCTGCCCTTTTGGGCGCGCTAGGTAAGGTCCACACTGCGACTCCACTACCCACGCGCCCGGGCAAACCCGACCAACTGGTCGGGCTATCGCCAAGGGGGGATTGCCCGAGAACACCAGGGCAATCCCCAGACGGAGGGCCTTACGGCAGCGTGCACGGGGCCAACCATGCACGCAGGCCTCCACGGCAGGGTCACTAGACGGGCATCGCTTGTGCGAATGCCCGCCTTCGCCTGCCTATCCATCTGCGGCGGATGGGAGCGGCTTGAGGATCAGCCTCCCGCTCCCTCTCCGCGGCCTCCTTCTGCGAGATAACGTCCTCGCAGAAGGAGGCAACAGCCCCCCATTCCGCCTCGCCGCGTAGTATGGCCACGACCATGCTCGGCAGCGAGAGGTTTCCACCTCCCAGCGCAGCGTTGAGTTCGCTGCGCTGGCGTCGCCAAGCCGGGCACACCAATAGTGTGTGCTCGGCAGTGTCGTCGGGAGCGTCGCAGTGATGACACTGCGGCGTTTCCTCCCGACGGGCGACCCGGTGCAGGTAGTGACCGAAGCAGCCATGCCCGGTCAGAACCTGCATCATGCGGAATGTGAGGCTGCCTTGCCGGCGCCCAACCCACTCCTCCAACACCGGACGAATCGCCTCGATCGTCCGGTGGCCGGCAGCTGGGGAGGCGAGTGCCTCCGTTCTCGAACAGCAACCCGATGCCGATACACCTCCGAATGGACGCGTGCATCGACATCCCACGGCGTTTGACCCGCAAGAACGCAGGCCGCGCCGTGGCTGACCGTGCGATAAGCTAGTTTTATACAGTACCTATCTCAATTAAAATTAACAAACAAAATCAATTAGATTTTAACAAACGAAATCTCTCGTAATGGTTTCACTGAAATTAATAAAATATTACCTATAAGTATCCAAGCAATGAGAAAATTTTCAATGTGAAAAGAAGCGAAAACTTAACATATAATGTGTATCTTATTTAAAATTTTCGCCTTTCTTCCACTGCGAGGGCAGAGGCTGCCGAACTAAATCCTCTTGAGAGTCAACTTAAGGACACGATAGCTTCCGAGCAGGCAGACTTTTGATTCTTTCACTCATCTTCTACATTATTATTTCCAACTTTTAAAGGCGCTGTACAGGTCAATTTTTAAACCATTACAAGTTTCAACTCTCGCCGTCCTGTAACACCTTTCCAGTCCTTTGTTGATTAGAATTTATGGCTGTATGGAATCTTTAACATTTGCCTGCATTTATATGTTCTATGCTCTATGTTTCTTCTTCCTTGGCGATCTTGGCGTACGTTGATCGTTGTCTTGTGAACTTGTGTTTGTAGTAAAGTTCTTAAAATAAAATCCTAAAGTGAAATAAAACATATTGTGTTTAAATACCACCTGGAACCAAATTAAAATAATAAACAACATCCTTTACAGGATATAATTTTTCCAGAATAGTTAAACGGCCTTTGAATTCTTTTTTCATCTATCTGAACCAAACGCTATCACTCTTTACAATCACATCCTTCTTTTTCATAAATTGTTCCGACCAGGAAAGTAAGGTGTTAAAGCTTAAACTTTGTTGAATTTCATCCCGCTACTGTAAGTATTGAAGACGTTTGGTCAGATGAGTCCCACCAATTGTATCGAAATCTGCAGCATCAGTATTAGGATTAGTAGTAGGTATCTCCAAAAATATCCTACTTGGTGGTTATTGATAAAAGTTCGATCGCGTATTCATAGTGACATATTCGATAGTTTGTAACTTTATTGTCTTCCTTATCGCTCTTGCTTCAAATTTTGTATTCAAAATGAAAATTAAATTGCCACTTTGACCTATATACGTACTAGGTATATACCTGCCCCTTTATTCACAGCTGTCGAAAAACAATCGAATCGCGGAATCTCTATACCCGTAATCTTTTACTGCGGCGCATCAAAGCGAGACGGGACATGATTTTCCGAATCGAACCTCGATCCGACAGCTGTGAATAAGGGGGGCTGGTTTCAATATCTTATTTGTGCTCACACTTGACATTACAGGCAGATCTTCAAGGTGGTCCCAGCGCGGTAACGTTACTTTTAAATTCTTCCGGAGTTGTCATCATACAAAGCTATCACGACGATATCGTTAAAGTGGTGCGGGAGCTGGCAGTTCCCGCCATCAACAAGTTCCTAGCAGGAAATAACATCAAAACTACGACACAACTGCTGGGCTTGGTAGACCTGGTCCAAGCGCCTACGCCAGATGTTATTCGGGTGTAGTGAATCATTATTAGATTTGAGGAGAAGTCACAGGCTTTTGTGTATGGACAGTACATGACTAATGGTGTGTGTGTAGCTAGTGCATTCGAAGATGAGGACTAATTTTTACTGTGAAAAAGCTATAGTCTGGAAGCTGTTGATGTTTGGCAGCCTTGACATATTAATAAGGTCTAAATTAAGGTAACACTTGGTGTGTATAAAACTGTACACACACTGTGTACAAGTTTATACTCACCTTGCTAGTGTTTAAAAGTACCTCAATGTTTCTGTACATAATATACTGCGCGCTGTAATTCGCATAGGAATCTATGCGAACTTCTTGATGTACTAATGTGTTTAATATGCCTAGTAAGTTAATCATGTACTTAATGTGTAAATTAAAACTTTTTTTTACATTGCCACAAATTTTTACGCTCACCTATCGCATGTCGCATTACAAAAAAACATGAGATCTTTAATTTCACAACTTCGCATATGACAAGATTTGGTCCTGTGCGTTAGAGCTTCGACTTTAAATCCGAGTTGCAGTGGTTGAAATCCAGCGTCTGTGCCAGCGTAGAGCATCACTTTTTTGTTTTTTATTATTTTGTTTTTTATTGCTTTATTGCTTTCGTTTTTTGTATTTATTTTTAAATATTTTTTATTACGTACACTTTTATTAATTTGATTTAATTTATAATTCTCTTTTCAGAAGAAAAGATTTAAGTTAAGATTAAAAACGCGATTTTAATACCCTTATCGAACAGTTTTTTTATTACTTTTTGTTTCTTTTTATTAATTTGTTTTTTTTTATTTATTTAAGTACCTATATAATTTCCTTTTAAAAATCAAACAACCGTAACGTTGTTGACCACTCTGCCACAGAACCGTTTGAGTACGAGTATTAATGATCAAAAGTAAGTTTATAAATAATATCAGCTTCTGTAAATATTTTTTTAAATTTTCATATTAACATTATACATATTAAATATTAATAGGATGACAATGCCGATTTGTGCCCGGAAATGTACAAAAATAAAATTATTGCTGTTTCAATTTAAAATTAACATAAATACATAGAAATTATTGAATTGCAGATTATGAAATTGAAAAAAGGTATTTTTAAAATTATTTTGTTGACTGCTGACGGGCACGGATTCATCATCAACAGCTCATATACAGGATGAAAAAAAAAAGACCGTGGTTCGAGGAAAAGTACCTTTAATATTGATGATGGCAAATTTTACTGAAAGGAAACATTCCTTTATTTTCAAAAATAATCAAAACTGCATTTATTGATTTTTGAAAAATCACCTGCTTGAGTCGGGGATCGAACCGGTGAAATGTGACAAAAAAACATTCTATATTTTATGATACCCACCGAAAGAGTCATTCATAAGGATCAATTTCTTTTAAACAACAAAGTATCTTAAATTAAAGAAAGAAAGACCAAGAAAAAAATTTTTTTTATTGTAAAGCTTACTTAGTATCTAAACAATATACTTGAAAATAGTTCACTTAACTTATGAATTACTCAAAATGAGACCCATTTTCACGTATGCACAGCTTAGATCATTTAGCCTAAGATGAATGCTCTAAGATGCACAGACGTAAGTATTCTTCGACTGAATTCGCTACGTATCGCCTTTTATATCGAGTTGATTGAATATTTAAAATAATTTTGTTCAACTTTTGTGTGAATGGGCTTAACAATAAAAAAAATCTTGCTCTTTCTTTAATTTAAGATACTATGTTACTTAAAAGAAATTGATCCTTATGAATGACTCTTTCGGTTGGTACCATAAAATACAGAATGTTTTTTTTGTCACATTTCACCGGTTCGATTCTCGGCTCAAGCAGGTGATTTTTCAAAAATCTTTAAATGCTGTTTCAATTATTTTTGAAATTTTATTATATTTTCAAAAATGTTTCCTCTCAGTAAAATTTGCCATCATCAATATTAAAGGTACTTTTCCTCCAAACACGGTCTTTTTTTCCACTCTGTATACGTTCCCACCGACTAACCACCCTAAACTAGGGCGACTACGCCCTAGTCACTAGTCAACTACGCTGGCCAAGTGCGGGTTGGTCGACTTCACACACAACCTGTAAAGAAATTCTTTTTTCACAGGTGTTGTGTTTCCTCACGATGATTTCTTTCACCGTAAAAGCGTCGATTAAACGTACATATGAATTCAAAATTTGAAAACACATTGGTTGGTACGTGGCGGGGTTCGAACAGCTACCTCCCGATTGGAAGGCGACGGCCTTACGCACTACGCCCTCGACGTTTCTTCTAAAGCCCGGATTACCCATGAACAATCTATTAGTAGATCCTTCCAAAATTGCATAGATGGCATAGCTTACGTATCAAACGGGAATATGAATTATTATGACTCATTTGGTAGAAATAAAATCGTAAGTAAATAACCAATGCTTTAATTTTTTGTTTCTTTTTTTTTTATATGGATGGCCCGGCAAATGACCTCCTCCCGCCTGATGTTAAGCGGTGAAAGAGGCCCAAACGAGTTGACAGATAGAGTAGGGACGACATCCACTCTCCTACCTGCCCGCCCCTTGCCGGCCCAAAAGATGCTTTTTCACGCCTCTTTTGAAGGAAGCCATGTTGTAGGATGGAGGAAACACGTGCGCAGGTAGAGAATTCCAAGTGTGGGATGAACGACAGAAGAAGGAATCTTGGAATTTCTTGGTACGGTGTGAAAAGGAGGACACAGTGTACGGATGACTCCGAAGGCCATTATGCGTGTTTCTGTTAAGGAATGGAGAGGGAGGGATAAGGTTAAAGAGCTCCTCCGAGCATTCCCCATGGAGCATTCGATAAAAGGCGCTAAGAGAGGCGATGTCACGACGAAGTTGTAGAGGCTCGAGGGTGTTAGTTGCCTCTACATCGCCAATTATGCGAATAGCGCGACGCTGCAATCTGTCCAGAGCATCGAGGAGGTACTGATCGGAGCCGTCCCAAAGGTGCGAGCAATATTCCACGCAAGACCTAACCTGAGTTTTATACAACAAGCATAGTTGGTCCGGCGCAAAATACCTACGCACCTTGTTCAGGACACCGAGTTTCCGTGAGGCAGTAGTTACGACGGATTCGATATAGTCTCTGGGGTTCAGATCGCAGCGAATGTTCATTCCGAGCAAGGTGATGTTGCTCTGTGTGTGAAGGGTTGTGCCCTGAAGAGAAGGAAGGGGGAGAAAAGGTGACCTTTTCGCCGAGAACGCGCACACCTGTGTTTTTTTAGCATTGAACTCAACAAGATTGTTGGAGCCCCATTCGGAAACGAGGTCCAGCGTCCTGTTGAGCTCAATGATAAGATTCTGCCTTTCCCTACCAATATCACCACGAGCAGCCCCTGAGCTTCCGTGATATCCCCCATGCACTGTACTGTCGTCTGCATAGCAATGTATAGCTCCCAAGGAAAGCATATCATTGATATGCAGAAGAAACAATGTGGGGGATAGAACGGAGCCTTGCGGAACACCAGCGTTCACTGCCACGAACCGCGAAGCGCAGCCGTCAACGACAACGCGAATTCTACGCTCGTGGAGGAAGCTGGCAATCCACGTACAGAACTGCGCGGGTAATACGTATGCCGGAAGCTTGGAAAGAAGAGCCTTGTGCCAGACTCTATCAAAAGCTTTGGCGATGTCGAGACTAATAGCCACCGTTTCGCCGCGCTTATCGATAGATTCACCCCATTTGTGCAAAAGGAACGCTAGAAGGTCACCTGTTGACCGTTTAGGACGAAACCCATATTGTCGGTCATTAAGTAACGAGTGACCTTCCAGGTAACGGATCAGCTGGGTATTAAGGATCCTCTCCATGATTTTACACAAAATGGAAGTGACGGCTATAGGACGATAGTTAGCCGGATCAGAACGATCTCCCTTTTTGGGAACCGGCTGGACATTGGCCTCTTTCCAAGATTTCGGCACACAACCAGCAGAGAACGACAGACGGTATAGACGCGTAAGGACCGGAGTCAACTCCGCTGCACACTTCTTAAGAACAATCGCAGGAATGCCGTCTGGTCCACTTGCTTTTCGAGTATCGATCGACTGGAGCTCCGCCCGCACATCACGCTGTCTGATACGGATATCGGGCATGGTGCTGCCACAATGGGACAGTTTCGGAGGTTGTGTACCACAGTCATCGACACGGGAATGAGCCGCAAAGAGTTTTGCCAGGAGGTCGGCTTTCTCCTGCGGCTGATGAGCAAGTGAGCCATCGGCAAGTCTTAGCGGTGGCAGCGAGGGATGGCAGAAGTTTGATTGCACAGCTTTGGCCAGGCGCCAAAAAGAACGGCTACCCGTAGGGTGCGATAGCAGTTCCTGGCCCACTTGTGCAATGCGCTGAGCATCCGCTCTAATGTAAGCCCTCTTACATAACTTGGTGGCATTATTGTAGGCTGTTTTCAGTAGGCTTGTATTGGGATCCTTAGATGCTCGGCCTCTGATCCAAGCGCGGTAAGCCAGCTGTTTGTTTTCAACAGCAGAGGCGCACTCGCGATTGAACCAGAGGTTACGTCTGCCTCTACTGACGAGATTGGAATGCGGAATATAATATTCCATTCCTAGTATGATCTCGTCAGCAACAGAGGTAGCGCAGGAGTCCGGATCCATCCTATTGAAACAGCGCTGCCACCAAGGAACAGATGCGTAATAATCCCGCATACCGTCCCAATCTGCTGACGCATAGTGCCACAGACGGCGTGCTGCAACCACAGGCGACGGTCGTGACGCCTGAGGCACTGAGACGGATACCAGGCAGTGATCCGAAGATCCTAGTGGAGCTCGAACCACCACCTGATATCCGTCAGGGCGATTTGTCAACAGAAGGTCCAATAAAGAGAGCGCTTGACCGATAATATCTGGTACCCTGGTGTTCTGGGTGACCAATTGTGTCAGGTCGTGCGTGAGAGCGAATGCGTGGGCAGTCCTACCCGCATGGTCAGTTTTAGAGGAACTTAACCACAACTCGTGGTGAGCATTGAAGTCCCCTAAAAACACCAGCTCGGCGGAAGGAAATCGCTCCTGCGCGTCATCTGCCACCCGACTTAGATGTTCAAAAAGTCGAGTTGTCTCCAAGTCACCACGATGGGAACGGTAGACGCAGACGTAGACACGGCAATGAGTGCCAAAATCGACGTGTACCGCAAGGATGGAAAAGGAAGGTTCCTCCAAACAGCGCAGGCGACGACAGCAAACGTCCGCCCGGACGAACAAACAAACACCAGCCTTCGCCTTGAAGGACTCCTCAAGAGCGTAGCCGGGGTAATTAAGGTAGCCTGTATCGGCCGGGCAGATAATTTGCGTCTCCGTCAAAAACAGCATTGCTGGACGGGCTGTCTCGAGATGGTGGTGGACAGCTAAGAGGTTAGAATGGAGCCCGCGGATGTTAGCGAGCCCCACCTCGAATAATGGTGTTTTGGTGGGATAATGCACCGCTGTACGACCAGTCTTAATATTTTGCGCTGCCATAATTATTGGAGTGAGAGGCGTGAAACTGAGGTGTCCTTGCTGCGTTTCGCATAGTTAATGTGTGTAGGCCTGTTTCGCCAGGGAACAGCCGACAGCTGATTTGCGCTGACCCTCCGCACGGAAGGGCCCCCGAACCCCCCGGAAGTGGCCGCCGGGACCCACCGACCGGTCACCAACCGGCACGACGGACCACCCCGAGATTATGCGTGGCATGGTGGGGCAGCCTCACGGACTGGTTAGGTCCGCTTGGGCCCCTGTACTATACCACGGGCGGCCAGCGGAACAGCCGTTTCTTCGGGTCTTCCTGGGCGGAGGGTCAACGCAGTCAACCTGGCACTGGGTCGACGGAAGCCCGCACAAGCCATACGAATCGCAGCAACGACCCCTCAAGCTCTGGCTGTGCGCAGACTGATCCCGAAACGCGGACAAAAATGGCCACATGACGGGTTTTACATCATGCGCACGGTGGTCGCTAGCCAGTCGGGTTTTTCAAGCCCTACCACCAGAAGTTGGTCACTCGATTAGCACCACCCAGGGATCACGTGTAGGGTCTCGAGGGTAAAACCTACGGACGTGAGCGACTCCAATCCCCAAAAATTTAAAATAACATTATTTTTCGAACTAAATTCGAAAACTTTTGTAAATAAAATAATGAAATTCAAAATCGCGTCTGCTGCAAAAGCACGTCAGGTGCTTAGTAGTTGACCGCATCAATACATAAAAATTACAAAATCCGACAATAGATGGCAGTGATTTACGTACTGGGGCCGTCCCTCAGACTATAGTCTGAGGGCCGTCCATATATTACGTCATCGATTTTCGAACCCCCCCCCCCCCCCCTCTCGCAAAACTGACGTCATTACCAGTTTCACAAAATTAAAACATTTGCGTATTTGAGAAAAATAGGGTAACATTAAAACATTTTGTTATAGCATCATCTTTTATTATTTTGTACTTTGGCAATGTTCATTAATATAATAATAAATATCTATTCTTTAGTTTTCTTTGGGTAGCTCCCACGGAGTTTTCACATAAGAATAACTAATAATACGAGTACTTGTATTATTAGTTATTCTTATGGTTTTCACCTATTCTTGAATACAAGTTCTCGAATATAATGTAGACAAACCTTATGTAGGTAATAAATAAATGAATAATGAGTTCAATCATTAATACCAATAGGTACTAGCAAAATATTTTGTACATTTTGGAGTAACTGGTATCACAAGAATGACGTCAATTTCGAAACCGTCATCCGCAGACCAACCTCCCCCCCCCCCCCCCAAATTTAGAATGACGTAATATATGGACGGCCCCACTGATAAACGGAAATGAGTGTTTTTATTATGTTTTTCGGTTCCATGTTTCATTTTATTTCTATTTTTAAAATATGTACAATCGCAGTTAAGTTAAGATTTTTGGATCGTAACATATATTGCTCTGACACTAAATGGTCTAAGCTCTGACCACATTAGCATGCTTTGGAGTGCTTTGCTTTTGATAATAAAAATGTAGCATATTATAGTGCTATAAAAAAGTTTCACTTGCATCATGGTTTCATAAAACCATACAGTGAATTTTTATTATTGGAAGACGAATGTACACAAACATGTTCAAAGGTCAACCTAACTCGAGAACGTGAATTTCCAATGAATGATGAACAGTCGGTTCCAAAAATAACGGGTCAGTCAGTCACAAAAACCCGAATATCTCAGGAACTACGTACGCTATCCTAATGGAAGGAAGACCGTTCAATTGAGAATTGAATTATAAAGATGACAAGAAAAAATAAAACTTAAGTGCACCTACAATATTAATCTCGAAATTTAAAAAAAACTAAAGTAAGTAAGTCATGTTTTTCTTAAAATTTATAATTTTTTAATGATTGTTTTTCATCACTTTCTTTATTTTAGTCATTGATTTATTTACGTTTGGTAGTAAATCAATGAATATAGTACTTTGTATTGCCTCCGCGAGCTCTTCTGACAGCTGACAGGCAATTAAGCATGCTGTACACCAAATTTCGGAGCCGGTGCTGAGGAATATCTTCCCATTCCTCCACTAGTGCTTGTTTGAACTGGGGCGTGATTGCTGGGGGGTTTCGACCTTTCACGCATCGCTGAAGCTCATCCCAGGCGTGCTCGATGGGGTTTAAGTCATGGCTTCGCGCTGGCCACTGTATGAGTTCGATACCGACCTCTTCAAGATAGTCATGTACAATTCTGGCGGTATGGGGACGCGCATTATCGATGGACCGGCATGGCATATTAATACATATAATGCATTATATGCATTAATATGCAATGCCGGTCCTTCCTGGCCATGAAAGGTCCCACATGTTCATTGAGGATCTCTTCCACGTACCTCTCTGCATTTAGAGTTTCATATTGAATAAATACCAGCTCGGTGCGGGCCTCGGCAGAAATCTCAGCCCAAACTTGTACGGAGCCTCCACCATACGCCACTTTTTCCTCCACACACGCTTGATGGAAGCGCTCCCCTGGTCTTCTGTACACCAACTGCCTACCATCATGCTTATAAAGCATGAATTTAGACTCGTCCGTGAACATTACCCTAGCTAGACCAATCGTTCAGCAAGACGTCTTCTGACTGTTTGAGCGCTTAAATTGCCACTTCCAAAGCGAAAAAAGTGATGTGTTAGACCAACAGCAGTTTGAAAACGATTTCGGAGCATTGTAGCCACCGTTTGTTTGTCTTCCCTGGCCGTTGTGCATCTTGGTCTGCCATTTCCTGGTCTCCTAAGGTGTGATCCGGTCTCTTGGTACCGCTGAACTACCCGCTGAACAGTCGACAAAGATACACCAATGTTTCTGGCTGTTTCACGCTGGCTCCGCCCAAGTTCCAAAAAAGTCAGGATTCTGGTACATTCCTCTAACGTGACTGCCATGATTCACCTCACAGAATAATAATTGTACACGTGGAAGACGTTCACGATTTTTTTTGTGACAGAATAGAATTGGAAAGCCTCAGAACAATAACTAAAGCACTGCTGCTGCTGTGCTGTTTTAGTTGTTGTTCTGAGTGGAAAGCATCCATAATGACATGAAGCAAAAATTAAGTTTTTAAGAATAGACATATTTTTAAATTTTGTTTTTCTAAAGAAGTTTTTTACAACCAGTTTAAATAATATGTTATTTTAGAAGCGCAACTAAAAGGTCTTTATTCTGTATTTTATATGATTGATCTAACTTTTGCATTTCTGGAGATATTTCGTTTTTTGTGACTACCCGTTATTTTTGGAACCGAGTGTAGATACGATGGACGGCCTTTGGGGCAGAAAGGTCCTCGAGTGGCGGTCAAGTACCTACTGGGGGAGACGTAGCAGCTGTCAGTATGTTATTGCAAAGGAAATTTAACTGTTTTGTTTTATAAGATGAAACTGATACCTTAGGATGGTAATCCAATTTTTTGGCCGACTGTACTCGTTATCGTTTTAATTTCACAAGTTTACTATGATATGCCGTACGAAATCAACAAGAGTAGAAAGCTAAAACGATAGCGAATGAATTAGGTGGTAGGACGGCCGCCTATCATAGAGAACTCGTGAAATTAAAACCATAGCCAATGCTGTTGGCATTAATTGGATTACTCGTAGACTAAACTAAGTTTAGTTTTAGTGCTGTCAAATCTTGTATTTCATTTGAAAATTTTAATTGAAAACACAATTGAAAGCACTAGAACTAAATTTAGTTTAGTACCTACCTTCTTTAGTTTAGTCAGAATTGACGACACGGTTAACGCAGAGATTCTGTTCGATTCCCGTATGGAACAAATATTTTGTATGGCCTACAGAATTTTGTTCCGGTCTGGGCGAATGTCCATGTGATATTCTATGTTTGTAACTGCACCCACGACACAGGAGCAAATCCTAGGCCCGTATTAATAAACCGCACTCAGCTCTGAGATAGAACTTGAGAGCAAACTTGAGATACTGTGCTAACTAATACACCATACTTGAGTTCACACTTGAGTACAAAGTATCAGCTGAGTAGCGACGTATTAATAAAACGATTTCAGGACTCAAGTGCACTCTCAAGATGCTACTTAAGTGCCCTGTTTTCTGAGTGTGGTCGGACCATGACTTAAGTGTGCGTTTTGGCGGTTTATTCATCAAATTTATCAACGGTAGTGCAAACCATTCACACGACATTTTGTTGTTTGTTTAAAAATGGACATAGAAAATATTATTGACGAAATCGATCACTATGACGAAATAGAATATTATGACTATATCTTTCGGATAAACGGGCATCGAAATCCAAAAAAATATATAAGAGATTCTCAGAATCCATTTGAAATAAGGAATGAAGACTTTTTGAAACGCTATAGATTTCACCAAAATAGTGTTTTTTTATATTACTTCGTTAATACCTTTAGTTAAAATTGATAATCATCATCCAACTCTACGCATTACAATGACGATACAATTGCACAAACGAATAACTTTTAAAAGATCTCCTTTTCTAAACTTCTCTAAAGCAGATTACTCTAGTATTAAAAATAAACTGGAGAAGATTGTCTGGACAGAACATTTTAAGCCACAATACTCTGTACACGACATAGTAGAAATTTTTTACGAACTCATAATGCCTATCATTCGCGCCCACACGCCTATTGGGACTGGTAGAGATAAGACTTTTCCTTGTTGGTTTAGCAGATCACTGATAAAGAACCTTAAAGAAAAGGCAAAATTTCATAAAAAATTCAAAAAATACGGCAATCTCAGAGATCATCTAACATATAAATTGCTACGAACTCGTTGTGATAAAATGATTGATGACTGTCTCACAAATTTTAATAATCAAGCTAAAACAAATATTAAGAATAACCCTAAATATTTCTGGACTTTTATCAAATCTTTAAGATCTAATAGTACCGATATCCCAGACGAAATGTTTCTAGAGAACCTAAAAGCTCAAGGTGGACAACAAATTAGTAACCTTTTTTCAGATTACTTCAACTCTAATTATATTAGTAATTCGTCAACGCCGTATAATTTTGCCACCACAAATACTGCTCATGCTTCCCTTGGTTTGTGCTACGTGTCCAGAGATGATATCCTTAAAGCCCTTAAATCTACTGACACAAATAAGGGACCGGGACCTGATACTATACCACCGATATTCTTCAAAATATGCGCATCACAATTAGTTGAGCCACTTTATCAAATTTTTAATAAATCTCTTACAGCCGGAGTTTTCCCCTCACAGTGGAAAATTGCCCATGTTACACCGGTTCATAAAAAAGGTGATCTGTCAAATATAGTCCACTTCCGACCGATTTCGATTTTATCATTTGTGGCCATGTTATTTGAATCCTTGGTACAAAAATATCTGTATTTCCATTTGAAACCAATATTTAACACCCAACAACATGGTTTTTTACCTGGTCGTTCGTCGGCCTCAAACCTTATAGGGTACGTGGATGATATAACGGCAGCTCTAGAGAATAATAACGAGGTCCATGCAGTATACACCGATTTTTCCAGAGCTTTTGATGTAGTTGATCACAACATACTTTTACAAAGGCTTTCTAATGCCGGAATATGTTGATCATTACTTAGATGGTGTGAATCATATTTAAGAAATCGTTCCCAACTGGTTATAGTGCGTGGTTTCGAGTCTTAACCAAAAGCAGTCCCTTCAGGTGTCCTACAGGGCTCGCACCTTGGTCCTCTCTTCTTTCTTATATTCGTAAATGATTTATGCTCCAACTTAAATTCGGAATATAGAATGTTTGCTGACGATTTAAAAATATATCGGGAAATTAAATCCGACCAAGATGTTGCAATATTGCAGGACGATCTTAATAAAATCTGTCAGTGGACTAAAGAAAACAAAATGATCTTGAATCCTGGCAAGTGCTTTTTCATAAAATTCTCACATAAAAGAAAATCCGAAAAAAATATTTTCACAATTAGCGGGTCCGTTCTTCAAGAAGTTGAAAATATTTGCGACCTTGGTGTTGTTATGGACCGAAAATTGGACTTTAGAGATCATATTAATAATTTAGTTAAGAAGGCTTCTAAATTAACCGGATTTGTCATACGTCAGACCAAAGTTTTTAATGCACCTGAAATTCCAAAATTACTTTTCAATAGTTACATCAGGAGCCTACTTGAATATTGCAGTCCTGTTTGGAGTCCATTTTATGCAATTCACATTAATAGAATCGAGAGCATACAAAAGAGGTTTCTATATCACCTGTCTTTTTCAAAAAACCTTTGCCATCAGTTACCATCTTACCAATTAAGACTCGAGCATTTCAACATGACCTCGCTCCGGCATCGCCGCTTAACCGCAGATATGATATTTTTGCACAAAATTATCGCTGGTAAAATTGATAACCCTGATCTCAATAGGATAAGTTTTTCTATACCTAGAACTGGTAGTCGCCTACATAACCGTGTTGTCTTTTACTTGCCTCCATATCGTACTAACTATCGTCAATTCTCGCCATTAATTCGCATGTGTTCTCAACATAATAAAATTTGTCATGATTTCGATATTTTCAATGCATCAGCCAATGCTATAAAAAAGTCATTGATGTTGATGCAATGATTTTAGGTAAGTGTTTATAAAAAAAAAAAATTCTCTCTCTGGTAATGTAATTTGTAAATTGTTTACTGAGTGTTATTATTGTATTTTATGCGCATGCTGTGTTCACTCTTAGAAGTTGTTCAATTCACATGTTCTCTATTGTAAATCTTTATTTTTATGTTTGTAATGCTTGTAACAACCAGTTTGTGAACCAAATAATAAAAAAAAACGATCTTACAACTTATAATCAAATAGGCCTTCCTATATCTCCTGAAATAGCAGTGTTATTGACTTTGCGCTTTTATGCTACTGCATCATTTCAGGTGAGTATTTTTATATATTTGTTATCGAGCTCCTCCTAAACGGCTTTAACGATTTTTATGTTTTTTTTTGTCTGAGAGGTTTTTTTAGCCCTAGGTGATAAGGGTGGCCCTCTTCAGATTTTTTTACAATTGAAGTTAAAAGACGACTACTTTCCTTTTTTAAGATATCTTTCAAGTTTTCATTTAAAAGTACCCAGCACCTTCTGCTTACAACAATAGTTGCTTAATACTATTTCAATACGAGGGCCTGTGATTGAATACTCTCTTATTTCAGATTGTCGGTGGCGATCTGTTTCAGATATCTCAACCCACTGCCTCGAATATTATATCAATTATATGGTGTCAGGCGTTATTTTTCGGAAGTCCATTACTAATTGTTAAGGAGTAGGGTATATAGCAAAACTTCCGATAAAAATGTCGGTAGTGGTACTAACTACGCAGGCCAATGGTGCACCGCCCGCCCTTCCTCAATCGCATGCGACAAAGGAATATCAATAATTAGTACCACACCAACATGCAAATACTTTAGATTCGACGCGTTTCGCCACTCGACGTGGCATCATCAGGATGTTGTCGCCTTCGCTGCGCTCGGACGACGTCCGTCATTGGCCTGCGTAGTTAGTACCAACTATCGAATATTATCACAAATGTATCCAAATTACTGGCACAACTTCATTCACGCTTCATCAAGTTTCCCACTGGAGATGAGGCCACGGTAAATAGGGAATTATTTAAAAAACTGGGTAGACATAGGCGCTGGCCTGGGCTTCCAGGCATAGATGGAGTTATTGATTGTACCCACGTAAAGATTGTATCTACTCCAGGATGCCAGCACCACGAAACGTTCAGAAATAGAAAAACGGATTTCTTAATAAATGTGCAAGTCTTCGTTGGCCCCAGAATGGAGATCTTAGATATTGTAGCTAGATGGGCTGGTAGTATGCACGACTCCAGAATATTTCAAATGTCTAGTGTATACCTACATGAAATATTCTCAAGGCGTTTTGAGCGGAAGACTCGTTGGAGATAATGGATACCCTACATTACCATTTTTGCTTACTCCAGTTAGACCATCTCATCAAGATCCTCCGTCCATTAGATATAACAGAGCCCAAATAAAAACACGAAATATTGTGGAAAGAGCATTTGGAGTTTGGAAACGCAGGTTTCCTTGTTTGTCTAAAGGCCTTGATAACAAATTATCAACAGTATCTAACATTATAGTTGCTTGCGCTGTATTATACAATTTCTCACTAATTTAAAATGATAAATTACCTTTCCTAGACAATGAAAATATTGAACATGTCGAAGAGGATGATGAAGAGAGCTTAGTACCAAGCTCTAGTGCTGGTTTTTTATTAAGAAACTCATTAATTGAAAATTATTATCAGTAAATATTTTTTGTTTTTGCCTATTTCATGTTTCTTGCATAAATTAATAAATTTATTACTATTAATCTATGTACTTTATTGCGCACAATTACACTTAAATTTAAACATAGTTATAAACTCAGTAGCAAATGCGGACTTATCTCTTTTAGAGATTACTTCCAGTCAACCTGTGTGTTGGAAAATTACATATAAATAGAGGGAAACATCAAAGCACACAAGTGAGATTACAAAAGTAGATAAAGACAACATTACACTAATACAACAATAAACACATTACAATAAACACATACATATAAACATACAAATATACATACATATACATATATACATTTGATGACGATGCGATAGCTAAGGCGAATTTTCCACTTGCGACAGAAAGTGCTGCCTCAGCCTGTATTTTCAAAAAGCTTCCAAAGCAGGGCATGGAAGGACTGTTGAACTACAGAGGGCGGGTGGTTCCACAATTGGGCGGCACGAAAGCTGAAAGAGTGTAGCAGGAAGTTTGTGTTAGGTTTGGGGAGATCAAGCTTTTCAGTATAGCATGGGCGTAGGGAATGAGAGGGGGGAGGCGGCATATGAAACCGCAAACGGAGGTACTGTGGGAAGTTGGGGTCTCTAAAGATTTTGAACAGCGCTGTCAAGATGTGCATATTACGGCGCTCACGGACCGGAAGCCATTTCAACTCAGAGCGAAAGTGAGAAATACGATCGAATTTGCGAAGACCAAAAATAAATCTTATAGCCAGATTTTGAAGTTTGCGTTTGCGTTTCGTTTTTAACAGACTTCGAAAAAGGAGGAGGTTCTATGTTCGATAGTATCTATTTTTTATGTATGTTCACCGATTACTCCGCCAATTATAGGCCGATTTTCATTTTTTTTGTAATCGAAAGAGTACACTCACGAGGTGGTCCCTTTGTCACCATGTCATGATGTGATGATGGAATCCCAGGCAAATCAAGGGAAACCCTTAAATTTCAAAGGCGCATCCAACGTGTTTCATGTTTTTTCTTAAGATACTCAGGTATTTGCGTCTAGTAGTCATTATGTCATGTTACTGAGCTGATGATGGAAGGTTCCTGGTAAATAAGGAGTCGAAGTCGGTATTTTTTTTTACAAAAATATAAAACCGACTTTAAGAACACCAAAAAGTCATAAATAATATAAGAACATACCTACAACATCACAGTTTTATATTGAAGTTGGTTTTAAGTAACTATACCTATTAATTGGTCTCTTCATTTTTAAGACTTTCCAGGTAATCATTGCTTGGAACCAACTTCAATATAAAACCGTAATGTTGTATGTATTCTTATTATTTATGACGTTTTGGTGTTATTGAAGTGGGTTTTAATTTTTGTAAAAAAAAATTTTTCAATATTTTTAGTTTAATAATATACGTTTTAGAATTTGAGCCGAGGCAAACACCAGAATAACTTAAAATTAAACGTCTTTTAACGAAAGAATTATTCTCTAACTCCTTTCCAGAAACCTTCCATCATCAGCTCAGTAACATGATATGATGATTACCAGATGCAAATAACTGAATATCTTCAGCAAAAACATAAAACACGTTGGACGTACCTATGAAATTCAAGGGTTTCCCTCGATTTTCATGGGATCCCATCATCAGATCATGGCATGGTGACAGTGGGACCACCTTGGGAGTATACTCTTTCTATCATAAGAAGAATTTTCAAAATCGGTCCACAAATGGCGGAGTAATCGCTGAACATACATAAAATCTATCACAACTTCAGTGTGACTCGGCTGAGTTCGCACTTGAGAACAGTCTTGAGATCGCCTTATCGATTCATACGGGCCTAAGAAGCCATGCACAGACCCTTTTACAAGTTCACATATGAGTGACACAGATAATATAAGGGTATAATTTAAATGGTTACCAGAAATATTTTTAGGACTCTAAGCCGAAGTACCAAATAAGATAAATAGCATCAAAAAAATTAAAACGACTTTATAAAAAGGGTCCTAAAATATATGATATTTTGGTCCAAAATAAATAAACACACGAACGAATAATTGCACGTTTTGTCCAAATATTCTTTTTGCGACCCAAAATGGATAAATGGTCACCAAATAATGTCTTACAAAAAGATTAATATTACTACCAAAAACCTTACTTCAAATTTGTTTGACTGTCATTCAAAATTAATAAATTAAACCCAGATTACTTTAATGTAAAAATAAAATTATAATTGCTTCCCTTTATTCCTTTAGTATAAATTAATGTTCTAAGTACCTACGAATATACCTAATAAAACATAATAATTCTCATTCGGAGTGACTATTCCAACCCGGGTCCCTATCGAAGTCGATTACTATGCGGATTGTGACCACACACTGCGAAGCGAGATGAAACTGAAAAGAAACCTCATGTTTCATACTCCGGGTCCGAATAGCAATCGACTTCTATAGGGACCCGGGTCCGAATAGACACAACTATTTTCATTTTTAATATTTTTAACCTAAATATAATATTTGAATCAATTTCATATAACTATAAACAATTGACATATTTTTGGGAACCACAATATAATAATTGGTATTAAAAAGAAATTCGATTAACCGTTAGTTTTTTTAGCTCAGTAAAAGATACCAAATTAATACTCGTAACATAAAATATTGGTAACATCAATTTAGTAACAATGTATAATATTTGGTCTGAAATGAATTTTATAGGCGTTCATATATTTTTATGACATTCAATAAAAATAATAATTGGGTCTACTTATTTTATAGTATTTTAGGAAACACAATTTGGTGACCATTTATCCGTTTTGGTAAGCGTTTCGAATTTTATTGGTAGTAAAATAGGTACATTTTTGGTAGGCGTTTAAAAATAAGCCATAATATAATACTACAGTGAATACTCATTGTCGTGAAATCGAATATTATTCATTTGTTTTTGTATTCAAATTGATTAAATAGAAACAAAAAGATTAACCGAATTACACTGCTCTTTAATTTTTACGTACTTAATTCTTATAAACCTATCTATGATAGAAAATTTGCATATACATTATCTTAGATATTATGATTAAGTTAGATGACACGAAATTGTAGATAATGATAATTTGCTGAGATTGTATAAACACGATGACAGAGTGTTATTAATAATACAAAGCAAACAATATTCTCGTCAATGATTGATAAAAACATTGATAAGTAGATTAGATTATGATTGATCGTAGGGAAGTAAATAAAAGCTATTATTTCGAAACAAAATTATAATGCCATTAAAATTTCCCAGTTTTGCAAGTCGTGACTTGCGGTACCTAGTTATAAGTTTAATTTTTTGATAAAAAATATAACACCTTATGAGATAAAACATACAAATCTAATCATTCGGATCAAATAATAACTATTAATTTTAAAGTTCTGCTAGATTAAGAAAATGAAATTTCTCTGTTTATTTCTTCTCTCCGTCTGCACGTGGACAGCTATAAGCGGTGCTGCTACTTTAGACAATGTGCCTTTAGGTAAGATTTTTTGTATTTTTATAATATAACTTTTTTCGATTACTGTTCGAAATTCATTACTACAAGGTAAAGGGAAGTTTTCTTTAAAAAAACAAGAAGAAACTCTAAATCTAACATATATTCTTTTGCTTATGGCTCAATATTGTAAAACTTATTAACTTGTATTGATTTATAAATGTAAGTTCAAAAAATTATGGTTGTTTCTTATATATTAGAATGCAATTTTTCCGTACTCTGATTTTAGTTATTGAACTTATTTTACGGGTTACAGTATTTGATAAATTGATTTCCCTCACATTTCTATGATATTTTAGAATTTCCTCCCAATTAATGATAATAATGTCGGTTAAGAGAACCGATATTCGGTCGCGGCGGCCAATCTCAACAGAGACTAGCCATTTAGGTGGGAGATATTATAGTGAACAAGTGACATACTAGTGAATTCCCTGCTGCTCCTTCACCCGCATAGTTCCCGATGGGATGGTTAGTTAGCCGACACGCACGATCTGGACGATATCAGGCGTAGTAGGAAGGAGTGCCTTTCGAAACACGGATGAGCTCGAGATGTTTCACATTTCTGCTGACCCAGACCACGGCTTTTCTCAACTTGAGCCTAGCACATACGGCACTGAGCTCCTCAAATTCGACTCGACCTGTAAGCAAAGTTGTAAGAAGCAGCTTATATATTTTAGAAATGTGCAATGTGATTTGAAAACAAAAGTGTTTATTTTAGAACCTTCCAAGAAAACGCCATAAACTTACACAATTTAATGTGCTATCACATCACATAGACACTTCAGAAAAAATGATAATAGTATGATATAAAACGCTATTTTTAACCCCCGACGCAAAAAGAGGCGTGTTATAAGATTGACCTGTCTGTCTGTGTGTGTGTGTCTGTCTGTGGCACCGTAGCTTCTGAGTTAATGAACCGATTTGAGTGCGGTTTTTTTAATCAAAAGCTTTGTTCATCGCTGTGGTTCTTAGGTATGTTTTATGAAAATTGGATTAGCAGTTCAAGAACTTCAAGCACTTTGCGAAGACGGACCCAAGTAACATTAGGTGATTAAAATTAAAAAATATGTTGCTTAGTAATGTCATATAAACTCTATAACAATTTTTATTTTACATTTCAATGATGTAACGAAACTTTTTACGCTATTAAGGTCTATAAGCAAAATAACCACATATTTAGTGACATAGTGTCGTAAATCACTTAATTTATGACGGTTTTAACGCTGTGATTAAAATGTTTTTCAGTTATACTCTTCAATTAGTGTTTACGTGTTTAGTACTATATCAGCTGTCTAGGTACATTGTTATAGGTCTAAATAAAAATAAAACTTTAATTATGTAACTGTTATAGTTTAGCACCAAAATGGAGGCGATGCGGAGCAGTTTAGAGCTATATCTTGCGATCACGTCATTTTATGTTTCTAATTTAACCTTTAATATTCCCTGGTTCATTTTATAGTTCAGGCGTTTTATATCAGTCATGTTAACTTGTTTGTAACACTAAACTGCTCTGTAAGAAAAGATTGAGAGAAGTTATAGTTTTACAATTTTTAGACCCAAAATAAATTTATAATTGCAAATATAGTGCTATGTTGCAATACATTGTACGGAATTTGAAGACTTATAGTACTTAAATGTGTTACTTTTGTAGTATCTGTAACTTTTTTATCATCTGCTTGAGAATCGGCCATTTTAGACGCGTCCAACGTTGCAGAATAATTTATTAAGTTAAATTGAGTAATTCTCATAGATTTTAAAAGTTGGAAACGCTTTAAGAGAAGTGGGAATTACAGAAGGAAAGTGTTGAATCGTATTCAACAAAGCAGGGCTACTACAACTTATAAAACAAATCTAGCATGTGAAACAGAATACAGCGTGGGTTCCGTACAAAATGCGGGCCTGAATAATGCAGACAGACTTGATTATAGTGAGAGGAAAAATAATCAAAGCTATGAAGTCGATAATGTTCTGAGTTCGGATGAAGAGGTTAATATATTTCAAGAATTTGCTATGGGTCTCAAAGGATGTAAATTGTGTTATGAAAATAAAGACGAAAACTTTATAATGATCACTTTAGTTTTATTTACCTTAACACATAAGTAAGTAATCACAGATAATCCGCAAATTGTTAGGTATGTAGATAATGATAATCGTTCAATACAATACCTACTTACATTTTTTGCATTTCTTTGGCAAATAAAAATTGAACCGTTCTCTCACCCTGTAAACAACTTACACTTAGTATTGGATATTTCCCATAAAATATTACCTCTACGTAGGTATCTAAGTATTTAACTTAGACAAAATCGTTATAAATATTAAAACGATAGGAATTTTCAGGTCTGTACTTACATAACTAACAAAGGCCATTAAAAATACAAAAACGATCTTATTTAATAGTTTGTAATATGGCATTAGTCACCTAATAAAAATAAATATAAACGTGGTATAACCGACAGGTAAGGCAAATATTGAAAGGAAAAGCTAAGACCATTATTCTAATTTAAAACCAGTGAAATTTTTTTACTAAAAATGTTCACTGATAACATGTCTACAACCAACACAAGTTTTGGAAAGTGTAAAATGAGTTACTTTCCACGGCCACTCCAGCAAATGAAGAGTTAGATAAGCCTTCGTTAAAAAACAATCGTCATCCAAATGTATTGGCATTTTGGTACTAGTTGGCCTGAAAAAACAAATGCAACGTTAGAAAAGTAAAAATGTATGACAATGAAAAATAAAATTACTAATAGTGCCCAACTACTGCGTTTCACTGAAGAACCGTAATTCCGAAAACGCCATTTTTATCGCAACCAACCACCAATGTGACAAAGCAGTAACGTCTTGCACCAACTAGTGACGTAAGGTTTCCGTTGATAATTTTTTTTTTTAATAATATATTTAGTTAGTAAATGACATCAAAATAGAGGCGCATTAAAAATTTTGACTAAACAACCTACCTGTTAAACAGTAAAATTTACACCGCATGTTAAACCATCGTATACTCTTAGAATCACATGACCTTATTATTTAACACTATATTTATCGTCTACTGTTAGCCATATGTAAAAACAAAACATTAATTAGGTACCTGTGGTACCTGTGTTTGCACCAATCCTTTTCGTTCTCGATGCGTCAGATTCGGTTGTGACACGACATGTTTTCGACGCCGATACAGAGCCAAGTAGCACTATAATGCGACACTATTGCCTAGTATAGCGCTAAACACTGACATAAAGACAAAATAATCGCTATTTTATTACAGAATAGTGCAAACCTGAATTTATTTATCACTATTATAAAAGCTAGTTGAAACCAACAGAGCTATTACATCACTGCAACATAACACAGAAGCTACAAACTTGCGCCTATTCCTGGGGGTAAAAGGGCTTACAGTATTGATATAGAGCTATTTCGTACTCCATTTAGAGGCACCGAATCGCTTATGAAGCTTTCATAAAACATATTTTTGTTACTGGGGGAGGTAGCTATTTTTTATAAGCTGCGTTTCTGTCTGTGGCACCATAGCTCCTGAATTAATGAACCGATTTGTGTGCGGTTTTTTTTAATCGAAAGCCTTGTTCATCGCGGTAGTTCATAGGTATGTTTTATTAAAATCGAATTAGCAGTTCAAGAGCTACAAGCACTTTGCCAAGACTAGTAGGTAGCTATTTTTATTACCTGCTTTTCTGTATGTGGCACCGTAGCTCCTGAATTAATGAACCGATTTGAGTGCGGTTTTTTTTAATCTAAAGCCTTGTTCATCGCGGTGGTTCTTAGGTATGTTTTATGAAAATCGGATTAGCAGTTCAAGAGCTACAAACACTTTGCCGAGACGAGGTAGCTATTTTTTAATAGCTGCATTTTGGATCAATCAATCAATCTATTAGAATTAATTAGAAATTTGAAAAGAATGAAATAAAAAATAAAATTTAAAATTTAAAAAACCCCCGACCCAAAAAATCACTCTAGAAAGTAAAAAATAATCCTTTTTTAGCTCCCTTTTATAACTTGATTAAAAGTACCTATTTATATTTTTAAGACATTGATTTACTACCAAACGTTTGGTAGTAAATCAATGTTTTAAAATGAGAATCCCCGCGTCGGGGGACCGCTAAATTCTTACCTCAATCAAGTTTAATATACCCAAAATACAAATAAAGAAATAATTTGAAACCGTTCATTAAACGTAGTAATTGTTAGATGATTGATTAATTTTACTTCTTCATAATATAGGTATAGCGGTCCCCGGTCCCCGGGTTTTTTTAAAAATTTTAATTTTATTTTTAATAAACCTATTTTAGAGGTATACTTTAGTCTAAGATGAAGATTATAAGGTATGATATTAACTACTTTTGGATTAAGTATGCTATGCTAAATCCATTTTATTTGATTTTTTTGTAATATCCTTATTTTTATAAAATATTTATGACATTAAATGTTAACCCTAACACACCTTTTTCAGTCACCAGTGTAGCACATCAGTTGAGTAGTTATGAACTGTCAATGTCAGCATCAGCTCCTGGCGAGCTAGAGGATGAAACGACCCATGAACTTCAAGCGCTGGATCAGCATCAACGTAATCTTCTCTCGGACAGGATCAAGGCTTGGTTAGAAAGCTTCAGGGACATTATCATTAATGGCAACAGTCTTCTGCCACCACTCGACCCACTTGTTGTGGACCAGATTGGACCATATATGATATCAGCGACTGGGTCAGTAATTGTCAGTGTACGATTGAAGATTTTAGAAAAGCAATCATAATTTGTATACAAAATCTACGTAGATAACATTTTATCCACAACGGGAAAGCTGTCCTTCATCTCACTTGATGGTAATTAAAGTGATGGTAGGAAGTGTACACTGTACCTACCTATATCTCAACCATAACAAAGGAACATAAATTTTGGGGTCCGACACCATTCCAACCAGGATGTCTATTAAGATATTATGTTTCCACCGCATTGGTCTATTGGAGGAATTATGGAGGTCTTCAGTGCAGCAGGCAGCAAGGACAAGTCCGTGGAGATCTGAGATTGGTCAATTTTATTGGCTTATTTCATCGTCTCTTACAATTTTATAAACACCTCCATATTTACCTACTGTTCAGTGTATAATTTTTTTGGTAACAATAATCTTATCAGATAAGAGACGCCCACTGTTAAATATTGGCCTCCCCCAAGGATTTCCAAACCGAACGGTCCAGTACCTCTCGCATCCAGCTGCTTTGCGCGACTCCGACTCCTCCAGATCGTCGGTCCACCTTGACGGAGGCCTACCAACGCTGAGCCTGTAAGCGGCCGCCATTTCCTCCCCAACGGCCGTCAGTCCTGTCATCTATGTGCTCTTCCCACCGCCACTCGCGGTTCGCAGTCTTTGGGCTATGTCCTTGACGTGTTCTTCTACGGATTTCATCATTTCTGATTCGATCACGCAAAGAAACTCCGAGCATCGCGCTATCCATTGTCCTTTTCACTTTAAGCCTTCTAACGTCTCAGTTCCGTACGCCATCACTGGCAACACGTACGAATTGAAGACTTTCGTCTTGATTACGACTTTCTTTGCAGACGGCGGGCGGTAGATTTCCTCGCTCCAGTCCAAAAGCTTAAATATATCCTCCAACGCAGCTGTGAATACTTTCCTGCGATATAACGTTGCCCTGTCTCACACCTCGCCTACACCACATCTCAAAGATATTTATTATAAGCTTTCTGTTCGCAGCAGGCATAAAGCAGGCGAAGGCCTGCTTTATTTTCATTTTCCCGTGGGAATTATATATTTTTCCGTAGTAAAAACAATTCAAACTATAAAGTAAAAGATTTAAAAAAAGCTCCCGTTGAAATAGTTTAGTTGTTAGTGTGATAGTCAATAGATCAAGTCAACAAAAACAAAATTTCAAGCCCAGTCTCATATTTCTAAGGGAGAAATAACGCTTAAACATGACACGTTAACCCATTTCTAATTATCAGCTTAGATATAGATTTCATTCTAGGTGAACTAAAATGATGGACTTCCATACAAATTTTCAATTTCTTTTCACTCCCTTGAGGGTTTAATTACGTAAAATCCGTTCTTACTCGTAGCTCTCATGTCCTATCCATAAACTACCTTCCTGCTAAACATGTTCATAGATCAAATAGTTTTCATGATTTCGTGCTTAATGTGAAGAGGAAACACCAAGGTAGAGAGAATTCAAAAATAGGTATTTGTAAAATGCATTGCTGTTTGCTGTCGCGCTGTGTCCGAACAACTAAACTGAGCGCGATAGGGACATCTGCAGCTGGGTTCGAAAATACCTATGAAAACTGAAAAGTACACAAAATATACGTTTCGTAGTCCCCTGTTTTCTCCGCGAAAAATTGACCGATTTAATTACTTTTTGCGTTAAAAATTAAAGCAAAGCTTTTTATGTGTTTCTATGTTTTGCTTTTTTCGTATAATCTTGTTGAATTTATTTGCTAGACGTTTGAATACAGCAGAAAATTAGGTCGATATTTTAGGTTTTTGAAGGCGTAAAATCTCTTTTAATAATTAACTTTATTAAAAAAGGAAAACATAGGAACATGCTTATAGTGGCCATTGATTTTACTGTAAAAAATAGAGCAACTAGTGCTATTATCCAGGAAGGAAACAGCGGCCTACGTTTGTATGGGAAAACAGACTGTACGATATCCTCTTAAGTGCGTGTCTTCACTTTAATATACGTTTAATTATAATGAAATACGAGTATGTATACACGGTGTTTCATAATTACCAATAAATAATCAATGCGTTATCTATTAGTACATTACGATACGAGCGCGCTATGGCGGTAGAGTACGTAATGACCAATGCGCGCGTGTATCATACGACGTTTTTCAACACACTTGTGAGGAAAATAAAAGATCTTGTGGTATTAATAGTTTTCTGAAAATGACTGCGCCTTTTTATCAATCTTCCACTGCATGAAAGTATCGTATGCCGCCAAGTATTTATCCTTTGACTTTGGCGGCAACAAACTATTACTCGCGCTTTGCGCCTCCATAATTTAATAATATGGATTCTTCTTCACTTGGACTCGACATATTTGTAGATAATCAATTATCAATTACAACAAAAAGGCAAAAAAATTCAATAGCGGGAAAATGCCGCGCGCCTTTTTTTTTCGCGCGCTGCCCGCATGGCTAAACTCTTCATACAGCCAACAAAAAAGGGCCAAACAGCCAAAATTCTAAACTAAATAAACCGAATATTTTAGTTTTTAAAAAACAAGTTTGTGTGAATTTTTAATAATTTTATTTTAGTTATAGATATTAATTGTTGTTTTTTTTAAATGTCGTTGTTAATTTAATATTTAAGAAACCAGTAGTAGGCTGTTCATTTGTTTCCAATTGGCAGCCGCATAAAGTCGTATTAAAAAAAAGTGTATTAAGCGACAAATTTAAGAATGCGTACTGGACATACATTTACTTTGCAATCTTGAACAAATTAGAATTTGTCGTGTTAAGATTACCGCACTTGTGCGATTATGTAAAGTGAAAAGCACCCGTTATTCAGTATATTAAAAAGTGTTTAATATACTGAATAACGGGTCTAAATGCAAGGTAATAAGACCCACTTTACGAGCAAGTGTGTTGAAATTATGATACGAGCGCGCTATGTCGGTTATTGCGTACGAGGCGATATCGTGCGCGAGCCGCAGGCGAGCGCGACAAGAAAGCAGAATACCTACGTAATGACCAATGCGCGCGTGTATCATACGACGTTTTTCAACACACTTGTGAGGAAAATAAAAGATCTTTTGGTATTAATATTTTTCTGAAAATGACTTTTTTTATCAATCTTCCACCGCATGAAAGTATCGTATGCCGCCAAGTATTTATCCTTTGACTTTGGCGGCAACAAACTATTACTCGCGCTTTGCGCCTCCATAATTATTTCCGGCGGAGTTAATAATATGGATTCTTCTTCACTTGGACTCGACATATTTGTAGATAATCAGTTATCAATTACATCAAAAAGGCAAAAAAATTCAATAGCGGGAAAATGCCGCGCGCCTTTTTTTCGCGCGCTGTCCGGGCATGGCTAACTCTTCATTCAGCCAACATTTAAAAAACGGCCAAAAAGCTCAAAACTAAATAAACCGAACATTTTAGTTTTTAAAAAACAAGTATGTGTGAATTTTTAATAATTTATATAGTTATTAGTTATTGTTTTTTTTTAATTTTGTTGTTAATTTAATATTTAAGTAACCAGTAGTCGGATGATACTATGATATAGGTACATGGAAATTTTGGGTTGAATGACATTACGTGTAAACACATTTTAATAATTAGTTTTAGATAACGCATTGATTATTTATTGGTTATTATGAAACACCGTGTATATAGTACAGTATGTAAGACATGTCTTTCTTTTTGTGACTATTAATTATTGCTATGAGGACATAGGATCCGGTCAATTTGTTATAAAATATATAAACTATAGCCAAATGAAGTGTTTAAATCGTTAATAAACGATTAAGCAAGATGACCAAACTGTAAATGTCACAGATTGCTAAATAGGAATGGTTCTTACTTCGTCGGATCGGATTCTAAATTTGCACTACTCCTAACTAAGTTGTGGGATTCCGAATTGTCGGTTTCCAAGGTCGTCGGATTCCCAATTCGCCTTTATACCTACCTTTTTTTTTTTTTCTCGGGGGGAAATGCGTAACCGCACCGTACCCGCCGTTGGCTAGACGGCGAGCGTGTGTGGGGCTCTCCCGGCAGAGTGCCAGGCCTACCCACTAAAACCCCCCGGTGTTCTCCCTGCCCTTATGGGCGCGCTAGGTAAGGTCCACACTGCGGCTCCACTACCCACGCGCCCGGGCAAGCCCGACCCACCGGTCGGGCTATCGCCAAGGGGGGATTGCCCGAGAACACCAGGGCAATCCCCAGACGGAGGGCCTTACGGCGGCGTGCACGGAGCCAACCGTGCACGTGCACGCAGGCCTCCAGCCGTTATACCTACCTACAGTTATGTTCACAAACTTATAGCACATGAGTAGAGAAACGTAACTCTACTCATGTGCTTATAGGTGATTAGACAAGGGTAGGGCTTGGCGTATCTAGGATTTCTTTTCAAGGGGGCTTGGCCCATGTTTTTGTGGCAATCTATCAGTATTTTGGCGTCCATAATAGAATTTTGAATCATTCTGAGGTAGGCACTAGAGTCTAATGCCTACCCCAGAATGTAATAAGCTACCTAGTAACCAGCCCATATCGGGGTAGGCAGTAGGCACAGCCCACCCGGTCCCCCTCTATATACGCCTATACGAGTAGGGTAGGGGGGAAATAATTAATGACTTATCACAAAATCTCTTCTTTATTCCTCCTTTTCTGCAACATTCGTTAAATTTTTGCCGCAACGATTTCCTTTTGCACAGATTCAAATATTTTGTCGTTTATTCAGAATGCGGCTCTCTGGAGAAGTGAGAAACTTAAGAACAGAAGGCTTGATGTGGTATGTTGTGGACGACGTGGTTGTCAGCGCACTTCGTCTTACTCTGAGATTACATGCCACGATTCCAAGGATAACCGTTACAGGTAAGCAATACCGCACGGAGGACGAAGAAACGTACAAGTGTTCGAATAATTCGATTCTTGACGGTATTTTTTTTTTTTTTTTACGTAGTGCAGGCTCATGACCTTCTCACCTAATGGCAAATGACGATAAGAATGAAGATGGAAGCGTATTTTACTTCGACTCCTCAAAAACTAAGACATTCGTTATCCTAAGACCTCTAATTGTCGGAACACTACAACGTAATCAACATTGTTGTTATGGCGACAAACTTAGATAAGGCGATTGTAGCTGTTTCGGCTGACTCATAAGCCCTACAACTAACCACAAACTTATAAATCTGACTTGCTTACATTTTACCTATAACATTTTACCACATAATGATTAAGGCAGCAATCATAGCTTAAAAGATAATGAAGATAATTAAAAAACCCAAGATTATTAATTAGCTTAAGCGCTTATTTTCGTAATCTTGGTAAATCTTAAATATTACACAAGGTGGGGTGAACCATAGGTTAGTGTATGGAGAACTCAGAAACTGTACATAAAAATAGAAGGTAATTATAGTTTATAAAATCAAAAATAATACTAAAACACAATTTTGAGATTTTTGTATTGAAGTCTGTACCAAAATTTTTACTGACAGAATTGGAATGGAATGTTTTTTAAGACTTTTCTGTAGGTCATCGCTTTTTACTATCAAGCTAGGTAATATCACAGAATAAATAATAGTACTAAAGTAGTAACACATATATAGAAATCTCGTGTCACAGTGTTTGTTCTCGATCTCCTCCGAAACGGCTAGGCCGATTTTTAAGAATTTTTTGTGTATATTTGGTAGGTCTGTGAATAGGTCGTAGGCTTTTTTTATACCCCTAGATTAGGGCTTCCCTCCCTGTGCCTGCGTCGCAACGCTCTGGGGCGTCGCGGCATCGGCATTGTCCCAAAGCGAGTCGTGATCGTGACTCGTGAGGCGATCCATATAGATTGGCTGTCTGTATCGATGCGACTGAGTCATGTGAGCGCCGTTTCTCACAAATGACTTGCCATCAGCACTGCAGCATTGAGGCACGGTTAATTGAGGGTTCTGCTCATTGGCGTATCTAGAGTTTTTTTTTCCAGAGGGGGGCCTGACCCATGTTTTTATGTAAAGTTATCAATATGTTGGCGTCCATCGTTGAATTTTGAATCGGTAGCCTAACATCTGGGGTGGGCACTAAACCATTCTGGAGTGGGCATGGGCACGGCCCACCCGGTCCCCCCTCTTATATACGCCTATGGTTCTGCTACCATTTGCCACATCGTATTTGTGCGAAATAGCTAGGCTTTTCTGTAGTTGCATTATTAAGGAACAAGTACAGATTGAAAATAAATGTGCAGAAAGAGATGACAGTGGCAGTTTCAAAACTTGAGCCTCATTTTGAGAAACTATGCTCAGAAAAGCAAGCACATCCCTCTCATAAGCCATTCAAAAAATTTAAATAAATATCTCTTTTAATTTTCAATCATAAGTTTTCCATCTAGTTTTTAATATAAAAATCTGATGATTGCGTTTTTCAATTACCTATTCGTCATTTTAGGACATTTTTTGGAATGTTGGTTTTTATTTTCATAATATTTTTATTTTAATCTTTTGTGTGAATTTAATCTGACGTAAATATATCTGTCACTCTATCTACGCGGTACTAAAAGAATTCCTATACCTACCTACTCGTATATTCCCTAAATGTTAAGATGACGATTACCAGACACAAATACCTATAAATAGATTCTTAAAAATATAATAAAATTTGAGGATTCCCCTTGAGTTGCCTGGAATCACATTCCATCATTAGGAAACTATTCGAAAGAATATTCAAATAGATAAGAGTTTCGAAAATCCGTCTAAGTACAATTGGCGGAGAAATAGGCAAAGATACATAAATAAAGGCACACTCACTCACACACACACACACACACACACACACACACACACACACACACACACACACAAACACACACACACACACACGCTGATGTTTTGTTGTTAAATTTCATATTTTTGTAAATTACCTACACCAATATAAAATGTACTTACTAACAAGGAAGGAACTGGCTTTTGACACACAAGTATACAGGATGTCCCAAAAAATAGTGTGAAGCGTAAGTCCAGAGTTAGAGCACCTCTTGGAGTACCCGAATCACCCCCATGTATGTTCCGCGATTATTCGTAGTTTTCGAGTAATAATTTTTTTTCTGACTTTTTGAAAATTTTGATCCAAAGAAGAACAAAATAAAAAAAAAGTAGAACATATTTTAATGTTTTTCTTTTTGCCACTGAATCATCTTTAGTGCTTCTTTTATGTCTAAAATAATCAGCTTCGTAACTTTAGTGGAAATTTAGAAAACAGTAGTGTAAAGTCAAAATTTGAATGTTAGTGAATAATTACTTAAAAATTCATCTCTAAATTAACAATCTAAACAGGCGAATTCATGGTTTCTAAGTATGTGTAAAAACTTCTCTAGACTCTCTGCTTTCATAATCATTTAAAAAAAGAAGTACTTAATAGGGCTACTTTGGCTTAAATCGGCCATCAAAGACAGCGAGGTGAAAATTTCATAAAATTTACCAAATTCCTATCAGATGATAAAAAAAAATATCTGGTCTTTTTATAATTTCTAAGATTCAGATTAATTACAATTTAGCAAAAATTAACTACATGAAACCCATATTTAAATATTTTTCTCGCGGATCACATCGGTTGTAGTGTTGGATGTAACGCAGTACTTACCTGCTAAAAAATTGCCCGAGTGAGAGGATATGAAAGAGACCGCATTATTGCTATCTCTCTCACTCTCATTGGCGAAATGGATAACTGTAACTGAGGAATGCTATGACAAGGGGATGAGGCGGGGGGTGTAGTCCGAGCGCCTATTGTGTTCTGGCGCCAGTCGTTTGCCTGCTTTTGTTTGCGCCTTACGTACGATACGCTCATTTGTGATTATTTGACGAACTTTGCTGCTTTCTTTACGGACCTTGAGTGCGATTACGATTTGGTTTTGTGTGAATACGGGATTTTGACAAATTTGGCATTCTTAACGGACTTTTCAAGCTCTTTATTTTGTGATGTCTTTTTCATCGCAAGAATATGCTCTTATGCATTACTTTTATGGATATGCAAGAGGAAATGCTTCTGAAGCAGCCAGGTTGTTCCGGCAGCAAGTACAAAATGGAGGTGGACCTCAGCCTGAAACTTGGCCTGATCATCGCATGATTTTAAGAGTACATAACTCTTACATGGAAGGACGCCTACCAGGTAGAAGATCGGGGCGCCCATCTGATATGAGTGACCCAGATACTGTCCAATCAGTGGTCGAAGAAGTGGTGAGAGATCCATCAGTTAGTGTAAGAACAATAGAACGTCGAATGGAATTCCGAAATCACAAGCACATCGAATACTTAATCAAGAGCGTTTTCACCCATATCAAATCCAGAAAGTTCAGCAGCTCAAGCCCGCAGACTACCCGAGAAGGGTGGCATTTTGTCAGGAAATGTTACGGAGACAAGCTGAAAACGAAAATTTCTTTAAAAATATTGTATGGACTGATGAATCACATTTTAAGCGATGTGGGGTGTTTAATGCGCATAACTACCATTCGTGAAGTATTAAAAATCCACACCTCACAAGGGAATCTAATTTCCAAGAACAATTTAGTATCAATTTGTGGTCAGGCATCCTAAACGGACAGCTGATTGGTCCGTTCGAACTACCGGACCGACTGAACAGCGAGGCCTACTTGCAATTTCTACGACGTGATCTCGGCGTCTTATTAGAAGATACCTATACCTATTAACGCGGAGAAATATGATTTTTCAAAACGACGGCGCTCCATGCCATTTTACTAGAAATGTTACACAACATTTGTCTGAAACATTTCCAGGCAGATGGATCGGTCGTGGAGGGCCCATTGCTTGGCCGCCACGGTCCCCCGACTTGAACCCCATAGATTTCTTCGTCTGGGGATACTACAAGGAATTAGTATACGCCAAGGACATTACAAACGTCACAGTGTTAAGAACAAAATTAAGACAAGCGGAAGAAACAATAAAAACCAACAGAATTGCATTTATAAATTTAAAAGAAAACTTTTTTAGACGATGTAGAATATGTATTGAGCACGAAGGTCGTCATTTTGAAAACTTTCTTTAAGCGATCGAATAATAAATACTTTGAAAATAATGTTTTGTTTCATTTATTAAGTTATAATAAACCTTCAAAGGTTATTAAAGATGGCAGCAGGGACAGTTATTTTTGACCTTCAAATAATACATTTTTAGCTTTTCTACAATCATTTTTGGTTTATTAATAAATAATTGGAATTTAAAAAAAAATTATTCAGAAGTCGAGTTTTATGAAATTTTCACCTTGCTGTCTTTGATGGCCGATTTAAGCCAAAGTAGCCCTATTAAGTACTTTTTTTTTAAATGATTATGAAAGCAGAGAGTCTAGAGAAGTTTTTACACATACTTAGAAACCATGAATTCGCCTGTTTAGATTTTTAATTTAAAGATGAATTTTTAAGTAATTATTCACTAACATTCAAATTTTGACTTTACACTACTGTTTTCTAAATTTCCACTAAAGTTACGAAGCTGATTATTTTAGACATCAGTGGCATAGAGAAAAACATTAAAATATGTTCAACTTTTTTTTATTAAAATTTTTTAAGTTCTTTAGATCGAAATTTTCAAAAAGTCAGAAAAAAATTATTACTCTAAAACTACGAATAATTGCGGAACATACATGGGGGTGATTCGGGTACTCCAAGAGGTGCTCTAACTCTGGACTTTCGCTTGACACTATTTTTTGGGACACCCTGTATATACAGGAAAAGTCGACGTATTCCTTGAAAGGGGTTATAGTACAGGTGATAAGCAACAAAAAAAGCCCAATTAACCAGGGGTCAAAAACAGTTGGTTATCGAGCTACGACGGTTTTAAAATTTTTGAGATTTTTTCCGACTTGTTACCAAAAAAAAAAAAAAAAACTACACCATTTACAATGACAAATTGATTAATTGCGGAAAGCTGAAAAATGGGCAGATAATTTAAATTAAAATTGTTGTCAAAAACTTACATAATTTTGGAAATAAGAGGTCTTTATTAACAATTAAGTCGATTAATTTTTTATCTTTCTGAAAATCGACGTCAATTATTGAAAAAAAAATGAATGACAGTTGGCGTAAAAGATACTAAAATAACTTGCTGGTTTCATAAGCTTTTAAAAAATGTAAAAATATTATTTACTTTTATTAGTAGTTTTTACAGAAATTAGCAAAAAGTTGCGCTGTAGGTCAAAATTCATAATTTCATCTTTGAATAAAAATTGTCTGGAAAAGACAAAAGTACGAAGTAGAAATAAAGAAAATTGCTTCTAATACATAAAAGAATGAAAAATACTAAACAACAAACGTTACAATTTTACGCGGACGAAGTCGCGGGCACAGCTAGTGGATATTAAGTTTCTTTCAAAAATGACAGTTCTAGTTAGCAACCGAAGTTAGAGAATAGACCTGCAGGTTCTGTATGAACTTTTTCTAAAATCTATGAATATTGATGTCATGGTTGCTTAGAACATGTTTTACTTTGTCGTATACTTTGTTCCTGAGTTTGCCATACCTATATAAACGATTTATCCATATCATTTTGGAGTTTAATTATTATGCATTGTGGCATTATGTAGTCTGTGATTAAAATCGATTTCCAAAATATCTACTCCAATCTACTCTAATCTTAAATGATCTAAGACTAATTACAGGAAGCTACGATGCAAGTGCTGCCGTTGCGATTATAAATCATAAAGCCGGTGGTGACTTTAGGTAAGCTTATACGTAAAGCATTTCACAAAGGTTCGAAAACGTAATAAAATAAAATAAACAAACACTTCAATTAAATTATCTACATACCTACTATAGATGTACACATACCAACATTTTGGTCATCTCAAATAAGATGTGAACATTCATATATTTATTATCTTTTAAAATTAATAGTATCATTTTTAACTATCAGTTATTGGTAAGTTGACTTACTCTTACTTACTAACCAATCGCTGAATTATTTATTATTAGTATTGTGCAAAAAAAAATATGTGGTCCTTCAAGCCGCATTGGATAACCCCACGTTTTGGACCAGAATTTCTGCCAAACTGTTTACACCATTAGTGCCACACGTGCTTATTAGACAAAGACAATATGAAATTCTTCTAATATTAGGTCCTTTCATATGAAATTGGCGTTTTGCCGTACTGGCCACTTTGATCTTAAATTATAATTATATATTTATAATTTTATTGGCGCTTTTCAGATTTTTTCTACACCGAATCGTGTTAGGCTTTGACATGAGAGTGGGTGCCAGAATATTAAGTGGAGAACTTTTCTTGCGAGAACTTAATATCCTAGTGGACGTACACGACACATTCGTAAGTACTTTTTGTACTCTGTCTGCCTTCCTCTACGTGGAAAAGGGTCTGGATGTTATTAATTTGCCAAATTAGTGCAGGCGCCCAGCCAACTGTGGGTAGGGTAGTTGCCACAGAACACAGAAAGAGGTCTTTCTGTGTTCTGTGGTAGTTGCAACTGTATTTGTAAAGAATACAAAATAATATTAGTACTTTATATAAAGTACTAATATTATTTTGTATTGTATATGTACTTTTTTTTATTGACCAAAGCATATTACAAACGATATTTTGCACAAATTATACCCTTACACGAAAACCAGAAAGGTTTATCTGTGTAGGTTAATGTTAATATTCTGTCTTAATGTTATGTAATTCCTAACAAAAATATATTTTAGCATGAAATAATGTTTGAATAAGAAAACAATGTTGACGTTAGATATAATGCCCATCTAGGTAATGATGGGGCTAGTTGGCGTGATCTTATTGTTCGAAAACCCCTTAGTTTTAAAGGATTAAAACAATATTAGTAGTTATGGATAGTTGGTTTATGGTCCATCAGTTCTATGTAAATTAGGAATTAAATGGTAGGTATATGAAGCTTTCGTTTTTTATTTCAGATTAACATCGAAGGCATGACAGGGTCGCCAATAATTAACGGTGTCATCAACTCCATTATACAGAGCGTCACACAGCAGACAATTCAAAACCAGTTGAAGAATTTCAGCGAAACTATTAGTAGAGAATTGTTCGATATTATCGATAATATTCTCAGAGATTTTAGTCTAAGTGATATCTTAGGATAAATTACTAATATAGTAACAAATTGAAAACTAATTTCAAAGTTGTTTATTATTTTGTCTCTGTTCCCTGAACCTTTTTCGAATCCTCATACTCGTTTAAGTATTGTGATTAAAGATCTGTGTAGGTCTAAATAACCATTGCCAAAATAACTACTAGAAATAATAAATGATACTAGAAAAACCGATAAAATAAGACATTCATAAACAAGATAGTCCGGAAAGCGCTGCAGAGGCTATTTAACTCCATCATACTCGAGGGCATTACGCCTAAAGCATGGCACGGGGGTGTGGTGGCACTTTTCTTCAAAAAGGGCGACAGGGCCCAGTTGAAGAACTACAGACCCATCACGCTCCTGAGTCATGTATACAAGCTGTTCTCGAGAGTCATCACGAATCGTCTCGCGCGCAGGTTTGACGACTTCCAGTCTCCCGAACAAGCCGGATTCCGTAAAGGCTATAGTACCATAGTCCACATTCATACGCTGCGGCAGGTTATACAGAAGACCGAGGAGTATAATCTGCCACTATGCTTGGCGTTTGTGGACTATGAGAAAGCCTTCGATTCTGTCGAGACCTGGGCCGTGCTTAGGTCAGTCCAGAGGTGCCAAATAGACTATCGGTACATCCAAGTGTTGAAGTCATTGTACGGAAACGCCACTATGTCAGTCCGCCTTCAGGACCAGAACTCGAAACCAATACGACTTCAGCGAGGTGTGAGACAAGGTGACGTTATATCGCCGAAGCTGTTCACAGCTGCGCTGGAGGATGTATTTAAGCTTTTGGACTGGAGAGGACTCGGCATCAACATAAACGGCGAGTACATGACTCACCTTCGTTTTGCCGATGATATCGTGGTCATGGCTGAGACCGTGGAAGATCTAGGCACAATGCTCGAAGACCTCTGTAGAGTTTCCCAACAAGTGGGTCTTAAAATGAACATGGACAAGACCAAAATTATGGTGAATTCCCATGTAGTACCCACTCCTGTGAAGGTTGGCGGCTCTACACTGGAAGTTGTTGACGAATATGTTTACCTGGGACAAATAGTCCAGCTCGGTAAGTCCAACTTCCAGAAAGAGGTAAATCGACGAATCCAACTCGGCTGGGCAGCGTTCGGGAAGCTACGCAGCATATTCTCGGCCAATCTACCGCAGTGTCTTAAGACGAAAGTCTTCAATTCGTGCGTGTTGCCAGTGATGACGTACGGAACTGAGACGTGGCCGTTTACAATGAGTCTCATCAGAAGGCTCAATGTCACTCAAAGGGCAATGGAGAGGGCTATGCTCGGGGTTTCTCTACGCGATCGCATCAGAAATGAAGAGATCCGTAGAAGAACTAGAGTCGCCCACATAGCTCAAAGAATTGCAAACCTTAAGTGGCAGTGGGCAGGACACATAGCTCGCAGGACTGACGGCCGTTGGGGCGGAAAGGTCCTCGAGTGGCGGCCGCGTACCGGGAGACGCAGCGTTGGTAGGCCCCCCACAAGGTGGACCGACGATCTGGTGAAGGTCGCGGGAAGCCGCTGGATGCGGGAGGCGCAGGACCGATCGGTTTGGAGATCCCTGGGGGAGGCCTATGTCCAGCAGTGGGCGTCTCTTGGCTGAAATGATGAATGATGATGAAACAAGATATTCAAACGGTCATCATATTGTTAATCGACCTTAAAAAAGGAGGAGATTTATGTTCGTCTGTATCTATTTTTTTATGTTATGTATGTTTACCAATTATTTCTCCGTCAATTGGGTAACGATTTGTGATCCATCTTTCCATCTCAAGTGAAATTAAAACTTTTATTACAATAGACTTTGCACTTGAATTGAAACCAATAGTAGTACCTACCACATAGACACATCATCCTATCACACTAAACGGGCCAATAGAACAAGTGAGCACATTTAGATATCTTGGAAGTACGGTCGGTTTCAAAAGTAGATAAGCATTTTACTACCATGTCACATCAACTATTAACAATGCAATATAGGTGTAACCATAGTAAATAAAAGGAATAAGTAGTTGTTGGTGTGACACGGTACTAAAATGCTTATCTACTTCTGAAGCCGACTGTACAATTTGGCACTGACGCCAAATGTACTATGGACATATAAAAACAAGAATAGTCATCTATGGCTAAAAGAGCGTTTAATAACAAGAAGCAACTGTTAATAATGTTCTATTCTATTTTTTGTAGAAACATCATCATAATTAATAAAAAACGAATGGCGGCGCTAGTGGACTGACTATGCCCCCTTAACCGCCCGCACGGGTCTAGGTTTAAAACTCTATATCTCGGTGACTAATGGTCCGATTTAGATAATTCAAAAACATATACCATTCGTATGTCATAAAGAATTATGTGAATACTAATTTAAACAAGCTTGTGATATTTGTACTGATTCTCACTATTAAAGAAAGATAGAGAAATTTTCCGAAAAAGTAAAAACAAAAAAAAAATTGTTGAGTTTTGTATGCATGCTTCATATAAAATTTCAAATTTAGTATGAAAAAAAAGTCAAACTCACACTTGACCATATTTTGACAAGTCCATTATGTGTGTCCTAATTAGCTGGCGGAGTGTTAGGGGGGTCAAAAATTTCGTTACTTTTTACAACACACGTTATAAAGAACATATATCCGCATATCGAAATAATAAACCTGAAAAATCACATTTTGCTAAACATCTTTTATACACAGAACATAATGTTCCTTCCAATCACACATATTCCATTTTACATACGTGTGAAAAAGGTCTAAAATTGTCCGTGTTGGAACAATTAGAAATTTCAAAACACAACAGGGATAGTTCGCTTACATTGCTAAACGAGCAGGCCAGTTTTACTTATTCCCCACTACTTAATATTTTTTCAAATAGATGCGATCATAACAACAGCCAATAACCACATGTTTTTAACTTGTAAACAACACCTGCGCCACGTGCGCGCGATTACAATAGCAGCCACGTGCGACTATACCGACACAACTCGGACGGTTGTTGTGATCGCTCTATAAAAGGCCGGCTCGTTCACACTTTGCTCGCTCCCCCTGACCCGATCACATGAGCGAACGATCTATCTACCAAAGGTCGTTGCACTACTGATGCCGGTGTTGCACTTCTGAAACACATTTTTGCTGCTTGGGAGTGTAAACAAGATGTAATTGGTATATTTTGTGACCTATCAAAGGCTTTTGATTGCGTTGGTCACCAAACTCTTTTAAATAAACTCAAGCATTATGGTGTCTCTGAAGAAGCAATGAGACTTATTAAGTCTTATTTGTCCAATAGGGTTCAGAAAGTTGTTATTAACAAAACCGAGTCTGCTGGTGCACCTATAGTTATGGGCGTGCCACAAGGATCGATATTGGGACCCTTGCTTTTCTTAATTTATATTAATGACCTCCCACACTTTACTAAGAAACTGTGCGATACAGTACTATTTGCAGATGATACTTTTTTAATATTTAAGGTTGACAGAGGAAATGGAAATACTGACGTTGTAAATAGTACACTCTCTAAAGTATTGCATTGGTTCACTATAAATAATTTATCTTTAAATTCACGTAAAACTAAATGTATTAAATTCTCATTGCCAAATGTAAGAAAAGTGGATACCATAGTGGAAATGAATATAATGAAATTGTTGAATTCATCGACTTTACAAAATTTGTGGGTATAACACTAGATTCTAGTTTGCAGTGGGATCCACATATTGAGTCCTTGGTTAACAGACTTAGTTCTGCAGCATATGCAGTTAAAAAAATAAGATAACTTACTGATGTTGAAACGGCAAGATTGATTTACTTTAGTTATTTTCATAGTGTCATGTCATATGGAATACTACTGTGGGGATCGGCTGCTAGTATAGAAAGTATTTTTGTACTTCAAAAAAGAGCGGTTCGCGTTATTTATAATTTACGAGAAAGAGATTCTTTGAGGGACTTATTTAGAGAAATTAATATATTGACTTTAGCAGGACAGTACATTTATGAAAATTTGATTTATGTCTATAAAAATTATAATACATTTGAAACCAATTTCCAAATTCACCATCTAAACACATGATATAAAAATAAACTTGCCGTTCCAACATTCAGGCTTCAAAAAACTAGAGGCTCGTTTATGGCGAAATGTATAACCTTTTATAATAAGCTTCCACAAAGTGTTACTGACTTGCCACTTCATAAGTTTAAAGCGCATGTAAAAAAGACTCTTATGAGTAAAGGATATTATAAAGTGAACGATTATTTGAATGATGCCAATGCCTGGTGTTAATTTTTCAGATAGTGAATCGTGTTGTTATGTATAACTATTTGTTTAAACAAATATTATTTTTGGTAATAAGTAGTAAGAAGAGAACTGACACATCTAATCTTGTAATGGAAGTTGAGCTCAAACTTCTGCTGTGAGGTCAGCTTCCAATTGACGACTCTGTAACAATACAGGGAGAAAAAAATTGCCCTAGCTGGTTTTCTTGCTGGTTCTTTCCAGGATGTCGATTCTGTAAAATTCGAACAATAGCTCGCATCTCACTTCGATATTCACGCTCACTTCGCATAAGATACAAGATACCCTTACATAGTCATTATCACGAGTTAGATGCGATAAAATTCTAATAAATACCTCAGAAGTAGTTTTTATCACCTTCAGAAATAATTTTAAATGTATTTTTAAACTATGATAATAAACTTTGCCTGTTTTCACTCACAAAATAGCAACGTTTTATTTGACACTTTGTTTCGAGTTCGTGTGCGAAGTGAGCTTCGAAGTGATAAAGGAATTCCCTTTACGGAATGCCACTTCATACGTCATCCCATACTTATAATGTCAAAATCTCACGGTCACTCTAGTTCCACTCGCTACCACGCTCGCAAGTGTAGCGCTGTAGCACAGATTACTTAATAGTTTCTAGTAACTTCGAATCAACATTCGAATTTTGAGAATGCCAATCTAAGAACTCACTGCGGAATCAGATTCGAAGTCTAAAGTGAGGTTTTACAGAATCACACTACAGTACAAGGTCTCCCGCCGTAGACTTGTGAACCAATGGCGTAGCTGCTTTGACGTTCAAAAGAGATTGTAACAATCCAATTTGAATAAAAGATATTAAATTTGAATTTGAACTTCCAACTCACTATCAAACACTGCACACTCACGCACTAGTCCCACACACCGCACTCGTAGAACAAGAGTGCGAAGGCCAGGTCTACACAGTTTGCGATATACCAGGTACAGATATGTGCCTGGTCTCTTCTCCCCACCCTCCACTACACGGCGAACTCGAGCGTCCGAGCCTTAGAGGCGCGCTCGCGTTGCAGCCGCTCCCCGCACCGGCTATAACCGCCTGGTGACTCTACTCAGAGAGCGGGACACCCCCGTGGTGATGCCTCTCTGAGCTAGAAATCCACCAGGTTAGGTAAGCCAAACGAGACTTGAGGACCCACCAAAGTTCTCGCCTTCTTACAAATAATCAAGGTGAAGCTGTAATAGCCATCTGCGGATAACAGCATAGGTCCTTCAAAAAAAAAAACTTTGCTCAATCGTCCGAGCGCAGCGAAGGCGACAACATCCTGAGGATGCCACGTGGAGTGGCGAAACGCGTCGAATCTAAGATTTGCATTGGTGTGGTACTAATAAGTGATATTCCTTTATCGCATGCGATTGAGGGAGGGCGGGCGGTGCACCATTGACCTGCGTAGTTAGTACCAACTACCGACATTTTTGGTCGGAAGTTTTGCTATATAATAAACCTATTTCTTAACAATTAGTAATGGACTTTCGAAAAATAACGCCTGACATCATTAATTATATTAAATCGTTTTCGAGATATAAGCATTTTTGTAAATATTTTTCTTGTAATTATGCAGGGTTGATTAAAAAACAGTCGAAAATATTGTAAATGCCGGCTCCATACAAAAAAGCTAAAGTTTTCCTTGTTTTTTGCTAGATGGCATGGCATGTCATGCGTCACCCACCAGCAGCGCACGTTACTTTGCTTACTCGTATCGTACCACATCAACCGTTAACGCTTAACGCTTTGGCAGTATAGTATACGATGAACGGATAGTACGATTAGGTACGATTAAGACTCATGTCATGCGTCATCTTTCATCGGAGGAGCGTCGGTGGCGCTGTGGACTCGGCACTTGCCTTCCAATCGGGGGGTCGGGGTTCGAGACCCGCCATGTACCAATGTGTTTTTCGTTTCGAATTCCATATGTACATTTGTCTGACGCTCCTACGGTGAAGGAAAACATCGTGAGGCAACCTGCATACATCTGCGATGAAATTCAATGATGTATGTGAAGTCGACCAATCCGCACTGAGCCAGCGTGGTTGACTAAGGCCTAATCACCCTAATACATAGGGTAGGCTCGAACCCCTCGGTGGGGACATATATGAGCTGTGATGATGATGCGTCATCTACCAGCGTTGAATACAGTGCAGCGCACGTTACATCGCTTACTCGTACCTCACCAACTATTAACGCTTAAGAGGATTGTGAAGTAATCGTGCGCGGCGCGAGTAGGTATTTTCTAAAATGCTATCTGTTTCACACCGCTCGGCCTCCCGTCTGGCGTTTACACCACAAATACAACACGCGCAAATTCTCACGCACACAACGACAGCAGCGCGCGACTCCTCGGCGCGAGAACTCGAGATAATTATTTTACCGTTTGTAATGTTCTGCGTTGCTTAGGTATTCCTGACTGCCTTTCCGCTCGCAACTTTGCCTTCGTTATTTTCGTTTTTCGTGAGGGAATTTTGTTTTCCCGTATGAAACATTATTTTATAACCTTATATTACTCAGTGATTATGTAGCATTCTATTAGTCAAAAATGTTATTAAATCAGCCTTGTAGTTTTTTAAAATAAAAAATATAATAAATAAAAATAGCTTTATTTCTAAAAATCATTTTAACAATAATTACGCCGAGACTTCCCAGTGAGCTAGTTTTTGAGTTTATTCATTACAAACAAAAATACAAATCTTCTTTCTTTATAATATTTTAGTAGATAAGTAAGTTTCGTAAATTATTTCAGTATTCCTTTGAAATTTATAGTTTACCCGTGGGAGAGCCATGCTTCGGCACGAATGGGCCGGCTCGACCGGAGTGATACCACGGCCTCACAGAAGACCGGCGTGAAATAACGCTTGCGTTGTGTTTCGTCGAGTGAGTGAGGGTACCGGAGGCGCAACCCCCCTACCCCCCCTATGATGGCGCAGTTAAACAGATTGTTACCCCAGCAGGGTACCAACTGCGCTAGCGTTGGAGAATCCCTCTCTGGACGTCCACTTTCAGGACGCAATATACCTGGGCGTGGACGCCTAGGCCGCCCCTCGTATTCTGGGGGGGGCAAAACCGCGCTCAAACATACCTGGGGCAAGAGCAAACCCACGGCACCCCCTGCCACACTGACTGTGGACTTTTGCAACATCAGGGGACTTCACTCCAACCTGAATGCTGTCCACCACCACCTCGAGACAGTAAAGCCAGCCTTGCTCTTTTTGACCGAGACACAGATATCGTCTCCGGCGGACACTTCTTACCTTTCCTACCCAGGGTACGGACTGGAACACCTCTTCGCACCTAAGGCGTGGGCCAGATAGAAAAGGCGCGGGCGCGGCGCACCTGTGGCGCGCCATCGGCGCACCGCTTCTATCTGTTTTGTGCCCGTCCGTTTTCATACAATTAGTATGAAAGATCATTCGACAAGCTTCCAGATGGCGCGCTACGGTTGCAACGACGGGCGCGCCGGCCGTCGCACTGCTGGCGCGCAGCCGCGTACGTACGTACCTCAGTCTATAGTGAGTGATGCGGGGGACCAGACGTTTCTTGCAAAAAAAAAAAGTGCGTCAATTACGTGACGATGTTGATTTTAACATTAAATTTTGCGAAATAATTAAAGAACACCCACCACTATATGATTATAATCGTTCTGAATACTGTAATCGTTACGTACAAGACAAAATATGGCACCAACGTACTCACTCGCTGGCGCACCGTAGCATACAAGCGCTGTTCGCGCCCACGGGCGCGCCTGCAGCGCGCTGAAGGCGCGCTGCGAGTGCGCCACCGGGTGCGACTGATGCGCGCCGCGCCGCCTCTGTCTGGCTTGCGCCTAAGGCCGGTGTGTGCGTGTACGTCAGAGACGATATATGTTCTCGGCGCCTCGGTCACCTTGAAAGTAGGGACCTCTCCACCTTATGGCTCCGTGTAGACAGCGACGACCATCCCCGCGTCTATTCGTGCCTCTATAGGTCCCATAGCGGTGATACCGAAACCGACCGACTCATCGAGCACGTTCAAATGGCTGCAGACTTTGTGCAGCAGCAGATCCCACTCGCAGAGATCGTGATACTTGGCGATTTTAACGCTCACCACACCGAATGGCTCGGTTCAAGCAAGACCGATCATGCGGGGAGATCTGTTCACGCCTTCGCTCTTGCATATGGCTTGACACAATTGGTTACTAAGCCCACGCGAATTCCTGATGTGGAGTGCCATGAACCTTCACTGTTGGATCTTCTGCTGACTTCTCATCCCAACGGCTACCTCATATCTGTCGGCGCCCCTCTTGGCTCCTCAGATCACTGCCTCATTAGGAGTTCGGTGCCACTCACGTGCTTGCAACGACCTCGAGTTGCACGTAGTCGCCGTGTGTGGCACTACAAGTCAGCAGACTGGGATGGGATGCGGTCCTTTTTTGCGTCCTACCCTTGGAGGCAGGTTTGATTTATGCCGGATGATCCCAACTCCGCCGCTGAGTCTGTTGCTGATGTGGTGTTGCAAGGTATGGAAATTTTCATTCCATCCTCAGTTATCCCCATTGGTGGCAGATTCCAACCTTGGTTTGGTCAATCCTCCAAAAAGGCTTCCCGCTGGAAGCAGGAAACCTACCAAGCCTGGGTAAACGCGGTGACGTCTCGGGATGGAAATACCAGCGCTTTGAAAAAGCAATATAACTATGCCTCCAGATCCTTCAAAAGGGACATTGCAAGAGCGAAGTCGGAGCACATCAGTAGAATTGGCGAGAGGCTAGAGCGTCTTCCTTCGGGGTCCCGTGCGTTCTGGTCTCTCGCCAAAGCTATTCAGGGAAATTTCTGCATGCCATCTTTTCCACTACTGCACAAGGATAACACTTCATTAGCCCATGATGCTAAAGAGAAAGCCGATCTTTTAGGGAAACTCTTTGCATCCAACTCGACCTTGCATGACGGGGGACAGGAACCACCGACCATACCACGGTGCACGAGCTTAATGCCGGATATTCGGTTCCACCAAAGCTCAGTGCGTCAAGCACTAATCACCCTAGATATCCACAAGTCGAGTGGGCCTGATGGTATTCCTCCTATCGTGCTAAAGACGTGTGCTCCAGAGTTGGCACCGGTTTTAACGCGACTATTTCGGCTCTCTTATTCATCTGGCGTAGTCCCAACCTCATGGAAGACAGCTTTAGTGCATCCGATCCCTGAGAAAGGTGACCGCTCGAATCCGTCCAACTACAGGCCGATAGCTATAACCCCTTTGTTTTCAAAGATAATGGAATCACTAATCAACCGCCAGCTTCTCCGGTACCTAGAGGATCACCAGCTGCTCAGTGACCAACAATACGGCTTTCGTAGGGGTCGCTCTGCTGGTGATCTTCTAGTTTACTTGACACATCATTGGGCAGAGGCAATTGAAGCGAAGGGGGAGGCACTGGCAGTTAGTTTGGACATCGCGAAGGCCTTCGATCGGGTATGGCACAAAGCGCTCCTCTCAAAACTTCCTTCATATGGGCTTCCCGAGAAATTATGTGGATGGGTCACTAGCTTTCTAGCAGACAGAAGCATTAAGGTCTTGATTGACGGTGAATGCTCAGACCCAATGTCTGTAAATGCTGGTGTCCCCCAAGGATGTGTGCTTTCACCTACACTATTCCTTCTGCATATCAATGATATGCTGCAAATCAGCAGCATTCATTGCTATGCAGACGACAACACGAAAGACACCTTCTATAACGGCCGTGCGAACTCTTCTCGGGAAAACGTCATTGAGTGCCGGAATAAACTTGTGTCTGAAATCGAAACTTCATTAGAGAAAGTCTCTAACTGGGGTCGACTTAATTTAGTCCATTTCAACCCCTCAAAGACACAGGTTTGCGCGTTCACCGCAAAGAAAATGCCATTTGTCGTATCTCCTCGCTTTCAGGGCATTCCCCTAACTGCATCAGCCAATATTGGGATCCTTGGTGTCGACATATCGAGCGAAGTCCAGTTCCGTGGCCACTTAGAGGGTAAAGCTAAATTAGCTTCTAAGAAGCTTGGTGTGCTCAATAGATCGAGACAGTATTTCACTCCGGCGCACCGCCTTCAGCTTTACAAGGCGCAGGTTCGGCCAGATATGGAATACTGTTCTCATCTTTGGGCTGGGGCACCCCAATACCAACTTCTCCCACTGGACCGCATTCAACGGAGAGCGACTCGAATCGTCGACTGCCAGGAAATTTCAAATCGGCTTGATACCTTGGCGCTGCGTAGAGATGTCGCTTCGCTATGCATCTTCTATCGTATTTATTACGGGGAATGCTCCGAGGAATTGTTCGGACTTATACCTGCCGCCTCTTTCCGCCATCGTTCCACGCGGCAAAAAATCCATGCCCATCACTTAGATGGTTGGCAGTCCACAACTGTGCGTTTCTCTCGAAGTTTCCTGCCTCGCACAGTCAAACTTTGGAACGAATTGTCGCCTGCGGTATTTCCGGACCGATACGACCTTCAAACTTTCAAAAAAAGAGCGTATTCCCACCTCAAAGGCCGGCAACGCACTTGTAACTCCTCTGGTGTTGCGGGTGTCCATGGGCGACGGTAATTACTTACCATCAGGTGATACGTCTGCTCGCTTGCCCCCTATCCCATAAAAAAAAAAAAAGGCACTTACTTGGTATCCCTACCAAGTCCTACTTTATAGGAATGAGCTGTTATTTGTTATGAAAGTACCTATCTATCGTAAGTACATTTACCTGTCTAAAGAAAGTTACTTTTTGTAAGATGAGTGTTATACTGAATTAAAATGATTTTCATTTGAGATGTGAATCAATAATGGATCCTTTTATGAAAAAAATAAACACTAAACATAAAATGACATTTACAATTGTTTAAACAAGAACAGACCTCTTGTTAACTTAAAAATAAATAACAAAAAATCTATTATTTTAGGTAGATAAATTAATACTTTTACATACAAACTAAATAGGAGCAGGGATTTAAAAATATAAAGTAATAATTATGCATCAAATAAAAAATACCTCTCATTTTTATACATTAATCTTGGGTAGTTATACCTACTAATAGTCTTAGAATTCTAATTTTTACCACCTCCGTGGTCTAGTGGTTGAGGCCACCGGATGTTGATCGGGAGGTCCGTCCGGCGGGGTTCGATTCGTCGGGTTCGTCCGAACTACAAAAACACTGAAAAGAAATAATATAAGAATAGGTACAGACAACATCACACATCATTATTGAAGACGGTGCCAAATTTTAAGACTTCCTAGGAGATCATCGTTTGGCACCGACTTCAATATAGAAATGTAATGTTGTCTGTACCTATTCTTACACTATTTTAAACTTTTCAGTGTTTTTGAAGTCAGTTTTTATTTTTTGTAAAATATTTTTTTTGTTTAAATTTTTAGTGAAAGAAACCCTAATTAAATTAGGGTATCCCTCGATTTTCATAGGATCCCATCACCAGAACCTGACTTTGGTGACCTAGGGACCACCCTAGGAGTATACTCTACCGAATACAAAAATAATTTTGAAAATCGGTCCACAATCGGCGGAGTAATCGCGTAACATACACACAAAACGGTTGACATGGTTAGCGCAGAGGTCGAGCGATCGCCTACTGCGCAACAGGTCGCGGGTTCGATTCCCGCACGGGACAGATGTTTTGTATGGCCTACAGAAATTTGTTCCGGTCTGGGCGTATGTGCATGTGATATTCTATGTTTGTAACTGCACCCACGACACAGGAGAAAATCCTAGTGTGGGGCGACGTTTTTATTTAAAAAAAAAACACGTTGGACGCACCTAAAAATTTAAGGATTTCCCTCCATTTTTATGGGATCCCATCATCAGATCCTAGCTTTGGTAACCGTGGGACCACCATTGGAGTATAATCTTGAGAATACCAAAAAGAATTTTGAAAATCGGTCTGCAATTGGCGGCGTAATCGCGTAACATACACAAAAAAAATATACGCATCGAATTGAGAAACTCTTTTTTTGAAGTCGGTTAAAAAATACCTATTAGTATATGTAATCAGCTGCTTTAAATTTTATAGTTAAAATGAAAAAAAAACTTCAAAACCGTACGAAGGGTGCCTTCTTCCCATATATGCCTACCCTGCCTACCCTACATACTCGTATATTATTTAGGTACTTTGTCGTTTGTATTTTTTATACAATCGTAGATTCCATAACGCGAGTAAAACCTTAGAGCCCAGCTTTAGAGGAATAAAATTCAAATAAAATAATATTAAAAATAACGCTACTTGCATACCTAGTCTATTACACGTTTTTAGCTGCTCCAACTTCATACATTGCATAACAAATACCTATCACAAGAAACAAAATACGAATTTATATTGAGTTGGTTTCTTTATGGCACATATTTATTATAACAAACAACTACTTAGGCTGCTAACCCTTAAATAAGGAAATTTGTATTGAAATAAAATCTTTAAAATAAAACACTAAAATCAATAAACGTATTCAAAAAGATATTTACTTTTTCATGTATAAGGTATTTGTGAAGATTAATAGTTCCGACTTGAGTAATAACTTTCACTATTGATCGATATATCGATATTACTTTCTCCTCCCTAGGCGACAATAACTACGATAACATTATGTCACACCACTATCACTACATTGTACCCCTGCCCCCGACCCGTATCGTGCGATAGAGATAGTTGCAAGAAATGGTCGAAATTGCCTACAATTCCTGTTTGAAATATTGTTTCGGGCGATAACTGTTTTACCCCCCTAAACCTTTATGAAATTAGATGCTAGAGGTCTCATTAGATTCAGTATACCTTAATCTATGTTTGTACGTTTTGCTTTTTTTGCAATTCAGTATAATTTAGTCAAAAAAAGACAAAAATGCTCAAGGTAGTTTTTAAGTCGAAAATATAGATATTTAGATGCTAATCACTTATATTCTGAGCAATATTTCTTCAAAATCAAAACGTACAAACCTAGTTTTTCATTATATCTACAAGATTTCCAAAAATTATGAAAATTGGACTATGTTTAGAGGGAGAAAAGCGTTATCGCTTTTTGTATGAAAATTTACAGCTTCACAATCCTCTTAACGCTTTGGCAGTGTAGTATACGATATACGATTAGTACGATTAGGTACGATTAAGCGTTTGCGCGTGGTAAAGTTTCTTTTAGTACAGTGCTGGGTAACGTTACCTATTCGTACATCGTACATGTACTATACAAGACAAGACGACAATGCCATTTTAGAAATATTAAATAATATTGCCTAATTATTGTTTTATTATTTAACCCTGAAATACTTATATAATCATTAAACGGGTGTAGTCAATTTAAAGACCTAGGCGAAATGATACCTAGTCATTTTTATGATATAGTCATTAGTGTAGTGTAGTCTTAATGCTATCTTGACATCTTGAGACCGACCCCTGATGACCGACTGAGAAGGCAAATAATAACTAGACATTTAACTATATAAAGGTCTATCCACACACATCCGGGCCGTGCCCGGGACGTGACCGGGCCGTGTCCGTGGCAAAACTTCAATCTGTACCTCTTAAGCACCATTTACGGAAACCAATATGCATTATGACTTTGTTTACAACTGCAGAGATGCATATCGCTTCTATTAATAATTCGTCATTCATTTTATTTTATTTCACAATTTATTGTACACAAAAATACAAAAAGAGAACACAAACAACACACACATGAGTACAAAAAGGTTTGGCTTATCTCTGACGAAATCTTCTCCAGTCAACCTACAGTAGGAAAATTTTCAAAAACAAAAAACAGCCGCGGTGTGTACACTAAATAAAAAAAACCACACATGCTACAAAAAAAAATACCTATACTAAAAAAAACAAAACAAAAACTCAAATACTAATTAAATTGATAAATGGATAACACTCAATTTAACATTATAATGTGGAAGAGAGATAAAACTCCTTCACTCTCTTCTTAAATAACGGAAGAGTCTGTATATCCCGTATGTGAGGAAGAAGCGAGTTCCACAATCTGACAACATGAACAGTAAAGGACCGCTTATAGAATTGCGTATTAAAAGATTTTATTTAATAAAACTCGGACGTGCACTGGTAATATCGGTGGACAGGCGCACGTCACTGCACTGAAGCACTGAAGCTTCGGCGCCGGCCCGGACACGGACGTGTGTAAGCGAGTTCATATAAAAATTACGCAATGATATTTTTTCAAGCCACTGACGGCACACGTCCCGGGCACTGCCCGGAAATGTGTGGATTGAGCTTTAGATTATTTTTAAAAAACTTAGCGGTTTTTGGGAATATATTAAAATTATCTCTGGGGGAGAAATTTTGGGGGGCTGGCAACACTGTGTACCAGTCAAGTACCAGTGTTCGGAACCGTACGATAATTATCGTACATGTACGATAATTTCATGCTTATGTACGATGTACGATAGCATACTACTATCGTACGCAGATTGTACGATAATTTTCATTATGATAAAAATTTTGAAAATCTGTATTTGTCTATCCCGATACTTGAACAATTTGTATAAACATTGCTTATTTTGAAATACGCCGCATAATAAAAGCGGCGCTGGTGACCGCTAACGACACTCCTTTTCTTTGGACCTATTCAAACACAGAAAACGTAAGAATTGATTTTTAGCGAGACTAACATAGTGATTTATAAAAAAGAAGAGGATGAATAAAGTGTTTTTGTTTAAGTTTATATTATATTTTATTATTTTGATAAAGAAGTTATGTACCTAATTAGATTTCATAAACATTATGCATACAAATGTGTGTGTATAATATAAAATAGAAATAATATATAATAATAATATAGAAAAAACCTGTTCGTATTTAATTTATCCCTGATCTATATTCTATCTTTTCATATACATTTTCTCTTATTGAATTTGAAATATCTATAATTATCTTTATAAAATTTAATTTAAAATTTTGGCGCCACTACAAGTGAGCCGAGAGTTAGTTTAGTGGGGCTAGCACGCAGGAGGATCGAAAATCGAATCGAAATCCGAATCGAGGAGTTTGTATGGCAATTTTATTAGTTCTGCTACTCACCGCCGTGGCGCTAATAAAATTGCCATACAAACTCCTCGATTTGGATTTCGATTCGATTTTCGATTCTCCTGCGTGCTAGCCCCACTGGGCTGCGTTCGTAAACGTCGCCCGACGACGCTCGATGACGTACTGGCCGTTCGAAAACCCCCGGTGTAAACGCACGACGATCATGTATAGCCGTTCGTAAACCTCGCTCGACGACGCACCGGTCGCCCCGTGAAATATGTGGGTGAAAATCGCCCTGACGTTTATTTGACAGATGACATGTCCGTCAATTTGGCTATTTCCTTCTTTTTATAATAATTTGTAAACAAGTTCATTTTGTATTATCGTAGATATATGATCACTCGACTGTGATTTGTAATTTCATAAATATGAAGACAATAGGCTAGTTGACCCTTTTTTAAAGTAGGGCTTAAAATGTTCATAATTGTTGTATTAGACCATAGCACATGAATATTATTTTTTTCGATGCCTAAAAAGTGCAAATAATCTATTTTAAATTAAGATTTTCAATTTTGGACCGAAAACACGGTCAGCCATGATAGTCTGTTGATTATCTGTGGCATACATCAAATGACGTCAGTCTTATAGTAAACAAAGCACCGAGGCGAAATAACCTCACAAAAACAATGCTTTTTATTAAATATCACAAAATATAATAAAACTGTAGTATATGGAACGGGACAATAGAACAGGAATTACCTCTTCAAAGACTCCAGGAAAGCTGTGGCTGTGGATTAGCCGTAACCAGTGATATAGACATGCGAAATAACTCTCGCTTAAAATTGATTAACACTCGCTTAAAGAAATCCTGTAACTATCTACTGAAACTCAAATGTATTTTTGCGAAAATCACATTAATGTAAGTACTATAAATGAATAACTCAATCTGTGTAGGTACTTCAGTTTCAACTTAAACAAAATAGAAGTTTTTAGGTTGTATGTAAAATCATTAATTAAATTTTTATCTTTCAGTTAGAATGAAAACTAACTGCAGCCGACCAACCAAATTTTAATGCCAGACGTAGAGAAAACTTGACCATTCACGCCTTTTTGATTTAATCTAAGTTATACACTGACGCTAGATGATGTTTCAAAGAAAAGAATATGTACTTATGTCCAATTGAATAATGATGTCATGATGTAATTGAATATTATTTAAAAAGTATGTAATACAAACTATTCCAGTTTCATAATAATGAATATATTTATCTAAACAACTTTTACTTGAATTTACTGAGTACCTAATTAAAATTTGTTGCTTTCAGAGGTTACTTAATGAGAACTATTGTGTAGGTACTACCCTGTTCTCCTCTTGACAACGAGATTGATAAGGCAGTAAAAGTTGTGCAACATAATACAAAGCAGTGCATGCTCAGCCACATCAAAATGTGACCTGTCAACTAGAACAACATTATGTCAACAAAATAACACAAGTATTCATATACCAAAGCACCATAGAAGTAAATAGGTCCAGTTTGGTAAAACTGAAAGATGTTAAGTATATCTTCACTGATTAAACCTGCTGCCCACCACCAATCAACTGCAACATCTCCCAATAAATTGTCTGAAGTAAAGTGCTGCAAACCATCTATATCTGGCCAGACATTATTAAAAATTATTATTTCCAAGTGAGGAAAATTATGATAATGACATTTATTCATTAAACCTTTTAACCAAAAGCACAATAAAAAAAGTAACTTCTAATGTTTCACCATAAGTATAAAAGGGTAATCATAGATTGCTAAGAAATGAAATTCAAAAACCCAATGAAGTCATTTAACGAGCACTAACTTGGCCCGAGTATGAAAAAGCAAATACTATTGAATATTTATTAGAGTGACTACCTGATGGTTTAGTCAGCTTAATATATACAGGATATGAAAGCCGTATTAGTGATATTAACTTACTAGAAGAAAGTAAATTTCAGAACAGCTTACGAAGAATATGCAAGTTATCCATTTTAAAGCCGTATACAAGTATATTAAATGTGATTGCTGTGTTGTCAGCCTTTGCTCTTCCTAATTTACAAGACCCTTCTTATTAAATAAATAATATAAAGAATTTTTTTACGTACTTTATACATAACATCTAAAGATGACATGACAAATTTTTGTACTACATTAGACATTATGTTCTTCACTAAAAAAAAATTTGCATGTTTATTTGACAATAATGACTTGTAAAGGTTTAAGTTGTATCAAAATTTTTTAATTTGAAATACTCGTACATGTGTTTTATTTTTCCCTTACACCTTAAAAGATAATTTTTTTATAGGTTTGTTGTTCATATTTATCATTGTTACTCAAATATATATGTTTCAAAAGTACAAATAGGTTTGAATAGAGTTAAATTAAATTTATTAATTTGTCATATATTGCCTTAGGGTCGCAGGTAATAAAAGTCCAAATAATAGTTGTGATTTATTATGAAGTAATACTTTCATATATTAGGAAAAATGTAGTATAGTTTCCAAAATGGCACTATTTGACAATTAAGTACCTATTATAGCTAATATTGTCACCTTTTGAGTGTTCTCAAAATTACTTAATACACAAACGTATATAAGTTTCGCTTTAGCACAAAACATCTGCATCTATACTTGAGTTAAGCATACTGTTCACAGTTTTCTGTCTTTGATAATTAGCATTTTCTTCAGTAAAAGAGCATGACAATTTTGTATTAATCTAATTTTATGGATACCGTTTGTTGAACTGACTATTACAGGGTATTAATAAAAAATGAAGAGGTCACATATTGCAAATTTCAACCCAAATCCTTATCTTTCAACTTTTATCCACATTTCATTATAGGTGTCTGCAACATAGAAAGAATAGAGCAAATCGACGAGTTGTTGAATCAAATTTGACATTTCATTGTTTACTATATGTGTGACGTCACGACCCTGGCCACAGGATATCAAAGCGTTTACGGCGTGAGATAAAAAAAGATTATTTCTAGCATTTTCAAATTAAAATTTTACAGTAATCATTCATTGTTATTTATTAAAATCGGTATATTGTGGAACCTTATGCCAAATACTGTTAGAAATAAACAATATTTTAATAAATTTTGATATGAGTCAACTACCCTATTGGGATGATGACTGAATTCTAATTTTCACATCTCGACATAAAATATTAAAATAGCGTAGAAAAAAATGCAATCATGTGAAATTAGAATTAAAATCGGCTTAGAAATACATAGCATTTTAAGCTGTTAATTTTGAAGCGATTAGACAGAGAGATCCGACGTCAACCGTGACGTCATCGTTGAGTACGGCCATATAAACTCCATGTAAAATGTCGTTTTGCTAGAAAGAGATGGAGAAAAACCTTTAATACCTTATATCTTGGTTGTTTTTATAGTTATTCGAAAACCGATTGTTTCTTTCTGTTTATTATATGAATGAGCTTCTATTAAAGCAAAAAAAAATTTTTAGTCATCTAGCCAATTGAAATAGTTACAAAAAATGGATACATTATTATGGACGAAAATGGCATTGTTTATTTATGAGATAGATATTTGCTTAATAATTTCTATGAGCGAAGTGCTAATAGATCAAAACAAGTTAATGAAACTGATGAAAAATTAGCAATTTTAGGTTATTTTGACATCAAAATGACATTTGACATCCACAGCTTACGATGTCGTTCTATAACGTCCGACGAAGAGCGTCGTCCTCTCTAGGACGATCGCCCGACGTCGAGCGATGGTTTACGAACGCAGCCCAGACCACGGAGTAAGTAGGTATGTACCTTTTATATTGGCGGCTCAGGGCTGCGTTCGTAAACCATCGCTCGGCGTCGGGCGATCGCCCTAGAGAGGACGACGCTCTTCGTCGGACGTTTTAGAACGACATCGTAAGCTATGGCTGTGAAATGTCATTTTGATGTCAAAATAACCTAAAATTGATAAATTTGCTTCCGTTTTTTACTAGTTTTGATCAATTAGCACTTCGCAAATAGAAATTATTAAGCAAATATCCATCTCATACATAAACAATGCCAATTTCATCCATAATAATGTATCCATTTTCTGTAACTATTTCTATTGTCTTCATATTTATGAAATTACAAAATACAGTCGAGTAATTATATATCTACGATAATACAAAATGAAATTGTTTACAAATTATTACAAAAAGGAGGAAATAGGCGAATTGACGGACATGTCAACTGTCAAATAAACGTCAGGGCGATTTTCACCCACCCATTTCACGGGGCGACCGGTGCGTCGTCGAGCGAGGTTTACGAACGGCTATACATGATCGTCGTGCGTTCACACCGGGTGTTTTAGAACGGCCACTCGGCCAGTACGTCATCGAGCGTCGTCGGGCGATGTTTACGAACGCAGCCCAGAACTTCAGTGGGGCTAGCACGCAGGAGAATCGAAAATCGAATCGAAATCCGAATCGAGGAGTTTGTATGGCAATTTTATTAGCGCCACGGCGGTGAGTAGCAGAACTAATAAAATTGCTATACAAACTCCTCGATTCGGATTTCGATTCGATTTTCGATTCTCCTGCGTGCTAGCCCCACAGATCAGACATCAGACTTCTGTCTGATATTATATATACCTACGTAAAACGAATAAGTGCTAGCTAGAGTAATTTTTAATTTAAAACAATAATTTACACCAAGTAATGAGCTATAAAGCACATGCAAAAATATAAATATTATGTTTCATACGATTTATTTGTTTACAAACATATTTGAAAAGTACGATAATTTTGTTCCCAATACGGAACTTTTACGCAGCTTGTACGATAATTTACCTATCCGGTTGTGAACGCTGTCAAGTACTCAAGTGACATATTTTCTCTAATCTGTGGTCAAGTGGCAATTCAAGTTTTACAAATAGGCTTTCGTTGCCGATTTTTAAAAATAACAAGTACCTAGTTGGCTAGTTATATAGTTTGAATAGAAAATCTAAACAAGTTTGAATGAAAAATCATTTTTTTCTATAAAGAACTATTATTAACGCGTTTCTCTGACCGGTCCATAATGGCAGGTAATTTCTGGCAAAGTTCTCATCATCAGCAATGGATGTTGGACAAAACAGATTTGATCAGAGATCGCCAGCATGATCTCAATATTTTGAGTGACGATGAATACCAGAAAATATTTAATTTTTTTGCAAGTATTATACAGGTCTTAGGAGAACAACTAAAATTACGGCAACAAGTAATTGCCACGGCTATAGTGTATTTTAAGAGATTCTATGCAAGGAACTCGTTAAAATGCATTGACCCATTATTACTAGCCCCGACTTGTGTTTTCCTTGCGTCCAAAGTGGAAGAATTCGGTGTCATATCAAATTCTAGATTGATATCAACCTGCCAAACTGTTATCAAGAATAAATTTGGATATGCTTATGGTCAACAAGAATTCCCATATAGAACAAATCATATTCTGGAGTGTGAGTTCTATTTACTCGAAAATCTAGACTGCTGCCTGATAGTATATCAGCCGTATAGACCTTTGGTAGGATTTGTTCATGATATTGGTCATGATGAGCAACTATTAACATATGCATGGAGAATAGTTAATGATTCTCTGAGAACAGATGTTAGTCTTCTGTATCCTCCATATCAGGTACATATTCTGGCAGATTTTAAATGTATTTATTACTAATTGTTTTTACATTAAATTACATTTATTAAAATGATCTTGCTTTTCAGATCGCCATAGGTGCTTTAAATTTAGCATGTGTTATGCTAGGGAAAGAAAACCATAAAAGCTGGTTTGCTGAACTAAATGTTGACTTGGATAAGGTAATGACAATGTTATTTAAATTTTTTGTGATTATGGGCAAAAGATTTTTTTATTTTTTTTTTATTGCAGAAAGTTGGCAAACAAGCAAACTGCCCACCTGATGGTAAGTGGTAACAGTCACCTATAATACATGTGGCTCTTGTGAGATTCGCAGCAAAACTGCAACCCCCACAAGAACCACAGTGTACGTTGCCAACTTGTGACACAAGATGTAAAGTCACAGTACCCAGTAATTTCACTGCCATATCTTACCCTTCAAACCAGAACACAGCAATGCAAGCACTGCTGCTTTGCGGCAGAAATAGGTAAGACGGAGGTACCTAAGCAGACGACCCTGGTACAGTCTCCCTCCAGTAATGAATGAAATGATTAAGCATATTATGAAGTCTTTAAATTTCGCCAGGCACTCGGCATTCTTGCACTCATAAAAAGTTTGAAATATATTTTTTCTAGCCAACCAAAATACAGAAAATTTTGAGTTTTGTCGTTTTTCTATAGAAAGTCACTTGTATTGTGTCAAATTTACCATTTAGATAGCTATAACTGCAAAAAGAAGATGACTACCTGGTTATTGCAAAAAATCTTATGACAATACTGAAATTCTATTAGCGAGTAGCGACACTCATAATTTCATTAATATTTACTTATAGACTGCATAATTATGTACAATAAATTTCTGTGCATTTTCATACATATTATTTTAGCCTCTACATTATATGTATCATATCAGAAATCAAATTTAAAATATTAACATTTAGAAATAAATATTCTATACCTACTAAAAACTTGCAGGTTTTAAAACCAATCTAAAAAAGTGCAAAGTTTGGTTTCAAACAAAAAATGTTAGTTTTGTAACTGAGGCTAGAAGCACCGGATACCGAAATACAAGTTTCTTACATAGATTGCTACCCAATATATAATTGTTGCTTGCTCTTTTTACAATAAAATTATTTCATAGAGAGATAAAGAAATGAAAAATCAATCCCACTACTCGAGACAAGTTAAGCAACAGCAAGAACTCGAACTCAAGCTGCTTGATAAAAAAATCTCTAATTCCAAAATCTCAAACTTTTTTCAAATTATCTATTTGGCAAAGGTATATCTTAAAACTTCATATAAATTCTAGTAAGTATTAGAAGAACCAAAGACTCATCTGTTGATTAGTACAGTGCGCTGCAAGCAGGTAATGTTGGTTGTTTGCAAATTGAGCCTATCCAATTCCAAAAGGCATTTGGGATAGGTTCAACAGGAAAGTTAAGTGGGTAAACGACGCCAGTGGATTAGCCACTGGTCAAACTGAAGTCACACATAACCTAATAACTGACTCTTTAAAATCTGATTTTGTTAAGAGCCCCTTGTTGTTTGGTGATAAATTTTCTTTTTCATGTGGTATACATGTTTGTTACAGATACAAGAAATAGTGAGAACTATTACAAATTTGTATGAAATGTGGAAAAATTATGATGAAAAGAAAGAAATACAGGGTCTTTTAGCAAAAATGCCCAAGCCAAAGCCTGCACCCCAAAGATAGTCTCCAAGTGATAAGTGAAATATGTAGATTAAGAGTAAAATTTTTAATAATTAACCAGAAAAAGGGCATCAAATTAAATTCTTATTTTTATAGAACTTATTGAAACTTTTTGACATTTGTAACCATATGAAATTGATTGTAAAATACTATGTCCTTATTACTAAGCTGGATTTATAACATAGTGCATAGTGTAAATGGATAAATAGGTAGGTTGATCAGTGCCTATAGACAAAATAGGTCTTGTATTTATGCCCTATTACAAGTTCCTTTCGGATATTGTACATTTTGAATAAGATCTTGGTTCTAAAGACTGCCAGTATTTTGACTTGTAAAGGATGCAATAAAGTAGTTAATTATTAAATGTATGGTGGTGGTTTAATTTTTCAACAATACCGTCCAATCAAATAAGCAATTTTTGAAATTAGATTCTAGATGTAGGTCATTCTTATCATATAAAATTATGGTACACTTATACTGACTATGCACTAATTTCTCTGAACACTGCCACAGTATATCAAACTCATAAAGAATAACTTGGTTGAATACTGTACTCAATCCTTAGTACAGACTTTCCCTTGGCTTAGCCTTGCCCTTGGCTGCAACTAATATTTTACGAATTCAGTGAACATAGAGATTATTCATAGGGAAATAATAAATTATCATAGTAACCTCTTTGTTATTTTGACAATTTATTGAGCAGACTAACCCCCAGTTTCTGAAAGGCTGATCAAAATATTGTTCAACTAACATCCAAGACAGCAGTGTCAAATTAATCTGAGTTTCCGAAACATTGGTTAGACAAAATTTACTTATCTTTAATAATTTGATTTCTCGTGAGAAATATTTTTAGACATGGTCACATTGCTGAAATCATATATTTTGTTTTATTCATATGTATTTTGAAAACCCTAAATGGGTCTTTCCTTAATAATTTTGAAATAAATTTGACAGCTGTGTCAACTAACACAGTGATAAGTTGATTTAGCTTTCAGCAACTCAATTCATAGTTAACATTATATTGACAGTTTGTTAGTTAATTTTATCGCTGAACAGCCTTTCAGAAACTGGTGTAAGACACAGAAAAACTAGAACATAATTAAAGAATGGTTATATGCTTCAAAAGTAGTTAATCATTTTAGTACCATGTCACACCTACTATTAACAATGCAATAACAGCCATATTAAAAGGCGCGTTCCATTTGAGCGCGGATTCGCAGCATTTTCAACATTTTTAGTATCATTGCGTTTCATTAGCTTATGCTTATGTTAACGTAATGCGTTCCATTTAAACAATATCTTGATTTTTAGGTTAAGTTCCCTTTGTGAAAAATAGCGCGATTAAAAATGTTAACATTTCTTAGAAGAGACGCAAAACATGGTTAACATTTGATGTTAGCGTGACAAAGTAGTGACGCTTAAATGGAAAACGGGGTAAATAAATGGCATAGTTGGTGTGACATGGTACTGAAATGTCCATCTACTTCTGAAGCTGACCGTACATTGTGCGGGAGAAGACCACGCGTGAAGTCCACTGGAATTCTGTAATGACAAACGTATAATAAAATTAACAGTAATACCTATCGCGCGGTTAGTCAATAGTTCTAGTTGTGTATAAAAAAATGTATCTTTAATTAATGTTTATAAGTTCTCCACATATTTCACGAAGAGACATGTTAGTTGTGTAGATATGTAAACGATTCGAGGCGCTAGTTAAAGCACTTTACCTCAATTTCAGTTTTGTTACAATTCGAATTTGATCACTCAACTTCGGCCAACATAATCTTTTTTTCTTCCGTTATAATGAACATGCACGTTTGCTATTAGATTACCTGAAACAGCTTCAGGCAACATGGAAATAGCTTATTGTGTCCGTGGAATAACGATAACATCATTGCCATCGTGCCATAACACCATTAGCCTTATTACAACAAAAGAGTGTCCATGAATTTCAGATTTCTTTCTTTTTATTATTTATTTTCCTAATTACTATTAATCCAAAGAAGGAAATACTTCTGATCTTAAGAAAGTAAGCGACGATTAACGATGCGAGCTTTTCCTGTATTCCTTCGTATTGAATACGTCATGACGCTATTGCTCTAGCGTCAGACTTAGGTAATATTCACCATATTAGAGCTAGCCAAGCTCTTGCTACGCTTAGAAACAATCAAAGCAGTTCAGTGCACATTTTTTTCGTGCGCTGCTAGGCGCCTCGCTTCTCCGGTCACCAGTAGCTGTGGATCCCCAAGCCAATAGATAATAGTACTAGGTTAGGTACACTATGTACTAATAGTGATTGCTTGCAGTGCATGTTGTCGATAAATAGACGAGGCTCAGGCGCTCCCCACAAAACCGCACTGGACTATATGAAAAATGAAATGAAAAAGTTTATTAGTGACACATGATACACATAAATGCACAATGCAAACAACAATGTATCACTAAAAAACTCCCACTCAGCATATGCCACAGTATCAGATGCCATGACACTGATCTTCCGTGGGGCTCACGTAACTATAATACTCATACATCTCAATAATTACTGTGCGCTTTATCTATGCATGGAAAATAAAACTAGTGACAGCTTAAATTACTTAATTAGTATTAAGTAATTTAAGCTGTCACTAGTTTTTTTATATGATTGTTAAAACTGTTGGGTGGTGCAGAGATCCACTCAGGCTACTGTACTATTTATGTTAACTCTCCATATAGGTATGTCCTAAGTCCTCATTCTTTGCAAGAGTTGGGTTATTGTTGTGAGACAAACGGGGCTCAGCTAAATATACAAACACATACAATATGCAATAGGAATATACAAATTAAATATCGACAGAAATTAGTTGTGTTACGGACGTTACTAGTAGACATCTAACATGATTTTTAAGCAGTAGGCAGTTTACAACAACGTAGGTAATTCTTTTATTTTCTAGTAAACTATTCGTAATCATGATGTGATTACAAGCTATCGTCTGACGTGTTAATTTTTATTTATCTAGAAACGTGGAAATTTGCGTAGTTTCACAATTTTTTTATTTATATTAAATTAGCTTTATAAGGTAAGACTTAATTAACATAATATTTAAAAAATCAATTAGGTACTTACCTTGCAGTACTTATAGCAAGTTCTGAAAATAGTCTTGATAATGCCGTTTGTGTGGTCACACTTCGATGCAAAACTGCTACATATAGCATTCCATTTCCTTCTATTCCGTACTAGTTCCAAGTTGACGCTAAAAGAAGAATGTCTTGTTTCAAGACAATGTTCTGCGAATTCTTCGTTATCCTGATTTTGAGACTGACAGTTGTGTCTGCCGACGAAAATTCCAGGTATTGCTAGTTCTTAATTATAATTTTACGGCCAAGGACACGGTATTGGAGTGCTCGGTCTGGCGATCCTACATAACGTGGTCGTTAACTACGCGTGTCGTTGGGCAGTGGCGACGTTTCGCTGCCAGTCATCGTAAGATATTGGCTAATAAGAGAGAATGCGAGTCTGTGGCTATTACTTCTGCGAGAATTTAACACGCAGGAGGGAGCAGGAATACGACCCTTATGCCGCTTCCCTCCAACGCAAACCGCTGGGCGCTAAAAGGCGCGCCCTCAAGCCCGCCTTCTAGGACCGCCCTTAACGTGGCCTGCGCGCTAACGTGGCGTCTGATACGCGTGATCATAGGCTTCCCCGTCTAGGGTTTACCCTTATGTCCAGGGTAATCCCCACAGGCGTTAAGACCCGGTTTGTATATAGCTGGTCGCGTTGTCCTGGGATAATCTGACGAATTGGGGTTGCCCAGACCCTGGAACGCCCTGACTAGGGATAAGAGGGACATTAAGGTTGGCTTAGTGGATATGCCTCGCACCCTGCAGGATAATCCCACACACACCTGCTGACTGGCCATCGGTAGGTAGGTAGGTACGGTACGTGACAGCATTCCATCTTGTAAAAAGTTTTCATTATTTACTACATTCTTATATGTATACATAATAGTTGTATTCTGCCTTTGAAATATCCGACCCCAGCTGTAAACTTGTCTGCAACTGCTAGGAATAGATGCAAAGGAATTTAACTGCTACACTGTCCTGGCCAGACGGACTAGTAGGGCTTCGTTTCGAGACATTCTTAAGCAGGGTACTCACTGTAACGCGTAACGTAACTGATAGAGTAGCTTGCTGCGAGCCGTTCGTCCGCGGAGCGCGTGTGCTCGCAGCGACCCGCCGCCGGAGGTTTTTGCGCAAATACAAAGGTGCTCGCAGCGTGCTCGTGGACGGCGCGTACACACTTGTAAATTGCTACAGTATCAGACCCCCTAGACAAGATGCCTTTCGATAATCGCTAACGCAATCGCTAAATGGACAATGTATGAGATTTGACAATTTTATTGCGCTCGAAAGCTAAGCGACAGCTTATGTCAAATCGCATACATTTTCTTTCTAGCGATTGCGTTAGCGATTATCGAAAAACGTCTTGTCTAGGGGGGCAGTTACATTATGTGCTACACCTCTAAGTGAGTACGGGACTTTATATTACCTAGTTTTTATGATATTAAACATTATATAAATATTCGACGTAATCAATAGCTTTAAGTTTAAATAAAAGTTGGATATCAATAACTAATGATTTATTTATAGTATAACTTATAGTATATCATACCTAAATTCAAAATAAGAAAATTTTCTTATTGCGCCACTTTGATTTCTAAAGCAGGATTACTTACTTTCTCTCAGGATTACTCCCCCTCTTGTTTGAGTGTAGAACTCATTTAAAAGTTGCAAAATATCAAGAGTGAAACGATACACAATATCTTTGAATAATCAATTAGAATGTACGCTACTGTGTATCATAAGCAAACATATACTCTATTAAGAATTGCGATAACATTTTGTGAAAAACAAGAATGTCGCAATTGAGTCGAAATTCATTAACCGAAAGCCCATAGTAGTACCCACTTAGGATGATATTATACGTATAAAGGAGGTAATATTATACGTTTGAGGAGCTTGGTGGCGCATTGGCGCGTGCGCTCAGCGAATGATTGCTAAGATTAAGCAACGTTCACTGTGGTCAGTCCTAGGATGGGTGACCAAAATAAGAAACATCTCAAGCTCCTCCGTGCTTTGGAAGGCACGTTAAACAGTGGGTCCTGCGCCTGATCTCGCCCCGGTCGTGTCGGTTAACCGTCCCATCGGACTAGGCTAGTGAAGGAACAGAGAGTGCACTTGCGTTTGCGCAGTCACTTGTGCACTATAATATCTCCTGCGCAGATGGCTAGTCTCTGTGGAGATTGGCCGCCGTGACCGAATATCGGTTAGGAGGACATTATTATTATACGTATAAATTGCATCATAAAATTAATCATTTTCAGCGCTACGCTTGCTACGGATGAGCTGCCAAAAGGGAACTGTTCCTGTGGCGGGTTTGCAACGAGTTCTCCTTCACCGGACGACTTGCCTATACTCGCACAAGCGCCTGGATTGGTCGTGAAGTGTAACGATGAAGGGCAAGGCACGTGCAAGAGCTTATGCCACGCGCTAGCTATCGCTACGAAAGCGAAGGGGCCAGAGATTCTATGCAACAAACTAAAAGCAGCAAATGAATTAAAGGCAAGTAAAGAGCGGGCAATTTGTTTACGTTCACTGAAAATGTAAAATTTTAGATTATCAAATATAGTTATACATTTGAATTAAAGGGTCACTTATCGAAATTGTGTGTTATATAATGGTCGGCAGAAAAATTCCGACACCTACACAATGTTTTGTTGCTAAAAAGTTGTATTTATATTGTAATAAGAACCATATCTTGATCACTCGATTCCTCGCCCCGTTCGCGGAGTACTTTTTTTTTTTTTTTTTTTTTTTTGTCGGGGGGAAATGCGTTAGCGCCCCGTACCCGCCGTTGGCTAGACGGCAGGCGTGTGTGGGGCTGGCCCGGCGAAGTTCCAGGCCGACCCACTAAAACCCCCCGGTGTTCTCCCTGCCCGTGTGGGCGCGCATGGTAAGGTCCACACTGCGACTACCACTACCAGCGCGCCCGGGCAAGCCCGACCACCGGTCGGGCTATCGCCGAGGGGGGATTGCCCGAGAACACCAGAGCAATCCCCAGACGGAGGGCCTTACGGCGGCGTGCACGGGGCCAACCATGCACGCAGGCCTCCACGGCAGGGTCATTAGACGGGCATTGCTTGCGCGAATGCCCGTCTTCGCCTGCCTATCCGTCTGCGGCGGAGGGGAGCGGCTTGGGGATCTTCCTCCCGCTCCCTCTCCGCAGCCTCCTTCTGCGAAATTACTTCTTCGCAGAAGGAGGCCACAGCCTCCCATTCCGCCTCGCCGCGGAGCATGGCCACGACCATGCTCGGCAGCGAGAGGTCTCCGCCTCCCAGCGCAGCGTTAAGTTCGCTGCGCTGGGGTCGCCAGGCCGGGCACACCAACAAGGTGTGCTCGGCAGTATCGTCGGGAGCGTCGCAGTGGTGACACCGCGGCGTTTCCTCCCGACGCGCGACTCGGTGCAGGTAGTGACCGAAGCAGCCATGCCCGGTCAGTACCTGCACCATGCGGAACGTGAGGCTGCCCTGCCGGCGCCCAACCCACTCCTCCAACACCGGACGGATCGCGTCGATCGTCCGGTGGCCGGCAGCTGTGGAGGCGAGTGCCACACCCCACTGACGCAGAGCCTCCCTCTGCGCCAGGGTACGAATCCGCTCCACTTCCTGTGGAGCGGATCGTCCCCCCCGTTCACGAGTAGCAACCCGATGTCGATACACCTGTTCGCGGAGTACCTACCTACTTGCATCTTGATTTTTGAGTTTCTTGCCTGTTCTTCTCGAGAAGGCTCTTCCAATTTCCGAACAAGTGTAGAGTCAACTTTTTTTTTTCATTCCTACTTGTATTTCCAGACATCTTGAGTATATTCAGGATGTATGCACATACAAGGTTAATATGATTTCTTTAAATTAGATTGTTTTGACGTCAATAAGTGCCTGTAAAGGCCTATGTTGAATAAAGATTTTTGAATTTAAATTTAAACCCTCTCCTAAGTATGTTGAGTGTGAAGTTGCTCTTTTACGAACATGCCTTGCGCCTTGCTGAAACTTTTATTATTCACCTCACCTCACTTACCCTGCGAACGAACTGTGGAGTGTTCTAGATTAAACATCACAATCTTGAGTTTTATTGCATTTTTTTTTCGGATCAGCAAATATTATCCGTAATATTGATGTATTAGTTACCATTAGACTATTGTCATTTGTTTTTATTACAGCTGTCCGCATTCTACAAGACCTGCGACATGCCTTGGTTATATGCAGACATGACTGCTGAAGAGCCCCTCTGCTGCGAGGACGCCAATGTGAAGATTTGCCCATCGGTTGCTCAACTTGCAAATAATTCGTCAGACGTAGTAGACAGTAAAACTGTTATGTAATAAACGATTCCTTTTCTAGTTAGGGCGTCCAACGGCAATGCCACTGAAAGAAAGACTTCATTTTGAATTTAAAATCAATCCACACTGCATTCACCGATTTTTTCAATAATCGTCTGTCTGAAAAGGAATCGAACCCGGTAAAATTAAAAAAGTAACATGCTGTATTTTTACGATATCGATCGATAAAGTCAAGCACAGGGAACAAATCTCTCTAATAAACATTATTTCTAAAACTTGAGGATGACAACAAACCAAACAGATCATCATATATAGTAGGAGGACAAGGCAAATTAAAAAGAAATGTTTTCATTAATTTGCTAAGTTGTATTTACTTAAATAATGCCTGAAGTAGGAACGAGCCCATCAATTCTGAACCTAATACCTTTCACTAGAGCCATTATCTCTAAAATGTGTGGAAAACATAAAAATTAAGACCATAAAACGTAAAACGAAAGAAAAAACTTTTAGAATTTCTCTTATAAACTTAATAAAGAAATTATATTAGAGGCAATTGATACAAATTCATCAAAAACACATTGACATAGTTTTTTTTTGCGAATCATAATGACACCTTTTTACTTTCTTAATACTCGTAGGTATTTCGTCTGCGACTGGTCCTGTTATGCATAAGGTACTGTACTGTACTGTTAGATTTTGTGGTTTCCTTAAGTTTTTAAGATAATGTTTCCTAGACAGATTTTTCCCTGTGATCGACTCTAAACGCCGGATGTTAGTTTTTTAATTTTATCGGGTTCGATTCCCAGTGAGATAGAAGATTCGCGAATCAGTTTGGATTGTTATTAAAATCAAAAAGAAGCCTTCTTTCAGTAAAATGTTCTATCTACGGTATTTAAGGTACCTACTTACCCTCATAGGCGTAGGTATAACTTTTCGATTAAAACTTTAATTTGCCTAGTGTATACTGATACTTGGAAGGAAAAGTTCATTCTAAGTATCTAGTGTATTGTGATTGTCAATGGGGGGTGTCCGGACCCCCAGTCCCCCTCCCCTTACTTACGCCAATGTTTACCCTCCATGTGGCGTCGCCGTGGGACGTCCTGTATACCTACATCCACATTAATATATGTATGATAAAAACATTAAACGGATAAGGATTAACAATCTGAAATTATGTTAAATAGTCTACGTAAAATAATATGCTTAATGTTTACATGAGAACTTTTTATTTACACGACCAACTTTCACATTTTGATATATAAAACTTTGTACATTCACAAATCTATTGTTTCAAACATATTTATCAATCTTTATCTAATAGTACTGTAATTGATAAGTTTTCTCAACAAAATTGTTTCACATAGTACTTACATAGATTAAAAACATAAAACCATTAACTTCATAGTACGTATTAAAAGTATACATTTGATTACTGTAAACAGTTTTATTTTGACACCATTGTTTAATTTAAATGCTTTTAAAATAAAATTTGACTATTGCTTCAAGTAAATATAAAACATTGTTAAAACAAGGTTCTCTGTTAAATACTAGGCTTTTTATTCTGCCTCTGAATTAAATATAATAAGGAGGATCTTCATTGGTGAAATTTTACCATGTTTTAACTATTAAAATGGGTTATTGTTGCTCTTTTTACTTCTTTATCAGAACACTTTCCTTACTACCTACCATATAACATTTATGACGTATATTTTTTTATAAAAATAACATCGTCACGAGTTACATACAACTACTTGTCTTAAGAGGATTGTGAAGTAATCGTGCGCGGCGCGAGTAGGTATTTTCTAAAATGCTATCTGTTTCACACCGCTCTGCCTCCGGTCCGGCGTTTACACCACAAATACAACATGCGCAAATTCTCACGCACACTACGACACTCAGCGCGCGACTTGGCGATGGGCGGCCGGCGCGAGAGCTCGAGATTATTATTCTTGTTTTGCGTTGCTTATATTTCTGACTCCCTTTCCGCTCGCAACTTCGCCATCGTTACTTTCGTTTTTCGTGTGAGAATTTTATGTTTTCACATAGGAAAAACAATTTTATAGCCTATATTACTCAGTGATAATGTAGCATTCTATTAGCCAAAGAATTTTTAAAATCAGTCTGGTAGTTTTTGAGTTTATTCATTACAAACAAAAATACAAACGTTAAGTACGTTCTTTCTTCATAATATTTAGTAGATAAGTTTCGGAATACAGAAATTATTTACATTTCGTTAATTATTTCTGTATTGAAATTTATTGTGAAGGCACTTACTTGGTATCCCTATACCTTATAGGATTGAGGGTGAGAATTATTTGTCATGAAAGTAGGTATGTATCCTACATTTACCTGTCTAAGGAAAATACCATTTTTTAAGATGAGTGTTATACTGAATTAAAATGATTTGCATTTGAGATGTGAAAATTTTCTGAAAAAAAAACACTAAACATATAATAATATTTTTACATACAAACTAAATAGGAACAGGGATACAAAAATAAAAAGTAATAATACCTAAATAATAATAATATTTTTTTGATTGGGCTGGGCAGCTTTTGCAAAACTTGGCTTTGCTTTTAATATGAGCATTAGCATAAAACAGAAAGCGTGGATCTTCAACCAGTGTGTCCTACCAGTGCTTACTTATGGAGCCGAGACATGGGTAACAACTAAGGCCATCGTCCAAAAACTAGAGGTGGCACAAAGAGCAATGGTAAGAAAATTGGTAGGAGTAACACTCCGGGATAGGAAAACGAATAGTTGGCTCCGAAAACGGAGTCAGGTCTCGGACATTACACACCGCGTAGCAAAGCTCAAGTGGCAATGGGCTGGACATATAGCCAAAAAGCCGGACTCGTGGTGCAGAACTGGCTTAGAGTGGAGGCCATGAAAGCGTAAAATACCCAACGGGAGACCACAAATGCGGTAGAAGGACGACATCGTAAAGATGGTGGGCACGAACTGGATTAGAGTAGCCCAAAATAGAACGGAATGGAGAAAGTTGAAGGAGGCCTATACCGCCATGGTAGAAGAAAAGGCTTAGATGATGAATAATATTTTTTAATAATATGATTATTTTTGTTGGTGTTTACCTCAATTTCTGTCAGAAATACAGGAATAATCTTATATATAAAAATGAATCGCAAAATGTGTTGGTAAGCGCAAATCTCAGAAACTACGTTCGAATTGAGAAACTCTTTTACCATTAGAATGCTACATTGTCCCTGATGGTTATAGGCTATATTATAATTTTTACCGCGGGAAAATATTTCTTTCCTATGGGAAAATTCGATAACTACTGGGCCGATTTTAAAAATTCTTTCATCATTAGAAAGCTACATCCTTCGTGAGTAACATAGGCTATATTTCCCACGGGAAAAATGAATGAATACCACGGGAAAAATATGACGGGAAAACTATCGTAAGGCGAAACGAAGTTCGCGGGCACAACTAGTACTGTATGAAAGTACCTCATGTGTGGGGTAGATTCGTACGAATTTCAATAATTATGCAACAAATATAAAATACCTCTCATTTTTATACACTAATCTCGGGTACCTAGTTATACTAATAGTTTTAGAATTTTAATTTTTACCACTTCCGTGGTCTAGTGGTTGAGGCCACCGGGTATTGATCGGGAGGTCCGGGGTTCGATTCCCATCGGGGTCAGAAGCTTTTCTGCTCGGTTTGGTTGGTGGTAGGGCTTCTAAGCCCACCTGGCTAGCTACCACCGTCTTACCTAAGTTTGTCGCCATAATAACATGTTAGTAGCATTGCTGTGTTCCGATATAAGGCCAAAAGCTTACCTGTCGTATGAAAAAAATACCTATTAGTAGGATTATATGTAATCAGCTGCTTTAAATTATATTGTTAAAATGAAAAAAAAAACTCGAAACCGTACTAAGGGTGCCTTCTCCACATATATGCCTACCCTGCCTACCTACATATATTATTTACTTTGTCGTTTGTATTTTTTATACATTCGTAGATTCCATAACGCGAGTACAAATAAAATAATATTGAAAATAACGCTACTTGCATATAGTTTGTTACACGTTTTTAGCTGCAACTTGGTTATACGAAAAATAGTTTGTGAGCAACTTAGAATACGATAACGAACATACAATGCATAACAAATACATATCACAAGAAACAAAAAACGAGGAAACGGCCTTTCTTTTGAGTTTGTGTCTTTGTGGCACATATCTATTATAACAAACAACTACATACTTACAATTTATTTTCTTATTTTGATTTTAGAAATTTACAGTTAGTAAACAGGCTACAGGCTGCTTGCCTGTAATAAGGTTTGTATTGAAATAAGATCCTTAAAATAAAACACTAAAATCGATAAACGTATTCGAAAAGACATTTACTTTTTCATGTAGAAGGTATTTGTGTAGATTAATAATTCTGACTTGAGTAATATCTTTCAGTATTTATCGATATATCGATATTGCTTTCTCCTCCCTAGGCAACAATAACTACGATAACATTATGTCACATCACTACATTATGCCCCATTATACCCCTGCCCCCGACCCGTATCGTGCGATAGAGAGAGTTGCAAGAACTGGTCGAAATTGCCTACAATTCCTGTTTGAAATATTGTTTCGGGCGATAACTGTTTTACCCCCCTAAACCTTTACGAAATTAGACACTTTTGGTCTCATTGGATTCAGTATACCTTAAACTATGTTCGTACGTTTTGCTTTTTTTGTAATTCAGTAAAATTTAGTCAAAAAAAGATCAAAATGCTCGAGGTAGTTTTTAAGTCTAAAATATAGATATTTAGATGCTAATAATTTATATTCTAAACAATATTTCTTCAAAATCAAAACGTACAAACCTAGATCTTCATTATATCTACAACATTTCCAAAAATTATGAAAATTGGACTATGTTTAGTGGGAGAAAAGCGTTATCGCTTTTTGTATGAAAATTTACAGCTTCACAATCCTCTTAAGAATGTTTGTTACATAGGCAATAAACTGTTCGTCAATTTTATTTAAGCATTTGCAACATTTAAGTTGAATAACATTCGAGAACTAAATATTATATTTTCAAGCTCAATCAAAAATATCATGACATCTCTATACATGGACAAAATATAGGAATATTAAAGCTCATATCTGAGTATAATCATGTAATGAAACTGCTCGAGAATAAACCTTCATTCGCGAAACCATATATTTATTTCTGAAACAATTTTGCGGTAGCATATGGGTCTCTATTAATACTTCAATATGTACCATTATAGGAATTTAGCCTGTCCACTTGAGAACCTCGAGTCCAAGTTCTGCGCCTTCTTAATGATGGATCGTTTCTGGGCCTCGTCGAAGCGGTTAACCTGGAGGTCTACGTCGCGACTGAATGGGCGTCTTTCCTTTTTACCATCTTCTTTCTCGTCCTTCTGTAACAAAATTACTGTTGATAAGATTGCGAAATATAAACTGTATATACAGGGCCACACATAGTTTTTTGCATTTATATGAAATATATACTACAGACACACGTGATTCTTGCACGACGACTCCACTTCGGCAAGGCAGCGTTCGGCAAGCTTCGCAGTATAGTCTCGCCAAACCTACCACAATGGCTTAAGTTGTCTTTAATGCATGCGCGTTGCCAGTGATGACGTATGGAATCTGGATGGGCCTGATAATATGGGCTATAAGTCAATGAAAGGGCTATACTCGGAGTTTCTCTACATGATCGTATCTGAAACGAAGTGACCCGTAGGAGATCTGAAAGTTGCCAACGTCGCCCAGAAAGTTGCGAACCTTGAGTGGCAGTTGGTAGAGCACATTGCAAGGAGCGACCGCCGCTGGGGCGGCAAGGTTGTCGAATGGCATCAGTGTATCAGCACACCCCGGACACTCTTACAATTACAACGTTCGCAAAACAATTACCTATTACTATTACTTAAGCAAATGACGTTTGTACACGCGCAAATGTGTGCGTGGGATCTAGTAGGGCTGAGTGCGCGGTTATCAATCGAAATGACGCGGGAAGTGCAGCGACTGCCTTCTCTTTCGACGCGCATAGCGCTGTCTCTGTTATCGGCCGGCCCTCGCGTCTACTCGCCCGAACGATCGCGCGCGCCCTTGTTTATGTGTCAGTGATGTCTACAACGAAGTGCAGGATGGGATGAGGCATTTGAAATGAGTGCGGGGAGGTGAGTGGCCGTTCTGTATAGAGTACTATTATATATTCTGTGGTATCGGGTAGACTAGTATTGGTAGGTAGACCAACGATTGAAGGTCGCGGGAAGCCGCTGAATGCAAGTAGCACGGGACCAAATTGTTTACAGGGGGCTGATTCTCACGGATTCTGAACAAGTTCGAATTTTTCTCAAGCGGGAGACTCAGCTCAGCCAATCAGAACATTAGACCTGTCGAAGTCCGCCATTTTTGGAGGAAACTTCGCTTTACTTATCTCGAGTTGTACTTTGTAAGATCGATTTTTAACTTTTCATCGTTGTATTAAATAATTATTTATTTAAGATAAATAAACCCTTAATGAAATAATTTTTATTGGCATAAATAAAAGTTTTTAATGTTTATGTAGACAAATAAAATGCCAAGCCAAATTGTACTATTAATATAAAAATGTAATTGAAGATAAATTTGAAAAATATACAATGGGATAATCAAAAATATTTTACAAAAAAAATAAAAACCGAGTTCAAAAACACTGAAAGTTTAAAATAATATAAGAATAGGTACAGACAACATCATACTACTATATTGAAGTCGGTGCCAAACGATGATCCCCTAGAAAGTCTTAAAATATGCCACCGACTTCAATATAGAAGTGTGATGTTGTCTGTACTATTCTTATATTATTTTAAACTATTCAGTGTTATTGAAAACGGTTTTTTTTTGTAAAATATTTTTAACTTTTTAAACTTTTTGGGATCACCCCAGGAGTATACTCTATAGAAAAGGAATTTTGAAAATCGGTCCACAATTGGCGGAGTAATCGCGTAACATACACACAAAACTCGTTGGACACACCTAAATCTTTAAGGGTTTCTCTCGATTTTTATGAGATTTAATCATCAGATCCTAACTTTGGTAACCATGGGACCACCGTTGGAGTATCCTCAATCGAATACAAAAAGAATCATCAGAATCGGTTCATAAACGACAAAGTTATCCGCGAACAAACATAAAAAAAAACAAAAAAAATCATATACGCTCGAATTGAGAAACCTCCTCCTTTTTTAAGAAGTCGGTTGAAAAATAAATAAACACCATATCATTTTGCAATTGGGATGATGACTGAATTCTAATTTTCACATCTCGTCATAAAATATTAAAATACCGTTGCAAAAGATGAAATCCTGTGAAATTAGAATTAAAATCGGCTTAGAAATACATTAGATACAAGCATTTTTAGTTGATAATTTGGAAGTGATGAGACAGAGAGATCCGACATCAACCGTGACGTCATTGTTGAGTACGGCCATATAAACTCCATGTAAACTGCCGTTTTGCTAGAAAGAGATGGAGAAAAATCTTTAATACCTTATATCTTGGTTGTTTTTATAGTTATTCGATAACCGATTTTTTCTTTCTGTTTATTATATGAATGAGCTTCTATTAAAGCAAAAAAATTTTTTTGTCATCTAGCCTATTGATGACGTCTCGACTACTCCCGAGCACTCGAAACAATACAAGTGACACATTCCATAAAAAAAATAGATACAGTCGAACACAGAACCTCCTTCGAAGTCGGTTAAAAATAGCAGAGCTAGACATTGTCCTGTGTTGTGATTGACTGGATTCTGATTACCGCTCGAGAGATCTTTACGAATTGTGCGTTCAGCAATGGCCGTCTCTGGACTGAAATCATGCACCAGATATTACCAGAGAGATACTCAGTACTAGAGCCATCTGCGCTGGGACCTCGCCTATTTCTGCCGCCAAGCTGCAGACTTGCCCTTCAAACACAGCAACGCGAACGAAGTCAGTGAAATTACTGGGTATTGTTACTTGACGTTTTATGTCAAAGGTTGACAACATACACTGGAATTGTAGATTTGCAAATCGGGACTCACGTGTACTTACACATACACATGTAATAAAGCCACTTACCATCAGGTGATTAGCATGCTTGTTTGCCAACTAAGTTGTATAAAAGTACGAACCCCCACAAGGATCGTAGTGTAGATTGCGTTCTGACAAAAATGTATAGTCGTCAGTTATATGACCGCCTATCTTTGTTAAGTGCTTAGTAACTAATTTACAAAATATCAATGCAATTTTTAATAAAATTTAGAACACTGCTCTTATATTAGGCTGGTCATTTATTTTTTTTATTTGATTATTATTATAATAGCCATTAATTTTTACCTTTTTCTTCTTTTTCAATTTCTTTTCATGCATCTCTAGTAAGCTCTCTTCCCTCTTGTGTTTCTTCTTATGTTTTCTGTTGAAAATATTACACATTATAAATCGAAATTGAAGATGTCATATTTCATTCAAAACTATCAGTGCGGTTACGATATCTCACAATATATTGTTTTTACCGAAGGGAGACTCTGTACCAAGGTTGCCTGCTTGGATACGTCCGTCTTGCCTATTTCTGCCGCAGCAGCATTGCTTGCAATGCTGCTTTCCGGTTTGAAGGGGTAAGATATGGCTGTGAAATGACTGGGTACGGTGACTTTACATCTTGTCACAAGTTGGCAACGTACACTGTGGTTCTTGTGGGAGTTGCAGATTTGCTGCGAATCTCACAAGAACCACGTGTACCATGGGTAACTGTTACCACTTGCGATCAAGTGGGCAGTATACTTGTTTGCCAACTTAGTTGTATAAAAAAATGTGTAAGGGTTCGCAATCACGCTATATACAACTTGTAACAGAAATGACGCACACCCAGAAAGTAGTTTGTTACAAATATGCAAAAGAATCAATTTTGGCAATTTTTTTTTAAATCGTTAACACATATATTGTTAACGCATTGGCAGTGTACACATCACGCGGGACGGCCGAGTAGAGCGTGACTAGTGATTGAACTAAACAGCTATTGGCGAAAAAAAATATTCAAGACTCTTATCTGATTCAATGACTCGTTATCTTGTATTTGGTATGTAGGTTTCATTTACTTTTCACCTAACGCGTGGCTGATGAAATGAATTTTAATTATATTTTTTGTAATCTTTTTTGTAATATTTTAATTGAAATCGATTCAGAAGACAATTTTAATCAAACTACTTTCAGGGTGTGTGATATTTCTGTTAGGTTCATATTTTATAAGTCACTACATAATGCAAGAAGTAAAGTTTAATGGCAAACGCATATAAGAGATGGGTATAAATAAAATCAAACAATATTTTTATATCACGAATTACTCTTACTTAATAGCTTCTTCCTGCTCTTTGTCTCTGTTTGCGATTTGTCGGGAGTGAGCTTCCCTGCGAAGGGCTTCATCTGCATTTTCTTCTCTATGCATACCTGCAGCTTTCAAGGCTTTCTGTTCAGGTGTATCTGTCCAACTTGATCTGTAGATCAAAAGTGTAATTGTTTAATATTTGTTTATATAATTTCGAAAATATCCTCGGGGGAGCGATACCCCTAGAGGACGCGTCCCCAGGTGGCGGATAGGGGAATGCTCGCCACTGGCGGATAGGGGGGAAATAAAATACCCCCCGCGAACCAAACAGGCCGGAGAAGGCAGCTCCGTTATCAAACCCCTGCTGTAGGCTTCTCCGACATATTTGGAGCCGAGGTTGCAGTGGTGCTGAGTGGTTAGGCTGGAGTACTCAGTAGAGCTCGCGGCGGAAGAGCCAGGAACGGCCAACGGCGGCGCTCACGTCTTCCAAGAAGGCGACAACCTCGGCGTCAGGTGGCAACCGGCCGTAAAAAGTAAATGCCAAACAAAAAAAAATCTCCTCGTACAGTATGACAAAGCGAAATATGGAACAGAGTGTAACAGCTAGGGCGTCCCCCTCAAGCGACGTCCTAAGATCAAATGCGGATAACGCCAATCTCCAGTCGAGAAATACTCCCCCGAAGCGACGGACTAGACAAGAACCATAAGAATAACTAATACAGTATAGAAGCGAATCTCCTTTGTGGGTGCGCCAAATGCCGCTATTTGCATACCTACAGCGCCCTTCCCCCTGTAACGCCCCGCAGTAGTCTGCGGACGCCGCTAGGGTCACCACATGGACGTATGGTTACCACTACAATATTTTTTATATAGGTACCTGAATATTTTACATTAAATGCGTAACTGAGCATACACCGAGTCTTATTGATTTTGTACTCCAAGCGTAGCGAGCGAGCGACTATCTTTAGCAATAGTACGCACATTTTTAGTTTTTTTGATTCCGTAGTTATAAGAACCTGCCTATTTTTGATTAATTGAGCATAATCCCTACACTTCGAGAACAAAATCATTAAAATGTTTCGAATTTCGATGTACAAAAATGGTTTGTAATTTAGGTATCGTGCCTACGTTTATAGTCCAAGAGTTGAAGTTATGAATGTACTAATAGATAAAACCTAAGCTCACTTTTTACTATCAGACGAACATTTTCACTTGAAAAAAAATCTGTTGTTTCATAATTTTAATCAAGTATTGATTTTTTTTTCTTTTTTTAAACGCCCCACACTAGGATTTTCTCCTGTGTCGTGGGTGCAGTTACAAACATAGAATATCACATGCACATACGCCCAGACCGGAACAAATTTCTTTAGGCCATACAAAATATCTGTCCCATGCGGGAATCGAACCCGCGACCCGTTGCACAGTAGGTGATCACTCGACCTCTGCGCTAACCGTGTCGTCGAGTTGTCGTGTCGTCGATTGTATTTAAATTTTATATGGAACAGTGAGAAAAGGTCGATAAAAATATATATAGCAGTACCAAAGTTTCTCATAATTCAAATTATTCCCGACTTGACAAAAAAAATCCCATACTTACAGAGTTTCAAAATTGCACTACAATGACAGCTTTAGAAACTCGATACATTATATTGTATTAGCTTTGACTTGTAATGAATATTACTAATAAAACGGTATCTGTATCTAGGGTAGGTATAATAAAAATAATTTTAAAGTATTCAATCATTTTTATTTAAAAGGTTTCAATTCAACAGAAATATTTACAAATGTCTGATATTTATAAAAGATGGCGTTTTTGTAGATGATTTGAAGTTTTGGTTATTAAACTTCAGCACGTAGTAAATACGCATTCTTATAAAAAGCTTAATCAGGTAATCAATAGGAAAACATTCACAAGGTACCTGAAACACACGGTGCGCGCCTTGACTAGCGATTCCGTTCAACGGAAATCAAACGGTAGGTAAATAACGTGGCCTTGAGCGCTCGACGGCCGGGAGTTTCGCTTCTATACTCGTATTATTAGTTATTCTTATGCAAGAACCTTCGTTCGCAACGAACTTCGACTACGAATAAGCTGAGACTAGCCACTTGGAACCTAGGCACCATGACTGGACGCAGCCACGAGCTCAGCGAGATACTTAAGAATAGGGACATCAACACATGCTGCATCCAGGAAACTCGGTGGAAAGGCTGAAAATCAAGGGAAATAGGAAATGGATACCAACTCATATACCACGGGATAGATAACGCAAGAAACGGAGTGGCGGTTGCCCTGGATAAGAACTTAAAACAAAGAATTATTAACATAGAACGTAAAAACGATCGCCTCATCTCTGTCAAACTGGCCATGGATAACCAACCAGTTCTCAACATTGAATCAGCCTATGCGCCGCAGACAGGCTGCCCTAAGTTGGAGAGAGAGACCTTCTGGGAGGATTTCGATGAGCTGATTCAGAACATGCCACAAGACGAAAAAACACTTATTGGTGGCGACTTGAACGGACACGTGGGTATGTCCTGCGACTCTTATAGGGATGTACATGGTGGTTTTGGATATGGCAGCCTAAACGATCAGGGATATGATAATTAAAAAAATATAAACACATATTTTCAGAAACGAACAGAACACCTAATAACACAAATGTGCAAAACATTCAACGCAAATTGACTACATACTTTCATCCAGCAGCACTTTTCAAGGCTACAAAGACTGCAAAGTTATACCTGGAGAACCAATAACAACACAGCACAGGTTACTTGTCTTGTATACTCAGCCTGCCAAAGGACTCAATTCTGTGCGCCCGCCGTCTAAATAACCTAAAACTAAAATTTTAACTTAATTTAAATGGCCGGTTAAGCAAGTACTATTCTACGGTGACAGGCCAACTAAATTTAGGCAGAGCTTAAGCGTAATTCTAAAATGTCTAAGATTAGTTTTAATTGAGTTTGTGTTGCTATCGTAAAAATATTAAAAGTAAATTAATTGATGGATCTTGTTGTTAAAGAAACTAAAACGGGTTTGTTTTTATAACAGTTAATACAGTTAATGTAGGTACAGTAAGCTCCCATTCAAGCTATACATTTGCACTGCGAAAACCGCCGCTATTACGAGCGACATAAGAACGGTCCAAAGGTCAATCAGTATAGCTTGATAAGGAGCTTACTGTACATTTTTATCTTATTTTTAACAATATATAATTGTAACTACTAAAAAAATACTTTTATTTTCCTATTCATTTAAGGCAAAAACAATCAATTTGCGCAAAATTAAAATTTCTGCCTCATTTATTATTTGGATTTGTATTTTTCATTACCAAAATGGCGAATTTTAGCAAGGTTCTAATTTTAATCGGGATGATTTTAGTCGCCGCTAAAAATGGTCAGTTTCGGATGTTTACGCGTAAAAATGACACGTCTGGAATAGCGTTTGGACGGTTAAAGCTAAGTTGAATTGACCGTCTAAAATTAGAAACGTCAGATTCAAATTAGCAATGTCAGTTGAATTTGACATTTACCGTAGAATAGGATAATGGTTTAGCGGCACCTAAATAAAATTAGGCAATTTAGCGGCCACTTCAGAATTGAGTCCTAAGCCAATTAAAACCTATGTAGACCGCACCATACGTATAAAATGGAAAGAAATCCATACCTCTAAAGGAGATATCTTTACACAAGCTATAGAGGAATACCTACATCAGAACATAGCAACTGAAAAGTCGGCCGACAAAATGTAGTCAGATTTCGAAAAGGAATGCGTGTCAAACGCTAAACAGATTCTGGGCATTTTTAAGGGGAGGTTAAATATTAATAAAGATACGTCATGGTGGACAGGGGATGTCAAAGAAATTATAAAAGCGGAAAAAATTTAAGATTTGGCAGAAATTTTAAGTGGAAGAAGATTTTAAAGATTCTATGAAGTTTAAATTGTTAGCTAAAGCTGCTGTTGCACAAGCTAGAGCCGCGTCAAGACAAAATTTTTACGACGAACTAGAAAATGCAGATAATGAAAACACAATATTTAAAATAGCGAAACAGAGGCATAGAGCATCGCAGGATACAAAGTTTAACAAATATATCAAAAACGCGCAGAGCGTCCTGCTCACTTCAAACAACCACATAAGTAGCCGATGGAAAGAATATTATGCGAGTCTGCTGAACGAAGAGTTCGTTCCCAAGCAATGAACTTCCAGAAGTCCTGTCAGTCCTAGGGCCTATAAACTGTATATACTCAGACGAAATCAAGAACGCCCTGGCAAAAATGAAGAACCATAAAGCTATAGGCCCGGACAGCATACCAGCAGACCTATGGAAGAAACTGGGTCATAAAGGTCTACCGTGGCTTATGAAACTTTTCAATATTATTCTCAAAGAAGGCAGGATCCCAGAATCATGGCGCTCAAGTTTGTTATCCCTGATTTATAAGGGCAAAGGTGACATATCGCAATGCAATAACTACAGGGGCATTAAATTAACATCGCACACCCTAAAGCTCTGGGAGCGAGAGATAGGAGCTCGAATGGCAAAAAAGTTAGACTAACCGAAAATCAGTTTGGTTTTACTTCTGGTAAATCCACCACTAATGCCATCCAAACAATTTGTATACTGATGGGACAACACCGCCTGAATAGAGATAATTTATACTTTGCCTTCATAGACTTAGAAAGGGCGTTCGATAGAGTGCTCAGAAAATTAGTATGGCAATCTCTTAAAGCCCAGGGAGTTCCAGAAACATACATCAGAATAGTCCAAGATATGTACAGTGATATAACTACAAAAATCAAGAGCCCAGCCGGCCTTAGTGAATCCTTCCAGGTAAAAGTGGGAGTGCACCAGGGATCGGCTCCGAGTCCACTGCTCTTCAATCTATCTATGGACTATATTACTCGGGATATACAAAAACCAACTCCTTGGTGTATACTATACGCCGATGACATCGCACTTATCTCACAAAGCGTACACGAACTGCAGGAATGTCTAGACCTATGGCTGGAAAAGCTCGAGTCGCATGGGCGACTCGAGCTTTTCCAGCGACACACTTGGCTCGGGCGCATCGAAATTCAGTGTGCAATCGAAACTCGATGAGAGAGCACGTCGCTTTGAGCTCGCTCCCGGCCACGTAATTATTTGTGTATGTATACGACGCGAGGTCCACCGGAGAAGTTGATAACTAACAATTTTTTTTTTGTGGCTGCCGTACGAAAAATCTTCATAAACCTTTTTACAAGCTTTTATTTAGCTTATATGTATGTTCGGGTCTAATCTTGCGAGTTAAATTTGACTCACTTCCCGGTTTCCGATTAAGCTGAAATTTGGATGCATATTTTAGAAATTTATATATAGACTATATTCTACAATTTATTCTACAATTCAAGCTCTTTCATTTGACACCCAAATTGGGGAAGGATATTATCTAGGCTAGGATCAGAGTACTCATCAAGATAAATCAAACGAGCCCAAACTCGATAAGGTTGTGTCGTTTTATTGCGGAGTTTCTATGGCCACCTTCCAGCTCCAGCATCAGATCCTGGTTACCATATAGGACCAAAGAACTCATCATTACGAATCAAACGAGTCCAAACTCTTTTGTCTTTTGATCTTCCCTAGATTAGGTTACCTATTAAAACGCTTAACGTTTTTGTCATAAACTAAAAATGCATAATGTTAATAGCCATAATCGTCACTTGCCTTGCTTGTCTTTACCTATATCATAACTTCATAACGTATAATATTATAAGGCCGAAATATGTAAGGCGTAACCATGAAAATGCATAATTTGAATAAGCATAAGTAACAAAAGGCATAATTTATGTTTGCCATAATATTAGGTCCTTACATAATACGGCCAGTACTGGCCACTTTGATCTCAAATATCTCCTGTATGGTTAGGAATTCCAAATTCAAATTTATACAGCAATTTTATAAATTTTAATGATTATGACAATACACATGAGTCAATATCAAAAATATTGTACATCACACAAAAGAAACACAATGGAATTATCAAATTTCTGAACACAAAAGAATATTTATCACACAAAAGAACATAAAGGTGCATATACAGGGTTACTTTTTTATCACCCCGGAAAATGGAAGGAAAATATAATCTTTAAAGACACGAAACCGCGGATAACAAAAAATGTAAAAAATAAATTACAATTCTTGTCTATTGCAAGTGTTACTTATTACAAATAATATCTTATGATAATAATTGTGTAATAAAATAATTAAACTCATCTGAAATAAAGCGTCACACAAGTTTAAAATTTTTCGAGCTACAAAACGTTTTTCATAGTTCTTGACATTATTACATCAAAAGTTAAGGGCCAATGTTTTGTTTTGTAAGGTTGGTAGTACAATGGAATGTTACCAGATGTAATAAAAATACGAATACGTTCAGAATGTGTTTGAAACGACAGGTAATTTCGTCACACAAGCATCGTCACACAAACGAACAAAATATGGAGACATCATTTTAACTTCGGATTTCTCATTTATTATAACATTTCTAATAAAATAAAAAGTTTGCCCATGTATAATGATCGTTTCCCAAGTACACTTACTAAAAAAAATATGTGTGAGTTTTCTGGTTAAAAAAGGAATGAATTTTTCATCTAGCATTGGCACGTGAAGACACTCTTTTTTTGTATGACAAAAAAACTTGATATCAATAGATTTGTTTTTCATTGTATTTCTTTAGTTTAATTCACTTGGTTTGGTATCTATCATCCCAACGCATGGTTATTTTAGCGCCTTATTAAAAAATTTGCTTTATTTATTCACTATAGATTTTTTACACTCGTATAAGTTATGGGTCATCGAGATTTTATCAAATGTACAATAATTTTGATATTGACTCACATACTCATGTATTTGTGTTTCGAAAATTATACTTCACTTGATTTTTCCTCAATTGTTTTTTTTTCTTTGCGTCACTCAGTTTACAAAATGGAAAACTTGAAATATCGCGTTATTTACGAGTACGAGTTCCACCGTGGCACCAGTGCTGCACGGCTCGAAGGATTAATGATGTGTATGGCGACAGTGCCGCAAAAGAAAACACAGTGCGGCAGTGCGTTTTTGGTTCAAACGTTTTCATTTGGAAATTTCGACCTGCAGAACAAGCCCCGTGGACGGCCGGAGACCAAAGTTGATAATGAAGAATTGAAGGCTATTGTGGAAGCGGATCCATCGCAAACCACGTCCGAGTTAGCTGCAGGCTGCGGTGTTAGTGATAAAACTGTTTTAATCCACTAGAAGCAAATTGGGAAGGTGAAAAAGCTTGAAAGGTGGGTACCTCACGAATTGAGCTAAGTCAACAAACGCGCGTTGACTGCTGCGTTGCATTACTCAACCGGCACAATAATGAAGGGATTTTAAATCGAATCATTACTTGTGATGAAAAGTGGGTCCTGTGCGATCATCGGAAGCGCTCATTGCAATGGCTGAACCCTGGCAAACCAGCCAATCCATGCCCCAAGCGAAAATTGACTCCATAAAAGTTACTTGTGAGCGTTTGGTGGACTAGTGCTGGTGTCGTTCACTACAGCTTTCTTAAATCTGGCCAGACGATTACGGCAGATGTCTATTGTCAGCAACTGCAAACCATGATGGAAAAGCTAGCTGCTAAACAACCGAGGCTGGTCAATTGCTCTAGGCCACTGCTGCTTCATGATAACGCTAGACCACACTACACAACAGACGGCTACCAAATTAGAGGAGCTTCAATTGGAATGTCTAAGACATCCACCGTACTCTCCGGACCTTGCTCCAACAGATTACCATTTTTTTCGAAATTTGGATAATTTCTTGAAAGGAAAAAAATTCAACTCCGATGGGGCAGTCCAAACCACCTTCAAAGAATTTATTGATTCCCGTCCGAATGGTTTTTTTAGTAAAGGGAGCGATGAACTACCTATGAGATGGCAAAAGTGCATAGATAGCAATGGCACATACTTTGATATTATATTAATAATCGACTTTATATTCCTCCCATACAAAACGCCAATTTCATGTGTAAGGACCTAATATTTCAAAAGCATAATATTCAAAAGATATACATTTGCAAAGCATAACTGACAAAATCCATAATGAACTCATTCACTAAAATTTCAAAAAGCAAACACTTGCTATGCATATCAGATTAAATTTATTTCCTTATGCTTAAATTATTTACTTTTTTTTTTAAGCTTATACAGGGTGTCCCAAAAAATAGTGTCAAGCGAAAGTCCAGAGTTAGAGCACCTCTTAGAGTACCCGAATCACCCCCATGTATGTTCCGCGATTATTTGTAGTTTTAGAGTAATAATTTTTTTTCTGACTTTTTGAAAATTTCGATCTAAAGAACTTAAAAATTTTTAATAAAAAAAAGTTGAACATATTTTAATGTTTTTCTTTATGCCACTGAATTATCTTTAGTGCTTCTTTTATGTCTAAAATAATCAGCTTCGTAACTTTAGAAATTTAGAAAACAGTAGTGTAAAGTCAAAATTTGAATGTTAGTGAATAATTACTTAAAAATTCATCTTTAAATTAAAAATCTAAACAGGCGAATTCATGGTTTCTAAGTATGTATAAAAACTTCTCTAGACTCTCTGCTTTCATAATAATTTAAAAAAAAGTACTTAATAGGGCTACTTTGGCTTAAATCGGCCATCAAAGACAGCAAGGTGAAAATTTCATAAAACTCGACTTCTGAATATTTTTTTTTAAATTCCAATTATTTATTAATAAACCAAAAATGATTGTAGAAAAGCTAAAAATTTATTATTTGAAGGTCAAAAATAACTGTTCCTGCTGCCATCTTTAATAACCTTTGAAGATTTATTATAACTTAATAAATGAAACAAAACATTATTTTCAAAGTATTTATTATTCGATCGCTTAAAGAAAGTTTTCAAAATGACGACCTTCGTGCTCAATACATAATAGGTTGGGGAAAAAGTTTCTTCGCATTTTTTAAGAAAATCAAAACATTTTTTAATATAGTTTATTTACATTTAACTAAAGTATGTAGGTACCATTTTGTTCGATAACTTTTTGCCATCTTGTAGGTAGGGACATGATCCCATTGCTATAGAAATTTTGGGACTTCTGGTCAAAATACCGCGACAAGTGGTTTTGGCAGTCCTCTCGTGATGTTAACCTGACACTGCCTAAATAATTCTGAAGAGACCGAAACAGGTGGAAATCTGAAGGTGCAAGGTCAGGACTATACGGCGGATGCATTAACACCTCCCAGCCAAACTCTCTTAATTTTTGCTGAGTGGCTAAAGATGTGTGAGGTCTAGCGTTATCATGATGAAAAACCACACCCCTTCTGTTGATTAATTCCGGCCGCTTTCTCTCAACTTCTTGCTTTAATCTCATCAGTTGTTCGCAGTAGAGTTCAGAATCGATGGTCCTGCCTGGTGGTAACAGCTCATAATGAATAATGCCCTTCCAATCCCACCACACACACAGCATCACCTTGTTGCGAGTTAACCCGGGTTTCGCCACAGTCTGTGAAGCCTGACCGGCCTTTGACCATGACCTTTTTCGCACGTTCTTGTCGTACGTGATCCACTTTTCATCACCAGTTATCAGCTTCTTCAAAAATGGTTCGGTTTCATTACGTCGTAATAAAGAATCACAAATGAGTACACGGTTCATTAGGTTTCTTTCAGTGAGCTCGTGAGGTACCCAAATGTCGAGCTTTTTTGTGTACCCAGTTTTTTTCAAATGCGCCAAAACTGTTTTGTGGTCAATTCCCAGTTCTTCAGCTACGTCGTAACTACTGACATGCCGATCTTGCTCCACTTTTTCAAAAATGGCATCCATTTTATCTGTAATAGGGCGACCAGAGCGACGTGCATCTTTGACATCAAAATTTCCGGATTGAAAACGCTTAAACCAAATTTGTGCTACTCTCACAGACACTGCACTAGGTCCATAAACATCGCAAATTTTTTTCGCGGCTTGCGTTGCATTTTTACCTTTTTTGTAGTAAAATTTTAAAATGTATCGAATTTCTTCATTAGATTCACTCATCTTGGCGGTACGAAAAACAAATGAAAATCACACATTTTCCTAATTTGAATTTGGAATTATGTTCTTTAAAATTTAAACTTTCAATGATACCAAAACCAGCCAGATACAAATAGTATAGCCAAAGAGATTTTATTACAAGTTTATACATACTATAATGCGAAAAGACTTTTTCCCCAACCTAATATTCTACATTGTCTAAAAAAGTTTTCTTTTAAATTTATAAATGCAATTCTGTTGTTTTTTATTGTTTCTTCCGCTTGTCTTAATTTTGTTCTTAACACTGTGACGTTTGTAATGTCCTTGGCGTATAGGGGTTCAAGTCGGGGGACCGTGGCGGCCACGCAATGGGCCCTCCACGACCGATCCATCTGCCTGGAAATGTTTCAGACAAATGTTGTCTAACATTTCTAGCAAAATGGCATGGAGCGCCGTCGTTTTGAAAAATCATATTTCTCCGCGTTAATAGGTCTACATCTTCTAATAAGACGCCGAGATCACGTCGTAGAAATTGTAAGTAGGTCTCGCTGTTCAGTCGGTCCGGTAGTTCGAACGGACCAATCAGCTGTCCGTTTAGGATGCCTGACCACAAATTGATACTAAATTGTTCTTGGAAATTAGATTCCCTTGTGAGGTGTGGATTTTCAATACTCCACAAATGGTAGTTATGCGCATTAAACACCCCACATCGCTTAAAATGTGATTCATCAGTCCATAGAATATTTTTAAAGAAATTTTCGTTTTCAGCTTGTCTCCGTAACATTTCCTGACAAAATGCCACCCTTCTCGGGTAGTCTGCGGGCTTGAGCTGCTGAACTTTCTGGATGTGATATGGGTGAAAACGCTCTTGATGAAGTATTCGATGTGCTTGTAATTTCGGAATTCCGATTCGACGTTCTATTGTTCTTACACTAACTGATGGATCTCTCACCACTTCTTCGACCACTGATTGGACAGTATCTGGGTCACTCATTTCAGATGGGCGCCCCGATCTTCTACCTGGTAGGCGTCCTTCCATGTAAGAGTTATGTACTCTTAAAATCATGCGATGATCAGGCCAAGTTTCAGGCTGAGGTCCACCTCCATTTTGTACTTGCTGCCGGAACAACCTGGCTGCTTCAGAAGCATTTCCTCTTGCATATCCATAAAAGTAATGCATAAGAGCATATTCTTGCGATGAAAAAGACATCACAAAATGAAGAGCTTGAAAAGTCCGTTAAGAATGCCAAATTTGTCAAAATCCCGTATTCACACAAAACCAAATCGTAATCGCACTCAAGGTCCGTAAAGAAAGCAAAGTTCGTCAAATAATCACAAATGAGCGTATCGTACGTAAGGCGCAAACAAAAGCAGGCAAACGACTGGCGCCAGAACACAATAGGCGCTCGGACTACACCCCCCGCCTCATCCCCTTGTCACAAAGAATAGCATTCCTCAGTTATAGTTATCCATTTCGCCAATGAGAGTGAGAGAGATAGCAATAATGCGGTCTCTTTCATATCCTCTCACTCGGGCAATTTTTTAGCAGGTAAGTACTGCGTTACATCCAACACTACAACCGATGTGATCCGCGAGAAAAATATTTAAATATGGGTTTCATGTAGTTAATTTTTGCTAAATTGTAATTAATCTGAACCTTAGAAATTATAAAAAGACCAGATATTTTTTTTTATCATCTGATAGGAATTTGGTAAATTTTATGAAATTTTCACCTCGCTGTCTTTGATGGCCGATTTAAGCCAAAGGAGCCTATTAAGTACTTCTATTTTTAAATGATTATGAAAGCAGAGAGTCTAGAGAAGTTTTTACACATACTTAGAAACCATGAATTCGCCTGTTTAGATTGTTAATTTAGAGATGAATTTTTAAGTAATTATTCACTAACATTCAAATTTTGACTTTACACTACTGTTTTCTAAATTTCCACTAAAGTTACGAAGCTGATTATTTTAGACATAAAAGAAGCACTAAAGATGATTCAGTGGCAAAAAGAAAAACATTAAAATATGTTCTACTTTTTTTTATTTTGTTCTTTGGATCAAAATTTTCAAAAAGTCAGAAAAAAATTATTACTCGAAAACTACGAATAATCGCGGAACATACATGGGGGTGATTCGGGTACTCCATGAGGTGTAGAGCACCTCTTGGAGTACCCGAATCACCCAAATCACACTCTGGACTTACGCTTGACACTATTTTTACTTTTTATTTTAAACAAAAAAATCCACAGCTCTTTAACTAATATATAAACAATAATAAATTAGACTTACAGCCAGTTCTGGATTTTACATTATTAAAAATAGTTTAAATTAGTGTAAAGAAATCACGACATGATATTAATTTAATATATTATATCATTTTACATGCATGCAGACATTACAGCATGCATGCAGCCGGCATGCAGCATGTATGCAGCATACATGCAAGGCTTCTGTCATAGCTCCGGCACTGTGGGGTTCTGGCGGTCCCACGCATGCTAATCGTCGCAGATGGTTTTCGCTCACCACCGCAGCCTCGGCTTGATGAAACCGGCCAGCCTCAGCCGCGGCGGCTCGCTTATAGCCTGCTCCTCAGCATGCGGGACGCCTCACCCCTCCGTGATATCGCGGTTCTGAATAACACTCTAGGGGTAGGGCAGACAAGACTACGTGGAGTCGGGGTTGACTAGCAATAGTTTTTTAAATATTTGTAATCCTCGAATGGAGAAAAATACATTCCATATTATATCAAAGAATTTATGGATACCTATTTACAGTTGTTATTATTCTTTATAAAACTATGGCTTTAGTGAGTTATGCATAGTTAAATTATGTCAAACAAAATTATGCATATTAACAGCTATGCGTAGTAATATTATGCGTTTTAAAATATGCTAAAGTCCATTATTAATGCATGTAAAATGCATATTCTCCCGTTAAATCCCACTCATAATTTTCCAAACTGTCGCCCTTCTCTCCTTGACCTTATAATGGTATCTTCCCTTCATCATGTAGTTCAACATGGCCAATTTGCTGCTGATCAGTTTTCCTATCATGACCTCATTTATTTGACGTATCGAATTCGACCTCCAAAACAAAAAGCTTCAACCGTAATGTTACGAAATTTCAGCAAATTGAATCATGATCAACTATGCAGCGAGGCTAAAAAAATCGATTGGTCGGAAATTAGAAATCTTGATTCTGTAAATGAACAGGTAGCTCTTTTTAATTTAAAATTAACTTCTCTTTATGACGTCCTTGCTCCTGTTCGACCTGTACGCATCAAGCACGCCCCTGCGCCATGGCTTACTGAAGGAGTCCGCGAGCTAATGGATAGAAAACTTTGAGCAAAAGCATGATTTAAAAAAAATCCATCTGATGCTAACCCTGAACGTTACAGGGAGATACAGAATCGCTGTAATACAATGATCAGAGATACTCAAAAACGCCACATTCATGGATCTGTACAAAATGGTAACCCAGCCAAAGTATGGCGGTTTCTTAATAAACTTGGAGTTGGCAAGTCCAAAAATAAAACCTGTCACTCAAATTTGGATTTAAATGCTTTAAATGCTCACTTCACTGCATCCGGCACCATAGATGCTAGCATTAAAACTTGCACTTTAAATAATCTTTCTTCGCTGCCACCTCCTTCATTCACTCCTTTTCATTTTACTCAGTTTACTGTGTGTGGTGTTAAGAAGAATGTGCTCGCTATTGCCTCCAATGCCAGTGGCAGTGATTGTATCAGTCGTAGTATGATCGTTCCTATAATCGATATCCTCGCACCAATTATTACCGATATCCTTAATAAATCGATCTCTTGTAATGAGTTCCCTTCTATCTGGAAGGACGCTAATATTACTCCGCTTCCAAAGACTGCAAATCCCAACACCTTTTCCGAATTTCGTCCAATTTCGACCCCACCTTTCCTCTCCAAAGTCCTGGAAAAACTTGTTCATGAACAACTTTCCGGGTTCCTATACTGCAACAATCTTTTTAATCCATATCAATCCGGTTTTCGTCCCGGTCATAGTACGACCACTGCACTTGTTAAAATCACCGACGATAACGACATGGCATGGAAAACAAGGAACTTACAGTGTTAACTCTGTTGGATTTTAGCAATGCTTTTAACACAGTGGACTTTGACATTCTCCTGGCGATGTACAGTCTCTTAACATATCTCCACCTGTTATTGAGTGGTTTCATAGTACCTGTACGGGCGTCGACAGCGAATACACATTGATAATGACTTTTCATTATGGTGTAACATTTCTGCCGGCGTGCCGCAGGGTGGTGTTCTTTCTCCTCTACTTTCTCCATTTTTATAAATTCAATTCTCCATTTTATAAATTCAATTCTCCATTTTTATAAATTCAATTATAAATTCAATTACTCTTCCATTATCTTCGTCCTATCATTTGTATACAGATGATCTCCAAATCTACACTCAGGCGTCGATCGGAAATCTGGATAAGGCAATTAAGAGTACTAATGCGGACCTGAAACATATATCAGATTGGAGTCATCAGCACGGCCTATTAGTTAACCCAAAAAAACCCAATCCATCATAATTGGTAGCCCCTGGTATATCTCCAGGATTAATTTCGATTCTTTGCCTAGCATAACGTTCGATGGATCTGCAATTACTCTTAGCAAAGAGGTTAGAAACCTGGGCGTTTATTTCGATGACTGTTTTTCTTGGCAGAAGCAGGTATCAGAAGTTAGTAGATGAGTTTTTGGTGCGTATAATTCGCTTAAGCGTCTCAAGAATCTACTTCCGATCAAAACGAAAATATCCTTAACTCAAACTCTTCTTCTTCCTATTTTGGATTACTCTGATACATGTTATCCCGACTCGTCGGTTTCTCTTCTGAGTAAACTAGAGCGATTGCAGAACCTATGTATTAGGTTTATCTTCGGGTTACGTAAATACGACCATATCTCACTTTATCGCTCCAAACTTCAATGGTTACCATCGGAGAGACTGCCATATCCTTTCCCTTCTTCACTCTATCCTAACTCGCCCCCATGCACCCTATTATCTTAAATCACGCTTTGTCCTCAGCTCCTCAATCCTAACACGAATCCTACGTTCATCAAATGACTTGTCACTTGTCCTCCCTCCTCATTCCTCCATTTTTTACGACAAGTAATTTACGGTAAAGTCCATCAAACTGTGGAACTCTCTACCCGAAGCCATCAGACGTGCACCATCGCATGATGCATTCAAGCGTGCAGTAAAAAAACATTTCCTGCAGCTGGACATTTAAGAAAACATCTCCAACACCATAATAGTATTATGTATTTTATGTAGTGTATTTCTTAAATATTTGTAATATGTGTAGTTTATGTATTTTATTATTTTTATCAAGTATATTTTTACATTTGAGTAAGAACTAATATCATACCTGTCATTAGCTTTTGAATTTAAGTTTTCCTCTGCCCATCGGTTGCCTAGTAGAGATTGTTGCTTTGGCAATAAGGCCGCCGTTTGTTAGTCCATCACAACAATTCTTTTGTATTTTTAATTTTTAAACAATAAAGTATGCATTCATTCATTCATTCTTAATAAAATTATGCGAAACCAAATTATACCGTTTAAAGATTATGATTTTTGTATGAATACATCATAATTATTAACTTAGCTAATCGAAATTATAACAAACAACATTATATGCGTTTCAAAGTGTCACCCCTCCCCTAACATTAAAATTCAAGAACATGGGCTAAAAATAAATATTGCAATCCGAATATTTTTGGATTCTTGAATCCAAATAACAAATCTGAACCTGGATTCGAATCCACTCCATAAATTCAGACTTATTTGCGTGCGATGTAGTACCTACTTTAAATACTCAGATTCACAGTTAAATCACTAGCTTTCCGCTCGCTGCTTCGCCCGCGTTATTATTGTTTTTCCGTGGGAATTTTATATTTTCCCGTAAGAAAAATAATTTTGTAGCCTATTAAAGCCCGGTTAATAAATTTCAAAGAAATTGGAGCAGATTTTAAATATTTTCTATAGAAACTTTCTACCCCTATTTTGAGGGTGAATTCCAATAAACCATGAAACACGTGTTCAATGTAATATTTTTTAGAACATGAATCTTAAGTTTTATCAAAATCATTGCTTATTTAAGGATTTTTCCATACAAACTTGCAACCCCTATTTAATCCCTTTAGAGTTAATTTTTTTTTAAATCCCTTAGTGTGCGTCCGCATTTTGAAATAAAACAACTGTCCAAATTTCACGTTTCTACCATTAGCGGTTACGGCTGTGTGTGCGTCTATAGATGGGAACATCTCCTTTATACATACGAGGGCGGGTCAAATAGTTCGCGGAATGAGGGGCATGGAGGGGGGAAAGGTGACTTTTTACTACCTGCACTAGTTGTGACACTCATAGGGAGTATAAATACTAAGTTTCAAAAAAAATAGGTCATAATTACCTGACTTACACATCAATCAACAAGTCAATCCGGAAGAAAATTTGCAACATGGAGAAAATTGAGTTTCGCGCAATCATCAAGTTCCTTACCAAACAAGGAAAACCTCCCCAGACTATTTTGGAAGAGATGTCTTCTGTTTACGGGGACTCTTGCCCTGGTAAAACCATGGTTTACAAATGGCACAACCTGTTTAAGCAAGGCAGGGATTCGATTGAAGATGATCCGAGGTCAGGGCGGCCTGTCGAGGCAACCACGGCAGAAAACGTCGAAAAACAAAAAAAAAACATATTGGAAGATGCCCGTTTAAAGAAGAAACAGCTTGCAAAAATGATTGGAGTATCAGCTACAACCATTTTGAATATCCTACACGACCATCTTGGCATGTCAAAGGTGTGTACAAGATGGGTGCCGAGAATGCTCACGCCACACCAGAAGCAGCGGCGAGTTGAGTGTTGTCGCGAGTTTTTAGCGCTCTGTGGTGAACATAAGGATGAAGTTTTGAACCGAATTGTGACTGGAGATGAAACTTAGGTTTATCATTATGAGCCTGAGTCCAAACAAGACTCCATGCAGTGGCACAAAAAGGGCACACCACCTTCGAAATTCAAAATGTCTCCGTCGGGTGGAAAACTCATGGCTACTGTTTTCTGGGATTCAGAGGGAATCCTCCTTATTGAAAAATGAAAAAAGAGCTTCGAGGGAAGAAATTTTCCAGCGATGAAGAAGTGAAGAGCGCAATTTCGGCCTATTTTGACGACAAAGAGAAATCATTTTTTTTTTCGAAGGTATTAATAAATTAATTGATAGGTCTAATAAATGTATTAGAGTTAAGGGGGAATACATTGAGAAGGAAAAATAATTTTGTGTTTTATTTCTTACTTTTTACCCTCCATTCCGCGAACTTTTTGACCCACCCTCGTATAGATAGATTTAAATATATATATGACATGTAAATCATAGTCAATTTTGGGTTGAATGGCATTAATAAATGAGTTTTCAATAAAGAATTGATTATTTATTGGTTATTTTGAAACACCGTGTATACATAATATTATTTTGGTTGTGTGATATTTGAAGTCTTTTTAATTTCTTGATGATTGTATTTTACAATAAATTTAAATAAGTAGTACATTTTTGACACATACCTATCTGACATATCAGGTCCTTCCTTTGCCCTGAAACTTCTTGCTTCCAGGCCCAAATACTTCGCCCTGCCTTCAGGTAACTCCAACATCCATTGCTCTCGTGATTTCACTTCAGATTTGTGTATAGAATGGCCATCTAATCTCTTTATTTTGATATCTAAGGCACGCTCTTCAAGTCGTTGGTGAGCTTCTGACCATCTTTCTTCTGATCCGGCAGGCAATGGCCCAATTCCTGCATCTTCATCGGAACTTGCATATTTTATTATTTCACGATCATTTTTGGACAATTCTATCCTTAAGTCATCAGAGATTGATGGTCCTAAAAAAAACAGTATGGTGATAGTGCTAGTACAAATATGTATACATTTATTTGTTGCAATTACTATTATTATATTTGTTGTACTGTCTGCTGTTTTACTACAGTTGTGGCTCAGTTAATTTTTTTAATACAAATGAAATGTCCAGTCAGCTAGAGTATGTGATTCTTGAAGGATTTGAAAATTTGCAACTCCTACAAGTATATTGTATGGTACACACAGCAACACGCCAGACTTTACATATTGACCTTAAGACTCTTAAGGTCAATATGTAAAGTCGGTAAAATAAGAGTGGTCTTAGGTTAGGACCACTCTTATTTTACCGAAAATATTTGAATAAAAAATAAGTCTAACGAACATTGGCTTGCGCGGCTGCCGCGCGTAGTTTATTTAGAAGCAATTCTTTACAAAAAAAACACATTAAAAATTAAAAAGTGTTTTATGTTGCCATTTTTTATTAATTGTTATTATAGTATACTGTAATTGCAATCACTTTTATGCAATTACAATTTTAATTGGTAATTTTTATTACATAAATTAATAATTCTAATTACACATTTACTTTTATAGTTGTTTTCTTGCTGCTTTTACTATGGAGTTTTCTATGAATCTGGGCGTGTAAAACTATGCATGTTATAGATCTATCAGAATCTCATGGCATGAAAGAATCATTTAAAGTAGACATGACTAGATAATAAGAAATTGAATTCTATAACTTCTCAATTTTGATTGGATCGTTATTGTAAAGCCCCAGGCCACTACTGGACAATCTCACCCAGCATCAGCCTGCTGCAAAACAATTTTGCCCCACACCAGCCCGCTGCTGAACAATCTTGTCCAACACTAGACCACTACTGGACAATCTCGTCCAGTACCAGCCCAATATTAAACAATATCGCCCAGCACCAGCCCACTGCTGGACAATATCGCTCAGCACCAGCCCACTGCTGGACAATCTCGCCCAACACCAGCCCACTGCTGGATATCTCGCCCCGTATCAGATCACTGTTGGACAATCTTTCCCAGCACCAGCCCACTGCTGAACAATATGGCTCAGTACCAGCCTACTGCTGGAAAATCTTACCCAGCATCAGCCCATTGCTGCTGAAGTTGACAATGACAATTTGTAATTGTCATTTTTAATTTGTAATTAATTACATATTGCCCAACACAAGTATGAGGTACTTGATTTTATCCATTCATTTACTGATTGCGAAACCTATACAAGTTTACACAAATACATATGTGTTTGTGTTATTTAACTAAATTCTAATAATTTCAATGAAATCCCTAATTTGAACACACTAATATCTAATAAAAAAACAAATTTTCTCACATCATAACTTAACGCAACAATATTATACTGAGTCTATAAATAACAGGTCTGTGCGCCTTTATTTCTTCCTGCCAGATACATGCTGCTAGCCAACTTAGCATGATTAACAGGCGCGAGAAATTTTGTCAATTCACGTTCTGTCGCGCCTAAGTTACGTGCTAGGCATGAGTGAGATATTACCTATTCCTCGTCTGGTATACCTGGCCGGCCGTCTGGGGGGTCACAACCTGGAAGCCTGGTGACCCTTCCCTTGGCAAGTCCAGTCCCAGCTCGTTTACACTGCTGGGCCTGTCCCCAGGGGGTGCGTTCCGGGAATGGCTAGTCTGATCCTCCTAAGCCTCCACTCCTCGTCCACTCCACTCCTCTCCAGGGGTGGAGAGGAACCGGAGGGTGGTTAAGCCGGGTTTGGGGTTTTACCTGAGTGCTACGGCATATCCAAGGGACACCCTTGCCAGCTTCAGTTCCTTAGAATCTTATGAGATTCCTCGCCATAAAGAAAAGGCATGCAGTAATCCTATAACGGTTCCGTTTTTTACTTTTATGTTACAGAGCCCTAAAACTAAAGTCTTACTTACCAATATGTCTAGGTTTAGTTTTAAGATGTGGTGGTAGTGCTGGTCCTTCTCTATCCACAGTTTTTTGTTTTTGATGTCTATCTAAATGTGGAGGTAATGCAGGACCACAAACATTTGGATGTCCATCTAATTTAGGTACTGAACGTTTAAGCTTATGTCTTAAATCATTAGGGTCAATTTTATAATTATTTGTGGAATCATCACTTAAAATTTCACCTTCTTCCCCGCTATCTTTTTGAACTGTTTTTTGTGTTGAAGAAACTTCAATACTTTCTGTTTGTATATTATGTTCAACTGCAACCTTGTCTTGAATGTCTGTAGTACTGCTTACTTCAACTTCAGCTGCTGCATCTTGTTCCCGCTCGTTTGACTTTGAATGTTTCTTTTTATGTCTCTTTTTATGCTTTTTCTTTCTTGTTTTTTGAAGTTCTTGTTCCAAGTTTAAAAGCTTCGCTCTCAGTTTTTCATCATCTGATGAGTCTATTTCACTTGATTCTTCAGATTTTTCTTTGACTACAGCTGGAATCATATTATAGTACGACCCTGGTTGTACTACATCTGATTCATCAGTATGTTCTTCGATAGCAATAGGACTAACACTCTTTTTTTTCTTCTGTTCAGTTAGAGGTGGTTTACAGACTTCTGAGCGTTTAGACTTGTGAAGTGGTGATAAATCTCTTGACATAGATTTTTTATCTTTTCTTTCAGTGCTCTTTTCTTTTACTACAATGTTCATTTTTATTTCATCCTTCACCTCTCTTTTACGGTCTACTGATCTATGAGACCTTGATTTCGAGTCTCTTCGTTTGTCCCTACTGTTACTTCTATCCCTATGTTTATTTCGACTCTTAGACCGTCTATCATGTCTGTATCGGTCATGAGACCGTCTACCACTGCTTCTTTCTCTTGAGTATCTTCTTCTAACGGGTGAATGTCTTAAAAATCTGCTTCTGGTTTTAGAATATCTATCAAAACGATCTTTATTATCATCTCGTTCTTTTCTAACGTCTCTATGTCTATCGCCTTCTAGAGGTCTATTTCTAAATGAGGATCGAGAACAATCTTCATATTTACTTCTTTTAGATGGCTCATCTTGAGATTGTGATTGGCATTTAAATCTGCCTGTTTCAGAATCACTGCTTGATTCATCAGAAAGCATTATTTCACCTAAAAACAAAAATAAAGGATTTTAATAATTGGATTGAAAAGATTGTTCATTTACCTACTACCTTTATTTACACATATAACTTATAGCTATTTGTAAAATATATTACATAAGGCATATATTTATATAAATTTAAAACATCTTTGCTATCTTTTTTGCACTATATCGAACAGATTTAATAAATCCTGCTGTAAGAAGCCCTTTCAGAGACTGCCTTATACTAGATTGCCACACCAAGTCTTTGAGTATTTGACTTAATATTACTGCACAATCAATATCATATGCAAGAGCTCTTAAGACATCTTCTACGTCTTGTTGAATTCCTCCATGGTTCCAGAACTTCACTATCCTTTGCTGTGGCACCATAGGTAATTGCATTAGATGGTGAAGTTTAGTTTCAGGATGGATGTCTTGATGACAGTGAGTATCTCCATCCGAAAAATCTACATAGGTGTGGAATTGATGTAACATTGGTTTGTATAATTCACGAAAATTTTGTAACTGAGGCTGAACAATATTTCTGACTTTATTTTTATTTTCTCCAAATGTCATTCTAAAGTCACCAGCATAACTCAGATTTGAAATTGTAAAATAAAATTCATATTCAGAGAATGTCTCTGGTAAAATCAGTAGAGCTGTATGCACCGCTGATCTCAAATTTGACTGTAAAGCACTTTGTAACTGAGAATTATTTGTTTGCTTTATAATCTCAACTGGTTTATGCAAGCGTCCAGATAAATACAAGTCATTCCAATCTAGAAGGTCTGCAATAAGATCTTTTTGAGAGACAACACCATATTTTATAGTTACATTCTCTTCTTTCATTTGAACAAGAGTATTAAAATACACTTTAGCTCCCCAGTTTTCTTGAAATCTGGCCACAAAATTTTTGCCAAAAAGGCGAAGTGCTGAGTAGTGAGATGGGTTCATCTCAATGTTAGCCCCATGCCACCTATGTGAATTTTCTACGCAGTAAATAAGATCAATCATGTTTTGTTTTTTCTGATTTCCAATTTGAGGTTTTACTGCTGATCCATATGCAAAACAAAAGGCCATGTTTTGCGGAAATTTAGACAAAATTCTATAGTATAATGGTAAAACATCTTTTGTAATACCAACAGCTTTAGTAACTGTTGATGCCATGCTTACAAACTGTGCAAAATAATAGTTGTTCTAACTTCTGACCTGTAACACCTTAGAACCAATATCTTTGTAATGGTGTTTAGAATCCTTTTATTATATTTTAATACATAAGGCTTCACACATTGATGTTTTCTTTCTTGACTTCCTTTTTATGATTAAAAAACTAAAAAATCTCGCGATTTTTGTTAGAATCTCGATATTTTACAAAACGTCTACTTCAAATTACACAATTTTTTTTTTTTTTTTTTTTCTTTATTAAAGCATTGGCAACCAGGCCATCAGCTTAAGCAATACACGCAATACATAAAATACTATTATAACATACACTTCAAATTAGTTAGATAAAACATTATCGAAAAACAAACATTATACACAAGAAACTTTTAAAAATATCAGATACATAAGTAGAACATTTAACTAAAGTAACTAACTATTATAATGGACCAAAGCAATCAATATAAAATTTATATATTACATCGTACAATTTAATATTTTTTAATAAAATTTGCAAATTTTGAGGCATATTATTTGATTTTAATATATCTATACAAGAAGAAATAAAAAGCAGACGTTGTAAGTTAAAATATGTACAATTAAAGAAAAGATGTTGAAGATCACAATTTTCTTGAAAACAGTATTTACATTTAGAGTCGTTACTTAACCTAAGACGAAAAAGATGTGAAGGAAATTTACAGTGACCTAGCCTTAATCTACAAAAACAAGTAATATAATTTCTATCCAAATAAGAAGTTACATCGAACCATGCCTTGGTACTTGGCATTGGGACAATTTCGGCGTGCCATTTTCCTTTTACTTGACGACTTTCATATAATGTTGTTGACCAACGCTTAATCATATCACTCTTCAGACATGTTATTAAATCGCTTTGTGGTACTTTGTAGTCATCAATAGTAGTGATATTTGAAGCCGATCGCGCAAGTTTGTCTACAAGTTCATTACCGAAAATGCCCGAATGTCCAGGCACCCAGCAGAACTCGATGCAGATACTATTTACATTTAAATTATATATAAGATGCCTCAATTCGTATAGCAAATAATTATGGTTACTACTAATACACTTTTGCTGCAACGCTTGAAGTACAGACATAGAATCACAAAGTACTATAAAATTACGGTATTGTAATCCAACATAGTTATCTAAAATATATTTAACAGCATAAATTAAACCTAACAGTTCTGCAGAAAAAATTGAAAAATGAGTATCACATGCAAAAACTTTACCAAATTTTTTACAAGCATCATAAAAAGCAAAGCTGGTGCGATGTTTAGTTTTAGAACCATCAGTATAAATTTTTATAAAATTGCATTTCTCTTCCAAGTACTCATAAAACTCATATTTTGATACAAAGCGCGTTATAGTCACTGGAACGTCGCAAAGCATGGAATCTAAATTGTATGAGAAGCATGGAATTAAACTTACCCAATGAACTATGTCTTGGAATTCAAAATTTAAGTAGGCAATAGATGCATTAATCGTAGGAGTCAAAATCAAAGGAATGCTATTAAAATTAGGAATATAGTAATTTTCTAAAAAACGTCTGACCACAACATTGTCGCGACTAACTAAATTTAGACAAAATTTATCTGTTAAATAACTTCTCCTAATAAGTAATGGAGGAATCCCGGCTTCCACTTCCAAAGAATTGATTGGTGAAGACATCATAGCGCCTGTAATAATCCGTAGTGCTTTATTTTGTAATATGTCGAGTTTACGAAGCAAGTAATTAGAAGCGTGCGAGTAAAATACACATCCATAGTCAAACTGGCTGCGAATCAGAGATACGTACACATTTTTAAGAATTTTAGGGTCAGCACCCCAATTCACACCAACTAAGGACCTTAAGATATTAAGTCGAAGCTCTGCTTTTTTGCAAATATATGCGATATGTAAGTCCCAGGATAGATTACAGTCAAGCATAATACCTAAATACATATCAGACGATTTGAACGGAATAATACTATTATTATATAATATGCGAGGAGTTACTAAACAGTCATAATGAGCAAAAGCCATCACTGAACTTTTCCCGACATTTATTTCGAGACCGAGACGGTTTTTGAAATAGCTACCCAAAGTTAGCAGACAGTTATTCATTGCTTGCTCTCCTTGTGAAACATCTTCACAGGCCAGATATAAAACAAGATCATCAGCATAAAAGGAATAATTTATAGAACTTGGTATTAATTTCATTACATGTACTAATGATAGAATAAAAATGAATGGAGAGATTACAGAACCCTGTGGAGTACCTTTAAAAGTTTTTCTAGGACCATATAAATTATTTTTAACTTTAAGTAATAATGTGCGGCCATGCAGAAAGTTATACATCCATTGTAAAACATGACCAGGAATACCCAGTGAATGTAAACATTCCATTAAATAATCGTGATTAATGTTGTCAAACGCACCTTTGATGTCCAAAAATACTGCTAGTGTAATTTTATTGTTTTTGAGATTATTTTGTACATCACCAATGAGGCAACTTAAATTGTACATTGTACTTTTTCCTTTACGAAAACCGAATTGTAGATCTGGTATTAAAGAGTTGTGTTCAATAAACCATTCCAGTCGATTTTTTAACATAGTTTCAAATAGTTTCGCAAAGCAAGAGGTTAATGAAATTGGTCTATATGAGTCTAAATTATTACAATCTTTGTTAGGTTTTAATATAGGAACAACAAACTGAATTTTCCAAATCGAAGGAACTACTTTATGCAACCATAATTGATTAAATATATTTAAAAGAATATTTTTTACTTTCGTAGGTAGCTTTTTTATGACTGAGTAAGGGATTAAATCTGGACCTGGGGACGAGTTCCTTTTGTTATGTAATGAAGCTTCAAATTCATGAAACTCGAATGGTTTCTGAATCCATGTCGCTGAATTTGAACCTTTATCATGAAAAAACGAAAAAAGATTATTAAAAGAAATTAAAGGACTAGGAGAAGCTATTTCATTTAAAAACTCAGTGGCGTTAGATGGATTATTGAGATAATGAGAACTGGTGCTTGTACCTAACTTGGCAAATTTAAATTTTTTAATATAATCCCAAATTAATTTTAAGGGTGTTTTTCTGTTAAATGAATCACAGAGTTTGGACCAGCTTAAGCGTTTTTGCTCAAACAAAGTTCTTTTCTTTTTAGCGTCAAGTTTTTTGTACAGCAAATAATTTTCCAAAGTTGGATAACGTTTGTAAGAAATCAAAGCAAACCTACTTTCGTTGACTGCTTTAGAACATAGATCGTTCCACCATATAACGGCCTTACGTTTTTTACTATGGCAATTATTAGTATTACTATTTTTCTGAGGAAATGTCAAAAGTACTTCGCTCAGAATTTTAATGAATGAATTGTAACTTTCAAAAGGATCTTGATTTAAAGAAAAGGAAGAAAACCTACTTTCGCATACTTGTGAAAACAGTATCCAGTCAATTTTGTTGAAATTTATATTAGATAAACATGAAGAATAATTATCCAAAATAACATTAGAGTTGAGGTTATGAAACGAGCAAGCGTTATTATTACTGTTAGGACTATTATACAAAATGCTTACGAAAAGCGGGTAGTGATTACTACTCAGAAGATCATCATGCACAGAGAAAGAACAGCTGGAACTTACCCCAGAGGAAGCAAAAGCTAAATCCAAAACGTTACCAGTTTGGCCATGCGGCGCCAATGTTGTGTTAGAAAAGTCGTTCAGACATACAAGGTTGTGTTCATCTGCAAAAGAATTAATAATATTACCTCTTCTGTCATTCAATCGTGAACCCCAAGCTATGTTATGAGCATTAAAATCACCAATTATTAAGTATCTTCTGCTATTTATACAGGAGAAAGATCTATTAAGCATGCTTAAATTAAATTTACCATTAGGAGAAGGTGGAATATAAACACAAAGAATATCAATTACAATCGAACCACATTTAACAGAAATTAATAAATTTTGAAAGTGGTAACTAGACGGAGTATCAATCATAGTGTAAGAGAACTTATCTCGGATAGCCACCGCAACACCACCATGAGGACGGTCAGAATCACGGCGAATTATCTTGAAACCTGGAATCTTAATAGTTTTGGGTAAGTTTAACCATGTCTCATTTAACAGAATAATATCAATTTTAAAACTATGGGATGAAATAAACAATTTGAGTTCGTCTAATTTTTGAGTGATGCTACGACAGTTCCAGTGCATGATATTAAAATGTTTAATTCCAATGTCACTATCCATAAAAAATTAGGATGAGAAATTGGAAATCAGCAATTCTTTTATGAGCTTGGTAGAGATAGCATCTTCTTTCTTCATTAAATCTACCATAGTTTTTGTTATGACATTAAGTACATCATCGGAGTTGAGGATATCTGTATACAAAAGTCTTTTGTGGGGAGTATTAACTAATTTCGAACTATAAGCATATTTCTCTTTTGAACTATAACTAGGAGGTTCTGGTTGTGGGTTTGAATCCTTAATTTTAGCCGCTACAGTAGCATATGTTTGCTTGCCACTTATTTTGTCCTTAAGTTCACGAACTTTTGCTTGTTTTATTGGGCATGAATTACTGACTGCTAGATGAGATCCTTTGCAATTAACACAATTTACATTTTCTTTGTTGCAGCATTCTTTGAAGAAATGGTTACCCGAGCAAATTGAGCAAATTTGTTGACTCTTACAAGACCCGCGACCATGTCCAAACTTATAGCAAATAAAGCATTGTCTAACTGGCTTTATATATTCCTTCACATCAAACCAAATAAATTCATATGTCACATGGTCTGGTCGAGTGGAACTCAAGAATGTGAGCAAAACTGTAGGAGTCGGAGAGAAGGAGCCATCTGAATTTTTTCTGGAGAATCTTTTCACACCAATAATTTCATTATTTGCTTTTAAGTTTGTCAATAAATCTTCTTCTGAAATATCTACTGGAGCTTTGATTATTCCTAAACTTTCCAGATGATCATATGGAATTTTAGCTTGCCAATTCTGGGATTTCAATAATGATTTCCCGAGAAGAAAAGAATTTGCATTATTCTTGTTATTGAAAAAAACTTTAAGCAAGAAGTTTCCAATGGGCTTCACATATTTTAATCCAGTGCAAGATTTAAGAATGGAATTTGTTTTTAATAAATCAAGTTTTGTATTAGGAGTTGAAGATGAAAGCAAAATTGGATATTCTTTCTTAGAATCTTCCGTATAAATGTGCGTGTAGTCTTTAAATAAACCTCTTTTCGAAGAATTATAATTTGCCGCCATTTTATGTGGAGGAGAATCGACATCGTCTTGAAACTTGCGTTTGGCGGCAGAATTTTTTCCGCCGCCACTCTCTTCATTCATTTTGAATAACTAAATGTACTTAACTCAACAAAATAATTCTATGTACAAATATTTACACACAATAACTAATAAAAAAGGGACGCTAGTTAAGGATTTATCAAATATTTATAGTAAATACAAGATACCCGTTCGAATTTTCGCGCCCCAATCTCAAATTACACAATACAAACCACAGACTAATTATAGTGAAGTGAAAAAAACTCTATATCCACAGACTAATAGAGATGCTCTATATCTATAGCACAGACGACTAACAGAGGGCTCTTGTGCGCTCTATAGTCTAAGGTAGTTTTCCAATTACAGAGCATAATGCGACTCAGTGGCGCACAATGCCGAATTATGCTGATGCTTAATTGGAACGTGAATTAGTTTTCAAATGCACCAGCAGAGTGCGCTAAGTTCAGGATTGAAAAAAAGAAATATTCATAGAGTTAGCAATAAACTCATTAATGTGCAAATAATGTGGTATACATAATAATTGGTTGAAAACTATTAACGGTTATTTTAAGTAATTTGGATTTTGATTATTTCATTAATTTTTTTTTGTTTTGAGTAATTTTTGTACCTTCATCCATACTTATATTTATTTTTTTAACACAGTTTGAATTAACTTTGATTATTTCAAAAAAACTACAATGAAACGAAAGCTTTAAAAATTGTTCAACAATAAATAATATTACTAACGATTATATATAAATAAAACATTTCGATCAATGCCAACTTAAAGAAAAAACACTTGTTAATTTTCTGTCACTGAGTTGGTATCGATTGTACGCATCACACGAAAACATTACTTTTGAGAGTGTTCGATTGTGCGAAGTGTTGCTGTAGTTGAAACATTCAACATTAAGCATTATGCCGCATAATGCGCTCTAGTGCTGTAATTGGAAAACTACCTAAGAGTGCGGTTCATAATTTGATATCAGCGCTCGTGTGCACTATTTGCACGCAAACAATTGGCCCAAAATTGCTCATGTGCGCATTTTGTATGCGGTATGACGTAATTGATGACGTCACCGATTGATGCTGACAGTGCTAACAGAAAAGAGGTAGTGCACTGTCTCCAGAACTGTCAATGTCAAAGTCAACATCAGTTTTATTTTTATTTTAGTTTGTTCGAATTTATTTTTTCATTAGATTCTCTCTCTCTCTCATTAGCCTGTTTCTACCCTTCGGGTGTAGGCCTCCTTCAAACTACGCCACTCATCGCGATCTTGTGCGACCTGAAGCCACTTTTTGCCAGCTGTCTTTTTGATGTCATCATCCCAACGCATCTGCGGTCTTCCTGGGGGACGCTTTTGACCCCATGGTCGCCACTCGAGCAATCGCTTGCTCCATGAATCGGTCTTGCGTGCCACATGACCCGCCCATTCCCACTTTAGTTTGGCAACGCGCTTGATGACATCCGTGACCTTACTCTGTTGCCTCAGCCATTCGTTGGTTTTACGGTCCCTCAACGTGACTCCAACCAGTTTTCTCTCGAGTGCTCGCTGGGCCACGTTCAACTTATATAGTATGTCTTTCGTGAAAACCCAGGTTTCAGCACCATAAATGAGAACCGGCAGAACACATTGGTCGAATATGCGTGCCTTTTGTTCGGCTTTAAGATTCATTTTAAATGCAAACTCGAGGTTGGAATAAGCTGCCCAGGCCAATCGCACGCGTCTAGTGATTTCATTCGTTTGGTTCTTTTTACCGATTACCATCTCCTGTCCCAAATAGACGTATTTATCTACTCTTTCGATGGTGGCATGGTTAACTTTGATGGTAGCGTTAGAATTTGTGTTTGTCATAACTTTTGTTTTATCTAAATTCATTACCAGGCCACATCGGATGGAAGCGTCGCTAAGTTCTTGGATCATGCACTGAAGTTCATTCGGGTCACTTGCCAGCAAAACGACGTCATCGGCAAAACGCAAATTGTTTAAGCGATAACCTAGTACGTTTAAACCACGGTCTTCCCAGTTCAGGCTTCTGAAGATGTCCTCTAGCACCAAAGTAAACAATTTTGGTGAAAGCGTATCGCCTTGTCGCACGCCCTTCTCAATCCGAACCGGCTCAGTAAGTGGTGGTAGGTTGACCTTTAATGTTGCCTTCTTATACATATTCTCAATCAGAGACGTATATCGATGGTCTATATGTGCATTTTGTAGTGACTCTAGGACTGACCATGATTCAACACTGTCAAATGCTTTCTTATAGTCTATGAAGGCCAACCACAGTGGCATCTGGTACTGGAGGCACAATATTTCATTAGATTATCTACAATTAATAGAGAAGTGCTCTGTAAAGATACTGGAGGCACAATACGTCTCCTTCCAATTTTTCTTTTCAAATTACATTAACTGTCAACTAGACAGACTCACAGATCGAAAGCTCGGTTCAAAATTGATCTGAGTGGTTACGTCCGTGAGCAGTGCTAACGATTTGAACGGGTTGTTTGCATGCATGCAAACGTTTGCACTGATATCTGATTATGAACCGCACCCTAAGTGTGCGCCATTTGCATGAAGCTATAGATAAAGATGGAGACCACATTTCACACAATAGCTTGAATCAAATACCTATATATTATCTCGATCTCGTTCTCTGTGGTCTGACCTCTCTTTTTAGCTTAGACGAATAATACTATAGACTGGGCTGACTGATAGATGAGCGTGCCGCAGTAAGGGACAGCAAATACAAGTACATGGATGATTAGGGTTACCCTCTTTATAAAAATTACCCCGAATCGTAAGTTTTTAATACGTTCACCTAATGTCAACAAAAAAGCAGAAAAAATTGTTAAATATTTTATTTATTTAGCGTGCTTATTTTATTATCTTCTTCTTATATTTAAAATCAACTTGTACCTTTTAACGCGGTACACAAACGGGCCATGAGACTCGTTAACGATCCTCTACTCACAAACGGTATTAAACACCCAAGTTTAAAAAAAAAATGCCTCTGCCTGCTGAGGAGCTGTTAAACATTATGCCATTGATTTACTACCAAACGTAGATAGAGCACTTCATACATTGATTTACTACCAAACGTAGATAGAGCACTTCATACAAAAACGCGCTTGAAATCTGTCACCTAATCGACTATACATTTGTACGCTGTTAAATAGGTAGTTGAATATGCACACCCGAATTAAAATTACCATAAATAAAGTACCGTATTTATCGAATTCAACCTTATTCTTTATTATTACGACAACTATTTGAAGTACAACCGTGTGCAGTTACATCATTTCATACCTAGCCACATTAAAATTTGAGACGTATAATAACATCGCGAATCCATTGGTTTAGTTAATCTGAGCATTTGATACGTCAACTAGCGCCATCTGCATTTCTTAACTGGTACTTCGTACATATACATACCTACCTATATAGTTAAAATATGGTGGCTTAAATTGCCGCCTTATTACAAAACATGACCTAAGTTTAGACTTGGTTTAAACCTGATGCTGTCTTTATCTGCTTTAAAACAAGTGAAAGAGCATCTAGTTTAAACCAAGACTAAATTTAGGCCAAGTTTTGTAATAAGACCGCATTTTTAAAACCGTTAATATAAAGGCAGGGGTTTTTTGAGGTTTTGCACCTCGAAAAGACTGTTTTATAGAGTTATCTAATTTCAACTTGTTTGTAATGCTTTTTTCAATTTCTTTTTAGTAAACTAGATCCAGATAAGAAAAAATCTTTAGATAATAAACACAAAATATGTAATATGTTTGAAATAAAACAAATCAAATCAAAAACTTACTTGCCTTTTATTTTCAATTTTTATGTTTAATAATTTTGTGCTGCTATCATCTCCATTGTATGTAAGTTTTCCCAATAAAATCCGATTAATCTATCGACGCCAACTACACACCAAATAAATTAGAACATTAAACATTGTGTTAACAAAAACATTGTTTAATTTTATTTTATGAATGCAACATTCAAATGGGTCATTATGTCAATTAATGTCTCTGCGAATGATATGATAGTTTGTTTAATTTCTTTGGCACGTCATTCTTAAGGAAAGTAATAGTCATATTTTGCATATATTTGAAAAATATTTCTCTTGCGCATTTAAAATCATTGTTATTTACACCCTTACACCCTTTTATGTCATTACAGTCAGTAATGTCAGTACATCATTATATAACCCAACGATAAACATTATTACATTGACCAGCATCATTTTGATGGGGCTGGTCAAAGCAAATTCGGTTATTAAAATGAATATCCATTTCTTCGGAATCACTAGGAGCCTTTATTTGCAATGAACTTGGAGATGGAAATGACTGGATAACTATCGGTGAATTCTGCATTCCGCCAGCTCTGAAGTGGAAAACTACTTTATGATTGATCGCCTGCAAGTCTGAAATTCTATCTTAACGCCTTCCAGGTGACTCTCCCACAACAATGTAATCTAACAAGATGGGGAATAGCAACAGAAAAAATATGCTATACGTGTGGCGAAGCACTTGGAACAGCTAGGCACATACTGGTGGGTGGAGTTCTTTTAGAAAAGGGTAATTATTCGCGACGTCATGATAAGGTTTTGAGAATCATACGGGAAGCTGTCAGTGAAGCAGTCGCAAGAGCCCAGAAAGGGATGACAACAACCACAAGACTCATCCAATTCACCAAAGAGGGCTCTAAAACAAAACCAATAAATAAAACCTATTTAATCATAGGCTCGGCACCGGATTGAACCCTTGTGATGGATACGTATGATAAACAATACAAGTTTCCGTCTGACGTAGCGATTACTGCATCCAGGCCAGACATTTTACTTTACTCCCGGTAATAAAGGGCGTACTACTCATCGAACCGTGCACCACCGTTCACCGTGCCATGGGAAAATAACATTCTCAATACCACACACACATTTAAATTGAATAGATACTACGATCTTACTAACTATATCCCAAAAAACGGTTATTATGTTCACTTATATGCGGTAGAAGTAGGCGCGAGAGGTATTCTGGCAAAATTCTTATACACATTGTGTTAGCTGCAATATTCCTAGCACTATAACTCCTAATGTTTCCGAAGAAATTTGTGGTGTGATTGACATCTCGTTGAATATAAGGCTACACAAATGTTTTGAAGGATCTTCGATTGTTCATTGATTTATGTGAAGGAAGTGAAAAATATTTACGTAACAACTGGATAGCATATTTTCTCTTCAATAGTGAAATGTCTTCCTTTCAGTTTCTTACTTACTTGTTGTTGCATGTTGCATATGCATGAACAGTTGAGCTGGCTGGTGTGGTCATATACTTGACTATTTGTTGAAATGCAACATTTTTCGAAATTTTCTCTGCATTAGCCACCCGGTCTTTAAATAATTTGCCCTTTCATCGCAAACAATTTATTTCATTTCCCAGATTTCAAATTCTCTTTTGAAGTGGTTGAGCATATGCACAGATTCAGATACAGACATTCAGAAGTACCTGAAAAACAAATACATTCAAATTTAAATAATGTGTAAAGGGATATAATAAAAAGTAGACGTTGCAGAATCACACTGATTTAATTTCGATTTACAATCGGGCAGAGTTCCGTCTTAGAAACAGTAAGACAGAGAAGTGCTCTAAATATGAGATGACGCGGCATTTTATAGTTTCTCCGGTAGTAAGGCGCTAGCTTGGTTTGGCTCTGATTGGCTGGCTTGGGCTGGCTGGCACATGGCTGCACGTGCTTGGCTCTGATTGGCTGGCTTCGGCTGGCTTGCGATTGGCTGAGGCGGTGTGGCGCGTAACAAATGTTAAATTAAAAAATGTTTCAGTTATATTTCTCTTGCTTTTGCTGTCTAATAAAACCTCAAAACAATATTATTTCTGTTATCTTACCTTGCACAGATGTTTTCGGTATGGGTTTAATATAATGTTGCTCCATTAAAGTATTCACTTCTGCAGCAATGTTGTGAGTTTCACCTGAAAATGAAAAACAAATAAAATTATGGCACTCATCTATATGAATTAATTTTTTACTATTAAAAAGTATTTTATTTGAAAGTTATAGTTAATAGTTTCATTATTTTCAACTCTTTGGACTAACTATTGCTTTGTCTGGAAGATATTCTTTTAGAGATAAGTCCGCCTGTGTACTTTATATTTGCTGTATACTGTTATCAGTTTTGCCATATAATAAAGTATTATAATGTTAATTAATTTATTTCTCATTCATATATCAATCATTTATTTTCATACTAAGTACTGCTTAGTATGAAATAGAGATTACTATTAAATTGAGACTACAACATACATTGACTGTCTAATTCAGTTTGAGTGCATGGTAATTTTAATTTAAAAAAATACCTAAACTTGCAACAACTGGAACAGAAATGTGACAGGAGGGTGTGGCGTTATTTGGACAATCAACAACCTGACTGATATTAGGAATAAGTTAACTTTAAGTATCTAATTAAGGAAAACTGTGGTCAGTGAAATAAAGGCTATTCTTATTATTAAATATCAGTTAAGATGTCCTCGCCCAAGCACTCATTGTAAGGATGTATTTTATATACCTTGGCGCGGGAGGAGGGGAACGCCTGGGCATGCGACGCTGGGCTATAAGTCCCGTCCTCTAAGTCCGTCATATACGTCCACGCCGCCCCAGGTACTGCCGACGTACAGACCTGGGGCGGACCCACTGTTGTGGGTCGTGTGCCCTGGAAATGGCTCAGATTGACAACGGGCGTCGCATTACTTACCACCTGCCTCGGATCTGAGTCAGCCAAGTATGACGGGCGTGCCTGGTACAGCTCTCCCACTGACCAGGTGTAACCCAAACCCAAATCCCTCCCATTTTTATCCCTACCCTAATCCCATATCCCTACCCTTACCCTATATCCCCACCCTTACCCCATATCCGCACAAGCTAAGGTGTCAAACGAACCGTGCCGATAGCTGCGTGGCCATGGTGCAGCATGGTCTCGAACGGTGTCACTCCGATACCAGGCGACCTCGGAGATGTATTAGCCTTACCTGGGCATGCGGGGCTCTGCCGGGGTGGACCTTTTATTTCCCTAGCTACTCGTGGGAACTTCATGGACGCTAATAACGAACTCGAAGCTTTCCTCCTAGGCGATAACGAACGCCGGGATACCACCAACGCGGAATCGCGTTCTACCACACCTGACTTATCAGGGATCTTTCTCAGCTCTGAAGGGGACCCTATGGACACCGCAGAAGCTGAGACAAAGGCGGAAAATTCTGGGACGAGTGTGCAACAACAGCCACCTAAAACGCCCAAGAAGACCGCATTCACTCGCATGAGCGGGGCTGGAAGGCGACGCCTTAAGCGGCTGTTGGCGAGTGGCATGAGCTACACTGAAGCTCTAGCCAGTTTTCGCCCTGCCGCTGGTGCGAACCAGCAGCAGCCCGAAAGCTCAAGCAGCAGCACGGCAGACGCCACCCCGGGTCCTAGGGCGGTCAAACGAACTAGACCCGAGGAGGATTCTCCACAACTGCCACCTAAAAAGAGGGAAGACCTGAACAAAACCGGCACCCCACTGGGAGATAAAGAACGACCAGGAAGTTCCGGTGAGTCAGGACTTACCTCGTTTAGGGACGCAGCAGCATCGGTTCGCATAGGGATCTTCAATACGGAACCTATGGACGACCAACAGCTGCTACTTGTTCGCACGGCAATCTTAGATGCCGTTCGCGATGTTGATGAGGCAGGAGGGGGTGCGCGCTTCAGCGGATGCACATTCAAGCCGGGCTGGTTGCTACTTCACTGTAGTGATCAATATAGCCGGGACTGGATGTGCAAGAAAGTGAAGGATATCAGGCCTTGGCCTGGGGCAGAACTCTCGGTTAAAAACGAGAGCGAACTACCCAGGAAGAGGGTTGGTATCCTTCATGTACCGCTGATAGACGCGAAAACTCCCCAAGAGGCCTTGAAGCTTTTGAAATCCCAAAACTTGGGCCTGGAGACAAGCCTGTGGAGGGTTCTCAACGTTCAGAAGCAAGAGAGGTCGTTCGACATGGCGTTCTCTCTTGACGATGAATCGGTGGAGGTACTCCGCGGGATGAACTTCAGTCCCAATTTTGGTTTTCGCAAAGCCCAAATTCGCATTAGAGGCGAAACAACCACGGCCCACAAAGATCGGGTGGAGGCAGCGAAAGTCGTTACTCCCAGTAGCTCCCGGGCGAAGGACACTGTTACCTCTAAGGTACCAGGACCTAATACCTCTACTGGAGAGGCAGAACGACCCGCCCATGGACCGACCCCAGGGACCAGTGCACCACCGCCGGGCAAAGGGCTGAATAGACCAAAGCCTGGTAGCAGTGGTACCAATGCTGGAAGGGCGAACCAAGCGCCTAAGGGCCGCAAAAAGGCTCGAAGGCGAGGTAAAGCGCCTATTCAGCATTCACCGCACAAAGACCCAACTTCTCGCAAATAATGGCCAAGGTGGTGCAAATAAATCTGCACCACGCTAGAGCCGCCTCGGCGGTTCTAGAGAAGGTCTTTTGCGAGGAGGACCTACACATCGCCTGCATTCAAGAACCTTGGCTGTCTGAGGCGAACACCATCTCGGGCCTTAACTTCGGTAAGTTACTATACAACAACCAAGGAACAAGACCGAGAGCTTGCATCGTGTTTAATAAAAAACTCGAATTTCTTCCTGTACCAGAGCTTTGCAGTGACGACCTGGTGGCAGCTTTTGTTAACCTCAGGGGGCGAGAAGCACAAAGAACACTAATCTGCTCCGCGTACCTCCCAGGGGATAGCAAAGACCCTTCAGAAGACTTGGCGACGGTTGTGGAATATGCCCGCAGCCACAACGCCGAGCTTCTGATCTCTTGTGATGCCAACGCACACCACACTAACTGGGGGAGTACGGACATCAACAACAGAGGTGAGTCCCTTCATGACTTTATCCTTACTAACCGTCTACAAATAGTGAATAGAGGGAATTACCCGACCTTTATAACTAAAGTTAGACGGGAAGTACTCGACATTACTCTTGCAACTAACAATCTGTACAGGGCGATAAACGACTGGCATGTCAGCAACGAGGTATCCATGTCTGATCATAGACAGATAAGATTCGTTATAGGAAAGGACACTCAAGATCAAGTAGAATCTTTCAGAGACCGCAGGGCTACAGATTGGGAATCATATAAGGACCATCTGCGCAACAGCCTAGCAAACTTTCCTAAAGCGATAAAAACTCGCGGTGCCCTCGAGCTTGCGGTGAACCAGCTTAACCAGGCTATCATAGAAGCCTTTGAAGATAACTGTCCCCTCAAGACCCGTAGGGGAAACACGATACCCTGGTGGACACCCAAGCTAGACAAGTTAAGAGCGCAAACGCGACAACTCTTCAACAGGGCCAAAACTCCCGATTCCAAAAGGGATTTCCTTAAGGCCCTAACGAAATATAGCACAGAACTTAGAAGGGCGAAAAGACGGTCTTGGAGGCGGTTCTGCGAGGAGATTACGAAAACGCCTCAAGGAGCTCGCATTCATAAGGTCATGTCAAAGACGCCTACTAATCCAATCGGTCTGCTAAAAAAGCCTGATGGAACCTTTACTGATTCAACTGAGGAGACGATCAACCTCTTGGCAACAACCCTCTTTCCTGGATCAGCAAGGGTAACCAGTACCAAATCGGGCAAAGATGAAACGACAACTCTAGGACCTAAGAATGAGGACTGGAGAATGGCGACATCTATATTTAGACCGAAACAAGTCCAATGGGCCATAGACTCATTTAAGCCATTTAAATCGCCTGGGAGCGATGGTATATTCCCAGCCCTTTTACAAAAGGGCCAAGATATACTAATCCCGTATCTGGTGAAAATCTTCAGGGCAAGCCTTGCCTGGAGACACATACCAGAAACATGGGCTGATGTTAAGGTATCCTTCATACCGAAAACCGGCAAAAAGGACTACTCACAGCCAAAGTCCTTTAGACCAATCAGCCTCACCTCTTTCCTACTCAAAACAATGGAAAAGGTTATAGACAGACATATTAGGGATGGACCCTTGATGGAACACCCTCTTCACCCTAACCAACATGCTTACCAAAAGGGCAAATCAACTGAAACTGCCCTCTTAGGTCTAGTAGACAAAATAGAAAGAGCTATGGATGACAAACAAATCGCCCTTTGTGCCTTTCTAGATATCGAAGGAGCATTCGATAATATCTATATTGAAACTCTAATTGAAGGATTGGAGGACAAAGGGATCGACCCAACAACGACCCGATGGATTAAAACAATGCTCCTCAACAGGGTTGTGAACATCACTCTACACGACTCTTCCGCAAGCTATAAGCTGACCAAAGGTTGCCCTCAGGGAGGAGTCTTATCACCTCTACTATGGTCAATAGCTGTGGATGAACTCATTGTATTAGCCTCAGGTAAGGGATTTGATGTACAGGGCTATGCGGACGACGTGGTTGTTTTAGCCCTCGGACCGTGCCAAAGCACTTTATCATCCCTAATACAAGGGGCTCTAAACACCATACAAAAATGGTGTACTGAAAAACACTTATCGGTAAACCCGAACAAAACTACAATAGTACCGTTCACTAGGAAACATAAGCTGAATAAACTTATTAAACCTGTGTTAAACGGATCGACTATTACATTTTCCACTGAGGTGAAGTACTTGGGCGTCACTTTCGACCAAAGGCTCACCTGGAACACACACATTAATAATGTGGTTCAAAAAGCAAAAATCGCACTTGGTGTGTGTAATCGCATGGTAGGGACGAAATGGGGACTCAACCCAAAGATCGCCCTCTGGATATACACCGCCATAGTAAGGCCCATAGTAACCTATGGCGCTGTGGTTTGGCACAAAAAGGCTAAACAGAGGACAATCATTGACACTCTAAATAGCCTTCAAAGAACCGCATGTCGAATGGCAACGGGAGCCATGTCCACAACATCGGCAGCTGCATTAAACGCCCTTCTAAACCTGCCGCCCCTTAATCTAGTAATAGAAAAGGAGGCGAAGGCTTGCCTACATAGGGTCGGCATAGGCTGTCGCATTAACTGGCTCTCTCAAACACTGAGGACCCTTCAGGACTCTGTGCTGAAACATCCAATGTTAGCTATGACCAGCGATGTCATGCTTCCACGAGTAAACTTCGTTAGAAATTTTAAAGTGGAAACCCCTCACAGAGATGAATGGGAAGAGAATCTCAACTCCTGTGAGGATGGAAGCCTCGTATGGTATACGGATGGCTCCAGAAAATCATTTGATGTAGGGTGCGGAGTGTACGGTCTAAGGCCCAGGGTGAGCAAAAGTACCAACTTGGGCCGGTACGCATCCGTCTTCCAGGCGGAGATATATGCCATCATTGAATGTGCAGATATCATAAACCAAAGAAACTACTCAAACCAACATATCTATATTTATTCAGATAGTCAAGCAGCTCTAAAAGCCATTAGCTCGAGCCAAATAAACTCGAAGCTGGTAGAGGACTGCCTCACCCGCCTGAATGCTATAGGACAAAAAAACAAAATTGTTTTAAGATGGGTTCCTGGGCATTCTGGTGTCATTGGCAACGAGAAGGCCGATGAACTCGCTAAAACTGGAACTACAAAACCACAAATAGGACCGGAACCTTTTTGTGGGATTTCAAAGAACCAGGTACACAACTTTCTAAATGAACAACTTCTTAGAAACTCATTTGAACTCTGGAAATCTACTCCAGGGCAAGAACACGCGAAGGCACTAATACAAGGCTACTCGCGTAAACTAACTGACGAGCTTCTGCAGCTTAACAGGAAAAACATCAGTGCAGTCGTAAGAACCTTAACTGGACATTGCGGCCTGAATAGACACATGTTCAACCTCAAGATTAGGGACAACGACATCTGCAGATTCTGCAATCAGGAGCGTGAAACTCCTAAACACCTTCTGTGTGACTGCAGCCCACTGATTCATCGGCGTAGCCTTCATCTGGGAAGACACATCATGAGACCAGATGAAATACAAACTCTCCCAACCCAAAAAATCCTCAATTTCATAGAGGGTTTGGGCTTGAAGGAGATACTCTAACGGTGCTATAATTCACAATAGATCTTTTAGGTCGAGGTGAAAAGGCCTACAAGGCGAAAGCCCGTACAATAACAACAATAATAATATACCCGATAACAGGATCAAATATGCTAAAATGTGTTTTTGTACTGTGCACACCAATCACAAAATACGAATTTTCAAGAGGCAGATATACTAGTTTTCAATTAAAGTATTACCGAAATTAAAAACTTAATTAAATTGTTACATTAATTGTTGTTTGTAAATGATTCCTATATATTGTTCTGTATTCAGATGTTGCTTGAAAGTGCTTTGTTTTGTTTTATCCCTCTTTATTGTTGGCTCAGAATGAAATATATAAGCTGTTTGTGGACATTTTATTGGTTTATGTAGTGTGAATTTGTTAGTCTTTGTTTACTGTAACTATCTGTGTCCATAAAAAGAAATAAATCTATAAATGATAACACTCTCTAAGAATCTTGCAGTCTGTTAATTATTTTACAAAAATACTCAAACTTACTTGGTAAATGAAGAGATGGTACAGCCAATGCATTCAAACGCTGAAATCGTTTGCGATGGTCATTAATAAAATGAACGTCACAAATCCTCTTCTTTTAGTAAATTTTAAGGTTTGATAAGGAAGCTAGACCTGCACCAATGAGACTGACCCATGTTTAAAAACGTTCCGGAAACATTTGAGGATTTGGAAAGACATGCATCACTGTATCTGAAATAATAATAAGACACAAGCAACAACCTTTCATCTGTTGCACAGATCCAGATTGGAATAGGTAAAAAGTTGTTTATATTTCAAGTTCCCCTTGTCATTTCTTATTAGTTAGTGCAACCAATAGAATTAATCTAAAATGAATGACAATACAAAACCATAAAATAAAACAAGTGCTAACTGTTTTTCAAGCTTGTATGGTAAACTAATATTTGGTTAGGGTGTCGCATGTTTAATAAAACTGCAGATTATCACCCAACAAGATTTTTTTCGTTATACCTACCTAATTCCATCGGCTACTATTAGCTTATTGGCAGTCATTTAGATATACCTATTTAACTTGTAAAAATTTACATAATTTCTTACCTGTGGCCATACATCCAAATGCACAATGGTGAGGCATCGTAAAAAAGGATTTTTTTACAAACAGCACACAAAATATACCGCAATATTTTTCACAATACAAAATACAATGCGGTGCGAGATAAAACAAAAATACACCGCAATTAACTCTTCACAAATAAGTAAACAAAATTGTTAAAAATATAATTGGGAATATGTAGTTAAGGTTTCATATTCTGATTTCATTTGCCAATTTACTTGAAGAAGCGTTCAGCAGTAATATTTTTCTTTAATTGTGTAAGAATTTTTATATTTTTGATTAATAATTTACATACATTATTAATGGGCGATAGTGAAGATACTTAAAGAGAAAAATTAACTAGGCTAGGTATCGATATATTAAACGGACAGACTGTGCCTAAGCCGTGACTAAAGTACGAGTAATATCATTGGAAAGCTTAAAAATTGATGAATTATTATCATTGTCAATTAATTTTAGTTTTTTAAAATCCTCAATTTTTCATAATAATTGAACATATAAGGTTCCTACGACAAAGTGTGTCATAAACTTTGATTAGTAACTTACCTTACAAAACTAAAAAAAAATTTTAATTACACCCAAATTATCATACCTACTTGGTAAGTACTTATCGCCTCCTTTAAATATTTTTTTCCAAAAAAAACTATTCCAAATTTTTTTTACAATAACATTTTCTCGCAGTTATTTATACAAAGTAAATACACGTCTATTGGTGTAACTTTATAGACATATACTAGCTGACCCGGCGAACTTTGAACCGCTTAAGTTAAATAGTGATCTTTAACAAGTTTTTCTAAGAAACTGCGTAGTTCCACAATTTGAAACTGCCTAAATATTTCTGAAACACGACTTTTCAATCAAATTATTACAATGTAGGTCCGTAATGTGCAGTTCAGCTAAGATCTATTTCCCTAGATATGTCGTAGATAAGTGGATTGATGAATTGGTTTAAACTTAAATTTATCGATATTGCACAACTAATACTGAATATATCACTAGTAAAGGTAGCCATTTTATGTGCCAAAGTTTTGTAGGTAGTCACCATTGATTTACTACCAAACGTAGATAGAGCGCTTCATACAAAACCCCGCATGAAATCTGTCACCTAATCGACTATACATTTGTACTCGCTGATATATACTTGAATATGCACGCCCGAATGAAAATTACCATAAAGAAAGTACCGTATTTATCGAATTCAACCTTATTCTGCATTATTACGGCAACTATTTTAAGTACAACCGTGGGAAGTTACATCATTTCATACCTAGCCACAGATCAAACGACGTTTTAGTAATTGCTACAAGAAAATATCAACTTTATACTCTCAAACATAATGCTTGAAATTGCGTATCGCGTTGTCGCTCCAACGCATGAATGAGATAACACATCGTGATACGACGCCCGTGCGAGCGAGACGATTGTGATGTACTGACACTGACGCGAAGCGACATGTTTATGATTAAAATAATTGTCTTTGATTGATTTTACGTATAAATCGATTATTTGAATACATGATAAGATGTGTAATGAGTTTACTTACGCAAAATATGAAATCCCGTCTTTTTTCTGCCGTTTCTGGCTATTGTTAGCACAACTTTTGAAAGCGCACTTCGGCATGATTACGTGCCGACAGCTAATCACTCACTATGGAAAGGAACTGCACGAGTCGCGATTGAGCAGTTCTTTACCGGCCCACTTTTCGATCGTTCATGCGTTATCTACGTTTGGTAGTAAATCAATGGTAGTCACGTTGATTCTGTAGGTAGGGCCAGTCCATGTATTTGTTAGGTCATTGATGGAAATACCCTTAGACAATAGAAACGAATAGACATGAAATACCTACGAAAAAAGCGTGCCAGCATTTGGGTTGGTGCTCTAAGATGGCGGAAAAAAACTAGTGACGCCGCATCCAAGATTCCACACTTTTTATGTATTTCTTTATAGAATTCATTAAAAAAATCAATAAAAAACGTATAACTGTAAAATGCACTCACAAATAATGCTCACTGACTGATATTTTAGCACAACAACAAACACGGTGCTTTGTAATGGCGGACTGAACTGGACGCAAAATTTGAGACATAGAATAACATTGCGAATCCATTGGTTTAGTTAATCTGAGGAAATACCTCACTGTATGGAAGCATAGATATAGAATGAAATAGATGGGCTATAAAAGCCGTCAAACATGAGGAAAAGAGATAAACTTATACACATTGCCAAAGGAAAGAAGAAGATGCCATCATTTTTTTTTGTCCTTGTCACCGTATATAGGTGAAACTGGTAGTGGGGATTGTTTATCACCAGCGTCTGGTGCTAAACAAATACGTGGAAGAATTTTGTTGTGTGAATTATAGCTTACTGTGTAATTATTTAACACTTTAATTAGTGTAATTGTGAACTATTTGAACATTTAAATCATGGTGCACTGCTCCGTTTTAGGTTGTAATAGTGATAGTGCTAGAAAACAGGAAAATATAACCTTTTACAGGTAAGACCTAAATTGTGTCAATAAAAAGCTCCAAAACTATTTTTTAAATTATAAATACAAGTTATATTGCAATATTTTATCATTCTACTATGGTTCTCAATCATATTATGGGATTAAACATGAAATTTCAAACAAAGTAGTAAGGTTACTGTTAACCTAACAAGCTAGGAATGTCGCCATACAATATGGCCACGTATACAGCCAACGCGTATAACATTTTGCCGGGTTATAATGATACCAGTTACGCTACGACTATTTTTCCTTGATTCGTAGGTAATTTGTTACGTGAAAGGGAACTCACATATTAGTTTCTGTGTTACATTAATATTGACATATTTAAGTATAAAATTTTGAGCATTTTAGATAACAAAGTTAATTCTTTTGAAGTGAGACTTTCCATTTGCTTGTTTGTCTGTATTTAACAGATTTCCTTCGGAGATAACTACTCGAAACCAGTTGGGTTAAAGCTACTGGTCCATTGAATTGGCAGCCAACCAAGCATACCCGAATGTGTTCTAAGCATTTTGAACAACAGTGGATTCAGAAAAACAAAAAAGGCACTTTTCTTAGGAGTGGTGCTATTCCTAAACTTTTTTTACAGATCAGTAACTTATACATATTATATCTACAAGGTACATACCCTATCAAGCCAAAACCTAAATTTATTTTTCACAAACCCAACTATTTTTATGGGGGATTTCGAATTTTATTTTACAGTTTTGGATTAACATGGGTAGGGTAGGTACCAAATCCTTTTCTACTATTTTGATATCATCATCATCATCACCACAGCTCATATACGTCCCCACCGAGGGGTTCGAGCCTACCCTATGTTAGGGTGATTAGGCCTTAGTCAACCACGCTGGCCCAGTGCGGATTGGTCGACTTCACATACATCATTGAATTTCTTCGCAGATGTATGCAGGTTGCCTCACGATGTTTTCCTTCACCGTAGGAGCGTCGGATAAATGTACATATGAAATTCGAAACGAAAAACACATTGGTACATGGCGGGTCTCGAACCCTGACCACCCGATTGGAAGGCAAGTGCCGAGTCCACAGCGCCACCGACGCTCCGACCAAACAAATTATTAATGGCCAAACATATTATTAATGGTTTGATTTTGGCCATTTTCTATTAATATAACAAGTCTGACCATTAGTACAGATACAGTTTAAAAATTTATTAATTAATATTTTTACTGTTGTAAAATTAGAACCTGCTTTTATTTTTAACCTGTATACATATTGTTTCAGGACGCATCGGTGTTGGATTTCGGTTCAAATTTGAATACGCCCCGAAAGAGAAAAATGCGGCTTCAAATGCTGGGTTTGAAACAATCAGCGAGAAATTAAATAGACAATGTTTATTTTATATTATACATTTTCTAAATCTTCACAAATATTTAGTAAATGTGTAAATATTGGATTTTAAATAAACTGCAGAGATAAAGAAAAAACAATGATTATTGCCCGCTGTATTCTTAATCGAGCGACGATCTTCGCAAGGTACCTAGCTGGCAAAAGCTGGAAGCGAGTGGTCGCGGATCGTGCTCAGTGGCGAGCACTTGGAGAGGCCTATGTCCAGCAGTGGACGCGTGTGGATGATGATGATGATTCCTAATATTTTTTCTTATATTTGTAAAAAATGTTTACATAATAGCTTAAATAAATAATAGTAAAATGTTTTAAAACGAAATATACTCGAGTAAATCCGAAAAGTGTAGTTTTATTTAAAAGTGTAAATAACTTTAGACTGCGGCGAAGGTTGAATGAAGAATTCAATAAAAAAAAATCGCAACTTCCTCCCACTTTTATTTTTTGAGACATATTATTGAGCTAGGGGCGCTCATTAAAATGTTTCAAAAAAAATACGTAGATCAATCAACCCAACTTTATGTTTATAGTGGTAAAAGCCACTATAAAGTAGGGTAAAACTTAAAGCAACACTGGTATACCCATCTACTTTAGGCAGGTATGACGTCATCTATGTCTGTCCCTTACGGGTATACGGTCACGTCCTATCTATTCATTCTTTATCTAAGGTATAGAAGTGTCCCCCCCCCCCTGGGTCTTGGTCTCTAATCTGTGGTCACAAATACTAGTTTATCATCAGAGATTGGGGCGCGAAAATTCGAACGGGTATCTTGTATTTACTATAAATATTTGATAAATCCTTATCTAGCGTCCCTTTTTTATTAGTTATTGTGTGTAAATATTTGTACATAGAATTATTTTGTTGAGTTAAGTACATTTAGTTATTCAAAATGAATGAAGAGAGTGGCGGCGGAAAAAATTCTGCCGCCAAACGCAAGTTTCAAGACGATGTCGATTCTCCTTCACATAAAATGGCGGCAAATTATAATTCTTCGAAAAGAGGTTTATTTAAAGACTACACGCACATTTATACGGAAGATTCTAAGAAAGAATATCCAATTTTGCTTTCATCTTCAACTCCTAATACAAAACTTGATTTATTAAAAACAAATTCCATTCTTAAATCTTGCACTGGATTAAAATATGTGAAGCCCATTGGAAACTTCTTGCTTAAAGTTTTTTTCAATAACAAGAATAATGCAAATTCTTTTCTTCTCGGGAAATCATTATTGAAATCCCAGAATTGGCAAGCTAAAATTCCATATGATCATCTGGAAAGTTTAGGAATAATCAAAGCTCCAGTAGATATTTCAGAAGAAGATTTATTGACAAACTTAAAAGCAAATAATGAAATTATTGGTGTGAAAAGATTCTCCAGAAAAAATTCAGATGGCTCCTTCTCTCCGACTCCTACAGTTTTGCTCACATTCTTGAGTTCCACTCGACCAGACCATGTGACATATGAATTTATTTGGTTTGATGTGAAGGAATATATAAAGCTAGTAAGACAATGCTTTATTTTTATTTGCTATAAGTTTGGACATGGTCGCGGGTCTTGTAAGAGTCAACAAATTTGCTCAATTTGCCATTTCTTCAAAGAATGCTGCAACAAAGAAAATGTAAATTGTGTTAATTGCAAAGGATCTCATCTAGCAGTCAGTAATTCATGCCCAATAAAACAAGCAAAAGTTCTTGAACTTAAGGACAAAATAAGTGGCAAGCAAACATATGCTACTGTAGCGGCTAAAATTAAGGATTCAAACCGACAACCAGAACCTCCTAGTTATAGTTCAAAAGAGAAATATGCTTATAGTTCGAAATTAATTTATACTCCCCACAAAAGACTTTTGTATACAGATATCCTCAACTCCGATGATGTACTTAATGTCATAACAAAAACTATGGTAGATTTAATGAAGAAAGAAGATGCTATCTCTACCAAGCTCATAAAAGGATTGCTGATTTCCAATTTCTCATCCTAATTTTTTATAGATAGTGACATTGGAATTAAACATTTTAATATCATGCACTGGAACTGTCGTAGCATCACTCAAAAATTAGACGAACTCAAATTGTTTATTTCATCCCATAGTTTTAAAATTGATATTATTCTGTTAAATGAGACATGGTTAAACTTACCCAAAACTATTAAGATTCTAGGTTTCAAGATAATTCGCCGTGATTCTGACCGTCCTCATGGTGGTGTTGCGGTGGCTATCCGAGATAAGTTCTCTTACACTATGATTGATACTCCGTCTAGTTACCACTTTCAAAATTTATTAATTTCTGTTAAATGTGGTTCGATTGTAATTGATATTCTTTGTGTTTATATTCCACCTTCTCCTAATGGTAAATTTAATTTAAGCATGCTTAATAGATCTTTCTCCTGTATAAATAGCAGAAGATACTTAATAATTGGTGATTTTAATGCTCATAACATAGCTTGGGGTTCACGATTGAATGACAGAAGAGGTAATATTATTAATTCTTTTGCAGATGAACACAACCTTGTATGTCTGAACGACTTTTCTAACACAACATTGGCGCCGCACGGCCAAACTGGTAACGTTTTGGATTTAGCTTTTGCTTCCTCTGGGGTAAGTTCCAGCTGTTCTTTCTCTGTGCATGATGATTTTCTGAGTAGTAATCACTACCCGCTTTTCGTAAGCATTTTGTATAATAGTCCTAACAGTAATAATAACGCTTGCTCGTCTCATAACCTCTACTCAAATGTTACTTTGGATAATTATTCTTCATGTTATATGCCGTTATATGGTGGAACGATCTATGTTCTAAAGCAGTCAACGAAAGTAGGTTTGCTTTGATTTCTTACAAACGTTATCCAACTTTGGAAAATTATTTGCTGTACAAAAAACTTGACGCTAAAAAGAAAAGAACTTTGTTTGAGCAAAAACGCTTAAGCTGGTCCAAACTCTGTGATTCATTTAACAGAAAAACACCCATAAAATTAATTTGGGATTATATAAAAAAAAAAAAATTGCCAAGTTAGGTACAAGCACCAGTTCTCATTATCTCAATAATCCATCTAATGCAACTGAGTTTTTAACTAAAATAGCTTCTCCTAGTCCTTTAATTTCTTTTAATAATCTTTCTTCGTATTTTCATGATAAAAGTTCAAATTCAGCGACATGGATTCAGAAACCATTCGAGTTTCATGAATTTGAAGCTTCATTACATAACAAAAGGAACTCGTCCCCAGGTCCAGATTTCATCCCTTACTCAGTCATAAAAAAGCTACCTACGAATATAAAATAAATTCTTTTAAATATATTTAATCAATTATGGTTGCATAAAGTAGTTCCTTCGATTTGGAAAATTCAGTTTGTTGTTCCTATATTAAAACCTAACAAAGATTGTAATAATTTAGACTCATATAGACCAATTTCATTAACCTCTTGCTTTGCGAAACTATTTGAAACTATGTTAAAAAATCGACTGGAATGGTTTATTGAACACAACTCTTTAATACCAGATCTACAATTCGGTTTTCGTAAAGGAAAAAGTACAATGTACAATTTAAGTTGCCTCATTGGTGATGTACAAAATAATCTCAAAAACAATAAAATTACACTAGCAGTATTTTTGGACATCAAAGGTGCGTTTGACAACATTAATCACGATTATTTAATGAAATGTTTACATTCACTGGGTATTCCTGGTCATGTTTTACAATGGATGTATAACTTTCTGCATGGCCGCACATTATTTCTTAAAGTTAAAAATAATTTATGTGGTCCGAGAAAAACTTTTAAAGGTACTCCACAGGGTTCTGTAATCTCTCCATTCATTTTTATTCTATCATTAGTACATGTAATGAAATTAATACCAAGTTCTATAAATTATTCCTTTTATGCTGATGATCTTGTTTTATATATGGCCTGTGAAGATGTTTCACAAGGAGAGCAAGCAATGAATAACTGTCTGCTAACTTTGGGTAGCTATTTCAAAAACCGTCTCGGTCTCGAAATAAATGTCGGGAAAAGTTCAGTGATGGCTTTTGCTCATTATGACTGTTTAGTAACTCCTCGCATATTATATAATAATAGTATTATTCCCTTCAAATCGTCTGATATGTATTTAGGTATTATGCTTGACTGTAATCTATCCTGGGACTCACATATCGCATATATTTGCAAAAAAGCAGAGCTTCGACTTAATATCTTAAGGTCCTTAGTTGGTGTGAATTGGGGTGCTGATCCTAAAATTCTTAAAAATGTGTACGTATCTTTGATTCGCAGCCAGTTTGACTATGGATGTGTATTTTACTCGCACGCTTCTAATTACTTGCTTCGTAAACTCGACATATTACAAAATAAAGCACTACGGATTATTACAGGCGCTATGATGTCTTCACCAATCAATTCTTTGGAAGTGGAAGCCGGGATTCCTCCATTACTTATTAGGAGAAGTTATTTCACAGATAAATTTTGTCTAAATTTAGTTAGTCGCGACAATGTTGTGGTCAGACGTTTTTTAGAAAATTACTATATTCCTAATTTTAATAGCATTCCTTTGATTTTGACTCCTACTATTAATGCATCTATTGCCTACTTAAATTTTGAATTCCAAGACATCGTTCATTGGGTAAGTTTAATTCCATGCTTCTCATACAATTTAGATTCCATGCTTTGCGACGTTCCAGTGACTATAACGCGCTTTGCATCAAAATATGAGTTTTATGAGTACTTGGAAGAGAAATGCAATTTTATAAAAATTTATAAGTACTGATGGTTCTAAAACTAGACAGCGCACCAGCTTTGCTTTTTATGATGCTTGTAAAAAAATTGGTAAAGTTTTTGCATGTGATACTCATTTTTCAATTTTTTCTGCAGAACTGTTAGGTTTAATTTATGCTGTTAAATATATTTTAAATAACTATGTTGGATTACAATACCGTAATTTTATAGTACTTTGTGATTCTATGTCTGTACTTCAAGCCTTGCAGCAAAAGTGTATTAGTAGTAACCATAATTATTTGCTATACGAATTGAGGCATCTTATATATAATTTAAATGTAAATAGTATCTGCATCGAGTTCTGCTGGGTGCCTGGACATTCGGGAATTTTCGGTAATGAACTTGTAGACAAACTTGCGCGATCGGCTTCAAATATCACTACTATTGATGACTACAAAGTACTACAAAGCGATTTAATAACATGTCTGAAGAGTGATATGATTAAGCGCTGGTCAACAACATTATATGAAAGTCGTCAAGTAAAAGGAAAATGGCACGCCGAAATTGTCCCAATGCCAAGTACCAAGGCATGGTTCGATGTAACTTCTTATTTGGATAGAAATTATATTACTTGTTTTTGTAGATTAAGGCTAGGTCACTGTATGAAGAATGGCAGAACCCCGTGTATTTTCAGTGTCGCACTTAGGAGTTATGTATCTTAATGAAAATACCCTTAAAAGATAGGTCTAAGTCCAATTAAAAAAAAGGTAATTGCAGCATATTTTTTTAAAATGGGGTTTTCGTGTTATGCTGCAATAAGTATAACCTACAAATATCAGTGAACTTACATACAGATAATAGGTATATGATTTAATACTAGAATTGATTTGAAAAATAGGTAATTATAGGTACTTATTTAGTTACCTACACAGCCGAAATCATATAAAAAGGTATGTACAGATAACAATTGACAACAAAACATAGGGTGGGTAGGTACCCTATCCACATGATGTATGATTGTTGTAATGTAAGGGTGCGGTTCATGGACAAACAGCCAAACGATGTTATCACACCGACCGAAGTAATAGGCATAATCTTGATATTTGTTTCAATAAATTATATTATTAAGACTTATTGACAATAAGTTATTAAAATAAATCTTTGTCTTTAATACTCATTAATATCGAATTCCGTTTATTTATCACTTGTTATCACATAAAACTTAAAAAAACGTATTAAATAGTTCAATCTTATAAATATTTTAAACAATATATTTATTTAATTATTTAAGGTGGCAACTTATTTGTTTATACCTCAGAACAATCACTACGCATAGAAACCTAGCAAAAATAGGTACTGAACTTAATATATTTGACTCACTTTGACATTAGGCGCTGCTAATAGAAGTTAGACAGAGACACATATATGCAAGATGTTTCGAAATTTTGTAGGTCGTCACTAATTCTCGCTTGTCAGTTCTTCTCCCAGTGATGTCGTGCTCATCACTCACCTAGTTTCAACGTCGATATTATGTAGGTATTTAATAGATCCCTCATACTAAAATGTCTTTATTACGAGAAATATAACATAAATAATTAAGGGTAGGTTTTCTTATGTAACTTATCCAGCTAATAGCTGCTGTGTCTCTTTGGTATGGTCAGGCTGGCCGTTCATGAGACTAAAAGCGGGAAGTGCGAGTCGGACTCGCCCACCGAGGGTCCCGTATAAAATTGTAGGTTATACTTTAAATAGAGACTAAATTTTTTATGATTTAATTACAAATGTGGAGTTTGAGATTTTCCCTGACTTATAGTGTAAGACTATATAACTTCACAAATTTCATAGTTCTAGCTAGATCAACGAAAAGTACCCTATACATTTTGATGCCCGTGAGAATGTCGAAATATACGTTTTTGGCGACATAAACGGCCGTACCTTTTTTTGTTAACTTAGAAGTTTGATTTTTTCACATCTTCAAGGGACTAGAACTTGTTAGTGTAGAACTGAGTAATTATATGGCTTTAATTTAAACTCGATACCTTCACGCGTTCCCAAGATAGTCTTGACAGACAAACGGACAATAAAGTGATCCTATAATGGTTCAGTGTTTCTTTTGAGGTACGGAACCCTAAAATTTGGACTATTTAAGTGACGGGTATTTCCCGTTATCTAAAATGTTAGAATTTTTCTATTGCAGAGATTCACAAATTCTATAGGAAGGAAATCGAAGACACACTGCTTTTATTTCATCGCTTAGATTTAATTCATTTTTTATGGCATCGCTTAGAGGTACTTGAGGTTAATCTCATATTTAATTTACTTACCCGAAAATTTAACCCTCATGGATTTTGAACCTTTGATAAATTCGTGAATGCTAAAACTACTATTTGTACATGTGCTTGGAAATTAAACTAAAAACATTAACATTTGACCATACTTTATTGTTGACATTTTTCGATAGATTTATTACGCTTGATGTGCGGCCGGGCTTAGTTAGAATGTAAATTTTCCGAAGGCGGCGTTTTGATATTTTACCTTTTTGACTCTTTCTGTTCTTTTCTTGATCTAATATTTTAATTCTTAGAAAAAAATCATCTGAACTGGTTGTTCTTGGCATCCGTGTCAAGGATTCCTTAAAGAAATAGTTAAGAAATTAAATACGTTTTTATTTTCATAAATAATATTTTAGTTTAAAGATTTCCTTTCATTAATAACTTGACTTACGTCATGACGTCTCCATTTCATAGTTTTACTACTAAGTACATACAAAATTAATCTGATGGAAAATATCTGGAGCAAATTTGACTATGCTTTCTTGGACTCCAATTTCGTCTGACAATGCACTTTATCCATATTTTTTTTACATTGTCTTTAGGAAATCTGTAAAATAAAAATATGGACAAAATTTTACAACACTACGCATGATCAAGAAAACCTCAAAGTAATTTTCTAAAAATCGCTAAAACATAAAAGTGAAGTTAATATTACGTATTGTTTTCTACAAAATGATTCAGCGATATTTCATATGTATATAAGTGTACTTATTAGCTCACATTCAAGTAACAATATGAGAAAACATGCCAATTTAAGGTCAATAAATTTTGATTGTTTTCCTTTCGCGACGAATGAGACTTGCAGCCCCAAACTACACAAGACATTGTGTTACGGAGTGCACAAACACACACTATTTGTAAATACCTAAAGAATTCTTGCTTTCTAATCACTTAAATATTAATAAAATATCATCAAAATATTACTAGCCACGGGACGCACAAACAATTATTATACGAACAATTCAAATAGTTCAAACTCTGATGGTCTATCTTCGATACAAGGTACTATAGAATTTAGCCGTGTTATATATTTTTAACCAATTTTAATATTTTTAACCAAAATGACAATTCAATCAACTCATATACTGACCACCTTGTGATATGCCAAAAGACAAATATTACTCATCTCTTACATTTACACAGTATGTTAGAAAGAGACAAATAGCACACAATCTTAAATAAAGAATGAATAGATAGGACGTGACCGTATACCCGTAAGGGACAGACATAGATGACGTCATACCTGCCTAAAGTAGATGGGTATACCAGTGTTGCTTTAAGTTTTACCCTACTTTATGTTTATAGTGGTAAAAAGGTTGGTTGATCTACGTATTTTTATTGAGACATTTTAATGAGCGCCCTTCGCTCAACAATATGTCTCAAAAAATAAAAGTGGGAGGAAGTTGCGAATTTTTTTATTGTATTCTTCATTCAACCTTCGCAGTCTAAAGTTATTTACACTTTTAAATAAAACTACACTTTTCGGATTTACTCGAGTATATTTAGTTTTAAAACATTTTACTTAATTATTTAAGCTATTATGTAAACATCTTTACAAATATAAGAAAAAATATTAGGAATCATCATCAGCCCACACGCGTCCACTGCTGGACATAGGCCTCTCCAAGTGCTCGCCACTGAGTACGATCCGCGACCACTCACTTCCAGCTTTTGCCAGCTAGGTACCTTGCGAAGATCGACGCTCGATTAAGAATACAGCGGGCAATATCATTGTTTTTTCTTTATCTCTGCAATTTATTTAAAATCCAATATTTATACATTTACTAAATATATGTGAAGATTTAGAAAATGTATAAATATAAAATTTTAAATAAACATTTTCTAAAATTAGATTTCAATAACTCCGTTATTGTCATCGAATACAGCGTATTAGCAATGAATTCGCGTATTTAAATATTTTTTACAAATACATTTCATCAAAAGCGGGTAGTGATTATGCGTAAACTCTTCAGTAAAAAAATTTATTTAACAATTTTTCTAAGCATTGGTGCAATAGGGAATGTATGTACTTAATAATATTTTCAGAAAATCTCTATTGGTTTCTCCTACAGTATCTAAAATGTCCAACCGCTCATTTTGCATCATTAACTTACACTTCAAATCACTTAACACATTTTCAAGTTTGGCTACTTTTGTTCCCAATCGTCTAAGCGATTCACGCACTGCCCGTAGTTTTTTACTTGATGTCCTCCATGATTGTTTCAAACGCAGCATTTGAAGCCGCATTTTTCTCTTTCGGGGCGTATTCAAATTTGAACCGAAACCCAACAACGATGCGTCCTGAAACAATATGTATACAGGTTAAAAATAAAAGCAGGTGCTAATTTTACAACATTAAAAATAATAATTAAGAAATTTGTAAACTGTATCTGTACTAATGGTCAGACTTGTTATATAAATAGGAAATGTCCAAAATCAAACCATTAATAATATTTTTGGCCATTTCAAAATAGTAGAAAAGAATTTGGTACCTACCCATGTTAACATACTCTTATAAAAAATTTGGTGTCATTAATCCAAAACTATAAAATTAATATTGAAATCCCTTATACAAATAGTTGGGTCTGTGAAAAATAAATATAGGTTTCGGCTTGATAGGGTATTTACTTTGTAGATATAATATGTATAAGTTACTGACCTGTAAAAAAAGTTAGGAATAGCACCACTCCCAAGAAAAGTGCCTTTTTTGTTTTTCTGAATCCACTGTTGTTCAAAATGCTTAGAACACATTCGGGTATGCTTGGTTGGCTGCCAATTCAATCGACCAGTAGCTTTAACCCAACTGTTTCGAGTAATTATCTCCGAAGGAAATCTGTTAAATACAGACAAACAAGCAAATAGAAAGTTTCACTTCAAAAGAATTACCTTTGTTATCTAAAATGCTCAAAATTTTATACTTAAATATGTCAATATTAATGTAACACAGAAACTAATATGTGAGTTCCCTTTAACGTAACAAATTACCTACGAATCAAGGAAAAATTGTCGTAGCGACTGGTGTCATTATAACCCGGCAAAATGTTATACGCGTTGGTTGTATAGGTGACCTTATTGAATGGCGACATTCTTAACTTATTAGGTTAATAGTAACCTTATTATTAGTTTGAAATTTCATGTTTAATCCCATAATATGATTGAGAACCATAGTAGAAGGATAAAATATTGCAATATAACTTGTATTTATAATTTAAAAAATAGTTTTGGCGCTTAATATTGACACAATTTAGGTCTTACCTGTAAAGGTTATATTTTCCTGTTTTCTAGCACTATAACTATTACAACCTAAAGCGGAGCAGTGCACCAAGATTTAAATGTTGAAATAGTTCACAATTACACTAATTAAACTGTTAAATAATTGCACAGTGAGCTATACTTCACACAACAAATTTCATCCACGTATTTGTTTAGCACCAGACGCTGGTGATAAACAATCCCCACTACCAGTTTCACCTATATACGGTGACAAAGACAAAAAAAAAGATGCCGTCTTCTTCTTTCCTTTGGCAATGTGTATAAGTTTATCTCTTTTCCTCATGTTTGACGGCTTTTATAGCCCATCTATTCTATATCTATGCACACAATTAATTCTTGTTTTAATCCTCCTTCTATGCTTTAGTTATTCTTCTGAGGTTTATACTTTACCTATGCGTTTCGTTATTGCATGTGTGGTTGAGTTTTGATACAAGTTTTATTTTTTCGATTTTGTCATTATTCCCGTTTTACAAAAAAAAAACATATTTATAGGAAATGAACAACTATAATTGTCTAATATAATGCATAGAATTTCATCGACTTTCACTTGATATTTTATGCGACCCTGGGTTTGCCATTCTTCTTTCCTTCACATCTTTTTCGTCTTAGGTTAAGTAACGACTCTAAATGTAAATATTGGTATCGATTCTGGCATGATTCTCTAAACCTAAAACTAAATTTGACAACAGTCTCTCCTTGTCATTTTGTATAGAGTATGACAAGGATAGACTGTTGTCAAATTTAGTTTTAGGTTTAGAGAATCATGCCAGAATCGACACGACTGTTTTCAAGAAAATTGTGATCTTCAACATCTTTTCTTTAATTGTACATATTTTAACTTACAACGTCTGCTTTTTATTTCTTCTTGTATAGATATATTAAAATCAAATAATATGCCTCAAAATTTGCTTTATTAAAAAATATTAAATTGTACGATGTAATATATAAATTTTATATTGATTGCTTTGGTCCATTATAATAGTTAGTTTAGTTTAGTTAAATGTTCTACTTATGTATCTGATATTTTTAAAAGTTTCTTGTGTATAATGTTTGTTTTTCGATAATGTTTTATCTAAGTAACTAATTTGAAGTGTATGTTATAATTGTATTTTATGTATTGCTTAAGCCGGGTCCGCTGCGCCATGTTTTCGTGTTTGTAAACACGAAAACATTGTTTAAAGTGCTAACAGACGATCCGATTTGGTTGGATCCAACGTGATCCAACCGAATGAGGAGCCAACGCGCCTACAGACGGTCCGACGCGGTTGGCAATCCAACAGTAGGGATTCCCTAAAAAGTATTATGTACTATATCGATATCGATACAAAATACTATTTTGGCCAATACAAAAACACAATTTGTGTTTGCGAAACTCAAATAAATTAACACCGTTTGTTTATATTTTATAAAGTTTATAAAATTAGTTTATAAAGAATAAATAAGTGGGTATTTCATGGTTTTCCTTAATTTTTTGAGGTAATTTTTGTTAGAGATATTACTTTAATGTAATCCGACTCTATCGATCGGTATCATAAAAATACAGGATATTAATTTTCTTAACCTGGCGGGTTCGATTCCCGATCCAGACAGGTGATTACTTAGCAGTCTTTGAATGCGTTTGGATTTGTTTTTAACCCCCTTTCAACTAAAAAGTTAATAAAAATGCAATACATTTATTTTTCTACTTTATGGTTTGGCAGGACAGCAGTCGAGACATTTTAGTTTACTAAATTATTTCTTTACTACTTTAAGTACACATAATTAAATTAAACCACAAAGTATCGATACTTTTGTCTTTTGTCGCGTCCCTACTTGTCGGATGAGCGATCGGGCCGCCGAGCACCCGTCAAGCTAATAATAATTATGTCGGGCCGACAGCCGTACACACGTTCCAATTTGGTCGGCGTCGGGCGGTTGGCTCCAACCAAATCGGATCGTCTGTTATGCCGGGTCCGCTGCACCTTGTTTTCGTGTTTGTAAACACGAAAACATTGTTTAGTTAACCGATTAGGGGCGTGGTTTAACAGTTTTGTTAGAAAAATACGATAATATGTTTCCCGCGACGAATGGATAACATCCCCCGCGTTCGCCTGCGGGGAGGGGAAGCTAAGCATTTTTTGTTAGCGCTCACTAGAGGAACACGTATCGCTTGAAGTTTATAACAATTCTCTTTGGTTTATTTTTGAGTGAAATAAAGACAATATTTTGTTTTTAATACAACTAATAAGAGAGAGACCGGTGCTGTGGGATGTTACATTAATAGATTATACCGAACCTATCATAAATTTTTAGTTCTTGATAAATAATGACAAAAACATTTTAAAAACAGGCGCCATGTTGGGCTTACATGTTTTGTTAACATGTTTTGTTAAAAAATTGGCGCTGCGGACCCGGCTTTAAGCTGATGGCCTGGTTGCCAATGCTTTATTAAAGAAAAAAAAAATACTAGTTTGATTGTTTTTGTGTGGTTGTTTTTTTATCGTAAAAGGTAAGTAAAATGTTTTATTATCTTTTGTTTACAGTATTTCCAGTAATAATAAGCATTAACCATTATATTTCATTGTATATTTAATTAGGTAATTTAATTATAAATCAACTTCTAAAATGATGTCTCGCTCCGCGCTCGAACATTTTTTCTTGACGCCATTGATAAAATTTCTAAAAAATCCATTAAATTGCACAAAATCACAAAGATCTGGGGGCACGGCAGTGCCCCGCCAAGTCGAGCGCGAAGCAAACACTACCGTACCATTCTTTACTGGAACCATTTCGCCGCATTTTCAAGGCGCCTCTTCACAATGGCCCATGATGGCCCATCAAATGATCGTCCATCATTGCCGCCATGATCGGGCAACTCTCCACACAATCGTGAACATTCATTTACTAACTGTTTACTGTTATGATAAGACGTCTATCAAAAATATTTTACAAAAACTAAAAACCGACTTCAAAAACACTGAAAAGTTAAAAATAATATAAGAATAGGTACAAACAAGATCACACTTCTATATTGAAGTCGGTGCCAAACGATGATCTCCTCGAAAGTCTTAAAATTTGTCACCAACTTCAATATAGAAGTGTGATGTTGTTTGTACGTACCTATTCTTATATTATTTTTAACTTTTCAGTGTTTTTGAAGTCGGTTTTTATTTTTTGTAAAATATTTTTTATTTTTTAGTGAATGCAATCTTATTAGTGAAAGAAACCCTAATTTAAAAAATCAAGGAAAACGCTAATTTTAAGTAAATTAGTGTTTTCCTCGATTTTCCTGGGATCCCATCATCAGATCCTGATTTTGGTAACCTTGGAACCACCCCAGGAGTATTCTCTATCAAATACAAAAAAAAATGAAAATCGGTCCACAATTGGCGGAGTAACCTTACAAACCTTAAAATTTAAGGGTTTTCCTCGATTTTCATGGAATCCCATCATCAGAGCCTAACTTTGGTGACCATGGGACTACCCTTGGAGTATACTCTATCGAATACAAAAATAACTTTGAAAATCTGTCCACAATTACAAAAATTAATCATAAGCGTAATCGCATAACATACACACAAAAAAAACAAAAGCATCAAATTGAGAATCTCCTCCTTTTTTGAAGTCGGTTAAAAATGGACATCGAAGAGATTATCGCGGCAGCGGCAATATTTTTACTTAGCTCTTATAATCATCTACTTAATGTGCGTGAAAAAAGAAACATCATATGAGTAAAATTTATTTACCGAGAAGTCTACACTGTACTCGAGACAAATACGTACTGAGTAATCGGCGATTGTGTGAACGCGTATGCCATCTCCAGCCCCCGTAGCACGTCCACCAAAACACGATATCATAAAGCGATTTATCGCGGCGAACTGTCAAAATACGACGAAACCCTATTGTATTTTGACAGTTCACTGCGATAAACCGCTTTATCATATCGTGTTTTGGTGGACGTGCTACGGGGGCAGGCCCCTATTTCGCATGTCACAAACAAAAGGGTATTTTTAGATATCGCGTTTTGAAAGTTTAAAAATTCACAGCACTAAAAATAGTGGACCAAAAACAATAATTTATACCTTAATTTCAAAATAATTTCACATACTTTATATCGAAATAAGTTTAATGTGTATATGAACTGCGGTTTTAGTGTTTTATCCGGATTATCCGTAATCGGAAAAATCCGGACATCTGCACATTTTTACTAGACCTCCAAATCCGGATTTGAAAATCGAATCCAGATTATTTTATAATAAGAAATTTTATCAAAAAAATCGAAACGAGCGAGTTTGCTGTTCGCACGTCTCGCGTCGCGCGCGAGTATAGACTTGTCGAGTCTATCGGCTCTGGAGGTTAGCGGGGCGCGGCGCGGGACAGGGGTCGAGCAAATAACCAAAAAACAAAAAAATTCAAATAACAAAAAAAATAAAAAAGCATTTGATTCGATTTTCATGTGCTTTTATTTTAATCCATAAAATCCGGATTGGAACAAAATTCGTTCTTAAAAATCTGGATTTTAAAACAAACGGATGCCACGCACCAAGCGATGCCGAGCGGCCGTAGGTATAAAATTCCACAGGGGGGCCGAGTCCACATACTGTATTATACTATTATACTATTACCGTGATTCGGCTGTCGACTTCATTGTATTTTAAGTGTAATATGGCTTAAGGCGCACACGATGCTCCGGAGTAATACGGCATTTCACAATGCATTCCTTTTTTTACTTCCCTTCCCTTTTTAACTGCACATATCCTATGGCTTCATGGCCATAATTTCCTCACAATGTTCTGTAATAAATTTTCTGATTATTATTTTTACCACAGATAATATAATACTACAGTACAGATGCCCCATCCCATACAACGAAATGGGACCTACTTAAATCGGGCTATTCTTCGAACTATTTTATTTCACCATTTCACCGCGAGATGACGCACCAGCAAGCTCGGGCCATCGAGCCTTTGCTACATTGGGCTCAGTAGTTCTCGCACGCACTCAACAGATGGCACTTTGTGAACTGCTATGCTTAATATGCTTTGTTTAGTTCATGACTGCGTAAATAGGTCTTGTAAAACATCATACGCTTACGGCCGGCTGCGACAAGCTAAATGTGTTACAATTTGGTAAAAAATTTACGTATAAATCAATGTTATACCTAAGGGGTTGTTCCGCCATGGTTATACGATTTATGTCATACATTTTATATACGTTTGACATTTAAGATGTAATTGTAAAATAAATTTGATATCATTGGAGGTATAAGTCATTTTGGTAGTGGGTACTTTCTATTATATCTGTAACTTCAAATTCAAAAAACTGGTTAAGAATAAAGTTTTTATTCATTTAACTGAAAATTTCCGAAAAAAATATTTAAGTAATAGGGTAAGTTCTTACTTATTAAAATCGCGTTTCTAATCCTATCCTAAATCTTTTTGTTCTTAAAAGAAAATTATAAATAAAAAACAAATTGAGATATAAATAAAAGGAATTGATATACTTAATAAACAAAAAGCAATAAAGAAAAACAAAATAATAAAACAAGCAATTTTTAAAAAAAATAACTACATCAGGACAGGATCGAACCACTGCCATACAGATTTAAAAACGAAGATCTAACGAGTAGACCAATCCTGACCTATTGGAAGTGGTGAAATTTAAGATGTCATGTTTTTGTGTAATTCGACCATAATTCGACATTACACTTTCAAATGTATGGGAATTAGAAAATTAATTTTGCAATTTCGAATTTTCAATGAGGATTCGGAGTGTTTACGTGCATTAAATTTGATTTCTCAAGTGGTTTGCACCAAATATTTTAAATGTTTGTTGTTGTGTTTGTGTTAGCGATTACTTTAGATATTATTTTTATTAAATTGACATAGTGATGAAAGAGGTTTTTGTAAAAGAACAGTCGGATAACCTACCAAAAGTCGACATTTTTATGGTTGCGCGATATTTGTCTAAAAATTGTGATTATGTAGCCATTGAAATGCGAGGAATAAAACTGAATGTAAGTAAATGTCTAACTACTCATTTATTTTAGTATTTCAATCAAGTTTTATTAAAAGACAACTGTTTGTTTTTTGTCGAGTTACAAACGGCAAGGTTTACAAATATTTCCCAAGTAGACAAAGTTCAACATATACTTCCAAAATATTAAATGAGAATAAAGGCAGTTTTTAATTTTTCATGTTTAACAAGCAGGGGGCGACAAACATTTCCTTAATTTAATTTTTTAATTTTGCCTTTTTAATAGGTACACACAAAAAGTTCATTTTATCCTTTATACCAAATAAACTGAGTGATGTTTTTTAGTTTGGATGGGATCTATGTAAATTATGTGTATTTAAAGTATTGCGGATTTTCTATGTAAAAATAATAATCAGAAAATTTATTACAGATCATTGTGAGGAAATTATGGCCATGAAGCCATAGGATATGTGCAGTTAAAAAGGGAAGGGAAGTAAAAAAAGGAATGCATTGTGAAATGCCGTATTACTCCGGAGCATCGTGTGCGCCTTAAGCCATATTACACTTAAAATACAATGAAGTCGACAGCCGAATCACGGTAATAGTATAATACAGTATGTGGACTCGGCCCCCCTTTGGAATTTTATACCTACGGCCGCTCGGCATCGCTTGGTGCGTGGCATCCGTTTGTTTTAAAATCCAGATTTTTAAGAACGAATTTTGTTCCAATCCGTATTTTATGGATTAAAATAAAAGCACATGAAAATCGTATCAAATGCTTTTTTATTTTTTTTGTTATTTGATTTTTTTTGTTTTTTGGTTATTTGCTCGACCCCTGTCCCGCGCCGCGCTCCGCTAACCTCCAGAGCCGATAGACTCGACAAGTCTATACTCGCGCGCGACGCGAGACGTGCGAACAGCAAACTCGCTCGTTTCGATTTTTTTGATAAAATTTCTTATTATAAAATAATCTGGATTCGATTTTCAAATCCGGATTTGGAGGTCTAGTAAAAATGTGCAGATGTCCGGATTTTTCCGATTACGGATAATACGGATTGCATTCCCTATGCGTAGCCCGCGATAGGGCTGCTCGCTTACCGACCCTGCGCTCCGTTTGACTCGTGCGTGCGTATACCCTGCGGCGAACTGCATTTGTTGACAGACCTTGTAGCTATGCGATCCCAGAACGAGGCGCGTAGGCATAGCGCGTGTTTCGACCGTTTCTATGAAGTCATTCTGCTGTATAAGTATACTATTACCGTGGCCGAATATTAAGCGCAGCGTGTGAAGATTGCGCTCCACTAACATACACAAAAAACACACACAAAAAACACCCAGACCTCATACCTCACCTCAAACACTCAGACCTCACAAAGTTAAACTCATCTGCTAGTAATAATAAATAAATCATATTTACTTTTTTTGATATTTTTTTATGTAAGATCAATAAAATTAAAAGTTTGTTACACCTGACTTTACAGTCAGTATTATAGGTAGGTACCAGGTGTGATCTTGGTAAACATACTTTTGAAATAATATTACAAAAAACCTAGTAATAACTTGTTCTTTACCCCTGACTATCAACATACATGACTAACTTTATTAAGTAGGTACTAGCTGTGCCCGCGAACCACGTTTCGCCTTAATTTGTTTTCCCGACATCTTCAACAAATACCGTTAATGTACACATAAATAAATACAAAAACAAAAAAATATATACTAAAACCTTCCTCGAGAATCACGCTATCGAGTGGTGAAAACCGCTTGAAAATCGGTGCAATAGTTTTTGAGTTTAGCGCGAACAGACAGACAGACAGACGCGGCGGGGGACTTTGTTTTATAATATGTAAGGATCTACTACTGTAGTCTTGTGTGGCTAGGTACGTAATAGGTACTTACTAACATAGGTACAACTAACATTTTAAGTCATTTGTGATTAGATTTAATAAACCTGGGTTTGTTTTTTAAAACAAAAAGTCATCGCCAACGCCTACTCAAACCAGGGAGTGCGTTCTTCGCCGCTCGCTAAGTTATTAACCTGCACATTCAACTATAGTTTCAGATTAGGTATCTATTGCTAAAAAGAAACACACATGTATATAATATAATAAACACAAAACTTGCGTCGAAATGATCTTCACAACAATGCACGTGACTGAAGCTGTGAGAGGATCTGCTCTTGTCATAACTTTTAACCATTTTTTCCGAATATTTTTATTTGTATGATACAGAAAAAAAAACACTTTTTGTCGCGGAGGCCGTACTTTAACGTTAAATATCTCAGTCATTTTTGAAGATAGAAAAAAAATAAAAACAGATTCTTTTTTTTCGAGTTACCTATTTTTTAGATATGCTGATAACAAAAATCATTGTGGTGACTCATTGTAGGATCAACACCATGCTTAGTCAGAGCAGTTGCTATGCTGTTAAATTTTGTTTTATCGAAGGCGCCTTCAATGTCGATGAAAACACCTAGCGTTGATTGTTTCTTAGATAGACCGCTTTCAATGCAGGATACTACATCATGTAGTGCGGATTCGGTAGATTTATTTTATTTTATTTTATTTTATTTTATTTTATTTGGAAAACAAACAGCTATATAATATGGTATGAGAACAGGATTGTGTAAACACTTAGCCTAGGAGTTTCCACTGATAAAAAATAACGAATATGACAAAGTTTGGAGTAAAAAAAAAACACAGATAATAATACTAAAAATCAGATCAAAGCCATATCATCATATTAACATAATAGAAATAAGCACTTAAGAGTTACCAAAAGTAGGGTAAGTACCCATATATAATATAAGCCCATATATGAAAGAGGAAAATAAAATAAATAAATAAAATAGCACAGGATGGTTAATTATATACTTATAATTATTAAAGCCGAGTTATATAAAGAACTTTTCACTTGCTAGAATTTTAAATGCGTTTTGTTTCATCATAAATATGTCTACATTTTGTGAATATGTTTTATTAAAGAAATCTGCTGAACGTATAAAGAAAGAGTTGTGGCGATATTTAGTGGAACAAGGGGAGTTTTCTAACTGAAGATAGTTTCTACGCGTAATTGATCTAAGAGGTACCACAAAACTAATTCTTGCTAAAAGGGATGAGGAGTCATAATAATAATGTTATGCAGGAAAGTCAGATCGGCCGCTTCACGTCTCAACGATAACGGCAACATGTGGTGGTGTTTACAGCTCGGAAGATATTCTGTACTCTTGATTTTAAATTTATAGTTTAGAAATCGTAGAAACTTTTTCTGAGGCTTTTCAAGAATATCAATGTATTTATCGAAGCAAGGATTCCAGACTTGTGACGCATATTCGAGGTGGCTGCGAACTATGGAGCAATAAAGAATCTTTAGCGTTTTAACAGACTGAAAATCCTTAGTGACACGCATAAGGAACCCCAAACTTTTCATGGCTTTGCTTGATATATTGGCAATATGTTTATCAAAAAGTAGCTTCGAATCTAAGATTATTCCGAGATCAGTTACATTGTTGCATCTTATTAGAACTTGATCATTGATCTTATAATTGACTATTATAGGTGCAGGAGATCTAGTGAATGTGATACATAAACATTTAAGAATATTTAAATCTAATTTGTTTTTAGTGCAGTAATTGAGAAGATTATCAAGATCTGATTGAAGTTCTATAGTATCTAGTGTATTATTTATATTTTTAAAAATTTTCATATCGTCAGCAAAGAGAAGAAAGTCGGAGTGTTTGAAGCAGGAGTCAATATCGTTTACGAAAAGGGCAAAGAGAAGAGGACCGAGTATTGATCCCTGAGGAACCCCGGAGGGGATGGGTGACGATGCGGACACATACCCATGAAGGACCACAGTTTGGCATCGGTCTTCGACATATGAAGTGAACCACCTGAGTAGGTCTCCTCGTATACCGGCCGCATATAACTTCGCGAGCAGAATAGTATGGTCTATTCTGTGGAATGCTTTGCTGTAGTCAGTATAGACCGCATCAACCTGGTCACCCGCCTCCATGCCCGCAGTGACTTTATCTATGAACGATATAAGATTGGTAGTAGTCGATCTTCCCTTCAAAAAGCCATGCTGTTGGGGTAGAAAGGTATTTTTAAGCGTGGCATATAGCTGATCATGTATCACTTTTTCAAAAAGTTTAGCCACAACACACAATTTAGATATTGGTCTATAGTTACATATATCACGCTTAGAACCTTTTTTATGAATCGGTGTTATATTAGCCGATTTCCATTTTTTAGGCATAAATCCTTTATTAATAGACCTCCTGAAGAGCAAACTGACCGGAACCGTCAGGCTTTTTGCACATTTAGCTAAAATATATGGGTGTATCCCATCTGGACCTGCTGACTTTTTACAATCAACTGATTTTAAAAGCTTAAATATCTTTGACTCAACCACTTCAATGGAGCAAATATCTACAGGTGATTCACAAGGTGAGGTAGCGGTTGATGCTACGGAAGATGAAGGTGGTAAGTAATTAGCGTTAAAAAATTGCGCAAAAGCATTGCATATTGCATCACCAGATGTAACACTTGAGTTGTTGTAAGACATAGTCGAGGGATATGAATTATGGTGCTTATTGGATTTAATAAATGACCAAAAAGCATTAGGGTTATCACGAATAGATTCCTCTACATTCTTGATATAATCCAAATAGCAATCATGCTCCACTTTTTTAGCTCTGTCCCGTAATATCTTAAAAGAGTTGCTGTCAGCTACATTATTATAAACTTTAAACTTTCTATGATATTTGTTTTTTTCTTTCAAGATTTTTAACAGGGCTGGAGAGTACCATGGGGGATAGACACTCGGACGTATACATTTAGATGGAACAAAATTATCTCTGAGATCACAAATTAACTTAGTAAATAATTCAACCGCTTCATCAATGCTGCCCCTGGAAAGTAGCAAATTCCAATTCTTTGTGTCCAGTTCCTTACATATGGCAGGATAGTCACCTTTATTATATAAAAATTTTGTTATAGGCTTAGATAATAGAGTGGTTGATTGAATAAAAAGGGGTTTACAGATTAGGGCTGGGTGATACTTGTCTTCTACTACAAGAGGATCTAAGCATTTATTCACTGAAACCTCATCGTTACAAAGTACCAAATCCAAAATATTATTATAAAAATTCAACACATTATTATATTGAAACAAACTATTCAAGTTAAGAAGATCTATTAGTTCCGAGTGGTTAGTATTAGCGATGTTATAGCTCGGAGTGAGATAGGAATTATCGTTTGTTGCTCTCCATTTAATATCACTGAGATTAAAGTCGCCCAAAATTATTATTATATCATCGGGATTATTAGATGTTAAAGTAAACACTTTCTCACAAAAATTACTCAGTTGAGACGTAAAGGAGTACCCTAGATTTTGAGAACATAAATAAATACAGCCCAAATGCACATTTAGCGGAGTTTTGCTGATACTGGAAGTAATTTTAATAGTTAACCAAATATCCTCGGCTGTGGAATGCAAATCGGGGCGCGCGCGCACAGACAGGTCCCGTCGCACGGCGATAAGAACACCACCGCCGCGCGCCTGGCCGACACTCGCGTAGTCCCGATCGCGCCGCCAAACCGTGTACACGTTACTAAACAGTTCCTCACATTTTATTCCATCGAGTAGCCAGGTCTCAGTTAACACGACGATATCGTAATTACATAACTGTAAATTTCTTTTAAATTCAAGCGTTCTTGTTCGCAAGCCCCTAACGTTTTGATAGTAAATGTTAAGCATCATGAAATTCATGAACACTCACCGGCCAAGTCTTTGTTTGGCCGGAAAGTGCAGCGATACTTAAAAATGTTTTTATGGTTTTGCAAAACGTTAGAGGCCTGCGACCGAAACGCCAGAAAAATATTATAATGGTGAATAGGTAACGATTGTCGTGTCAACATAACCGGACCCCCAGTAAAACAACAATTTGTGTAAAGTGAATTAATTTGATTATAAGTAAGATAAATGAGTGAGGTTAGAATTATTGTAAAAATAGCTACAATATAGCAATGGAATATACACTTTTCTAGTTTTATGTTGTACTGGTTTGGCTGGGCGAAACGTACAGAATAAATAGCTATTAAAATGTATGATTTAAGTTCAGAGTGTATGATGAAACAAACGCGTAAGTATAATATGGTTATGTGGAAATTATGATTTAGTGACAAGTAAAAAGTGTTTATATGGAAAATAGTATGAGTAAGCTTATAGTTAGTAAATAATAGTATGTAGGTACTCACCTTTGTTAGGGTTAGGAAAATAATTAGTGACTTGAATCGATAATATGGCTTTAATATACAATAGGTTATTATGTTACGGTTAAAAAAAAATATATAAGACAGTTTACTAAGGCATGCGTTAAATAACAAAGTAATATAGGTAAAACGGTCGGGTGACAGTCATTTTAACTTTTTGAGATCCTCTTCGCACTGGATTTGAATAAAGGGAGATGTATCATTTTTCCGTACCATGATCTTACAATTTTGAACCCAGATGAAACGGTGGTTAAGATCATGCGCAATCTTCTTAGTTTTTGTTAACAGCTGCTTATTTGATTTGCCCATACTATAGGCATGTTGGTTGGCATGAAGTGGTACATACTTTAAACACTTGTCCCTAATTTCCCTGTCGCAGAGCCTTTCTAGCCCTTTGAGTAGAAATGATGTCAGACTGATCGGTCTGAAGGATTTGGGTTGTGTGTAGTCGCTTTTGCCTGGTTTTGGTATAAATACTACTTTAACTTCCCTCCATTTGTGTGGAGCGTAGCGATATGCAATGCAGGCCCTGTAAATAGCCACTAGATGATTAATTAATCGCTCATCGCACCATATCAGTAGTCCCGGGAAAATTCCATCCAGGCCTGCTGATTTGTAGGGAAGGAAGCTGTTGATTGCCCATTTTACTTTATTTCTATCAATTGTTCTATGGGCTGTTGTCCAATCCGAGTTCTTTGGTTTTGCTACTGCCGGTTCATCCCACGTCGTAACATCTGTGATTTGACATTCCGGAAAATGGGTTCTTAGCAGTAGCTCCGAAGTTTCAACATCAGATTTGGTGTACGTATTGTCTGGTTTTTTTAGATACCCTAGGCAACGCTCGGGTTCACTGCAAAGAATGTTTTTAATTCTTGTTGCCTGGTTGTTAGATTCAATGTTGGTACAAAGGCGTCTCCAACATTCTGCTTTCATAATGCGGATCTGCTTTTTATAATGGTATTGGGCTTCTTTATATTTATCCCAATCATGTTCTGTGTTCATGTTTTTTGCTCTATTGAAGAGTTTCCTGACCTTGTGACGAAGCTTACTCAATTCTGGTCCCCACCAGTGGTAGCTTTTTTTGATTTTTGTTTGGGGTATCACAAGCGGACATGATTGTTCGTAGCTTACGTTTAAAATTGCGGTGATGACATTGACATGGTTGTCAATGGCGGTGGTGTCATTAAAGTCTGAAGGTACGCTTATGTCGTTAAGACTTTGTCCTGTCAATGCTCTGTATGTGTGGCGATCCAGTTTACGTGGGTTTCGCCGTGGTATTGCCGGGTTGACCTTTATAGCTAGTTTATACCTTATCCACCTGTGATCGGAACATGATAATTCATCAGATACATGCCAGTCGGAGATGTGTTCTGAAATCTGTTCAGTTGCTAATGAAAATGAAATGAAAAATGCATTTATTACAAAAATAAATAAAACATACAATTTACAAACAGACCCGCCAATCCGCATAGCGGTTTGTTGGCAGGAAAGAAAAACACGATCGCCAATAACCACACAAAATATCCCAACAAATAAAATTATCAACGCCTACGTAGCTTAAGGTCACTACCTGTTTAGGAAACGTAAGGCCCTATGCAATAATCTCACTGCAGCTACTTCCCATTAATAAATATTAATAAGAAATAACTACAGTGAGACCATTACATTAAGAAATTTATAATTAATAAATTGTGAATTATCTACAGCATCAAATTCCTAGGCAGGTGCCTAAGAATTCAATGCCGCAAACAATTCACAATAAAGTTGTAAACATAAAAGTAGGTCATAATAATAGCTAAATAAGTAAAAACTTGACAGTATTTTAAATCTATTCGTAAGATTCAATGAAGTAGTTTTTAATTTTTTTCTTAAAAATATGGAATGAAACATTATCATTTAGAACATCCTTAGGGATGTCGTTCATAATACTAGGAATTAAGAACTTAACGAAAAGAACTTAACTAAGGTAAGATCGATAATCGTTTGGGCTCGTCTCGTAACATAAGTCGGATCCGAACCCACGTTGATAATGCGAAGGTTTGTTGAAAATAGATATGTTAGAAATTCCTCACCTCGGGTGTTCGATTGCACGCTGCCCCAGATGTTGTGGTGCGCGTTGCTGTCAGCCGAGATGATGAGTTGCAGTCCTGCCCTTTCGCAATGGGTGACTAGCGCTACAAGCTCCGGAGTCGGTATTGGCGCGTCACCTGGCAGGTATGCGGATGCAAGTACTGCGCTGGGTAGGGTGTTGGACGTGTCATCAGAGAGCCTGATAGCCGTCAGGTCTCTGGAACAGAACTCGGTCATTAGTATGGAGTTTACATGTTTAGGGGTAAAAATACATGTACGTGGATTACTTACGGTGGTGTTGAGGTGGAGCTTGCCTCCAATGTTTGACAGACCGCAAATTTGGCCTTTTCTGATCCAAGGCTCTTGGATTAGGGCTACGGTCTCGGTATTTACCTCCAGCACTCTCCGTAAAGTAGCCGTTGCAGTTTGGCTGTGCTGGAAATTGGTTTGTACGACGTTAGTGTGGGCGGGTTGGGGAGCTGAGGGAGCCATCGCTACCTAGCAGCTTCTCTTCGTCCGCTTCTGTGGCCCCTCGTTCCCATCAGTCGACTGGAGGATGCCTCTTAGGAGTATCCACAGCCAACGATGGGGCGCCTCGGTCCTCCTGCCCCGTTACAGGGCTAGAGTGCCGCGGCACGAGGAGGGACTGATCCTTCGTCTTGCCTGGATCCTCAGTGATCTCAATGTCTGGTTGGACTTGGTTCGGCAGGACGGTTGGTGCTGTCTCCGACGGTTGCAGTGGCTGACCTGACGGCTCGCCCTGCTCCGTCTCCTCAAAGCGGACTTAGATGGACCCGGTTTTATAGGCAACTCGTCGATCCCTCTTTTTTATTTTGACAACCTCCGGTTGGGGGATGCCAAGCACTAAGAAAATGCCTTCCTTTTCAGGTTGGCGCTCGGCGCTGTAGAGGCACCACGAGTTGACATCGTACCACGGGTTTTGGTTCTAAAGTCTGCGACGCAGATTTTCCGTCGATGCGTCTGCAAACTTAGGCACGAAGATGCAACCTTTGACTTTGCGAGGAAGTTCAGACTGTCGTTTTACAACGAGCCTGACTCCCTCGCATGGCGGTGGTAAGCGGTTGGTGTTTCGGCGCAGCCATTCCAGTGAGAAGTCGTCCTCACACCACAGTTTTAAAACTTCATCACTATGGAAGGCTTTGCCGCGGAATGATGGTGAACGAAACTCAGCCTCCGAGTACATTGGACCATAGATTTCCTCGTCTATCAGTTGTTCGATAGCAGTATCTATGGCCGCTGTTTGAGTTTCGTTCATGTATATGGTAGGCTCAGTTGTGATCGCGATGCAAAGATCATTAGACCTCATTGCGTCTGCGTAACTGGCCTGCCCGGTTTGTCTCTTCTTGGTAGCGGGGCTTGCGCCTATTTTTGCACGCTTGCTACCGTCGTTGGGTGACAAGGTGTCATCCGGACGGGTCCTCTTCGCGGACTGGGGTTGGTCATCATCGGCCTTCCCGATAGCAGCGGCGTTTCTGGCTTTGCCACCACGCTTGCCACGAGGACGAGTGTTGCGTTGACGGTTTTCCGTCTTTGCATCGCCCGCTTGCTGGTCAGTTTGGGGCGCCCGTTGAGAAACAACCTCTCCTGCAGCAGACTGTGAGTCCGCGCGTTGGATTGGCTGAGCACTCGCTGGAACATCGTAGGTCGTAGGAGACCCTTTAGCAACCGTCGGCTGCTTACTCCCCCCATGGCCAGTTTGCGAGCGCGCCGCTTTTCAGCGCGCGCCTCTGCTTACTAGGCGGCTTCGTCTTCGCTCGTTGTTGGGTTTTGGGTTTCGCGTTAGGTTGGGAAGGTTTCGGGTTACGAGGTTTGTTAACCTTCCTCTCCCTAATGACGGTTTGCCACATTGGACCACCTTTCGAAATAGTCCCGGGCATAGCGTCTCTTAGGGGCGTCAAATCAATGGTTGTTGCAGCCCTTGGCGCGCTGGTGAGCGCAGCCTGTGGCGCGGTCTGGACCTTAAATGCTCCAGTAGGTGCACTGGTATGTTGTTGTTTTGGCGCCTCAGTGGAGGCTGCCATGGTAGTTTTAAAAGGACCCTTTTTAGATTCCATAGGGGGCACGGTAATATCTTCATCCTCGGGGCTTTCCGCCCGCCACGGAGCCCTCAGTGGGGACGCTGTACACCAAACGTGTACAGACGCCAGAATTGCACCCAAGGATATAGGACCCCTCCTCAACAGAGAACGAGCTGAGCAAACAATACGGAATTACCGACACGATAGTCCCGATAGGGAAGGGAAACCCTACAAGGTCGCGCCGGAACCCTTACCGCGTCGCTCCGTCCTCCATCAATTTGGGAACCTCGCCAGACAGCCCTCTTACGGGATGTCGCAGCCGATTGACTCAAGGTGGCTAGCCTTGAGCCTCCCGTTTAGGAGGAAATCCAGACCAAAGAGGTGTGTTGCTTACTGCAGGTACTGACCCGCCTGCATTCAGCTCAACCACCAGGACTCCTTCATCCCTCCGCACGGGTCTCCACGCACGGCACAAACACTCGGGTGACTTACTTCCCCTACTCGTCATCGTCGCTACTGTGATAATGGCGGGCCCGCACCCACAAAGTCACCATGGGCTGCAGTAAAGGGGGTTGCTGGAGGGGACCGGTTAAGGCGCCGGTGGTTCGCTTGCGCCCTTCATAGATTGGCTACTCTAGTCCCGAGGAGGATGGCAATGGGTGGGCACTCGTTGGACTAGAGCATTACCAGCGTGCACGACCGCAGCGACTGCATACAGCCCGCTGCAGGTCCGCGGCGGCAGATCTGCAGCGGCGGGGACGTACTAATAGGACTTGGTAGTTGCGTCTTTGACCTCAGGCCCACACTCCCTCGGCCTACGCGTGGCATTACCTGGCATTTGATGTCGACAGTTGTCCAGCGCAACTGCCTCCCCAGGGCCAAAAATATCACTACCCGCACGCCCATTTGTGTAACCCTTCCTAAGAGACTTGTCAAATAATTTTCGGGTTGTATTTTTGTAGAGCACTAAATTTCTTTTACTGTCCACAGCAGTTAACTGAAAAGAATACGAATGTATTTCCTCAACCTCTCTTTTCCTGACCTTCATACCATACATAGCAATTAGTCAACCCCATCACTAGGTCAGAAACTGATAAAATATTATGTAGCTGATGTTGTTTGATTCTGTAAGAGTCTTGTCTACTATATAGTTTAAACAGCTTTCGACAATCAATGTTATAATAAGGGTGTAACAAGGTGCTATACTCTAGATATTAATATTGTGAACAGTGCTTTTGTGAAATTCGCAATCATTATACATCTCAGATTTTTTTAAAAAGGATCCCGACATAGAAAACTACTGCACTTGCTAGAAGACGAAAACACGAAGAGTCTGATGAACAGGAGTGCTGCATATTATTTTCGGGATCATTATTTTAATTTGGATCTCCAATAACATCTTTACCAGCAAACAGGTCGTCATTTTCGTCAATTGAATTGTTCTCGGGTGTACTTCGGCGATTAAATATTATCTTTTTCGTCCTCGGATTTAGCTTCAAAGTTTTTGATTATTCTATAATTTAAGAAAAATGTGAAAAAGGTAGCAGGCAAAAAGGTAGTATATTATTTACTACTCGCAATAAGTCTACAAAAATAACAAGCAATATAGTATGGGGGGGTGCCGGCAAAACCTACCTCATTAACGTAGAAAGAGCACAACGTGTTGTGCTGAAAGTTTTACTACGTCTACCATTCCGACATCCTACAATACTAGTCTATGAACGAGCACAGGTACTTAGTGTTAGAAAGTTATTTATATACCAATGTATAAGACGTTTTCATAAATATTCCGCCAATTACATATTAGAGAAAAAAAGGTTAAACATACGTGATAAAAGAGATTATTATATAGTTCCTATAACAAGAAGTGCTTTTGCTAAACGACAGTTTTATTACCTGGCTCCCTTTATCTATAATAAATTTAATATGATATGCCCATGTAACAAACTTACCCAACATCAAATTAAAAGAAATATTAAGGAATGGCTGCAAACTAATGACTATGAAGGTACCGAAAAGATCTTAATGACTAATATGTAGCATTTATGTTCTATTAGACTTTGCCTGTTAATCATACGTTACACGCACACTCACGGACACACAAACACACACACACACACACACACGCTGATGTTTTGTTAAATTTCATATTTTTGTAAATTACCTACACACCGTGACCAATAAAAAATGTGTCATCAAGGAAGGAACTGGCTTCTGACACACAAGTTATACTTATTTCATAAGCCAGGGTAGCATTAATATTTTGTATATTGGTTATGTTGCAATAAATATATTTTTCATTTTTTGTTTTTTATCGCACGATTTTTTGTTTATGTCGATTTCGTTTAAGCGTATTCACGTACAATCGACGTTCGATCGTTGCCTCCGCGGTATTCACCTATTATTTTGACGTTTACTTTGATCGAATGTCAGCGATTAAACGTCAAATTCAATGATTTCTAAGTCGTTGAACAGAAGTCCATAATTAGTTAACTTTCTGTGTTCTTTTTTTCGTAAAAAAATGAGTTTGGTACTAGGATTCTTACTTTTGGATCTAGTCAATGAGAGAGACAGGCGCCGACGTCGAAACAAGCTCAATTGATCCTTTTGATAGATATGTCTGAGGCTATGAAACTATCACAACAAAATAACAAAATATTTTACAAAAAAATAAAAACCGACTTCAAAAACACTGAAAGGTTAAAAATAATAAAGGAATAGGTACAGACAACACCACACTTCTAATGAAGTCGGTGCCAAACGATCATCTCCTAGAAAGTCTTAAAATTTGTCACCGACTTCAATATAGAAGTGTGATGTTGTCTGTACCTATTCTTATATTATTTTTAATTTTTAGTGTTTTTGAAGTCGGTTTTTATTTTTTTGTAAAATGTTTTTTATTTTCAACTTTTTAGTGAAGTAATCTTTTTAGTGAAGAAACCCTAATTTAATACCAGCTCACCGAAGAATTAGGGTTTCATGGGATCCCATCTTCAGATCCTGACTTTGGTGACCTTGGGACTACCCCAGGAGTATACTCTTATCGAATACAAAAAGAATTTTGAAAATCGGTCTTCAATTGGCGGAGTAATCGCGTAACATACACTTAAAACACGTTGGACTCACCTAAAAATGTAAGGGTTTCCCTCGATTTTTATGGGATCCCATCATCAGATCCCAACTTTTGTGACCATGGGACCATCTTTGGAGTATATTCTATCGAATACAAAAAGAATTTTGAAAATCGGTTCACAATTGGCGGCGTAAAGGCGTTAAAAATAATATATAAATTATTAATAATGATATCTATTAAATATATTTACATAAATGATAAACTATGACATTGACATTTATTTAATTTAATTGCTTTCTATAAAATTTAAAATTCTATTAGTACCATTGACAAAAAATAAGTAAAATAGTTTATAAATTATTAATAATGATACCTATTAAATATTTTTTGACCAAATACTTATATTAAATAAATAACATATAGACATTACAAATACATTCTTATGATATAATAAATTACTAACACTAAAACTAAGAAATTAATTAAAGATAGCCTACGTGACTTGTACCTAATTCACACTGAAAGGGTAAAAATACAAGAACATTTTGTTTAGATTATGAAAAAATCTACCCTCTCCTCAGCTCATCATTTATATTGCTGTGCCCATCAGGGTCCATAATTGTGCCTATACTATAACTACTTAAGAACACATGTAAAAATTATGGTATGCAATAAAACATTTGAATTTGAATTTAATCGCGTAACATACACACAAAAAAAGAAAACATACGCATCGAATTGAGAACTTCCTTCTTTGAAGTCGGTTAAAAATACACACAAACTCGAAACTCGCAAATAATAGAAAATGACACTGACACTGACATACGTTTTTTTTATTGGTCATGAACGAATTTCTTTGCAATAAAGCCATAAGTGCATTATAATTTAGATAAAAAACATCATTCTACAAAATAATCAACATTTCTGCATGTTTTCGCCAACAAAAAGTATTTGAATTTATTTGGTAGAATTGTAATGGCAACATCAAGTTTAAATAGTTGACAAATCGCTGAGTTGCGATCCTAGCGAGTAATCGTTCTATTGAAATGACACGTGAATACGGATTTATGACTGTTTTTCAATATGACGACTTCTAAACGTTAACGACATTTTGACTATTACAAAATAAGTGAATTACTGTTATCATTTTCGTAATGAAGCCAGGCGGAGCGCAACTTTCAAACCCCCCCTCTCCGGTGCCAAAAAGGGGGGTCCTGCGGGCTACCGATCTTAATCGGCTTATTTTGACTCAAGGAACAACTGTGCCAAGTTTCATACTTGTGTGAAAAAATTAAAAGTTCGGTAATTTTTTGTCTCTAAACGCCCGTACTATAAATTTCAAAGACACGCCTGAGTGCCCGACTCAGGCGTATAGCCCGAGTAGCCCGTACTGTATCGTTCTCTATATTGTGCCTACACTACGCGTGGCCCGACACGCACTTGGCCAGTTTTTTTCTTAGAAAAGTTGTTGTAATTTTGTTGTTATCGAGAATTTTTTTTCAATGTACGGGTTTGTTTATGTTGTTAGCTTATATAAATAAGGAGATAAATAATGAATGAAAATGTTTTGCTTTTCAGGTGTCGGTGCGTGCGCGAGTCCATCAGTGTATTTTTTCGAGTTTTGCTTTTTATAAGGTAAGAATTTTTGTTTTATAAAAAGTTGGTTTTGTTATAATCTCGATTTGCTCATGCGTAATATAAATAACTAGCTTTTTCCCGCGACCTTGTCCGCGTGGATATAGTTTTCCCGTAACTACCAATGATTTATTTATATTATTATTTTTTGATCTGATTGAATGAAGCCAGCCAGCGCCCACCCCTTTGTGATCGTGAGACCTTTTACATCCAGTGATGTTTTTCCATAGAATAGTTGTTGTGATTTTGTTGTTATCGAGAAATTTTTTATCAATGTACGAATTTGTTTTTAGTTTAGCTTATATAAAATAAAGGAGATAAATAATGAATGAAAATGTTTTGCTTTTCAGGTGTCGGTGCGTGCGCGAGCCCATCCGAGTATTTTTTTGAGTTTCGCTTTTTATAAGGTAAGAACTTTTCTTTCATAAAAAGTTTTGTTATTATCTCGATCGATTTTCTCCTGCGTAATTTAAATAATTAGCTTTTGCCCGCGACCTTGACTGCGTGGAAATAGTTTTCCCGTAACTACCAGTGTTTTATTTATATTTTTTTGACCTAATTGAAGGAAGCCAGCCAACGCCCACCCCCTTGTGATCGTGAGACCTTGCACATCAGTGATGTTTTTTCTTAGAAAAGTTGTTGTGATTTTGTTGTTATCGAGAATGTTTTTTTCAATGTACGGTTTTGTTTATGTTATTAGCTTATTATAAAATAAGGAGATAAATAATGAATGAAAATGTTTTGCTTTTCAGGTGTCGGTGCGTGCGCGCGTCTATCCGTGTATTTTTTGAGAGAGTTTTGCTTTTATTTAATAAGGTAAGAATTTTTCTTTCATAAAAAGGTAGTGTTGTTATTATCTCGATCGATTTGCTCCTGCGTAATATAAATAACTAGCTTTTGTCCGCGACCTTGACCGCGTGGTAATAGTTTTCCCGTAACTACCAGTTTTATTTAAAAAAATTTGAACTAATTGAATGAAGCCAGCCAGCGCCCACCCCCTTGTGATCGTTCGACCTTGCTTATCAGTGATGTTTTATCTTAGAATTGTTGTTGTGATTTTGTTGTTACTTAGAATTGTTGTTGTGATTTTGTTGTTACTTAGAATTGTTGTGATTTTGTTGTTATCGAGAATTTTTTTTCAATGTACGGTTTTGTTTATGTTATTAGCTTATATATAAAATAAGGAGAAAAATAATGAATGAAAATGTTTTGCTTTTCAGGTGTCGGTGCGTGCGCGCGTCCATCCGTGTATTTTTTGAGAGTTTTGCTTTTTATAAGGTAAGAATTTTTCTTTCATAAAAAGGTAGTGTTGTTGTTATCTCGATTGATTTGCTCATGCGTAATATAAATAACTAGCCTTTGCCCGCAACCTTGACCGCTTTTAAATAGTTTTCCCGTAACTGCCAGTGTTTTATTAATATTTTTTTTGACCTAATTGAATGAAGCCAGCCAGCGTCCACCCCAATGTGATCGTTCGACCTTGCACATCAGTGTTGTTTTTTCTTAGAATTGTTGTTGTGATTTTGTTGTTATCGAGAATTTTTTTTCAATGTACGGATTTGATTATGTTATTAGCTTATATAAAATAAGGAGATAAATAATGAGAAGTAATTAAATGTTTAGCAATGATAAAATTTGGTGAGCCACAAAAAAACAGCATTTAAATAATTTTGTCAGCATACAAAGATTTTGTTTGCAATTAAAAATATCAGGCAGCAATCCTTGATCCGCAAATAATTTTGATAATGGTCAGAAATTTAATCATAAATAGGCAGCTTACAATAACATGAGTTTGCATAATAAACATTAAGTCCGCAAAATAACTACTTGGTCCGCAAAATAACTACTAGATCAGCAAGATTTTATGATTCATCAGCAGAGAAAACATGTCTATAAGCAGTGTATTTGATTGGATTGCTTAGTTAAAACATGGTGAGCAAAATATCTAAATGGATTGCACAAATAACTAATTATATTTTATAACAATAAAAAAAAATATTTTATTAATTTACACTTCTATAAATAATACATACCCAAGCAGAGAGTAGAGAGTAATCGTGCGCGGCGCGAGTAGGTATTTTCTAAAATGCTATCTGTTTCACACCGCTCGGCCTCCCGTCTGGCGTTTACGTTTACACCACAAATACCCACTGGAACGCTCGCCACGCGAAGCGTGGTGGGTTTCAAAAGCAAAAAGTAGTATATCTCAAATATCAAAGGTGCCGCCATTGCGGAATGACTCAACCCGGCGCGTACGGAGTGTTCAAAAAATTGCGGAGAGTGACATATACTGTCTACAAGAGAACAAAAAATACGTATGGAAAGGTAATTTAATATAGAAGGAACTTATAACAGTTAATTAGATAACGATTAATAATTAAATGAATGAAGCGCGAAAATGTTGGGAAGGTCGCGGAAGACCCGATTTTTTTTTAAAATTTTTTGCACAAAAACTATTTTATAAAACTTTAAATAACCATATATATTATTATAGCCCTATTCTTGAAGATTATTTTGATATATAATAGTTTTGGGTAATATTTTTAATGAAAAAAGAAAAAAATAATAAAATCGATTAATTACGTAATTATATACGCGAGATGCGCACGCGCGACCTCAAATTTAAAAAAAATGCAAAAAATAAATTATTGTGTCTAAAATTAAATAAAAAATACGTATGGAAAGCTAATTTAATAAGGAATGAACTTATAATAGTTAATTAGATAAGGATTCATAATTGAATGAATAATGACGAGAATAGTAACTAAAGTGCTTAAAATTTCAAAAATACTCACTTTTTGAAAAAAACGTTTAGTGTGGCAATATAACACTATAAACTATCATAAACCATACATAATAATGTAGCCCAATTCTTCTAGTTTATTTTGATATAGAACACTACGAAAATACTAATACAGACTAAGTAAGTACGCAATAAATCTCATCGGTCATGGAGTAAGAAACGTATGGATACGGCCAAGTAAGTTAAACCGAAGACTATGACAAATTTATTTCAATCTAAGACTAAAAATAAATTGGACATGACCTGTCAACTTATGAAAGAGACTATTGACAAAGGAATAAAGCCATAGAGAAAATATTTTATTTTTCGCGATTTTTTTATCACACCGCGCGGTTTTACGCAAAGGGAACTGGGTACCATAGTACCCAGGTCGATCGAGAAGATCGAGATTTTGGGGACTATAGTCCCCACGGACGTTCCAGTGGATAGAACACGCGCAAATTCTCACGCACACAACGACAGCAGCGCGCGACTCCTCGGCGAGACAACTCGAGATCATTATTTTACCGTTTGTAATGTTTTGCGTTGCTTAGGTATTCCTGACTGCCTTTCCGCTCGCAATTTTGCCTTCGTTATTTTCGTTTTTCGTGAGGGAATTTTGTGTTCCCGTATGAAAAATTATTTTATAACCTTATATTACTCAGTGATAATGTAGCATTCTATTAGTCAAAAATTTTTTTTAAATCAGCCTAGTAGTTTTAAAAAATAAAAAATATAATAAATAAAAATAGCTTTATTTCTAAAAATCATTTTAACAATAATTACGCCGAGACTTCCCAGTGAGCTAGTTTTTGAGTTTATTCATTACAAACAAAAATACAAATCTTCTTTCTTTATAATATTTTAGTAGATAAGTTTCGTAAATTATTTCAGTATTCCTTTGAAATTTATAGTGTAGGCACTTACTTGGTATCCCTACCAAGTCCTACTTTATAGGACTGAGCTGTTATTTGTTATGAAAGTACTTATCTATCGTACATTTACTGTCTAAAGTAAATTACTTTGTGTAAGATGAGTGTTATACTGAATTAAAATGATTTTCATTTGAGATGTGAATCAATAATGGATCCTTTTATGAAAAAAATAAACACTAAACATAAAATGACATTTACAATTGTTTTTATGTTTAACAAGAACAGACCTCTTGTTAACTTAAAAATAAATAACCAAAAATCTATTATTTTAGATAGATAAATTAATACTTTTACATACAAACTAAATAGGAGCAGGGATTTAAAAAATATAAAGTAATAATTATGCATCAAATAAAAATACCTCTCATTTTTATACACTAATCTTGGGTAGTTATACTAATAGTCTTAGAATTCTAATTTTACCACCTCCGTGGTCTAGTGGTTGAGGCCACCGGATGTTGATCGGGAGGTCCGTCCGGCGGGGTTCGATTCGTCGGGTTCGTCCGGACTACAAAATCACTGAAAAGTTTGAAATAATATAAGAATAGGTACAGACAACATCACACATAATTATTGAAGACGGTGCCAAATTTTAAGACTTTCTAGGAGATCATCGTTTGGCACCGACTTCAATATAGAAATGTAATGTTGTCTGTACCTATTCTTACACTATTTTTATCTTTTCAGTGTTTTTGAAGTCAGTTTTTATTTTTTGTAATGTATTTTTTTTGTTTAACTTTTGAGTGAAAGAAACCCTAATTAAATTAGGGTATCCCTCGATTTTCATAGGATCCCATCATCAGAACCTAACGTTGGTGAACTAGGGACCACCCTAGGAGTATACTCTACCGAATACAAAAAGAATTTTGAAAATCGGTCCACAATTGGCGGAGTAATCGCGTAACATACACACAAAACGGTTGACACGGTTAGCGCAGAGGTCGAGCGATCGCATACTGCGCAACAGGTCGCGGGTTCGATTCCCGCACGGGACAGATGTTTTGTATGGCCTACAGAAATTTGTTCCCGTCTGGGCGTATGTGCATGTAATATTCTATGTTTGTAACTGCACCCACGACACAGGAGAAAATCCTAGTGTGGGGCGACGTTTTTATAAAAAAAAAACACGTTGGACGCACCTAAAAATTTAAGGATTTCCCTCCATTTTTATGGGATCCCATCATCAGATCCTAACTTTGGTAACCGTGGGACCACCATTGGAGTATAATCTTGAGAAAATCGGTCTGCAATTGGCGTCGTAATCGCGTAACATACACAACAAAAAACATACGCATTGAATTGAGAAACTCCTTTTTTGAAGTCGGTTAAAAAATACCTATTAGTATATGGAATCAGCTGCTTTAAATTTTATAGTTAAAATGAAAAAAAAAAACTTCAAAACCGTACGAAGGGTGCCTTCTTCCCATATATTCCTACCCTGCCTACATACTCTTATATTATTTAGGTACTTTGTCGTTTGTATTTTTTATACAATCGTAGATTCCATAACGCGAGTAAAACCTTAGAGCCCAGTTTTAGAGGAATAAAATTCAAATAAAATAATATTAAAAATAACGCTACTTGCATAGTCTATTACACGTTTTTAGCTGCTCCAACTTCATACATTGCATAACAAATACCTATCACCAGAAACAAAATACGAATTTATTTTGAGTTGGTTTCTTTATGGCACATATTTATTATAACAAACAACTATTTACATACTTACATATGTTTCCTTTTTTGGTTTTGGGAATTTACAGTAAAGTTAACAGGCTACAGGCTGCTAACCCTTAAATAAGGAAATTTGTATTGAAATAAAATCTTTAAAATAAAACACTAAAATCAATAAACGTATTCAAAAAGATATTTACTTTTTCATGTATAAGGTATTTGTGAAGATTAATAGTTCCGACTTGAGTAATAACTTTCACTATTGATCGATATATCGATATTACTTTCTCCTCCCTAGGCGACAATAACTACGATAACATTTTGTCACATCACTATCACTACATTGTACCCCTGCCCCCGACCCGTATCGTGCGATAGAGAGAGTTGCAAGAAATGGTCGAAATTGCCTACAATTCCTGTTTGAAATATTGTTTCGGGCGATAACTGTTTTACCCCCCTAAACCTTTATGAAATTAGACGCTTTTGGTCTCATTAGATTCAGTATACCTTAATCTATGTTTGTACGTTTTGCTTTTTTTGTAATTCAGTATAATTTAGTCAAAAAAAGACAAAAATCCTCAAGGTAGTTTTTAAGTCGAAAATATAGATATTTAGATGCTAATAACTTATATTCTGAGCAATATTTCTTCAAAATCAAAACGTACAAACCTAGTTTTTCATTATATCTACAAGATTTCCAAAAATTATGAAAATTGGACTATGTTTAGAGGGAGAAAAGCGTTATCGCTTTTTGTATGAAAATTTACAGCTTCACAATCCTCTTAAAACCTAAACACAAATTGCTTAATACTATTTGGCCTAAAACACATATCACCTAAAAACGAAATGCCTAATAACGTTTAGCCTCTTTTTGAAAATAAAAAGTTTGGAAACGTCAAAGCGTATGTAGAAACTGTAGGCGGGTCAAAAATAGGTAGCGAGGAGCGAAGCGACGAGCGTAGGTTTGAACATGAACCAAGCTGAGTGAGCGAAGCGAGCATGCCGCGGCAGCGGCCGGCGAAGCGCCAGAAACGACTTTGTGTATTCTCGACTTTATGCATACTTATTGCTTGTGGAAACTGCAAATTTTGAGGTTAGTTTTTTCAAATTTCAAATGCTCATATCTCTGCTGGAAGTATGTACTTCCTTTTCTCTTGCCAAATTTCATGATTCTAGGTAGGCTAAACGTTATTAGGCATTTCGGTTTTTAAGTGATATGTGTTTAAGGCCCAAAGTATAACACTCGAGTAAATAAATTAAATAATCTTTGTAAGGAATGCGCCCATTTTACGCATGACAAGTATTTTTGCTACTTTTATATGCAGCTCAAAATGAATTTTTTTGCTTACTATCTAAGTGCTAATCAAAATTGCAGCTTATATAATTAATATGCTGTACAAAAATAATTATAGCCATCCAGAATGACATAAATTGCTAATTGATTTTGGAATGTTTGCTGGCCATGAGTTGATGATCAATTAGCTATTTCTGCTCACAGATTATATTTTTCTGCTCACAAAAATACGAATACTATGCTAACCATTTAAATAACATCCATAAATAATGAATGAAAATGTTTTGCTTTTTAGGTGTCGGTGCGTGCGTGCATCCGTCCGTGTATTTTTTTTGGGAGAGTTTTGCTTTTTGTAAGGTAAGAATTTTTGTTTTATAAAAAGTTAGTTTTGTTATTATCTCGATCGATTTGCTTTTGCCCGCGACCTCGTCCCCGTGGAAATAGTTTTCCCCTAACTATTAGTGATTTTTTTGACCTCATTGAATGAAGCCAGCCAGCGCCCATCCCCTCCCCAGTGATCGTGAGACCTTGCACATCCGTGATGTTTTTTTTAGAAAATATTGTTGTATTCGAAAACTTTTTCAATGTACGGATTGGTTTATGGTATTAGCTTGTATAAAATAAGGAGATATACACGGTTATTTTTTATCACCCCGGAAAATGTAAGGGACGCTTCAGGACACATCCAATATTATACAAAAAAAAGTAAAAAAAAAAACTAAAAATGCTGCTCTCAACTAGTGAAGCATTTTTTCGATGTTTTAGAAAATTGATATAAAATTAAGTGTGAGTTATTTTTTTATTCATATTTAAATCATTATACTACCATGTCGTGAAGCGTCCCTTAAATTTTCCTGGGTGATAAAAAAGTAAACCTGTATAGAATGGTACACTGACCAGCGATCTCTCTTGTGACTTTAGAAATGTCAGACAAGAAACAGGTGCCGGCTTTGGAGGTGAAGCGATCGCCAGACGACTTCCTCCGCTGCCAGACAGACAAGGCTGTGACTGACAAACGTAGCCCAGCAGGCAGCCGTCGGAAAGTGAGTAGTTAATTAATAAATATTTAGTTTATAGGTTTTAATTTTATTACCTACTAAATATTTGCGATTGGAGTTTGAATGAAATTATGTATAATTTATGAGCAAATGGCCCTCCCATTATATTGGTGATACTTTGGAGATGGGTTCTTCATTACTAGTCTTATAAAGCGATTTTTATTCCTTCCTATCCTAAAACTGGGGGGAAATCCGATTGAAAAGTTCATCTTCGACCATGTTTATTGGTGGTGTTTCTTCGATAACGGGTACTTACCTATTCTTTTGCAGGTACGGAATTCACCAAAAACCCCGAAGGCGGCGACGTCGACGCCTTCCACCAGCGGCTCTCGTCCGAAAAAGTCTCGCCGCTCTCTGAAATATCTCGACGATGAAGAGAGGGAAGAGATATTGATGGACTCGGGGAGCGAAGGCGAGGGCGCCATCAGTTTTGTCAACGTCGAAATAGAGGACGAGCTGTACGACGTCGTTGCTGAACGGTTGGCGTCGCGGTATATGAGGGACGAAGTGATAATGGAAGCTGAAGATCCATTATCGCTTCTTCCCTCAAATACCGCGACAGGTGCTGAGGAAGATGATCTTGAGGAACTAAGATTGGGCGAGTGCGAAGGCCTGAATGTTTTCTCTTGGTCGGAAGATTTTTCCACGTTTTCCGGGCGGGAGGAAACATACTTGCACTCGCCTGGCCCAACCATGACGCCTCAAGATCCTCTTAATACTTTTATGTCTGTTTGGGATGACGAAATAATGGAAAGAATTGTAAGCGAGACAAATAGATATGCGTGGCAGTATATCGCTCCGTTGTCTGAGACGGAAAATGGCATACCAGAAAATTTCAATTGGTATGACACTTCCGTTTCAGAGATGTATCGATATTTTGCCATGCTTATACTTATGTCGCTATGTTACAGGTCGAAATTGCGTGATTATTGGAGTACCAATATCTTAGAAATGCCAAGATTTCGTGACATCATGTCGAGAAATCGATTTATGGCGATCACTAGATTTTTGCATTTCACAGATAATGAAGCCTATGATCCCACCCTCTCGCCCTACGAGAAGAAAATCTTGAAAATTCGTCCCATTTTAGACCATTGCAATGCAAAGTTTGCGTCGCTTTATATCCCCAACAAGCATCTTAGCCTGGATGAGTCGTTACTGCTTTGGAAAGGCCGGCTTGGTTGGGTACAGCACATCCGAACTAAGGCGGCTCGGTTAGGGATCAAATCCTACGAGCTGTGCGAAGCAGTAACAGGCTACCAGCTGAGATGCTTGTTGTATGCGGGAAAAGGCTCAACCACTATCGTGAAATCCAACCATGGGTTCGAGAGCTGTACCGCGAAGGTAGTTCTGGAACTCATGGATGGGTACCTCGACGTCGGACACACTTTGGTCATGGACAATTGGTATAACCAATTGCTCTTGACCAGGTTTTTGAAGAGGAGACGCACTGATGTCATTGGGACCATGAATTCACGTCGGGTTGATGTGCCCAATGTCATCAAAATGGCAGATGAGAGGCGAATGGCTAGAGGCGATCAGATAGCTCGACACTGCGGTGACATAAGTTTAGTCGCCTGGAATGACGTTAAACTAGTCACAACAGTGTCGACTTACCACTCTGACCGCCAGGTAGAGTCTAAAAGAGCCGGAGTGACGTTTCTGAAGCCGGAGGCTATAGCGGAGTATAACAGATACATGGGTGGGGTCGACTTAAAAGACCAGAAACTCTCGTTGTTTCTAATGGAGCGCAAAAGGGGCAAGAAATGGTATATGAAAGTGTTCAAAAGATTGCTTAATACCAGCCTTCTAAACACTTACATAATTTACACTAAAGCCCCTCGAGCTAGTCCTTTGTCACATCGAGATTTTCGGTTTAAAGTCGCTCTGGGGCTGCTGGAACAGTTTACAAAATCCACACCCCCTGCAGCAGCCCCTGTACACCCGATACCGGAAATGTGTAAAGACAGCATGCGGTTGCAAATAGGCAACCACTTCGTCGAATTTACCCCGACGGCATCGGGTAGGCATAAACAAATGAGATGTAGGCGATGTACCATGGCAGGCCGGCGAAAAATGGTGCAGTTAATGTGCAGTTTTTGCCAGGTGCCATTGTGCGTTGGTCAGTGTTGGGCCGAATACCACACATTGCAGGATCTTACATAGGTTCTGCAAGGTGTGTTATTCGGCACATAGGTACTGATGTACTATCATCCCAATTGTGTTTGCCTTTGTTATACTTCGTTCCCGGTTAGTTCATCTATTGCTCCCAAAATATATTTCCCCCAGGAGCAATACATATCCAAATATTTCTACTACATTTTTTTCTAAACACCCTTAGTGCATGCACTAAGGTTGTTTAAAAATGTAGTAGAAATACTTGGATATGTACTGCTCTTGGGGGAATTATTTTGGGAGCAATAGATGGACTAACCGTCCGTCCCGAATCGTCACTCTTTCGTTAGCCATTTACTTTGCGTGCCGGGTTATTTTTCAAGCAGGAGCCATATTTTGTGTGCTTGTTCAGACAAGCAAAATGAAGATATTTTACTATGGGACCAATTTCGAAATCGCGAAAAAAAATCAGCTGTTCTATACAAATGTTCAACATCCACTGAACCTAAATGTATGGAGCAGCTGATTATTTTTTCGCGATTTCAAGTTTGGTCCCATAGTACAAGTTCATTTTGCTTGTCGACAACCAAGCACACAAAATTTGGCTCCTGTTGGAAAAATAACCCCGGGTAATGGTATAAAATAGGGAAATATTTATTTTCAATGTTTGATAGGTTAGTAGGTAAGAAAGAACTACTAATCTATCAAACATTGCAAATAAATATTTTATATTACAATTCCTTCTCTTATGCCGTCATCTACTTTCTCTGCTTGGCCCAATGGTTGACTGGTAGAGCGAGATGTTCATCGCTAAGTCCGCCATTATTTAAAAATCCATTGTAACATAAAAGCATAATAAATAAATATATTTTTCGACTATGTAAGGAATACTTGTTGTTAAACTAATTCTATAGTTTAACAACAAGTATTCCTTATGTAGCAGTCGAAATATATATATATATATATATATATATATATATTTATGCTTTTATGTTACAATGGATTTGTACATATGGCGGACTTAACGATGAACATCGCTCTACCAGTCAACCATTGGGTCAAGCAGAGTTCTATAGTTTAACAAGTATATATTCCTTATAAAGCGGTCGAAAAATTGTTTATTTATGCTTTTATGATACAATGGATTTGTACATATGGCGGACTTAGCGATGAACGTCGCTCTCTACCAGTCAACCATTGGGCCAAGAACCGTTCAGTTAGCCGTTAAATTTAAACGGAGTTATTATTTTTGTATAGGTACCTTCTGTTATCAAGTTCGTGGCTAACCCGCGACAATACCTACCTATCAAATGATTCAAGTAAAATAAAGTGGAAGTAAACGAGAAATACTTTCTTACCTACCTATCAAATATTGTAAATAAATATTTTTTCATACCACCAGCTCGACAATGTTCAACTTTAACCCCTTTGACTTCAACGTAAAGCAAGACATTATATCCCAAGGAATGTAATGTTGTATGAAACACCCTAGAGAGTAAAGTGTTTTAAATTTGGAACAAAATTCGTATGAAAATTTAGCATCGATTCTAGCTTAGGAAGGCAAAGGTTCTACGCCCATACAGCAGTAGCGTGCATCCACTAGAGACAAAGACATTCCACCTGTGGTAAATAATGTTTTTATCAAATCTAAATACATAATTTCTTTACCAAAATTATATAATATTTACCTACATAATACTGCAAGCTAAAATAAACAATAACACTTTATTTTTCATTGATAAATTACTTTTTATGCTAAAAGCGCTATCTTTTGACGGTGGCCGACATTAATTCTCGATAAAAACGAATAAAAGCAGAGTAAAGCAAAAGAACTAAATGCTTTCATTTAGAAAATTACGCGGCATATTTAAAAATAAAGAATGTTTCTACAATTTGTTCCATTATGGGCATCAACGGAATTCCGTTGTATATTGTTTTTATACCTAAAATTGCCGCCAACGCTGTATGTATTTCAAAATTGTAATATCTTGTTGCTTACGTTAATTACGTGCTTAGTGAAATGTGTTTTGTGGCATCAATACAGTCTTTTTAGAAGTCTATTGATAAAGTTAAAAAACGCAAGTAAATGTCCCTGGTGCTTCAGCCTTTTTAATTTTTTATTTGGGGTCAATAGGCTGTCGACTATTTAAGATTCATTTCGACAGTTTTATGTATGGTAATTAATTGGGGTTATAATAGTAGATTATAAAACAAGTGCACAAAACGAACCATTTTTATCCGAGACTTAGATAGTAATGTCGAGGATAAAATGGTTTTGTGGACGAGTTATAAACTCTGCTTTTCCTTCCATTGCGAGGAAATAAAACAATAGTATAACATAACATTTCTTTAATTAAAATTCTAAGTAAAATTAGTACAGTTTTGAATACTGAAGGAAATTGTTTTATATCTTAAAAAACATAAGACAAATAAATTAAATATAATAAAAAACAAATTCTATCTATGAACTTCATATTGTGTTTGGCTGTATGGCTCATTTTCTTTGCCTTAATATAGATACATTTAATATGAGTAGATACGTTAATGCACTTGTGCACAAAATTCGATTTTGTTCAGCCTATATCCTGCACAAATAAGCACTTTCAGAGCATGAAAAGTGAAATAGTAAATATACCACGAAATTGAAAAATAAAACTAATTTTCTCAAACATGCTCGGAAATGTAGGCATTATGGACACAAAGTTTGTAATTCTTGGCTCATGCATTACTTTACCGGCCTAGGCCAGGAAAGTAAGTATGAAAATTCATTTTTGGCCGCTGCTCCAATGTTTTTTAATTTATCTATAACTTGAATTATGTAACTTGTCATACAGCCAATTGCTACCACATTATAAAAAATGCACTCTTCGAGCATATACAACGTGTCTAATAATATCTTCCCATAACAATAATAATATTTAATTTTATTTAAACTATCAAAAGTGCCAACTTAAAACTGTTCTAAACCTGAATTTTCAAAAATTTGACAATTAAATTCGATTGATATGACAAGTTATTAAAGTTGACACATTCTTTTCGGTTAGATGAATATTATAATTTTTATGGGGAGTTATTATGAGACACGTAAGTATTATGAATTTGACAACAATTTTATTAAAATGTTGGTATGAAATCACACGAAAATATGCTTAATTTTCGTTGCGAGAGAAAATAGTCATAATCTGCAGTATTACATTTTTTGCGTAAAATATGATTGGGCTGTATGGGCTTTGTTTCCTTTGCACTAATTGAAAATTAAAAGGTTTACTTAATAATTAATTAATTGCTGATTTGCTTTTTTATTCATATTATACTCATTTGTTTCAAATTCAATTCAATTCAAAATCTTTTATGCATAGGTAGGTACCATAATGTGTAAAATAGGTGGTTCACAAAAAATAAGATCATTATGGACCCGTTGGGCACGCAATCGTTGAACAAGAGAGAGGAAGCTTATTATTATTAGGTACCTATTGTCTTATTTACAGATCATAAAGCTAAATTATACGAAGATCACGGCAATTGTAAATATTTGAATAAATAGACAACATTAAACAATATTTTAATATGAAAGGTTTTTATTTATATGGTATAATTATTACACTGAATTTCATAATTAATTCCACAGTATTACGTCTTTCATTATGTACACGATGAGAAGCCATCGGCACCCGATGCACAGTCTTCGACTAGTTCGGGAGCCTTTGGAACATTTTTTTTATTTGTATAATTAATTTGTGTCAAAATAAATATTATTATTATACATTTATTTCAAACAGTATCTTAAATTTAAGTCTTTTACAATAAATACATATAAAAACATAAATATTATAAAAAACTTAAATCTAGGGTTCCACTGGCAGCGGAGCACGGCCCAAGCTACCGATGGTTAGGGCTACAGGGAGAGGAATCCCGGACAATACGTGCCGTGTCAAGAATCACCGCCTTCTGTATCTGGCCCTTGATCCAACCGTCAAGCGAGAGCCTCTTAAGGTGTCGGTCGAGACTCTTCGCTATTAAACCGTTCGCAGAAACAACTATCGGAACAATGATCGTCGAGTCAATATCCCACATGGCGGTTACCTCGTGAGCCAAGTCAAGGTACTTACTGGCTTTGTCCTCAGCTTTCACGAGATTCTCATCATGAGGGATAGTGATATTGACGAGCATTGCTCGGCGTTGGCACCGGTCTACCACCACGATATCAGGCTTATTGCAAACAATAGTCCTGTCCGTGATGATAGAGCGGTCCCAATAGAGCAACGCACGACTATTTTCAAGAACTGGCACTGGTACGTACTTATATAGTACGGCGTCTCAGACTCGACAAGGCCGTATCGAATAGCAAGTTGCTGATGGATGATCCTGGCTACTAGGTTGTGTCTGTGCAAATACTCGCCGTTAGCAAGATGAGAACAACCAGAGATAATATGCCTGAGTGACTCTCCGGGACGGCGGCATGCCCGACAGATGTCGACGGTACCGTCCTTCAGGATATATTTTCTATAGTTGTTCGTCATCATTACTTCGTCTGCAATTGCACAGGCAAAACCCTCGGTTTCTCCGAAAAGGTCACCGAAGCGTAGCCAGTTTACCGAGGCGGTTAGGTCAACATCAGGCCCAGTCAAGGCCCGATAAAACCTCCCGTGTAGCTCCTTGCCCCTCCATACTTCCTTGCGGTCTTCGACGGTGAGCACCGATGGTTTGCGCCAGTTCTCGATTGCCATGGAGAGAGGGGTAAGTCCTTTGTCAACTGCCACAACATCACGATGCATCCCGCATTCGTTATTAAGGAAGTAATTCCTGAGGCTGCACACTTCACGGTTGTGGAGGTTCTTGGCATTTAGAAAGCCACGACCACCCCATTTCCGTGGAATGTACAGTCTCATAACAGACGAGCGCGGGTGGAGCATGCGATGTGTTGTGAGTAGTTGGCGGACTCTCCTGTCCAGAGCGTCCAGCTCAGTCTGAGTCCATCTCAGTATGCCAAAGGAGTATATCAATAGAGGCATCACCCAACCGTTGAAGGCACGCACCTTATTGCCGCCAGACAAGAGACTGTTAAGTACCTTTGTTAGGCGACAAAAGAAGCGTGCCTTCACCGATTTCTTGACGTCCTCCGCCGATATCCCTAAAGACTGTGACATACCAAGATATTTGTATGAGTCGGCATCGGAAAGAGATCTGAGTGTCATTGTATCGGAAAGTTGTACATTCGGTGATTTTACAACTTTCCCCCGCTGTACATGCAAGACCGCACACTTATCTACACCGAACTCCATTCTGATAGCGTTGCTGAAAATCTGTGTGATTTTCAGCAACTCCATCAGCAGGCGTAGCATGGGCTGCCAAGACTGGACGCGAGTCACGCATCATCTCACATTTTCAGTGACATAATCTCTATGTCTTAAGAGTAGCACGGTGGCGCGTAATAAGTGGGACTGAAGTGATAAAAATTTCTTGACGCTCGTCAAGGGACACGCGTGTGACTGAGTTTTATCACAAACTTGGCGTGCCTTGGCAGCCCGTGCTACGCCTGCTGATCTCGTTGTTTCGGTGCAAATAACTTGAGATCATCCATGTACAGCAGATGACTAATGACTTCACCCTGTCTCCGGAGCCGACAGCCTAGACTTGAGTCCTTCAACAAAGTGCTGAGAGGGTTCAATGCTAGGCAAAACCACAAGGGACTCAAACTGTCACCCTGAAAAATACCTCTCTCTATTTTAATCAAGTTTTGCGGATCAAGGGAACCGTCGCTGCCGCATGGTTGACGAAGAGCTGTGGTCTACTGCCGCATACAGTTACTTAAAAAGGATTTCAGAGTTGTATTTATTTTATACAGCTCTAAAATCCTCTCCAGCCACGAGTGCGGCACCGAATCATAGGCCTTCTTGTAGTCAATCCATGCAGCAGAAAGGGATCCCCTGCTCCGTCGAACTTGTTGGCTGATGGTCATGTCTATGAGGAGGAGCTCCTTTGTACCACGGGACCCAGCCTTACATCCATTCTGAGTAGAGGCCAAAATATTATTTGACACAATGTGTGTGTTAATTTTTGTGGTCAGAATGGACGTAAGGAGCTTGTAGATGGTGGGTAAGCATGTAATAGGTCTATAATTCTTTGGGTCCGTGGTACTTCCGGTCTTGTGGAGCAAGAAGGTGGTACCGGTAGTCATAAAAGAGGGAAGGGAACCGTGCTCTAGGGCTTCTTGAAACTGTGTAGCCAAACGGGGATGCGAACTACGAAACCACTTTATCCAGAAGTTGTGCAATCCGTCACGCCCTGGGCATTTCCAGTTCTGGGCCGAACGGATGGCACAACTAACGTCTACGGGGTCTATGGTAATAGGCCCCATTGGTTCAATAGATTCACATTCCCGTTCGATTACACGCACCCAATCACCCTCTACATGATCGACGGGCAGCGACCAAATGTCACGCCAGAAACTGACCATGGCATTGGCATCAGGCAGCCGCCCGTCGACCACACGATGGTCGGTTCCCTCCCACTTTCGATATACCTTCTTCTGATCACTTTGGGAGAGGCGATTCTGAAAGTATCTATCCACACGTACTCTGTAGCGACGAATACGGTTAGCCCACGCAGACTTTCTGCTTCAGATAGTCTATGCGTTCCGTGACATTCGGCATGTAATCTTTAGGTCGGATTCCGGTTCCGGCATAGGCCTGTGTCACAAAACGCATAACTCGGGGTCGGGTGTTACCCCGACTGAAGCAGATAAGCTTGCCAATGAGAACCCTGAATGAGTTGATACGCTTTTCTATTCTCACTTGCCATGCTGGTACCGCAGGCCGCGGAGCTCGATCAGCTTCCGGGAACCTTACTCGGGCAACACGGCATGCGGCAAGGGCACCGCAGTACAGAATAGAATGCGTATCAACCAAATCTTCGCTAGTCCGTAGGTGCGGAGCTAGCAAAGCATTCAGTGTTCCCAACAGCGCTAGATTACGTCTATGTGTCGGCAAACGTGGTATTCGCGGCCTAGAGTTTGGTGCGAATCGATATTCACGAATCACGTCCTCCAAAGCGGCCTCCAGTTGCTCTTTTACTTGAGTACTTACATTCATGCCAGCGCTATCCCCTTCATCAGTTTCGGGGTCAACCTGCGTCGCTATTGTCGCCTCCGAGTACAGCATTGTATCTGCACTCGAAGCAACGGGCGTGGCAGACGGGCCTCGCGCCGAGGAAGGGACGGCGGTAGCAGGAAGCGTCTCTAAGTGAAGCCGATCAAGTGTAGATTGATCCAGCAGCTTACACCGATGGATTGCCCGCACTTGATCCGATAGTCGTTGGGCGGACACGGCGACGGACGGCTCAAGGACCTGAAACAGAGACAGCATTCTGTCACGATACGTTATTATTATTATTATACATTTATTCAAAAAAGCATCTTAAATTTAAGTTTTTTACAATATATAGATATAAAAACACAAATATTATAAAAAACTTAAATCTAGGGTTCCACTGGCAGCGGAGCATGGCCCAAGCTACCGGTGGTTAGGGCTACAGGGAGAGGAATCTCCGAACGATACGTGCCGTGTCAAGAATCACCGCCTTCTGTATCTGGCCCTTGATCCACCCGTCAAGCGAGAGCCCCTTAAGATGTCGGTCGAGACTCTTCGCTATTAAACCGTTCGCAGAAACTATTATTATTATTATGTGTTCCGTGAGACATCCGAAGTCCATTAATGAGAGAGTACATCGTTTTCTTTCCGTTACTTCCGGCAAAAGTCACTGTTTCCGCCGCGTTTTAACACCACCGCGCCATCTATATTTCTTTCTGCGAACTAACTGTCAGCCCAGTTCAAGCCGCCATATTTGAGTCATTGTTGCATCGTTTTTCAAACCGTTCACATTTCCATAAACCGATCGCAAAAATATTTAAATAATTTTTATTTTTGTGTGAATTTTCGAGATAAAAGTAGAAAATTCTGTTAAACGTAATAATTTTTATTTTATTAATTGTGTTTCCGTCGCGTGAAGTGCGTGTTTAAAAAATTTCTATAATGTCCGATAAAAACGTGTTGCAACCTCAAAATACGCGTTCAAGATCGCTGGCTAGTTCGGGATCGTCGCCCTTAAGTGGGCATTCGTCGGATTCGTCGCAAGATGCAGGCCCTCCGCCGAAAAGGCGGAAAACCTGCAGCAGCAGGTCGGACCACGTGCTCGATGAGTCTGATCGGGAAAAAAGGTTTGACATGCTTTCTCAACAGCTGGTGAGTCATGTGAATAATTTTTTACTTTCGCAACACTGTTCTAATTATGTTTTCGCAAACGCACCTAGTCATAATGTTGTGAACGAAACGAATACTTCAGCAATTAATCCTATAGTGCGAAATGATTCCTTTTTACGACCACCCCCGGAAAGCATTTCTAAATCAGTGAATATAGCGGAATTAGATGTTTCGGTTAAAGAACCGGTGGTAGGCAAGGCAAAACCGGAACGTTTAGTTAAAATTACCGCCATGCAACGATTTAACTCCCCGGATTGGAACTCTGTGCGTTACACGGACGTTCAAAAGAAATATATGGCTACGCCTGCTTTTACCGAGCTTAAGGTCAACGAAGAAATGAGGCGATTTGAGGATCCTTTTTCTCCTATAAGGTGGTTTCAAATAGAGCGCAGTTTCGCGGCTTTATCAAACGCATTTTTATCCCAAAATGAAACGGTTAACCAAGCTTTACAAAACCTTGTTGACTGGTCAGCAACACCTAATTTACAACTGACGCCTACTTCACTTTATGCGAAATTATCAGAATTATTTGGTAATGAATCTAGTTACAAGAACGTGTCCCACGACATTCTTCAGATAATTTGTGGCAAACGTGCTGAGGCTCTTGAGTTACGACGTCGTTCAATTTTGAAATCTCTAAAGGATAAATTCGTACGTGAGGACTTAGAAAAAATTCCTCCTTCCAGTGAATATATGTTTAACCCTGATCAATTATCTTCTTACATAAGCAAGATAGGAGGTATCGATAAATTGAAAAAGGATACTACCCTAACTACAAATCGCTCTCGTCCGAAGTCTCCACAGCCTTCCACATCCTTTCAAAATAAACCATTTCGAAGCGCTCCCCCTAAATTTAAAAAGCACGAGAAGCCGGAAGCTAATTCTCAAAAAACAACAGAAGATTTTTCAGCAAGAAAAAAAGGGGGGCGAAAAGACAGATCCTATAGACGATCAGGCTATAAGCAGAAATGACTCGAAATCTTTCTCGGGGGGATGTCTAAGGCTTTATCGTGCAAACTGGATACGCTTAAACCCTCCGAAAGCAATTTTAAAGATGGTCACCGGAGCACGTATCCCATTCAACAACCGGCCACCCCTAGTTTTGCCGACTTTAGACGTTATAACGAAATACCAAACTCCAATGTCTTGTCAAATGACAGACGAAATAACATTAATGATTCGCACTCAAGTTTTGGAACCAGCCCCAATGACACCATCTTTCATTTCCCCAATGTTTCTTGTAACAAAATCAAACGGGAAAAATCGGGTTATTTTGAATTTGAAAGCACTCAATCAATTCATAAAACCAAAACACTTCCATCTGTTCCATCATCACCATATGCACAAGTTTCTCCAGCCCTTCGACTGGATGGTGAAGTTAGACCTCAGTCAGGCATACTTTCACTTACCAATAAGCGAAGAGCATCGATGCTATCTTCGCATCAGTTTCAATGGTCAATTGTTACAAATGACATGTTTACCATTCGGTCTAGCGGCGGCACCTCGAATGTTCGCTTCAGTAACAAATTGGACAGCAGAAGTGCTGAGAAAAAAGGGCATGCGCCTAATTGTCTATCTCGACGATTATCTAATTGTCCATCAAAACAGGGAGGTTTTAATGGACCAGATAGATTCAGCCATCAAACTCCTAACCACTCTAGGTTGGTCTATCAATATGGAAAAATCGATCACCACTCCTACACAGTCGATCGAATTTCTAGGGGTACATTGGGATACCAAATACAACACAAAATCCCTACCCGCAGACAAAGTGGCAAAAATACGTCTGAGCTTATTGACTCGTCTTGCTGCGGGCAGTTGGTCCCTCAAGCAGGCTCAGCGCCTCTTAGGGTATCTCAACTTTGCAACCTTCATCACCCACCGGGGAAGGTTGCACTGCCGAACATTGCAGCGCCACAGCAATCGATTACGTTCCGCCCCGAAGAAACCCAGGCCGTTTGCAAAAGAAGTACGCACCGAGCTAGAATGGTGGCTAGAAAACTTACACTTAAAGACAACAATCCACATGGAAAAGATGGCCACAAATTTCATAATCACGGATGCATCAGATATTCAATGGGGTGCTATAGTCAACAACACAAAGATACGGGGGGTCTGGGAGCGCCATCAAAGAACCTGGCATTGCAACATGAAAGAGATGTATGCCGTGATTGCAGTAATTACTTCCCAAGCAAAAATTCTGGAAAACTCAAAAATAGTCCTGCAAAGCGACAACAAGTCCGTCGTATCATACATAAAAAACGAAGGCGGAACGAAATCGAGCAGATTGTTGGGCTTAACAAAGCAGCTCTTAGTGTTGACGGACAGCCTGAACATTACTCTGATACCTCACTACCTACCAGGAAGGTACAACACCGAGGCCGATCAACTGTCGCGCAAACGAAACGGATCAGAGTGGTTCCTGCAGGAAAAGGCTACGTCAAAAATTTTCGAACGATGGGGGACACCGGTCATCGATTTGTTCGCTTCACATACCGCTCACGTCGTGCCGAACTATGTTACTCTCGACTTATTAGACTCGAACGCATGCTTTCACGACGCCTTCAGCAGAACTTGGAGCTACGATCTGGCCTGGATCTTCCCTCCACCTGGACTCTTACCTCGAGTGCTCAGTCATCTCAACTCAGCCAGAGGTCGTTTCATAATAATAGCACCCAAGTGGAAGAAACCCTTTTGGCGGACAGATATGAAGAATCGATCTCTAACTCGACCTCTCAAGATAAGGAACCTGAAAGACAGTTTGTTAGACACAATGACGGGGCGACCTCTACCAGATGTCAACAATCTGCAGTTGATGACAGCTGACTGGTCTAATGCAGAGAAGGAACTACTATTATCCTGTTGGCGAAGTTCAACTATTAAAACTTACACTCCAATTTGGAATAAGTGGTCTTTATGGTGCAAAAATAAAAATATCAATTCTTGTTCTCCTCAGCCTAAAGACGTAGCTAGATTTTTAGCATACTTACACATAACTGAATCATTAGCTTATCGTACCATCTTAGTGTACAAATCAGTAATTGCCTCGATTTGCGAGACTACTTCAAATATAAAAATTTCATCCAGTCATATAGTTAAACATATTTTAAAAGCTATTTCACTGGCAAAGCCGGTTCCGCCTAAAGCTCCAATATGGGATGCTAGAATTCTTATTAGATATTTAAAGAATGCAAACCCAGAGAGCATTTATGAAGTTTCTAGGCACGTTGCAGCTATTCTTCTTCTAGCATCGGGTAGAAGGGTTCATGATCTTACTCTTTTACATTGTGACGATACTCATTTTATAGACAATAAGGATTCCATAACGTTGATACCTTCCTTTGGTTCTAAAACTGATTCGGCTAGTTATAAACAATCCAATTGGACCCTTCTGGCATCGCATGAGTGTAACGTAGATCCAGTCCGTTGGCTAAGGCTTCTCAGAGATGTCACCAGCCATGTTAGAGGACCTGTTACAAACCTATTTATAACAACAAGAGGCACTCCTAAGCCAGCTAGCCCGACTATAGTTGGAAATTGGTTAAAACGTCTTTTATCAGAGGCAGGCGTGGAGGCTTCAGCTGGTAGTTTTAGATCTGCCGTCGCGTCCCTAAACTGGCTAGAAAATTATCCAATTAATGACATATTGGCCAAAGCAAATTGGCGACATGAGTGTACCTTTAGAAAATATTATCAAAAAGATTTAGATACAAATCGTAATATTCCGAATCAAGAAAAATCTATTTCAACATTGTTTTCTACTGACTGATTATGTAAGTTGATTGAATTAAAGCTATTTGTCATGTATTTCGCTAGCTTTTGTAACAATTCATATGCAATTATAATATCGATATCAATCACATTGTTGCCTTTTTATTTCAAATTTACAAGCCACCAGAAGATAACAAACAGCTCTCTCATTAATGGACTTCGGATGTCTCACGGAACACATAATATAAAAATTTTACCTTTCAATAAAATTTGTATTATGTTTCCTCCGACATCCGAAGTCCACATAATGTCTTCCTGGTGGTCGAACATCATGATGAGATGAACAATGACTCAAATATGGCGGCTTGAACTGGGCTGACAGTTAGTTCGCAGAAAGAAATATAGATGGCGCGGTGGTGTTAAAACGCGGCGGAAACAGTGACTTTTGCCGGAAGTAACGGAAAGAAAACGATGTACTCTCTCATTAATGGACTTCGGATGTCGGAGGAAACATAATACAAATTTTATTGAAAGGTAAAATTTTTATATTATTATTTCCTCGCAATTATTGAGAAAAGCACTATACATACCTCGGCGGGAATGGGATTGTCGGACTCGTAATTATTGTCAAGGCCTCGCTCACGCTCGGCCTTGAAAGCATTACTCGTCCGTCGCTCCCTAACTTTCCGGCTTCTGCAGTAATGTATAGTACAAATTTGATATTGTTTTATTGTTAACAAATTAACATTCGTCCTGCGTGCTACTAAAGGTAACAGGGTCCAGCGGCTGATCGTATTGTATTGTAAATCGAGGGGTAGACTAAGTTCATACTTATAATATAATTATAATTAATATGTTTCAAGATATTATAATGTTTTAAGCGTAAGATAAAATTATTGCGCGACGTGTTCCTGCTTGGAAATAACAAATCTTTCTTTTTGTATTTTATGGTTTTCATGATAATGTCATAATTTTGACTATAGCTAAAACACGTCTAAGAACATAGTTCGGGAAAGTCATTGATTGTGAGTTTTTGAACTACCGCCTTTTAAATTGTGATTGGAATTTCGTATTGAATCTACCTACAACCTTATTCATTAATCGCATAAAAACAGACGGTGCCTTAGCTAAGCCAAACGGAACACGCGTATATTCAAAATGTGGCGTTATAAAAGCTGTTTTGTGGGTATATACAGGATCAAATTTAACCTGATGGTAACTTTGTGCCAAATCAAGACTCGTATAGAAGTTCTTACCGGCTAATTTGGAGACCTTCATCGATATTGGGCAAGGGATATCTATCTAAACTGTAATGTAATGGAGTTGAGTGCCCGGTAGTCAACACAAAGTCTACTATCGTCGTTCTCTTTTCTTTTCAAGAATTACGGGAGAGGCAAAACATGATTCAAATTCTTGAATTATACCTGCGTCTAGCAATTCAGATCATTTGGATCTAACTATCTCCTGCTCACTGTGCGACAAGCGGTAATTAAGGTTGACGGTAAGGCTGTTCACTTATGTGAAAGTGTGGATGTTTGGATGTTTGTTACTCAATCACGCAAAAACTGCTGAACGGATTGGGATGAAATTTGGCATGCATGTAGCCTTTGACATGGAAAAGAACATAGGCTACGTTTTGTCCCGATTCCTTAAGTAGTTCCCCGAGGGAAAATTGATCAAAATTGAAGTCCACGCAGACGAAGTCGCGGGCAGAAGCTAGTGTTTAATAAATCTGTACATCCTAAGTCGTGTGTTTTACTCGCAAAACAGTCATGGTAGGTAATTGATTAGTAAAGCAATCAAATGATCATAATCGTTTTTATTCAATGGACCTGAACCGATTTCATCTATATTTACCCTCCCCGATTGAGCTAATATCGGCTTGGCTAGTGTGCAATAGAGATGCTGTTTTGGCTACTAAAGTCGGTGGCGCAATAAAATTATATGGGCTAACCTGAACCTCCGAAGGCGGTGTAGTAGTGCAGCTGGCTCCGGTCAGCACTTCGCCCTGCTTCCAGACGATGCTTCGTGTGCCATTGTTGACGATCTTGATATACCCGCTGGTGCGGGTGCCTCGTAACAAGGTATGCAGGAATAGAATAGGATACGCCTCTAAGTTGGAAATGCTGCGGTGAAGTGACAACGTCGTCTTCATTATTCGCCAACACATTGACCTTAATCAAAGACATTATAAGAGATAGACCGACAATACGCGCGGCCTCTAAGAAACCCCCTTCAACCACAACAGCGGTCAGGCGGCCGCTACCATACTGTATTTGTACTGCATTCGACTGTCGAGCGCGCGTCAAGTTATAAAAATACTTAAACATGCCCAAATAACTTCGTTTTGTAGTGTAAAAAACGAACAGTAATAAAAACTAAATCACATTGTAACATTATTTATTACCGATGAGTCTTAATTATGCTTATTTATTTAGCTATTATCATATCAAAATTGGTTGAAGGGGACTTCATACATTTCGTTTGCATTGTTGGTCTACTCTTATAATGTCTTTGACCTTAATGATAGAAATTCCGGGCAATAGGCATTAATTTCCTATAGTGATGACCTTGTGCGACTGCCTTCTTCAATAACATCCATGTGCTTTGTAGGATCCAAGTCACGTGTGAGGGTGGCTGTTCCATCTTTCACCATTAACATCATTCCTTCGTTGTTGATTATAGGCTGCCCAAGCAGTAGGTATATTTATATTTCCCATGTCGGCATCAGATAAATGAGCTTTACAAGGAAATGTCGATTCCATCGATTTCGTGCTGGAAACTTGCTTCTCCGTGGCTAGGTAAATTTTTTTTGAGCCTAGCTGTCGCAGTAGCACACTTCGCTATCCGGGTTGAACTCGGGGATTAGCGAGGCTGCACGGTGTTTTTGTAGTGACGGAGGGTATTTCGTCATTTAAAGAACTCATGGCCTTTTGTACCTCTGATTTCAAAAGCTTGCGTAGGTTTTTCGAGCCGGAGAGGTGGCGAAACTTCGTCTTCGTTTTCACTGGTTGTCTCGGATGAATCTTCACGCGGAGATTCGCCCAATTCGTACGGACGGACCAGGCGGCCTACACTCGACGCATTCGCATGGCGTAACTACGTTTAATGGTTTTTTTTATATTTATCCCACTTCTGATATGTAACGGGATATAAATAAAAAGTAAATGTTGCAGAATCACACTGATTTAATTTCGATCTACAATCGAGCAGAGTTCCGTCAGAAACAGTAAAACCAGGGGCGGTCGACTTTTCTATTGGCGCAATGAGACATACCTACTAGGGTTTAAATAATCTTTATTCATGACATGGATACAAAGTCCTTTAGTCGCATACATTTTGAGATCTTAAAACTGGTAACATTTTGTTTATTTTCGATTTAAAATTCTTCTGAATTTTTTTTTTTTTTTGCTACTCTAATATATATTTAAAATTATAAAACTAAATCTTATCTAAAGTGTTTTGTACAAACTTAAAAATAGCATTATAATATTTTGGTGTTTTTAAAAGGTCTTGAACGCGGCGGGGAACACTGTCACTGTCAGTTAACATTGATGGATCGTCAACAATTGCTTCATTGTTGATAATCAGGCTGGCGCAACTCCCATACAAAAAAATGAAGTATGAAACGCGTACCAAAAATAATGGCGACTATCGCTGTCTTGCTCTAACATCTTGCCTTCTCTCTCAGCTCGCTCGGCGTTCCCGGATCCGGCCGGAGTTCCGACGTTGTATTGTAAGATTTAATTTTGTGCTTCTGTTTCTCTGAATATTATTGTATCTTGGGTTGTGTATGCTTATGTGCAGTGTTTATCTTGGTGTTGTTAGTGTATTCGAAGTATTGAATAAAACGTTTACTGTCATGCATTACAAAAAGTGTGAAATATGTGGAATAAAATCCCGTCGGGAACATAGTAAAAACAGAGTTTTCAAGGCAAAATTTCCGCTGGATGAAGAGAGGTAAACATTAATTTATATTTACAAAACTTAACAGAAAAGTACTTTTCGTGATTTACAGGTTTTTTAAAACTAATATTATTATGGTATTTAGTATAAAAATTCCTATCAAGTATCAATAGAGCTTGACATTTTTTTATCGACTATCGATATTTTTGTTTTTCTTTGTAACATGACAAATTAATATTAGATAAGGAAAACTGCTAATAATAAACTTGCTATATTTTATTTTTCCAGGTGTAAAAAATGTCAACGGTGATTAATACACCAAAAAAGCCAAAAATGTGCTATTTTACTGAAGGTAACACTATTGTAACTTTTAAAGTTATTTTAGCTCTTTACCATGTTATCTCTTATATTGGTATATCGTTTGGTATTTTACAGATTCTTCAGAGAAGATAACACAAACATCTGGTAATGAAAAAAGATTGAGAATCGGCTCAAGTAAGTTTACATAAAGTTCATTAAAATTTCGTTTTGTTTATTGAGATTAATGTGAATTAACGTGTATTTTTGTAATTACAGTTTCTACAACATAACTGCAGAAATACTTCCTTTAGCTGAAAAAGAAAATATGACCGAAGAATTCACTATGACCGTGATGTTGACCAATTTTGATTTTTCTTAGGGTGTGTCATGATCATAAATATAAAATGGTTGATCTCCTGCTGCGCCGTCTAAGCCACATTTTAATTCGTAAGAAAGGAATGTACTTTTGCACTACCTATCAGAAGAAGCTTCAGCAGATTCGGCAAAGAAAGCGCAACAACAGAGCGTTGGGAAATAAAAATAAAAATTTGTAGTTATTACAAAAGATCTTTATTGTACTTTTGATAATAATCATAGTTTTGTTTTATTTCATCACGCAAATCTCAATGTATCCCAATTTCGAATGTACCTTAGAATAAAAAGTAGCAAAAAGTACCGGTAATTTTTTTTCAAACTATCGATATATCCCAAGTAGTGGCACAACCCTTCGGTTAGCATTTCTATGTTGGCAGCTTTGGAAGTGACGTCATATTTTTTATTTTTTTGTTGGTAATAGAGCTTGGTACGCGTTTCATACAAAGCAATTTTTCCATTTTTTAGTATGGGAGACCCGACTCTTACGTAGTGTTACATACTCTTTGTTGATAATCGTTTGCTTTTGCACTTCTCTTTTAAATATTTCTCTCTGCGAATGAAATGTTGGACACTCGTAGAAAAGATGCTGAAGATCTGCATTATCATGATGACAATTTGGACAGGAACTGCTGTTGATGATTGTCATTCTATGAAGATGAGATGGAATTAAGCAATGGCCAAGTCTCAGGCGTGAAATAATTGTAATGAATTTCCTGCTACTGAATACTTTTGTAGAATGGAACCAGGGCTTAGCTGGCAAATCTTTTTGTATTTCGGCATACCACTTGCCTTTCGTCTTTAAAGTTGAGTCCCAATAGCTTTTCCAGAGTGTTTTAATTTCGTCATTGATTGCACTGTAATAATCAGTGAACGGAACTCTTAATGTTTCTGAGTGGTCTTCATCAGGTTCAATATGAGTTACTGAATCGGCTATTTCATTGCCCTGTATGCCACTGTGTGAGGGCACCCATACAAATTGGACAATTACATTTTTATTTTCAAGTACTCCTAGAATATATTTTATCTTATACAATAAATAATTAGTTTTATATGTTAAGTTATTGCTACTTATTGCAGTTAACACACTTTTAGAGTCAGATACTAAGACTATATTTACACTATTTACAAAATCATTAGTATAATTTAAAGCTAGATAGAGAGCATACATCTCTGCAGTATAAATACTACAAAATGGATTGAGCTTAATACATTTTGTAAAACTTGCTTGTGGGTCATAAAATGCAGATCGGACATTGTTCATTTCTTTTGAACCATCAGTATACAGAAAGTAATGACCATTCATTTTATCTTTGTACTCTAAAAAGTCAAATTTATCCTTGATTGCATCTAGATGAAAATTATCAATATTGGTGTTAGTTATATACTTATAAGAACATGAATACATAGGGCACAATTGATATTGATGTATACACTGTGTTTTGTTTTTAATATGTACAAATATTGCACTGATTTCAGGTGGAGGATTAAAGGACTGCATATTAATAATAGTAGTAGACATCTGACAATGTAGAACATCAGCAATCTTAGAGAGCTTTTCTGATAGAATACTTCTAGAGGCTAATATTTTAAGGAGAAACCTTTCAGTTAGTAGCAGTCGCCTGAGGAATAGAGGTAATATACATGTTTCTACTTCTAAAGAATTAATTGGTGTTGTTCTCATGGCTCCACATATAAGCCTTAAACCAATATTTTGAATAACATCAAGTTTTCTCAGAAGTGTACTACTGACATTCATATATGCTAAACTGCTATAGTCAAAGTGGCTACGAACTATACTTTTGTATAACATACTCATTACTTTCGGATCTGAACCCCAAAATTTGCCTGCTAAATGTCTTAGTATGTTAATACCTCCCATTGCTTTTTTACAAATATAATTAATATGTTTATCAAATTTTAACTGATTATCAATGTAAACTCCTAGGAATTTATGTTCACTTACTATTGGAACTAAATTGTTATTGTATAAAATTCTAATCTGACTACTGTCTTTACCAAAAATGAGAACTGAGCTTTTTTCTGGGCTGATATCTAGTTTAAGTTTATCATGATAATAAGAATATAATTCATTTAAAGCTCTATTTAAATTATTTTGTGCTACACTTATATTTTGATTTATGCTATACAGAAGTAAGTCATCTGCAAATTGTAAAATATTAATATGTTCTGTATTTACATTTTCTAATATCTGAGAAGTGTACAAGTTATACAATAATGGAGACAGCGTTGCTCCCTGCATTGTGCCTTTGTTAGCAGTTTTAGGGCCATGCAATTTATTGTTGTATTTAACATAAACTGTCCTATCACATAAAAATTTTAATAGCCATTGCAATGTTTTACTGGAAATTCCAATATCATAAAGTACTTGTATTAGTTGTTCTATATTTACATTGTCAAATGCACCTTTGACATCTAAGAAAACACAGATCATATTAGAATGGCCAAGTTTTACTTGTTTAATGTCATGAATTAGAGTAACAAAACTCTCTGCACAACTTTTCCCCCTTCTAAAGCCATGTTGAATATCTGGAATTAACTTGTTACTCTCTGAAAAGTAATCTAATCGGTGCTTTAGCATATTTTCAAATAATTTGCCTAAACATGATGACAATGAAATCGGTCTGTATGAAGAGGCAGAGTTAATAGGTTTGCCAGGCTTAAGAATTGGAATCACACACTGTGTTTTCCAAGATACTGGTATGATCAGATGTTCCCATAGTTTGTTATAGACATTTAGTAGTATTTGTTGTGCATTTGGATGTAATTTTTTTATTAACTTATATGGTATATTATCCAGCCCTGGAGTAGTGTCTTTCCTACTGTGTAAAGAGATATTAAATTCATTTCTAGTGAAGTTCTGATTTAAAAAGGAGTTGGCAAAGTTTTCTTGAGAAGTGTTAAATAATATAGAAAGCTTTGATTGATCTATGTCTGAATTGTCTGCCAATTTATCTAAGAAACAAGGCACCCAGCAATTATCAAAGTTTTTGTTATGATTATTACTGCCTATTCTTTTAAACCTTTTGATATAACTCCATATTCTAGAAACAGGGGTTAATCTATTAAAACTACTACATAAATTTTGCCACGATAGTGTGCTCTCTTCTTTAATTATTCTTTTCTTTTGTGCATCTAGTTTTTTATATTCTATATAATTTTCAATACTAGGTACAGATTTATAGTTTTTTAAAGCTTGTTTAGATTTTTTAACTACTTTGTCACATTTCTCGTTCCACCAGGGTGCTGGTTTTCTTCGAGGTTTTAGATTAGTGCTTGGCTTATTTTTGGGAATTGTTTTATCTCTTACACTATTTAAGATATCTATAAAACTATTATATAATAATAAAGGATCACTATTGTCTCTGTCTAAGTGAGAAAAAGCAGTTTTTGACAAATTATAATATTCAGTCCAATCAGCTTTATCATAAATGTACTTCTCTTCCACAGAACGAACTTCATATAATGATGGCTGGATATTTAATTGAAGAAAAGTCGGAAAGTGGTAGCTACCCATGGGATCATCAGACACATACCATTCGCATAAATGAGCTAAAGAAGAACTGACGAGAGATAAATCTATTGCTGAAGCATGTGTATTAGGTCGAGGAAAAGTTGTTGGTGTACCATCATTCATAATACATAAATCATATTCATCTATTATGTCATATAAAATATTACCCCTGCTATTATTATTGTAACATCCAAATGAGACATGGTGGGCATTAAAATCGCCCATAATTATGTATGGCTTTGGTAACGTTTTTAAAATATTTTTCAACTTGTTTGAATCAAATCTTGCATTATTTGGTGGACAATATACACAAAGAATACAAATATTTCCTGTTTGTGACTCAACTGAAATAGCAATATTTTGTAGACATTCATAGAAATGTGTATTTATGATGCTATACTTAATACCATGCTTTATAAGTATGCCTACACCATTACACCTGTTTTCGGAATTTTTGTACAGAAAATTATAATTGTAAAAATTAGGGATATGTGATTTATTAGTCAACCAAGTCTCATTCAATACACAGATATCAATATTTTTGTCATTCAACAAGTTTTGAAGGAGCGGTTTTTTACTCTGTAAGCTTTGTATGTTGTACTGCATTATATTTATATAGGTATCCATTATAATAAATAAGACAAAAAAATCTCTTTTATTTTCTTAGATGTCAAGGGTGAGTCTTTTTGGTTACCTAGAGCTACTAATGACTTAACAATGGCATTTAAAATTATATCATTATTTGCAATAGAATTAATATCTAATAAATCATCTTGGACATTTTGTTTTTTATTTAAGGAAGGAAATGTTTTCTTATCATTTATTATTGGTGGAGTGTTCACAACAGTGGCATAAGATTTTGGCACGAACCTGCTTTTATTATCTTCTATTTTCTTCTTTTTAATGGGACAATCTCGAGATATTGCTAAGTGGTTGCCGCTACAGTTAATGCACACGATGATCTCACTATCGCATTCTTTATATGAGTGTTGACCTGAACAGCATGAACACATTTGAATGCCTCTGCAAACCTTGGCTGAATGGTTGAATTTTAAACATTTAAAGCACTGTAATACTGGTGGAATATATTGATGAACTTGGTATCGGAATAACTTTATGTATGTATATTGTGGTAGAATAGTAGTGGCAAATGTTACGGCCACTGTTGTTAATGGTGTAAGTGTGCCGTCAATTTTTTTTCAAGAATCTTTTTATGGAAATAACTTCAGCATCACATGTAATATTTTTGTAGATTTCTTCATTAGATATATCCTTTGGAACAAATTTAAGAATTCCTATAGACTCTGTTAAGTATGATGGAATAAAAGCTCGTAGCTTATATTTGGTGAAAAAGTCTTCCATCTTAAGAAAATAATTGGCCGAAATGGCTTTTTTGAATGTTACTCCAATTTTATGGGCATTAATTCTATGAACACCTATAATACCCTTAACGTTTTCGGCGAATAAATTTGTAAGTGAAATCGGATTTTTATTCCCAATTTTTTCGTTTTCCGTTGACTCTACATATACAATAAATTCTCCGGTGCTATTCTCTAAAAATAATCTTTTGTAATTTGGCTTTGTATAAATTTTATACTTATCGCTTTGTTCCTTTTCTCCATTACTCGATATATCTCCATATCGTCGCTTTCTTTTCCCATCCGTGGGGTCCTCACCATCAGAGGGAGGACCCATTTTCAATATAAAACTATTCTATTAACAAGATCGGCCAAAAAGTGCAATAAAATTATAATTTTAAATTAAATCAAAATCAAATATTACCGCTCAGTTTGACTTCCCGCCAAAAAGTCCCACCTACTAGGGATACATCGAGTGTTACCTCAAAAAACATGTTTCTAAAAATCCTAAAATGGTAGTAAATAATAACAAAAGATTCATAGATGTTAACCATATTTTCTGATGATAAACATCTTTTAAAACATAAATTTGCGTTATTTAACTAAAGTTAATATTTTTAAGTATATTTTGTTTAAAATTATCCAGAAAGACTTGAGTTTGAAGATTATTTATTAAATGGATAATGGATGTAAAGTCAATATTAGAACTGGCAACATACATTCACAAAAAATATGGCCGAATTTATATTTCTGGCGCATGAATTATTTTCCTTTTGTTTCTCCATTGCGAATTTACGCAATAATATCGAAGTGTGCTTGCTTTTGAGATAACGACTTTTCTTGATAGTGTCTTTTTGTGTTTTTACATGAGAAATAGACTCGTTTGGAGACAGTGACTTGTTTTGATTTTTTTGTTAAACTTGAGTTCTTTTCCGTGTTGTTACTTAGATTTAATTGCTTTTCCTGAGACAGTGACTCTAAAACGTGTCAATTTGAACAATAGTTTGTCAGGGAACATGCCTGATAACCTGAAGAGAAAATGTCTCAAATGTGGAATCTCACCACAAGATGATGCAATTGCAAACATTATACTATATCGCTTTCCAAAGCCAGGAACAACAAATATTCGACGGTAAGTGTTGAAATTGACCAGTTTAAATACTTCTGACATTGCCACGTCCTTTTTTTGTTATTCAACAAGCCTTCATCGCAGTTGTCAAACAACGATGTTGAAAACTTCTCTCAAATATCCGAGAAATTATTTTATGAAACTGTCTATCCTGGCACTTGACACTAGCAGTAATGGTTGTTATCCTCTCTAACGACTAAATGCTACAAAAAAAGTCAGAAAAGACCCCTGTTAAAGTGGTAGCGGTTATTTTCACAATAAAAAAGATAACACTTCTTTGAGTTCTATTAGCGTTACTGCAAGAACAAAATTATAATAGTCTCTAAATTCCGTAGATTAAATATCATAATGATAAATGAACTTTCGCTCATAATATTTTCTTTTTCAGATGTGAAATGTGGGCCAAGTATTGTTTTCCAAATGACAGTTGGTCATCTGTGGACTTCCAACGTAAATTATATGCTGAGCAAAGGATTATAAGATTATATACTATTGACTTTATTAATGTTGAAGAGAAGAGATTATCCAAACATGCTGTTCCAGATATGATTGGTTTTGACAAGGTGAATAAAAATAGCTTTTGTATATCCTACCTGTTTATATCTGTGTTAAAATAAATATTTCTAGCATTTTATGCATTCAATGTGTGGATGCTGAGTCCTGAGAGTGGACTCCATCCTAAGACTTGTGATAGTTATATGCCGCCTGTAGAGTGCTCTTGTTGCATATTAATAATGATTATTTAGACAGTTCAGTGGTGTGACTATGGTTCATTTATTGATTGATAATGCCAAATCTTTTAAATTTCAAATTGATACAGCATACTTTATCAATAGTGCTTGCACTCCATCCAAATGTCCGAGTCTGAGCACTATGGATAAAGTCTGTATTATCAATTTCAATTGCTATGCAAGCTGTACTATAAACTACAACTCCTTACAATCATCATCATCATCTCATAATATATGTCCCCACTGAGGGGCTCGAGGCTACCCAAGGGTTAGGGTAGTAAGGCCTAAGTCAGCCATGCCGGCCTCGTGCGGATTGGTTGACTTCATATACACCTTTGAATTTCTTTATAGATGAATGCAGGTTGCCTCATCATGTTTTCCTTCACCATAGGAGCATCGACAAATGTACATATGAAATTCGAAAAACGAAAGACACATTGGTGCATGGCAGGATCGAACTACGGACCTCCCGATAAGAAGGACAGTGCCGAGTCCACAGCACCACCAATGCATCCATACTCTACTCCTTACTGTACTATAAATTAAAAATTTGGAACTCCAGTTAGATATGAATAAGCCAGTTAGATATTATTTAAACAATATACAATAAAAACTTGTCTAGAAGATATCAATTAATAGAAAATTGCGGGTCTGCTGGAAGAAATTTCATTTATGAAATAAGCAGATCCTTTGTACATTGTGTCTTGTTGTTTGTGCTGTCTAGTTTTATGTGTACAAAAATTGTTAAATAAATAAATAGGTAATATAAGAAAAACATCCTTGGTTTCTAAAAATAGTTCTATTTCTTTACAGGCATTGCCAAGAGGTGGAGTCACATTCAAGACTTTTATGACTGAGATAATGTAAATCCAAATTTCGTGTTTGCTCCATCACTGAGGAAGGATCACCTCAACCCTAATTGCAAAGAAAAGATGAAAGTTAGTCAGCTCAGGCAGCTCAGGTTTTGAGTCATTCGGTGGCTGCAGGCATGTTTGCAAAAATATCCCAAGGTAAACTTACCTACGTAATAATTTATATTGTTATATCAATTAATCTGAACCTGATAATTTATAAAGATTTGATATGAATACCGAAAAATGTCTAAACTAAAATTTATAGCTCAGAGCAAAGAGTTCTGATTAAGAAAAGCCGTGGGTTCGATTCCCACCCCAGCCCCCATAGCATGAACACTGAAACACAATAATTATGATAAAACAATAAATCAATATGAATGATAAAGCACTAAACTGTTTCATCATAGTGTGTTTTGTTGATCATGCTATGGGGCAGGCCTGATTAATTTTTTCTAGTTAAGTTTAATACCTTGACATACTTAAACATTTCCTACAAAGTTCATAAAAAATTAACAAACAGCTTTTAACTGAAAGTATTATTTATAAAAATATTTCATCCAGATGTTGGAATGTAAGATTTGTCATTGTGAGGGTGAATAACAATGCAAAATAAGGAAAACAGCTAGAAGAAATAAGTCGATTGAGTTGTAGTGTTGGACTGTCGGATGGCTCCTAGGAAAATATTGCCTGAATTCCTAGTTTATATATTTCTATAGTTTTGACAATTTTCATTATTTAGTTTTTATTACATTTTCAGGGGAACTGCCTGCAGGTGCAATTACAACGGCGGAAATTGTCGCTGTAAATAGCGACTCTGCTGTTTTGAGGAGAGGCAAACCACACTCAACAAACATAACCACGAACTCGCCGCATTTCAAACATTTCGAACTAATGAAAAATTTTTTGAGGAAGTAGTTTGTTGGATGCCGGAGCCCACCACCCACCACCTTCGAAAGATGGGTGGGTCTGGACTTCAAGAGGTATTTTGCAAATATTTAAAAATCTTAAAGAAAAACAGGATTAAATATCTGTCAACCCGTCGGGTACAGCAGGATGCAGTGGAAAATTTATTTGGCTCAATCCAGGCAATTTGCACAATTTGCCTGGAAATCCTACTGCCTCACAATTTTATAGGTGGATTGAAAACATCTATAATTTCTAACCCACATAGAGTCAGGAAACTGTGAAACAGACATTTATTATACAATAATAAATAATTTCAAGGACATGTTTTCTACACCACACACAAGCCAACAAGTAAAACCCCTAGAAGCCCCTGATATTGTGATCAATATGCTAGCTTCAGTGGACCACACTTTTGAAGCAAGCATGACTGACTCAGCTGAAATGCAAGCTTGTGCTTATTATGTGGGTTTATTATAAAAAAAAACTGAATGTGACTTGTGGTGTGTTTGAGAAGATATTAAAGTTGACAGAAAATGTACATTCATTCATAGAATGTAAAGAGTATGTCGACATTAAGAAGAAATTAATTTATGCATCAATAAATTTAATTAAATGTGTTGAAGATTGTGCTACTCTATGCGATAATTTCTCTTTAACACATTCAATGCCACCGACACGCCTGGCGTGTTCAAGCAAACCTACATCGCTATGCCACGAACACGCCACGCGTGTTCTGAATGTTTTGAAAATATTTCATAAACTAGACCAGATTTCTTGTTCAAATTATTTGTGCATAATTTTTACGAGTAAGGCTATGTCATCTTAAAGTGGCCACTTAAAAAAACAAGTTTTTCTATTTTATGAAAAAAATGTATTTTGTAGTGCCGAGAACACGCTAGGCGTGTTCACTTATAAAATATACCCTTAGGTTCTCAAACTTTTTTTGCTAAAAGGTTGTAAGAGAAGAGGTTTGGCTAAAGTTGGCGGCGGCAGCGTTTTGAAGTTGAACGGCCAGAAATAAAACTTAAATATTATAAAAGAACAGGGGCCTAATTACGCTAATATTAACGTCGTTATCGTGTCTTGATAGCGTTTCAATAAAACAGCTTTTGCCGTTTTATACGCATTTCCTGTTGCAATTTATTCGTACTACAATTTCTTAGTAAATTATACTTAATAAGTCAATAGTGACAAATGTTTTTGTAGTTTGTATCAATAGTGACAAATGTTTTTGTAGTTTCTAATCGATTAACCAACAACTGTCTCAAAAAGCGTTTTTTTTTCAAATTGAAGCGTTATTGACACGCCACAAATGCGGTAACGCTACCAGATAGTCTTGTATAGTACAGGTACGATGTACGAATAGGTAACGTTGTCCTGCACTGTACTAAAAGAAATGTTACCAAGCGCGAACTCTTTATCGTGCCTAATCGTACTATTCGTACATCGTATAATACACCGCCAAAGCGTTAAGCGTTAACGGTTGATGAGGTGCGCTGCAGTGTGTTCAACACTGGTAGATGACGTATGACATGCCATTTAGAGAAAAACACGGAAAACATTAGCAGCTCTTACAAAAATTTCACCGTATTTAGTATGAAGCCGGGACTCCGGGACTTAGGACATTTTCGACTGTTTTTGTAAGGAATTTCAACCCTGCATAACTTCAAGAAAAATATTTACAAAATTCCTTATAACTCGAAAACGGTGGAGCTTAAAAATAACGAAATTTTTCACCCCCGTAAAATTCCACAGCTAATGAGGACACACCAAAAAATGGTCAAGTGTGAGTTCGACTTCTTTTTCCATACTAAATTTAGATTATTAGCATAAATGAGGACACACATAATGGACTTATCAAAAATGGTCAAGTGTGAGTTTGACTTTTTTCCAAACTTAACTTTTTGATTTTTAAAATGTTTTTATATGAAGCTTAGTCCAGATTCCACTTTGTGTAGCAAAGGGGTGCGAATTTTAATTCAACTCATCCATACTAAATACGTTGATTTTTTAAAGTGCTGGCTCCATACAAAAATCAGTTAAAAAAAATCAGATTTTTTTAACTTTTTCGGAAAATTAGTCTATCTTTATTTATAACTATGATTTTCGCCAATTAAAACTATGATAATTATAAATAAATACTCATAAGACAAGACTTTAGAGGGAATTTCTTCCACAGCACCTTTGCTATAATCATTTGAGTCATTAGGATGTCATTTGAAGATGTTTAACAATCCCAAGTATCATCATCATCGTCATAATCAACAGCCCATATACTTCCCCACCGAGAGGCTCGAGTCTAACCCAAATTAGGGGCGGTGTGGGCGATCCGCCCCGGTTGAAAAAAAAACGTACAAATTATGACAATGTTTATCAATATTAAATCACTGACTTATAGGCAATATAATAAATAAAATAGCCTTTTATTTCAGAAACATAAATAATTACAGTTTTATTTTTATAACATAATCTAAAGTATGTCGCGTGTCTCTGAGTGCCTTAAAGCAAAGGCCTCCTCCGACTCTTTCCATTGTTTTCTGTTGAGAGCCACTCTCATCCTGTACGGATCTAACGTGGCTCGCAGTTCGTACTGCGAGTCACGTTAGATCCGTACAGTCTCTAAGAGAGCGACCAGTCCATCTCCATTTTAGCTGGTCAATGCGCGTAAGTATGTCTGTCATTTTTGTTCTGGCTCCAATGTCTGTGGATCTTAATTTATCTTTCAGTTTAATTTTCAGCATACTTCTCTCCATTGTTCGTTGGCATTTTAAGAGTTTCTCTCTTTGACGTCTTGTAAGGGACCTTGTTTCACATCAATATGTTATGCATGGGAGTACACAAGTGTTGTAGGTTTTAACTTTAACATGGATTCCTAGATCTTTGCTTTGCATAATTTCTTTTAAGGACCAGTACTTTTTCCATCCATATGTAATTCTTTTGTCAATTTATTTAGACATCTGGTCAGCAGGCGAAATTATTTGACCCAGGTACACATATTCGGAGACGTATTCGATCTGGTTTCCCTCGATTATTATGTTTACCTGTTTTGAGTTCGTCATTATTTTGGTTTTGTCTTTGTTCAGTTCAAGACCTACCTCCCGGCTTGCATTCGCTATATCCTTTATCATGGATGCAAGAATCATTGGATCTTTTTCCAGTAAAACCAGTTCGTCAGCGAATCGAAGATGATTCAGGCGCCTTCCATTTATATGTATTTAGACCAAGGTTCCCCCAGTTTATTTACCTGAATATACTTTCAAGTACAACTGAAAATTGCTTTGGAGATAGCGGATCTCCTTGCTTGACTCCTCTATGTATTGGGAATTTTTGGCCTGTTGATTCAAGTTTTATACACTTCTACTGTAGATGTTTTCAATTATATTTATGTAGGTTTCACTGATTCCTTGTTCTTTCAGTCTTGGCCAAATATAGGTATGATTGAGTTTGTCGAATACTTTGGAATAATCAATGAACGCAATGTAGAGAGGCTTCTGGTATTCACTGTACTCTTAAATTACCTGCTTCACAGTATGAATGTGGTCAATAGTGCTAAAATTTTCCAATAAGGCAATGTAACCAAGTTTTTAATAAAATTACAATAATAACGTATTACTTGTTTTTTAAATTATTAACACGGAAGTGTATTCTTTTTACGCCTTGTAACTTTATTTCGTAACTTTATGATTTGATCGGCTAGGGATTACAAAATTTAGTAATTAGTTTTATTGATGTTGTTAGCTCTAACAAGTGCTGCCATCTTAGCACTTTTCGGGCTTCAAATTTTAGCAAACTGAAGTTTAGCAAACTGAAATTAATTAAAAATTACCTCCGAGCAACAATGGTCGTCAAACAATGAGTCGTTACGTCCCGACCTGAGTTTATGGCTGAGATCGAAGGATCGAACGATTCTATGGATAGCTTTACACAACATCGCAGGCATCTGTCAATCAGGCTACATATCCTAAAGCCAAATTGATACGGCATTACACCGAAAACATCCCGGACGTCAGCCTCTACGAGATTATTGTGGCTCTCAAACAGCTCAAAAACAACAAGGCTATGTATGATGGAGTTACAGCTGAGCTTTTAAAAGCGGGTGGACTACCAGTCCGGAAAGCACTGCAGAGGCTATTTAACTCCGCCATTTTCGAGGGCAAAACGCCTAAAGCATGGCACAGGCGACGAGGCCCAGTTGAAGAACTACAGACCCATCATGCCGCTAATTTATGTATACAAGCTGTTCACGAGAGTTATCACGAAGCATCTCGCGCGCAGGTTTGACGACTTTCAGCCTCCCGAACAAGCCGGGAGTCGGGACCAGAGACCACATTCATACGCTGCGGCAGGTTATACTGAAGATCGAGGAGTATAATCTGCCACTATTCTTGGCGTTTGTGGTCCATGAGAAAGCTTTTGATTCTGTCGAGACCTGAGCTGTGCTTAGGTCACTTCAGAGGTGCATAGACTAGCCGTATATTCAAGTGTTGCAGTCATTGTACAAAAACGCCACTATGTCAGTCCGCCTTCAAGATCAAAGCTCAAAACCAATACGAATTCAGCGCGGTGTCAGACATGGTGACGTAATAATATTGCCGGAACTGTTCACAGCTTCGTTGGAGGATGTATTTAATCTGGACTGGAGAGGACTCGGCATCAACATAACACGGCGAGTACATGAGTCATCTTCGTTTTATCGATTATATCGTAGTCATTGCTGAGACCGTGGAAGATCTAGGCACAATACTCGAAGACCTCTGTAGAGTTTCCCAACAGGTGGTGTTATGGACTCGTTCTTAGTCTTTTATATCTAAGTTTTATCCTTGCTATTGACAATGTCATGATTGACTTTACTTCTGATTTTCTATTAAAAATGTTTTTTGACTTCTCTTGTAATATATAACATTTTCACCGAACTCAGAGTTTTGGATATTTTTGTAAACCTTACTCAAGCAAACCAGCTCTGCCAATCCTGATATTGGTCCTTCTCAACCGACTTAAGTTTTAAGGTATAAAAATATATGCAAAATGTTAACGAGAGCCAAAGCTCGAAGAGAAAGTTAGCTCACAGTAGAGTTACAAGAGAGTCAGCACGCGAGCTACCAAGATCGTCTCCAAAACAGCGTCAAAAGCAACAGCCGGTTATCGATTTTATCAGCATCTAGTACAAAGATGTCAGTTATGTCTACGACTGCACTAAGAAGACAGTTATAATTGGAAGCTGCCGAGGAAAAATCACGGTTGTTAGTTGCTGCTACAGAAGCCAAGCTGGAGGAAGCCCAGATGAAAACCAAGTTAGAAGAAGCGAAGATAAAAGCTCAGACGGATCTTGTGGATGAGAGACTCAGTGCCAGTATAGCAGAAATAAAGGAACTACATTCTCGTGCACGTTTCAGAGCATCATCAGCGAGAAGGAAGGAGAAATGGATAACGTAACAGAATGTATCTCCTCGTCGAAAAAGCGCAACGCAGAATGTGCACCACTCAGACCCCTTTACCGCCGATGCACCAGATGTTCATCAAACTATTCCTGCTACTCATAGTGATGTATTTTTTTCAACCTCTGTCTCACAACATAATAACATGTCAGTGCCTAGCCCCCGAAAGTCAATCCTAAGACCAGGCAATACTTAAGTTAGCTGATGCAGTGCATAACTTAGCGTTAGGTTATGCTCATAGTAATAATTTAATTAATAACGCTTCCACACGATGAAGAACACACGTCTCTGTAAGTCCATTTGATACTTCTTCTTTAATACCTTTTCATTTTTTGTTTGGAACTTCATCTAATTTTCCAGTTTATTACGGCTCCTGCCGCTTTATGCTCTTGGAAGCAATGGCGAAAAGCGAAATGTTTAGCTGATATGTTTTGGGCTAGATGGTTGTAAGAAGTACCTACTTCCTTTTATTACCGCGTACCATTAGTCCAACAAGCGATGAAAATCAACTACGTGTTGGTGATGTGGTGATTGTCGTTGACCCGACTTCTGAGAAAGGTGGAATAGTCTAAGCAATTTATCCTGGAGCTGACGATAGAGTGAGGGTCGTCGATGTGAAGACCTCTCGCGGCACATTACGCTGTCATTCGACACTGCGGCTAGTACCACTGCCTTGCAGCCCCAGGGGGGAAGAATGTGAAGGACTCTTTCTTAGTCTTTTATATCTATGTTTTTTCCTTGCCATTGACAATGTCATGATTGAATTTACTTTTGATTTTCTATTTATAATGTTTTTTGACTTGTAAACATATAACATTTTCACCGAGCTTAGACTTTTGGATATTTTTGTAAACCTTACTCAAGGAAACCAGCTCTGCCAACCTTAATAGGTGGTTAAGAAAGTGGGTCTTAAAATGAACACGAACAAGACCAAAATCATGGTGAATTCCCATGTAGTACGCACTCCTGTGAAGGTTGGAGGCTCTACACTGGAAGTTGTTGACGAATATGTTTACCTGGGACAAATAGTCCACCTCAGTAAGTCCAACTTTCAGAAAGAGGCAAATTGACGAATCCAACTCGGCTGGGCAGCCTTCGGGAAGCTACGCAGCATATTCTAGGCTAATCTACCGCGATGTCTTAAGACGAAAGTCTTTAATACGTGCGTGTAGCCAGTGATGACGTACGGAACAGAGACGTGGCCGTTTACAATAGATCTAATCAGAAGGCTCAATGTCACTCAAAGACCAATGGAGAGGGCTAAGCTCGGGGTTTATCAACGCGATCGCGTCAGAAATGATGAGATCCGTAGAAGTCTCCCGGTACGCGGCCGCCACTCGAGGACCTTTCCGCCCCAACGGCCGTCAGTCCTACGAGCGATGTGTCCTGCCCACTGCCACTTAAGGTTTGCAATTCTTTGGGCTATGTCGGTAACTCTAGTTCTTCTACGGATCTCATCGTTTCTGATGTGATCACGTAGAGAAACCCCGAGAATAGCCCTCTCCATTGCCCTTTGGGTGACTTTGAGCCTTCTTATGAGACCCATTGTAAGCGGCCACGTCTCAGTTCCGTATGTCATCACTGGCAACACGCACGAATTGAAGACTGTCGTCTTTCGACTGCGGTAGATTGGCCGAGAATATGCTGCGTAGCTTCCCGAACGCTGCCCAGCCGAGTTGGATTCGCCGATTTACCTCTTTCTGGAAGTTGGACTTACCGAGCTGGACTATTTGCCCCAGGTAAACATATTCGTCAACAACTTCCAGCGTGCCTCGTTTGTATTTCATGCTTTAATATACGACACTTAGTTGTTTTTTAATTAATAAATCGTACTTTATGTAATACCGAATTTTTATTATTTTTAACCGTTTTCCATCTTGGGGTGACACCACAATTTCCGCCCCGGGTGCCACCCAAGCTAGCTACGCCACTGCGTATATGAGCTGTTGTTGATGATGATGATGATTGTATTGCCCAAAACTAATTTGTAAATTCGAACCAGTACATAGTTCTTGAGGTAAGCGCGTTCAACCAAAGAACAAACAATTTAGCCTTATGTGTATGTATAAGAAGATCCGTACAAGAGCTTTTCCAAAAAAAGATCAATATTAAAGTAAATATATCTCATATGAATATTTTGAACAAAATTCATAGCTACTAATGTAGTTAGGTAAGACCAACAATAATTTTTATCTCGTACTATCGTACGAGATAAAAAACGTAAAATTTTATGGAGATTTCCTTTCTCTCTTATTTCAAAAGTTTTTGTATTGGTTTAGAAAAATTAAACGAATTTTTACAACGATTGTTACTCAATATTATAAGATGAACATTCCGAGTAAGTAGGTATGATCGCAATTAATAAAGCCAATGTCACAGTTCACAATCACAGCAAATCATTCATTCTTGGGGATTTTAGTAAAAAAGTTTGAGAGCCACTGATTACATTGTAATATCTTTACTTGCCATAAAATCAATTTTTCGCCATAATTTCAAGAACCAAAACTCACGATACTATTGTAGCCACTGTTATTCTCGCGTAGCACAAAGCTTACTAACTAGAAAACAGTGTTAAGCTGAAAAATATTAATATAAAAGAATTTGCATTCAGTCAGTGCCACGGACACGCGTGGCGTGTCCGTCTTTTTTCAAAGTCGCAGTGCCGCGGACACGCCTAGCGTGTCCGCGGTTTACGCAAGGCGGCATCTCTATAAGCCTCAAGAAAATCGTGGCGGCATTGAATGAGTTAATGTCATCATCGATATTGGATTTAAAAACATTGTTATTAAAAAACCTCTGTGAGGATATAAATTTCACCTTTTAGAAACAGTGTGAGAAATATGTCTCAATAAATGTAAAAATTATTATAAATAGTGTTTTTCACATAACTATTAAAAGGTATTGTACATTAAACAACCGAGAATATGTAGAATCTGCTTCTAAACTAGCAATAAAAAAGAAGATGAACACAATAAAACATAAATAAAACTATTATACTTTTATTTAATTTTTACCTTTACTAATCTGCGAATTCTGACGTGATTTATGGAAACTAGAAAATAATATGCAATGATTTATAATTTAAATCATTGCATATTATCTAGTTTCCATAAATTACGATTACAATAAAAAATTAATATTACACTGCTTTTGAATTTTACCGCGTAGATAGTGCGTGGGGCCACAGTAAGATGGCAGTACAGTCAAAATTTGTCCAACGTGTTTTTCTATGTAGTTGTCATTCTTCCCTTGGGTATATGTGTTCTGTGAGTAAAACAGAGAAGTGATCACAGAGTACATTATTATAAGTGATCTAAATATGAGATGGCGCGGCATTTTATAGTTTCTCCGGTAGTAAGGCGCTGGCTCGGCTCTGCTCTGATTGGCTGGCTTGGGCTGGCACCTGGCTGCACGTGCTTGGCTCTGATTGGCTGGCTTGGGCTAGCACGTGGCTGCACGTGCTTGGCTCTTATTGGCTGGCTTCGGCTGGCTTGTGATTGGCTGAGGTGGTGTGGCGCGTAACAACATCATACGCTTACGGCCGGCTGCACCAAGCTATAATGTGTTACAATTTGGTAAAAAAGTGACGTATAAATCAATGTTAAGCTGGACATTGACGATCAGTTTTTCGCGTCAGTCTAGATGTAAAACTGTGGCATCACTCCAATGGTTTTATGCCAACTAGATTTGCCCATTCACGGGCGTCACTCCGGCTCTTCAGTTTTCGACCGGCCGGGCTGTTTAAAGAACGTGTACTACCTATTTGTGTCGAGAAAAAAGTGGATTCTGATTCTGAAGAAACATAAATTCTTACTGCGGTTACTCTTTGTTGCCAAATACTTACCTAAAAGCAAAAAAGAAAGCAATGGATGAAGGAATGACTTAAAAAAAGAAATCAATTAACTCACGTCAATTAAAATAGGAAGCAATTCATCTAGAGCTTTTTGTCGATGCTGTTTTGTTTTATAATTTTTGTCCGATACTTTCCACAAACATTCAGAATTTTTATATTTTTCAATAAATTCTGTCATTATGACACGTCTAGAGGACAGCGACGCCGTCATTGTATCAACAAAATACCATACACAGCAGCACAGCACGCTAAATCACCGCGCGGCGCGGGCGCTCACAAATTATATTACTGTTACAGATAGGAATCAACCCCTCTAGCGGCCGTTTCGTAGTGAAATGACAGCTCCGTAATGATAGTGCTGCAAAACTATCGACTGCTTATTATCGACATACTGAAAATTATCGATATAAATTTACAGCCCTAATCTACTTTTTTAATTCTGATAATATTTTAGGTTATTAAAAATCAAAACAACGAAATGCGATTATCTTTTTATTGAATTTAACATACAATATGACAAAAACGTACACAATGGAACTTATTAGAACCCACAATTCTCCGCCATGCAACGCTGTGCTTACTCTGCGATTCTGAAAAGATAAATAAGCATTTGTATAAAGTGTGACGACTCTAAAATGAAAAACAGTGAAAAACCTAGTAAAAATAAATAACCTGCCTCTCCATCTGATCTTAGTCTCTCCACTTCTCAATATCTGTACACCTGTTGATACAAAAAAGATAATTATATAAGACATTACTTTGTTTTTGAAAATAATTTTGTTTTATTGATTATTTACAAAACTTCAGATTGAAGAATTGAACTCTGCAGACAATGGCAAATAGTTTAAAACGTTTGAATACATTTTGAAGAAGTTAACATTAAAAGCAATTAATTTTATAGTAGGTAATCTAACCAAACAAATCAATCTAGTTTTTAATTTTGATGAATATGTTAAGGTCAATAAGAAATGTTTTCCATAAATTAATGATATTCATTCATATAAATGATTTTAATTAGAGTTTGAAAAAGCATTTAAAAGGAATGGCATACCCATTCCTTTTGTAATGCTTTTAAAATTATGTTTATCAAACTTTCACATTCTCTTAAATAATTGTGTCAGAGTTAAATGTTCCAAATTGGTTCACTAAACTCAAATAAAACTAGATTTATTAAATTCTCATGGCCAAATGTAAGGAAAGTGGATACAATCGAATCGTTGAACTCATCAATTGTAGTTACAAAATTTTTGGGTATTACACTTGATGCACGTTTGTGGGATCAACATAGTCCTTCGCTAACAGACCTAGTTCTGTTGTATATGTAGTAAAACAATTCAAGCATGTTACTATGTTGATACGGCAAGATAAATTTACTTAGTTATTTTCAGTGTCATGTAATTGGCTATTACTGCTGGGTTTCGGCTGCTAGTATAGAAAGTATTTTTGGACTTCAGTTGGTGCTATTTATAATTCACAAGCAAAGGTTTCTCTAAGAAATATTTTTAACTAAATTAATATATTGATTTAAGCTGAACAGTCTAATTATGAAAATTTGATTTGTCTATAAAAATTATAAAACCTTTGGTACCAATTTTCGATTTCATAATCTAAACACAAGAAATAGAAAGCCACTGTGAACAAGTGTGTATTGATCTGCTCATCACGTTCTAGTCATTTTCTGATATAACCATAAAAAGTAGGTGTTATAATAGCAACGTAACATCCCATTTTTTTTTTCGTCGTGACTATTGTGATTTTCAAAGCTTATTTACTCGCAAACTATAAGACTTGAGAGAAAATTGACATGAATAAAAAGTGTTAATTTTAAAGCTATTCTATATGATACAACCATAAAAATTAGGTGTCCTAATATCAAGGCAACATCCCAAAATTTTTCTTGTCCTGCGGCCATTGTAATTTTCAAAGCTGATTTACTCGCAAACTATAAGACTTGAGAAAAAGTGAATAAGAGTAAAAAGTGTTTATTTTAGGCTATTCTATATTATACAACCATAAAAAGTAGGTGTCATAATAGCAATATGCAACATCTCAAAATTTTTCTAAGTCCTGCTGCCATTGTGATTTTCAAAGCTGATTTACTCGCACACTATAAGATTTGAGAAAAAATGGACAAGAATAAAAAGTGTTTATTTTTAGCTATTCTATACGATACAACCATAAAAAAGGACCTTGCGCACCCTTTCATTCACCCCAACCCAATTTTGAAATATTTTCTTTAATATAGGGGCATATAGTATAACACTGATCTTGACTTATAGATTTTGAAAGAAATTTGGCAGCTCTGTCAACTGACACAGTGAATCAATTGACAGTTAACTTAAGATTTATCAACATTAAACTTTAAACTGTATTTTATTAAATGTTTTATTTGTGCTGCTACATTGTTGTTGTCAGTGTCATTGTCATGTTTTGTCCATTTTTAGGTGACCCAAAACAAAACTATAGCACACTTTTGGCCGTTGTCAACAAAAGCAAACTCAGAAACAGTGTCTTATCCATAAACTCGAGTTTGGCAGTAATGGTTGTGTAAAACGACCGGTTGCCACTTAACCAAGAAGTGAAGTGAAGTTAAGCTTGTTATAGCATATTCAAGATAAGAAGGTTCCCGTGACAGGTCAAACTTTTCCGTTTCATGCATACCAGTTTCCGTGAATAAAAATATTATGTTTTAAAAATGTCTTTTTCAGTTATTTTTGTCAACAATGCAACAATTAATTCCACATTAAAATCAGTCCAGTTAAATATAATTATTTATAATTCTGATAAAATATTTGTTTAATTAAGTATTTATTTGAGTCATGAATCGGAACTTATACTTTACACAAACATTTTATTTTTAAACTTTAGAATTATAATTTTATTTAATTAGGCTGATATTCTTGTTTTTATTTAATGTGGAATTAATTATTACATTTTTGATAAAAATAACCTAAGGAGATAAATTATTTTTTTCATCACGGAAATTAGTATGCATGAAACGGAAAAAATCGATTTGTCAAGGGAACTTTCTTATCTTGAATGTACTATATTTAATTTTATCACTGATTAGCCTTTCAGAAACAAGGGGTTAATAAGCAAACATATTTATGTCAAAAACAAATTAATCACCTTTTGACAGCCCACTTTCTGTTATTCATGTCCTGTTCATTGCTTGTGCAGTGGCTTATGTTCTTAGCATATTAATAAAATTGATAAAATGAAATTCAGGTCCATGGTGAGTAACCAAAGCTTCTAACATATCGAGCTTCTCTATGCTTCCGAAGTCACCTTGCGCCCAGACATGTGCACCATCAGAAGATCAATTTTAGCAGAGCTTTGCTACTCTTTTTGAGAAGAAGTGTTTTTCATTTTCATTCAATCTAAAAAAAAATTACATGTAATTTTGAACAACAACATAGTGTAGGTTATTTAATGGAAAACATAATATTAAATTAATTTTAAACTATTGTTTATTTAATGAAAAAAATATTACACAACTTTGCTCACCTATCATTATTGGATTTTTAAGTATTCCTGAATTTATTTCACTTGGAGGAAGTTATTTATTGCATACTCAACTCAAGATATTCATCTTCAAGTATTTGTGTTTCAAAATAACACTAGTTTTTCTGTGTTCATAAGTTGTTTTTATCGATTTCAAAATTGATGTGCATCCAGAAATGTAACCTCTGTTGAAGCCGATGGTCTGTAAAATATTTTAGTGGATTCATAACAATATAAAGTTCGCTCGTTTTTTAGTATGGGAAAGTTCAACTTCATACATTTTGGTAAATAACTATTAGGCCAAAGATGAAAGCGTTCTTCACCTGGATTTGCCTACAAGAGAGTTGCTGGATGTCTGATTATCAGAGTAACAAGTTGTACTCTGCACAAGTTGTACTGTCACCATGGTGATCTGATAAACTTAAGTAAGATTATGGTAGCTAACCAGGTGGGCTCAGCTATATTAGCATGAAATAGTATGAAACAATGAAAGGTCAAAAAGTTATTAAGTTTAGAAAATCACAAGCAAACAAACCGATAAAACTGCCGAATCCCTTCGTACACACAGGTACTGTTATTGAATCAAGAACAGTGAGTGTCAAAAATCTTAAAAAACATGCTTAAAACACATAAAATCTGAAGATAAATTAGAGATTTAAACAAACCAACAATGTAATAATGAAAAATGAAACGCAAATGTGTGCGTTCTACTTCTATGATGAAATGACACGACACGACACACACACATGCACCCAAAAGCAAAATGGCGTCAAAAAAAATGGCGGAGACTGTCTCAGAGCCGCTCCACTAACGACCCGCTAGTTATAGGGGTGATTCCAACGCCTGCGGGCGCTGCGCACGAACTGACGCGATTGGCATGACGATCACACACTCACGTTCAGTTTGGCGCGACGCGCCGGGTTGGATTTATGGTAGCCCCGGAAATTTCGTGCAGCGTCGTCAGTTAAAACTCTGGAGTGATGATTCGACACTCACGATCAAATTTTGGATGGATGTCAGTTCAACTGACGCGCAAAACTGATCGTCAATGTCCAGCTTTATACCTAAGGGGTTGTTCTGCCATGGTTATACGATTTATGTCATACATTTTATATACGTTTGACATTTTTTTAAATAATAATATATTTATTTTAACAAGTAGGGTTACAATTTATCATTACAAAATAATTTTACCTTAACATTCTACATTGTTGCCTGTATTTAATTACTAGTTTACCTTCAACACCATCACTAGAACTTGTCTGTATTGATGGTGTCTATACGATATACAAAAGAAGTTGCCTCGAGCTAACAAAAGTGATTATTCGAAGAGATAGTAATTCTAACTAATGGGAACTCGTTGAAAGTCTGAAAATAACTAAAATATATTAGGTATATCTGTTTATTTTTACCTTACAATACAAATATATTATTGTATACATAGATAACATTTTATTTTTATTCAATATATTCTATACATATACATACATATATACATACATACATCTAAACATATAAAAGAAGAAGAAATATTATATACACGGTTATTTTTTTATCACCCTGGAAAATTTAAGGGACGCTTCACGACATGGTATTAGAATGATTTAAATATACCTAAATTAAAAAAATAACCCTTAATTTTAATTTTATATGAATCATCAATAATTTTATTTAAATCCTTAATTTTATATGAATTTTTTAAAAAATACAAAAAACTAGTTGAGAGCAGCATTTTTAGAGATTTTTTTATTTTTTTATATTTTTTTTATATTTTTTTATTTCATTTTTTTTATTTTTTATATAATATTGGATGTGTCCTGAAGCGTCCCTAAAATTTTCCAGGGTGATAAAAAAATAACCGTGTATACGTTTCAATTAGATTGATATTTTATTAGCATTAAGATAACGTTTTTAGTAAATTTTCTGTGGAATCGTAAGTAAGTGTTTCGAGCCATTTTGTGACGGTTGCCTTGACGTTATGTAAAGTGGAGCGCCAAATATCACAAGATTTGAGAACTTTATTATAGATTCTGCTGTTTATATTTGGAGGGAAACGTTTGGCAAACGCAGTATTAACCAGTGGAACCGGAATTCGAAAGGACCTCTTCAAGAGCATTTGGGAGTAGTTTACAGATTTAGTTATGGATTTATGTGTGAAAATTGTTGACTTTAAAACAAAAAGCTGGCGAACACTCAAAACTCTGCTATGCTTGTACAAATTCACTGTTGTATACCTGAGCGGCTTAAACAACATAGTTTTTAAAACTGATATTTGAGCTCTTTCAATTTGTAACATTGTTGTCATTGAGGAACCACCCCAGCTTGTAATGCAATATGAAATGAGAGACTGACATAGCGTAATATAGATAGATCTTAGTAATTGGAAATCAGTCACATGACGGAGTTTCCTCATAATGTGTATAGCTTTTCGGACTTTACCCGATACTCCACTGATGTGTACCCTGAAATTAAGATTTTGATCAAGAATCACACCCAAATATACAATATGAATACATCTCTGAATATAGTGGCAACTACACAGAGAGGGATCCGTGCAGCAGTGAATTCGGAGGGCTGTCATTGAGTTCGAAGGAGCTGTGGTCGATGTTTTGTGAAAGCAAATAAATTTAGTTTTCTTAGGGTTCAGTGTTAGGAGACTACTTTGGAGCCATTTAGCAACTAAAGACAACCCCAGTTCCGCTCGAGAGATTGTCTCTTCCCAGGTAGATCCATGGAATACTATTGAAGTATCATCAGCATAGCAGATTACATCGGCATGGCTGAGGTTAAGATCGTGGATGCTGTTCATGTATATAATGAAAAGTGTAGGGCCTAAGATACTTCCCTGAGGTACACCAAAATCTATTGTAGTGCGAATACTAGAAAACCCACCAATACTGACGCATTGTTTACGACCCCTTAAATAGCTATCAAACCAAGTAAGCGGTGTACCTCGGATACCCAGATGCTTCAGCTTTTTTAGAAGAATGTGGGTAAGACTGTATCAAACGCCTTCGCTAGGTCTAAAAATACTCCTATGCATTTCTTATTGTGATCTAGATGTCCAGCCGTTTTAGAAACTAGAAGAGAAACTGCATTATCAGTTGACATTCCTTGACGAAAACCGAACTGATTATCGGAGGTCAAATTTTTAGATTCAATATATTTAACTAAGCGTTTGTTGACTATCTTGTTGAGTTGAGGGTAGACCTCGTAACTATCAACAACTAACTTGTGTATATTCCTAATTTTAAATTATTTATCTAAGAATTCCAGTATAATATATAGTATAGTATATAAAGTAATTGAACTACGAAAAAATCAAGAAGTGACAATATTATTAAAAGCATAAGTATAAGTGCAAAACTAAAGCAAAAATTTGGAAAGAAAAAGCGTACGATTGCGTCATATCTAGATCAAATATATTACTTATATTATAAATATTGATTACTTATATTATAAATATCGCAAAAACATTAAAATTTAAATATCGACAATATGGCAAAATGTGCGGGGTGCTTTCAAATGCTCCCAAAGAGGGAATACCTAACCTGTTCTGGATGTAAGGAGAGTTACGATTTGGACTGTGCAAACGTAAGTAGCGCAAGGTTTTATAATACTATGAGTAAGGAGCACAAGGAATCTTGGAAATGTCAGGTCTGTCGTTCTAAGATACCCAAAACTGATAATACGAACACTCCCGTACGAAATAATAACATAGTGACTGTTCAGAACCTTGTAGTATCGCCTAATAATGATAAAAATAACGTGACTATAAGAAGGAGACCACAATTAAGCACTTATGAATCGAGTTCACTAATAAATGAGGACGAAAGCATTTTGGGTAATACCGCTGTTTACGAAGACCAAAAATTGTCAAGTAAAATCTCCTTAGACAATGTAACTTTAAGCCAAATTGAAGAATTATTAGAACAGAAATTAAAGAACAGTTACCAAAGCTTGATAAATGATTTAAAATCGACATTATTAAACGATATTACCCAAAAAATTACACAAAATATCTCAGTCGCAATTGCACAAAGTATAAAAACAATAAATATTGAACAACAAAACTTAAAAACAGAGATTAACTGTTTAAACGCTCAAATTGAATTGTTAAAAGGCGAAAATACCATATTACATGGAAAAATCAACACATTACAAATATTACAATCACAACAGGCAAATCAAAAATCCAGTCCAGATCGACAGTGTTGATGAAGCAACACAGCTACTCTCCAGGGTCACATCGGAGGAACTGCCAGTGAGAGGTTCCATTCCGCAGGGTAGTGTTCTTGGTTGTATATTGTTTTTATTATACATAAATGACCTTCCCAAAATTCTAGACGACACATGCGTAATGTTTGCTGACGATTTCTCGCTGTTATTTTCAGTGGATAATGGCGGAGATATAGATGGAAAATTATCTACTACTATTAATAAAATAGTCAATTGGATGAACGATCATAATTTGGAGATTAATTTTTCTAAAAGCAAAATCATGCAATTTAGACCCTATCAAAAACCTAAACTAGACATAAATTTTTCATTTAATAACGTTACATTAGAATGCGTTCCATCGTTTGAATTGCTGGGAATAATAATAGACTCAAACATAAATTGGAAATGTCATATTCAAAAAATAAAAACCAAACTTTCTCAATTTACGTATGCTCTGAGAGAGCTTAAAAAATCAACCAATTTAAAAATTGCTCTTTCGGCTTACTATGCGTATGCACATGCGTGGCTTAACTATGGTGTAATATTGTGGGGAAATAGCACAGATATACACGACTTGTTTGTTCTTCAAAAAAAATGTATAAGAATTCTTACTAACATCAAACAAATTGACAGCTGTAAACCTCATTTTACAAATCTGCGTATACTTACCCTTCCATGTATATTTATTCTAGAGATATGCAAGTTCGTACGAAAATACTTTCATTTATATACAAAGGAAAGCGAAGTTCCTCAGCATAATATACCGCGATATAAAAATAATTTAAGGCAAATATATTCAAGACTAGCTCTGCAATCGTCAAGCTCCTACTGTATGTCTATAAAAATTTATAATAAATTGCCCGAGTATATAAAAAACGAATATAATGGCAAAAAATTTATTAAAATGTTGAAGGATTTGCTACAGAAAAAAGTATACTACTCTTTAGAAGAATACCTGAATGATAAAAAGAAATAATTTTATTTTCACTGATTTAATTTGATTTATTAGAATTTTTATTCAATTTATTATTTGATATGATTTTATTTTACTCGACATAGTTTTATTTTATTTGTTTCATATCATTTTAATTTTTTGACTTTATGTTAAGGAATAAATTTATTAAGTAATTATTTGGTTTGACATATATAATAATTAAAATGACTCTAATCAATTACCGAATTCTGTATAACTTGACATTGCTTAAATATATAATAATATACATCTTTTTTTATTTATTTTTTTACTTTAATTTTATTATTTTTCGGACATGAAATAAACTGTATAAGTGATAATTAAAATTACTACAATCAATTAGCGTATTCTATATTATTTGACTTTGAAGAAATATATTATAGTATTTTTTATTATTATTTTTCGGAGTTAATTATATGGGTAGTTATAAAAAAAAAATTTGACATTTTATTATAATGATACTTTACTGGACTTAATTTATTTAATTGTATTTGATTCATCATATTTACTACACACATCATATTTACTACACTCTGACATATTTCATTTAATTAGAAGTTAAAAAATCAAAATTACCATAATCAATTACCTTATTGTATTTAACTTGACATCAAATATATATATATATATTTTATTAATATGACAAAATGGTACTACTTAAAATGTTGACGCCTAATAACTCTGATATTATTTTATTTTATTAACGCCTAATTTTATTGACGAATTATAATGGAGTAATAATAATTAGTGAAAGCAAATTAATGCATCGAAAATTGAATAATGTCTGCCCTTCTCTATTCTAAATTGCAACACCTCAGCGAGGTACATATGTTTAAATACATCCAAAACATTTGTAATGCAAAAATAAATAAATAAATAAATCTTTTCTAGTAATTTCGCGCAAGAATTCAAAAGAGATATGGGGCGATAGTTGTCGGGAGATTCACGGGGGCCAGCCTTGAAAATAGGGATGACAGAAGCTGTCTTCCAGGCATCTGGAAAAATTCCAGTACCTAGTAAGACTTTTGTTAAAAATGAGAGTCAGTGGTGTAACAATAAATTCTTTGATCAGTTTTAATAAGTGATTATTGATCCCATCTAGGCCAGGAGACTTATCGTTTTGGAGGCTAGTGATAAGAGATTCAACCTCATAAACATCGGTTGGTTCCATATAAAAAGAGTTGAGCAGATGTGTTTTGGAGTTGACAGCAGCCGCCAGACCTTCTTCAGTGGTATTAAGGTCGGTAAGTATATTATCTGCTAGTTTGTGACCTAATAGTGTAGAGAAGTGTGAATTGCAAACATCCAGAGATTGTATAGCATTATCTGTACCATGGATTGAAAGAAGCTCTAATGGCTGTTTTTTATTTTTATTTAGATGGCATATATTTTTAATATTTTTCCAAAACTTTTTAGGGTTATCCCTACTTTCCTGTAATATCTTTGTTTCATATTGTTTTTTTAAGTTGCATAAAAGACGGTTGCAAAAATTTCGATAACGTATGTATATTAGCCGATTCAGCCTTCTTCTTCATCCGGGCCCCTAATCAGGCGGTTTGTACGGACGCCTGCGACTCGCAGCCGCGCCGTTAGGTTTTGCCGCGCTCGGCACATACGGCTTTTGTTTTTGTTTTTGAAATCAAATTTTTAGGATTAAAGGTATCACAGCTACATTTCTGAGAAGCTATTAAAACAAACTAAAAACTTATCTATGTTTGAAAGCATTCCGATACTTATTTTATTAGTTATCGGAGATCAAAGCGGCCATTGTTACGTTCAAAAAATAGAAATAATAAAATGCTCGTAATTCATTTAATTATGAATCCTTATCTAATTAACTGTTATATGTTTATTCCTTATTAAATAAGCTATCCATACGTAGTTTTAATTTTATTGTAGGCACAATAATTTATTTTTTTGCAATTTTTTAATTGTGAGGTTGCGCGCGCGCCCGGATTGCGTAATGCATTACGTCACAGAAGGAATTTTTAATTTTTTTCTTTTTTCATTAATAATATTTCCCAAAACTATTGTATATCAAAATAATCTTGAAGATTACAACTATAACAATATATATGGTTATTTATTGTTTTATAGTGTTGTATGTTTAAAAAAAAATTTTGAAAAAAAAAATGTTTTCTTTGGGTCTTGCGCAACCCACCGAACATTTTCGCCCTTTATTCATTTAATTATGAATCCTTATCTAATTAACTATTATAAGTTCATTCCTTATTAAATTAGCTATCCATACGTATTTTTTATTTCATTGTAGACACTATAATTTATTTTATGCAGTTTTTTAATTCTAAGTGCGCGCGCTTTGAAGGGTTACGCAATTCATTACGTCATTTTTTTTTTCATTAAAAATATTTCCAAAACTATTGTATATCAAAAAAATCTTTAAACATAGGGCTATAATAATATGTATGGTTATTTATAGTTTTATTGTGTTGTTTTACTTAAATTATATGTTGAAAATAAATTGGCGTCTTGTTCTACCGCGGAGCAATTTACCGCGGATTTATAAACTAAATATACAATGAAATACAATTGTTTATGCTAATTATTACTGGAAATACTGTAAACAAAAGAAATAATATCACTTTACATACCTTTTACGATAAAAAAACAGCGATTTCAACCAATTTATTCCTAACTGACGTTCACTAACGTTGTAACCCAGTGACACAAAATGAGTGAACGCTTTGACGTTTCTAAACTTTTTATTTTCAAAAAGTTTGTTATGGTTAACGAGTATTTGGTACCATTTCAAAGAGCATTTAGTAGTCTATATGCCACAAAAAACAGCAGGCCAAATAAAGCCTTACTTGTGACACAATAACGTAAAAAGTCGGCCGAGAGAATTCTGTCATCATAATATGATGTCGTGGGCCTTGGGGCATATTTTCCGCGTACTCATATGAGTACGGCTGGGTCCCAACGGGTTAAGATGTAACTTGGGAGCCGTTCGAAAACCCGTAAAGTTTTTACTCGGGAAAAAAGAAAAGGATAGATATATTGCGAGAAAGTGAAGTTTAACTGGTTTTCAAACGCTAACGAGTAATTTTCGCACTTCACGAGTTTTCAAACGGGTTCTGTCAGTTAACAACGAAAAGAAGAGTTCTTGTGTTTTGCAACGCGAATTTGCTTTATTTTACAACTGCACAAAGCTTTACTTATCATTTGTAAACTTTAACTTCGACCTGAAAACGAAATCAGTAGCCACAGATCATAGAACAGTCAACTGTCAATGTCTGGTAAAATTTTACGCTGACGGGGGCCTTCACTAATGCGTTCAGAAATACGAGCGGAGTAATTCATCGGTTAACCTCGGTTTCACTCGGGTGGTTCTCGAACGCTATCGGGTGAAATTCACTCTATCCCGAGTAAATATTACTCGTTTTCAAACGTACCCTGAAGAGTAATTTTCGCCTGATAGGAGTGAATTTCTCACGGCCCCTGGTCAGCGTTAAATTTTACCTGACATTGACAGTTGACTGTTCTGTGATCTGTGGCTACTGATTTCGTTTTTAAGTTGAAGTTAAAGTTTACAAATGCTAAGCAAAGCTTTGTGCAGTTGTAAAATAATGCTAGTTTGCGTTGCAAAACACAAGAACTCTTCGTTTTTAACTGTAAAAGAAGCAGAAGAGTATCTCTCCTTAGTCTGTGCACAGAAGATTAACAGTAAGTGCAGGAAGATTCTGTGACTTGATCGGGGTCGTTTGTCGCTCAGAAGAATAACACAGAACAGGGGCGCCGAGTTTTCAAAATTCCCGTGGGTGCTCCAGCTTTTTTAATGACATGCCTAGCTACGTATATGTATTTTTGTTATATAATAGACACAAGAAAATACAAGATATTTAGAAAAGATAATTTATTATATTACACAGCAGTTTGACATGTGCACCTGTTAATAATAGTTATTTGTTATACATGAGTACAAAGTTGCTTTTAAACCGCGTGCTCAACTTTGATGACCGAGCAAGCGAAGGATTCTAAAATTGAATCACGAGCGCAGCAAGTGTTTTAAAAATTAGAATCCTGAGCGTTAGCGAGGGAATCAATCAATAAAAAATATAATAATTTAAACAAACATTTCAGTAATTTAGTTAAAAAACATGGCGATACAAAGTAGGCCGGGTCAGCTAGTTTCAAATAAAATTTCAGATGTGGTTGACGGCGTTTCATAGAGTCCGAAAAATGTGTTAGATTTAGTTAAAAGATGAGAAAGATAATTATTTTAGATATTCATAATCGTGGGTGCTCGGCACCCACTATTTACCTCCCGTGGGTGCTGGAGCACCCGAGCACCCACGGAGTCGGCGCCCCTGACACAGAACAATCACTACAGCATAGAAGGAGGATTAAAATAAGAATTAATTGTGTGCTATTTGTCTCTTTCTAACATACGGCACAAAACTGTAAATGTATGAGATGAGTAATATTTGTCTTTTGGCATATCACAAGGTGGTCACTAGATGAATTGATTGAATTGTCATTTTGGTTAAAAATTAAAATTGGTTAAAAATATAACACGGCTAAATTCTATAGTACCTTGTATCAAAGAGAGACCATCCGAGTTTGAACTATTTGAATTGTTCATATAATGATAGGATTAAACGAACTTACCTAAAGTGAAGTTCAATCCATATTATATGAAGTAATTAGTCCAAGGTATAACTATTGTAGTAACGCCTTCACCCGCTACTAAATACGCGAATTTTAAAGACACCATTAAAAATATAAAAGAAAAATACACCTGGCAACTCCACCGTCACCATAGCTCATTAGTTTAGAGTATTAGGTATATATAATTGGGTTAGTAATTTATTACTTCAAAAGGGAAGGGTAGGGGGGTCCATACCTTGGACTAATTACTTCATATAATATGGATTGAACTTCACTTTAGGTAAGTTCGTTCAATCCTATCATTATATTCGTAATTAATCCAAGGTATAACTATTGTAGATGTTTAGAGTTTTTGATAAATAGGTAAACATTAGTACCTATTTACTAACTATCAATAGGTATTCAATAACATTAAATATTTATTTCATAATGTAGATAACGTTTACTAGTGTGAGCAGTTTCATGTTAACCATATAATAACTATAAATTTCAAGAACTACCAGCCGTGGCAAAAAGGTTTGCCAATCTAACTAGCGTGGTATATTATAATATTTAGCAAATATCGATAATTTATTAAATCATCCAATAGTAGGGATATGTCACCCAATGTGTTATCTAACTCTTTGTAAGTTTCGGTTCCCTTTCCAGATTGAAACCTAATGGGATTTCAATGTACAATACAGAGACTCAATTAATTTTGCTTCAGTGAAATATTTGTAAGTACAGAAGTTAATAATGAATATCAAATACATTAAAAATAATTTAGCCTTAGTCTGTTCCACAAACAAACTACATAATCGCCACGCGAAAATGTAATAGTAATAAAATCCTGAAATCAATCATTTACCTTTATAGGTACCTATTTGTACTTTGGAATGTCCCATGGACAAAGTACATAATCGCCACGCGAAAATGTAGAATTAACAATTCCTTAGGACTGTCCCACGGACAGAGTAGGTACATAATCGCCACGCGATAATGTAGAATTAACAATTCCTTAAAATCATTCATATGCCTGGACATATATTTGTCCTTTAACTTGTCCCACAGACAAAGTACCTACATCCTCGCCACGCGAAAATGTAGAATTAACGATTCCCTAAAAAAAAACAATGTGCTTTGAAAGATATATGTCCTTCAGCCTGTCCCACGGACAGAGTACATAATCGCCACGCGACTTAATGACTACTCGATCGACAAATAAAATAATTACACTATCATAATGCTATAGCGAGAATTCATTAAACTTTTTTACACAGTTCTATCCTTATACTGTGATCACAAAACTTTGTTTAGAATATTCGCCAAAATCTTTTGGTGAATATTTTAATCAAGATCTTTAGACGTGTCTGATACTTGGGTGAATTTCGCACCCAACTTGGTTAGTTTTGCTCTTGCATCAGACTGGTTGATCGTTTAATTTTTTTGAACTGCGCTGCCAGGGCGCGCGCGTATGACCTATATTGCTCTTTTTACGATTTCAGAGGCTAAAAAAGACTTTATTGTTCTTTGTAGCAAGGGTACCCCAAGAATCTCACACATGGTACACGTCTCTAACTTTATAGTCATAATAATCAACCCGTGTTCATCCAGTGCTGGACATAGGTCTCTCCCATGGCACGCCACTTACCCTTATATCCGATCGTCCTCATCCAACCATCACCAGCCACTTTACGGATGCCGTAGCTCCACTAATGACTTGCCGGCGTTGCAAGAACTCCAGGACAACCTAGGTTTCAACAGAGTTAAATGATTTCGCATAATCCTTAAATGTAAGTTGGAGTGGCTGATTGTATTTTTCGGTTTTTAAATAATTTGCCACATCGTGTGGATTTCATTTACTGTACTGTAACCTCTTCGAAACCCGGACTGTTCCGTGGGCTGAAACTCATCGAGTCTCTATGCCAGGCGATTTCAAACGATCCTTGAGAATAGCTTATATAGACGTGGCTTAGGAATAATGTCGGTCTATAGTTTTTAAGAAATTTCTGAAGATCAAGATAAACCACGCGTCTATTCCACGCCCTTAAAGTCCTCACGGTAGTAGTGTTGAATATATGCTGCAATTCTTTTGAAACGGAAGCCCTGCCTGGTTTAAAAGGATATCATGTTCCTATTTTTGAACTGCCACAAAGTTGCCCCAATTTATTATAATGTGCCAAGCAAATGACTCCATTCCATCTGATGATCCAGATACAATGAAGTCATTTGCTTGGCATCACAAAGTCCAAATACGAAGATAGCTAATGCAGGAGAGGGAATACACGCTACACTAGCCACCCTCATCTTGCCCACCTGCAACGTGCTTCTTCGCGTGCTGACACAGAGTTCCATTTTTTGATTTTGCACCAGAGAAATGAGTTGCCAAATTTCTAAGTTCGGGTTGGAATGGTAATCAAAGTAATACGTTGACTACACAGGCCATCACGTATCGCCCTTAAAAGGAAAGAAAAAGGAGGGATTAGGGAAAGAAAAAGGAGGGATTAGGGAAAAAACTCTTCAAAACACTCGCCATGGTAAATTGGATAGAACACTAATAGTGACCTAACATTGCTAGGTAATTCGAGTTTGCTAGGTAGTTCGAGTTTGTTGGTCACCGTTATATCGCCAATGATGCATGTCGCACCTCTGTAACTTATCCAAAATGTCGAGTAAGTGAAGTGATGGTGGAGCCATCCCAGAGGTGTGAGAAATATTCTACACAAGACCGTACTTGCGTTTTGTATAGCAAGCATTGTTGCTCAGCTGTGAAGAATCGCCGCACATTGTTTAAGGCCCCGAGTTTTCGTGAAACTGTTTTTAACATGCTTTCCATATCGAGCATGTAAGACTGCTCTGCAACCCCAGTCTCGTGCCCTGAAGAGAATGAAGGGGAAGGAACAGTGAAGTTTTTCTGAGCCCCATTTGGAGATGAGGTCGAAAATCTGGTTGAGTTTAGTCACAAGATTCTCCTGTCTTTCTCTGATGTTTGCCCATCCAGATACTGCGTGTCCGAAATAGCCCGCAACGTATGTTTCTAAGAGAAATCTTATCATGAATATGCAGAAGAAAGAGTGTCGGAGATAGAACGGAACCCTGGGTGCACCGGCAGTAAGGGGGAATAAATTGGAAATTGCATCCATCTGCAAGGACATGAATTCTTCGCTCATGCCGGAATACAGCCACCCAGATACACACGAATAGGTACAACCGTACGACCGAAGCTCGTAAAGAAGACTTTTGTGCCAGACCCTGTCAAAAGCTTTGACAATGTCGTGTGCTATCTCGACCTACTCAATAAACTTGACCGACTTCTAAATAACTGCATTCGATTCGTTTTTAATTTTAGAAAGTTTAATCATGTCTCTGAATATCGGCTTCGCTTGAAATGGTTGCATATACAGCAGCGCAGGCACATGAGAATGTTAACTACACTCTATTCTTCGCTTAACAGTCCCAATACCATAAGTTACCTTAAAAATAATTTTGAATTTTTATGCTCCTCCCATGATACATCCCTTCGTTCTGCCTATAATGGTTTTCTCAAATGTCCCTCTCATAAATCTGATATCGTACATTCTTCTCTCCTTGTTCAGTCGACCTTTCTTTGGAATGCACATATTGATGTCAGAAAGTCAACCAGTTACTTTGGTTTTAATTACAAATTACAAAAGCTTCACCACACAAATCATTTGGTTACTATAACTATGACTGCGAATTATCCTCATACATTAGGAATATATTATTACTTTATTTTTGTAGACTGCTAGAAAATACTTTTGGCGTTAAGTCCACCTCTGTACACAGATGTAGGTACTGAAAGTATTAATTAATAAATAAATAGCACCATTATTTGTGTTCGATTGACCAGAAACGACGTTCGAGCTTAATATTAACGATCAAAGTGAAGAAGAATCGATTTAATTTAATTATGATTTTTATTTATAATATTTCTGTTTGTCTTTCTTAATCAATAAATTGAAGAAGTACGATAATGCATTTCATTCACTCTTTTTTGTATTGATAATGAAATTAGTAAATAATATATAAAAAAAAACAGTTCAAATTAGAAAGTTACGAATAATCATTAAAATATCTATTGGATTTCCAAAAAAGGCATATTCTAACTAACTAGCTTTATTCTTCTTAAAACCGGTTCAGATACGGGTGAAAAGTCACTAACTCTATTTACAATTCAATAACAAAAAATGTTGGTACAGGATTTGAGGATGTAAAACTGACTATGTTTGTATTTTTCCACTATCTCAGTAATTTTAAGTGATTCGTTAAAAGTAATAATGTCACCCTAAGCGCATAACTATTTTCTAAGAGATGAAACCATAAAATTCAAATTATCTCATACCAAAACTACGTTATGATTTTTTTTGTTTTAAAAAACTTTAAACCTTCATAACTCAAAACATGTTTTGACCTTAGAGCATTCATACGGGAGACGGCAAGGCTGGGCGAACCCCTCTGCCAATTTACGCTGGCCATATGACCATACACGTTATATAAAACTAGTTGACGCGCGGCCGCTGCCATTTGGTGTCGTTTTCGTGTCGCACTAAGAGCTCCAAAAAAATGGTTAATTGTGCAGTTTCCTCTTGCAAAAGGCGATCCAGCTACTCAAATCTTCGAGATCATGGCGTTTCCTATCACATGTAAGTATAAAATATACATCAACGTAATAATAATACAATGGTACGATGGTAGCTCAACACAATACACGGGCGTTATATTATCTGTGACACGGGCATTTGCTTAGTGCTGGGACAACGTGAGTGAATGATGCTTATTCATACTTTTATTTATCATTCACTCCGAAGTTTGTTTATTGTTTAACCAGATAATGTTAATATCGGTGCATGGATTAGGTAGTATAAGATTAAAATAGAAATTCAAGTGGAATTTAATTGAACAAAAAAATATCAAGAAAATATTACTTATTATTTTGCTTCAACTTTGCGTTGTAGTTTTAAAAAACTTTTCCTATACAATTACTTACTCTAACCAATTTTTCGACTGCGTCTCATTTGATATTAAAAGCCTATTAAATAATATATATTGGTATTTTACAAAATGCAATGTAAGTTAATACTCCAGTTAGAAAAATGTCATGTATTGTCCTCTAAATTTTTTGTTGTAGTTAAGGTCATAAGTACAAAAAATGAGCTATTTTTTGTACTTTTAGTTATTATTTTACATTAGTAAAGAGCACAAAGCAAGTGATTGTCGTGCAATATACAGAGAAAATTTTAATAATGCCACATCATTATTAAAATCACACAATAAAGCTTTTTCTTCTTATTTTAGTGGCTTTGAAGTTTGTACGGCCAATGTAAACAAAAACACTTTCAACGTCACGTTATGTACGACAAATGAATAACATGTATTACTGCATGTAAATAAAAACTTTCATAGTAGTAAATATCTACTAAGCTAAAATGGTAGAATTAACGTTATATACGAATTAACTTTAACTCACATTTTTTGGTGCAACATAAAGGAAAATGCCTGATATCGTCCCAAGCGTTATAACACGTTGGGCCCTATCGCAAGTGAAAGGTTTTCTAAAATACTAATTTTGTTTGTATGGCAGTAAGTTGCTATCTGGTGCTTTTTACTTGCACGATATAGCAAATTGCTGCCATATGAGCAAAGCTAAACGAAAAAGTACCTACCTATTAAACATGTTTATAAATATGTAGATATGTAATAAAATCAGAAATCAGTTCTTGGTATAGTAACAATACTCACGTAAAACATCTAATACATTCCCGGTATCCCCCCACCCTCCCTCTGCACCCCGCCCTAGCTTGTTTCGACGTGTTCAGGCAGGTAGAAGTGTAGAATAGTAGAATAGTATTTGACACAATAAATGTCTGACTGATTATATGTGTATTTATTATTTACCTTACTTTATTACATTACCCTTAAGTGATACCCCTTTATTCATTATCCTTCTGGGATTGTCGGATAAAATTTTCAAAATCATTGGAAAATTGAAAACTTTTCGGGTAAAGCCGCTGGTGGGTCGGAATCTAGTCTCTATACTACATCACTACATATTATAAAAAATAAAATCGACTTCAAAAACACCAAAAAGCTATAAATAATAATAAAACAAGACTACATTATGACATCACAGTTTTATATTGAAGTTGGTGCCAAATTTTAAGTAACTGTTGTTCTTATATTTTTGAAGAGTTTCAAGGTGATCATTGCTTGGTATCGACTTAAATAGAAAACTGTGACGTCGTAAGTAGTCTTATATTATTATTATTATTTATGACTTTTTTGTCAACATCTAGGATAAAACGTATGCTGAAAAAGTCTAAATCAAATCAACAGTCTGTTCTAAAAATTATGATTACGCATCGGAGCGCTTACTGTGTTTCGTTAACTGAAAAAAGTTAACTGAGTAAATTTGTCCCCCCCCCCCCCCCCCTCCCCATCAAAACATTATACCTATAGCATTACTTTGCATGCCTATACCATTAAATAATATACTTATAGCCTATGACTGAAAATATATATTTATTTCAGTCGATCAGCTAAACAGCAAGTAAAATTGCTGTATTTGACACAAAAAACTTATTAAAGCATTTTAATGGGGGGACGAATTTATATTTTCAGTTAAAGAAAGACAAAAGACAGTAAGCGCTCCGATGCGTAGAATACCACACACTATGATAAATGTAACTGGTTTATTTACATTAAAATACATCAAGTAATTAGTCATGATCAAAGTATAATAAAGGTACCATGAAAAGTCAGTAAACAAATAACAGAACGACACTCCGGAGTGCGATCAAAACAATGACTAGTGTGACTTGACTTGCGCCACGTTTCTATCTGAACCCGTCGAAACAAGTTAGCGCGGGGTGCAGTGGGAGGGTGGGGGTTTACCGGGAATGTCTTAGATGTTTTACGTGAAAATTGTTACTACCAAGAACTAATTTCTGATTTTATTATATATCTACCTACATAGTTATAAACATGTTTAAAAGGTATGCACTTTTTCGTTTAGCTTTGCTCGTATGGTAGAAATTTGCTATCTCGTGCAAGTAAAAAGCACGAGATAGCAACTTACTGCCATACAAACAAAATTAGTATTTTAGAAAACCTTTCATTTGTGATAGGACCCAACGTGTTATAACGCTTTGGACGATATCGGGCATTTTCCTTTAAGTTGCACCAAAAAATGTGAGTTAAAGTAAACATAAAATTCCTTGCTACACGTATGTGGCGTTAATTCTACCATTTTAGCTTAGTAGATGTTTACTTCTATGAAAGTTTTTATTTACATATAGTAAGACTTGTTATATGTTATTCATTTGTCATAACGTGACGTTGAAAGTGTTTTTGTTTACATTGCCCGTACAAACTTCAAAGCCACTAAAATAAGAAGAAAAAGCTTTATTGTGTGATTTTAATAATGATGTTGCATTATTAAAATTTTCTCTGACGACGACGATGACGACAATCACTTGCTTTGTGCTCTTTACTGATGTCCCCAACAACTTGCTGCATAAAGCAGGTGGCATGAAATCGCAATGCAACGCGGAAACGAAACGAAAACGCGGTTAACGGTGACCGCAAAGAATAGTTTTTATATTTTGTATGCTGTCTGGCAGTCAACGTGTAAAATTAAATAGAAGTACAGTTGAATAAAATATACTTAAAAGTTTATGAACATTTTGCATCTTTTCAGCCTTTTAAACAAAAAACTATAAGTACAAAAAAATAATTCATTTTTTGTACTTATGACCTCAACTACAACATAAAATTTAGAGGACGTTATTGACATTTTTCTATCTGGAGTAAACTTACATTTCATTTTGTAAAATACCAATATAAATTATTTAATAGGCTTAAAATCAAGTGAGACGCAATCGAAAAATTGTTTAGAGTAAGTATGTATATTGTATGGCCGACTTAACCATGAGGTGTACGGCCATTAAATAAAGAAAAAAAGTATATAAAAATAGAAAAAGATTTTTTAAACTACAAAGCAAAGTCGAGCAATATAATAGGTAATAATATAATATTTTCTTGATATTTTTTTGTTCTATTATATTACACGTGAATTTCTATTTTAATCTTATATCTGGTTAAACAAACTCCGGAGTGAATGAATGATAAATAAAAATATGAATCAGCATCATTCACTCACGTTGTCCCAGCACTAAGCAAAGCAATAATGCCCGTGTCACAGATAATATAATGCCCGTGTATTGTGTTGAGCTACCATCGTACCATTGTATTTTTCTATCGTAACGGCATAAAAAATACTTCAAATTGTAAACAAATGAAACACGGTAATGTATATTTTATACTTAAATGTGATAGGAAACGCCATAATCTCGAAGATTTGAGTAGCTGGATCACCTTTTGCAAGAGGAAACTGCACAATTAACCATTTTTTTGGAGCTCTTAGTGCGACACGAAAACGACACCAAATGGCAGCGGCCGCGCGTCAACTAGTTTTATATAACGTGTATGGTCATATGGTCAGCGTAAATTGGCAGAGGGGTTCGCCCAGCCTTGCCGTCTCCCGTATGAATGAAGGCCTAGGTTAAATGATCTAAGGCCTCGCGATATTATCGCTTTTATAAAGCGATAATATCGCGCGTAGTGATCGCGTAATATCGCGATATGAGCGTAGTGATTGGTGCCAATTCTGTTGGCACTGATTCAATTAAAATAAACTAAATTTAGTTTTAGTGCTGTCAAATTGTGTTTTCAGTTAAAATTTTCGAACAAAAAACTCGATTTGACAGCATTAAAACTAAATTTAGTTTAGTCTATTCCAACTAATGCCAACAGAATTGACACCATTATCTTCTCTCTGGCTTTTATCGCAATTCGGAAAGCACCATACGTAGTATCTCTATTAAGCAGGGTTGGATTTCGTAGTATAATTATACTATTTGTACCATTATTTCATGATGTGTAGTATGTGGTATCGTAATGTCAGGATACTACGCGAACGTACCATAATTTTACCCTCAGCTCGATTGACAACTTTTCTTGGTTCGATCATTCTCCTTTTTATTATTTAACAAATAATCAAAGTATCTACCCTACAATATAAGTAAGTTATGTTCTGTATGTATATGTATGGCACCATCGAAATAGCCAGCGACAAGCTCCAGCCGGGGATTCCTTGCATAGTGTTTTACTAATTTTTTCGTTTAGTCGGCACTCGACCGGGGAGGGGGGGGGGGGGGGGGGTGTTACGCCACTGATTGAATCTCTCCATTTTGCCATTGCCAATGACAAATTTTGCCAAAAAAACGGAACGTAGTATAATTTTTGACAAGTAGTATATTTTTCATTTCCATAGACAATAATTTTGTGAGGGTCTGAATCCAACCCTGCTATTAAGTCTGTGAGACAGTATTATTTTCTTTGGGTTAGCTTCTTGACGCTGGCAAAATGTTTTTGTAATAAAAACCCTTGCCACTAAAGACATTAACTTAACTTACAGCGAAAAGTTGTACTTCGCGCGAAGGCTCGGAACGCGCTCCTGTTAGTGAATAATTTATAAATAATTAGTAGCAACCACGTATAGAGAACTATGACAAGTGCAGATAGAATTGAGTTTGAAATGGAGGTGGAAGTGGAAAGTGCCTCATCAGGTCCACCTGTAGATCCGCCGAATCCAGCTTCACCTTCTCCTGCAGCTCCAGCGGTGAACACCAAAAGTGTTGTGGTTACGAATGCCACGTCTGGTTCTGTTACGGTTTCACTTCATCCATTAGTAATAATGAACGTATCTGAACATTGGACACGGCTTCGAGCTCAGGAGGGTTCGCCACAAACTGGTTAGTGGTTAATATTGCATGAAGAATCTTCTGAGAAATGTAGTTTGTACTAGGCACAACTTCCTACTTCTATATTAACAATTTTATTAAATGCTTGGTATAGTACAATGTTTCTCTCAGTGTCAATTTCTGATGTGTACTCTTGGACTGGCTCCAGATTAAAGTCGGAAAATTTTTTCTCAATAAAAAACAAATTAACCAAAATGATTTCATCCATTATTATTCATTATTAAGGCTTCATCGACTCTATTTTGACTGAAAGGGCTTCATCTACTTTATTTTGGCTGAAAGATGTCAACTTAAGCACACACAGAGGTGTCTTTACCTATGGTGCAGGGTGTGCGTTAGGGTAATGATTGCACCAGGAGGGCTATCTAAGAAAAAAATCTATTGCGATCGCTTACAATTTGACAGTCGTCGTCTATCCATCGCCTCTTTATAAAAGGATGTCGGCGCAGAGTTTTGTGTTCATGGCGCAATGGCTATGAAATTGAAGGCGATTGTGGTAGATTTTTTCTTAGACAATAACCCACCCGAGCGCTTCGTGAGCTAGAGTTGCCTCTGAGCACACATTGCAAATGGGAAATACAAAGGCATACAAAAGCAGGCAAAAAAAAAATGTAAATACATACAAAATACAATAGAAACACTATATTGTTGTTGCATTTTGTATGTATGTTTTTGTGTTTTTTTTTTAAGTTCGTAAAGTGTTTAAATTATCCAGGTTTGTGGAATTCCAAGCTGAATTAACTTGTCAAAACAGTAAATAAGGCTAACATAACAATTTCTTTCCTTTAGAAAACCTGCTAACCACGGCTACAAGGTATATTGTAATTTTTAGAACACGGGACACGGATGTCCATTTCCACTATTTGACGAGCCAAGCAAAGTGCAAGGGTACTACCTACATTTTCTAAAAGTGCTTCATAATTTTTCCGAACCCTCATCATTTTGGCTTGAATTGTACCAGATAAACAAAATTCTTGGGATATATTGTCACTCGTGGACTTATTAAATATATAATGTTTTAATTGCATAGCTCTTTCTTATACTTTAGAATTTAGATTATAATGATATCTAACAAATCCTGATTTCGTCACTGACTCACTGTCTGACTGACTGGTCATTAAAATTTGGTATGTAAGCTAGTATTAGTACACAAGCAACAAAAAAATCTTAAAACTCAGAAGTTTTACACATCAACCCCTTAAACTAGGGGATGGATGTTTGTATGAGACTTCTGCAAATTTTGATGCTAAGAGGTCTGAAAATTGATAACGGACTTCTTGATATAAATAATAAAATACAAATTTGGAATGGAATTAAATATGTGGAATACCCCAAATGTGTACCCGCTGTGATTAAAGATAAAGCATATACAGTGCGGTGCGAGTGGGCTATGAAAAAAGCACCTCTAATGTGCAATAAATACACCTCAAAAAAAGAAAAAAAAAATTAATAAAGTAAAAAAAATATTGTCAACAATTTACTTTACTTTGAATGAAAGTGAAATTTCATTAAAAACATTTTCATGTCAAATGTTGCTAAGAGGAGACCATATGGCTCTCACTGTCAAAAGTCATCAGATCTCATGTAGAGCCAAGCTTCTAACTTGACAAGCTCTAACTTCACAAACTCTATACCTTAGTCAAAATATGTGGCTTGGCCGTTTCATTATTACAAGAAATATTATATTACAGAAATGTATAACAGTGAATAAATTTTTCACCTTATGACAATAACGAAATGGCCAAGCTTGAATGTCACTGGTATTTATCCTTTTTTTCACAGACTTGTGGTCGTGACTTTGGAACACTTTCAGTCTGTTGTAACGTGATAAAATAAAAAGCAGACGTTGCAGAATCACACTGATTTAATTTCGATTTACAATCGGGCAGAGCTCCGTCTTAGCAACAGTAAAACAGAGAAGTGATCTAAATATAAGATGGCGCGGCATTTTATAGTTTCTCCGATAGTAAGGCGCTAGCTTGGCTTGGCTCTGATTGGCTGGCTTGGGCTGGCTGGCACATGGCTGCACGTGCTTGGCTCTGATTGGCTGGCTTGGGCTGGCTGGCAAATGGCTGCACGTGCTTGGCTCTGATTGGCTGGCTTTGGCTGGCTTGCGATTGGCTGAGGCGGTGTGGCGCGTAACAATCGGCCGTCCTGAAACAATCATTGCTCCCGCAATGGAAAAACACGTGGTTAGCTTTCAAGTAGGTCAATGAGATCTTCGGTTTCAAGCTGGTCATCAGAGCTACTGGCACTGTATGATATAGGGTACTGTGATTTTGTGATAGGGCCTCAAGAGTCCGATGCAATCAGGCTAGTAAAGGCCTTGTAGCCTCGGAACCCCTTAATACTGAGGATTCCGTATATGTCATTACCCACACCTTAGTAATGATATATGGGCCAGAGTAAATGTCATCAAGCTTAGTGCTCACTCTTGTTACACTACTTGTGGGTGCTTGCCGCCAAAGAACTAAATCTCCCTTTCTGTAAATTCGACTAGTTTTCCTTTTTTTTTATATCGAAGTTACGCTTCATCTTATGGCTTTCTAATTTTAATCGCGCACTAGATCTATTATTACGCCTGATTTCAACCGATTCATTATTACTTTCATAACATCAAATCAGATCAGAATCAGAAAGAGATAAAGAGTTGCCAACAAATAAAAATAGCCATAGACAATTGCACAGGAAACTACCACAAGCCAGTGATACCAGTACGAAAGATATATATATTATTAGTAGAAATTAACACTAGAAATGGATAAACAAATGGAATTGCTCTTGGAAAAAATTAATGAGAAAATGAATTTAAATATGAAGGATATGAAAGAAGAATTTCGTGAACAAACTACAACCCTCACTGAAAGTTTTTCGCGAGTCATGGCTTATACATTAGAAGAAAAATTAAAACCTCTGATGGAAGAAAACTTGATATTGAAAACTGAAGTGGTATCTTTAAAAAATAAAATATATAATCTAGAGAAAGAATCAAGAAAAAACAATTTATTGCTACATGGAATAGAAGAAACAGAAAAAAACAGTGCAGAGCTTCTAGAATTGGTCCTGGAAACTTTAAATGAAATGGGGAAAAACTGTGAAATACAACATTTTGACAAGTGGGAAATTAGTGATATTTATAGATTAGGAAAAAAAGATGGAAAGAAGAATAGGCCAATTCTTATTAAACTTACATTGGCATGGCGGAAAATAGAAATTTTAAGGAACAACAAAAGGTTTTCAAGCAACGTATATACCACTGAAGACTTTCCGAAAGAAATATTACAAATACGGAAGGAATTAAAAGCAAAACAGCAAGAAGAACTAAAAAAGGGAAATATCGCAGTCATACGCTATGATAAACTAATAACTAAAGGCGTTACAAATCAGAATAAGGGAAATGAGAAGAGAAAACGCTCGCCCTCCAAAACTCCGCCCCAAACAGAGGAGGACAAAGGACAGAGACTAAAGGCCCCCAACAAAATAAACAAAACTAACGTTTTCGAACAAATATCACGTCCTAGGTCAGACTCATTACCAGGAACAAGCAAACAATAGCAACCAAAACACCGTAAATGCCGGCAAACTAACATATCAACCAAACAAGTAATAAAAAACTTCAGTCCCAACCCGGCTGGTCCCCGTGGGACTTCAGAAGACCACCACCCTCCAGCTCAAAAGAAAAATAAAAGTTCACATATAATTAAAATCTGTACCTACAATGTTAGGTCATTAGCAACTACAAAACGGCTTCTAGAACTAACTCATGCACTAGAGAAAGTTGACTATCACATATTAGGCCTTGCAGAAGTGAGGAAAAACGGATGCGAGATAGAAGAGCACGAAAATTATATCTTCTGTTACAAGGGAGAAACAAATGGATTATATGGAGTTGGTTTCTTAATAAAAAAAGAATTTAAGCAAAACATCACTAACTTCATTGGAATATCAGAAAGAGTAGCCCTGCTTCAGCTAACAATAGGAAATCACAATATATCATTCATACAGGTATATGCTCCAACATCAAAATCTAATGAAGATGAAGTTGACAAGTTTTATGAAGATCTATCGAAGGCACAAGACCTAGCTCATGACACCCTAATAATCATGGGAGACTTTAACGCAAAAATAGGATATCCTCGCTTACATGAACATCTAATTAGGGGCCCATATGGATACGGTACTCGAAATGCAAGGGGTGAAAGGCTGATCCAATACACTCATGAACACAGATTGTCAATCATGAACACTTACTTCAAGAAAAACTCCAACAGAAAGTGGACATGGTTATCACCTGATGGGAGGACAAAGAATGAAGTAGACTTCATAATGAGCAACAAACGCAAAAATTTTACAAATATAGAAGTACTTAATCAAGTAAATTTTCCATCGGATCACAGACTATTAAGAGCAAAATTTCTAATCAACTCTCCGAAACGAAGTAGGACAACCTATAAACCAACAACAAGACTAACAGAAGGAGAAATGACTAGCTATAAAAAACATCTCAAAGAAAACATCACAAAACAAATCGAAACATTAAATGAAATTAAAGATGTCCAAACCTACTATGATAAATTAGAGGAAATAATTATAACCAGCCAAAAATTTAAACCCAGAGATAAAAACAAGAAACATCTAATATTTCAAAAAAATACAATAGAACTAATAGACAAACGCAGTAAATTAATAGCAACAAAGAATAAAAATAAAGATATAAAACAAGAAATTAAAGAAATTTTTAAAAAGACAAATAAAGCAATCCGAGATGATTACAATAACTATAGAAAGGAAATAATAGAAAAGAATTTAATTAATTATAGAAGTGCAAAAAGAGCAAACAAACAGCTGAATACACATAAAAAATGGATACAAACAATAAAAAAAGACCAAAAAGAAGCAAAAACCCGAAAAGATGTAATTAACTATGCTACAGAATTCTTCAGACAACTATACAAAAAACCGATAGAGGAAAATAATGATGATGAAAATATAGACATAAATACAGCGAGTATAGATCACGAAATAAATAAGATAACAACAGAAGAAGTACATAAACACATAAAGAACCTAAAATCAGAAAAAAGTCCTGGACCAGATAACATTTGTAATGAAGCCATAAAATTAGGTGCACCAGTATTAACAAATTTCCTAACAATACTCTTTAACATGGTCTTGGACTCAGAAAAGGTACCAAAACAATGGGGAAAATCCGACATAATACTTCTCTATAAAAAAGGTGATCCAAAAGCAATCGAAAATTATAGACCTATCAGCTTGCTACCTAGTATCTATAAACTATTCTCCTCCATATTGCTGAGCCGAATAAAAGAAAAAATAGAAGTAAAACAACCACTGGAACAAGCCGGCTTTCGTTCGGGGTTTTCCACCATGGACCATATACACACAATAGAGCAAATAATAGAAAAATTCAAAGAATATAATCAACCTTTGTATATAGGTTTCGTGGATTATGCTAAAGCCTTCGATAGCATTACACATAGATCGATATGGAGGGCATTAGAATCATGCAATATTAATCAGAAATTTATAAACATCATCAAAAATATATATCACATAGCTCCAGTAAAATTAAACTTGAAAATAAAGGAGAGGAAATTCAAATTGAGAGAGGTGTCAAACAAGGGGATCCTTTATCACCCAAGCTTTTCATTGCCGTTTTAGAAGATGTATTCCAAAGAATAGACTGGAAAAAGGAAGGGGTATGGGTACTTGATAAACACCTAAGTCACCTTAGATTCGCTGACGATATTGCGATCTTTGCAAAAACTGCCACACAACTGGAAGTGATGCTACAGGCGCTAAATGCTGAAAGTAAAAAAGTAGGCTTAGAAATGAACACAAATAAAACAAAAGCAATGACAAATAAACACCAAAAACCAATCTATGTGGATAATAATAACATAGAATATGTTGAAGAATACATCTACCTGGGAAAGCAAGTATCATTTCATCCGAATAATAACGAACAAGAAGTAGAAAGAAGAATAAATACAACATGGAAAAAATACTGGGCACATAAAGAAATACTAAAAGGAGATTATAACATGAACCTAAAGAAAACAGTAATGGAAACCTGCATCCTACCAAGCCTAACATATGCGAGCCAAACATGGGTTTATACTAACAAAATAAAAAATAAGATAGTCACAACACAGCGAGCAATGGAAAGAAGTATCCTGAAGCTGAGAAAAATAAATAAAGTAAAAAGTGAAGACATAAGGAGGAAGACAAAACTAACCGATACTCTTGAACACTCCCTTAAATTGAAATGGAGATGGGCAGGCCATGTTTCAAGATACTGCGATAAAAGATGGACACTGCAATCAACAAATTGGACAGGACCACTAGGTAAAAGGAACATTGGTAGGCCAAGAAAACGATGGGCAGACGACATAATTGAAGTTGCTGGACGGAATTGGCTGGAAATTGGCAAAAATAAAGGAAAATGGAAAGAACTGGAGGAGGCTTATACCCAATCGGGGTCCATAAAGAAATAGGAAAAAAAAAAAAAAAAAAAACTATTGTAATGTTTATGGAATAAAAAAAGCTTTATTATTATTATTATTATATTAACATCAAATCATAGGGCTATACGACTATGTTGTACTTTCATTTACAGTATTATTAACACCCCAAATAATGTCAGGTAAGCTATTGGCCCAATTATTAGAAGTCTGGCTAGGATCAATCGCACGTAACGCATTCAGTAAGATCCAATTCCACTTAACCATTGGCTCGTGGACATGCAACAGATGTCAAAATGTACTTAAATTGCTTGTCAGTTGAATTTTTTTTTAATATCTGCTAGTAAAAGCTTTGCCATGATCACTGACAAGTTTATGAGGGTAACCAAATAAACTAAGTATTTTTTAAAGTGTTCTTATTGTTTTTTACTGAATTGACCGTGGGTGGGCTCAGCAATAACAAATTTAGAGAAATTATCCTACTTCCTACTAATATTATAAACGTGAAAGTGTGGATGTTTGGATATTTGGATGTTTGTTACTCAATCACTCAAAAACGGCTGAACAGATTTGGATGAAATTTGGCATGCATGTAGCCTTTGACATGGAAAAGAACGTGACATAGGCTACCTTTTATCCCGATTCCTTAAGTAGTTCCCGAGGGAAAATTAAAAATTGTTCAAAATTAAAGTCCACGCAGACGAAGTCGCGGGCAGAAGCTAGTCTGTAATAACCAACATATATTGATAACCTTTTGCTGTTCTACAAAAGGGGCATATGGTCGACATGAACCATGACCATGGGTTCTGTGGGTTTCGGAATAGGGAACAATGTACCATTTACTCCCTCTTTATTAAATCTATACATTTTTGAAAGCCTACATGACTTATATCATTGTGGTGCATATGAACTAGTCTATCTGATCAATGCAGATACTACGAGGCGATTACCATACAATGACGACACGGTTAGCGCAGAGGTCGAGTGATCGCCTACTGTGCAACGGGTTGCGGGTTCGATTCCCGCACGGGACAGATGTTTTGTATGGCCTACAGAAGTTTGTTCCGGTCTGGGCGTATGTGCATGTGATATTCTATGTTTGTAACTGCACCCACGATACAGGAGAAAATCCTAGTGTGGGGCGACGTTTAAAAAAAAAAAAAAAAAAAAAAAAAAAAAAAAAATGTCTTCCTATAGAGTCTATCATCTGAGAGCACATAGTTGTTTATATCAGGGGCAGCTGAGCTACCTTTAAGCTGAACAATGATACCCCTTAACTTGTCATCCTGGTACTGGACTGTATAGAACCCATCTGACACTTCAAGGCGGTTGACATTAATAGCATCGATGGGATTTCTACTCAACGCGTCTACGTGTTAAATTTTTTCCCCAGACCATATTGTACACTCATGTCAAAATCTTGTATTGACAGCCAGCACCTAGCAATACGTGGGATAAGGTCACGTTTAGTAAGGGTGGCGCGAACGGCAGTACAGTCAGTTACCACTTTTACATGTATCCCTACTATAATACACTCTAAACCTACACATAGATTCTACTACGGCAAGCGTTTCAAGCTCGTAACTGTGGTATATACTTTCTTCTTTACTCATTGCCCTACTGAAATACATGACAGGCCTAAGGGAATTATCACTGTATCGTTGTAAAAAAAATACCTGCGATACCGGATTTGCATGCATCGGTGTGAATCTCAGTTGGTAATACAGGGTCATATAAAGCCAGTATTGGCCTTGTACACAAACACAGTTTTAATTATTGAAAACTATCGACTTGTTCAGTGCCCCATTTCCATAACTGCGTTTTTCTTTGTTAAATCTGTTAAAGGGCGAGCAATTAAATTGCGAAGCTTTTAATAAATTTACGGAAATAGCTACATAGCCCTATAAATTGACGTATTTCATGAACACTACTAGGGGTAGGAAACTGTGACACTGCTAACAATTTTGATTCACCTGGTTGAATGCCATTCGAAGATATCTCATGTCCTAAGTATGTAATTTTGTTTTATAAAAATGAACACTTACTAACATTTCACTTTAAAATTTCCGATCTTCATTTATAAAGAACTTTTTGTAAAATATCTAAACCTGACTGAACATCAAAAGAGGGTAGCAACAAATTGTCTAAGAATGCTAAAATTTCATATTTATCGGGAAAGTCATTGTGGGTTTTTGAACTACCGCCTTTTGTGATTGGAATTTCGTATTGAATCTACAACCTTATTCATTATTCGTATAACAACAGAAGGTGCGTTATCTAAGCCAAACGTAACACGCGTATATTCAAATACCAATGTGGCGTTATAAAGGCTGTTTTGTGGTTATCTGCAGGGTCGATTTTGACCTGATGGTAACTTTGTGCCAAATTAAGACTCGTAAAGAAATTCTTAACGGCTAATTTGTAGACCTAATCATCGATATTAGGCAAGGGTCAATACAAAGTCTACTATCGCCGTTCTTTTTTTTTTACGAATTACGGGAGAAGCAGAACATGATTCAGATTCTTGAACTATACCTGCGTCTAGCAATTCAGACACTTTGGATCTAACTACTGACTGTGCAACAAGCTGTAAGGTTGACGGTATATAGGCTGTTCACTTGTTAACTTTATTTTTATGTTTAATAAATCTGTACATCCTAAGTCTTGTGTTTTACTCGCAAAATAGTCAGGGAAATTGATTAGTAAAGCAATCAAATAATCATAATCGGTTTTTATTCAATAGATCTGAACTGATTTCCTCTATGTTTGATGCCCCGATTGTGCTAATATTGGCTTGGCTAGTGTGCAATAGATTATTTTGGCTACAAAGGTAGTGCAATAAAATAATGTGGGCTAACCTGGACCTCCGAAGGCGGTGTAGTAGTGCAGCTGGTGGCTCTGCTCAGCACTTCGCTCTGCTTCTTGCTAACGAGGCAGACATTTTTTTGTTTCCTTGTCGGCTGACGACATCGTTACTTGACGGGCTTGTTCCAATCCAAATTGACGGTGGCTGGTAGTAATCCATCACACATAGGAAGCCTTCGTATAATTCTTCGGGTCGCTCGCAATGATATGCTCTCGCATTCGCTTGTGCTGGTGGTGGTAGAACGCGAAAGATGCATGAGACAACTGCGCTGTCTGACAACTTACACCGAAAACACATGGCGACTTTGTCCTGATAATATTTGGTCATCGAATCCATATTTGCAATGTCTGGGAAATGCACGTATCAACATTTGCTTCCAGTCTTCCCAAGAGTAATCGTATTCATCCAGTCGGTTGTACCATCTTCTTGCTTGACCTCCTTATTCTATCTGGCAGATGAAACGACTTCGTGTTTTCGCACCATCCATATGAATTCCACCAAGTTAATCAATTTTTTTTGTGAGCCATGCCGTCGCAGTAGTATACTCTTCGCTATCCGGGTCGAACTCGGGGATTAGCAAGGCTGCACGGGGTTCTTTTCTTGTAGTGACGGAGGGTATTTCGTTATTTAAAGAACTCATGGCCTTTTGTACCTCTGATTTCAAAAGCTTGCGTAGGATTTTTCGAGCTGAAGGCGAGGCTGGTGGCGAAACATTGTCTTCGTTTTCACTATTTGTCTCGGATGAATCTTCACGCGGAGATTTACCCTATTCGTGCGGACGGACCAGGCGGCCTACACTCGACGCATTGACGTAACTACGTATTAGGGTTTTTTTTAAATATTTATCCCACTTCTGATATGTAACGTGATAAAATAAAAAGCAGACGTTGCAGAATCACACTGATTTAATTTCGATTTACAATCGGGCAGAGCTCCGTCTTAGCAACAGTAAAACAGAGAAGTGATCTAAATATAAGATGGCGCGGCATTTTATAGTTTCTCCGATAGTAAGGCGCTAGCTTGGCTTGGCTCTGATTGGCTGGCTTGGGCTGGCTGGCACATGGCTGCACGTGCTTGGCTCTGATTGGCTGGCTTAGGCTGGCTGGCAAATGGCTGCACGTGCTTGGCTCTGATTGGCTGGCTTTGGCTGGCTTGCGATTGGCTGAGGCGGTGTGGCGCGTAACACTGTCATAATACAATCCACTCTAGCCAAATAACAACTTCAGGTCTTTTAACTTTTTAATGATTACTACTAGTGTTGCACTGAATGTGGGTCCCGCCGAATGTCGAATACGGCCGAATATTCGGCTTAAACATGTGCCGTAGCCAAAGTTTGGCCGAAATTCAATGTGTTGCCAGCCAAAACAGTTTACAGTGAGAGGCTCTTCTCAGAAATCGGGAATATTTCTGAAGAAAAAGAAATCGTCTTCTTCCAGAAAGGGCTGAAATGCTATTTTTCCTCCACCACAACCTACCACTGCACAGTGGTCTCGCCATAGGACAAAATTAAAAAAATTCACTGTAGAATATTGGCAATCCATATAGCACGGATGTCATCACTATTACGTACAGCTATCTAGAAGTTTAAATATCAAGGTTATTTATTTCAATTATCATTTATTAACAGACCTCGGAAGTGAAAGCATTTCATTGTTGTCGCTTGCTGCTTATCGGTGCCCATGTGTTTGTCTTTGGTGATTTTTAACCTTTAAGTATGGACGTGTAGCCTCACAGACTCCGGGTGAATGTTAGTTTCTAAGTTTTGTGTACTTCCCCCCGCTCCCCACACTTGAGTAGCTCAGTAGCTTCAGTTTTAGTATCAAAACGACCAGCGAAGGAGGAAATTACGTCATTCAATGAAAAATACGTGAGTAATACTTATCTAAAAATCTTTTGGAGCCTGTCAGGCTACACGTCCATAGTTGTGTTATAAAAATATTTGTAAACAACTTTGTTCTCTTTTTAGATTTTCTTGTAAACTTTGGCTTATTTATGTTGGAATAGTAAAAAAATAAAAGGGATAATGGTAAATATTATTTTTTTATAATTTCTAGTTAATTTTACGGCTGAAAACGTAGTTGTACTTAAAATTACCCAAAATGTGCCATTATATTTTAATTTTGAATGTTTCTAGAATTATTATAAAAAAGTGGCTTATATATTCACTTATTTTTACTATAACTAAACCATACTTTAAGTTAAAAATAGTATTCAAGCTATTTAAAATAATTTTGTTTAAAAAAAACTAGTTAATATAGGAGCCTGTGCGACTACACGTCCAGGATAGTGTTATGAAAAAATGACGTCCATACTTAAAGGTTAAGAAACATTAATTATTTTGTTATTTCTGTACAATGTAGTTCCAAGAACAGGGTAAGTGTTTCGTAAATGATTAAGTTTTTAGCACCTTGTTATTATACTTTTTGTTTTACTAAGCCAACTTTATCAAGAGCTACAAAATGTTGGCCCCTGCTGGCCCTTATCTGACAAAGTTTAAAAGTTTGGTATATCTGTCTATTTTATAAGGAACATATTTTTTTGTTGCCCCAATTTGCCCACGGGCAGGCCCCTCTTACCCATTGGGCACAATGGGCACGTGCCCAGGGCCCCCGATGGACTGGGGCCCCCTAGTCCCTACTCGATTACCAAGCGATAACCGATAGCTACTCTACTTTCTCATTATACATACTAATATTATATACTACTCAAAACAAAATTACAGCCACATGTAAAATTGTATGATAAACAAACTAACATTAGGTACTTACTCATTTCTTTGCTCATTTCTTCTCTGTGTTTGTTTATTGGTTTTAAGGTCCCAAACGTTTTTGACGACAAATAAATTAAGTGCGTACCTAATATAAATAAGCAATAAGATTCTATTGAAAATCTATAAAAATAATAGGTGGCTCTTATTTTCTTTTGAATAGATATATGTTACTGTAAAAGTCCTTATATTGGTAAATCTTAGGTTTTGTCAGTAAAGAACATTATTATCCACTTTGGAGCTGATGATGTCTAGAAATGAAATATATTTTAATATAAAGGTGATTTTATAGTGTATCTGTTACTGTAAAAGCCCGTATGTCAGTAAATCTTAGGTTTTGCCGGTAAAGCCTACATGAGCTGGTAACTGTTAGGATTTTAAAAAGAATAGATGATTTTTCGGGCTTTTAGACTTTGGGGTATGCTAGGTTTTACCAATAACGGTTAGTAAATATTGCTTTTCGGAATAAAACAATGTGTATTTCTGTCGTTTTTCTTTTCAATTTAACTATGAGTCAGCCTTACAAATTAATTAAGTTACGAATCCACCTAGACTGTACAAAACGACACAGTTACATGCGACCTGTAATTGTACACATTAAAACTAAACAAAGTCTAAATTAAATACTAAATAAAAATTGATAATTATCGTTATGATAAAACATTTGTTATTGTAATTATTTTTTAATCTATACTAATATTATAAAGAGGAAAGATTTGATTTTTTGTGTGTTTGTATTGAATAGGTTTCGAAACTACTGAACCGATTTTGTTGAAAGTTGGTATAGGGATATATTTCGAGACCAGGGGAAGGACATAGGGTAATTTTCCTACGGGAAAAAAATTCCCACGAGAAAACAAAAATAACGCGGGCGAAGGCGCGAGCGGAAAGCTATAGTAACTTATAAAATATAATTTTAAAACACCTTTAAAAAACAAAACAATTCAAAAACGAAAATTATTTCCTTACAAATGCCTACGTTGGCCTGTGGTAACTGAATCATTATTTATCTTATTATTTGGTATTTTATAACTTACTTAATTAAAATATTTGACCAATCTAAAAAGTCCCACGTTTTATGCGTCTCCAGAGAAAACACTAAGGTCAGGAGAATTCAAAAATAGGATTTTTTAAAATGCAAGTTTTGCTATCGCGTTGTGCCCCCAAAGAAACGAGTGCGATAGAGACAACTGAAAAATACACAAAATAGACGTTTCGTAGTCCTCTGTTTTCTTCTCTAAAACTTCAACGATTTAATTACTTTTTTTTTAATTTAAGGAAAAGTTTTGTTTATGTTTCTGTGTTTCATCTTTTTTCATATAATCGCGTCAAATTTGTTTGCTGGATGTTTGAAACAGCAGAAAATTTTTGAAGGATTAAATCGCCTGTAATAATTAATGTAATAAAAAAAGGAGAACGTAGGACCATGTGCATAGCTTTTTTTGTAAAAATAGGGCAACTATTGCCACTATCGAGGAAGGAAACCCGTATGATTTCCCCTTAAGAATATTTTCAACATTGACCGCGTCTTGGTGTTGGTGGTAAGTTCTAGGATTTACCGGGTGTATAATGGTAAAAGTCCGAAATAAACAATGATCACAGAACAGTTCGGACTTTTAACCATTAAGAGTTGATAAATCTTAGGTTTTACCGGAGTTCGGGCTTTTACAGTAGATATACACAAAACACGTTGGAAATACCTATACAATTTAAGGGTTTCCCTCGATTTTTATAGGATCCCATCGTCAGGTCCTGACTTTGGTGACCTTGGGACCACCCCAGGAGTATACTCTATCAAATACAAACAGAATTTTGAAAATCGGTCCACAATTGGCGGTGATGTAATCGCGTACATACACACAAACAAAACAACATACGGGTCGAATTAATAACCTGCTCCTTTTTTTATTGTGTAAGTTGTAAATATAATATTCTTTGTTTAGAACTGTCATGTCATAGCACAATTTTTATTTGACTATAAGTTAAAATTATAGGATTAAACGAACTTACCTGAAGTGAAGTTCTATCCTGATTATATGAAATACTTAGTCCGAGATAACTGTTGTAGTAACGCCTTCTCTTGCCCTCTTATACGCGAGATTCAAAGACACCACTAGAAAAAATAAAAAGAAAAACGTACCTGGCAACTCTATTGCAACTACACGTCATTAGTTTCGAGCATTAGGTAAAAATAATTGGGTAAGTAATATGTTACTTAAAAAGGGAAGGGTGGGATGTTCCCATCTCGGACTAAGTATTTCATATAATCAGGATAGAACTTCTCTTCAGGTAAGTTCGTTTAATCCTATAATTATATTTATGCTTAGTCCGAGATAACTGTTGTAGATGTTTAGAGCTTTTGACAAGTAAATAGACATTAGTACTAACATATCAGTATTTATTGAAAATTAAAATCTTTTATATAATAATGAATAATCAACAATGAGAAAAGATTCAAATGAACCATAATAATTTTAACTATTTTTAACAACATTTTGTATCTGTCTTAGCTAATCAGTCTAAGAGTTACATAATACTGATTTATAAAAACATAAGATAAAAGAGAAAAGATAATAATATATTCAATCAAGAATCACAAACAGCTCTAGCAAAAAGATTTTGCTCATTTATCTGAAGTGGTCGGTTATAGTGTCTAGCGAATGTCAATGATTTATTAGACCATCCAATAGCCTTAAGAATATTGTCTACAGACAGTCCTGCCCTATATGCTTGGGAGGTTGAAGCATGACGTGTGGAGTGTGCAGAATAAATAGACACATTAATACCACTATCCTTCATTACTTGTTTTAACTACCTACTAATTGACTGAGTATTTGCAACTTTATGTGGTTTTATAAAAGTCGAAAACAAAGACAAATCTTTGTTTCTATATTTCTTTGTTACTTCCAAGTAATGTAACAAAGTTTTCACTGGGCAAATAACTAGACTACTGTTTAAACGAGGAAGAGACAATTTGCTTAAAAATCTTGCTGGTGCTGATGTTTTTTGGATGTCATTTAAAATTAATTCAGCGCCATCGTCATTGATAACAATATTATTATACTTAATAAGGTATAGGGATTGAACTCTTTGACCAGTGGTTAATGCTAATAACATGGCAGTTTTTAGTGTTAGTTTTCTAGATTTTCTAGAGGATACCAATGCTTCAGGTAAGATAATACTATGGCAGGATCCCATGTGCTAGAATACTTTGGAATTGTAGGACGTAGTTTATAAACTCCCTTAAACCAACGTTTTATCTTGTCTTCGGACCCTATTTTGCTTCCTATAATTAGCGATAGAGCTGAACGGTGACAGTTAAGTGTTTGATACGATGCTCCTGTTTTGAAAATGGGCATAAGATATGACAAAACCTTTGGTATAGAAACGTTGGATACGTCTGATTCATTATTCTCTCTACAAAATAGCCACCACTTGTAAAGGCAACTATTGTTGAATGGTATTCTTCGACAGGGATGATATCATCACTTCTATTGCATCATCTGGTAACATCCTTCTTTTCATAGATTCCCGGATAATACACAGGCCCCCAGGATAAGATGAGGATGAAGTGGATGTGGTGATCTGGAAGGAGACATTAACATGCCTTTAGATGGACCAAAAGTTATTATTTCGGATATCCTTATTGACTCCAACAAAGGATACCAAGTCTGAGTAGTCCAATTAGAGAATACTAAGATTCCTTTAGCTTTATCTGTTATAACTTTTCGCAAAAATGTTAATATCAAGGAGAATGGGGGGAAAGCATAGAAATATTCATCCCATATTACTGTGAAGGCATCAACATTCCAAGCAAAAGGGTCGCGATGCCATGAAATATATTTATCACATTTTTTGTTAAAATGTGTTGCAAATAAATCGATGGATGGTGTGCCAAATTTTAAAGTTATCTGCTGAAATATGTCTTGGGACAGTTCCCATTCTACATCAGGATTAGAACTACGTGATTCAAATCAGCTTCATTGTTATCTTTGGATTTTATGTATGATGCAAAAATCCAAATGTCTCTATCTTCGCACCACTGCCAAATACGTTTAGTGAGATCATTCAGCAATGGAATCTGAACTGAGCCCATTCGATTAATATATGATATGGCAGTAGTGTTGTCAATTCTTAATAAAATTTCACATTTGCTTAGGTGGGCAGCAAAACATCTCAATGCATAATATGCAGCTAACAATTCTAAAAAATTTATATGGTTTTTCCTTTCTTCTTGTGACCAACAACCCTTAGTATTTTTCCCATTACAGACTGCCCCCCAACCAGTTAATGAAGCATCTGAGAAAATTTCTAAAGAAAATTGTATTGTTTAATATTACAGAACCCTTCTACAATATTTTTCTTCCACCATAATAGATCTCTTTTTGATTCCTCACTAATATGCATGAGACCATCATAGTTGCCCCCCAAACGTACCAAAGCCATAAACTTATTTCTTTCCAAACTCTTAGTGTAAAGAAATCCATAAGAGACTGCCATACATACTGAAACCAATATACCTCCAATATACCATTTGAGCGAAATCACGAACTTTGCAGTGTTGCAATTCAATAAATTTATTTATAAGCAACAATAGTTTTATACGTTTCTTTTCTGTTGGACTTAAGGTCATATCTAAAGAATTTATTTTGAAACCTAAGAACTCTATTACATTGGATGGAATTAATTAACTCTTATTTTTATTTAAAACGAAGCCTAAACATTGTAAAATATTGCCTATAATTTGAATATTCCTAATACATTTATCATACGATTCATCGAAGTAAATCAAGTCATCCAAATATATTACTATCTTAAATCCTCTTTCTCTCAGAAAACTTATAACTGGCTTGAGAAGTTTAGTAAAGACATATGGAGCTGTATTTAGCCCAAACGGTAAACAATTGTATTCATACAGCTTATCAAACTTAAATCTTAAATATTTCCTATAATTGGGGTGAATTGGACATAAATAATATGCATTTTTTAAATCTATTGTACACATGAAGTCCCCTTTTGAAAGTAATTTATATGCAGATCTAATGTCTTCCAATTTAAAATGTTAATTATCAATAAATTTATTTAATTTTTACACATTTAAAATAAATCTATGGGAACCATATTTTTAGGAATGGTAAATACACTAGAGAGAAACTGATCTTTGACATCTTTGCATGGGGATACAACCCCTTCTGACACCAATTTTTTAATCTCTGTTTGTATAATTGTCTTTTCAGAAATACTGAAATTATTATTTTGTGGGTAATAATGTTGGTTAGGAGAAAAAGCAAATGGAATTTTATAGCCTCTTAACCAATTTAAAATTATAGGATATTGTGTTATTTTTTCCCAGCATGGGTAAAAATGAAAGAGTCTCCCGGCAAAGCATACCTGTGGGTCTATGGGTATCTGGCACGTCCTCCCTCAGTGGAGGATGTTGATTGTAATTGTAGCGGCGCACAGGCTGCTGATAGTTTTTTGAATTAGGAAGAACGTTGTTTGAGGCACTTGTGGATGGTTTAGTCTTAAGAAAGTTTGTCGTTCTTTTTATGACTGATCATGTCTTAACAGTTTCATCGAGGTTGGAGTATAAATATTCCTCCCTCTTATTATCTTTTAAGCCTTCCACTAGGTTTTTATCAAGGAATGGTCTTACTAATTTCCGTCTAATCTCCGTGTACTGAAAGTGTAAATTACTCAGTAGTCTAGAGACATCACTTAGTATTTTAATGACTGATATTTTATCAAAGTCTTTTTTGGACATAGAGTTTAAGACATGAGATATTCCGGCTATTGCGAGCCCCATTTCTTTTTGCCTTTTTTCAAGCAACTTATCCCTAGTCTTAGAGGGACTGTTAAGAAGTCCAAAAATCTCCAAGTTGAGTTTTGGCGCATCCAACAATTTACAATTTCCAGGAATTAATAATGTCTCCAAAATCCTATCCTTTCTCTGTTTAAGTAATCCCTCGGTCAAAATATTTTTGAAGGCATTGTACACTCCATCATAAATATTTATGCCATAATCTTTATTCTTAGTGGATGCCTCCTCACCCAAAGCCGATAAAATTGAGTTATCTAGCTCCTCGTGAATTTCAATTTCTTCTACGTTTTCCTTATTATAGTGTAATTGAATTTCACAGTCGTTTTGGGTCTCTTTATTTTCCGGTGAGCCACTTATTGAGCATAGCTCTGGGTCAATTTCTTGCGATTCAACTGAAATATTTACACACAGGTAAATAATATACAGGGTGTCCCAGAAGCCGACGTCAAGCCGAAAGCAGGTGATAGACTAACTCATATATGTTATCAGAAATATATAAAAAAAAATCTAAGTCACCTATTTAAAAAAAATCTAGCATTAAAAAAATGGATAAAATTTACACCCTGTGACTGTGACGGTTTTTTCACTGTTGTTGCTACAATTCTTGACTTTTCTAAACATTTTCTTTTGTTTTGTAATCCTGAATAATGTTTCTGTATACTCTAATCTAAAATTTAAAGCCAGCTCCAAATTAGAAGAATATGCCATTTTTATCAAAATTAAATATTCAAAATTAATTTTTCGCATAGCTTTAACAAGCTGTACTGAAAAAAAATTTATTATGCGCGTTTGGCAAGTAACTGCAAAAGTTGGCGCATTCAATAAGGATTCCAAAATGGTATGATACTTGGTAGATAATTTCTACGATTGCAGACAATATTTTTATTCCAAAAACAGGCAGTTTTTAACAAATTTTTCTTACGTACTTAAAATTTATTTTAATGTACCCATGGTTTGCTTTAAGGCCGTAACTTTAACATTCTAGTTTGAGTGAGACCTGGAGAGTCATTTTACGAAGTGTGAGAGAGACAGATAGTGAAATAAATTAAATACACGAAAATTGTATATTTTACAATTTTAAATAAACAAAAATTGTATAAATTAAATACACAAAAATTGTATTCTATCTCTCTCACACTTCGTAAAATGACTCCCGGTCTCACTCAAACTAGAATGTTAAAGTTACAGCCTTAAAGCAAACCATGGGTACATTAGAATAAATTTTAAGTACGTAAGAAAAGTTTGTTCAAAACTGCCTGTTTTTGGAAAAAAAATATTGTCTGCAATCGTAGAAATTATCTACCAAGTATCATACCATTTTGGAATCCTTATTGAATGCGCCAACTTTTGCAGTTACTTGCCAAACTCGCATAATAAATTTTTTTTCAGTACAGCTTGTTAAAGCTATGCGAAAAATTAATTTTGAATATTTAATTTTGATAAAAATGGCATATTCTTCTAATTTGGAGCTGGCTTTAAATTTTAGATTAGAGTATACAGAAACATTATTCAGGATTACAAAACAAAAGAAAATGTTTAGAAAAGTCAAGAATTGTAGCAACAACAGTGAAAAAACCGTCACAGGGTGTAAATTTTATCCATTTTTTTTAATGCTAGGTTTTTTTTAAATACGTGACATAGATTTTTTTTTATATTTTTCTGATAATATATATGAGTTAGTCTACCGCCTGCTTTCGGCTTGACGTCGGCTTCTGGGACATCCTGTATAATACTTTTAAAAGTAATTTTAAAATCATTAATTTATTAATGGCAATTCCCGTCCCACGGACAGAGTACATAATCGCCACGCGAAATGTAAAATTATGTTTTGAAATCAATCATTTGCCTCGACAAATAACGCTTTCCCACGGAAAGCAGGCAGTATTATGAAATTCATGTATTGATTATAATTTTTGATTTGAGAAAAACAAGGGAAAAAGGAAAATTTACTCTTGTTTACCAAAAACTTATTACGACGCAATAATGAAAACAAAATGTCGGACGGTACCTGTTTCGACGTCTTGGGATCTTTCTTTATATTTGGCTAGCTTTCTTTCAAGACGTCTTATTTTCTTTGCCCGCCTTTCCTCGTTGTCTCCACTACGTTTCGGCATTCTTAGTATTGGTTTTAAATATAAAAAATTAAAGATATCGAACTTAATAAAAGACGCGTGTCAAGTGCGTAGGGCGCGAAAAAACGAATGAGGTGTAGTTGCAATAGAGTTGCCAGGTACGTTTTTTATTTTATTTTTTCTAGTGGTGTCTTTGAATCTCGCGTATAAGAGGGCAAGAGAAGGCGTTACTACAACAGTTATCTCGGACTAAGTATAAATATAATAACATTTGTATTTACTAAGATAATGCATTTAGCTTAATTTCTTAAGAATTTAGTGATTGTATAACAAATAAATAATTATATTTTAATACCAAATAGTGATAACAAAAATGCATACGATTTACATTGATTTTTTAATGTTCTTCTGATGCTTGTACATTATGAATTATAATTTTTCTTTCAATTTTGTCTTTATTTAATCAAAAACGTCTTAAATTAATATTTTACGTCACTTAAATAAAAAAAGAATTTTAGGGAATTTTGAGCGCGCTGCCTTGAACGCGGAACCACTGTGCCCTGGTTGAAAATATTAACCCGGCGTCATTGTGGTATAAAACAGTTACACGGACGTTGAGGTGGGTCAATTTTACCCATATAATTCAAATCATGCTATTCACATAGTTTTTAGTAATTTGCTAAACTGTTTTATAATTTAACAATTAAATTAGTTAGGTTTTGATAATAAATGAGAAAAATAAGAATTAAGTAACGTTTTATTAACCTTAATCAACTTTTACATAAAATCACAGTAGTGTATTATTGTTCCTTCTATATCTCGTTCAATCGCAGACACGATTTCACTCCATCTATAAGGAACAATAAAACACGTGGTAGCAGATTTTTACAGTTACAAAAGTAAATTTTCAGTTTAGAAGTTTACGCTCGTATTATTCCGTGTTTAAGTACAAAATCACCTAATGATTCGAACCAGCGATTGCTGGTTATGTTTTGATAAATTATCATTCAAAATAATTTACTTCAAATCTAACCATTTCAGTAGTTAAGTATTTTCTGTCAGCAAATGTTTAGCGTCATATGGCTCGTTGCGCCATTAAGTAGTTAAGTATTTACTGTCAGCAAATTCTTAGTGTCGTATGGCTCGCCGCGTCCGGTGTGACCGCGGCGTCCGCGACCTAATTACACTTGTTTTGTCTTCAAAAATAATTATTTTAAATTGAATTGAATATTGCAGCTAGAAATACGGTTTTGTTTGACTGACCACAGCAACGTTCGCTGTGGTCAGTCCTAGGATGGGTGACCAAAATAAGAAACATCTCAAGCTCCTCCGTGCTTCGGAAGGCACGTTAAACAGTGGGTCCTGCGCCTGATCTCACCCCGATCGTGTCGGTTAACCGTCCCATCGGACTAGGCGAGTGAAGGAACAGAGAGTGCACTTGCGTTTGCGCAGTCACTTGTGCCCTATAATATCTCCTGCGCAGATGGCTAGTCTCTGTGGAGATTGTCCGCCGTGACCGAATATCGGTTAGGAGGACATTATTATTATTATATCCAAAGAAAGTTGGCGTCAGACAGATCGGCTGTAAAAACCTCAGTCAAAACTATGTTTTGGAGTGATTGTCATTCCAAGCAAATCAGACCCTGGGCTACGAAGTGATGATAGAAAGATACTCTTTATTACTCACCACGAAAGTAGTACAGTTACAGAAGTTTTACAAAGCTAAAATGTACAATTTCGACAGTCTTATCGCTAAGAGTGATATCTTCCGGAGAACCTTTGGACAGAGGACACTTTGTTTAAATGATTTTGCGACATTCCTAAATGTGAAAAATGTTATACTAGCGGTTTTTCTAGTATTAGCGTACAAACAGAAAGCGTTATGATGAAATATATATTATGCTTGCACTAAAAATAGACAAAAAGATGTACTCCATATGACGTAGGATTTTTATTTTATGTTTATAATCCTTGTCAGTTTTGTTTGATATAAGTGTAAAGAAACGGACCCAAATGATAGCAAAAATACTTAATTTTATATGTAAGTATATATCAAAATGTAAATTATTCGTTTGAAAACCTATATAGAAATAATGGTTAAACCCAATTATTTATTTATTACAATTATTAACGCCCAAGGTTAATATATATGTACAACTTACTGAATTTGGTTTTATTTATTAGCATTCACTAGATATTAATATATGTAAGTTAAATAAGTGGATATGGACTAGCGATTAGAATCAAATATCAACATCATCATCAGCCATTAGGTCTTCTGCTCAGAAGACATAGGCCTCCCTATGAATCTCCTTCAACCCTAACCAGGTCACTTATCCACCGGGTAGGAGGCATGCCTACTTACTGTCTGAATTAAATATGTATAAGGTTTAACATAATAAAGCATATAAATAAATAGCAGCATAATGAGCGTATGCACATTTTAACTACGTGGAAGTCGCAGTGTGGACCCTATCACGCGCGCTTATAAGGGCAGGGAGAATACCGGGGTGGTTTAGTGGTTAGGCCGGCACTCTGCTGGGAGCCCCATACACGCTCGTCGTCTAGCCAACGGCGAGTACGGTTCCCCTCGACAAAAAAATGGTAAAGGCAGTTCGACATATCCAAAAACTTAAAGGTCATAACAACTGATTTTCAATCAATGAAACTATTATTATATTAATTAACAAAGACCCAATTAAATATTTATCGTAGGTTGATGTGCTGTTGATTGTACTTTAATTAAAATTGCAATAAGTTTTCGTGTTTAATAATGTTTCATTCTTATTTTTTGGTTTGTTTTAATAACACTGAAACATAAATCTAATATATAAAATTCTCGTGTCACAGTGTTTGTTATCAAACACCTCCGAAACGGCTTGACCGATCTTTATGAAATTTTTTGAATATTTTCAGTAGGTCTGAGAATAGGTCGTAAACTATTTTTTATTATGGCGAAACGTAGTTCGCGCGGCACAGCTAGTAATATATAAAAAATTCAAATACATTGAAAGTTATAAAAATGCATTTACAAGGTATTACTGCATTTTTTAAAACTTTTTAGTAACAAATGTCGTCTTAGTTAAAAACGTGGGTATATATGTATCTTATTTACATTAATTTTAAAATCTAATAATGAATTTCTTTCGTTTAAAACACAATTATGTCAATAAACTACCCTAATAAATATATTTTATGTATAAAATTTAATTGATGTTTTGTTTAATTTGTGTTTAAATAATAAATCTTTGAAATTGAATTATTTCAATAATGAATGGAAAGTTTTTAACGAGCAAATTAAAGGTCAATACGTAAAGTCATTTAAATAGGTTATTGCACACGGCACCACGGCGAAAAATGTCTAGCGCGCAACTCTCGATAGGGTTGTCACGAGTGACGAGAGAGAGTCAGTCGTAGTGGGACGTCGACAACAAGATTTTGCTATAAGATTTTACTTTAGTAGTAATAGTATTCAATTAGTTTTAGGACAATCCTAGTGTACTGACCTGTTAAACATATAGGTATTGATTGTTTGCTTAATGTTACAATAGTCAAAATCTGTAATAACAATGTATAAATATTATACATTGTATTGTTTTTTTCTATTTAATAACAAATATTTTTAATTATTGATGACATAATAATGACGTCACAGAAATGTCTTACTAAAACTAGTATACAAAGAAAAAAGGAATAACTAGAAACAAAATACTTATAAACTACTTTACTTAAAAAAAATACAAATTGTTTTTTCTAATGAAAGTTGATTACGTTTTTCACTAACGTAGATTTACTGAAACAACATTCAGGATAATTTTTTCACGTACAGTCAACAGCTCATCAACCTTCATCAACTTTTGCACCAGCACAGTGCATCGACTATCACTTCATATTGATCTCTTTGTGTTAGACTTAAAGTTAATACTATTTTTCGTTGTAGTTTTTCTTATTCAGGTTTCAAAAACAGATACATTTGTGACAACCCTAGTAAAAATTGATGAATTTTCAATAAGTTCCTATATAATGCGAAATTTTCGAGTAGTGGTTCATTCTGTTCTTCAAAGTGCTTCGAGCCAAGGAACTAGCTGCAACAGTGTCGTCAGTCGTCGTCGAGGAGTCTCCCCAGCACCCAGATCTTCAGCCACAGTACTTTATTTGTGAGTGTTCATTATGTAAGTACTTTGAAAGGTTTACTGATAGTTGGTTGTAATTACTATTTCCTCCAAGTTTCGTACGGAGAAAATAACAATGAGATAGTTTTAAAGATCGTCACACTTACAATGAAGGATCAGTGTAAGTATGCATTGTCTTTTTCCGATACTCAATTTTGCGTTACTTTTTCAGGTCTGACTCCGAGTTTGAAGTCTTCCAACCAGTGCAGAAGACCAAACCTAAGACAAAACCAACATCTCGAGATAACATCAGGTAAGGTTTAATTTATGCTGTCGTCATAGTATTTATTAAATCTTCGAATCGTTAGTGAAGATTTTATGTGATAATACCACAATATTTATTTATTAGGGTATGCCAACAGTACACATATTAATGAATTAGATTGAAGTGGATAACAATTGAACACTAAAATGATTATGAATGAGTGAATGGTGTTAATATGCTGTTGCTGATCAGTATTAGCTAGGAGACTAACAATATTATTAAATTTATCTTTTCAGGTCTGACTCCGAGCAAGAACTGTTCGAGCCAGCGCAGAAGCCTAAGCCTAAGAGAAAACCAATCTCTCGCGATACTATCAGGTAAGATATGAGTTATTTATGCAAGTGAAGTGGTAATTTCGTTTTAGGTTCATCACTGATAGAGTGGGTTTTTTTTTGTATTGAAGTGTTGTTTTCTTTATCGATCATAGTGGGTTAGATAAATTCGAAGATTGCAGGTGTCAATCGTAGGATAGGAACATTGCGTTCTACAACAACATAGTAATATCAATTATTGTTGAGTTGTTTCACGTTCTTGCTGATTGTCCTAACATAGGATATAATACAATCTCTTTTGTCTTTTACAGGTCTGGTTCATCGAAAAAGGCTAAGTCGAGCTCAAAGGAGTCGTTGAATTTGTTCGGGTTGGTGTCGGACGACGAAGAAGTTACAGCCGAGCGTGCGTCACGCGTCAGGCAGGGCAAACGACTCGACAGCAGCCTCGCCAACAAGACCGCGCACGGCACGCTCCTGCGGCGTACTCCGCTCGACGGTCGCTACTACGTGGAGACGCGCGTATACAGCACGGACGAGGCGTTGGCCGTAGCGCCCGACCAGCGGTACACCAAGGCGCTTGTCACACTCAAGGTGCAGCTAGAGCCAGACCAGCCCGAGTGGGACTACTTGCAGCAGTTTTTAAAGCGGTCAAAGTCGTTGTTTAAAGATAAGCCTGTATTTTATAGTAATAAAACAAATATTAAATAAATAAATTAACTAAGCAAGTAAAATATTTTTTACAATAGGTTTTTATATTTAATCCGGTTTTTTTGAGCCCACGTCCAGGTAAAGTTACAGTCGTAACTTAGGTATTAATGAGGTACGGTAATCATTCATTTAGTTAAGTGGATAAGTAATTAACTAAAAAGACTATAGATTAGCGTTAGGTAACAAGTTGTATACTTTATTTTTCTGAATTGCTACGATGCCTTTTTGCTCAGAGTGTTCGATGCAATTAGGCAGCAGACAATGGGTAGGACACCTGCGCAGCAGCGCGCACAAGCGCAGGTGCGCAGTGTCGCGGGCGCACGACGACGCCGGTGTTGTCGAACTCGCGAGTGCGTTTAGAGGTCGCATCGTTACATACAGAATTACTCCTACAGATGAGTACCGATGCTCTTTACCCGATTCATTCTTGCATAGTATATTTTCTAAAATTTATAATCTTTTGCAAATGTCTCTAAATAAGCATATATGTTTAAAAGTAAATTTTGAATATTTTGCCGATTTTCTTTTATTTAAGAACGAGGTAAATAACATTAAGTCGTTTGTTACAAAAAATTTAACGATTCATCGCAATTTTGATTTTAACGAGTTGTTTGAAACACTCGTAAATACTATTAAGAACAAAGTTGAAGAATTTGAGGATCGTGACAGTGGTTGGACTTTTTTAAGTAATGTTTCCTTAGAAGTTAACATTAATAGATATGATCCTCTAAGAGGGTCTGGTTCAACTTATGTAGATTTACCACTAGCGATAAAAAAGAAAAAGGCGTGTATTAACGTCAGGAATAAAGATGAATATTGTTTTTTGTGGAGCGTCGTTGCCGCTTTGTACCCGGCTAAAAAGAACGGTGACCGTACGTCCTCGTATCCGCAATTTGAACAGGTCCTAAACACCGACGATATATCTTTCCCAGTAACGTTTACGGATATCGCGAAATTCGAACAAAACAATCCACATTTAAGTGTAAACGTATATTCATTAAAGAATAATCAGATAGTTGTAGGTCCCATTTATAAGTCTGGATATAAATCCAAAACCAGAACTAAAATTAACTTGCTTCTACTTGAAAATAATGTTCTATGTCACTTTGTTTTGATAAAAAACCTTTCTCGACTTGTAAGAAGTCAAATTACGAAAAATCATAAGAAACTATATTTTTGTGATGATTGCTTGCTATTTTTTACTTCTGAAGTTAATCTTGATAATCATACATGCAGCGGCGTTTGTACAGTACTGCCTGAGAAAGGAACTTATCTACAATTCAAAAATTTCGAACGGAAGCAAGACGTTCCTTTTGTGGTCTATGCTGACTTTGAAACTCTTCTTATACCGTTCGATGGCTGTGAGCCTGACCCTTCATTAAGTTTTACTTCTCAGCGTCAACAGCACATTCCATCAGCTTTTGCTTATCACATAGTGTGCTCGTACGATACCAGTCTGAATTCTTTTGTACAGTATCGAGGAAAAGACTGTGTCCAAAAATTTCTTGATAAACTGTATTTTGACGTTAAAAAGATTTATGACATCTTAGATAAAGAAATTGCGATGGAATTCGATGAATATGACGCAGAGGCCTATGCGCGTACCGATGTTTGTCATATTTGTAAGCAATTATTATTTTTTGACAAAGTGAGAGATCATTGTCACCTTACTGGAAGTTATCGAGGTGCTGCGCATCAATACTGTAACTTACGGTTTAGCGTTCCTAAATTAGTTCCCGTTTTTTTCCATAACCTATCCGGCTATGACTGTCATCTGTTCATCAAAGAATTAGCCGATAGTTTAGGACCTGTTAAAGTCATACCTAAAAATAAGGAAAAATACGTATCATTTACAAAATTTTTACAGTTAAAGAATGAAAAATATGCTCAAATACGATTTGTCGATTCGTTTCAATTCTTAGGAACCAGTTTGGAAAAATTAGCGAGTGGGTTAGATAAAACAGATTTTAAGCATTTAAAAAAATATTTTCCAAACGCAACTGAATTTAAATTATTAACACGCAAAGGAGTATATCCGTATGATCATATGACACATTGGAAATCATTTTCCGAGAAACAACTTCCACACAAAAAAGGTTTCTATAATTCTTTAACTGATGAAGATATAAGTGATAAAGATTACACTCATGCTCAGGAAGTTTGGTCTACATTTAGAATACAAGATATGGGTGGGTACACAGACCTTTATCTAAAAACCGATGTATTGCTATTGACTGATGTATTTGAAAATTTCCGTGAAATTTGTAAATTGAACTATCAATTAGATCCTGCTTTTTACTTAACAGCTCCAAGTCTTTCATTCGATGCTATGTTACTTAAGACCGGCATTCAGTTAGAATTATTAACTGACTTAGAAATTATACGTTTTATACAGAAAGGGATACGGGGAGGTATCTGTATGTGCTCAACGCGATATGCTCGTGCAAACAATAAATATATGCCACAATATGATTTTACAGAACCAGATTCTTTTCTAGTTTACATCGATTGCAATAACTTGTATGGTTATAGTATGTGTCAGTACTTACCTGTTTCAGATTTTAGACTTTTAAGCGAATGCGAAGTAGATTTGTTAAATATCATGAACGTAGCAGATGATGCTGAGTTCGGATATATTCTTGAAGTGGACTTAACATATCCCGAGGAGCTACATAATGACCATAACGATTATCCTTTTTGTCCCGAAAAATTTGTACCACTCGGAGGTAAAACTTCTAAACTCTGTCCTAATCTGTATTCTAAATATCAGTATGTAATCCATTATGTTTATTTGAAAACATGCATTAATAATGGTCTTGTTTTAAATAAAATTCATCGCGCCTTAATTTTTAAACAAAGCCCTTTTTTGGCTAAATATATCAATTTAAACACAGAACTGAGAAAACAAGCTGTAACTACTTTTCAGCAAGACCTTTTTAAGTTGATGAATAATTCAGTGTTTGGAAAAACATTGGAAGACAGTGAAAAAAGAGTCGATGTTCGCTTGGTTAATAAGTGGTGTGATAAATCTAACAAGACAAAAAAGTTCATTTCAGCGGACAAATTAATAGCGAGACCTAATTTTGACAGCGCTACTATTTTTTCCAATAATTTAGTTGCGGTTCAAATGAAACCTGAAAGGGTTATCTTGGATAAGCCAATTTATATTGGTTTTACTGTTTTAGAACTATCTAAAAGTCATATGTATCAATTCCATTATTCTGTCATAAAACCTTACTATGGAAATAAAATACAACTTTGCTACACCGATACTGATAGCTTTGTTTATAAGATTGAAACGAAAGATTTTTATCATGATTTGAAAGATAACTTTTTAAGCTTCTTTGACACCAGTAACTATAGTTGTGACAATATATTTGGTCTGCCTTTAAAAAACAAAAAGATACCGGGCTTATTTAAAGATGAATTAGGAGGTGAAATTATGACAGAATTCGTAGGTCTCCGGTCTAAGTTGTACTGTATAAAAACGGAATCAGCATTTATTAAAAAAGCAAAAGGTGTGAAAAAAAATGTAGTAAGAGACTTAACATTAGATGATTATAAATCAGTTCTGCTTCACGACAAAATAATACGGAAAAAAAATATTTTGTTTAGATGCATTAAGCATGAGATTTTTACTCAGAGTGTTAACAAAGTAGCTTTATCTAATCAAGATGATAAACGTTTTATTTTATCCGATAAAATTAGAACCTGGGCTTGGGGACATGAAAATCTAATCTAAGATAGTGTTAAATTAGTTAATATAATTGTTTTTGACCTGTTAATATTTTTTATAGTTAATAAATGCAATTAAAATAGTATTATGTGTTTTATTTATTATTGCATCTATATTAATATTATAAAGAGGAAAGATTTGATTGTTTGTTTGTTTGTATTGTATAGGATTCGAAACTACTGAACCAATTTAGATAAAAGTTGGTATAGGGATAGTTCGAGACCAGGAAACAAAAATAACTCGGGCGAAGTCGCGAGCGGAAAGCTAGTATGCTATAAATTACTGCACTTACACATGCTACATATTTCCGCGTGTTATATTAAGGCTAAATATGATGCAATGCCAAATAAGCATTAAAATAGTATTGTGTTTTTTTATTGCATACCTACACTATAAATTACTGCACTTACACATGTCATATATTTCCACGTGTTGTATTGAGGTCAAGTGTGATGCAATGCTAGATAAGCAAATTTAGTCTAAGCCTCAACTTTATTTGATATTATATTCATTCATAACTCGTTGTTCGTGACAAGCAGTCCATATTGTAATATTATTGTAAGTATCATTCTCTTTTCATATCATTTTTTAATCATTATTGATTATTGAGGTAATTATGGATATCAACTTATTCATTATTATTATTCACTTGTTACAGATAATGTCAAACTCGTCGGATATCTTGTTTTCCCAATATGCACAAGATCCATTGGAAGGCTTCACGCAAGAATATCAAAACATGATACGTCGGGAAGAACAAACTAATGAATCAAGACAGGGAGAGAGAAAAATAAGACAAAGAAAGGACATCACAAGAAAAAGAGCTCGTAAATCTACAAAATCATTTGTGATCACTAAGGAGCAGAAAGGCGTGAAATTAATTAAAATACTGGTCTTGGACTTAGTGAACGATTCTTCAAGTGCATCAAATAGCTGCTTTGACATTGCTGATGCGGAAGAAAACGTAGTGCTGAGTGCTCAATATGTGGTGCAGGAACCGGTGGATGAAATCATGGACCTTACGGAAACCGTTATAAGAAAAATATCCAAAAAACTTTGTGGTGATAACTTATAGATAACTTTTTAATTTTGTTAAAACGTTTTCCTAATAAAAAAATATTTTCAAGTACTAAGTTTTTTTCTTTTTGGGTATCAAACATAATAAAAACAACTTTTATTACACATGACATTTTATTTGAAAAATTCTTAATATAGTTGTATATTAATTTTTAAACAAGATTGTTTCTCTAAATTTAGATTCAAAAATCATATAATGTGTATCCATTGAGAAAACACCATTTTTTAATACACAATGAATTTCTTAACGCACATCTTTTTTTATGAGTTAAACAATGGAACATATTATTACTATACAAATCATTTAACGTATTTAAATTTGGTATACCTGTATAACTTATGTCTATGATATTATTATGACCACATAAATCCTCTACCCATTTAACTTTTTCTTCACCTTTTACAATTATTTTCCTGTCTTTCAAGAAAGGTTTAATAATTCTGTTAAATTCTCTGTAGTCTATATATCCTTCACTCCATTGGTAACCTCTGTTTCTTTCTATCCAACAAACTTGTTTTTTTTCTTCATCAGTTAGTGTAGAAAACGGATAAGGAGGTTTAATTAAAAATATATGGGTAAACTCGAGAGTTGCTATAACAAATTCTTTTACTAAAAACTCATTTTTATTATTTTTAAATCCTTGCAAATCTACAATTATCGTATCGTTGTTCATGATATTTTCCTTACAATATTGCTTAAAGGTTTATATTCAAATATGCAATCGTTCAGAATCAAACAATATGCAGCTGTTTGGTCAGGTATTTCTTGATCTGTTTCAATTTCAACTCTAACGTCAATAGATCCTTTTAACGTTTCATGCTGACGTGAACAATCAATGATGAATAAAGGAGCGACGTCTCTGAATTCTTTTAGACTCATCAACGGCTCTGGTCGACGTCCGTGATAAGACTGTTGAAATCTAATGTACTGTTCGTATAATAAAGTAAATTTATCATCTGAAAAATTTACATTCAGTCCTTCATAGGGATAATATGACGAATTTAAAAAGACTCGTATGTCACGTACATGACAATGATCGAACTCTGCCATTGATAATTCAGCGTTATGTTTCCGATTAGTTTGTAAGGCAATTATAACAAATCGAGGTTTCTCTATTTGTGAAGATGTTTTGATAGACCAAGTATGTTTACGAGTTTTCGGTAATAATGGATATTCATATAAGTCCCAATTACGAAAAGCTAAAGTGATTGCTCGATCTCTCTCTAAATGTTTTAGTAAGTTAATTCTTTCACGGTCTGATACTTTAATGTGCGGAACTCGCCAAGCAATTTTAGTAATTATTATATCATCCACTATTTCACCTTTATTTAATATCAAAGCATTCAGATTTGTGTTGCTTCTCAACAATACTAACTCATGTTTGCAGTTTATTATAACTTTTTCATAGTCTTCTGCAAAACCCAATATTTTGTTCATTGGTATAGAAGCAGAGAATCCGCCATCACCAACACTAGTTGTACCTGTAGTCGACCAGCCCCAAGCTCTTGCGCTTTTGGATTCATTTTCATTTAATGATAAATAAGATTTTATAGTTGTGCTAATTCCTGCATTTTTTATTTTGTCTATTTCCACTCCGTTTAGTTCATATCGAATGTCTTGAAATAGAAATAACACCGGATTATTTACGAAATGCACACTTGACACCTTTTCTTTTTTGCTGTTATAAACATTAATTGTGCCCTCAATATACAAAGTGCTGAGTGAGGGCAGCACATACAAATCTTGCTGATTGATAGGTATTCGTATTTCATCATTCTTGTTGAAACTTGTTACATATGGTTTGTACGAGTGATATTCAAAACTTTCAATGCTGTTATCTATTGACGTCGGTTGAGTTATATTTAATATATTCATTTTAACAAGCCCACTAACTTCAAAAAATCCTTATTGCTTTTAGTCAACTTCTTTCTAAGCCGAAGCGGTGCGTCTTTTTGAGGTGATCTTTTCAAACTGACTCGAGTACACGATGCCTCTTGCTTTTTATTGAAATCAATCATTTTTTTTTCGGAAATGCAAATATAGTTGTACTTCTTCACCTCGTAAATTTACCTGTTTGTTTTCAGCGTCTAGTAACCGTATGCTAATCGCACTTATAGAACTTTGGTTTACTGGAAAATATATTAAATTTTTAGGTATTTCAATGATCCGATATCCTGGTGGTACATTAGGCACAAATTCATAAATTATATGACTAGCTTTTCCGTTCACAAATGAACCGCTGACTACGTCGCATTCAATCCTCACGATGGTTGTTGATAAAATGCTGACCGGATTCTGAGATTCAGTACTTATATTTGCATGTATTGTTTCAGTTCGAAACCCTAAAATTTGACCTAGTGAATCACTTTTGTTAAAGTGAACATTTTTGGAACAAAATATATTTGTCTTTAGAGTATTGTTGTTACAAGTCAATTTTAATACGGTGTTTTTAATATTACTTTTTATGTAATCACAAATATCTTGAAGTTCATAAGACCCTTCAGGAATTTCGATGACTTCATTTTCGCCATAATAAAATTTATTGTTTCGTTTATCAATATTAGGAATAGAATTAAAAGTAGAAAAATATAAAAGACCACATTCATAGTCGCCATGTAACTCCAATGTTGGCGAATAGTTCGTTGTCAAGGAGGCTCCTCTCCCAGTTATAGACACAGTGAAAGACATTTTTATACTGACAATTTTATTTATTTTACACGTTATATAAATGATTTTTCCAATAACATCTTAAAAATTTTAAACATAGATGACCACAGTTAGTAGTACCAAATTTTTGGTGTTGTACGTAATTATAGTTTATTGGTAAGTTGTGTAAATATTGAATTAATTCTAATGGAGGTTTCAAATTACCAAAACTATCAAAATATTCAGCGTAATTGTTTTGCTTGACGAAGGCTACCCAATGTGTTCCAGGATTTTTGGAGCTATCCAAATTCAATATCGCACATTCTATCTTTTTAGGTTTCGTAGGTAACGTATCTCTCATGAAAACACCGCGAAAAAATGGAATGTCACTTGCGTGTTCTAATATATCAATATTGGTAAGTGCACGTCTGGGTAGCCCCTTATTTAGTTTTTTGATGGATTAAAATACAGTCCAGCTCCTTTTTTGTGAGGTTTTATATACAGCCCTTTTCCAAGAGCCACAGCTTCCATCATCCTGTTGTGTCGTTCAGATTCCTGAAGACTTTTTTGTGCAGCTTTAGAATCATTAACAGCCTTTGCTATACCTGCTGCTCCTCCGGCTAATGAACCTAAAGCCGACAATCCCGCAAAAATCGGAATAAGTGGTAAAAGTCCTCCACATTTTGGAATAGGAATGCGACGCGGCAAACGTATTCCCTTTTTATTTGTAAATATCTTTTTTGCAGCAGCGTGGGCATATTTAATTGCAGAGTGACTGTCTTTAGATTTAAGTTTTTTTAATTGTAAGCGTATTTTTTTTACACCGGTCATAAATGATTTGAGCCCACTCCCTGCTTTGAGTTTAGCTTTCATTGCATTTTTAACTATCCAAGAGGCAAACTTTTCTCCTCTTCCAGCATCCTTGGATTTTAACCTTCTTTTCGCCATATTTAAAAGTCCTAAATCAGCTTTATGTCGAACGTCTAAATTTCTATTTGTATAAGCTATATCGTGGTACATACAAGCATTATCTAATTTGTTTATGCCTCGTTCACCTTTAAGCAACCGTTTATGAAGTTTTGTTCCAGGGCCACAAAATTGATATCCAGGTAAATGTAACTCAATCGGTAAATTGTCTATTATTGTGTTAAGTATACCACCACCTTCCTTCATTGATAATTCTAAAGTGAATAGAAGATACAGAATTGCGTAGCAATATTTATACTATTGAACCAATTCACTCTTGTCAATCCAACTGTTCTCTTTATTATTTAGACCTAACCATTTTACATATAGTGTGTTTCCTTTTCTTTTTAAAACTTTCTCAATAAGGTAAAGATCAGGAACTTTAGTTTTTTGTAATTCATACCCGTAAAAAGATCCCAAAATAATTTGTTTGTGTTTATCTTCTATTTGATATGTTTGAGGATTGGTTTCATTAACTTTTACTATGCGGAAAATTTCTGTAGACCAATTTGGAGTATAACCCTTACGAAAATCTCCTTTGTATTTACTTATACGAACATAATCACCTATTCGAAACGCAAATCTCTTTTTTGTTTTAGGTTGTTGCGTTTTAACAATGTTTGACTTAACAAAAATTTCGTTTGACTTAGTAACATCAACAGGCTTAAATTTAGTAATTCGATGTTTAGTGTTGTTATAGTTTTGTATCACGTCATCCAAATTATGTTCAAGCCATTGATATCGTCCATGAAGACTAAATAATTTGTAAAGATGAGACTTGATTGTTCTAATGACACGTTCGACAATGGATGCTTTTTTTGCAGAATATGTAGAATAATGATTTATTTTATACGTTTCCATCAATTTTTTAAAACTCGTATTATAAAACTCAGTTCCTAAATCGGTTTGTAAATTTTTAGGATTACGCGAAGAAGTGGTTAATATACTTTGCATAGCATTCATAACACAGTTTGCTGTTTTTGATTTTAAAGGTTTAGCCCAAACGTATTTTGATAAGCCATCAATCACTACTAGAACGTATTTATGGCCTTTATTGAATTGTGAATATTTTTGTAAATCCATAAGGTCTGCTTGCCATAGATCATCAATTCCTTTTATGAATGTACATCGACGAGAAAAATTTCTTCGTGCTGCTTTGTGAAGTTCGTTAACTACGTCTCGCTTACTCATCCTTAGTTGAATTTGCTTGAATCATAAAATCTATTTCTTTTTTTGTGTAAAATAAGGCACTCAAACTAACAATTGTCGCCTTTTCTAAACTACTTAAATATCTTTTAACATCACTATTATTATTTTTTATTTCTTGTCTTAGTTCTTCAATACATTTATCCACGTATTCTTTATTTACTGCTTCGTCGTTATTTTCAGGAAATTGCAAACCCTTCAACTTTGTTGATTTTAAATCAAAGTCACCTGTTTCAGATTTTACTAAAGTATCATTGAGAGTGTTAATGAATTCTGATAATCTTAAACGCTTGTGTACATGATGTCCAAATTTGTCTACATTCATTGTCGTCTTGATGCAGTCTTCATTGAAACGAGACTGAATAATTTTCCTGATGGATGCTTTTTATATTCTACATTTATGATGCCAGCTTCATATAGTTCTTCAATTATTGCATATATTTCATTTATCACTCCGGTATTACCAGCTTCTTTTGATGCTAGTAGTAATTTTAATCGTTCCACTAACTCATTTGGATCGTCCCAGTAAACCAAATCAGTATCTGTTTTAACCCTTTTTAAAAGGTTTATACCTTCTCCTCGAGGAATACTTTCCACACTACTTGTAATATTTCTTGTGTATTTAAACAGTGGTTTAATAATACGTATATATTTAAATCCTTTATTACTGTTCACTGGTTTTAAAGGATCGTAATTACGTTTATGAGCATTAGTATCTATTAGTATCTGTTTATAATTTTGTAAGTCGTCGTCAGTGACAAGGTCTAAATTTGGTATCTTTTTAAACAATAATTCCTTTAAACCGGGTGTTTTTTCCAGATCATGATTTCCAATCCTCAGTCTACAACCTTCATCGTAAACGCGAGTTTTGCCAAGCAAAAGTTTACCTCGCTCGTTTCTGACTCCATAAGGTATATCTTTTATTAGATCACACGACGTAGGCCATGAGAAAGATTCTTTTGCAATACTCGGAGATGATTGAATGGATTTAAACGAGTTTTCATGCTCATCGTGATCTTCAGAGGGTAATATCGTAAGAGTTTTGTTAGATAATTTATAAGCCTCATCACCATAAGAGTTTTCATCTTCTTCGTTCATAGCTTCCTCGAAATCTTCACTTACAGAATTTGATGACTCACTTTCGCTGTACTTATTTTTTTTTACTGGGTGGTTTTGGTCAATATCCAAATTTTTATGAAGACTTTCGTTATTTTTGCTTGTTAACACATTAAGTGGTTCTACAATAGGCTTAAATATTGTTTCTAATGCCATATTGCTAGCGTCTTTTGCATCTTTTATCATATTAACCTTCCTTTTCACAGCTGCGGCAGATTTTATAATTTGTTCTTTCAAATTTTGTTCCATTTTGTTTATATTTCCTCTCGGTATGAAATCACAAATGAAACTGATTCCATATTTATGTAACACCTTTTTATGAATGCTAGTCCACCATAATAAATGTGTCAAATGCCTTTCTATAGCATCCCTTATTCCGTTCGCAGTCTTTATTGATAACAATGTAGCTGAATGGTTGATTCCAAACAGTTGAGCACATTTCTCGAAATTGAGCCCAAGACATGTCAGACCCTACATGTTCCTCATAGACATGTCTTAAGTTAATGTCGTCTAGTTTAAATAAAATAATCAAGTTAGAATTATCTCGTACTAATTGTTTCGGTATTTTAGTATAAGTTTGATTAATATAAAAACAATCAATGTTTTTATGACGTCCCATAGCAAAATAGTCTCGGATGCTATTTTGATTCTCACAAGCAACATCGTCAAATATAATGATCGAGTTCGGCAAAGCTTCGTGAGGGCTTAAAATTTCACTATTATGATTATATTTATTATAAGTCGTGTTCGTAACCATACTCATAACTTTTTCTAAGAATGTATATTTAGGCTGATACAAAGACTTTGAATAAACATACAGATTTTGAAATCGTGGACCATCTTCATGTAATAATAAACTTATTACTAAGTTGGTCTTTCCACAATTCGATGGGCCACAAACAACACAGCGAATGGTATTTGGTAGTAAGTTGCCATGACGCTTTGGTTCATTCATTGACGTAGGACAAATACATTCTAATTTTAGTGATTGTTTTTGTTTGATAAATTTCATATCTGCACTTAAATGTGACCGATGTGATGCGTGTACTTCAACAAAATGATGACTGCATTGTCGCGTTAAAACGTTATAAATAGCGGAATATTTTACAACCAATTACAGACCTGAATTGAATCTTATCTGATAATTTACTTACTAGACGCTGCTACCACGTGTTTTATTGTTCCTTCTAGATGGAGTGAAATCGTGTCTGCGATTGAACGAGATATAGAAGGAACAATAATACACTACTAATCACAAAAAAAGGAACAAAAAAGAGATCACTTAGGTTTTCAAATTATTTCTACAATAATAACAAATCATTTAAGTTATTTATGGCACTTTTATAAACTTAAGACTAATATATTATAAAAAAAAAATAACAAAGCTAATTAGAGTCTTCGTTGTGAATGCAATCACTGCAGAAAGATATGATATGTTCAGGACATATATATTTGTGACAAGCTTGACACGTATGTTTTGTTTTACGGTCTTTTTTAGCAGGACACACTTCACATCTTTTACGGGCATTGGATATCTTTGCAGGTGGCTCTTCTGATGATTCACCAACAAATTCCCTGATTCTTTTGCGCATTTCTCGTGGCAAGCGATTCACATTCTGACGAACTTTCAAATGATCACTGACAAGAGCAAGACCTAAGTTTTTCAAAAAATGGCGTCGCTTTTCTTTTGGTTTGCTGTTATTTATGCGATGTATGATAAGCCCATTAATTCCTGACATGTTCAACATGGCATAAAAAATTGACAAGGGCCACCTTTTGGAGTTACGACTCACATCATATGTGCTGGAAAGTTCATCAGCGACATCAACCCCACATTTCGTCAGATTGTAATAGGTGTTTATTTCGGGTTTTTGCTTTTCTCCACTATCAATGTCAATTTTATTGTCATGGTGAAGGCTTGACATCAGTAACACCACCTTATTTTTTTTAGGTACATGAGATACCAGAGTAATATCTTTTTGGAAACCAAACCGAGATGAATACACGTCAATCCCACGAGTTTTAGTGAATGCAAGAGGGATTTGTCTTTTGTTTTTACGGATAGTACCAACCGACGTCAACTTATGTTCATCGAGCAAATGCATCACCAGCTCATAGCTGGTGAACCAATTATCAAATGTCAGATTTCGGTTTGATTTTGAAACTGGTTCCACAATTCGATTCACAACATCAAATGGTTTATTACTTGCAGCAAATGGACCAGCAGGTTGTTTTCCAGGATAAATTTCAAGATTCGAGATGTAGTAGTTCGTAGCATCTACTAGTGCAATGATCTTGATACCATATTTCGCCGGCTTCGATGGAATGTATTGTCGGAATTTGCATCGGCCTCGAAAGGCTATCAGCATTTCATCGATAGTTAGACACTCGCCTGGTGAATAAGTTGTTTTACAATTTTCAACGAAGGCTTCAAATAGGTCTCTGACTGGTGCTAAGTTATCTAACTGCTTCCTTTGTTCGCGGGTAGTATCATCATCAAAACACAGACAGCTCTGTATGAAGTGAAAACGTTGTTCAGACATGACTAATCTAAAAACTTCCACACCTGTGCCATCGGAAGCCCACAAATCACTCAGATTCTGTCTCCCCGAACGATTTAGGCCAGCAATATATAATAGACCAATAAATGCCTTGAATTCCTCAATGCTGCATGCTTTCATATAGATGTGTTTCGACAAGTCCTCACAGGATGCAATTCTTCGTTGAATACGTACATTAGTATATGTCAAAATAGTCTGCAACATTTCATCATTGAAAAACAATCCCCAGCATTCCAACTCGGAAGTAGCCGATTTAGCTTCTTGTGCTACACCTGGCAATTGAGTGATTATGTTTTCTGCCCTAGTTCTTACATTTTGTCGAAAAGGTGTCTTTAGCCATACCGTGCCATCTTTACCAAGATAACGTGACTGCGACTCAGGAACATCGTGTTGTGCCGTAGGCGAACGATGTGCGCTAGATTGCATTTCTCTTCTTATTTCAGAGAGCGGGATATCGTCACCACTATCCGAACATTCTTGCTCCGTATCACTTGGTTCACTACGTACACTCACATGATCTTCTTCTTCGACTTCTTCATCATTATCAGGCCATTCTTCCTGCGAATCGGACTCCTCTAATGCCGCTACAATAAGTTTATTTTGTCTCCGCTCTTGGTCCATTGTAATTTACAAGAAGTACCTTTTGACAAAATAAAACAATATGCAAATCCAAAGCAAAAAGCAACAAAAAACGTATAAAACACCTCAAAAAATCAATAAACAACAAAAAAATTGGTAACGAAAAAATGGCGCAAAAATGTTACGTTGATTGTGAGGATGGGTCATAATTACCTTTTTGACAATTACACGCGTGTATCTCCCAGCGCAGTCGCCGTCGCACTGATTTATCACCGACAACGTTTCGAGCATACGATTGGCTCCAGCTACTGCCAAGAACGGCAACGTCGCGTGCGCGCTTTCAAAAATATAAGAAATTATAAACAAGACGGGTAATTTTGACCCAACCTCAATGACGCCGGGTTAAGAGAAAATATTTTTTTTGTCTATTAATTATTAAGGGTAAACACAAATTATAAATATTAGAATAGCCAGATCTGTTTTGAAACGAAACCTTTGACTACAACTACCAGTAGTTATTTGTGCTATTGGTAATATAATTCTTTTCGCAAAAATAGTAATAATATTCTAATAGAACTGTTGAATTTAATCAAAACGATAAAAAATATAACTGCGCAATTTGTTGAAGACCCAAATGAAAAACTCGTCTATTTTTAACCATCATGTGGATTGGATTGTATGTTTTACGTATACTAGTTTCCCGCTCGCGGCTTCGCCCGCGTTATTATTTAGATTTCTTTTACATACGACAGAGTAGTTCTTGGCCTTCATCTCACCTGATGGTAAGATGATGGCCAAGAACTTCCCTGTCGTATCTAGAGAAAATCTAGAAGTTTACAAAATAATGTGACAAAAAGCTTTGGATCAAATCACAAACTAATTGGCTCAGATTTTACTGGTTTATTGTGTTGATGTTAAAAAACTATAATGATTATGAATTATCTATAAGTTTGTTTTATTCTATTTTTACAGTTATAGGTGCACTAATAGGAAAACAAAAAGGCCGAAACATTGAAGTGATGAACTCATTTGAATTAGTATTTAGTGTAATTGAAGGAGATATCATTGTAGACAGAGATTACTATGGTCTTAAAGAAGAACAATGTAAGTAAATACTGCACGATAAGTTATTAAAATACTTTTTTAACACAGTTGCTCGTAAAGTGAATCTAATTACACCGGTTTTAGATACATAAAGCAACTCATAAAACATGCGTGTGCTTTTTAAAGCACACGCATGTTTTGTGAGTTAAAACGCAAATAGTGCGCTAAAAGCTAGATGTAATATAAAAGAAATCAACAAACTATATTGATGTTTCAAACGATTATTTTCATACCATTATTTAATTTTGTCTACAAATTAACACTGATTTGTGTTATTTAATTCAAAAATTTAAGGCGCTGCTTTCCCGTTTTCGAACAATTTCGATTCAGTGTACCTCCACCGTTGAACATCTTATCTAAACATTCTTGAAGACATAAACATGATTAATAATATTTCAATCGATAGAAAAAATCCAAAGATCACTCTGTTCAATATTTTAAACCAGCTGTGAATCAGAAAATACAATAATAAATGACACAAAAGTTTTACAAATAGACATTGCATTTTTATTGTCAAGAACACATTTCTTATTTTGTGCCCCAGTTTTCCAAAAATCGAATAATACCTATAAAAAGTAATGTTTTAGCTTGGTCACAGCGCTTAAGCGTCATTAGTAGCCTCTATGCAATTATCAATCAAATTATCTCGCATTAAAACAGTCGCCATACACAAGTCGATTTCCTGGGAAACCTCGCTTTAAGTATTTTTCCTCACAAGTGTGTTGAAAAACGTCGTACGATATACGTGCATATATTGGTTATACACGCTCGGCTCTATTACCTTGCCTATGGCTTGGGCTGAAATTCCTACTCGTAAATTATAATGTAAACGGTTATTTTTTTTATCACCCTGGAAAATTTTAGGGAAGCTTCAGGACACAGCCATTATTATATAAAATAAAAAAAATCTTAATGGATTTTTTAGAAAATTAATATAAAATTAAGTGAGTTATTTTTTTTATTCATATTTAAATCATTTTAATACCATGTCGCGAAGCGTCTCTTAAATTTTCCAGGATGATAAAAAAATAACCGTGTATATTCTTTATTGTACACAATCAAAACAAAAACAAAATAGTTACAATCAAATGATGTACAAGGGGGGATATTGTTGGAATAATAATAGGTATGTTTTATTTGATGGTAAAACTCTCTATTAAATGAATTTCTGTTATTTTTAGTTAAGCAAGTTTTCTCTGACATGGACTTCTTAGGCTGGTACACAACGGGAGACACACCCACAGAAAAGGACATTGCAGTCCATAGACAGATATGCGATATTAATGAATGTCCAGTCATGCTTATGTTAAACCCAGCTGGACGGAATGGAGATGTAAGTTATATGTATAAAGCGATTTACATGGTTTTGTGTAATGTATAAATATACTCCCACAAATGGGAGGATAAATTTCATAATTTATGAACTGTTTTGATTTTGTTTCTTATTAACGCAATAGTAAGTTGTTTTTGTTATTTTAGCAATTGCCCGTGGTGCTGTATGAGTCTGTTATTGATGTTGTAAATGGTCACGCCACTATGTTATTAGCGCCACTTACTTACACCTTAGCTGCAGAAGAAGCCGAGAGGATTGGCGTAGATCATGTGGCCCGGGTGTCTTCTGGAGAAGCGGCACTTAATAGCTTAGGTATTTTTAAAATTTTAATGAAATTAAGTAATTGTGGCCCCTTTTATTTTTTTTTGTCTTCAGGATTTAATTCATATAATATAATAATTGACAAATCACTGAGACTTATTTGAGAGTATTCATTCTTATTTGGCTGTATGGTTCCAAATTCATTTGGCTTTGAAGAAGTGTTAATTTGTGCGTTTTGTATGCAGTGGCAGAGCACCTGACGGCACAGCGATCGGCTATCAAGATGCTGGTATCCCGCGTTCGCGCTGTCTTGGCAACGGTGCGCGCGGTTCGGGACGGCACGCTGCCCCCGCGCCCCGCGTTATTACGAGAAGCGCGCGCGCTCGCCAACCGCTTACCGTTGCTAACTTCGCAACAATTCCGTACTCACTTCTATAATGTAAGAATTTTTTGTTAAATAAATTATGTTTGGTATTAATTGCTGACAACCCTACGTAAGCTTCCGAGGAATACTACGCTCACGTCATACAACTAAATAAATTATTTTTTGGTATTAAGTGCCGACAGCCCTACGTAAGCGTAGGAGGAATACTACGCTCACGTCTGTCACCTGTCATTTTGTGTTGTAATTTCTTTTGTGATAAGAGCTGCTTATGGTTGTCACTTGAAAGTATTTGCTTTCAGTTTAAAATCAATAACTCTGAAAGTATTGGGGTTCCAGGTCTCGGACAAGCACCGAAGGTCCATTTAGTATCTAACTTATATGCCCCTTAAATGTTTTTTTTAAAAATAAATTTATTTGTGTATTTATTGTACTTATGTGTATATTATTGTACGTTGACACAACTGCATAATTGGTTACATAAACCTCATAACTGTCTTTTCAGCAATGCAACGACGTCGCGCTGATGACATACCTAGGAACAATCACAAAAGGATGCAATGCCATCAACCAGCTAGTCAACAGATTCAACGTGCTATATGACCGACAAGGCATGGGCCGGCGCATGCGCGGCCTGTTCTTTTAGGGTGGACGGTAATATCGTGTACAAACATGGTGATATGGAGACGAGATGCAATTATGAATTAAAGGTTACAACAGTTAGATCTATTGTAATATACACAATATTAGTAATTCCGTTTAGAATATTTTCCAAAGGTCGTTTCAAATCATCAATTGTATTATGCGTGATTTTGTAGATTTCGTTTTTACATACCCCAGAGAAAATTATCTAAGGGGGTAAGATGCGGTGACCTCGCTGGCCGCAGCACAGGGCCATGCGTTGCAATAAAATTTTCGCCAAACTGCTGAACCAACATTTATTTCACTATACGACTATTATGGGCTGGGGCTCTATCTTGTTGAAAGAATATAATTGATCGGTGGCTAAGGTACATACATACAGTTAAGTAATGTAGGTATGATTAATAAAGACATTACTTTTACTAATTATGAATCATTTTATTAAAATCAACATTTTCCTTAAGTTTGCCGTATGTCATTACTTTCCATAATTTGTTCCTTTAGCGACACTATAGAATGGTTAAATAATACAGGTTGTTTCTTTTTGTCAAAATGGGTTCGGGTTCGATTCATGGCTAGGAATATTGATTTTCCAACAATCCAATGATGCAGTTTTAGTTTTCATCAAAATCGGGCCCGAGACTCCTTTGAGTACTTATCGCTATTCCTCATAGTTTTGGATTTCGCCATCCACACACCCACTTAAAAAATTCACTGTATATCGGGTTTTTTTTTTCAACAGGAGCCAAATTTTGTGTGCTTAATTAGACAAGCAAAATGAACAACTTTAACTATGGGACCAAACTAAAAAACGCAAAAAATCTGCTGTTCCATACATTTAGTTTTAGTGGATGTTGAACATTTGTATGGAACAGCTGATTTTTTTGGGATTTCGAGATTGGTCCCATAGTAAAAGATCTTCATTTTGTTTGTCTGAGAAAGCACACAAAATATGGCTCCTGCTGGAGAAATAACCCGGTATACAAGTTTATTTTTTAGTTACTGAAAAATGTTGTGTGCTTGTTTAGACAAGCAAACAACAACGTTCACTATGGGACCAACTTTAAAATCGCAAAAAAAATCTGCTGTTCCATACAAATTTCAAAATTCACTGAACCTAGATGTACCTATGGAACAGCTGATTTTTTTGCGATTTCAAAGTTGGTCCCATAGTGAAAGTTGTTCAGTTTGCTTGTCTGAACAAGTACACAAAATTTTTTTAGTAACTAAAAATAACCTTGTATAACCGTTATGGGCGAGTTCCACTAAAGCAGCATTTTTATGCTCCTATCCGATTTTAACAGTCTTAGTTATTATTAACAAATTTAATGTGCTATTTTAATGTCTCTGCTCCACCCGTGTTAATGTTAACGATTGACGCCAGTAACAACGCTACATAGCATTGAACGCGCTAAATAAAAAAAAAAAGGAACACTTTAAGTTGACACATGATGCTAAAGTGTTGCATATGCATCAAATCTGTGTTAAAGTGGAACGCACCTTATCTATTCCCTAAAGTACGATTCACACCAACCGGGCGACGCAGGAGCGCAGCGCGTCCCGTCGCAGCGGATGCGCGGGTACGCGCCGGCGCCGGTAGCCGGCCACGTCCCCCCGACGGCACGGTAATGGTATATACAGTAGAATGACTTCATAGAAACGGTCGAAACACGCGCTATGCCTACGCGCCTCGATCTGGATCGCACTTGGATTGCATAGCTACAAGGGCTGTTACGAATGCAGTTCGCCGCAGGGCATACGCACGAGTCAAACGGAGCGCACGGTCGGTAAGCGAGCAGCCCTATCGCGGGCCACGCACCAAACGATGCCGAGCAGCCGTAGGTATAAAATTTCAAAGAGGGGCCGAGTCCACATACTGTATTATACTATTACCGTGCCGATTGCCGTCGGTTTCTATTTGCGGTATTGACGTGAAGTACGCGAGCAGCCAACCGCGAACGCGAGGAGCCGACCGCGTACGCGAGGAGCCGACTGCGTACACGAGGAACCGACCGGCAGCCGTGGCGTACGCGCGCATTCCAAGCAGCGTAAATTCCATGCAAACATGAACCTTAACATTTGTATAGAAGTCTGAATTCACTTTTGCACAGTGTGAAATGCGCTCCGGTGCTCTCCGCCGCCGCCCGGTTGGTGTGAATCGTACTTAAGGCGCTAAACACATTGTTATTATTTAAAGGCGACTTGCAAGATACTCACTATATACGATTGACACTGGATGTGTTTAGATAATAAATAATACAATGATATTGTCGTTGTCATTTGTTTGGAATTGACAGTAACAGAATTGGGTTTGAAATGTGATTATTGTTAATGTATGGTATTTTGTTGTGGGGAAATGCTGCCGACATTCAGATTGTTTTTGTACTGCAGAAAAGGGCTATTCGAGCAATCTATAACCTTAAAATGAGAGATTCTTTGCGAGAAAAGTTCAAAGAAATTGGTATTATGACAGTAGCGTCGCAATATATTTATGAGAATCTAATATTTGTTCGTAAGAATATTCATGTGTTTTGTAAAAATAGTGATATTCATTCAGTTAATACTAGACAAAAGAATATGTTAGCTTTACCAAATACCAGGCTCCAAAAAATTAATAATTCTTTTAGAGGCCTGTGTATACGTTTCTACAATAAAATCCCAAGTTGTATACAAGAACTTAGCTTAAACAAATTTAAAGTTGCAGTCAAAGATGTACTTATTAAAAAAGCATATTATAAAGTGTCTGATTACATGACGGACAAAAAAGCTTGGGTTTGAACTCTCAATTCTAATATTTAACAAGGTATTGCGTTTTGTTTCAAAGAAACGTTCAGTGAGAGCAATTTATAAGCTAAGTTCACGCACTTCTCTCAGAGATAGCTTATATAATGTGAATTAACACATCTATTCTTGTAATGGAAGTTGAGCTCAAACTTTTGCTTTGAGGCCAGCTTCCAATTGACGACTGTAACAAACCAAAATTATAAATGGCGATTTAAAAGAGGAGATAAAAAATGTAGACCTTTCGAGTTTCTTGCCTGTTCTTCTCGAGAAGGCTCTCCCAATTTCCGAACAAGTGTAGAGTCAACTTTTTTTTTCATTCCTACTTGTATTTGCAGACATCTTGAGTATATTTAGGATGTATGCACATACAAGGTTAATATAATTTCTTTAAATTAGATTGTTTTGCTTTGTTTTGACGTCAATAAGTGCCTGTAAAGGCCTATGTTGAATAAAGATTTTTGAATTTGATAAGTGTTGCGCATGTTGCCCTATAGCTTGGTAGGTAGATACTTTAATTAACAATTGTATAAAGCCAAAATATTTCGAGATATTTTTGAGACTAATTTGAAAGTTTGATTACACGCTGAAGTATTACTATATCCCCTTCGACCACTTTGGAAACTAATTGATCACAGATTATATCTAAGCCGTATCACATTAAGTGGTTATATGTCAATGTATTATGTTTATACTGATAAATACTAAATCAGTTTTAAAAATTGCGTCATTATGTTTCCATTCACTTTATGTTGATATATAATACTATAGAATTAAGAAATTATATTACTTCTGCTTTAAAATAATGTTTTGTAGGTATGTTTCCAACGGGTGCGCATTTTCTTACATAACTTTTCAATTCCTATCATTGGAGGCCCGAAAATATTTCTCATACTATTTAAAACCATAATAATCATTCTTCATAAAAAAAATTAAAAACTACATATTTAAAAACATAATCATTGAAATTCATAATATCATTAATCATACAATTTGTTTTTACTAATGATCGAAACTCATAATCATTCGAATAAATAACTACTCACTTACCATCAGGTCGAGATGATATTCATATAACAATACACAATATTTTGGCGATGTAGAAACTGTAGGCGAGTCAAAAATAGGTAGCGAGGAGCGAAGCGACGAGCGTGGGTTTGAACATGAACCAAGCGCGCGAGCCGAGCAAGCGAAGCGAGCGTGCCGCGGCAGCGGCCGGCGAAGCGCCAGAAACGACTTTATGTGTATTCTCGACTTTGTGCATACTTATTGCTCGTGGAAACGTTCTTAGTAACAACATTATTAATTAAAGCAATATGATCATTGAATGTTATGAAGAAAAAAGATCTGAAAAAAAAATGTATTTAAAATGGCTCTTGGTAGTAACAGTATTAATAAAAAAATTATGATCACTAACTGTTGAGCTCTGTTGGTAGTAATAAAAATGTATGAATAAAAAAAGTATGAAAAATAAAATTATGAAGAGTGATTATTATGAACACAAATCGGTAGTAAGTATTATATATTATGTGAGCCAATATGGACCCGTTTCCAACATATAACAGAATTACATATTTTTGAAAAGAATGATTTCTATGTTTGATGGTCTTGGTATAATATTAATTCAACTGCTTTAAGAATTTATTGAGCTTAGATTAACTTAGAACAACATACTTGTGTTATAAAAAATAAATGGCTTTCCTACCGTGCGTTCCGAATTCCGATAAAAGCGATAATATCGCGAATCCGACCAAATTAAATGGACACAAAATATAAGGGCTAGTGAATCAGTAGGTTAGGTTGTGACTTTGGTCGGATTCGCGATATTATCACTTTTATCGTTTTACGGAACGCAGGGCTAAAGTGCGAAATTAGGGTTGCTACACACATTAGCGTTTGACTACTTTGCAAATGTATAGTAGTCACCAGTGTTGTTGTATAATAAATCATTATTAAATTAACCCACGACAATAGACAACAGTCACATATAACCGCAAAACATAAATTCCTTTGACATTAAAAGCTCATGCTGCGAAAAATCATTCGCGTTATTTCGCGTTCAATGAGGGTTTCATTCCCCTGCACTTGTTTGGTTTCATTTGGCTTGTGCCGATCGGGTCGACACATCATTCAATTCGGCAGTATTTGTTGAACAACTAATCCTGATCGAGCTTACCCTAGTATACTCGTATTATGTGTGGCTAGCCGAATGGTTTTTTCCCGAACATTCATCTGCATAATATATTCGATTTTACCGCCCCGCTCTGTGCCGATTAATGCCAGTCCGCTTATGTGTGTGTAACCCTAAGCTCATGTGCTTCTGGCTTCATGATAGGATGAAAATGAGAACTACGCGTTAGATCAAGCAGTTTTGCTTTTATGTCGCTTTGTTTTGAGTCTATTGCGGTTTCGCTGTTATGGTATCGCAGTGGAAGATGGCGTTAATTGGCAGGTTGAAATATGAAAGAAAACTAAGCCTGAAAACCTAAGATATAAGTCTGCCAGTTAATCTTAACTTGTATCGTGCAGCTTATTGTTTGTCTACGGTCTCCTTCAGCAAATATTTGTTTTTAGCAAACTTTTCTATTATGAATCGTAAAATAACCTTAGCATCAGTGACAATCCAGTTATTAGTAAAAACATTTTTTAGGTTAGGCTGTGCGCCATGTTTGTTTTCGTTACAATTGAAGCTGTTGCAATGAATTAATAGACTGATATGATCAATAAATTAAGATGAAACTGATATATTTTTATTTTTACATATGTACTCGCAACCTTATTTTGCTGACAGCCCACTTTGAAAATTTTTTTTTCTTAGAGCCCCAACCAATCTTAGTTTCACTTATCATCTCTTAAAAACTGTCATTGCAACTATTATATTTTTTTGAAATACATGCGTTAATAGTTTTTACTAACGATGATTTTAATTAACTGCCTGTTACCAAAATACGTGAATTTTCTTCCACACACGAGATTAAAATGATTACTATACTAAGCCATCTTTGCAAGGAGATTAACTCTCGAAACGTGGGCGTTATCGCCCACGTTGAGAACAATTATTCTGCCTCATTGGTATTGGTCACACCTCAGAACAATCATGCTTTAGTTATTCTTCTGAGGGTCACACATTAGAAATATGTGACAGCTAATCGTGAGGTTCCTGGTTCGATCCTTGGATTGAAGTGACGATATCTGTGTGTTACTAGACAATAGAAGTTCTACGCTGCAATTTACTTGCGTAAATATAATGATATGAAAGAGGTCGAAATAAAACGTGCTTATGAGTATACAATTTTAATGTCGCATCACGCGGTTTTGTAGTTCATATATCTATATTAACAAACTTTGGACACATCCGAGATTCGTGGTATGGAAGACTTTTACAAATGAAGTCCCAGTCACTTATAATCTAATGAAATATTAAGAATTGAAAACAAAGTTGTATGCAAACTTGGATATAGTACTGTTGGATTTTCAATTATTCTAGAGACATGAGCGGAGTTCCTTCCGAATACAATTTATAAATATACGTACGCACGTAAAAGCACTTATGCAATGTGACATGTAATGCAACATGCCGGGAATAGAGGGCTTGCTCCTGAACCAATTCAAATCGATGGACATTGACATTGTGGTTTTTTGTACGCTTATGTTGCTGCATTAGCGCCATATTCGACCCGTTTTGCGCCGATTTCGAGTGCACCAAAGTCAGGTGCACTCGAAATCGGCGCAATCGGTCAGTCAGTTCGGAATCAATTTTTCTCCCGTGTTGCTAAATAAGCGTATATACGAAAAATTACAATCTCAATGTGGAGCGATCGCAATTAGTTCGAGAGTAAGCCTACAGGTGAGTGGTTCATGTTGAAATGCTTGTTTGATGTTGCATTGCGTAAGCCTGTACCGGCCATAATGATTGCGCGTCACAAAGGGTTGAATTTGATATCACGGTAATAGTATATATACAATATATCGACTCGGCTCTTCATTGAAATTTTATACCTACGGCCGCTCGGCATCGCTTGGTGCGTGGCCCGCCATAGGGCTGCTCGCTTTTGCTCCCGCGACCGATCATGCGCTCCAAAATTTTCATGTATATCATAGTATCATCATCATGTCTATGATTTACATGAAAATTTTGGGCTGAATGACATTACGGGTAAACACAATTTATTAATTAGTTTTAGATAACGCATTGAATATTTATTGGTTATTATGAAACACCGTGTGTACATACTATTACCACTATTACCGTGCCAATATTTTGTATGGTTTTAATTTTGCTGCCTTATTTTTGTTTCCGTTTTTTTGATTCAGGGGTCTCCAGCTCCACACCTTGAAGCCGTCGTGATGTTTAAAACCACAGTAAAAAATTACCACCCGGAGTATGCCCCGGGAACTCCTCTCCATCTCCATCTTGGAGAGGGCGTGAGGGGCCCGCCATTAGTGGGCAGGTGCCGCGGACGGGGCTATGGTCGGTCCGTAAGGGTTCCCACGACCTCGTTCGGCAGCGGCGCGTCCTTTGCAACGTGGCTGCGCCAGGCGCCAAAGGGGGCATATCGAGGGGTTTAGTGGGTAGTCGCTCGCTGCGGAGTCCCACACACCCTTGCCCCTGCGGGGGTTTGGACGGTGCGCAAACGCATTCCCCTCGTAAAAAAAAGGGTCGTGATGTTTAACTTCAGTTTGTTCCAAGGGCAAAAAAGTTTTAATTTTTCTGCCTTCTATATTTCTAGACTAGTCGCAGAGTGCGTGACAAGGGCGTAGCAAAGTTCAGGCAGAACCCCCTAGAAGGCGCCAGTTGACTGGCATGGCCACAAGGTACACCTATTAATCAAAATAGGTAAGTGTTGTATGTAAAACTTATTCTGGTTATTATTTTAGATGCAATACGACGCAGTAACCTGTAAAAGATTAAAACCACGAAAACAACAATTAATATATTGTAGGTTTTTTTGCCTATTAAAATGCTATCCTGAGGCACGACTACGACGACCGGCCGAGAAAGAAATATATTCCGAAGAAATACATTCTCGAGTGTTTTTGACCTGCCCCGCCCTCTCCTACATACTGGCTACGCCCTTGGTGAGTGACCTAAGAAACATACGCTTTTTTACATTTCAATTATTTAAGCTGTCGCGGGCCGGAATGATGGCACTAGTGGGCCGGATTTGGCCCGCGGGCCGTAATTTGGAGACCCCTGGCTTAAATGATTTCGATTGCTCATCTATATGCGCGAACTGTTACAATACTGAGTTTAATTATCTGTGACTTAGTTTATTTCACTCTTATCGCGTGCATTGTTAATTCAAATGAGTATATAAGTAGTATATAGTAGTGTATAATCAATCAATCAATTGTTACAATATCATTTTAGAGAAATGTGTGATCCCTTGATGGTTATTCGTATTGTACAGTAAGCTCCCATTCAAGCTTAACATTTACACTACGAATGCCGCTGCTATTATGAGCGACATAAGAACGGTCCAAAGGTCAAACAGTAAGTATAGCTTGATAAGGAGCTTACTGTGCGTACTTAGTATACCTACTCTAAAGCTGAACTTCAATGTTTCGTGATAATTATAAATACCTAGTCTTATTTATATATATTAAAATATAAACTTATTTTAAGTATTATTTTAACAAGTATACGTATGTATAAATCACGTATGAAGTTTTTTTATATTACATTATTATTGAATACATAACAAATGTGCTAAATTTTGTGATAAATATACATATATAATACAGTTGTACTTCCTTGATAGTTCAGTATAAAAATATTTTTTAAGTCATATAAGTAATTTCTAACCAACGCTAGTATTGCTTTTTGTGGCTAAGCTATTCATACAATTAATAAACGTTATCTAAAATTGTAAAAATAAGACACTCATCTAAATTGTAACATATAAGTAGGTACTTACTACTTGTAAAATACAAGTGTACATTTTGTATTTGCTTATATCTAGATTGCCGCAGCGCAATTCGCAATAAATGCATAGTTTGTGAAAGTGATTTATTGATAATGATAACTTTTGTTTATAAAATCTTTTCTAAAATTTGTTAAGGTAAATAGGTACATGAACATATTATGACGAAAGCATTTTTTAATCCACAAACGGTGCAAGATACTTTGCTGGTGCTGTTAATAATAATAGAAATTACTCAAAGAAATATAATGCGCTTATTTAACACTAAATAAAATTTGCTATATTAAATACGTAAATCACGTAAGATAATGCATCTCTGGCCACAGTTTATCCCTAATAATAAGTGAATTAATACTCTGTTATTTAGTAACGGCATTGTGATTGCGAACTATGAATTTACCCAGAAACGATATAGAGAATATGCATCAATTTTAATATGTTCATTCATCAGAAAGCATATCTAAACGGCATTAAAACTTTAATCTGTTACCATTGTCACAAAATGTAAATCAATATTTATTTCCGGTGTTCAAGCATTGCTTAATTATAGATAATGAACCCCTTTATTTGCCTATTCTGCTTGTCCAACACTTGTCATTTCTGGCAGACATGATATCAATAATTTTTTGTTATTCATACTAGTCACAAAACCCTCAGTCAAATAATCAAGCCATAAACCATTAACACTGTGATAACAAAATGCGCTGTTTTGATAACAAAATGCCTCCATATTAAACTGTCTATTACCTAAAACTACCTGTTGCAGTTCTTTATGTCATAATATGTCAGAAAATATGGTTTTCTGCGCGCAGTCTACGGTTCATAGCTTTGTAGCCCAATGCCTACTTTTGAGTGTTTCAATTTGTTCCTAAAACCTTTAACAGCAAGGCTTGGTTTGCTATGTGTCGTCGGGTATCTTCTCTATGCCGATGAGCTCGTCGAAGAGGGTGTGGTTGTCGGGGATGACGTGCGGCTCGTGCAGGGTCTGGCGGGCGAACTTGAGCACCGCCCGCGCTAGCTGGCCCACTGTCCATTTCCTGTCAACTATCACTCGTACCAGTGTGTCCAACTGCAAACAGAATGAAAGAAAAAATCAATCTTTTAAGTTTATAATACCCTTGCCCTTTAGAATTTGAGCCAAGGCAAACACCAGAATAACTTAAAATAAAACGTCGTTTGTTCTAAACGTATAGAAAGAATTATTTCCGAACTCCTAACCTACCGGAAACCTTCCATCATCAGCTCCGTAACATATGATGTCTACCAGTTGCAAATACCTGAATATCTTCAGTAAAAACTGAAACACGTTGATCGTGTCTACCCTTGATTTTCATGGAATCCCATCATCAGATCATGACCATGTGACAATGGGAACACCTTGGGAGTATACTCTTTCGATTACAAAAAGAATGTTGAAAATAGGCCCACAAATGGCGGAGTAATCGGTGAACAATGAATTGACTTAAATAACGGTGTTAACGGGTTGTGTAATACTTACTTATTTATGACTTGACTTGACCCTTGTCACTTGACAAGGATTCAATTCGTTAGGCACCCTTTGAGTTTGTGACTGATGATTCAACTTAATCTGCATTAGTCTGCTGTTAGTATTGTGACTATGGTATATGTTTAGTTAGCTTGGTTTGAGTGGTCTCAAAGCTTCAGCTTTTTAAAATTATTGCGTCGTCACCAAACGACATACCTTGTAAAGCTTCTCGTTGCTAAATGTGTAGTATATGAGCGCCGGCACGCCCGCCACGCTGGCGGCCATCCATTGCAGGAGCGTTTTAAGCTGCGGGTGGCCACGCTGCCGGCTGCCGCAGCCCCAGTTGCCCGTGGCCACTGGCCGGCACGAGCCCCCTGACACTATCTTATGCGCTAGTTGACTCATCTGTGGGATGCGAAACAGTAATTGTTGGAGCTGGATGCAGTACTTGGCTATTGGCAAACTACGAAAATAAGTGGTTCTAGAATAGTCAAATAAACATTGCATTTTTGGCTCAAAAGAGAAAGTGTCTTGGTGTTTGATTTAATGTTAAATTTTTTCTTTATATTCACTTCCATTTTATGGACGCAATCGTCACCTAGATTTCTCAATCAGAGAGGAGCAGTAGGAACTATTAGTGTGGCTGACCCCAGCTGGGCCACAAAAAGAAACTGAAAAATAGATTGTTTGAGTATGCCGCTATAATGTCTAGAGTTTGTCAGTCAGTCAGTTTTGTCAGTTTTTCGGCAAGTTTCAGAGTTGATCGTTTGCGCGTTTCAGAGATATGTGTGGCCCAGCTGGGGTAACGTTACCCCATACACATTACACATATCTTTGAAACGCGCAAACGACAAACTCCGAAACTTGCGTGTGGCAGACCCCAGCCGGGCCACAAAAAAAAAGTGTGAAAAATAGATTGTTTGAGTAGGTCGCTATAATGTCTAGAGTTTGTCAGAGTTTGTCGGCAAGTTTCAGAGTTTGTCGCCTGCTCGATTCAGAGATCTGTGTGGCCCGGCTGGGGATACGTTTCTCCAGCCGGGCCACACATATCTCGGAAATGCGCATGTCTCAAACTGTGGAATTTGTTCGACAAACTCCGACAAACTACCGCTTCACTACTCCAGCAAACAGTTTTTCTCTACGTCGCTTTGTTTTCGAGATCCAGCTAGCTCAGTTGCAGCAACTTTGCTGCAGGTGAGCTCTGAAATGGTGGATCGACAAACTCTGAAACTTGTCCGACAAACTCTGACAAAATGCCGCCTATCTATATCAGTAATCTATATCTGAAACGCGCAGGCGACAAACTCTGAAACTTGCCGACAAACTCTGACAAACTCTAGACATTATAGCGACCTACTCAAACAATCTATTTTTCACACTTTTTTTTGTGGCTCGGCTGGGGTCAGCCACACGAACTATTAACAGTGGCGGCGCAATACTTGAAAGCTGACGGCGGCGGCAAGATACATTATGTTGCGAGACTTTTGGTAGCAATAAGTAGAATTATATTTAAATAATCGCGTTCAGTTCGGTGTACGAAGCTGTAGACGATTGCCCACATCGCCTTCGTTTTGCCTATGCGCATATTAAACACAATATGCTATTAAAAGTATAGCTTGCCATTAATGAAACTTAGGTGCGCTGCGCTGCAACCCTATTTCGGGGATTTACGAAATAGCTTAATGTTTAAACATAAAATAGATACAAAGTTATGTAATTATAACAATAGGAGACAAATAGCATTAGATACGAGTAGAATTAAGATTAATAAGACAGTAGGTGTAAGTACAACAATAAGAAGATTAGTATCACAAAATTAAGGGAAATTAAACATAATGCACTAATTACTAAAACTTCAGAGAAAACAAATTAATTTGAGCGAACAGGTTTGTTACAATAAATTTCAATCGACATAATCAATCATTAGACAATAGGATATAGACTCGACACAAATGATACGTTTCGACAGAAGCGACAGTTGCAAACGTAAGGCGTCAAATACATGGCAATGCTTTTAAAAAATCCATCAAGATAATATTTGTTAGTGGGTGAAGTTTGAAAATTAGCTACAGACACGTGCCTGACCTTTGGCCCCTTTAGCTTAATTGTGACTGGTTCGCAATGAACAGTTTCTTCGATCGTCCCCACTATCATGTTAATCATCCAGTTTAGTTTTTTCTTTCTAACTGTTGGGTTGGATATTTGAGTGGCACACGTGTCCGTTGAAGAGCTGAACCCTGAACTGTCACATTCGCCAGAGCCCTTCCCATCAGCATTCGTGGGCTGGGCACTCTCTAATATTTCCTCGGGAATAGACTCTTTTACTTTACGTTTCTGTCAAAACATAGCAATTTGTGAGCAAAACAATGTAATGTACAGATAAAGCATTCGACTATCAATAATTCAATATCATACAATTTGCATCGGTAGTACCTACTATTAGGATTACAGAGTAAATATCGGAGGGGCTTAAAATAAAAATAATTATACAGAGTTATAGGGCATGGAACAAGCTATCCTTTGATATGTAAATTATGTCTGCTTAAAGTCTTGAATATTATAGTACTATTATATCTTCTGTGATATTATTTCACTATTGAACATCTCCTTTTTTCATTCTGATGGCAACATAATATGTTTAATTAATTTTATTATTATTTGATTATTTATAATGTGATTTATTTTAAACTAGCTGTATCCGGCATGCGTTGCATGTACAATAACAACAGACACTGCTAGGCCCACGAAAGTAGGTACATAGAACGTTAACGTAACAAACGTAAAAAGTGAACTTTGAATGGTACCCCATAGGAAAAAGACAAAAAAAGAGCCTTGGGGTAAATATTTTAATAGTCTAATAACTTTTATCCGAGAAATAAATAATTATGGCAGTTTGACAGCTTTATACAGAAAATCTGTAAAATCGTCATATTTATTTATTCTAAAGTTAAAAGGGCCCTAAAAGTGACTTTACTTTCTGCTAAATTCAGTGCACTAAATGAGGAAGACTCTGAATTTAGGCAAGTGTAAAGAGTAAAGACACTACTGTTATAAAGAGGAAGCCAACTTTAGTGGGTAACCTGCCGATAGATAGACTAGCCACTGGTCTGGTCGCAGTCGGTCATCCTCACATCTCCCTCCCTCTCTGTCACTCCCGAACTTTGTCACGTAGCTTATCGGGTAGTTTATTCAGAGATTGAATAAAGAGAGTAGGGATGGCGATTCTTTCCGAAAAAGATCGATTTTTAAATCGATTCGAATCGTAAGCTGATGTATCGATTCTATCGAGATCGAGGTCTAAAAAATCGATTTTTTTTCAAGTTTGTATTTATAATGTAAATATAAATCCATTTTATGAAAAACAAGAAAGATACTATTATCAATAAAATCAGTATTTTAGTTAAAGGAATTATAAAAACAATAAATTTTATTACCATTTTAAAATCAGATATGAAACAAGACATTTATTTTCAAAATGTATTTATTACGTATTTAGTATATAAATATATTTTAAGACTTTTACCAAAATAAAAAAAAATACGAATGGCAATTTTTGAGGGTGAAAAATCGATTCTTAGATTAATATATCTCAGATCGCCATCCCTAAAAGGGAGGTCACATCCCTTGAAACACACCTACGCCCATAAACACACATGCATACAAGCCATACTTTCAACCGGTCTAATTTTTCGCCGGATACGGTAACCGTGACCGCGACCGGCAACGCGGCCCACTAATACAATACATAACATACACTTATACATACATCGATATACACCCATATTGCATACACACAATCACACACGCATTCATAACCATAACAAAAAAATATAAGTACGATTAAAATCATAAGATACGTATATTATTAAATCACCTGGTCTACAAAAAAAATATTAATCTGCATGCATCACAAACCACCCTACTCATCATCACACATAAATAATCACACGCATCACCTTGCTAACACACACATACACTCTCTTCCGACCAAGACACTCATGCAATCACACAAGCACACAAAAAGCACATACACAAACATATACGAAACCACAGTTCCTCCTTCCAGCTCCCTTCCTCTCTCTCCCTCTCCTAATCCTCCCTCTCATCAATTAGTGAACAACCCACCACTCTCTCATACTCCATTAAAGAACAGGGAGAAGGAATGTATCAAATCGTATTCTTGCTTCCTCTCCACTCCCTTCAGCGTTTGCGCACCACACGTCAATGCGAAAGAACTAGGAATGAAAAAAAAGGGAGGTCACTGACCAGTTGCGCGGCGAGCCGGTGCCGCTGCCTGGCGAGCTGGAGGGACAGCGAGCGCGCGGCGAGCGCGAGGCGGCGCGGCGGGCCGCGGTCGCGGGCGTCGCGCGCGCCGTACAGCTCGGCCGCCTCCGCCGCGCCGCCGCCGCCGCCGCCCCCGCCGCCGCCGCTCCACGCCACGGACTCGCTCAGCGTGCGCTTCAGCAGCGTGCCGGCGAACCTTGACAGACTGCCAACTTGAATCCCTGCTTCCCGTGCGGCTCGAAGGACCAATGTTTTTACCGAGGTTCTGATACGAACTTTCTATTTGAATTTTTCATTGTTTCGGTAGGTAACAATAGAAATTCAAACAGGCAGCTAGTTAAAGACACAAGCAAGTATGACTTTGTAATTATTATTATACTAGCTAGACAAATGTAAAAGTTTTAAAAAAAGTCATTAGTGTGTTGAATTGATAATATTACTCAATGGATTTGGATGGAATTACACTAAGTATTATATTATAAAGTGGATTAGCATATAGAGTATCCTCTTTATCTCAGTAAATGTTCATCCGTTGAGATTTCTATTTTTATGTTATATTGTCAAAGCTTCAGTTACCTTATCACAGCCAAATCTCGAGAGTCGAGCTCTCGCGCTTTGTGTTCCCCTGTTCCCGAATCAATTATAGGGTCGTTCAACCATTGGTTGAATTGTTCGTAAACTTCTTCTAATTCAGATCTGAAAAAAAATGTCGAATACAGTGTATAATATAAAAGCTACAGTGTGTGTATAATCCCGTTTAATATTCGTATACGTAGCCGTAATTCAGAATTCGTATTTAGCGGCGCTAATTCTAATTTATTAATTTGTTTTTCAAAAAATGATTTAGGTAACTTGTGTGGCTGACCCCAGCTGGGCCACAAAAAAAATACTGAAAAATAGATTGTTTGAGTATGCCGCTATAATGTCTTAAGTTTGTCACTGCCACCTATCTATATCAGCAAACAGATTTTCGCTATGTTTTTTCGTTTTCGAGATGTGTGGCCCGACTGGGGTAACGTTACCCCAGTGAGCCACACATTTCTCTGAAACGCGCAAACGAAAAACCCTGAAACTCGCCGACAAACTGTGACAAACTCTAGACATTATAGCGCCATACCCAAACAATCTATTTTTCAGTCTTTTTTTTGTGGCCCAGCTGGAGTCAGCGGTCAGCCACACAGGTAACTTACGTGTATTCAGTGCTAAAACTATATTTGGAACTATTTCCTGTCTCCTTTCTGCCCAATGGTGGTCGGCGCGGGGAAGGTGTACCATTGCTTATAGTTTCTTTGTCTGTCAGCACAAAACCCACGGAACCTCCCCTTTTGACCCTGAAAAATGTTTATTGATGGATTTCAAGAAACTTATAGTTAGCGATGTATTTAAAATTTGAATCAACTTCAAACAGGAAATTCCAGTAGGTATACTAGGTAGTCTCAAATACATAGATACATTTTGAAAAAGTCATCATTAAATTTTATCTATAAACTAGCTTTCCGCTCGCGGCTTCGCCCTTATTATTGTTCTTCCGTGGGAATTTTAAATTTTCTTGTAGGAAAAATAATTTTGTAGTCTATTTAAGCCCGAGTAATACCGATAATAAAGAGGAAGATGGCGTACCTCGGTCACGTGTTGCGTCATCAAAAGTACAGCCTCCTCCAATTAATAATAATGGGCAAAATTGAAGGTAAACGGCGCGTTGGACGTAAAAGGAAATCATGGCTACGTAACATCCGGGAGTGGACCAATATTGCCGGCGTCGAAGAGCTTTTTCGCATGGCGCAAGACCGGGAAAAGTTCGCGGAGCTGACGGCCAACCTCCAGTAGTGGAGAGGCACCAGAGAGAGAGAAAGAATACCGATTTTAAATATTTTCCATAGAAACTTTCAACACCTATTTTGCACCCTAAGGGGGTTCATTCTGATAACCCATGAAACACGTGTTCAATTAAATATTTTTTAGAACATGAATCTCAAGATTTATCAAAATCGTTGCTAATTTAAGGATTTTTCCATACAAACTTCCAACCCCTATTTTATCCCTTTAGGGTTAATTTTTTTTTTTAAATCCCTACTTGTCGTGCGTCTATAGGTGGGAATATATACTTTTTTATATATATATAGATAGTAATATACAAATTTTCTTTTTCTGCTCATTTCAATTGGCTTTTGTTTTTATTTCTGATCGACATCTACATCTCATTCTATTCTACACCTAATGTTTATCTGTATAAGTTTGTAGGTATTACTACATAAATTTTATTTACATATGTAATAAGGTTATGTAAATTATGGATCAAAATAATAAATCTGGCGCCCAACGTGGGATGTATCGTGTATTTCAAACAGGGTTTATTCCATTTTGTAATTATCGAACAAAATTCGTTGTCAGATGTAGTTAAAAAATGAATTAATCAACGAAGAAAAAATTTACGTCTGTGGCGGGGATCGACACAAATATAAAATTTGTAAGTTTGCTTTATTCTTAACCAATTTTGTAAGAAATCTGTAAACATTTCTAAATTGGATACGTAATTATTAACAGTGAAAAAAATCTACTTTGCCGTAACAAAGTACTTTTTTAAATAAAATGCAAAGCTACAAATATAACGGATAGTCAAAGTAGACCTTGAACACCAAGCCCTCCTTTCTCTAGTCTTACCTGATATCGTTATCGTTGACTTCAGCGCCCGATATGCTCACACCAACAGCATAGCTGGAGCTGTCGGTGGACCAGTCCCCGGTGGTGCTGGTGGTGCAGGAGCTCTCGGCCTCTCTTCGCAGCGCCTCACGCAGTCTGTCTGCGAAGCTCATCCGCCTCTCCTCAGTAGACAGCTCCTTGGAGTATTGGAATGAATTGGGACGAGCGCTTTCCCCTCTGCCTTCGTCTTCGCTACCACCTGCTGGCATAACGTTATGGTGGTACATTTATTTTATTGTGCATATCAGGTTGATTTTGTTCCACCTGATGGTAAGTGGCCGAGGGGTCCAGTTATAAGGTTTACAAGAGCAGCAACGGATAAATCGTTTCCCACTAACCCATTCTATCAGTAAAGCGTGTTTCGTCAGAAACGGTTCAGCGACAGATAGACTACCTACTTAATTTTCAAATTTACAGTGAAGATTTAGGCGTTAGAGATAGGAACGGCGTATTGTTTTATTATGGGATGTTTTATTAGTACTTTTCTTTCTTATATATTACCCTATCTATATTTTAATAGAGAATGAATCTTTATTTACTAACCGACATGATAGTTTAGGTGCCGAGAAACGTGGGAATATACTTCACTTAATAAGATACACTGTCTCTCGTGACTTGCTCTATTGGAAGGATTAGTCCAAGTCACGAGCTTACCATAATCGAAGCTGTCGTTGGCGCTGTGGTACTCGTCGTCGCTGGAATTGCAGCTGGAGTACAGGCTGTCTTGTTGCGTGTCGAGGTCGAGCCCTGGCCCCCGCGTCACCGGCAGGCACTCGCCCGACGACCCCAGCACGATGAAGCGCCCTCGGCGGTTGTTCAGCGTGTTCCCGTCCGGAGACAACCAACACTTCCGTTTTGATATTTCAACACCTATGTAAAGTAAAAATTCCAGTTATATAACTGACACACTCAGTTCTCAGCTTTGTAAGAGACTAATGGACAATTTCACTAACCTAGTCTTAGCTAAGGCAATCCTAAGAAGAATGCTGTCCCTTCTTGTCTTTAATGAAAGGAATGTGACAGCGTGCCACTTAAGATCGTCCTTAATGCAATTGGCCATTAATTAAGGTTTAAAAATTCAAAAGTTCGCGGTAAAAAGAAGTCGGTTAATAATTTGGCACAGACTTCAATATGAAAATCGATTGACCGATTTGTTTGAATATGGTTTTTAATTGGATATCTGAAATATCTTTCAATGCCGTTATTTTTATACTAATTGCGAACAGAATGCCATACGGCATATAATAGTCGACCATTGGATGCAACAGGAAGTTAATGGCAGTGCTTCCAATAAAATGATCATAATATTAAACTGCTTATTCTTTATGCAATTTAAACTTTTAATTTACATATAAATAAGCCGAAATTACTTGCTCCCCTTTCTATACGGGGAAATGGGTTAACGCACTGTACCTATTGTTGGATATGAGACGTGTATGAAATTCACCAAGCGTATTTGAGCATACCTACCGATTAAACCACTCCAGTGTCCCTGGGACAAGAAATTGCCCACAGTGCAGACAATGAATTTATGATGGAATACATTATTTAATGTCAAGAGGAATAGTTCAAAGAGTTACTTACTAGGGTCGTTTAAGTTCAGTGTGGCTGCGCAGTAGTTTTGAGGGGAAGGACTCCTGCTATTAATGCTGTTGATCGTGCTGCAAGAAGAAGCCTGTTTAATCACCACCGTTGCCTCCACTTCCGGCGGAGTATGGCTGAATGATTCGCCTGTTCATAAGAAGTCTCCATGAGAAAATTGTTAAAATGAAAATAATGTATTGTGTGGGATGTTATTTATATTTGTGAAACAAATATAATTATTTGATTACCTATCGGTATAATTTCTTCATAATTTTCGATATGTTATAAACCTCAGAAGTCGGTGTAGGTAGGTAATGATTGTACTTCAAAAATTTGCTCATTACACTAGTAAAAAAAAAAACAAAATGAAATTAAAGAATATTTGCTCTTTTTTGATTTTTTACTATACATATAAAACCCCATCTTGCCCATCAGGCTCAAATACAACGATTTATGTATTAAGGTTACTTTCGCGAAAGTGGTCAAGTCTCAAGTACCTATTGGAGAGAGTCGTCTTTCGTGTCGTGGACTCTTCATTGGCGTCTGCTGGAATGCTAGAAGACACTTATTCATTTCTCGGAGAACGTTGTCTTCTTCCCATTGACCGAGGGGTAGCTTACTATAATCTTCTGCATCCATCAGGCAGACCGTCACCTGAAAGAATGACATTTTGTTGTTTTTTAGATATTTTTAGGAGTATATAATGTTCCTACAATAACATTTATGTAGTCGCTTGTTATCAATACGGGGAACGGATATTGTGAAAAAATGATACCACACCGCCCGCACACACCACCCCGGCTTGAAAGTAAAGAAGAGCGGTTTTCTCCAGCGAGCGGTAGCTCGTAGCGATTCTGGCGTCGTAGCACATTGTAGCGTCGTAGTACTTGTAGCGCGTGTACCACTTATGACACTACTGCAAAATGTCCCCGTAAATGTTTACAGAACTTTTTCATTAAATATTGTCATGGAGTCGTCACCGACATCCTATTCACATCGAAATTAATAAGAATATTAAATATGTGAGGCATTAATCACTCAATGCAAAGAGATTTAAAATAAGTAGGTGTAAGGTAGTTCCTATTTTAAAGGCATTGACTTAATACGGCATGGTCAGATTGAGTTACAGTTTTTTGTTGACTTACATTTTTCGGTTCGTCAAGTAACTCCACTTTCATCTTTTGTTTTCTATCACAAATCCTACTGAACATTCTGACGCCCTCCACCTTGAGCACTTCATTGTCTTCCAACGCTTCCACTGCAAGCATTGCTGGCAGAAGTTCCGGCATCATAAACATACTTAATGACTCCTACAAAGAAATATGTGATTCATAACCTTACATAATAGATAATGTTTTAATATTATTATGCAGACTCATCATAATCACATAGAAATGTTAAACGAACCACCTGTGGCAAAAATTGGCAAATTTTCGTATGGCCTATCACTAAGGATCATCAATATTGGCGAAAATACATTTTCTTAGAAAGCTTTGAGTTTCAAAGAGAAACACTCGGTGTTGATTTGTTAAGATTTGCGTTAATTTATTTTACCTGAGATTCACCGTCAATGAGGACATCGCCGCCGATCCTGCTCGACGCGAAACATATCCTTATAGCATCCTCAGTCTCGCACCTCTCCGGCCGACCTTCGTGCCTGACAAGCAGCTTGCACAGCGGCAGTGTGCATTCCAACCAGTCCTCTATAGTCAACCATTGTTTTGAAGTCATTACCTGAAATAATATTGTTTAATAGACCAGCAGGCCTATTATGGATCTTTCATCGTATGACATGATATAAATTTTGAGATAAGTTAAGTTAATGTAATTTTGAGATAAAGAAGCCATGAAATGCTTCATTTGATATTACCGATCCACAATTATATCATCACTATGGCATACATAATTTCAATAGTGTCATCATGATATAATGAACGAATGAGCAAAAATCTAACTGAAAATCTTATTTTTCATTTAGCACTGTGATATCGTAATGATATTATTTGAAAACTATGAGATCAGTAATAAATAGGCCTGCAGACTTGCAAAGCATTGCCGGATCGTCTGTTTTTAACTGTATAGGTATCTATACTACAAATAAATAAATGCTACAAATAAATAAAATTGAAGTGTCTGTTTGTAATGTCAAAATAACAAGTTTTTACTAAATGGGTATGAATGTATATCGGGTACCAATAACAAAAACACAATTTAAAATTTTTTTGTCTGTCTGTTTGTTCCCGCTAATCTCCGGAACCGCTGGACCGACTTTGACGGGACTTTCACTAATAGATAGCTAATTAAAAAGTAGTTATACCTTATATAATTAGTAATTATATAAGGCTACTTTTTATCAACCTCAACAAAAGTTACTATTTCACGCGGACGAAGTCGCGGGCACAGCTAGTAGGCAATATAATCTCCCAAAACGAATCTCGGTTTCTGTAGTTTCTTCAGTTATAGAGGCTATGTTTTCAGGAGGACATCTTTGGAAGTGCACGAGTTCGTGGACAACGGTGCACGCTGTTTCTTATTCGTAAAGTCTAACGCTAATCTCGTTTTAGACATGGTTCTGTATACGTCGGAAACAGGTGCTTATTGAGATAAGTACTTGAAATTTATAGTCACCAATCTGTTCTTGATTATCTTTAACTATCGTAACTACCGTAGAGCTACTGCGCCACTGACTGTTTACGAGCGGTGACTATTTATTATTGATGTAGTCTTACCTGCCGACTTATTTTAATAGATCCTTCACAGCTACTCTTGTCTAACCATTCAAAATAGTGTATTAAACTTTTTAATTTGTTCCTTTGCGATTTCCTGAAACAATATTTTTACAACTTTTGGTTTAATTGTAAACTTTTTGATAGTAATGACATTAAAAAGGGATAAAACTAGTTTATACCTATGTAAATTCTTAAAAAAATGCGTAAAATTGAAGTCTTGTAACGTTGGATGTGTTTTGAGCGTCCTTTTAGGGAAAGTCGAGAAAAATGCGTGAGCTATTAGTGATGATACGAAACTGTAATCCAATTCTGTTGCATCACCTAGAAATGAAAGAAAACAAGTTAACAAGTGTCTTATTAATATTAAAAATATCGTTTTGGCTTATAAAATTCTTAAAAGGCATATGAAATACCTACGTAGAAACCAAAATTTTCGAGCATACTGTAATGACCCCTTTCAACCTTTTTAAGGCGTTTTCCATCGTTCTGGATAGTTCAATGTGTTTTGTCAATTGTTTTGTTTTTACACAAAAAATCACAGAATACGTGTTAATGGCAGCTATGACGATAGCAAACAATACCATTTGTTCCAACTTTTTTCTACGCATTAACCTTAAATTCTCTCTTTTGAATTTTAATAGGTACTTAGTTGTTAGCGAAACTTACTTAAACGAAAATTTTAAAATAAAAACATCCTAACATTTACCAGGATATTTTATATTTACATTATAGTGAAATTTAAACATAAAAAAATTTCTTTTGAACATAATTGTAAACAGGCATTTATTGCATTTTTGCATTTTGCGAAAAAAAGCAAAAATCCAATAAACCAAGAAGGAACATACCTAATGTCCATGGTATTTAACAATTAATTATTCAATCCGTGTAGTTATAAAAACTCCGACCAAAATTAATATGTAGGTATACCTACAGTACAAATAAATGAGATAAAAAAGTTGTCTACGCCTGTTCGGAAATTGGGAGAGCTTTCTTGAGAAGAACAGGCAAGAGGTAGAGTCAACCAGTAAAGTCATTTTGTTATCTTATTTTAAACTGTTAATATTATAATAAGTATATCAATTATCGGGTTTCTTTGAAGAAACTACTACTTACCTACATTAGTTGGGAACGCCAATTTTTTATGTTCAGAAATGAAGAGGATTTTTAGTGTGTAAAAAATAAATTATTTCAAATATCTCTTAAAGGCGCCTCCAGACTCACGCCGAGAACCCCCGAGAACACCCGAGAAGAGTGAATGTGATAGGTTTCTCGCTTTCTCGTTCTCGGGCTCGCCTGTTCGATCGATCGTTGTCGGTTTTTTTGCCCGTTTCAAAGGGTTTCTCGGGCGAGAAAAGAGAACACTATCACATTCTCGTTTGTTCTCAGTGCGACTGTGACCGTGGCGTAGATCGCATGTTATCTCGTGCCAAATATTCTATAAAAAAATGACTTTGTGGTGTCTGATATATATCAGTATCATTTAGATAACTTCACAGTTATTGTATACTCTTTCATTAAACATAGTCTCTCATCTGTGCTATCAGTGCTTAACAAAATAATTTGTGATAAATATCATTAAGAAAATAAATCAAATTCACGAAGATTTTAATTGTTATGAGATATTTCGTTAGTCTTTTTAGTTAAGTAATTTTAGACATACGTGTAAAAAATGTGGAAAAATGAAACAGAGTTAAAGTTTAAAGAATAGTTTACAAAATAATTTGTGATAAATATCATTAAGAAAATAAATCAAATTCACGAAGATTTTAATTGTTATGAGATATTTCGTTAGTCTTTTTAGTTAAGTAATTTTAGACATACGTGTAAAAAATGTGGAAAAATGAAACAGAGTTAAAGTTTAAAGAATATTTTCACGCAGAGCCCATTCTGTGGGATGCAAAACGTTTTCTATAAAAAAGTACTTTGTAAATAACCACCATCGTCTGGGCCTTTTTTATTAATATTATTTTTATTTTTCGTGTTAGCGAGATTATAATGTGCTAACGCACACAATACCAAGGCAGTAGCACTGTCGTCCATTCCGGATAACGAACGAGAATGTAAATGAGAAGATCGCTGAGTGTGGATACCTTCTCGGTTCTCGCGCCATTTCTCGGCGAGAAGTCTCGCCGTGACTTCTCGCGTGAGTCTGTTACCGGCTTTTTTTGAAGCGGGCATAAAAACCGACACAGATCGGAGAACAGGCGAGCCCGAGAACGAGAAGGCGAGAAACCCATCACATTCACGCTTCTCGGGTGTTCTCGGGGGTTCTCGGAGTGAGTCTGGAGACGCCTTGTAGCCGGTATAAGAAACACAAGAATCAAGGCAAGGACGAGAGTCCGTTCAACGGAACGGACTCCGTTGGCAGCATGAATCAACCATCGCCTCACTCAGACAGTGCTTCAGCTTCACCTAGTAAAATCTTGTACGTAACTATTCAATCCATCCAAATAAAAGTAAATCAGATGCAGGACAGTCACCGTGAAAATTTGCGAGGAACCAGTCTATGCTTAGAAATAATAATAAAGGATGTCGATGATTTCATTCTAAATTAATGGTTCGATATGCATGACCCTCGGGCTTGTCGCGAACTTGTCATTAATACGAGTAGTAGTTGAGTTGGCTACCTACTGCTTCTATTGATTGATGACTGCAGTCATGTATGTTGAATTAATGTTAAACCTCGATTTAAATAGAAACAAACGCTTTTGGAATACATAGAAATAAGCTAATAAGTTTTTGACTTGATTTCAAATAAAGTTTAACTCTATTTGAAATCAAGTCAAAAACTAAAGAAACATAAAGTTTAACTCTATTTGAAATCAAGTCAAAAACTTATTAGTTTATTTCTATGTATCCAAAAGTGTTTGTTTCTATTTAAATCGAGGTTTAACATTAATTCAACATGCATGACTAGTAGTTACTGTGATTTTATATTTTATTTAATTCGTGTACCTAAGCTTTTTTGCAAAATAAATAATGATCACAGGTCCGAACGAATGGTTGCATATATACTATTGTATTATAATCCTAAGGATGATACCATAGGATACAACTATGTATTTGTAGTAGGTACATGGCAAAATTTAAACTTGCCGTTCCAACGTACAGGTTCCAAAAAAACAATCCAACCAATTCCAAAAAATATAAGAATAATCGTGAATAATTACTTTGCTGTTGTAAACTGAACATGAGCCCTTTGGGTGGCCGCCACCTCTTCAAGTGCAGCGCCCGGTTCACCATGATTCGGATTGTGTTATCGAGGAAATTTCTCCGTTCTTCTTCTGTCATTTCTTCTTCCAAAAACTGCTCTAAGCCCTTCATTAGGTCTGGATCCTTGATATCGTCTTCGGGATCAATTCCTATGCTGTAAACGTAAGGATTAAAAAATTTACATTTAATGCTTTGTAGGGGTGCTAATTTATCGTCTCGCACTAATTATGTGAGTGTGAGTGAGAGAGCATGAGGGAAATTTGAAAGAAAGTACTTGCGAGTATGTTGAAATATTTAAATAGTAGGGGAAAAAAGTAAAATAAAAAATACTATACTTAAAACAAATTACAATTAGTCAAAATGAAAAAAATCGAGCCATTTCACTTTCTGATAATATTGAAATAAACATAAAAAAATATTACGATTTAAACTTCAAATATGTCTATATGAACAATTATAATATGTTTGTATTACTGTTTCTCCTGCCATTAAGCTTTGCCACCAGCTTTGTTGTGTACTGTAGGTTAGTGGGGTAGTCAGAGCTTAGCTAAGTAACTACGCTGTCATTATTACGCTTGTACTGCCTCTTTGAGGTCTAACCTCCCCCGACATTTCACAACTTTCGGATTGCGGATTTCACTCGGAAAGTCACGTTCCGTATCGCTTTGATGCGTCGCAATAAAAAGTGACATGTCCAGTTATTAGAGTCCGTTATTCACTTCTTTTCCTAGGCCTCGTTTACATTCAGCCTATGCCGCTGCTCCTCGCGCTGCCGGCAATATATCCCGAAATACTGCCGTGGCAGGATCAAGAGAAGTGTGTGTTTACATTCAGCCTATGTCGCTGCCCCTTGCGCTGCCGACAATATTTCCCGTTGCAGCCGCACACTTCAGTTTCCAATATCTCAAAAAATTTAATTAGGTACCTATGTTTTCTTTGCTCCTGTAATACGGCGTTTACATTCGAAGTGGGCAGGGGAGTGAGCAGGGAAGTAGACAGGACGATTAGGTAAACGCGATACTTCTCATGCCGCTGCCGCTGCCACTCGCACTGCTCGTTGCTCCCCAAAAGTGCTGTTTTTGTGCGGAAGCACTTCCTCTTTTTAGGGCATTAAAATAAAAGCTTGTTTTTTTAAATCTTTTTTATTGGGTATTAATTTATTTTATATTTTTTCATTTTGTGATGGCGGCCATCTTGGGTTTTTTCATGGTGTATATTTTACGAGTTTGTTTGTTTTGATACTCATATTGCGGGGGTTGTACAAAAAATAATCGGTCATTTTGTGAGGGCGGTCATCTTAGTTTGATTGTTTTTCTTAAAATATTGTATTTAATAATTCAAGCTCTTTCATTTGATAATTGATACCCATATTGGGGAAGGTTGTACAAAACAACTTGATGGGGTGGCATACGGATATTATCTAGGACCAAAGTAGGTACTCATCAAAATGAATCAAACGAGTCCAAACTAGATGAGATTGTGTCGTTTTATTGCAGAGTTCCTATGGCCACCTTCCAGCGCCAGCATCAGACACTGGTTACCATAAAGGATCAAAGTAACAAAGTAGCCCAAACTCGATAGGGTTGTGTTGTTTTATGCGGAGTTCCTATGGTCACCTTCCAGCTCCAGCATCAGACCAATACCACCATACCATAGGTTACCATATAGGATCAAAGTATAGGGCCTTTCATTAAGCGCTTCCTACCTTTAACTTTAAATAAAACAAAGTGTGTGTGTGATATCATTGATTTTTTTTATTGCTTTGAAAGACCTATCGATGCCATTATGTGTGGAATATTACATCGTTCAAATGTCCGCCGCGGCTTCTCTGGGTGGCGCGCATCCGAGATGTCCAATTTTCCATGACTCGGTGCATAAATCAGGCAGAATTTGACTGGTGGCATGGGTTATGTTGGCTTTGAGGGCCACTGTGGTTTGTGGCTTATTTGCATAGACCTTAGACTTAAGAAAACTCCACAAAAAAAGTCTAATGGGGTCAAATCGCACGAATTCGGAACAATTTTATTATTTGCACGTGTTGTTGAATGCTATATCTGTCCATGTTGATTTGGCAAAACAGACTGATGATTTGACAGCCAATTTGACAGTTGTAGCTTTAACAAGATGGCCGCTATCAACTGTCAAAGTTCGGAAGTCCCTATTGGTCTTCCAATCTTTACTTGTCAATACGAATCAATTGGGCCCAAACTCGATGTGGTTGTGTCGTTTTATTGTGGAGTTCCTATGGCCACTTTCCAGCTCCAGCATCAGATCCTGGTTACCATGTGGGATCAAAGTACTCGCCAATACAAATCAAACGAACCTAAACTCTATGGGGTTGTGTCGTTTTATTGCGGAGTTCCTATGGCCACCTTCAATTTCCAGCATCAGACCCTGGATACCATATAGGATCAAAGTACTCGTCAATACGAATCAAACGAACCTTGATGGGGTTGTGTGAAGTGGGTCAAATTTTACTCGCAAGATTTGATACGAACATACATACAGTGCAAGCTTAATAAAAGCTTGTAAAATATAAAATACGCGCTATCTCGCAGTCTTTGCTGTCGATTTCGATTTAATTTGGTTACGCGTTAATAGATGAAGCTATTTGCGGTTTTTATGGAACGAGTTATTCTTTTTTCTTACGTAGTACGTAGTAACTATTAAGTAATCTGTGGTTTAGTTCTTTAATCATTGGTGTCAATTCTGTTGGCATTAATTGGAATAGAGTAGATTAAATTTAGTTTTAGTGCTGACAAATCGTGTTTTTTATTCGAAAATTTTAACTGAAAATTTTGCCAGTTATGCTTTTCAAATGTACCTATGTCTTTTGAGTATTACGCTTTTGAAATATTATGGCAAACATTAATTATGCCTTTTGTTAGTTATGCTTATTCAAATTATGCTCTTTCATGGTTATGCCTTACATATTTCGGCCTTATAATATTATGTGATAAGAAGTTATTTTATATGATATAAAAACTTATGGCAAGAAACGATTATGGCTATTTTTAACATTCTGAATTTTTAGATTATGACGAAAAACGTTATGCGTTTCAATAGGTAACCGTCATTCCCACCCAAGTAACATTTTTTTCGGGTCTCGGTTGTAAACTTTACCTCAAGGTTTTAAAAGAGTCATAGAAAGGTTAACGTTTTGCTATTCGTATTTAGTATTTCAGAAAGATTAATAAGTCCTAAAACTAATTGACTATTATTACAACTTTGGAACCGCTGACAAGAGTTTAAATTAACGTTATTTTTACTTGGGTTTTAGGAGTATATAGTCCTAAGATCTTAAAGTTGTCGTAGACTCCAGCCCCCCAACCATGATCGCTCAAAACAATATTGAAACCGCGCTGAGAGCGGGATGGCGCTATTCGCAGCAAGAGCGGTGTCTCTGTTTCAATATTGTTTTAACCTTGCTATAAGCGATCATGGTAAGGCCCCTGATTCAGTTCTAGAAAAGCTAGCATAATACTAAAGTGAGATCTAAATGTTAATTTTTTAGCTTATATACAGCTATAAAGTTATGGAATTTTAAAATCACCTGTAAGTCATTTCTGAAACCTACATGAAACCTTTAGGCTATATTAGAGTTATCTAGACAAAGAAATTAGGATTATGTGGTTAAAACTCAAACCAGTAATGCTATTGTATAAGCTTACGGCATGATTTAAGTCCTACGAGAATATTTTAAAGCTTAAGAAACATCCTCAAAAAATTTCAGTTATCTCCGCGAGTTTAAAGCAACTGCAAAAATAGCCTAGTAATTTTAACTAGCTCCGCCAGATAATCTTTAGATCTTATTTTGGCAAACATAATTAGCTTTTAGCTGTTACAGTTGTGAAAAGGTTAATTTAAATTCTTTCTAGTAATTTCCAAACGGCAGCCATATTTTTATTGAAATAAAAAATCTATCGGAACAAAAAGCAATATTTTGATAAATTAAATAAGGCAAAATTAAGTATTGTGTGCTATATATTTAACATTTATGTTTTATATGGATAGAAGTTTCATTTCTAATGCGATTTATCACCAATCATCGTATTTTATAATTTTTATTTTATTAAAATATCTTCAGAATTTTAACTTACGAAGGGCCCACCTCTTATACAGCTCTATTCTATTATCATGAAGTTTTACAATAAAGTGCCAGTCGCAGTATTTTTTAATTTATCTGGACGTCAGCAAGCTACTTATTATTTTTATTAATACAACACTTACCTTATCTCGCCATTTTGAAACAAGGAATCGCCATTATAAATGAAGATTTGAAATTCACTTGTTTCTGTGTTGAAAATCTTAAATAGAAACATTTTAAAACCTAGGAGTCTCGGAGAAGCATTTATTCATGCCAAAAAACGGTTTTAAGTTATCATAAAGATACATCCAACAACATTTTAGAACGTTATATTAACCTTAAATAAAGGTATTGTGATTTAAACTATAGGTTTTGCTGTAGCTCTCAGAAATATTCTAAAACGTGGGCCCTTTTTGCACTCAGGGGGTTATTATAAGGTTAATATAACATTATTGAGTCTAGTAGCAGATATCCATATAGGTTCTAGAACCTTTTCAAAACCATTTTAGAACCTAAAATGTTACTTGGGTAACTACCCCAAGGTCGACTGGCAGGGAAATGCCTAATGAAATAATGTTAAGTTGTTAACGCATAGCCAAAAAGGCAAAGCTCTGCCTACTGTGATACCATGCTATACATAATGAATTCATGCATTATGAATGCCATGAACCTACTTATTCCTATTTTGAAATTGGTAAAAAACTCACTTGCACATATCGTGTATCTTGAGCATACTGGCAGTCAGTTTGTTTGGCGCCGAAGCTAACAGAAGATGCTTGAGGTGTCGCTGCACGGAGGTCCACCAAGGGAGGTCACATGGCAACATTACCAGCGCCATCTCTAAAAATAGATGGATTATTATCGGCATAGGCGTAGGTATAACTTTTCGATTGGGGGGGGGGGGGTGGCTATCTGGACCCCCAGCCCCCCCCCCATACCTACGCCAATGGTTATCGGTGTTCATCACTTTTTCAAACAAATTTACCCGACAGACATTATAAATACAACAACAAAATAAAACGTAACCGTTATCATACTGCATGCAGTTACGAGGGCAAACTTAAAAATATGGCCATCGTTGCGTCGCTGCAATCCGCATGAAGCGCTGGGGGTATTCCGTTAACACGGCCGTGTCACAGTTTTACAATGCATTGTTAAAGCATTCTCGACCGCTCAAGCTTGGCATAGCAGCCACCGCAATGGAGCTTCTCCTCGCATCTTCGCCCAGGTGTGAAATGCGGTCCGTCATGCGATTTTTGACCGCAAAAATCGTGGCACCATCAAGAACAACCATCCAGGAATGCTGACGAAGGCGCGCGCCTACATAATCCGGCCAATCAGATGGAACTGATCTCGAAGTTTGTGTGGAAAGTGATCGGGCACCCTCCGTACAGCAGCTGACTAGGCCGCCCGCTTGGATATGATATAGAATTCGGGTACACCAGGGCTAATCCAGCACTGGTGTATCTCCATTCCCGGCTAAATCATCCTCAGGAACCTCTCCGCCCCCATTAGCGGCCTAGAGGCCCTAGACAAATGCCACACGCTAACTTTTGCGCAGTCGTTCCGCAGAAAAAATGTATGGAAATGACATTAGCTTACGACAACCTCACGCAATTTTTTCCGCAGCTAATGTCATCTTCATACATATTTTCTGCGGAACGTAAAAACATTATAAGTTCGCCCTTATTAGCAATTTGTCGAAAGGATTCATACTTAAAAAAGATGTTCTTTTTTTCCCGTAAAAACGCGGTTTTATACTGATGAAACAGCGAACTCTATCCGTGAGTCAATAAAACTGCAATAAAACTAAAGCTAATGACTGCAGTAAAACGGCAAATAATTACTTACATCTATATCTATACATGTAAATAAAATTGAAGTGTCTGTTTGTAATGTCAAAATAACAAGTTTTTAATAAATGGGTATGAATGTATATCGGGTATATACCAATAACAAAACACATAAAAAAAATTGTCTGTCTGTCTGTTTGTTCCCTCTAATCTCCGGAACGGCTGGACCGATTTTGAGGGGACTTTCACTAATAGATAGCTAATTAAATAAGGTATAGATAATATAGGCTATTTTTATCAAGATCTTAAAAAAAATTGCCTACAAAAATCAAAATGCTGCCAAAAGTTACTATTTCACGCGGACGAAGTTGCGGGCACAGCTAGTATAAAATAAAAAAAGAAAATGTGAAATTAAAATATTTTATAAAAAAGCGTGCTTTTAATATCATTTGGGGTTTCATCGGTCAATTCTAGATAAAATTCTCTATCAAAAAAACCAAACATGATAGTGGTTCAAAAATATTTTTAATTTAAGCTCATTTAATAACATGTCTACAGCCCCCTAACCATGATCGCCCAAAACAATATTAAAACCGCGCTGAGAGTGGGATGGCGCTATACGCAGCAAGAGCGGTGTCTCTGTATCAATATTGTTTTAACCTTGCTATAAGCGATCATGGTAAGGCCCCAGCGTTGGTAGGCCCCCCACAAGGTGGACCGACGATCTGGTGAAGGTCGCGGGAAGCTGCTGGATGCGGGAGGCGCAGGACCGATCGGTTTGAAAATCCCTGGGGGAGGCCTATGTCCAACAGTGGGCGTCTCTTGGCTGAAATGATGATGAATAACATGTGCTATACATACAAAAGTAGAAAAATACAGTACAATACCTACTCTAAGTTACTTTAACTCCGAAATGTAGGATTAGATAAGATACCTTTATTTAATATTATATATGTTTCAATTTTATATGCACAAATTACCTACGCATTTCATTATTCTATTATTTTGGCACAATAATTCGTTACGATAATTTGGCAGCGAACATGGTGTAGTAACGTTCCGATTTATTTAAGCGACTGTGAACGCAACGCGCAGCTACGGCCGGGCACTTTTCCGATGTTTTGACATTTTGATTGAGTTTGACTTTGACATTTATCGTGAACCTATCACGAACCCCTGCGATTTTTAAATAATTTCGTAATTTATTGCTTAAAAATAAACCATTAACATTTAAAACCAAGATGCAAGTAGCTGTCATAGCTGAGAAGTAAAGCCGTTTACGTAATGTTCCTAAGAAGAATAAGAATACTAAACATCGAAAGAAAAATGATAAAATCCCGTGTTTTAACAATAAATTTAACATTAAAATATAAAATGTCTATATTTTGACGATATGATTTATCAAAGTCAGCATATAATAAAATTGCATATGATAACTTCCAAGTCTTTCGTGTCGGTGATAAAATTATAACCTATTTGCCTGTCTGGTATCAAAGTACATTAGGAACAAAGTTCAGTGCGTGGACAACTATCGCGATGACTGTGAAGTCGAAATTATTAAAAGCTTTAATATTAGGGGCTCCTGCGTCAGGAAAGGGCACTATATCGTCGCGGATTGTGAAAAAATACAACATAGAACATGTTTCAAGTGGGGATAAGTTAAGACACCACATAGAAAAGCAGACAGATCTAGGAAAAGAAGTAAAGCAGTATCTGAACGAGGGGAAACTCGTGCCTGATGAAGTGATGATTAAATTTATGATTACTGAGTTAAAGAAAGTTGAAAATAAACCATGGTTGCTGGATGGGTTTCCAAGAACAGTTGGACAAGCCGATGCACTGTGGAAAGTGCAGCCAGTGGATGTGGTATTAAATTTAAATGTGCCATTTGAAGTTATCATAGACAGAGTGAAAAATCGATGGGTTCATTTGCAATCAGGACGAGTCTATAACATAGGCTTTAATACACCTAAAGTAGCCGGGAAGGATGATGTCACAGGTGAAAAGCTTGTGCAACGTCCAGATGACAAACCAGAAGCAGTGAGAAAGCGTTTAGAAATATATGAAAATGTAACAAGACCTGTTATTGATTTTTATAAACAGAAAGGTATTCTCCAAGAGTTTGAAGGGCGCACATCAGATGAAATATGGCCCAAAGTAACTAAGTACTTAGATCCCATACTAATTCAATAATGCCTTAATACCGGTAGATGAATAGTGTGAGAATCATGTGAATTATATTTATTTAAGATTGTTGAATTGATTGTTTATAAAATATTTATAGTATGTATTTCACTGCATGTTGTAGTTTTTCATTGAAAAACTAATATTGGTAGGTACATAGAGCTTAGCACAAAGGACTTTAAGTGGAGTTGTTGCTATTTAGATTTTGTAAATAAATTATATTTACACATTATTTATTTTTGTGACTTTATTAGGAAATAAGCTTAAAAATATGCCAGTAAATCACCAATAAATATTTATTTTATAAATATTATTCATCATATCTATAGTCTTCCAATGTACTTGAAACTTATAACATTTTAGCGTTTGAAAAATGGTGCCTTAATAATTTTATAATAAATGTACCTAGATAATGTAAGAATCACATTTTAGTAACTTATGATATTTTTTGTTTAGAAACATATTCTTTGTAATGTTCTACTATTATGTTTTACAAACTTGACACTGTTACATATTTAGAATTTGTTTTCTTTTTGTTTAAAAATAAAATGTTAATATTTTTGATTTTCTGTTTAATTCAGCACTACTGACTCTTTTTGCATCTTTATCTATGTGGATTAATATAATGACAACAAAAGCTTGTCAGGAAAATATGTTTTCCTATTTTCATCTGGTAAAAGAGTCATTTCCTAATTGTCTTTAAATTATATTCAATTTTTTAGAAAATTCTCAAAATTAAAATAAATATTGTACTGGGTACTGTGACTTTACATTTGATCTCACAAGTTGGCAACATATGTGCAATGTGATTTATGTGATGGTTGCAGAATTGCTGCAAATCTCACAAGAGCTACATGTATTATTGGTGACTGTTACCACTTACCATCAATTTGGTGGGCAGTTTGCTTGTTAGCTAACTTAGAAGCAATAAAAAAAGGGTATACAAAAACCCTTAAATTAAGGGTCTTAATGTTCATCTGAGTCAGGTACCCAGGATACTTATCTGACTCATACTTTTTAGTATTTTGCTGTCCAATGTGTTGCAGGCTGTTGTTACAGTATGTCTACCTAGCTATTAATTTATTGAATCACATTATTAATGAAACGATTGTTTCAGATCATCTCCAGCTTTTCAAGGTTGACTGAAAGATATGCGAAAAATATAGGTGAACCATTATACCTTCATTTTGCATAAACGGTATGCCAATGTTTATTATAATAGTATTGTCTTAAATTTGACAAAGGTATTAATGTAATAAAATTAAGTTGTAGATAAGTAGTTTAGAGCTTATGTAGTCATTAGCTTTCAATGTTATATTTTTGAACATGATTCGTCCCATTATAGTCTATATATGATAAGAAGGTTCTTGTGACAGGTCGAAGCTTTCTGTTTCAGGCATACTAGTTTCCATGATTAAAAATATTGTTCTAAATTTAACATCTCTAGGTTATTTTTCTATACTAGCATCTATTCTATCTCTAGTCTGTCAACTACCCTAAGGTCGACTGGCAGAAAATGCCTAATGGCATTAAGTCCACCTTTGTACACTTTATGTACATAAAGCATTAAATAAATAAATAATGTTTTATGAAAAATGCTAAATTAATTCCACATTAAAAAGAAACAAGAATATTATCAGTCCAGATAAATATTATTTATTATTCTAAAAAAATATTTGTTTAATTAAGTATGTATTTGAATCGTGAATTGGAACGATTCAAATACACTTTTACAAATATTTTATTTGTAAAATTTAAACAAATATTTTTCAGAATTATAATTTTGTTTAGCTGGACTAATATTCTTGTTTCTACTTAATGTGGAATTATTTTTGATAAAAATAATCTTAAGAGATATGTTATATTTTTAAAACATAATATTTATAATTATGGAAACTAGAATGCATAAAACGGAAAACTTGTACCTGTCATGGGAATCTTCTTATCCTAGACTACCTATACTTAATTGCTCTTTTTAACTGACTTCAAAAAAGGAGGAGGTTCTCAATTCGATGCGTATGTTTTTTTTGTGTGTATGTTACGCGATTACGCCGCCAGTTGTGGACCGATTTTCAAAATTCTTTTTGTGTTCGATAGAGTATACTCCAAGGGTGGTCCCATGGTCACCAAAGTCAGGATCTGATGATGGCATCCCATGAAAATCGAGGAAAACCCTTAAATTTTAAGGTGTTTCCAACGTGTTTTGTGTGTATGTTACGCGATTACTCCGCCAATTGTGGACCGATTTTCAAATTTTTTTTTGTATTCGATAGAGTATACTCCTAGGGTGGTCCCAAGGTCACCAAAGTCAGGATTTGATGATGGGATCCCATGAAAATCGAGGGAAACGCTAATAAAATTAGGGTTTCTTTCACTAAAAAGATTTTATTCACTAAAAAGTTAAAAATAAAAAATATTTTACAAAAAATAAAAACCGACTTCAAAAACACTGAAAAGTTAAAAATAATATAAGAATAGGTACAGACATCACACTTCTATATTGAAGTCCGTGCCAAATTTTAAGACTTTCTAGGAGATCATCGTTTGGCACCGACTTCAATATAGAAGTGTGATGTCTGTACCTATTCTTATATTATTTTTAACTTTTCAGTATTTTTGAAGTCGGTTTTTATTTTTTGTAAAATATTTTTCTGTGAACCTTTACATTATAATTAGAGACATCTATACAAATAAATAAAATGGAAAGTGTCTGTTTGTAATGTCAAAATAACAAGTTTTTACTAAATGGGTATGAATGTATATCGGGTACCAATAACAAAAACACAATTTAATTTTTTTTCGTCTGTCTGTCTGTTTGTTCCCGCTAATCTCCGGAACGGCTGGACCGATTTTGACGGGACTTTCACTAATATATAGCTAATTATATAAGGTATAACATAGGCTACTTTTTATCAGCTTTAACAAAAGTTACTCTTCCACGCGGACGAATTCGCGGGCACAGCTAGTTAAATATATAATAGTTATGCTGGCATATAAGTCGATAAGTTTACAGCTTGAAGTAAAGTCCAACGGCCTTATTCATAAAAATATTTAAGCAATGTTTAGTTAGTTTAACAATTTTGCTGTCACTTTGGATGTGCTTTCTTCTGTAATGAGATTGACAGTGACAGTGACAAAATTATTAAATTAAATATTTTTATGCATTAGGCTGTAAGATTATGCATAACCAAATTAATGATATGCATTAACTAATTGACTGTCATTAAAACTTGACGTATAGAAAGTCGTTAGTATGTTTTAGATAACAGACTTTTATTTTAAGTGATTTACCTATGTATAAAGTTCTAAGTTCATTAAACGAGTATAACCGCGTTCGCGCTTTAAGCTACTACTAGATTTCCGTGTGCAGTTTCCTCCGTGTTATTTTCGTTTTGCCCGTGTGAATTCTGTATTTTCCCGGAGTAAAATAATTCAAACTATAAAGCAAAAGCTTTTAAAACAGTCCCCTTGAAATATATTGACTTTCATACAATTTTTCAACCCCTTTTTTACCCCCCCTGATGGTTGAATTTCGTAAAATCCATTCTTAGCTGACGTGACGTGTCCTATCTATAAACTACCTTCCTGCTTTTCATGTTGATAGGTCAAATAGTTTCAAGATTTCGTGATTAATGAGAATATTGTTATCACTGTTTCAAGTTACATTTAAGTACCGATTGTAAACCTACGAGGAGCTCGGTGGCGTAGTGGTGAACGTTTTCGTCTAGATATTGAAAACAAAGCAACCTCTGCCATGCTAGGACTCTGGATGGGTGACCACAACTTTGTGATCTCGAGTTCCTCCGTGCTTCGGAAGGCACGTTAAGCCGTTGTTCCGTTTGCTATTGCAACTGTTTTTACCCACCAATACGCATTGGGCCAGCGTGGCGGTGCTATCGCCTATACTCCTCATGTGTTCGTCTGCCTTTCACCAGGGAAGGCCTGTGCCCAGCAATGGATGGGACGTATATAGACTGTGATGATGATGTACCTAAACCTACGGGGCAATATAAATATAATTTTTCTAGTCTTGTGTTTTTATCGTCTGATATTTACCCGGTCTATTGTAGAATCAAATAAGGTGGATGATCACCCAGGTGATTTCTTGTAGACGAATGAGGTAAAGATCATGCTGGTCAAATTGGAAATTGAATTGGAATTAAATTAAGGCTACGAAGTCGCAAGATTACAAATGACCTCAAAAACAACAGTCATAAAATACACAGAGACTTAGTTTTATTAACAATTAAAATTCTAAATATAACAATTTAAATCTTTTAAGTCAATAGATTAAATTTTCTTACTAGGAACAAACTGTTTGTTTTTAAGTTTACAAAACGTATTTTAATTATACCAGTCAGTAAACAAAACTTACGACAAAGCTCTATCAGAGCTTGAAAATCAATGTTTACACAATGGGTATTTAATTGCTTTTTAATTAATGAGAAACTCGTGAAGTTCTTGGAAAACATCTTCTGTGAATATTTCGGGAAGTGAGGCTTCGCATATTAATTCATAGCATTCAGCTCACGATTGTTGAGGTTCGTAAGGAATATTGCCGCAGATGTAAAGCCTTGCAATGAAAAAGTTCGACGGCGATATAGAAATTCTAAAAGAGCACAAAAACTATAATACGATACTCACTTCCTTAATGCTGCTTCTCTGTGGCACTAAAACTTTCGTCGGCACAACACAAGTGTTACTGTCGCCACGCGACTCCCTTCTTTTTCCGCACCTTTCTCATTGTCCTCAGGGGTGTTAAGAAGACTTCTTTTCACGTTGAATATCCTATTGCTTTCCTACAGACAGAAATAGTGTGGTGAAAACGCGCAGCACAACGCGGGACGGGAGCGCGCGAACCCCAGCTATTTTTAGCCGCTTTCGTGTTTCGCGGCTGAAATTAGATTGTAAATAAAAAGTTGAACGAGAGTCGTAGGCCCAGTTAATCCACTGTAGGTCAGCTTCGTGCAGGACTGATGCTAAAGAAGTTTACGGGGTAGTTCAGTTGCACCCTTAACTATGTTTCAATGCAAAGTAATTGAAGCGATGTGATTCATAGTTGCTTTAATTAAGGTTAAATATATTTTCGCACACCTAGATATAGAATAATAGATTTCTATTTAAAACATAAAATGCACCCGGGCTAAATCTATTTATCATTAATAATTCAGGTGAGCGAAAAAAAAAACAAAAAATATATCACGAAACTAAACGTTGGTTTAAAGGTTTTCACTCACAGTTTTTTATAATTATTCGGAGCGCTGTGCATTTAATTGGCTTTGGATTTTACTTGAAAGGCATGGGTTTGAAGGTTAGCCGGTATCACAGTCAATCGAGCCGCGCTGCCTGGTCGGTGATGCAGGCCGTACTGGCGGCTACGGACCGACTTTCACTGGGGGGCAACTACCCTTGCCGCCCTGTCGTAGCGCCTCCCTCATGACGTCATCGTGAGCGTCACGACCTACGGCGAGCGACGCTACGCCCTGCGCCCGTAGGGTTGTCAATTGATTTGTTTGGCGACATAGAATCGATATCAACGTCCTTTTAGTATGACATATGTCTCTTGAATTCATTTATACAGGAGAATCCTATCAAGGTTTATACGTATATCAATCTGAATTTTTTAAATGTTGATAAAAAGTAAAGTAATAAGGGTCAAAAAGCAAAGAATTTTTTGTTTTCCCGCGACAAGCATAAGGACTACGGGCAACGAACGTTTATATTATCATGAAAAATCGTGTCATCTAATAAATTGATTCTTCTATTTAATTAAAAGTTTATTTTTATCTTTTTAGTGTATTTAAATAAAAGCTTGTAATATTCTTCTAAATAAAAAAAAATATTAATCTTATTCCATTTTGATCGCAAGAATTTGAATTCACCCCATGAAAACAAGGGAGGAAGCTAGTTCAATTATAATGCGAAAAAAATAAGGTTAAGTTGTTCTTGTTTCGTAGCGAATATTTTTTTTTACAATTAAGTTGGCAAACAAGGTTACCCACGTAAAAATGTCTTTTGAAAATTAGTTGGAAACCCGCCCCCATACTAATTTTGCTTATCAATACTAATATTATAAAGAGGAAAGATTTGATTGTTTGTTTGTTTGTATTGTATTCAATAGGCTTCGAAACTACGGAACCGATTTTGTTGAAAGTTGGTATAGGGATAGTTCGAGACCAGGGGAAGGACATAGGGTAATTTTCCTACGGGAAAATATAAAATTCTCACGGGAAAACAAAAATAACGCGGACGAAGTCGCGAGCGGAAAGCTATGCCCTATAAAGGGTAACCAGCAGTAAGTTTAGTATGTTACAAGTTGACAGCGTTGACGTCCTTGTGGGGTTTGTAAATTTGCAAGTCTTATAGGAACCACGTTTATTATATATTATGATGTATAAGGCGACTGACTGTACCCACTTCCTTATTATTATAAGGCATGTATTTAAATCGATAACTGTATATTCCCGTTATTCGAACAAAATATATTAAAGTTGCACCAAAAATACTGAATTGCACACTAAATTAAATCAGATTTAGTATACTGTTTAATGGTATTTGCAGAACTTTTTTAAGGAAAACCATCACCTTATTTACTTTTAGGAACATCGTTTATTCTAAATAAAACACAATTTGGGGTTGCATTAGTATATCGCATCCTAATATTAGGTCACTAGTCACAAAAACTAACCTCAAAATTTGCAGTTTCCACAAGCAATAAGTATGCATAAAGTCGAGAATACACATAAAGTCGTTTCTGGCGCTTCGCCGGCCGCTGCCGCGGCACGCTCGCTTCGCTCGCTCGGCTCGCGCGCTTGGTTCATGTTCAAACCTACGCTCGTCGCTTCGCTCCTCGCTACCTATTTTTGACCCGTCCACAGTTTCTACATACGCTTTAACGTTTCTAAACAGTATACTAAATCTGATTTGATTTAGAGTGCAATTCAGTATTTTTGGTATGCATTCAGTTAATTAGTGGTTACCTAGTGTGCTGAAAAATTATACAGATGTGCATTTAAAAATATCCCTTATTATAATCCCTGATGCACAAACACAACCACAGGACTGAAGTTAGCGAATGTCTTTCGCTAGCGCCAAATACCTACTTGTGGTGACGTAGTGATGGGACTCGAGTGAAAAACAAGTCACTCGAGTGCCACTCGAATGAAAATAAAACTCGAGTGCCTTTTTTTTATTTGATTTACTCGCCTGTCAATGCCGAGTAACTCGAGTGCCACTCGAGTTAAGATGAGACTGTAGTGTATTTTTTATAAAGTAAATGAAATAAAAAAATATAATATTATAAATCAGTTAAATCAAATCTTGAATTTTTCATAGCTTTCACCTTCAGTGGCTTATAATAGGTTTTATATTATTATATAGATGAAAAGAAATGTTACTTAGGTACCTACTATGAACATAATTTTTTTTATGTTTTCGTATTAGGTACTTTAACAATATAGCTAGTTATTATAAAAACAATGAAGTACAATGCAAAATGATAAAAAACCATACCTACATCACTTGTTGTAACAGTGTAAATTACTAAAAATAAACAACTCACTCAAAAATATTTTTACTTAATTCAAATGGAAGGGTACATCGGCTAAACATGTCAAATGTTTAATTTTTCACTCGAGTTGGTATAGGCCACTCGAGTGGTCCGAGACTTTCGAGTTCACTCGAGTCACTTGTGAATCGAGTTGTTATATATGTTAACGGAAATGTATGTAATCAGGAATTGTATACAATTCCTAGGAAATATATGTAATTCCTAAAATCACCTTGTAATAACCTAACCTAACCTACAGTTTAGTTTAAGCCAATGAATTTCTTTTTCAAGCAGTTTGATGCTCCGCTCTGTATGGTCACAATATCTAACCTAACCTACAGTTTAATCCTATAACTCCTCTTTATTTTTCCTTGCGGGGGGCTTCCGCCCCCCGACCCCCCCGAGAGCCCTTGCTCGAAGCTGCTAGGAAATGTATACATTTCCCAGGATATGTATGTATTAAATAATTTTTCGTCGAAGCCTGAGATCCTGAGGGAGATCGAGAGTTTCTATGGACAGTTGTACTCCACGCAAGCACCTGTTGAAAGCGAGGCTAGAGACCCCAGAGCCAAGCTTACTCGACACTATACTGATGATATCCCGGACGTCAGCCTGTACGAGATTAGTATGGCTCTCAAACAACTAAAAAACAACAAGGCGGCGGGTGATGATGGAATCACTACAGAGCTTCTGAGAGCGGGCGGTAAGCCGATACTTATAGTCCTCCAGAGGCTCTTTAATTCCGTTATTCTCGAGGGCAGAACGCCTAAAACATGGAGTGAGAGTGAGGTCATCCTGTTCTTCAAAAAGGGTGATAAAACACTTTTGAAGAACTATAGGCCGATCTCACTCTTGAGTCATGTTTATAAGTTGTTTTCGAGAGTCATTACGAATCGTCTCGCTCGCAGGTTCGACGACTTCCAACCTCCCGAACAAGCCGGCTTCCGAAAAGGCTATAGTACCATAGACCACATCCATACGCTGCGGCAGGTTATACAGAAGACCGAGGAGTATAATCTGCCACTTTGCTTGGCGTTTGTGGACTATGAGAAAGCCTTCGATTCGATCGAGACATGGGCCGTGCTGCAGTCTCTCCAAAGGTGCCAAGTGGACTATAGGTACATAGAGGTGCTAAGGTACCTATACGGAAATGCCACTATGTCGGTCCGACTCCAGAACCAGAGCTCTAATCCCATCCAATTGCAGCGAGGTGTAAGACAGGGAGACGTTATCTCTCCAAAACTCTTTACCGCTGCATTGGAGGATATTTTCAAGCTTCTGAATTGGAAAGGACACGGCATTAACATTAATGGCGAGTACCTAACACACCTCCGTTTTGCCGATGATATAGTTCTAATGGCTGAGACCTTGGAAGACCTGAACACCATGCTCGGAGATCTCAGTAGTGCTTCCCAAAGAGTGGGTCTTAAAATGAACATGGATAAGACAAAAATCATGTCGAATGCCCATGTTGTACCCACTCCAGTTAATATTGGGAACACTACACTTGAAGTTGTTGACAGCTATGTATACCTGGGACAGATAGTCCAGTTAGGTAAGTCCAACTTCGAGAAAGAGATCTCTCGTCGAATCCAGCTTGGATGGGCAGCTTTCGGGAAGCTACGAGAAGTCTTCGCGTCCAAATTACCTCAGTGTCTCAAGACGAAAGTCTTTGACCAGTGTGTGTTGCCAGTGATGACCTACGGAAGTGAAACGTGGCCATTCACTATGGGTCTCGTCCGAAGGCTCAAGGTCGCTCAGCGGGCAATGGAGAGAGCAATGCTTGGGGTCTCCCTGTGTGATCGGATCCGAAATGAGGAGATCCGCAGGAGAACTAAAGCAACCGACATTGCTCGAAGGATTGCTCAGCTGAAGTGGCAGTGGGCGGGACACATAGCGAGAAGAAGCGATGACCGCTGGGGCCGAACGGTTCTCGAATGGCGACCACGATCCGGACGACGCTCAGTGGGTAGGCCCCCGACCAGGTGGACCGACGATCTGGTAAAGGTCGCGGGAAGACGCTGGATGCGGGCAGCACAGGACCGATCGTTGTGGAGATCCATGGGGGAGGCCTATGCCCAGCAGTGGGCGTCGTGCGGCTGAGATGATGATGATGATGATGAAATAATTTTTAAAACAATATTTTATACATTTCTTAAATAGCTTCGAAATAGTATACATTTCCTAGGAATTGTGTACAATTCCTAGATTTCATACATTTTCGGTAACATATATATTACTCGAGTGCGAGTAAAAGAAAAGCTACTCGAGTGACTCGAGTGAAACACGGCTCGAGTCCCATCACTAGTTACGTTTTTTCCGACATGCACGCGTACTATGCTCTTCGCGTTCGCGTTAAAAAAAAAAAGAAATAAAATATTGAATTTTAATACAATGAATAAAGAGGCGTTCGAAGTCATGATAGCTGAATATTCTGAAGATGGCTGTGACTCAGACCCTGAGGACCTATTTCCCCTGAATACAATTATGTTTCGTAAACAAACCCTGTCTCTATCTATGTACTCTTATATTAACACAAGTGAAAGCGCACAAGGTTTCAACCTAGACTAACTTTATAGACCAGGGTGGTAATTTAATTAAACTCATCGATTGATCGGCAATCGTTATCAGACAGGATGACTTAGTGAAGAAAAGTGGAATTACTTCATATTATAAAACAAAGTCCCCCGCCGCGTGTCTCTCTATCTGTTCGCGATAAACTCAAAAACTACTGCACCGATTGTCAAGCGGTTTTCACCACTCGATAGCGTGATTCTCGAGGAAGGTTTTAGTATATAATTTGTTAAGTTTTTGTATTTATTTCTGTGTACATTAACGATATTTGTTGAAGATGTCGGGAAAAAATAAATCAAGGCGAATCGTAGTTCGCGGGCACAGCTAGTTAGCTATATAAGTATTGGTTGATTTGACAAATATACCAAGACCACTCAGACGACGACATTACAAAATCTTAAACATTAAAAAATCAGTTTTAATCAAACAGAATTATCAAATCTATACGACAGCCGATTGCCGATGAGTTACGAAATCACCCACCAGGTTTTGTTATAATAGTCTGTCGATTGAATGTTTACATGGCATTTTTTGTATTTTTTGAAATCGTAAACTGGCAACGCTCATGTCTGTGGCAGGTACTCGTGCTGTCAGTGCCGTTACTGTGACGTTAAATATTTTCGATTTTCAATATTCTGAGTGGGGTTAAGTAGGGTTTTTGGAGGGTTTTTGATTTCCTTCACCCTAAAAAAACCGGACAAATGCGAGTCGGATTCGCGCACCGAGGGTTCCGTACAAACCTGTAGGTATATAAGTAAAAGTTCACCCATATATTTTTATTATATGATGTTACTAAAAATTTACGGTTTTCGCAATTTTTCCTTTATCTGTGCTATAAGACGTTACTTCGTACCAAATTTCAAGATTCTGAGTTCACGGGAAGTACTCTGTAGGTTTTGATTCCCTTGCGAGTGTCAAAAATTTGCGGAAATTTGCGGCATAAACGGCTGTATCTTTTGATTGCGTTTGCGACAGTAGACCTCAGTATTTGATATAAATTTCAGCTTGATACCTTCACGCGTTCCTGAGAAAAGGGTCTTGACAGACACACAGACGGACGGGCGGACCAACAACAAAGTGATCCTATAAGGGTTCCGTTTTTTTCCTTTCGAGGTACGGAACCCTAAAAAGGAGGGTTTATGAAAGTCCTTATTATTGTCCCATCTAAACACTAATTATGTCAAGTCTCAGTAACAGAATGCAAGCACCGCTGCTTGGCGGCAGAGAGAGGTAAGATAAAGGTACTCGTGCAGGCGACTCTGGTACATCTACACAGAGATTTAAATCTAAATCTGCATCTAAAGAGTTCCCTCTGTTGTGAAGTTTAGGCTTAAAGCAATGATTTAAGAGTTAAGGTCATCATATCATTATCATAACAGCTCGTATACGTCCCCACCGAGGGGCTCGAGCCTACCCTAAATTAGTGTGTTTAAGGCCTTAGTTAACCACGCTGGCCCAGCGGTTTTTTTGACTTCACATACACCTTTGAATTTCTTCGCCGATGTATGCAGGTTACCTCACGATGTTTGATTGTTTTCACAAATGTACATATGAAATTAGAAAAACGACATATTGGTGCATGGAATTCCCGAACCTCGGACCTCCCGATTGGAAGGCAAGTGGAGTCCACAGCGCCACCGACGCTCCCTACGGAAATCAGATCAATCAATCAGAATCATAAGTTTAGGTATCGGTAAATAGCGGTAAATATCGTTCATGCAATTTAGTAAAACGCAAATAATTTTTTTATTGTGTCTGAAAATTTGGATTTTCTAATGTAAATTCTTCTTTTATTTATTTATTTATTAGATAAGGCTTACCAACTAAATACATACAGACAAATTACTTAAACAGTATTTTAAAAAAGGTATCTTATATGCATTTAAATTATAGGCATGCACAGCATTGTTATACACACAATATGCTATCTGTTACAAAACAATATATATATATATATATATATATATATATATATATATATATATATATATATATAACACATAAAAAAACAATTCAGAGAAAAAAAATTAAAAATGATCGACACAACACTTCCAAATAGCCTTTTTAAAAGTAGACCTTTTTTCACAAATAACATCTAATGCATTGTTACTTTGATACAAATGATTAAAGTTTCTCAACATTGTATAAACAGGAGAGTGACTACCATAATTATTCCTTCTTAAGTCTATTGAAAATGGCCTGTAATTGTGGAGTCGTGCCGAGACTCTAGGAACTAATACATTGATTTGTGATAAGAGAGACGGACAATCAACTTCGTGGTTTAATAATTTGTATAGAAAAATCATGGACATATGTTCTTTACGTTGCCTTAGTGACAGCAAATTAAAATGGTCTAACCTTTCAGAATAACCTTTTATACTGCGGTAAGTACCGTTGATATAGGATAATCTGTTCAGAAACTTTCTTTGAATCTTTTCGATACGCTGAATATTGTTCTGATAAAACGGGTACCAAACTAAACTACAGTAATCTACGTGGCTGCGCACTAAGGCAAAATACAAAACTTTCATAGCTTGAACAGATTTAAATTCTTTCGTATTCCTAAAAATAAAAGCTAACATTCTCAAGCATTTGTTAATTGTGTTGTTTACGTGATTCTTGAATCTCATTTCAGAATCGAGAGTAATACCTAAATCCTTAACCTGTTCCACTCTATTCAGGACAGTTCCATTTATGTTGTAACAGCTTGGCAATTTGTTATATTTACGAGAAAATTTTATGTGACTACATTTATTTGCATTTAAAGACATTCCGTTCAAATGACACCAAACCGCTACCCTGTCTATGTCCTCCTGAAGTTTTATCTGATCGACGCTATTCTGAACTGTTTTGGATATCTTTAAATCATCTGCATAAAGTTCAAATTCAGAATTACAGAAACAGTGCTTAATATCATCAATGAACATAACAAACAGAATTGGTCCCAGGTGGGAACCCTGGGGGACACCAGAGGACGGATGAATTTATTTAGATGTAAATCCATTCACTACAACCCGTTGCGTACGATTGCTTAGGTAGGATGAAAACCACTTCAAAAGTGACCCATGTATGTCAAAGATATTATCAAGTTTATTGATTAATAATGCGTGATTCACTTTATCGAATGCTTTACTGAAGTCCGTATAGATTACATCAACTTCATTTCCCGAACTCATACTCGTAGTTATTCTATCCACAAACGTTAAAAGATTAGTTGTCGTAGAACGTTTCTTTAGAAAACCATGTTGCTGATCTGCAACAGTTTGTTTTATATGCCACGATAAATAAGGACATACCAAAGACTCAAATACTTTAGCGAGAACAGGAAGAATACTAATGGGTCTGTAGTTATTTACATTGCTTCTATCGCCCACTTTATGAATTGGAACGATTACGGCCTCCTTCCATAATTTAGGGAAATGGCCTTCCAAAAGAGATCGATTGTAAATGATATGCAATGGTATTGTTAAGTTACTAGCACAGTTTCTAAAAAAGATTGGATGTATACCGTCACTTCCAGCTCCTTTACTGGAATCGAGAGCTTTTAACTCTTTTTCTATTTTATTACTAGATATATATAACTGGCCCAACGAAACGCCACCAATATGAGATGTAGTTTCATCAACCAAAACAGTATCACCAGTTGTGCCATACGCTGAAGCGAAACTATCCGCAAACATATTAGTGATACTGTCGCCGTCGGATGCAACCTTGTCGCCAAAATTCATAACAGATGGTATATCACTTTTTAATTTTCGTTTACTCCTTATGTAAGTCCAAAAGTATTTAGGGTTTTTGACAACACTATTGACAACTTTTTCAATATAGTTACGATAACATTTTTTTATTAAGGAAGACGTTCGATCCTTCAAAATGTTATATTCTAATTCATCCAAACAATTTCTAAATTTTTTGTAATTTTGACGGGCTTTTTCTTTATCTCGCAACATTTTAATAAGATTAACGGAAAACCATGGTGGATATTTACCTTTATTGTACTTCCGGAGAGGCACATACTCGATAATAATCTGATTTAAAATAATATAAAATTTACTTACTACGCTATCAATTGTTAAACATGCCTTAAATTCTGAGTTCCAGTCAACCTCGCTCAGACGACTTTGTATCATTTCATAATCTGCCAGAAAGAAATTGCGACTAGGTGTAAAGTTAGGACGCAACATTTTAGGCCCTCGTAAGAACACGAGTACATGCAAAGGGGGATGATATACGTCTACTCGAGAAATTATGTTTTGCGGCTCTAGCACTTTAATACTACAACTGGAATTACTCAGTACTAAGTCGAGTATCTTTTGTTGATGGTTCAATATATGATTGAACTGCTTCAAGTCATACGCAGACAAAAAGTCAACAAGTTCGCAGGCAATAGTGCTGTTATAATTGCTAGGCCTCAGAGAAGCATTAGAATTGGATGATGTCCAGTCAATATCCCGCTGGTTAAAATCACCGAACAAAAACACGTCGTCTTGCAAGTTATCCATAACACTACTACCTTTATCTAAGAAATGTTCGAGATGAGTACGTTTAAGAGGGGATGGCAAATAAACACAGCAGATATGTAATTTGGTAGTACCAAAAATTAACGTAACCCACAGATCCTCACAGCGACTTTCGAAAGTGTAATTTCGATAAGCATGGATAGATTTTTTAACAGCAATAAGTACACCTCCACCATCAGCAGCCATTTCAAAAGTATTTGATGATCTGTCTCTCCTAAACACCTGATAACGATCGTCGAAAATTTCACTATCATATATACTATCGTTGAGCCAAGTTTCAGTTAATATAATCAGATCAAAATCATTGACACTAACTTCTAGAAAAATATCAATTAGTTTTGTCCGCATACCGCGGATGTTTTGGTAATAAATGTTTAAATTGAATTAAAAAAAAACAAAAGCTCTAATCACTTCCAAGAAGTAAAAAAAAATAACTTTAGTGTCAGTGCCAATTAAGCTAGAGATTTCGAAAAGTCCTGATGAAGTACCAACTTTGCTGGGTGCTCTTCGTCTTTTCTGAGGAAGATTTTTCCATTTCTCACCCATACGTATTTGAATTTATGTTCCTTGGCCCATAATCTTGTTGTTGCGTGGAGTGATTTATTAGATTGCGTCAGGTGCTCTGAGATGTAGACAGCTGATTCCTCGTCACCATAACCAAGTAGTTTTGTATTTAACTTTTCCTTTGGGTGTGATTTGTTGTACTTATACACGGCTGCTAATAGATTATCACGTTTTAGTTTACTCGCGAGTCTGCATATAACTGTTTTAGGCAAGTTTGATGTCTTGTTTTGCTTTTGAACACGATTGCATGCCAAGATGTCATCCTCGGATAAAGAAAAACCTACCACTTTACCAATCTGCATCATTACTTTAGGAAGATTTTCTTGTTTATGCTCTGGAAGACAGTGAATCTCTATATTGTTCTGACGACAATCTTGTTCAATTATAGATAATCTTGATTCTAAATCTTTAACTTTACGCTGAAGCAATTCATTGTCAGAACGAAGCTGCTTGTTATCATGCATGAAGGCATCAACATTATTCTTCATGTCCTCAAATTTGGCATTCATAAAGCTCATCGAATCTTCAAAGCTACGAAATTTTTGGCTTGAAAAACCCGACTGGCTAGCGACCACCGTGCGCATGACGTAAAACCCGTCAAGTGGCCATTTTTGTCCGCGTTTCGGGATCAGTCTGCGCACAGCCAGAGCTTGAAGGGTCGTTGCTGCGATTCGTATGGTTTGTGCGGGCTTCCGTCGACCCAGTGCCAGGTTGACTGCGTTGACCCTCCGCCCAGGAAGACCCGAAGAAACGGCTGTTCCGCTGGCCGCCCGTGGTATAGTACAGGGGCCCAAGCGGAGCTAACCAGTCCGTGAGGCTGCCCCACCATGCCACGCATAATCTCGGGGTGGTCCGTCGTGCCGGTTGGTGACCGGACGGTGGGTCCCGGCGGCCACTTCCGGGGGGGTTCGGGGGCCCTTCCGTGCGGAGGGTCAGCGCAAATCAGCTGTCGGCTGTTCCCTGGCGAAACAGGCCTACACACATTAACTATGCGAAGCGCAGCAAGGACACCTCAGTTTCACGCCTCTCACTCCAATAATTATGGCAGCGCAAAATATTAAGACTGGTCGTACAGCGGTGCATTATCCCACCAAAACACCATTATTCGAGGTGGGGCTCGCTAACATCCGCGGGCTCCATTCTAACCTCCTAGCTGTCCACCACCATCTCGAGACAGCCCGTCCAGCAATGCTGTTTTTGACGGAGACGCAAATTATCTGCCCGGCCGATACAGGCTACCTTAATTACCCCGGCTACGCTCTTGAGGAGTCCTTCAAGGCGAAGGCTGGTGTTTGCTTGTTCGTCCGGGCGGACGTTTGCTGTCGTCGCCTGCGCTGTTTGGAGGAACCTTCCTTTTCCATCCTTGCGGTACACGTCGATTTTGGCACTCATTGCCGTGTCTACGTCTGCGTCTACCGTTCCCATCGTGGTGACTTGGAGACAACTCGACTTTTTGAACATCTAAGTCGGGTGGCAGATGACGCGCAGGAGCGATTTCCTTCCGCCGAGCTGGTGTTTTTAGGGGACTTCAATGCTCACCACGAGTTGTGGTTAAGTTCCTCTAAAACTGACCATGCGGGTAGGACTGCCCACGCATTCGCTCTCACGCACGACCTGACACAATTGGTCACCCAGAACACCAGGGTACCAGATATTATCGGTCAAGCGCCCTCTTTATTGGACCTTCTGTTGACAAATCGCCCTGATGGATATCAGGTGGTGGTTCGAGCTCCACTAGGATCTTCGGATCACTGCCTGGTATCCGTCTCAGTGCCTCAGGCGTCACGACCGTCGCCTGTGGTTGCAGCACGCCGTCTGTGGCACTATGCGTCAGCAGATTGGGACGGTATGCGGGATTATTACGCATCTGTTCCTTGGTGGCAGCGCTGTTTCAATAGGATGGATCCGGACTCCTGCGCTACCTCTGTTGCTGACGAGATCATACTAGGAATGGAATATTATATTCCGCATTCCAATCTCGTCAGTAGAGGCAGACGTAACCTCTGGTTCAATCGCGAGTGCGCCTCTGCTGTTGAAAACAAACAGCTGGCTTACCGCGCTTGGATCAGAGGCCGAGCATCTAAGGATCCCAATACAAGCCTACTGAAAACAGCCTACAATAATGCCACCAAGTTATGTAAGAGGGCTTACATTAGAGCGGATGCTCAGCGCATTGCACAAGTGGGCCAGGAACTGCTATCGCACCCTACGGGTAGCCGTTCTTTTTGGCGCCTGGCCAAAGCTGTGCAATCAAACTTCTGCCAACCCTCGCTGCCACCGCTGAGACTTGCCGATGGCTCACTTGCTCATCAGCCGCAGGAGAAAGCCGACCTCCTGGCAAAACTCTTTGCGGCTCATTCCCGTGTCGATGACTGTGGTACACAACCTCCGAAACTGTCCCATTGTGGCAGCACCATGCCCGATATCCGTATCAGACAGCGTGATGTGCGGGCGGAGCTCCAGTCGATCGATACTCGAAAGGCAAGTGGACCAGACGGCATTCCTGCGATTGTTCTTAAGAAGTGTGCAGCGGAGTTGACTCCGGTCCTTACGCGTCTATACCGTCTGTCGTTCTCTGCTGGTTGTGTGCCGAAATCTTGGAAAGAAGCCAATGTCCAGCCGGTTCCCAAAAAGGGAGATCGTTCTGATCCGGCTAACTATCGTCCTATAGCCGTCACTTCCATTTTGTGTAAAATCATGGAGAGGATCCTTAATACACAGCTGATCCGTTACCTGGAAGGTCACTCGTTACTAAATGACCGACAGTATGGGTTTCGTCCTAAACGGTCAACAGGTGACCTTCTAGCGTTCCTTTTGCACAAATGGGGTGAATCTATCGATAAGCGCGGCGAATCGGTGGCTATTAGTCTCGACATCGCCAAAGCTTTTGATAGAGTCTGGCACAAGGCTCTTCTTTCCAAGCTTCCGGCATACGGATTACCCGCGCAGTTCTGTACGTGGATTGCCAGCTTCCTCCACGAGCGTAGAATTCGCGTTGTCGTTGACGGCTGCGCTTCGCGGTTCATGGCAGTGAACGCTGGTGTTCCGCAAGGCTCCGTTCTATCCCCCACATTGTTTCTTCTGCATATCAATGATATGCTTTCCTTGGGAGCTATACATTGCTATGCGGACGACAGTACAGTGCATGGGGGATATCACGGAACCTCGGGGGCTGCTCGTGGTGATATTGGTAGGGAAAGGCAGAATCTTATCATTGAGCTCAACAGGACGCTGGACCTCGTCTCCGAATGGGGCTCCAACAATCTTGTTGAGTTCAATGCTAAGAAAACACAGGTGTGCGTGTTCTCGGCGAAAAGGTCACCTTTCCTCCCCCTTCCTTCTCTTCATGGCACAACCCTTCACACACAGAGCAACATCACCTTGCTCGGAATGAACATTCGCTGCGATCTGAACCCCAGAGACTACATCGAATCCGTCATAACTACTGCCTCACGGAAACTCGGTGTCCTGAACAAGGTGCGTAGGTATTTTGCGCCGGACCAACTATGCTTGTTGTATAAAACTCAGGTTAGGTCTTGCGTGGAATATTGCTCGCACCTTTGGGACGGCTCCGCTCAGTACCTCCTCGATGCTCTGGACAGATTGCAGCGTCGCGCTATTCGCATAATTGGCGATGTAGAGGCAACTAACACCCTCGAGCCTCTACAACTTCGTCGTGACATCGCCTCTCTTAGCGCCTTTTACCGAATGTTCCATGGGGAATGCTCTGAGGAGCTCTTTAACCTTATCCCTCCCTCTCCATTCCTTAACAGAAACACGCGTAAGGGCCTTCGGAGTCATCCGTACACTGTGTCCTCCTTTTCACACCGTACCAAGAAATTCCAAGATTCCTTCTTCTGTCGTTCATCCCACACTTGGAATTCTCTACCTGCGCACGTGTTTCCCTCATCCTACAACATGGGTTCCTTCAAAAGAGGCGTGAAAAAGCATCTTTTGGGCCGGCAAGGGGCGGGCAGGTAGGAGAGTGGATGTCGTCCCTACTCTATCTGTCAACTCATTTGGGCCTCTTTCACCGCTTAACATCAGGCGGGAGGAGGTCATTTGCCGGGCCATCCATTTAAAAAAAAAAAAAAAAAAAAAAAAAAAAGAATCTCTTTTCTCAAAGATGAAAACTCTTCTCTTATGACCTCCCTTACCATAGCATTCAGCTCTTCATGCATGATGGTTCTAATGGTTGAGCGTAGACAAACGTCATCCTTATGAGTAGGAGAAGTGTTACCAGTCCCACGAGCTTTTATGTTAACAAAACTCGTTTCTTCAGATGAAGGCCCAATCGCCATTGCAGAACTCTTACAAGGTGTGTCATCATTCTTTGTCTGTCGCTGAGCAGATAACATCTCTATAGAACAATCAGGACATTTCCAGTTCAACTGTTTTTTAAAGTTTGTACTGGTAAGATTAACACACAAATAGTGAAACTGTTTTTTACAACGGGGTTGGGTGCAAATAATTTTTTCAGAACTCTTTAAGACGCTATTACATCCACTGCAAGTAATATTACTCATTCTATTCCCAAAAATGCTACTTGGTGCTAAAATTTTCAAGATCCTTAGCGTAGATAGTACGCTTGAATATAGCACAAAACGGTGAAATTCCCGGCCGGTGACACAACAGGGGACGATGACACAATGACTCACGGCTGTGGCTCGTGATAGCAATGATAAGCAACTCAAATCAGATTAAAATTGCAGTTAAAAAGCAAAAGCTGTATGTATTTTGCTCCCTTTGTCCACTTGTCTATGCGCGCCGGGATCCGCTGTGGTCCTTAGATTAGGTATCTGTGGTCAGCGATGTAGTATTCACAGCTTCACAGTGATTGTTCTGAGGTATTCACTGTCAAAAAGCATGCACCAATCAGCTGTTCGTACATCGGGCACGTCACGATGCCTCGGGACGAATTACAACAATGCAAAATATTTTGAGTGCTTATATTAAAATTCAAATAATAACAGATGCTTACGATTTCATCAAAGTGGGAAATATCTTCTTGTGCAACAATAATATGTGGATTTTATGTCGCAATTCGAGGAAATCTCGGCAGTGTTGACTTTTCAAAACAATTCAAGAAGCGAAAAATGAACTAATGAAAGCAAAATCTATTATTATGTTTAGGAGCAATTAAAGTGTGTCATATAATTCACTACGCCATATATTCACTACGCTTGACACTATAATTTTTCCGCTAGGGTGCTAGTGGATAGGGGGCGCAATCGGGGAATGGCTAACGCCGATCCCGATTGTGTCCCTACGGAGGTAGAAGTATTTGGAGGGGTTTTAGCCGAGTATGGGGTCTTCTACCCGAGTCCGGCATATCCTTGGGGTGACCCCATCAGTCGGCCCCTTGTCGAATCTGTAAGAAGGATTTCCCCTCCTAAAAAAAAAAGGGTGCTAGTGGATCGTGAGGTGTAAAAGGAGTAAGTTTTTTGCCAAATGTGACTGTGGGCTATAGGCGTGGGTTCATTTATTAAAATGTGATTGTGATTTGTATTATGTTGTTGATGATGCAATGTACTATACAAATCTATCTAATTATAAAATGAAAAAATATTTATTCAGTATATTTAGCATAATACCTGTGTTAAGACGCCTAACACAGGTATTATGTTTAACTTAGGGTCTCCTAACTAAGAAGACTCCGCTTCCTCAAACCTCCAAAGATACATAATAATATTATTATATTATTGTAAGTGAACACTTATAAAATTAAAATAAAGTTATGAAAATTGTAAAATACCTATATGACAATGGTACTAATTCTTTAATTTTTTTTATTAAACTTAAGGCCTTATCATACTAGCGGTTAGCGAGCGGCTTCGGGGCGGAGCGGGCGCGTAACGAATACGTCGCGAACACGCCGTGGCTGCGCAGTGAGGAGGTCGCGGACGCGTGGGTGATACGCAACGTTTTCGTCGCGTGTTTACAGCGAGTTTACGACGTACAGTACCCTCAGCAACAAAATGGATTCCGACAAGTTAACTACTGTTGGTTTTGTTATTTCGAAGACGCAGTAGACGAAAACGAAAGCATCGACGATTTTGGGAGGATCCATATCAATTAATCGACTGGAAGAGAGTACTTTGTTGTTTCAAAGCAAAGGAATAAAAAATAATCAATTAAATTTTTTTTAGATTAAAATTTATATTCATTTACATTAATAATTGCTCAAATCACACTTTGAAATTTTAATCGTTTGTTTTATATATTATTTATATTATTGTATTTCGCGTACCTGCTTCATTTTTATCCTTGACTGTATTTTCCGTAAAGTCTTGAATAAATAAATTGCAAATCTCTTCCCATGCCTTTTTTAAAATTACGATCGCTGAATTCTCTTTTTTTTGATCCCATAATACGTAACGAATTTGAATTTCACTTATAAATAACTCAATGTATCAATATCTGAATCTGCCAACGATGCCATGATAATACGGCCACTCATATTCGTGTCTCGAAGTGAGGCGAGGCGGACGGGCTGGCGTTTGTACGAGAGGGTACAAAATGGCGTCCACGCTGCTATTCGCGGCAATCTCGTTGCGAGACCGCGACGATTACGCTGCGCATGCGCGGCGGGTACGAGGCGCGTCCGCGACGTATTCGCGACGTGCCTTTTCCGCCCCAAAGCCGCTCACCAACCGCTAGTATGATAAGGCCCTAAAGCTCATCCCCCTACTCACAAACTTCATCCATATCCGATTCAGTCAATCCACGCTCCTTCCAATTCTTCCTTATAATTTGTGTAATGTTAGAATAAAGCAAAACATTGACCAACCAAATGCAGCTCCAAATAAAGTTCATGAACAAAGGGGTGGACTGTTGAATTCTTAAATGAGGCAGTTTAATAAAATTAGTATTTAAATTTATCACTTATTTAATTTAGGCTGCAATAAAAATATTAATATGTATTTGTATTTCACTGCAACTGCAACAATGAATTACAAATGCATTGTCGTTTTTTTATTTTACTTAGAGACTTTTACAATGTATGTCAGTCCTATTGTACCTTGAAAACATACACTAACATAACATGTAATAGTATTTTCAACACACTTCCTCATAAAGTGGCTCTAATCCCATGGCAATTAGGCACATAATGACACCTATAATCAAACTGTGACTTTTTCATTACTATTATTCACGAGTGAGTAATAGTTTTTTTTAATATTATTGGTTGAGTTACGCTTACATTTGCGCTTAAATGCTATCCGCGAAAAGCCCAAAAAAAGAAACCTCATTTTTTAGTCTATGGCCGATGCGCGCGCATAGGAAAACTGATTAATTTTTCCCGCCATTACGAAACATTTTTCACAACTCGTCTCGTTTTCTCTTTTGAAGTTATTTAGTTAGTTATTAATTAAGATGTCTGCAAATACAATTTATGAAGAAAATGATTTATGTTGTACACCGCCCGATATAAGATGTGAAGCCCAGAACGTTATGGAAAGTTTACTACCAGAAAACTCAAAGGAAAAATATCTATTAGCGTACCAACATTTCATACAATGGCAGAACAACAAGAATACGCAGTCTTTTTCAGAAAATGTGTTCATGGCGTACTTTAAAGAATTATCTTCTAAGTACAAACCTAGCTCTTTGTGGTGTATTTACTCAATGTTAAAAAGTACAGTCCGAACAAAGAATGGAGTGGACTTAAAAACATACTCGAATTTGTCAGCTTATCTAAAGAGACTATCTGATGGATTTAGAAGCAAAAAATCAAAGGTTTTATCATCTGATGATATTGAAAAATTTATTAAAGATGCTCCAGATAACCAATATTTGGCTACAAAGGTTAGTTAAATTAATTTTAATTAAATATTTAATAGCAGCTTGTGTTGTGTGTTGACCTTAATTATTGTTTCTTTTGTTTCAGGTTGCTTTAATATTTGGTGTAACTGGTGCCTGTAGGATACAAGAATTAACAAATATAACTGTAAAAGATATAGAGAACCATGGCCAGATGCTTTTAGTGAAGATACCTATCACGAAAAATAAAATACCTAGGTCATTCACCATACACGGTCCATTCTATGATATTGTTAAGAAGTATGAAAGTTTGCGTTCGCCAAAAACAAAAAATGACCGTTTCTTTCTAAATTACCAGAATGGTAAATGTACCTGTCAGCCTATAGGTATAAACAAATTTGGTTCTATGCCTAAAGAAATCGCTAAGTTTTTGGGTTTAGTAGATGCTGAGAGCTACACTGGACATAGTTTCAGAAGAACTTCAGCTACATTGCTGGCAAATTCAGGAGCTGATATAATGACTTTGAAGCGACATGGCGGGTGGCGATCTAGCAATGTAGCAGAATCATACGTAGAAGATTCCATACAAAACAAGAAGGAAATTTGTGCAAAAATCACAAAAAGAATTAAACTTGATTCTGAGACGCATCCTACTGGCGAAATACCAAGTACGTCCAATGATTGGATTTCACCTACCTACACGAATAATGAACCATCACAAATAACAATAGAACATGAAAGTATTTCAATAAATAATCTATCTGATGAGACCGCTATGTCATCAAAAATAGTTAATTATAATTTTACTAACTGCACATTTACTAATTGTTTCTCTAAGTAAACTTTTTATCTACTATGTAAAATGGTTTTTTATTTAAGTATTGTTTTATTCAGAAGTGTGTTGAAAAACGTTGTATGATACACGTGTGTATTGATGGTTACCGTCCTCGGCTTCTTAAGACCCTCGCCTGACGGCTCGGGCCTCAATGCGCCTCAGCGGTGATCACCAACATTACACACTTGTACCATAATGTACTATTATTCATATTGGCACCATGTCACAGACTAGCTTTGCAGCCTTCGACATAGAGTTCGCCAGAATTGTTTGTATAACTCCTATGTCAGATGCATTAAGGTGCAAATATTCCATCAAAAGCTGTCTTTTTCTACGATGCTTATAACACATTCCGCCAACAAGCGTTGCACATCGTCTATTTTACCACATACACCACAATTTGGTCATTCATTTTTTCATTAGGTATGTATGCAAACTTGTTGCACGGAATGTCTCCGGAACGCAGTCCATGTAAGAGTACAATGTATTCTCTACATCTTTGCTTGCACACCAAGGTACGTGAAGAGGCTCACTCTGTGTAGTCTTGTAGCAAATACCTTTTTCATCACCCCATCTCGGAAAGAGTATTTTTGCTATTCGATATCTGACTGCCAAAGCCGTTTTTATCCGCTTGAGGTTAAAGTAAATTTGAATTTAGAACATCCCGTGCACTAGGTATGTGATTTCAAAACATTAAACCTATTTACTTCCATCTCCATGGTGCCGAATTTATCATAAAACTTTTTTTAAATTTGTTAAAAACTCGGACTCTGAACCTCCTTGGTGTACCTATGTTCTTTTGTTTTTAATTTGCTTTCTTTCATTTCCTCGCTGGGGGGTGATGAAAAGTTAAGTGTTGCACTCGAGTGCAAAGATTTTTCACCATGCGCTCTTTTGATTCCCTCGCTAACGCTCAGGATTCTAATTTTTGAATCACTCGCTGCGCTCGTGATCAATTTTAGAATCCTTGGCTTGCTCGGTCATCAAAGTTGAGCACGCGGTTAAAAAGCAACTTTGCACTCATGTATAACAAATAACTATTATTAGTGAAAGAAGATCAAAGTGTTCTTTCCATGTAGCAAAGCAGTCTATTTAAATTTTTTAAAGAACTTCTGAGTTATATGGTTTATTTGATAATCTAGTCCATCTGTTATTGCACGCTTAGCCAGCCTATCAGTCTCTAATTACCTCTAGTACCTATATGAGACGGAACCCCATTGTAACTTCAACTCATCCCCATTGTAACTTCGGCTCTTGTTCGTAGTCACCTTGAGTACGCTAGCACATCTTGGTCACCTTTTTACACTGTACACTCCCAGCGCCTTGAGAGTATCCAACGCAATTTTACCAGGCACCTCGCCTTTTTGTCAAAAGGCTTTTCCCACAGAAATCCCTATACTCAGCGTTTAAAGAAGTTTGGCCTCCTGTCGTTGCGGGATAGAAGGAATATATTGGACATGTGCTTCCTGCATCGCCTTTTACATGGCACTCTTCAGTGCAGCTCTCTGTTGGAGCGAATCCCTTTAAACGTTCCATGCCGGTATCCCAGGCATAGCATCACTAAAACATTTCAGACTCGACACTCTCGTACTAACCTTGGACATTTTTCTCCCCTCTACCGTATTCTTAATAATTATAATAATTTAAATAAAACCTTTACTTTAGATATATTTCATGATAACTTTCGTAAATTCAAAAACAAGTTGCTAAACATTTGCTTCGTTTAGTTGGATTTAATATTTCCCCTTCACAAAACTTAAATAAAATTCATTTAAAACAGGCCGTAATTTTGAATATGTTTGCCTCCACAATTACTTAGTAAGTATCGCTTAAATAATAGAATTAGGTTAAATTATTTCTTTTCATAGTGAATGTTATGTACGCCTTAATTATCATATATATAAGACTATTATTTGTTGTTTTTTCTTATACAATTGTGTAATATATATGATGTGGCTGTGCTAAATAAATAAATAAATAAACTCACAGCCGCTAATGTTACATTAATTGTGTATAATTTGTAGTATATAAAACTATATTATATGCTATCGATACACCTATGTTGCCAGAGGTGCCCTGAGCAATATGCTATAAGAAGCTCTTAATGACTGTGCAAATAACAGCTTTCATGTAGTTGGTATTGTTTGCATATAAAATAGAATTATAAATGGCAACAAGTTCCACGGTCATAATAGAAACATCAGTAGGTACTTATTTTAAATATGCCAATATCTTTAGTATTGACATTATAATAATCTGTCCCTTTGCCCATTGCATTGTTGTTGTAAATGTATGCTAAATAAATTGAAAATTAATAAATTAAAACATTTTTTTTGATATGGTATGTTGAACACGCAGCTTCAATTCCTGCCCGAAACGATATTTTTACAAGCTTTTATTATTATTAGAGCTTCTATGACAAACTTTTATTAACTTTCACCTGTCCGGTGTCTGTAATGAAATCTTGCAAGTTAAAGACCCACTTCCCGAATTCGGATTGAGCCGAAATTTTTCAAGCACATGTATATCGCGTGACAATGCAATATTATGATGATATGGAGCTGATCTAATGCTGGAGCTGGAAGGTGGCCATAGGTACTCTGCAATAAAATGACACAACCCCATCGAGTTTGGGCTCGTTTGATTCGTATTGACGAGTACTAAAAGCTTGTATTTTAAAAAATTGTTTTTAATAATTTTACTTGTTATTATTTTTAACCGACTTCAAAAAAGGAGGAGGTTCTCAATTCGATGCGTATGTTTTTTTTTGTGTATATGTTACGCGATTACGCCGCCAATTGTGGACCGATTTTCAAAATTCTTTTTGTAGTCGATAGAGTATACTCCAAGGGTGGTCCCCTAGTCACTAAAGATAGGATCTGATGATGGGATCCCATGAAAATCGAGGAAAACCCTTAAATTTTAAGGTGTGTCCAACGTGTTTTGTGTGTATGTTACGCGATTACTCCGCCAATTGTAGACCGATTTTCAAATTTCTTTTTGTATTCGATAGAGTATACTCCTGGGGTGGTCCCAAGGTCAGGATCTGATGATGGGATCCCATGAAAATCGAGGGAAACGCTAATGTAGGTAATACCAGCTCACCGTAGATAAGCTGGTATTTAATTAGGGTATTAAAACATGAATTAAATACCTTAAATTAAATACCTTAATTAAACACCTTAAATTAAATACCTTAATTAAACCATTAATTAAATACCTTAATTAAAGAGCTGGTATTTAAACTGGTATTTAATTAGGGTTTATTTCACTATAAAGATTTCCATTCCATTCCATTCCAAATTTTAAGACTTTCTAGGAGATTATCGTTTGGCACCGACTTCAATATAGAAGTGTGATGTGTCTGTACCTATTCTTATATTATTTTTAACTTTTCAGTGTTTTTTGAAGTCGGTTTTTATTTTTTGTAAAATATTTTTATCTTTTTAACCGACTTCAAAAAAGGAGGAGGTTCTCAATTCGATGCGTATGTTTTTTTTGTGTGCATGTTACGCGATTACGCCGCCAATTGTGGACCGATTTTCAAAATTCTTTTTGTATTCGATAGAGTATACTCCCAAGGTGGTCCCATAGTCACCATTTGTCCCATTGTCATCCCATGAAAATCGAGGGAAACCCTTGAATTTCATAGGCACGTTACCGTATGTTCACCGATTACTCCGCCATTTGTGGACCGATTTTCTCAATTCTTTTTGTAGTCGAAAGAGTATACTTACAAGGTGGTCTCATTGTCACCATGTCATGAACTGATGATGGGATCCATGAAAATCGTGGGAAACCCTTGAATTTCATAAGCACATCCAACGTGTTTCTGTGTTTGCTGAAGATATTCAATTATTTACATCTGGTAGTCATCATATCATGTTACTGAGCTGATGGTGGAAGGTTTCTGGTGGGTTCCGGTAATAATTTTTTTATACTGTTTAGAGCAAAAGACGTTTTATTTTAAGTTATTCTGGTGTTTGCCTTGGCTCAAATTCTAAAACGCATGTTATTATAAACTAAAAAAATTGAAAAAAAAAAATTTTAACAAAAAAATAAAACCGACTTCAAAAACACCAAAAGTCATAAATAATATAAGAATACATACAAAATCACAGTTTTATTGCTTATTTAGTTTATAGTGATTTGAAATAACACAACGTATGTAATACCAAAAAAATATAATTAGGACTTTTCACATATTAATGTGATTTAATTTTGAGTTTTTTGAAATTAATAGTTATAAGAATGTTTTCAGTTAGTCCTTCGTTGGGTGCCAATATAAACTTTGTTCTGCCCTTATTACTCATTTATGCATTACAATGCTGAATCAGCACATATACCATATGATAAAATAAGAATAGCAAGAATCATAAATGAGTCGATATACAAATCATAGTAATAATCGAACATTCAGTTGCATTTATTGAAATACGTGAAGAGACAAATAAATTTTAATGAATTTTGTGCATTTTTTTCGATAAAAGTGTTGTGTAACGACACAACCCCATCGAGTTTGGGGTCGTTTGATTCGTATTGCCGAGTAAAAGCTTGTATTTTTATCTTTTTAACCGACTTCAAAAAAAGGAGGAGGTTCTCAATTCGATGCGTATGTTTTTTTGTGTGTATGTTACGCGATTACTCCGCCAATTGTGGACCGATTTTCAACATTTTTTTTGTATTCGATAGAGTATACCTACTCCCGGGGTGGTCACAAGGTCACCAAAGTCAGAATCTGATGATAGGATCCCATTAAAATCGCTGCTATTAAATTGGGGTTTCTTTCACCACAAAGATTTCATTCACTAAAAAGTTAAAAAAAAAGAAACCGTCCTCAAAAACACTGAAAAGTTAAAAATAATATAAGAATAGGTACCGACAACATCACACTTCTATATTGAAGTCGGTGATAAATTTTAAGACTTTCTAGGAGATCATCGTTCGGCACCGACTTCATTATAGAAGTGTGATGTTGTCTGTACCTATTCCTATAATATTATTTTCATTCCCCCATCTCGGAAAGAGTATTTTTGCTATTCGATATCTGACCGCCAAAGTCGTTTTTATCCGCTTGAGGTTAAAGTAAATTTGAATTTAGAACATCGCGTGCACTATGTATGTGATTTCAAAACATCATTAAACCTATTTATTTCCATCTCCATGGTGCTGAATTTATCATACAACTTTTTTTAAATTTGTTAAAAACTCAGACTCTGAACCTCCTTGGTGTACTTTTGTTTTTAATTCGCTTTTGCGTGCACCATTTTGTTTTGACGTCGTATTGTTATAAATAAGAAACTTGAAAACAAGTAAAAAAAACGAAAATAAGTGATTCCAACGAAGAAGTTTATTTTAATGTTGTAGTAAATATATGTACCTAAATTATAATAAAAGTATCTTGTGATTGTTAATGTTTTATTTTGCATTTAGTCATTTCCTCGCTGATGGGGGATGAAAAGTTACGTGTTGCACTCGAGTGCAAAGATTTTTCACCTTGTGCTCTTTTGATTCCTTCGCTGGTGCTCAGGATTACAATTTTAGAATCCTTCGCTTGCTCGGTCATCAAAGTTGAGCACGCGGTTAAAAAGCAACTTTGCACTCATGTATAACAAATAACTATTATCGTGTTCCTAGGATTATTGTAAATATTCGCGGTCGAATGTTCTTCACCTATATCTATATCCCCTTTATAGTCTACTGTGTAGCGTAGTCACGGAGCATTCAGTTTTTGCTCCGTGAGTGTATTAAAACAGCTCGAGTCACAGAAATTATGGTACTTTCCTAAAAATATAAATGATTAAAATAATAAATGATTTTTGAATAGTTGATAGAAACATTATTGAAGTTTCCGTAAGTTTTCCATTTTTTAAAATCAAAATAAGCGGTTCAGTAAAAGCTCTTCAAAACCGGTTTAGTTATTTTAAGCCTATTCATTATAAACATACAAACACTACACTAGTACACTATCTCATAAATATATAGATATTGTATTTTATGTTATTGTAGACCACATTACAGTTTCGTTTTACTTAATGGTGTTACCACAGGCTATTCCTAATGTGTTCATTGACATTTTGATACTACACGCTTAATCTGTTAAGGGTGATTTTGTCAGACGTAGCAGGTCGTGCGAACCGTACATATAGCGTAGTGTCGCCGTAAAATGCCAGAGCGTTACGTAAAGCTGGGAGTACGCTGCGTCAGAGACACGTCATTGTACGGTTAAGGTCGAAAATTCGAGTTGAAGGGCACCTGTTTAAAATGCAGAATTAATATTCTTACTGTCGAATAAATTATCCGTGACCCGATCCTTGATAAAGCTATATTCGGTGAATGCTTGAAAGCTGTAAAGTTTTTTTATTTAGGAGAATCTTGTTCTTATTCTTGTGAAAAAGAGGTTTCTTCCGACTGTATCAGATTTGTTTTTTTTATTTATTTATGTTTCCCGAATTTCCAGTCAATCGTGAACCGATTTTCACAATTCATTTTGTTATCTAAGTATACTCCCAAGTAAGACCTTCCGTCTTAATACAAAACATGGTCTAAACTTACTCCTGGTTTAAACCAGAATAAAGTTGACCCTGTTTCTATCTATGTATATTAACACAAGTTAAGGTTTTAATCAAGAATTACTTTAGACCAGAGGCCCAATTCTACTAATAAGTTACAGCCGAATCGAAACTGAACCGTTTCGATCGACCAATCAGAACGCCACATTATCACGTCATCGAACAGCTGTATGGCAATATAAGCGATCCGATTGGTCGATCGCAACGGTTCGGTTTCGATTCGGCTGTAACTTATTAGTAGAATTGGGCCTCAGGTTTTGTAATAAGACCGAATGTCACCAAGTTAGGATCTAATGATCGAATCGTAAGAAAATCGAAAGTTCATTAACAAGCCCTTACAACGTGTTTCATTTATATTCTCTTAAGATATTCAAGTATTTATGTCTAGCAGTCATCATGTCACATTGCTGATTATTCAGGCAAGCTGATGAAAGGTACAACTTCATCAGCTGATGAAAGGTACAGTTACGAGTTATTGGAAATAATTCTTTATGTACTTTTAGAATGCTAAGCGTATTTTTTCGAGTTTTATTTCAACGCCGTCGGGTCAAATCGGTACGTACGTATTAAATTCACAGAAAAGATTGAAATAAACAGTTTTAATATAACATGTAAACATATACAACAGATTTTTGTTGCCAAAAGAGAATTTCATCTATATGCCAGTGTCTTTAAACAGACTTAAGAAAACTTAGACTTATAAACACTCAAAATTACATGTAGTATGTATGTTGTACGTAAATTATTAGATATACCTTATAGATTTTTCTTTTAGATTCAGTATTTTATTGTAGTTGTTTTAAATTTTTATTCTGTTTGACTGACGGATTTATTATCGCTAAAGTTAAAATAATGCAGCTAGATATGAGATATATTTAGCTTTCAGATACCATCTAAAATGCTAATGTCCTGGATATATTCTCTACTCCACTCATTAGGCAAAATTTTGGAAGTTGTAAGTTTATACGGAACTTCATTATTTTTTAAGCTTGAAGCAAGAACCTTTGTATTTAGGCTAATGGATTGAAAAGTGTTATATTTTTTTAAAAATTCGAGCCTCAAATTGAGGTGAAAGTTTGTTTTTGTTTGAATACCATATAAAAAACTACTACCTACTATTAGTTTTAGTTAGACTTTTTAAATTACTTTACAGATTAAATTACTATTACTTCGGGAAAATATAATAGGTACCTGTATTTCTGTTTCTTCGGGAAGATATTTAAAATTATTTTTCAATATTTTGCAAATTTCCACAAGAAAGAAGAAAATATTGCAGGGGAGGTTGAGGGTAGAAAGCTAGTATTAAATAAAATACAAACAATCATCAGATTTCTAAAGTCGGTGACAAGCAATAATCGATTGGAAAGTGTGAAATAATTAGAAAAAATATAATAAATTATGACCCCTACACGTACAGTGGCTGTGAAAATTTAAGTTTCGCTCAACTCAATAAAGGTATATGGAATGTTTTTACAAAGTACACAATCCTTAACATATCATGACATAAAATATTTTGCTAAGGATGAAGTTGTTACTCGCTTAAAACTGATATTAAAGATGTAATATTATGACTTGGGTAGTTAAAATCCTTACAAATATACGTCATATAACGTCAAGACTTTATAAATAAATAACTTTTTTAAACTATAGAAAACTTGGCCGGTTTTTTGATACATGCTAAGCATGGTCATTAATTACATATACTACTGTTCATTCGTTACCGAACGTCCGCTGGCGTCCCAGCTACTGCCGTGCGGCATGCTTGGCTATTCTTTATAAAGGGTGCCTTTTGCGCATGCGTTAATTGTTATCTGTTTCGTTCTCACGGTAGTGGAAAAACCTTGCTTGTTCAAAGAACGTCTTTGATTTTATGCTATCCTGGTAGCGAGGGCGCCTGTGGAAATTTGTTGCCGCCCTATGTGGCGCTGCTGGGCGGTTGGGCGGAGCAGTGACTAACGGATTTGAAAGAGAAAAATAAACACGTCTTCTTCCTTGAGTTGTTTCTTTTAAAAAGAGCCTACTAAGGAAGTTTACTGTAGGTGTACCTTTGAGAAGAGAGTGAGATTTGGAATCAAAACCTTTAGCAGCTTGTCTTGAAACCATCGAATTATTTCAGCGCACCGAGCAGTGGGGCCTAAATGTAAGGGCGGATCATAAATTTGTGGGGCCCTAGGCTAATAGTACTCGGGAGCCTAATTATTCAACAATTGTCATTTTGTCAAGAATCTGTTTTCTATAATGATGCAGATGTACGGTATAGGAAAAAATGGAGAATTAAATAATATTTATTTAATAAGAGTTCGTGTTTATGTACAGTAAAAACAAATGGGGGCTGGGAGCCCTTTGTATCCACAGGGCCCTGGGCTGAAGCCCTTAAAGGCTAAAAAGGCCTTAAGTAGATTCGCCACTGCATAAATGGGCTGAAACGACAGTTCTGTTGTTGTCTTAGACAAGGACTGGTATTGTAACAATTTTTAACACAAAATCCTAATTACAGAATGAAATCTTAAGAACAGAGGCACAGAATAAGTAATAGTACTAAATTAATTACGGTAAAATAGTGTTGTTACTGAGCGTATGGAAAAGTCTCACATTAAATGAAATTATTCGATTGCTTACTTTTGCATTTAAGATTGGTGAATAGGCCTCATTTTGTGCACAATGCACATGGTGTGAAAAAGGAAGCAAACTGCATGTTTTATGTTTCTTGTCTATGTCATTATTTTGTTTCTGAAACTATAAGTAGGTCCTACTTATACATCACTACATCCTCGAAATTGTATTTTTTGACCTAAGTGAGGTAGTAACTAGTAAGTAAGATTCATATATTAGATTTCTACTTAAATGAAACCCCAGCAACGCCCGAAATCCGTAGAGATCGACCTATTAGTGTCTATGAAGCCCTAGTAATTTTGCCAACTGACGTCAGAACACCGCCCTGTCCTTCTACTCAGTGGGCGGGGTATATTCGTGAGGATTAATTTGGAAAATAACCTTCAAAGTACAATATTTGGACTACGCGAATACAGTACTTATTGTTCATGAAATAAGGTATATAAGTACTCGTGTACATGTATTATTATGAGAGTCTGTGTATTCTATTAATTTCAGGTAAACGAGAAATATTTTTAGACATAAGTGAAGTACTCGTAATTATATTTAGGTCATGTTGTTAAAGACAAATATAATTTCGCGGGCTATGAAGCTAAATCTGTGTTTAGAGGTAATGTATTCAAACTTTTGTACATAGATTTTCTTGCATTATTGTAGGTACAATTCTTTTCAATAGGAATGTACTTAAATTGTTGATTAATAAACTAATATAACATTAATTTTAATACTTTGTCTTCAAAAGTAATTTGTAACTATATTTTATCAAAGAATAAGTAGATTGTAGGTAGCTACTTATTATTATACAAGGTGTAACTGAACACCCCAATAACATTTAAGAGTATGTATTCATCAGAAGTAGAGATTCTTTAGAAAAAGGTTTGAGCTAACAAATCTACTTTTTTTCCATACTGACTAAATATATTTTTTTTGGTATTAAGTGTCGACAGCCCTACGTAAGCGTACGAGGAATACTACGCTTACGTCTGTCATCACGTGTCATTTTGTGTTTAAATTTCTTTTGTGTTAAGAACTGATTATGGTTGTCACTTGAAAGTTTTTGGTTTCAGTTTACAATCAAATTACTCTAAAAGTATTGGGGTTTCAGGTCTCAGACAAGCACCGAAGGTCCATTTAGTATCTAACTTATATGCCCCTTAAATGTTATTGGGGTGTTCAGTTACACTCGGTATAACCAAAAATATGGATTATATTAGCACGCGATGCGATTTCAATCAAGAAAAATCCCGAAAAAGGAAAAGCAATAGTTAAGCAAATGGTTCTTTATTATATTTTGACCTTAATGTAAATATTGTTATTGAAAAATATACTCTTTTCTATTTAAAATATTTTTTTTTGTCAAAAGAAAGATAACAAATATATTTAGGTCAATCAGAATTCGATGCCACCCCAATGGCAACTTTTCCCAATGTTCTTAGCTAGTAACATCTTCCCGTTTTATGAACTCCTAGTAAAAACGACCTCTGATGCGGCCACAGTCACGATCTCTGTTGAACTGTGCTTCATTTTTAAAGGTCAAGGTTGTCATTCGAGGCCTGGCATAATTTCAGAGTCAGAACCACCAAAAGGTTACTTACTTAAATTTTTATCTGCAGACACATTAATCAATTGAATGTTAGAATTTAGTTAGAGGATTGCAGGTAAATTAAACAAGTACAACTAGCGAGTTAGATAAATTTTTTAGAGTCAAATTAAATTCAATTTGGTGTTCAACTTATTCGCACAGACATATTTTCGCCTTCGTTCTCTTGTATGAAACTAAACAAGAGCTTCCCAAGTCCCATTTGATTATGTGGACTGTCTGATCTCTATCTTGTGTTGAGCATGAGTAAAAAACGTTAACATTGAAAAATAGAACCAATCAATAAACTTATGTCCCTGAAATATAAATTGAAAAATGAACATAATTTCTCTTATGCAAATCGTCCATGACGCTTATATTAAGCGTTCAATCGATGCGATAATGCTTTGTTCGAAGTCCATAAGCGTAGTGGTTCGTTATTTCACCCTCACCCTAGAGGGTGCAGTTTGACACGTCAGCATTGTATGTGACCCTTTGTACTAGGGTGGCATAACATAAAAGAGTTATTTTACCCTCTAATTTTGAGTGTGTCTTTATTATAGACTTCTTATACTCGTAATTTGTAGTATTAAGAATTCAAGATAATTGAGAGACAAATACCATAATTAAATAGTTATTTATGTACAATTTTAGGTTCTTATAGTGTCGATTAGATTTTTCAAGTAGTAACTCAATTTAGCTGTATGAAACACTTTTGGCATAGGTTTGTTATTTTTTAAGAAAAGTAGTTGTAATATAATGAGTCGAACCAATGCCTTAATGGTCATTACGTTGAAGGTGTTTTTTTTTATAGTTATGTGTAAAAATACATGCAATATTATTTTCTACTTTGATATCTTAATTCGAATATTAAAACACGAGTGTAGATAAAATTTTTTCAACATAAAAGCAAGCGACAGCAGCTCATAAAACACGCGAGGCACGCATTACAGAGTCCGGCAATGCTGCACCTGCCGGCCGTGGCAGTAATAGACTGTTTTTTTTAAAGCTCGAGGTAATATGTAAGCCGGCGCCCATGTATATATAATATAATATAATGTTCTAACAACAACTAACAACTCGAACTATAGTATATCAATATAATACCTACCTTACTAATAAAACTAATTACATTACTTACCGCCTAAGATTTCTTGTAATTTTGAACTTGTTGTGCACACATAAGTTAGGGTTATGATCTTGTTCAGTTCTAATAATTTGTTACTTGTAATATTACGATTGTAATATAATAAAATAAAATAAAATAAAATATAAAAGACATCAACGAACTACATTGATTTTTCAAACGATTATTGTCTACATACCAGTATTTACTTTTGACTACAAATTAACAATGATTTGTGTTATTTAATCCAAAAATTCAGTTTATTGAGTATTTTCCCTCACAAGTGTATTGAAAAACGTCGTACGATATACGTGCGTGTATTGTTTATACACACTTGGCTCTATACGCCCTCACCTTTGGCTCGGGCTGAAATTCCTTACCACAATAAGGCTGTGATGTTATTGCGGTTTACACATTTCTTACACTTCTTATTTTCTTCTTTTTATATGATCCATTGCATTGAATAGTTCATTATTTACTGATTTTATTCCATTCTATGTGCATCTTGTATAACACTTTATGACTAAATTCAACTATTGCATTGTTCTAAGTAAATTGTTAACATGGTCTTGTTATTAAGATCAGCAAAGAATCTGCATATACGAGTAGGCCCGGTGTCCCTGGCAAGCGGAGCACAACAACAAAATGGCGCTTACGAAATCATTTGTTTCAAATGTAACTGGGGTCGCATGAATGGGGAAGAGCTTACGTTATTTCCTTCAGCTGCATCGCGTTGCCCTCGCTACGACGTGGCTACGTATGCTACGAAGATTTCTACTGTAGTACCTAATGACTGGACTTTTCATTGAAATGATTTGTGTGACTTATTTTTTAACACTTTCTGATTTAGATATTGAATTTTTGATAGACTTATTATTAAATGTTATTATATATTTTTGCAATATTAAAACAATATACCATAACAATTAGCTTTATATTAATTAAATTATTAGAAAAAATAACTTTATCATTAACATACGTATCTTTCGAACAGTAATATTTAGCCATTAAAAAGATAAATCTCTATAGTTATTCGATATGGTAAGTTCAATACCTAACAATATGGTAACTTATTATAATATACAGCACCTTCTTTGCTACGAAAGTCATAAATGGGGCATCCAATACACACAAATCTACAAACTATGTATCCTAGCGCACAGCTATTCACTTCTATGGTGCTCATGACGACACAAGCTCCTCCCACCCCATTCGATAGTTGGGGTAACTATTACACTTGCTTGTGTTCATGCTACCCTATTCTATCGCACTAGCTTACTCTTGACGCCCGCGTAAATTGTAGCGTTCGTGACTACGGAGAGCTCTTGTGGTATTATAAACTCCTGGTATATTCGTAGTCGAAGCGTTACGTCACCGTGGAAAGCCAAAACATTTTCCAAAGGACACTTGCTACGTTATTTGTAGCAACGTCGCCGCCGCCGCGCCGTAGCGCTTGGGGGTTTTGGTGTTCGGGATATTGATAATATTGGAGTTTTTATTTTCTTAAAAATTGGTGTAGTGTAGTACGTTGTTTGTTTTTGATTTGATAAAACATGTGGGTATATAACGTATGGTAGATAATACAAAGACTAAATTTTTCTGATTGATTCAGTTATATCGCGTTATCAAATAATTTCCGGTAAACTTTTACTCGATTTGATTTTACTTGACAACGCGCCTCTACTTGTCAAGTTCCAATCTTGAGGCCTATGAAATCAGCATTACTCAGGGGTGAATGACTTTGGTCTAGAACAATTTATAATGACAGTTATATTCTCAAAATTGTCTCTATTGTCTCAGTGCTTGGGTACTTTTGTATGTGACTCATTGAGTATATTGACTAGTTTCTTTTATAAAACATGTTGTCTTATTTTATTGAAAAAAAGGATAGTGATAATTTGAATTTACCGAATGAACTGTTACGTATCAAAACAGTTTTTTTAGAATAGGTCACGCTTCTTTTACTCATTTCATTTTAAGAAAAAACTACGTCTCATTTTCAAATTCGCGTAGCTTTAATAAGAAGAAGTCTTTCTTTTAGTTATTTTTATAACAAAGTTTTTGGAACGAAGTACCTTATGGGACATTGTGGACAGGGGCTAGTCGGCAATAACTGTACGTTACAAAAAAGCGTTAGTAAAAAGCTTTACAGCGCATTTATTATAAAATACCTCGAAAATAGCACATACTACATAGGTCGAGACACGATTCGCATCGTTTTTAGAGAATTTTCTAGAGAATCGATTGAGATTTTAAATGAAAGCTTTACTAAAAATATACCAAAAAAGGCAAAATTGTATTCATTAAATATAAAATAAAATATTTGTCGAATAGCATAAAAAACTTTGTACCTATAGGGTGTACCACGAAACCACAGGGATTTTTTAAAATATTTTGGTTGGAACGGAATATATTTTGAACCAAGTGCATCGTAAAACTTCGAGGTCCGCTGTTACATTTGTGCAGTTTTCTGTAGTCCTGGTACAAACAGCCTCGAGTTCAATCACGGCGCAACACGTCACACAAACTTTTGGGGGGTGAGGGATGCGCGCTCTGTGTTGAATTCGCGATGGCCACGTGTTGGGAATTTTAGATTCCATATAGTAAAATACCGTCTTACTATTCCATCAAATACAGGCAGCGGGGCCCAGTCTATCTACACGAGGCATATTTTCGTAATGCTAAGATTATTCCTACTTCTCAATAAAAGTTTGAGTTTTTGTCCCTGATATGAATTGGCAAATATTACCAAACGTTAAAAACTGTCTGTCTCTTTTATTCGCGTAACGTATGATAGTGTCATCGTGTTTTGGCGGTACCGCTCTAAAAATCAATAAGCACTCGTGATCCGCACTCCGAGTGACGTCATATCATTGTATTGATCATTCCCTCACTACTTGCTGTCGCTTATGCACTCCTGATCACTAAGTATGCCGAGGAAAGCGTTTGCCAAGGAAAATTCTGAGGAACCACTTGGGAAATTCTCAAGGAATGTTTTGCTTTTTGTTAAACTTACGATTTAGGGCTCGTGGTTATTCCACAAAAAATATGTACAGGGAAAATTATAAAAGTTTTTGTTTGTTTTAATTTGCTTTCAAGGAGCATTATGTAGTAGAGAGCATTTGAGTAGGTTAAATAACTATGGAAATAAATAAAAAAAATATTAAACGTCAATAATAATTAATTATAGATTGTTAAAACTTTATGGAAGTATGTAAGAAATCTTGTATAACTTCATGACTCTATATTTTTAACTGATTCAGACCTAACAACCGTTACATCTCGACTCAACATTTCATGAATGGATAACCAAATATTTCAACTCCCTCAGCCACCCCTTAATCTTAGCAATACTACTTCGTAAATATACCCTCCTGGTACTCCCGGTTCTCTTCATCCGAACCGCTTATCCGATTATCCGGGTTATCTCTGGTACGCTCGCTGACAGACTGGTCCGATAAACGCAAAGATAATATTTTTAAAAGAAATACAGTTCACGTACAGAATTTTATATGATATGATTTCAAATTTCTGGATTTCACGAAAATATTACCAAGTCTGCTACTGTTAACTTGATCATATTGTATCTGTTATCAAATATATTTTAAAAGTAAACATCTACTTTGTTTGTTAGTAGGTATCTCAAAACAATAGCTAAAGCAATATCTGCTTTAGTTTTTCTTCGAGGTTAGTATTTAGACGAATAATTCTTTTCTCACAGAAGGCACTGGACAAAAAGCACGGGCAGCTTCAAATAAGATGAAACTTTTTTGATGAAGAAAAAAATATAACCAATACAATTATTATTGAAACAAAAAAACTTTTTTTACCAAGTAATGACTATTATGCACACATTAAACCTTATTTTGATTAAGAGCTCGTATAGGTATTTAAATTGAATTAGGTAGGTATTGAATTTACAAACTCCTAACATTTTTAAGATTAGAATAACTCACTGGAAGTCAAAGACGTTAACTGCGAAACACAACCACAATACGAATCTGACATTAAACGGATTTTAATATCACTTTTTAGTACTGTTTCTCTAGCTGTGTCATCTGCACATGCTTAGGTTATTATACCTATTGCTTAAAATTTGAGTGCAGGGGACTGTCATCGTGTTAATATTTATGAAGGAAGTATTCCTCCGTAATGAGTAAATTACCACTACTGGAGGCGTCCGTGTGTCATTGTTAGTTGAGAGTTCATTTAGTGGGCATCTTACGTGCTCGAGTCTCGCTCACATTTCATCTCCCAGTTTTGCGATACATTTTCTCGCTTTCATAGTAGCCTGGTACACCCGGATCATATCTGAACCGGTCGTTCGCTCCTTTCCGGGTTAGTTTATCCGGTGTAACCAAAATGTATAATTTTCTAATATTACTTTCTCTAATCTTTGGATACGTTAAGTGCTTTAGTGAAAATAGTTATTATTTCGAAAATCATAAATATTGTGACGACCTGTCCCCATACTACGGCGACATCAATTTGGAGTCCATAACCGGTGTCTGGTACGGCGTGGAAAAAATACCGCATTCCAAAGGAGAATATAAAATAGAGCATACGAGGGACTGCTTCTATATTGATATCAAAGAGCTATATATTGAGGTTAGTTAATTTATTATTATTACACAATAATCATATTATTTACTAGCTATGCCCGCGAACTTCGTTTCGCCATAATAATTGTCCAAAAAACCCTCATCATCCGAAAAAAATAGTTTACAACCTATTCCCAGATCTACCGAATATACATAAAAAAATTCATAAAAATCGGTCAAACCGTTTCGGAGAAGTTTGATTACAAACACTGTGACACGAGAATTTTATATATTCAGGCTAGTGGGCCCGGCAGAATTTCTCTTGCCAAATTACAGCGCTACCTACCCAGTCAAATCTTCCCTGGACCTACTTTATGTTTCGAGTTTTAGTGAGACTAACGAACGGCAATTTATTTTTATAAATAAAAAAAAAGATATTCTTACCGTGATTGACGATGGATTTTTAATCAACATCATTAATCATCCCATTTAGTTGAAACGTTGTGTTGCGCCGTGAAAATTGTTTGAATATACTACATTAAAGGTTGTTTTAAATTTGTTTTAAACATTGCTATACTAACTCCCAGTTTCTGAAAGGCTGTTAAAAATATTGTTCAACTAACATCCATGTCATTTTAACAGTAGTGTCAAATCAATTGGAGTTTCCGAAACGTTGGTTACCCAAAATTTACTCATCTTTAATAATATGGCATAACAAATAACTGCATTATGCCACGGTAGTAAAATCATTACAGAATTGTAATCACATACAGGATGTGCTGCTTATTCATCAATTAATAGGTTAATTGTGTCATGTACAATAGCTAATAGGTGGACATGAGTCGTCCCTAATTAGAACTCGCCTTCGGACGTTCTCCACAACTCAATTGAATTATTCACTTGAATTTGATCTAATTTAATATGTTTTTGACACTTCTCACGTTAGTCATAGCTATATCACGTGCTTCCCATGTAAATTATTGTCCAAATCTAAATCCGACACATGATTTTGACGAAGATTCACTGCTGGGTGTCTGGTATATCCGCGAGTATATATTCCATAAAGATGATACGACGGTAACAGAATACAATCCTTACTGTCCTACGGTTCAATTTAGGAAATTCGAAGATTACGTACACGGCGGTTTGATAACGAGAAACTTAGTAAGTGGTGGTTGCTTACTTTCCATATATAGACCTTTGTATAAAACCTTATTACCCACGCCTTGATGTAGATAATACAACGAGTCCTTGGAGGATTTCGCTTTGAAAAGCTAAACGATTCTGAAAATAATGGAGTCGCTCTCAAAAGAAGATTAGGCTATTAATAGTCCTATAAAAACTGGAGTCGAGACATAAATTATATTTGTTGGCTTTATGTTTATTTGTTTGTGATATTTTCAGCCTACGCCGCCCACTCCATACCCGCCCTTGACGAACTCCCCCTATGTGAACCGACAATTCGGCTTGCCGGAACATTACCGGGTGAGACATTTCGTTCTGGAGTGGCATGAGGGACTCTGGCGAGATGACTACCACATTAAAGTCAATACTTCTCACAAGGGGTTTTGGCCAACGGACGTGCCTAGCCGATGTAAGTGTGCTGTCTATACGTTGCTTTTTAATCTGTTTCAATTTAAGCTGTGGAAATTAAGACAGGTAAGAATGAAGTAATGAGTTTAGAAAATGTAAGTAGAGAATGTATGGTGTGTGTGTGTGTGTGTGTGTTTTGTGCCTGTTTTTATCCATAATGCAAAATTCTGAAAAAGTCGTAATGTCAAAACATATAGCGATTTCGTCTTACAATTTTGTCGAAAAACATTAAAGTATATTTTGGGTTGGGCTAACTGATACTACCTACCTCAGTACATGATTTAGTAATTATTATCTCATATTACTAGGAGCGTCGGTGGCGCTGTGGACTCGGAACTTGCCTTCCAATCGGGAGGTCCGGGATTCGAGACGGCTATGTACCAATGTGTTTTTCGTTTTTCGAGTTTCATATGTACATTTATCTGACGCTCCTACGGTGAAGGAAAACATCGTGAGGCAACCTGCATACTATTTGCGAAGAAATTCAATGATGAATGGAAGTAGGCTCGAACCCCTCGGTGGGGACGTATATGAACTCTTATGATGATCTCATATTACTGTCCATCGTCTTAACCCACGGGACAAAAAATAAAGTGGGGCATGCTGCTGTCGTGTCGCGTGTGCCATAGCAGGCCTGGCATGGCGCGTGGAGTATAGAAGAGAAATTGATTAACCCTCGTCCCATCTCGCGTCATTGTTATAGGACAGAGCGAGAAGAAACATGTTATTTGTCTCTTGTCCCGTTTTGTCCACGCTCCGCTGCTACGCTTGCAGGTCTGCGTTGCTGCGCATAACAGAACTTGTATTTTCTTCCCCGCATGAAAGTAAATTCTAATTGATCGACAGAATTTGTTTTGACTCTGGTACCAAATGCATGATCGATGTACACTCGTGTTTTATCATAAAAAAATAGACTGACGGATATCAGGTGGTGGTTCGAGCTCCACTAGGATCTTCGGATCACTGCCTGGTATCCGTCTCAGTGCCTCAGGCGTCACGACCGTCGCCTGTGGTTGCAGCACGCCGTCTGTGGCACTATGCGTCAGCAGATTGGGACGGTATGCGGGATTATTACGCATCTGTTCCTTGGTGGCAGCGCTGTTTCAATAGGATGGATCCGGACTCCTGCGCTACCTCTGTTGCTGACGAGATCATACTAGGAATGGAATATTATATTCCGCATTCCAATCTCGTCAGTAGAGGCAGACGTAACCTCTGGTTCAATCGCGAGTGCGCCTCTGCTGTTGAAAACAAACAGCTGGCTTACCGCGCTTGGATCAGAGGCCGAGCATCTAAGGATCCCAATACAAGCCTACTGAAAACAGCCTACAATAATGCCACCAAGTTATGTAAGAGGGCTTACATTAGAGCGGATGCTCAGCGCATTGCACAAGTGGGCCAGGAACTGCTATCGCACCCTACGGGTAGCCGTTCTTTTTGGCGCCTGGCCAAAGCTGTGCAATCAAACTTCTGCCAACCCTCGCTGCCACCGCTGAGACTTGCCGATGGCTCACTTGCTCATCAGCCGCAGGAGAAAGCCGACCTCCTGGCAAAACTCTTTGCGGCTCATTCCCGTGTCGATGACTGTGGTACACAACCTCCGAAACTGTCCCATTGTGGCAGCACCATGCCCGATATCCGTATCAGACAGCGTGATGTGCGGGCGGAGCTCCAGTCGATCGATACTCGAAAAGCAAGTGGACCAGACGGCATTCCTGCGATTGTTCTTAAGAAGTGTGCAGCGGAGTTGACTCCGGTCCTTACGCGTCTATACCGTCTGTCGTTCTCTGCTGGTTGTGTGCCGAAATCTTGGAAAGAGGCCAATGTCCAGCCGGTTCCCAAAAAGGGAGATCGTTCTGATCCGGCTAACTATCGCCCTATAGCCGTCACTTCCATTTTGTGTAAAATCATGGAGAGGATCCTTAATACACAGCTGATCCGTTACCTGGAAGGTCACTCGTTACTTAATGACCGACAGTATGGGTTTCGTCCTAAACGGTCAACAGGTGACCTTCTAGCGTTCCTTTTGCACAAATGGGGTGAATCTATCGATAAGCGCGGCGAATCGGTGGCTATTAGTCTCGACATCGCCAAAGCTTTTGATAGAGTCTGGCACAAGGCTCTTCTTTCCAAGCTTCCGGCATACGGATTACCCGCGCAGTTCTGTACGTGGATTGCCAGCTTCCTCCACGAGCGTAGAATTCGCGTTGTCGTTGACGGCTGCGCTTCGCGGTTCGTGGCAGTGAACGCTGGTGTTCCGCAAGGCTCCGTTCTATCCCCCACATTGTTTCTTCTGCATATCAATGATATGCTTTCCTTGGGAGCTATACATTGCTATGCAGACGACAGTACAGTGCATGGGGGATATCACGGAGCCTCGGGGGCTGCTCGTGGTGATATTGGTAGGGAAAGGCAGAATCTTATCATTGAGCTCAACAGGACGCTGGACCTCGTCTCCGAATGGGGCTCCAACAATCTTGTTGAGTTCAATGCTAAGAAAACACAGGTGTGCGTGTTCTCGGCGAAAAGGTCACCTTTCCTCCCCCTTCCTTCTCTTCAGGGCACAACCCTTCACACACAGAGCAACATCACCTTGCTCGGAATGAACATTCGCTGCGATCTGAACCCCAGAGACTACATCGAATCCGTCATAACTACTGCCTCACGGAAACTCGGTATCCTGAACAAGGTGCGTAGGTATTTTGCGCCGGACCAACTATGCTTGTTGTATAAAACTCAGGTTAGGTCTTGCGTGGAATATTGCTCGCACCTTTGGGACGGCTCCGCTCAGTACCTCCTCGATGCTCTGGACAGATTGCAGCGTCGCGCTATTCGCATAATTGGCGATGTAGAGGCAACTAACACCCTCGAGCCTCTACAACTTCGTCGTGACATCGCCTCTCTTAGCGCCTTTTACCGAATGTTCCATGGGGAATGCTCTGAGGAGCTCTTTAACCTTATCCCTCCCTCTCCATTCCTTAACAGAAACACGCGTAAGGGCCTTCGGAGTCATCCGTACACTGTGTCCTCCTTTTCACACCGTACCAAGAAATTCCAAGATTCCTTCTTCTGTCGTTCATCCCACACTTGGAATTCTCTACCTGCGCACGTGTTTCCTCCATCCTACAACATGGGTTCCTTCAAAAGAGGCGTGAAAAAGCATCTTTTGGGCCGGCAAGGGGCGGGCAGGTAGGAGAGTGGATGTCGTCCCTACTCTATCTGTCAACTCATTTGGGCCTCTTTCACCGCTTAACATCAGGCGGGAGGAGGTCATTTGCCGGGCCATCCATAAAAAAAAAAAAAAAAAAAACTTCAAAAATACTTAAAAGTTAAAAATAATATTGACAACAACGGACCTAGGTCCATGACAGAAAACTAGATTGAAGTCATTATATTTCTAGATTGAAGTCGGTGCAAAATTTTAAAACTTTCTAGGAAATCATCGTTTGACACCGACCTGAATATAGAAATTTAATGTTGTCTGTATTCTTACGAGTTTTTTATTTTTAACTTTTAGGGTGTTTGTGAAGTCGGTTTGTATATTTTGTAACTTTTTTTATTTTTATCTTTTTAGTGAATTTAATACCAATTCCCCGAAGTGACTTGAAAGACTACAACAAAGGGTTAATGTGTACTACAACAATAAATGCGTACACTACAACAAAGGGTTAAGAGTGCCTATTGTAATTAAAAAATCCTCTATCTCCTAAAAGTTAAGGATCTTTACATCATCATCTCGGTTTATGACTACTTATCAGGCCTAAATACCTGAATAATTTCGTAAGAAACACATTGGACAAACTTTTTTTTTTTTTTTTTTTTTTCTCGGGGGGAAATGCGTAACCGCACCGTACCCGCCTTTGGCTAGACAGCGAGCGTGTGTGGGGCTCTCCCGGCAGGGTGCCAGGCCTACCCACTAAAACCCCCCGGTGTTCTCCCTGCCCTTATGGGCGCGCTGGGTAAGGTCCACACTGCGACTCCACTACCCACGCGCCCGGGACATTGGACATACCTATAAATTTTAAGGGTTTTCCTCAATTTTTATGAGATCCTCTCATCAGATCCTGACTTAAGTGACAATGAGACCTCCACAGCAATATATTCAATAGCAATAGCTCAATAGCAATACAAAAAGAAATTTGAAAATCGGTCTACAATTGGCAGAGTAATCGTGTAGCATACACAAAAAATACGCATGGAATTGAGAACCTCCTTCTTTTTTGATATCGGTTAAAATATCAGATAATTCGAGAAAACGACAAAATTCTAGAAATCCCAGTCGTAGTTATATTAGTTTTTTGCATGAGAATTTGGCGATAGCGGACTGCATTGTGATATTGTTGTCCCGTAGGTTAACTATATCCGGTGATATAGCTAGGTACTAGACAGTGCGGCGTACATACATCTCAAACTTGTACTACTCACTTAGTGCGGGGAGTTCACAACGTGTTCTTGTCTTTTAAAACGCTATTTCAAAATACTAATTTAAGTATTTTCATGTTTCAGCCGTAGACAACATGTACCGTTTTTTTGGCGGCGTCATCCAAGTGTTGAAGGTAGCTAATAACCACCTGGTCCTGAACTTCTGCATGCGATTGCCCAACTCTCAGCTCTTCAGCGTGGTCCTGTCGAGGAACGAAAACCAGCTCACGGGCGAGGACCTGGCCAGCATCCATAACGTGTTCACCATGAAGCACCTGTCTACTTCAGCTTTGAAGAGGGTCTGTGAGAACTCCGCATCGAGTCTTACAGTGTCATACTTCGTCTTCTTAACGCTTAGTTATATATTTTTAAAATGTCTTACGTAGAAAATGTACGGTTATATTAAAAAAAACAGTTGTGATTAATTTTTCTATTGTATCCCCATTCTTCTTCTGGAATTGAGGGGTTGGAGTTTTCAAACGTTTTAAGGATATATGAATACATTTTAGTTTCATTTAATTAATATTATGCTATGAATGCTGTCGAATTGAATGTACAATTCAGAATATGGTCTATCCGTAAAATAAGAATTTCTAGTCTAGTGTAAATACACACGAGTATCAAAATTACAATGATTTTCTTTTTAAGCTAAAACAAGTTTATATTTTCATTTTCTTTATTGATATTCAAAAGAGAGCTTTTTGAAGTTAAAAAATTAACGAAGAGTATAGTGTATAAAGATTTTATCATTATTGACTGGTACATACTGATAGTAAGTGAAGATAAAATAAATTTTATTAAACATTTGTTTTGAGTTTAATTTAAATACACTTATTTCTAACTAGCTGTGCCCGAGAACTTGCTTTTGCCTTGATAAGGTTTTATACGGTAGTTATTACTTTAATCCTTATTTCACCCCAGTACATATTAATTTATTAAATGGTTGAGGTTCAATCTGTGGCGTATTCCCACATTTTGTGTATATAAACATTTTATACCAATTGTAAATACAAACTTTTTCGTTGTCACTATATTTAATTTTGGACATGTACGGTTGCTATGGTTACGATTATAACAAGCCAGAGATTTTGCACATTACGATGTATTAGCGCATAATAATTATAATATTGTATTATATTGTAATTATACCAAGTTTTGCCTCGCCGTCAGAGTTTTATTTTCAATTCACGTCATGCAGTAAAAAGGGGCATGTCCCCAAAGTGGTGACCCCGACGTGATGATGTCAGCAAACGTGATGAAAAAATAGCTAGTTGACTAATAGAGCGCTGCAAACTCACGGCATTGGAAGTCTGGTTTTCTCCGTGTGCATCTTCCTATGGGATCGCTGAATCGAATTCAAGACCTACTGTTTTGGACCTGAATTTGTCAACGGAATCAAGTTATTCGCAAAGTCTGGTCGTCGTAAGGGCGTTGTAGACTCGTTGGAGATTTCACGCAAGTACCTACCTATTTCTTATGGACATTGGCATATGGAGCGTATTCCGTGGTGCGAATATAATTTCAATCCTATCACAAGCTTATTTGGTGTGGAAGATTTCATGGTGTACATTACACAGTTTTTAAGACTTTTATGTAGCTATTGCTCTTGTTTTTGTATCTATTGTATGTACATATTTTGTGTCCTGCTTGTAAATATTATAATAGTTCTTTTCATAATTTAAGCTATAATATTGCATTAGAGATGCATACATTATTTGGTCTTATTTCATTAGATGAGACGTGCATTTTTCGTTTTTGAATTTGTAAATTTGTAATTTCATTTTGTCGTTTGAATTTTTTTTTTTTCGTTTTGTTTTAACTTCGTTCTTCGGTGAGGTAAAGGAACCGAAAAATCATACAGCCAGAAATAAAGTTTTTTTTTTCACATTTTTAGAATAAGTTTTGAATATTGTATATTTGTATTATTTGTGAAATAGCTTTGTCCTATACATTATTAATTTCTATTTTATGGTTATGGTTACCTTACTCCCAGTCCGGGGTGAAGTTTTTTTTTCTATCGGGTAATAACAATTTATGGTTGTTTGCGGTGTGGTGTTGCTTGCTGAGTTATTATAACTTCACTTAGTTATTTTTCAATATGGAACAATTACAGGCTGAGTTGGAGAAACTTAAGGCAGAGAATGCTGCCATGCAGCAAAGACTTTCTGCACACACATCTGCCACTGATGACCAACTACCTCAAGCGCAAGTTTTTAAAGTTTCTGTGAAGCTACCACTATTTTGGTTACATGCTCCGTCAGTATGGTTCGCACATGCGGAAGCTCAATTTCATTTGGCTGGCATCACATGCGATTCGACTAAGTATTACCATTTACTTAGCCAGATAGACCATAAGCTTGCGGCTGAGGTGGAGGACATAATTACTAACCCGCCTTCAGAGGGAAAGTATCTCACTCTCAAAGCAACGCTTATCAAGCGATTTTCAGCATCACAGAAGCAGCGTGTCAGGCAGTTGCTCAGCATCGAAGAGCTCGGCGACAAGAAACCGTCCCAGTTCTTACGACATTTGAGATCGTTGGCCGGAACTTCGTTCACCAATGAAAATCTACTTCGTGAGCTGTGGCTTCGCCGACTTCCTACTCAAGTGCAGGTAATACTCGCTGCCCAAGCCGATCTGGGACTTGACAAATTATCGGAGCTTGCCGATAAAATTATAGAGGTTTCCTCAGGCACGCCCACATTGAGTACTGTATCAGGTAGCTCCTCCACTGCTGATGCACAGCCTTCACTGGCTTCTTTAATCAGCCGTGTTGATGAATTGAGCAGGCAAGTCGCTGCCCTATCGACAGCAACATCTCGACGTTCCTCGCGCAGTCGATCTTCTTCTCGCAGAAGGGTCTCACGGAGCAATTCATCCGACAATGAGCATAAGTATTGCTGGTATCATAAAAAATATGGTGCAAGGGCGAATACTTGTGTTGGCCGATGTACTTGGAAGTCGGAAAACGAAAAGTGCAATCAGTAGCGGCGGCAGCTGATTGCGACTCAACTCAAAGTTGTGGCCGCCGTCTATTCGTGACGGATAAGGTGTCGAAGCGTCAGTTTTTAATTGACACTGGATCCGACCTTTGTTGCTATCCCCATTCCTGGCTTTCTGTCCGGAGGAAACCCTCTGATTATAACCTCAGTGCTGCTAATGGGAGTAACATTAAGACCTTCGGCACCGTAACCGTGACACTTAACCTGGGATTGCGTCGTAGTTTTGTTTGGAGATTTGTTGTCGCTGACGTTAATACTGCCATTATTGGTTCAGACTTTTTGGCATATTATCACTTGCTACCTGATTGTCGAACCAAGCGACTTGTGGACGGTACTACTGGTCTATCAGCGCTTGTAACAGCTGCTGTTACCGACCAGTCCAGCGTTAGGTCCGTAGCTTCGGAAAAGTCTGAGTTCGCCCAAGTGCTGTCAGGATTCCCGGATATCACCAGACCTCCTGGTCTTCCGAGGATCATTAAGCACAATACCGTACACTATATTAAAACTACGGATGGCCTACCAGTATCTTGCAGGCCTCGTCGCTTAGCTCTCCAAAAATTAGTCTCAGCAAAGAAGGTATTCGAGGAAATGGTTGGTTCCGGTACTGCACGTCCATCACAAAGTGCCTGGTCATCACCTCTTCACATGACCATAAAGAAAGATGACACTTGGCGCCCCTGTGGTGATTACCGCGCACTAAATGCCAGAACAATACCGGACCGGTACCCTGTTAGGCATATCAATGACTTTGACAATAGCCTTAATGGAGCTACCATATTTAGCACCATCGATTTGGTGAAGGCTTATCACCAAATTCCTGTTGCAGCTGAGGACGTACCTAAAACGGCTATCATTACCCCGTTTGGCCTCTTCGAGTTTCCTTTCATGACCTTTGGTCTGAGAAACGCAGGTCAGACCTTCCAAAGGTTCATCGATGAGGTCACACGGGGTCTTGATTTCTGTTTTCCTTACGTGGATGACATCCTCGTTTTTTCTAAAGACAAGGCTCTCCACAAAGAACATCTACGAATCCTTTTTCAGCGTCTTCAGGACTACGGAGTGGTGTTGAATCCGTCAAAGTGCGTGTTTGGAGCAAAGGAAATGGTTTTCTTGGGTTACCATATCAGCCCTGGAGGTACTCGACCACCACAGAGTCGCATACAGGCCTTAAAAGACTTCCCTCCCCCAAAGACCGTCCAAGGAGTGCGTCGCTTCCTTGGGATGTTGAATTATTACAGGCGTTTTATCCCACAAGCTGCCAAGTTTCAGGCACCCCTTATTGACGCAGTCGTAGCGACTAATGGCAAAGGTGCAAAGCCATTTATATGGACACCGGAGCTATTGGGGCAATTCGAATCTTGCAAACATAGCCTGTCAGACGCCACCTTATTAGAACATCCTGTCTATGGTGCACCTCTTGGACTTTTCACCGACGCATCGAGTGTTCACATTGGTTCCTGCCTTCAACAATTGGTGGATGATACCTGGCATCCTCTCGCGTTTTTTAGTCGAAAGCTGACACCACGTCAAGCTGAGTGGCCTGCCTACTATCGAGAACTATTGGCGGTGTACGAAAGCGTACAACATTTTCGTCATATTCTCGAGGTACAGCATGTGACAATTTACACTGACCACAAGCCTTTGTTGTACGCCTTCGTACAACGCCGAGAGAAATTACCACCTCCGCAGCTAAACCAACTCTCGTTTATTAGTCAGTTCACGACAGACATCCGCTACATCAAAGGTGAACATAACATCGTTGCTGATGCAATGTCCCGCGTCGATGCTATTGCAGTAGATCAGGACTTTGAAGCTCTTGCCAAGTCGCAGGAATCAGACCAGGAACTCGCTGACCTTCGACATTCAAAAAATACTTGTCTTCAGCTGACTCCTGTCCTCATTCCAGGTACTAGCATATCGGTTATTTGTGATGTGTCAACAGGTAAGCCTAGACCTTATTTGACTGTTCCGTTTCGTCGTGCGGTGTTTGACAAGTTTCATAACTTGAGTCACCCGGGCGCACGTGCTACTACACGTTTAGTAACGGACCGCTATGTCTGGCCGTCAGTCAATAAAGATTGCAAGAACTGGGCTCGCACATGTCAGTCGTGCCAACGCGCTAAAGTTTCGCGACACAATTCGGCACCTTTGGGTACTTTCTGTTTACCATCTAGCAGATTTACTCATATCCACATTGACATTGTGGGACCCTTGCCCATTTGCCAGGATTGTCGTTATTGTCTGACAGCCATTGACCGGATTAGTAGATGGCCAGAGGTGTGGCCCATGCGCAGTATAACTGCTGATGAGGTGGCGACGACTTTGGTCCGCGAGTGGTTTTCCAGATTTGGTGTACCTCTGGTTATAACATCAGATCAGGGCACTCAATTTGAGTCTGACCTTTTTCGCAGACTGTCAAGAACTTGTGGAATTAGGCGTATAAGAACGACTTCGTATCATCCTGCGGCTAACGGCATGATTGAGCGGATGCATAGGCAACTCAAGGCTGCGCTTATGTGCCACTCAGAGTCCTGGGTCAACGCATTGCCCATGGTTCTTCTCGGTATGCGATCTGCATACAAAGAAGACCTTAAGGCTTCGGCAGCCGATATGTTGTATGGTGAGCCTTTACGACTTCCTGGAGAACTGTTAGTTCCCACAGCTAGTTCTGCCTTAGCGTTAGAAGACCCTGCAGATTTCGTGGTGCAATTACACCGCATTATGGCGTCTGTAAGACCAACGCCTGCGTCACGTCATTCTGAACCATCTGCATTTATTTTCAAAAATCTGTCTACTGTTTCGCACGTTTTTCTTCGCGATGATTCAGTTCGCCGCCCTTTACAGGCCCCCTATACAGGTCCCCATCAGGTGCTGGAGCGGAGCGATGACGGTAAAACGCTTACCATCAACATTAAGGGCAGAACGGTCGTCGTCAGTATCGATCGTGTCAAACCAGCCTTTATTGAGTCAGAAGCACAACTGCCTATTCAGGCATTACCATCGACTCAGCAACCTCAACTTCCTGCACCGCAACCTTTCACAACCTCCAACGTTCCCCCTAGTCAGCCCGCTTACATAACCCGGGCTGGGAGACGTGTACATTTTAAGACCTTTAAAGATTGTATTTAATTTTTATATCTTACATTACTCCGTGGGGGGGTGGTGTGGCGTATTCCCACATTTTGTGTATATAAACATTTTATACCAATTGTAAATACAAACTTTTTCGTTGTCACTATATTTAATTTTGGACATGTACGGTTGCTATGGTTACGATTATAACAAGCCAGAGATTTTGCACATTACGATGTATTAGCGCATAATAATTATAATCTTGTATTATATTGTAATTACACCAAGTTTTGCCTCGCCGTCAGAGTTTTATTTTCAATTCACGTCATGCAGTAAAAAGGGGCATGTCCCCAAAAATCTGTAATTTACTTAGGGTCCTTAGAATACCAAAATAATTATTTAGGGCCACTTAAACACGTTTAATTATAGTTCTGTCTAACAAAATTAAAAAAAACACATGGTGAATGGCAAGAATATAACAATAGGCATAAGACGTGCCTATACTGTGATAAACTGAAATATAGAGCCAAATATATCTATAAATTAAATAACTCTATAAATCTATAACTAATATTGTAATATATACTAAGATTACTGACTAGTAATAATAGTAGTAAATGCTGAAGAGTTTGGTACGAGTTTAGAGTTTGCTAATCTCAGGAACTACTGGTTCGAATTGAAAATCTTATTTCTTACTTGTGGGTACTATTCGATTGCACTGCGTAATAAGCTAGCGGCCCTACCGCATATCCCAAAGCGATAGCGAGTGATCGTTATGAGTTAGGCGGTAGCCCCCAGGTTTTTCGAATTCCAACGTACTTTTATTAATGCGATGAGTTTTTATTATGGCGTTTTTTACATATGAAATTAGCATTTTGTTCAACTTGACACTTTTATTACAAATATCTGGCGGTTGAATCTGTATTTCAAATGAAAATGTATTTCAAAATCATCTAAATGAAATAGGTACACGAGACGAGCCATATAAGAATCAGTTTTCAAAACATCTTTTAATTAAGGCAACCTTCAACGAGCCCTCGAGACGCGACACAATTTCAATATAATTCTTTGACATCGTCCTGTTTACGAAATGGAAAACGCGTTATTTACGAATATGAATTCCACCGCTTCAGAAAGAGCTCGAAAGATTAATAATAAGTATGGAGATGCTGCTGTAAAGGAAAGCACGCAACGTTTTCGTTCTGTAAATGTTGACATACAGAACGGTTTGTTCTGTGGGCGGCCGGGAACCGTAGTTGAACTTAAAGAAGAATTAAAGGTTACCGTGAAAGCGAAACCAAAACCACGTCAGACCTAGTGGCAGGCTTTGGTGTGAGCGATAAAAGAATTTTAATTCACTTGAAATAAATTGGAAAAGTGAAGAAGCTCGAGAGATTGGCACCTACTACATGAATTAAGTAAAGCAGATCAACAAATACGCATCAATGCGCATTCATGCGTTTCGTTACTTAACCGTTACAATAACGATAGCCGGAAACGCTCATCATAGTGGTTGAAGCCAAGAGAACCGGCCAAATCCTGTCCCGAGCGAAAGCTTCCTCAGAAAAAAGTACGGTGGATGTTTGGTACTCCACTAGGTACCTGGTGCTATAAACTAAATATTCCTCAGATCTAGCCAGACGATCTGTTGCCAACCATGATGGGAAAGCTAGCCGTAAACAACCAGCAGGCCTATTTTGTAATTTTGGTTGCTACCTAGAACTGTCATTTTTGAAAGGAACTTAACATCCATTACTGCTATCATGAACGCTGCCGTAACACAAGATCACTAAACCAGTAATGGATATAAAGTGTCTTTAAAAAATGACAGTTCTAGTTACCAACCGTATTTAGCATTTAGCAAATAGGCCTGCTGGACTGGTCGATCGCTCTAGTTCCCTTTTGTTTATTAATTTATTGTAAAAAACTTTTTGAACGATGAATAATATTACTATAAATAAAAAAAACTGAAGAATTACTATCATTACTTTATTTTAGGACAGGGTTTCAATGAAAACATAATGTTAATTTTTATCTTAATACTTAGTAAAAGTTTAAAAAAAATATAGACATCAATATCAATCAATGCGTTTCTTCTTTATCGAGGAAGATCAATAATGATTAATGACTAAAGCAAGTAATAAAACAGGGGTTCGATTTTATGACTAGGCAGTCTTGTATCGCAAAAAAATTTCCAGATTTAAGAAGTTAAAGACTGCCAAGCTCGTTCAAATTTCCATTGAAAAAAATATACCTATACAATACATCAAAATTGAATAAAATGTTCATGCTAATTTTATTCAAATACTCGTATTATTATTCTCTCTGAACTGAAATATAACTTTTTGTAACTCATTGATACTATAATTCTTTACAAACAAAAGTACTTAACCGGATAAGAACAAATATAAAAAAGAAGAAATACTTTAGAAGTGGACGGTTTATTTATAGTCGTACTTTATAAATATATAAATGCAAACGTAAATTATGGTATAAGCTAATAAAAGCAATATAGGCTCTATTAAAAATAAAAATTAACAATGTAAAATGTACTAAGCACTGTTATTATATAAATTGGACGTAATGTAAATGAAATTGAATATTGTAATTAAAATTGAATTTGTTTATAATCGTGAAGTCTTTGAATTGTAATCAAAGTAAGTAATTAAATTTAAATTGTAATAAAAATTGTATCATGCAAACTAATGTAAATCAGATGTAAATATTAAAGAATAGGTATAGTAACAAAGAGACCAGACACCCAAACCCGCTCCCAGGAGTTCTAGTAAATAAGAATAATAAGTAAGAAAGGTTTTAAGAGAGGTTGTAAGAAAGAAAAAGTATGCGGAATGAAAGTGCAAGAGGCATACGTGCGCGAACGGTATGAAAGGATTAAGTAATTACAAAGGCCCTGATAAAGACAGGGAAGTAGTGGAGGAACAAAATCTAATATATTGCCGGTCTATTCAGAACGTATGACATAATCGAAACAAACGCGAATGTTACCTTCTTTGTATAGGTGACCAGAGGCCCTAGACAAGATGTCTTTCGATAATCGTTATCGCAATCGCTAAATGGACAATGTATGTGATTTGACAATTGCGCTCGAAAACCAAGCGAGGGCTTATGTCAAATCCCATACATTTTCCTTCTAGCGATTGCGATAGCGATTATCGAAATGCGTCTTGTCTAGGGGGGCACATAAGTAGATTAAAATAATATGTTTTTAAAGTTGTTTTTTTGTTTTTTATTTTTTAATGAATTAAATCGGGTTCACCAAAGTCGCTAGAAAGAATACAACAAAGGGTCAACCTCTTACAAGTTAAGGATCCCTTCATCATCAGCTCGGGTTGTGACAGACGCACATACCCAATGACTTCGGAATAATTATGAGACACGTTGGGCGTACCTATAAAATTTAAGGATTATTCCTCGATTTTCCTGGGATCCTATTCAGATCCTGATTTTGATGACAATGGGACCACCGCAGGAGTATACTCTATCGAATACAAAAAGAGTTTTTAAAACCGGTCCACAATTGGTAGAGAAATCGCGTAACATACACAAAAAACATACGCACCAAATTGAGAACTTCCTCCATTATCGAAGTCGGTTAAAACTACACTGGAATACGGTAAAGGTAGGTACAAAAATGAACTTTTTAAGATATGTGTATGCATATTAATAGAAACATATCATAATTAAAATAATAATCTAGAAGAGACAAAAAAACATTGTTCGACACATGTTTGTCCACTTCTTGCATTGATTCTTTAACTCCTGATTTCTGTTATAGATCACGAATTTTATAAATTCTAAAGCAAGAAATTAATTGAGTCTGTTCAAAAACCGCAACGTAGAGCACGTGGTAAATGTCAATGTTCAGGTCATATCGATGTGGACTGTACGTTTAATGGAAAGATTCATTGTTATGGGTGTGGAAAGGTTGGTGTAACTCGGTTACGATGTCCCAAGCGTAGTCATAGATTTACTCGTAGTGGTATATTTTTGCTACGCAAAGCGTAGTCCTCGAGACCATATAAATGCCGCATGTAACTGCCGTGATTTTATGCTCATATTTCAAATTAGGCTTCTATTAAATTAGCCCCCTTTATGGCCACTTTTCGCAGAATCAAATGTTCTTTGATTCACAGTTCACATTGATTTTTAAGAATGCCAAGATTAGCGAGGACGAATACTTCTTTATGTAAAAAAATATGGACCGAAGTTGATGAAGTACTCGTATATAGCTAGAGGCTCAGATTAAAATTACCTTCTCATTTTGTAGTTATACTAAATTATTACGGGAACTCCTACACGTGTAAAGCAATGTGGAACCCGTAGTGTTACAATAATACGAAGACGTGGCTTCGTGCATTTAATGCGGCATTGTATTACCAATTTGCTAATTGGTTGGATGACGAACGCTTCACCACTCTCGAGTCTCAGCTCACAAAGTCACCATGCTCATTCAGTTCCTTGTGAATTTTGCTATGGTTGTAAGCGTTCGAAGCTTTTGCGGTGACATGATAAAGTGGTCTCAGCGTGTGGACATTGAAGATGTTTATGGAGTGTGGTATGGGGTTGGATACGCGCAACACACCACGGATATGACCAATAAGCCTAATAAGGTTGGCTGTGTTACTCTGTACATTGGCGATGCGACTGCTGAAACCCACGATTGGCTTGAGTGGTCTGTGAGTAAAAGTGTAGAATATGTTTTTTTTAATTACCAACCAACAGCTATTATAGTGTAACTTAGGTAATACATAGTTGCATTACAACAGGTATGATACTGAATATACAGCTAAGCACTTAAAAGTAGGTAAACATCGATGCAATTAAAGATTAAAATTAACAAAAGAAACACTGCCTATGTTGTGTGTCAATTTACATTTAATATTATAGGTATATTCATATTTAATATTCCATTATTAGTTTTAGTTGTTTTGAAAGAAGTAGGTATGTAAATGCATTATTAAAAAATTCCCTTGCATGCAGCAAACGATGTGGTGTTAATATTGTAATAGTGTCTGTAATTTGTATTAAGAAAGAACTATTTTAAAATTTATCAAAAAAATATTGGAATTTAATAATTAAAACTTATGATTTATCGGTAATCTTAATCATTTGCAAGGGTATAAAATCATAATAGAATGTGATGCCTGGATTGATTAAAATTGTTGCGAAGGTGAATTAGAATACTTTGTGACGAAGACAAAGAGATCTATATAATTATTTTTAAGTTTTTCGTCTTTCGTCTTTATATTTAATTTCAATCCATGCGAAGTTGGTTGCACTACTTGATTTTTAATAAAAAAAAAATATTTCAGTAGATATTAATACAATTAAAACATATATAGTCATTTAATAAAAATATTATATGTAATAATTTGTATTTTACATTCGGTTATCACATCATATATTTATGCCTTTAAATATCAGTAGTGATTAGTACCATTGATGGTACAAGTTATACAATTTTGTATCCTTAGTACTATCAATGGACATATCATTCTCAGACATTTATAATTATTAGCGGCATATTGGTTGTATTGGATGAAAAATTTCTTCTTGACTTTCGACCTTTTTTGTTACAGACTTGTAAATTCTTAAAAAAATGTTATTGATACACAAAAAAAATAGTTATAGTGTTAGATGTATTGGATGAAAAACTTTTTTGTTTTACTTTCGACCTTTTTTTGTTACAGATTACTCGACCGAACTATACCGACCAAAATTGGAGGTCTACCAGGAGCAATCCTTGGTCCAACACGCCACTGTCAGGGTCATGGCTGGACATGCGATTCAGGAGGAGGGCTAAGAGGGATATGTACAGTGAGAGGAAACTCAGAATTATTTGGGACGAAGATGGCCAGAGTATGGAGCAGATCTATATTTACACCCCTGTGTCGCCAGGGCTGTGGGTAGCTGAGACCAAGCGGCCTGAAGAGCTAGAGATGATAGCTAGAGGCGTTGGTTGGTTTCATTTCTAGTTTATAATCACAGAGTTCACCTATATTTTTAACCAACAGATAAATTTATTTCCTTTTTAACAAACGCTATGTGTTGTATTGCGATTTCTAAAAAAACAAATAATCCTTACATATTATAAAACAAATTCCCCCGCTGCGTCTGTCTGTCTGTCTGTCTGTTTGCGATAAACTCAAAAACTACTGCACCGATTTTCAAGCGGTTTTCACCACTCGATAGCGTGATTCTCGAGGAAGGTTTTAGTATATAATTTGTTAAGTTTTTGTATTTATTTCTGTGTACATTAACGATATTTGTTGAAGATGTCGGGAAAAAATAAATTAAGACGAAACGTAGCTCGCGGGCACAGCTAGTTTAAGATAAATCAATATATTTTAGACCAGCAAATTAATGTAGAAAAGATTACTTTTACACAGCAAATAAAAACAAAATTATACTTACTTACTTATATGTTAAGCTCGTGTCAAGTTCCTTCAAGTTTTCATCTTATTAAACGACATAAAAAGGAGGAGATTCTATTTTTGACTGTATCTATTTTTTATGTATGTTCACCCATTACTCCCCCATTTGTGGGCTAATTTCCAGAATTCTTTTTGTAATGATAAGAGTATACTCTCTTTTCAATATAATGGAAACTTCCTGAGCATAGTTTTATTATTTTAAGTTATTCATCTGTGTTGATAGTGGAAAGTATTACTCCAGGGTGTATGCCTTGGGTCAAATTCTAATACACATGTATTACATTTAAGATTGAAATAACAAACAGATAATAAAAAGATTGAAAAAAAAATATTTTACAAAAAACAAAATTAGACTTCAAAAACACCCAAAAGTCGAAAATAACACACCTTAGAATTAACTTACCTAAGCTTGGTATATAGAGAGTATGATATAAGTGACGATGTACAAACACATGAACACCGTCAATTTGACCGTGAAGCCGATTTTGAGCCGCCCGCGAGTGATCGTGTAGTCCTTCGCCATCAGGATCAGCAACAAAAGGGAGGTGGTCTCGGAAACGCCTGATTCTCTCATTTATTTTTACATTTTTTTAGTACACCTCATACACGTCTTCACCGAGGGGCTCGAGTCTACCCCAAGTTAGGGTGTTTAGGGCTTAATCCGTTACGCTGCCCCAGTGCGGATTGGTCGACTTCACATACCTTTGAATTTCTTCGCAGGTGTATGAAGGTTGCCTCACGATGTATTCCTTCACCGTAGGAGCGTCAGACAAATGTACATATGAAATTCGAAAAACGAAAAACGCATTGGTACATTGCGTTGTCGAACGCCGGACGCCCGGACCTTCCGATTGAAAGGCAAGTGCCGAGTCCACAGAGCCACCGATGATGCATTAGAATACATACAACATCACATTTTTATATTAAAGTTGGTGCCAAACAATGGTCACCTGGAAAATCTTTAAAAAATATAATAATAACTAGTGTAGTTAGATAAAATTTGGCATCAAATTCAATAAAAATGTGATGTTGTAGGTATGTATTTTTTATATTTTTTGCAACTTTTTGGTGTTTTGAAGTCGGTTTTTAATCGCGATATAAATATTTGATATTGGTAAAGAAACAAACAAAAAAATGCATGTCGAAAATATACTTAAAGTTAATGTCTTCTTACATTTACATGATCAGGTTTTCATTCAGGCTTTTGGTTTAGATCCTTAGAACATGTACATATATTGAGGGCCTAATGTTAAAATATTAAAAATTCTTTCAGACATTTGGTACCCCGACGACCCACCGAGACACCCCGAGGTGATCAAAGTTCTCAAGCTGACACCTCACACGATGATAATAAACCACTGCTCTGACACAGGGAGTGGTGGCATTTTCTCCCTGATCCTTCGACGCTCCCCCAGCCGAATGGAGAGGTGGGAGTGGTATGACCTTCGGCAGCTTTTCTTCACCTTCGACCTCCCTCCCATGTATAGACACACAGCCATATGCGCCGGCTGCCAACAATATAACTCGTTTCTCCTAATAATGTTATGTTGCGTTATCCGCGAAATATATTTTTAGCAAATTATCTCGTTTGCCAAGATAAGCAGAAAACAAGCATGTGCAGTCGAACATTACAAAGTTTTAACTCATTCAAAGAATTATTAATTAACTTTTGCTTTAACCTATGGTTTGATACTGTAATATGATAAGAATATTTTTCAAAACAAAATTAACATGAATCAATAAATAGTAGCGTGTAAACATGCCATTTTTATTAATTAGCACTTAATACAATGCAACAATAAATTGTTCTATGGTAAGAGATACTGAATTTTATTGTTTAAAATATACCTAAATTAATCCGATGTTTGTTGTTACTGTAGTTCAATAGAAGTTTAAAAATGGTTTGTTGTAAAACTATAATTAAGAAACGTTTGTTTAGAATAAAATTTAACAACGAATTTTGTTTTAATTTTATTCTTTTCCTCCAAGACTAAGATTTTAATATTTTCCTGTTAGCTTATAGGAACATAATTTTGAAATTTAATGTTTAACTAATAAAGATAATATTTCATTTTAATTTAAAACACAATGTTTTATAGTAAATTCACTGCTTATGATTTTCAAATTCGGTTTTTTATTCACACATCAGGGAACTCTTGGTCTTCATCTCACCTTGCCCTATTTCACCATCTTGGACATTATTTCTGTTACGGATAAGTCACAATAACCATTTCGTATATTAAAAATTTAATTTACAGCAACACTATAGGACGATATCCGGACGGGTCGTCCGCCTGTCGACTCTCCTTTTGTAAGAGGCACAGAGTGCCATCTTTCCATACCTTTGGAAACTGTCCGCTGCGGAGACATGCATCGAACAGTTCCCTAAGGTGGTCCCCCAGATGTTTCAGTGAGAGACCCAGGACATGTTTACAGGACAGGACATTACACGAACCACCTTGCACTACTTTTGATACTGTCACAACTGGAAACCTATTTAACCCGCATACATTTATTAAAGCCCCTTAACTTATTATTTAGAATCCGAAATTTCTAACATGTAACACAAGCAGTTTTTGATATATTAACGTTTGAAAACCGATATTTTTATGACTGACTCACTGACTTAAAGATCAAAAACCTAACCCACTTCCAGATGACCTAGAAACTTGATATTCGGCGTCAAGGTAGACTATCACGCGTATATAATGGAAGAAATCTGAAAACTGAAAATTATTGAGAATTAATATCAATAAACTAGTTATATTTCGTGAACCATTTCAAGCTACTTTTGATCCCTTCACAACTCGAAACTTGTTTTACCTACAAACATGAAATTTAGTACATTTATTAAAGCCCCTTAGCCTTTCTAGAATCCAAAATTTCATAAACATATCTCAAACAGTTATTAAAATCCTTTAAAACCGGCATTTTTATGATTGAATCACTAATTTGGCAATCAAAAACCTAATCCACTTTCACATGACCTAGAAACTTGATATTTGGCATCTAGATAAACTATTAGGCGAAATAAATATAAATGGAGAAATCTAAAAACTGAAAATTATTGATAATTATATCAACAAACTTATAGCAAATTAATAACTTACACCAACCATTTCAAGCTGTTTTTGACCCCTTCACGAAACCTTTTTAACCTACATACATAAAATTACATCAAAAATTTCATAAATGTAACTCAAACAGTTATTGATATATTTACGTTTAAAAACCGGCATCTTTATAACTGAATCACTAACTTGGTAGGTAATCAAAAACCTAAGCTACTTCTAGATGCCGTAGAAACTTAATATTCAGCATCAAGGTAGACTATTAGGCGTATATAAAGAAAAGAGTCTAAAACTGAAAACTATACATAATTAGTAACTATCAACAAAGTAATAATAACAAAGACAGCCGCTCTAATAAGCGCGAGCGCCTCGATACTGTGCGGTTGTCTAATACTAATAATTTCTGTACAAAAAGTAATGATATCCCATCAAAAACATAAATGTTAAATGAGAGCTAAGTTCAATATTAAGAATATGCGTTATTGACTTCGCCGTCAAAAGAATTGAAATATAAATGGGTGCCAAGTTCAGACTAATAATTTACAGACACTTATTTACACAATGCATTAATTTCACTTGGGATGTAATTCAAGTTCAGGATTTGAATTAGGCTAGTTTTCTACAATTTCTAAAATGTAGTTTTTTGGTAAAAACCAACCAATTCAAATCCTGAACTTAAATTACATCCCAAGTGATGCATTGTGTAAATAATTATCTGTAAATTCTTATAGTCTGAACTTGGCACCCATTTATATTTCAATACTTTTGTCGGCGAAATCAATAACGCGAATATGACGAGTTAGGAATATGACCAGTTAGGAATGTGTCGAATAAGGAATATGACCAATCAGGAATATGACGAATCAGGAACAAATCGCATATACTTAATTAGGGAATGCAATCTCGTTCTCGCGAGATCTCGTTCTCGTGAGATCTCGGCCTTTTTTAGCGAGATTGATCTCGGATGAAAAAAAAGTGAGATCGCGCGAGTTTAACGAGATTGCACTTGAGCATATAAAATAGTCTAATAGTCTAACTAATTGGTATAATATTATGTTGTTAATTAATCTGTAATAGTCTAACTAATTGGTATAATATTATGTTGTTAATTAATCTGTAATATCTAATGGATCTACTGAGTAGATATAAGTTCATTACTTTCATTTAATTCATAATAATATCTCAGTTTAATAGTCAACTCAACATAGATAATATGTTTTCATTTTTTTGACTTCATGTTGTTTTGTTTGTTGCAAAAGAACTGTTTTATTACTAAAAGATTTTTGTTTGATATTACTCGTAGAAGAGAAGACTGGTTGTTTCTTTCATTTGTTATTTGATAGATACGTATGTCAAAGTTTGCTACTTAGAAGTTTATTATAAAATTATAGACAGATACGTCAAACAATGTTTGATGCATATTGACAATGCTTCTATTGAGCATGATACACTCAATGATAGTTTGGTATCTGTTTCAAGTAATTTAAATTAGTAAATAAGACAATAGAGGATATCTCTAGCCATGTATTGATAATAGAAGGGCCTCATTGTTTGAGAATTGTTCACCAAAATATTCAAGGTTTTTCTGGCAAAGACTTAGAAATTAATTTATTTTTATCAGATGAAAATATCGACATATTATGTGTTACCAAACATTGGCTTAAAAAATATGAATTTATTACTTTTGATAATTACAGTATTTTTTTTTCCATTTATTTGAACCACGAACAGGCTTACAATTAATCATACATACACATAAATTTATATAAACATAGTTATTGTAAACCCAGCATTGATGGTCACTTCGTAATTTTCAAAAAGGTATACTATGAAACCTGTACAGCTTTGAAGTACTTAGGTAATCTAATATTATACATGTAGGTAGGTACTTACATCTATCACTATATTTATTTTTTATATTATAGTTAATGAGATACAATTTTAATATGAGTACGAGACGTAATAGGTATAGTTATATAATATGTATAGTAGTATAATATACAAGTGAATGTGTGTTCTCGAGTGAAGTGAGTGCGTGTGTGTGTGTGTATGCGGGTGGGTGTGTGTTTGTGTGCGCATGTGCGTGCGTGCTCGTTTGTATGTGCGTGTGTATGACTACAACATAAGTGTTGTGTCAGTATTTAACTTAAATTAATAAAATAGTGCATAGATCTATGCTTATATCTAAAGTGTTTCTGTTATGTGTATGTAGGTACATGATAAGAACTAGAACTAAGATTTAACTTTAACTTTAATTATTGTAATTATTTGATAATAATATGTTAATTATATGCTTCTTATATAAATTAGCGCCACATGCAAAGATATCTAATTTATTGATTTTTTTGTTATAATTATCAAGCATGCGATGCATAGGTGATCGGATTCCAGCATTAGTACGACATAATTTAACTGCAAATAACGGCTTTGGGCGCGATGATCGGAGATGTGCACGCAGTGGTATAGAATAACTTATTTTATTCACAATATCAATGCAATCATATTGTATTGTAAGTTCATTTGTTAGCAGTCCGCAATAAGAGGTGGATCTTTAATTATTCTAAAAAATATTTTTCATTATAAAGAACGCAAAGATGTAATATCACTCTCAATCGAAAGAATCATTGAGATGTCGTGTGTGGAGCTTAATAATCTTATAATAGTTTGTGTGTACAGACCTCCGTCGGGCAACTATCTGGAATTTGAGGCCACTATGGAGGATGTCTTGCAAATAGTGTGTAGAAAAAATAAGAAAATAGTTTTATGTAAAGATTTTAACATAAATATCTTAGATTTATCTTCTCTGTCTAATAATTTTATTAACTTAATCAAATCGTTTGATTTGCATTATTTATTCAAACAACCAACCAGAATAACACCTACATCAGCCACATGCTTAGATAATATTTTTTGTAATTGTGAAATCTTGGAATGTGCTGTAATAAGCTTTATTAACTCTGACCATAGTGGTCAATTAGCCTGTATTAAACACCATCATGACTACTACATAATTCTGAAGGTGAAATAATTTGTAGACCAATACCAAAACGTAGTTTAAGAAAATTTTAAAGGAAAATAACATCTCAAATTACATCTCTGCCGACCATAAATAAAGATGCCAATGTCTTATACAATCATTTATTTAATTTAGTAAAAACTGAAAGTAACAATATATTTCCACAAAAGGTAATTAAACTAAACGAAAATAGGACGAAATTTAGTGACTGGGCAATACCAGGTAGGTAGGAGTATAAGAGTAGGAGAAAGCTATATGAACTTTATTCACAAAAAGCAACTTCCGCTGATCCTGTTTTTTTAAATTATGTTAAAAAATACTCGAAAACTTTTAAAACTGCTTGTTTGGCTGCTAAATCTCTGTACATATTTAATAAAATAAATATGTCGAAAAATAAAATTAAGACAACATGGGATATTATAAATCAAGAAACTGGGAAAGTAAAATGTTCTGGAAACCCATTCTCGTTAAAAATAAACAATAACATTATTAAGTCCGACAATGAAGTTGCCAACGCTTTTGTTGATTACTTTTCTGAAATTCCTATTATAACTACCAGTAATCTAAATTCATCTTCCAATGTGGCGGTCACCCTCCTGGAGTCAAGTGTAGATAAGTGCAGCGAAACTTTGAAATTTAGCCATGTTGATTCGATCACTATCTTAAAACTTTCCGTTTGCTTGGCAAGAAAAAGACGGAAGATCTTTGGGGCATCTCGACTCACATAATTCAGTCTATTATAAATGAAATAGCTCCTCAGTTAGCGCTAATTTTTAATACTTGTGTTGATGAGGGCATATTATTTCCTGATCTAATGAAATACAGCAAATTAATACCTATGTTTAAATCTGGAGATAAAAAAGATCCCTCGAATTTTAGACCTATTTCAATATTACCAATATTAAGTAAAATTTTTGAAAAAATCATGTATAACCAGATATTAGGTCATTTATTAACAAATAAATTACTACACGGAAAACACTACTGACGCCGGAATAGCACTTCTTAAACATATTTTTGATGCTTGGGAGGGCAAGCAGGATGTAATTGGAGTTTTTTGTGATCTCTCCAAAGCATTTGACTGTGTAAGTCATGAGACGCTTATTCATAAACTTAAACATTATGGTTTTTCAAATGAAGCAGTAAGTCTTATTAAATCATATTTATCTGACAGATTGCAGAGAGTTGTCGTTAATAAATCGGAGTCTGCCAGTGCACCTATTCTTATGGGGGTACCCCAGGGATCAATATTGGGTCCATTACTCTTTTTAATTTACATCAATGACCTGCCTTATTACATTCAAGACTTATGTGAGACTGTATTATTTGCAGATGACACATCATTATTGTTTAAGGTTGACCGAGGGAAACAATGTTCTGACGATGTAAATAATGCTCTCTCTATAGTTCTGATCTGGTTTACAACTAATAATTTGTCATTGAATTTTAAGAAAACGAAATGCATTAAATTCTCTTTGCCAAATGTAAGGCAGATTGATACCCACTTAAATATGAATAAAGATATACTTAGTTGACCTTGTAAATAACACGAAATTTTTAGGCATTACTTTAGATTCACGGTTACAATGGGACCCACATATTGAATCCTTGGCTAGCAAACTAAGTTCGGCGGCGTACGCAGTAAAGAAAATCAGGCTTTTAACTAATGTTGAAACGGCGAGATTAATCTATTTTAGTTATTTCAATAGTATTATGTCATATGGATTATTGTTATGGGGTTCGGCGGCTCATATTGAAAGAATTTTTGTGTTACAGAAGAGAGCAATTCGCGCCATTTATAATTTACGGGCTAGGGACTCACTTAGAGAATTGTTCAAAGAAATTACTATCTTAACTTTAGCCGGTCAGTATATTTATGACAATTTAGTTTATGTACACAAGCATTATGCTACATTCGATAAAAATAGTGATTTCCATAATATAAACACAAGAAATAAAAATAAGCTTGCCGTTGCAACTTACAGGCTTCATAAAACTAGTGGCTCATTTCTAGGGAGGTGTGTAGTGTTATAATAAGCTTCCACAAAGTATCACCGATTCACCAATTCATAAATTCAAAGTTCACGTTGAAAAGACTCATTGACAAAGGTTATTACAAAGTGATTGATTATTTAAGTGACCACACAATATGGAATTAGCTAGACTAAGTTATCAGATGTCATGTTTGGTAACGACATAATTTATTGTATAATGCTTAGTGTTAAGCTTATCATATTTTTCTGACATTTTAAGTGTATGTAAGCATACTTACTGAATGTACGAGTATTTTATAACTTTCAATGACTATGTAACAAAACCAAAATAGTAAATGGCGATTTAAAAGAGGAGATAAAAATTTTGACCTTTCGAGTTTCTTGCCTGTTCTTCTCGAGAAGGCTTCCCAATTTCCGAAAAGTTGTAGAATCAACTTTTTTTTTCATTCCTACTTGTATTTGCAGACATCCTGATTATATTCAGGATGTATGCACATACAAGGTTTATAATAATACAAGGTTTATAGTAATATGTTTCCTTTAAATTAGAATGTGTTGCTTTGTTTTGACGTCAATAAGTGCCTGTAAAGGCCTATGTTGAATGAAGATTTTTGAATTTGAATTGAAAAAAATCGTGAAAATAAATGTTTATCTTATAATACTTATAATATTTATTATTTCTTTTCCTAATTTATTCAAATATTGTGATTATTTGCAAAAAAAACCACCAAACTGCTAATCTCGCGAGATCTCGAAATTGGCGAGATCTCGCAGTATTGTTATTCATAATTATTGTTATCTCGCCAGATTTGCATTCCCTATTCTTAATATTGAACTTGGCTCTCATTTCACTTTTTTTTCATGGGATACATTTTAAACTAGCTGACCCGGCCACGCGATGCTGTGGCTCAGTAGTCATTGGTTGCATCAATGTTATGTTGAACTTTCTTACGTAGTCAAATTAAAATAACAAAAACGTTTTCATACATAACGAATGACACAACAATATGATGTGATTATAACACAATACACACACCACAATTATAAAAATTATAATACCTACAAGAAACACCCAAGAAACCTCTGTACATACAGTACTTCAAAATAAATAATGAGCATCGGCTAACTTCGCGTTTCCGAAGAAGATCATCATATAGGTAGTATATATAACGGGTGTAACTGAACACCCCAATAACATTTAAGGGGCATATAAGTTAGATACTAAATGGACCTTCGGTGCTTGTCTGAGACCTAGAACCCCAATACTTTCAGAGTTATTTGATTTCAAACTGAAAGCAAAAACTTTCAAGTGACAACCATAATCAGCTCAAACACAAATCGACACGTGACAGACGTGAGCGTAGTATTCCTCGTACGCTTACGTAGGGCTTTCGGCACTTAATACCAAAAAATAATTTATTTAGTTTGTATGGGGAAAAAAGTAGGTTTGTTAGCCCTAATATTTTTCCTACAGAATCTCTACTTCTGATGGATACATACCCTTAAATGTTATTGGGGTGTTCAGTTACACCCTGTATAATGATATAGAGCTGCTATTGTGATTGTAAATTATTTTTAGGGCCAAACTACTTTTTGTCAATTGTCTTTGATAAGTAAGACGATTGTTTCCGATGTTTTCCGATGCCCATTATTTATCTTGATGTACTTCAGTACATGTACATGTACGTACGTATGTCCTAAACATATGACATGGAATAGAATGTAGCTTAGTGAAATCTAAACTCAATACCATCTCCTGGTTGATTGAGTGGGGACCTACCCAACTTAGAAAACCGAGTGTTGTTCTGATAAATTAGCTCACACCCACCGCCATATGTGATAAACTTTTGGAGCTTACAAATAATAACAAACCATTTGGCTCGCAATAATAAATATTGAGGTCAATAATCGTGATGAAACCTATCCTGTCCTTTAAGTTGGACCAAATTACATACAGCAAGCCAACAGCAAAATCGATTCATAGTTTCCGAGTTTATCCTGGACAAACATCATGACGCGAGATTTTTATATATATATAAAGATATACCAAAAAGTGCGCTAATATGTTACACCTAATTTTAAATCATACTCGATGCAACAAGCAAAAATATAGGCATTGGCTCTAATACTCGTGCGAAGTCGAGACGAGTCCCTAGAAATAATGTAAGAAAGAAAATAGCTTAATTAATATAAATCAGCATCTGGGAGGCCTCTGAGCAATTACAGGCAATCTAATAACGACAAACGAGTCCACAAATACCTACAAGGTTACCGAAGCAATTTCCAAAGCCTTATTTTCCCTCGATTGCAAAGAGAATTGAGCCTCACAAAAACTGATTACTGATATTCAATTAGGGTTATTGTTATTATATCCTCTTGGGTGCTTGTGTTATAGATTATTATTAAAGATATGCCAATTTATTGTATGTAGGTAAAAGTAAAAAAAATATTGGAGATAAATACAAAATGCTGCTGTCAAGAATCATTTGTTGGCGAAGACTCAAAGTACATTCAAACTTCGGCGCATATACTACCAAAAGTAATCTACTCGTAAAACCTTTTGGATTTTTTTTATACAACTAAGTTGAATATGAGCAGGCTGCCCATCGCCTATCTGGGGGGCTACCGCCTAACTCATAGCGATCACTCGCTATCGCTTTCGTGACATTAGAATAATAGCTCTAATGTCATTTATGGTCATTTGTGTCTTTAAAACTATTGTTCTAATGTCATGATAACGATAGCGAGTGCTCGCTTTGAGTTAGGCGGTACGGCCGCAGGTGTGGCCACAGTCACCTATAGGACATGTTGTTCCAGCAAGATTAGCAAATCTAAAAGTCCCACAATGACCCCATTGTACGTTGCCAACTTTTGAACAAGATGTGAAGTCATCGTGTCTACCCAGTAATTGCACTACTTATCTTACCCTTCAAACGGGAACTCAGCAATCCAAGCCCTACTGCTTGGTAGCAGAAATACGAGTAGGTGAGATAGAGAGGTACTTACCTGGTATGTTTTGAATATATGGTGTGTAACAAAATCCCTGTGAACCCTTTTAGGAGCTTGTTCAGAATCGATATAAATATTATAGATATGGCGTCATTAAAAAATCGAAATTGTAAAAAAAAATGAACACTTCATAAATTTTTTTTTCAAAATTAATTTTACTATTTTGATTTTTCAATGATGCCATAACTTTTATATGTATATCGATTCTGAGTATACTCCTAAAAGGGTTCACGGGGTTTTTGTTATTGATGCAAATTTATGAAGTGTTATTAGGAATTATCTAAAATGCCTGCCTTAAAATAACTCATGTTTTTTCACCTGGATGGGAATGTTGTGGTATAAATTCGGTGATTTTTGTTTCTTTTGGGTTACATAACTTTTTAAATTTGTTGAAAATTAACTCCATTAGTTTCAGAGTTTATCGATTACTACAAAATATTTCGTTTTTAAAATAACAAGAGTAGGTAAACACATACCAGAAATTATATATCTGAGATAGTACCTACCTATTACTACCTAATGAGGTTTATATCACTTATTTGAATAAGTTTAGACAGATAACTATACTATTTTATAGATTATAACAATAATATTTTACGATAAATTAAAACAGACTTCAATAAAACGCAGAAACATTATCATTCGATTTTTATATTGTTGAAGTCTGTGCCAAAAACAAAGAAGTTATAGTACTTACAACATTTTTAACTTACCAGTAGATCATTAGGTGACAACTTCAATATAAGTATTTCACGATTAATCTTATTTTTTTTTGTGTTTTATTGAAATCAGTTTTGCCGGTAGGTAACAGCCAGAAGAGAACCTAGATCGTACGTAGTAAGGCTTTGATCTGACCATCAAGTTGCATCATTACTCCAACTTCGAGGTTGCAAGAGATCGGTTTCAAGTCTTGTAGGTCGTTGTGGGTTCAAAGTCTTCAGCGTAGCAACCAAGCACGGCGGTTCATGTCTTGTTTTCTTACGAATGACAGTTTGGTTTCCATCTTGATTCAGAAAGAATACTTACGCATTTGGCGTGCTTCACGTATATATTATTAATAATAATAATGTGACGGGGTCGTAAACGACTTCGCTGTCTTCGTATCCTCTTTGGTGAGTTCATCTCTTATCAAGGAGGAAAGTGGAATGGTAGATTTGAGTGGAAGATTGGCCTCGTTTTATACGGGGCAATATGACTTCAAAAAAATAGCTCTACGGAGATCGGTGAAGTGAAAAACGAGTTAAGATTTCATGCTCATGCATGCAGGACAATAATACTCTCAATACACTGTAGGGCCGGTAGATAATGAACGTTTTCCACGAACATGATATCGCTGCCCTTAACTGACCTTCACAATCATGCAATATGTATTCTTTTGGGAATGCGTGGAATTTAATCGGCAGAATTGCGATTGAATAGTCGCATCATTACGCACAGAAAAGGAAATTTTGTGCATCTTTCTCTGGTTTGGAACAGTTTAGGTTACCTCAGTCCACTATTCAGGACCTAGGCGTTCGGTGAATTGACCTCTTGATTCCGAATCTAACTCTACCGGGGGTGGGGAGGTTTCGGAGGTAGGTTAAGCCGGGTATGGGGACACCAAAGAATAGCCGCCGGTGGGCCAGAGCCTTACGGCATACCCAAGTGGGCGGTCTAGCCAGCGTAACCCTTTCGTATCAAAAATAATAATAATAAGGTCACGATTAGTCAGCCTGATTTAAGCAAGCCGAGGCGATACAGATACATCTTTTACGCAAAAACTACTGAATGGATTTAGATGAAATTTTGTAGGTAGACGGATTACGACTGGGATTAGCATATAGGCTACTTATTATCCCGGAAAAGTAAGTAGTTCCCGCGGGAAAGTAGATGTACAGTTTTTTCTTTGAACTTTTCAGACGAAGCATAGTTTGCGGGCACAGCTAATCATGCTTATAAAAATAATGTCGTGCTTATAAATGTAAGTCATGCTTATAATTTTGAGAATTGCTATCAAAAGTGTGTCCGGAACTGGCTTCGTTGACGCTACATACTTTCATTTAATAAGGCCACTATCATTAATGCTTTTAACATCCAATGAATCAATTAGTGACTACGTGAGTAATATCATAAACGGTGTCTCCTCAAGTAGGTGGTGTCAAATGTGTTGTTTGTGAAGGATGTAACGGTGACTCCTAACCTGTGACCCGGCTCGAGTGAGCTAGAGAACGACAGGAACATCAGATTACAAGACGAATTAAACAAGAATTACATCAATTATTTTACCTATTAATCCATTTATAGGACTGATATTCATGAGGAAATAATTATTTTTTATTAATTTATTAAATATTGTGAAATAACAGAATTGATTTGTAAACTCTACTTTTCTAGTCTTGGGTTCAGATTAATTATAGTTTCTATATGATATTACATTATATTCACTAAATTAATGGTATTTAAGTGAATATAATGTCAAATTTACATACAATAGCTACAATGTAGAAAAATATTTTCTTAAACTTATTACAAACTCATTATAAAATTATTAGAGAATCTTCTTTATTCATCTTTATAACTAAGTAGTACATATTTATGTTAGAACCAAGACAAAGCAAGTCCATTTCATTTCGCATTACTTAGAGTTATGCTTTGAAATTACATTATTACGCTAGGGGTGAAAGTAGCTTATTCAGTCCTAAGACAGGGTCTGGCGCCCGAGCGTAGCGAGGTCACCAATTGTTCGAGGGACTAAATAAGTCTTTAATCTGAGGTAAGCACTGTGCTTTTCATAACGAATACAAGGAAAGTAAAAATAAAAACATGAGTTAGCTAAAGAAAAAATAAGTGAATTTTATCTTAAATTTAAATCAACAACTAGCGTTAAATCCATATCTGAATCAGATAAACTCATTGCGTTAATACAAAAACAAAACTCTACTACTCGAAAAATTAATAAAAATCGAATTGCCGCTTTCGCGCCTATTTAATTTTTTTTCTGTGGCTGGCCAGTTATTCAGCCATTATGTTTTATTTTCATCATAGAAAAAAAATGTAAATAATGTGCCCAAATCTATGTTATTTTAAAGAAATAGTTGAAAGTAAATTATAATAAAATCTTTAAAAAATATATTCTTAAAATACTTAACTTTATGTTATTTCAATTTTACATAGCGCTGTAATTGAGTGGCTGTATAGAAAGTTGGAACATGGCTCAATGGAAATGTGAAAATAGAACTAGTTTTTTTAAATAAAAACGAATAATAATTAAAATATTTACGGCCGGTTGCACCAAGTTTTACGTTATACGATTTCGTAAAAAGTAACAATTTAATACCTTTAAATGGGTCGTTTCATTATTAAATATATGATTCGCGCCGTACATTTAACCTTTTTAAACGTAATAGTACATTGTTACCCTAGGGGTGAAAGTAACTTATTTAGTCCCGAGACGGTGTTTGGCGCCCGAGCGTAGCGAGGGCACCAATAGTTCGAGGGACTAAATAAGTCTTTAACCCGAGGTAAACACTGTGCTTTTCATTACGAATACAAGGAAAGTAAAAATAAAGCAATAAATTAGCTAAAGAAAAAACGTGTAAATTTTATTTTACATAAATCAACAACTTCTGCTTTAGCCCGCTTTCTCTTATAAAATCAGGCGTTGACTCCATACCTGAATCAGATGAACTCATTGTGTTAATTTATTATTAACACAATGGTATACAAATATAATAAACATACTATACGGAAGTATTAACAAAACTCTACAAATGAAAAAACAAATGAAGATCGCATTGCCGCTTTCCCGCTTATTTTGTTTTTTTTTTCTGTGACCGGCTAGCTATTGAGCCATTATTTTTCATTTTCATAATTTGAAAAATGGAAAATATTTTGCCCAAATCTATGTTATTTTAAAGAAATAGTTGAAAATAAATTATAATAAAGTCATTTCCAAAATATATTCTTTAAATACTTAACATTATGTTATTAAAATTTTACACCGCTCTGTAATTGAGTGGCTGTATAGAAAGTCGGAATATGGTTCAATAAAAATTAAAAAAAAAAGAACTAGTTTCTTTTTTAAAATTTGACAGCAGCTGTCAGTTGAAAGTGATTCTCCCTAGGGCTGAAAAGTATTACTTTCAACCCGCTCCTCTGGCAACTTCAGACCTACTTTCAGAGTATGAGTAATGAAAAGGATAATATAAAACTACAATTGAAACTAGATAATGGTGTAATTCTGACGTTTTTATATTGTTACTTTTACGAACTCGTAAAACGAAAATTTGGTGCAACCGGCCGTTACAATTAAGTAATTTTAATTATTTGATAGCTGTTAGTTTAAAACGATTCTCCCTATGGCTGAAAAGTATTACTTTCAACCCGCTCCTCAGGCAACTTTAGACCTACTTTCCGAGTACGAGTAATGAAAAACACTTTTCACTCAGCCATTATTTACTGATTGATATAGAAGATATACATATGAATATATGATTATATTACGATCTTAGTCTTCTCATAGAAACATCCGAAAATAATTTAAAATGGTGACGTTTTGCTTCACAAAACAGCAAAATAATGCCCAGTACAAGGTTACTTTTGAAGCAGGATCCAAATTTTCTGTGCTTGTTGAGACAAACAAACTGAACATTTTTATAATGGGTGGTCGTAAAAAAACAGCTGTATAATACAAATTTTCAACATCTACTGAACCTAGATAAATGGGACAGATTTTTTTGTTCGCGATTTCAAGATTGTTCTCACAGTAAAAGTTGTTCAAAACTATCATCAAAACCAAAAATCTTATATAGGTAAGATCACCTCACCATCAATAGTGACATACTCGTAGTTTAAATAATCTTAATTTAGGATATCACTTAACATTGCGACGGAAATGGTGTGGTAGTTAGGTGTGTCAACGCAATAACTCCAAATTTTTCAACAATTGTTTTTATTTCGCTTTTAAATATTAAAAATATAACATTGCTATTATAATCATAGTAATAATATTTGCTGTGCAGCTCTTACCAGGTATATTAGAGATTTTGGCTGTTATGTAGTATATATTTCTACTCACCTCACTAATCGAGGCATATTTGACACCCAAAGGCTAAACTAATCGTAATCATGTGTCAATTTAAAGCTACACCTACTTCTTATAAATGTAAGAAATGTTCTAATGAAAACATTTGAAAACACTCTAATGTTAATAATTTTACAAAAATTGTATGCCTAATTATGTAATATGTTTTGTTTTGATTTCGATTACTCTTTACACCGTCAAGTTAAAAAATCAATTAAGCCCTAACTTTAGAATGTCCCGTAAAAATTACAAAAACCGCTTTACTGTCAATTGCCGCCGCGCGCCCGTATCAAAATTGATCTTAATTAATTTACTTCCCAGTCTCATAGCGACCTCGCGGCAGTCACACATCATCACCTCCTTAACAGAGCCACAGCGATAAGAAAGCCTACTGAATTTTCATAAAATGTATAGAATTGCGGCAATTTTCGGCATACTGACCTGCGTAGAAAGCGCGAGCTACCAGCGTTACGGCGAATCGTCTGGGACATTGCCTCAGCACTCAACGATATCAAATCTTTACAACCAGTATCCGTTTAAAAGTAGTTATGGTAATGATATGGCCAATTTTCCGGAGGCGACAAGATACCCAAACTTCGGGTCTACACCGAGCTATGATTCCGGGTCTAGCGTCTACAATCCCGGGTCCAACGTCTACAACCAGCCGAGTTCGGGGTTCGGACAAGAGTACGGAGGGTACAGTCCTTACGAAATGCCGTTTATGAAGGACATAAGAGACTACTGTGTCAATAGGTCACCGCAAAGTGGCATATGGGTGGATAGTTTGATGGGCATGTGGTATGGGGTGGAGTTCGTGCAGCACCTGGCTGGCGACTCCAGAATAGACTACGCGAGGACCTGTATCGTCATACACATCGCGGAACCAATGGAAAGGGTAAGTATTGTATATTTTTATTTGATTTAATATACATGTAACAGTCTCAAGTTATATTTATCCCAAATTTCATCAAAGTCAGTTCTAAAGATTAAGCATAGCAGGTAATAATTTCGTAATTTATATTAATATTTAACTATTAAAAGACCTCTATTACATCCTTACATGATGTTTTACGATAATATATTACACTTTATATCATATTTCCATCGTGAAGTAGTGAAGGATCTACATTAATTATAAAAAATAATGGATTGTAGCAGATTTTTAGTTACACAATAAAGGCAGAGTGTAAAAACTGAACAGCACTCATGATCGCTCAAAACAATATTAAAAGTTAAAACCGGTGTCCCTGTTTTAGTATTGTTTTAACCTTGCTATTACCCGTCATGGTTGTCTCTAGTCAATCTTAAGAGGACTGTGAAGTGCTAATTCATGGCTCGAGTATGCACTTTCAAAAATGCAGCTAGTTGCACACCGCTAAGAGTTGAAAGTCCGAGGCAAATGCCTACATTTCTTATTGAAATATTGTTCCGGGCGATAACTGTTTTACCCCCTTAAACCTTTATGAAATTAGACACCTTTGGTCTCATTAGATTCAGTATACCTTAATCTATGTTTCTACGTTTTGCTTTTTTGTAATTCAATATAATTTAGTCAAAAAAGATAAAAATGCTCAAGGTAGTTTTCAAGTCTAAAATATGGATATTTAGATGCTAATAATTTATACTCTGAGCAATATCACTTCAAAATCAAAACGTACAAACCTAGATCTTCATTATATCTACAACATTTCCAAAAATTATGAAAATTGGACTATGTTAAGAGGGAAAAAAGCGTTATCGCTTTTTGTATAAAAATTTACAGCTTCACAATCCTCTTAAATGATTACAATATTGTTGTCAGAATCTCATACATGCAAGTGCTTTCTATTAGGGCCGGAGGTTTATTGTCTAAGATAAAAACTATCATAATCGCTTTTGTTTTGACTGCAATGCAGCGTCAACATATGAGTTTCAAGAGATTTTGAGTTACACAATCAAGGGGAGAGTCACATCTAAAAGTGTATTTGGAATGCATGTTCGGTCTCGTAGAGCTGTTCAGGAAAATAAGTCTCAATATTAACCCATAATATTTGAAAAGCATAAGTGTATCAGAAGTTTTTAGTGCCATCTGTTGAGTGTGTGCAGGAATTACTGAGCCCAAGTTAGTGAGTAGGCTGACAAGACTTGATTGCCCGAGTTTGCTCAGATTGCCAGTGGTGTTAGTTGCGTCATCTTGCGACTTTGTAGGCTAAATAAAAGTAGCCCGATGAATAGGCCGACTTAAGTCAGTTACATTTAGTTTTATGGGATGAGGCACACGAATGAAGCATCAGTCCTCCTAGAAAAGATGCATTTCAATAGTCGCTATCTCAATCGCTTAAAAATGTATGGAAGGTTAATCTAGTGATTGTGATAGCGATGTTATATTATCTGTGGTATCTATGGTATTGTTTTATAGCCCATTCGGGATGTACATTTGAAATATATAAATTTTAAGTATTTCAAAATTTCTAGGTAACTAAACTAGATATTTTCAATACTGGCTTTGGAAGTCTTTAGGTGTAGAAAATTTAAAGTAAACAGGTATAAATAATGTGGTATCGACACGACATCACCTTGCAGATTGAAGTGATGAGTGTGAGAGCGAAGATCATGAGTAAAAATTTGGCACTGACTTCAAAATAACCACGTGATGTTGTGTGTATCCTTATATGTTTGACTTTTTTGTGTTTTTGATGTCAGTTTTTATTTTTGTCAATATTTTTTATTTTAATAATACTGTAGTAACTTGAAAGAATATAACTGAAGTTCAATACTGAAAAGCTAAAATTGCTTTTTAAAACCTAACCTCTAACTTCTAAAAGTTAAGGATCCTTCCATCGTCAACTCTGCTCATGAATACCAAACGCGAATACCTGAATAGCTTTATGAAAACCATGAAACACGTTGGATTAAACCTATAAAATTTAAGGGTTGCCCTCGATTTTCCTGGGATCCCATCACTAGATCCTGACTTTGTCGACATACATAAACCCTCTCAAAAAAGAATTTTCCAAATCGGTTAATAAATCACAGAGTTATGAGGCAATAAACATAAAGAAAACTTACAGTCGAATATATTTTTGTATTTTGTGTCGACCTGCCACGGACCTACAAAAAATACAATCTTTTCTTCACGTCCGTGCAGACGAATTGTAAACCTCCTACTTTTTGTGAAGTCGGTTAAAAAAAGCATAACATAGGCTTTAGAACTTCGTTATATAACGATGTATTGATACGGCCATAATTATAGCGCTTGCGACATGACGAAGATTTGATATTATGACTAGATATTATGACAGCGTATTATTATCATTATAACATTTTATAACGATAGCAAAACACGAAGCTCCAAAATATAAGATTTTCACTAAAGAAATAAAGCAACAACAATGACATTGACAGACACTTATAATGACAATAATTTCAATCACTGATCGCCTAACAAATACTCTATAATAGGAGCGATCAAAGAGGCTACAATTAAATTTGAACTTTATTTCTGATCAGTCAAATATATTTTTATGCAATAGTCTGTTCATCGTCACAATTTCAAAAGGTAACACGTGCATGTGAGACATTAAACGAATCAATTTGAAAATTGGAACCCTTTTTATTCCGATATATTATGAACGACGTGTTAGGGACGACACGGGGCAATTCCATTTATTAAGCACGGTAATTACCGTGCCTTAAGGCGACGTTTTTTTACGGTGAAGGAAAACATCGTGAGGAAACCTGTACACACCTGTGAAGAAAAATTTCTTGACAGGTTGTGTGTGAAGTCGATCAACCCGCATTTGGCTGGTGTGGTCGACTAAGGCCTAATCGATCGCCCTAGTTTAGGGTAGCCTCGAGTATAAGAGCTGTTGTTGATGATGACGAAGGCGAAGTTTCCCAGGAAATCTACTCGTGCATGGCGACTGCTTTATTGCAAGGTAATATAGTTGGTAATCGCATAACCGCATAGCTTCTTACGTCGCTTACGCGCTGTGACCGAACTAAAACTTTCCTTTTTACACGTTTTGATCGATTTGTGGAAAACTGGGGTAAATGAAAAAATGTATTTTTGCCATTTTCTAGACAAGAAAAATATATACTTTTTTTATAGATTATAATAAAATAATAATAAAAACATTTATTTCAACAAATAGGATACAATTATCAGATATAATCACAAAAATTTTACATCATTTACCGTCTACGTTTGTTGTGTTTAACTTTTAGTTTTCTTACGACACCAACACTAAAACAAGTCTGTATCGGTGGTGCCTGTTCGATTTACATGAGAAGTGGCCTCAACTTACGGAATATCTTTTAAGTTACAATTTGGATGTTAGAATTATGGGTAGACACTTATGTCCTCATCTTGCCTGATGGTAAGCAAAGGTGGGGACTGGAGCGTGCCTACTCATTAGGTGCCGATTCACTCTAGTTCTGAACAGACCTGGGTGGTAGTGTGGTGGGAACACAGAGAACGACAAAGAATTCCATTCCTTTGCAGTATTCATTAAAAAAGTGGAAGCGAAACGCTTCGTGCGGAGCAGTGGAATTTCTACTACGTAGGGGTGTGTCTTTGCCGTTCTCCGGGTGCCTCGGTAGTAAAAGGGAGATGGTAGAATAAGATCAAACAGCTCTTGGAAACACTTTCCGAAATGTAACCTGTAAAAAACCGATAAACGGGCCACTGCGCGGCGATGATCAAGACTCTGAAATTTGAAATTTTCAATGTCTTTACCAATCAACCTCTTCGCCCGGCGCTCTACCGAGTCAAGGTCAGATAGCTGGTACTTAACAGAGCCGTCCCAAAGGTGGTTACAGTATTCCATGCACGACCGGACCTGTGCTTGATAAAGTGTAAGAAGCTGCCCCGGCGTGAAATACCGCCTAACCTTCGAGAGTATGCCAAACTTTTTAGCTGCAGTAGCCTTTGCCTCGAACGCCCAAAGTTGAGGTTCGGTGAGAGGTCGATGCCCAGTAGGCTTAAGTGGTCCGTTAAAGGCAAGGGTACACTTCGGAATGTGGGAACCAAGTTGAACGGGTTCCGCTTGGAGCTGAAAAGACGCGCCTGGGTCTTGGAGGCATTGAACTCGACTCTGTTAATCTCTTCCCAATACGAAACTCCTTGCAGGGTCGAGTTCACGCGTTCCACCATTTTCGCTCTGAGCAGCTCAATTTCGGTCTTCCCAGCCTTAGCATCGGACAAGTATCTCTCTGCAACTGTGCTATCGTCTGCGTACCCAAATATACCGGGTTGCAAGAGATCGTTGATGTGTAGCAGAAAAAGTGTTGCAGAGAGAACCGATCCCTGGGGGACTCCGGCATCGATAGCCAAGGTATCAGACGAGCAGCCATCAATGACTACCCGAATCGATCTGCCCCTCAGGAAATCAGATATCCATGAGCAAAGGTTTGGGGGTAGTCCATATGAAGGAAGCTTGCTAAGCAAGCCGTCGTGCCAGACCCTATCAAATGCCTTTGAGATTTCCAGTGAAACCGCGAGAGCTTCATTGTACCTCTCAATGGCTTCGCTCCAGAGGTGTGTGGCATACACCAGAAGGTCCCCGGTTGACCGTCTTGGCCGAAAACCGTACTGTCGGTCACTGTGGAGGTCGTTACCTTCTAGGTAGCCAATAAGACGAGCATTCAGTACACGCTCCATACTCTACACGTCTATTGGTGAAACTTTAATGTCATTTATTGTTGTATTTTCTGATTCACGGCTGTTAAAATATTGAACAGAGTGATCGTTGGATTTTTTTTCTATAGGGTGAAATATTATTAATCATGTTTCTGTCTTTAGGAATGTTTGAATAAAATTTTTAACAATATCATATATGAATTTTAGAATTATTATTGTATGTTTTATATTTATAGCGGTACAGTAAATCGAAATTGTTCGAAAATCGGAAAGTAAAACCTTAAAGGCTTTCGCCAGTCATAGACAACCAATCCAGAATGAATCTAATCAGCTTAATATATATCATCATAATACTGAAAGGAACAAAGACGGCAGTTCATATCACTGCCGTGAACCGAATTGCAAACACGCTGGATTTTAAAAAGATCAAAATACGTCCCCAGGTTATGATAAAATATTTCAAAAATTATTTAAACAAAATTACTAAATTTTCTTATAAAATTTATTTCAATGAATGTTATATTGAAACCAATACATTCTATATAACTCAGTTACGTAAGAGCTCCTCCTGACACACTACACCAATAAGAGGTCTTACTCACGCACTATAGTATACAGAGAGTAGTGCAATCGCTCCCGAATAAAATCAACACATGGGTCGAATAATAATTGATAACGTCCTCCTTTTTTGAAGTCGGTTAAAAAGAGAACACAATTCTACTTGTGAAACTGAACAACTATCGAAAGTTGTTCAGGAAAATATGTCTAAAAACGGTAACAATTTTCACACTATCCATATAAAACAGTATTTTAACTAAGTAAATTGTTATGGAAAGTCGGATTTTTGCTCCTTTGGACATAATAATATATTCTTTGGCAAAATTTGTTCAGTTTCATAATTTGAAATTGAGCTCTCTTTTTTCGGAAGCGGTTGCATTACACGCTGTATGTATTGATTGAAATATTACACTATTTTCATTTTCACCATTTACATATTTCATATTTCAAGGCCCTAAAGTTACTACTTCAATTCCAAAACGTTTCTTCAAAAATGTGTTATGTACATTTGAAATAAACTTTTTAGTGTTTCAATAGACTTCGGTTGTTAAATACGAGGAGACTATTAAATCGAATATTAGAGTTTTTAAGAAACAAATTAACGCTATTCATTTTGTCTACTCTTGACGAAAATTTTCACTGCATTCCATGAGATATAATATAAATCGGCGCAAAAAGTTTTATGAACTTATCGCAACGCTAGTAACGCTACCTAGGAAGTATCGAATCTCGTCAATGTATCTTAAATGTTGTAAAAAATACCCATAGTGTATAGAACACTGTCCAGATCGCAATATGTCTGGAGTTCCGCCGGTTAACAATTGCAATTAGCGTTTTCATTCACATCTTGATCAGTGCGATGAGCTCTACTCTCCTCTTACTGCCCTGCCATAGATCGACGTACGTTCAGACAGGATTTATTGTTTGTTTACAAAATAAAGCTTTATATTGATTTCTATGCAGTATGTATAAGTATACGTTTAGTAATTGAAATAAAAATATACAATTGTAGAAAGTGTTCTAAAACAGAAATAAATAGAAATTAGTGATGGGCCTCTGTTCACAACTTATGCTTTTGGTATATAAATTTCATCTTGATGCAGGGCTGTCGACATTTAGGACTAGAAAAATCATTTATTCAGTTTGTATGGAAAATAAGTAAGTAGCTTGGTTAGTCCTAATATTTATCTTACAAAATCTACACTTCTGATGGTTACACACTTAAATTATAGCCATTCCTATAAATATTATTTGAGTGTTCCGGGACATTATCCTGTTATATATTATACACAATGTTATTCTGATGAAAATATATCAATTGATTGTAAATCTAATTATGTAACAATTTAATTTGACGACACGGTTAGCGCAGAGGTCGAGTGATCGCCTACACACATATCTACACTATTATTATAAAGAGGAAAGATTTGTATGTATGTATGTAACGAATAAACTCAAAAACTACTAGACCGATTTCAAGAATTCTTTCTCCATTAGAATGCTACATTATCCCTGATAAGCATTGGCTACAAAATTATGTTTCCTACGGGAATATTTTTCCCACGGGAAAACAAAAACAACGCGGGCTAAGCTGCGTAAAGAAAAGCTAGTTATGTAGGAATAATAATGTAAAACTTAACTAAATCTAAAATGCTGTACCTAAGATGCTGGCAGCGTTTCCTCGCTTAGTCGCTAAAGTAATACATTGAGCGAGGAAGATGCCAGCTCTTCGGTGTCCTTTTATTGTAGAGTTCATAATTAAATGTTATCAATATTTTAAACACAATACAGCGCTCAGTGCGACAATGATATCATCTTTATACTTAATGACATACAAAAAAGTATTATTCCGGCACTCATATTACCTCTGGAAGGTCTGTCATTGCCAAGGCGTGGGGTCAAAATGTGATAACATCGATTCGAGTGACTCAGTCGCTCGCTACTGTACTCAACAGTCGGCAACGATCACTGAAGCGCAATATTTTGACGCGCGCGCAACTCTTCACAGTGATATGGAATTTAAGCAATTTGACAGTTGACACTAGTGAAATGTGATTCGCGGATGGAATTTAATTGATAAATTTAAAAATGGAACGTTTTTGTTTTTTTATTATATTTGCAATAATATTACCGTTAAATTCGGCATTCGAAGTTACCAATTCCACCGATCAAAACGTAACAGTTTCTTGTTCCCGTGAGCACGAATACGACGATTTAGACATCAGAGAAGTTCAGGGGAAGTGGAAAGTGCTAGAGCTGTACATGCATTTGAGCAACGAAGGTGTGAAATCGTACAAAAGTTGCCCGAGTACTACTATCTGGGAGGCGGATGAATTTCCTAGGTCAACTTATGGGGTATGTAATGCAAAACGATAACATACTAACTATAGAATCTATAGTAATATTATAAAGAGGAAAGATTTGATTGTTTGTTTCTTTGTATTGAATGGGCTCCAAAACTACTGGACCGATTTGAAAAATTCTTTCGCATTGATAATTCTAGGTTATCCCTGATGAAGATAGGCTATAAAATTATTTTTACTACGGGAAAATATAAAATTCCCACGGGAAAACAAAAATAACGCGGGCGAAGCTGCGAGCGGAAAGCTAGTATAATATAATAGAAATATAATATAATAGAAATATAATATAATACGACTGTAAAATATAATATTATTATAGAAAGGGTTAACTGCTAAATAAATATTATGGTAGGTACTCTACATTGTTCTCAATATTACCAAAATATTAAATATGTAACAATTAAAATTATCTTAAAATGTTCTTTTTTAAACGATCAGATTTTTCAATTTGCGTAGATTTATTCGTAAAACAAAATAATAGATGATGTGCAAGGGTGAGCTTATCTCTTTAAGAGATCTCTCCCAGCCAGCCCTAGAGGTTGTATAGAAAGATATTCACGGGAAGATGGTGTACATTTACATTATATAGTATAAAATAAAATAATATGGTATATTTTGTTACATAAACAATATTAAAAAGAGTCACACACATATAAACAATATAGTATAAAGTATCAAATTATAATAAATTAAAGAGTAAATGAGTTCAAATTTACTCTTAAACGTAGTTATGGAAGTAAATACTTTCACGGATGTTACCTGGAGAGCATTCCACATTATTTCTGTGCGCACAGTTAAAAACCTTCGTATTTTAAAATCTTATATCATGATGACTCATGATTGCCAAAACACACATACGGAAGAAATGAAGAAAATTGTTATCATCGAGTATTATAATGTATCATTACTATTTATTAAGCTACAGGCATATTTTGGGTAGAAAATTTACTAATATCATATCGATGGTTAAGAAATTATCTCTCGTGTAGTGTAGAAGAATCCTATCTTCCCTTATCTTAAAGAATTCATCTAGTAGGTTGTATTAAACACTTCTATAATATAAACTCTAAGCTAATCATAAAAATAAGTTCCTCTTATTTCATGTAGCATTATCTACATTACCTACTTATGATCACATGCAAAATCACTGATAACTCTTAAAAATGGTAACATTTATATTACGTTAATATTGATAATACATGCATGTTAATAATAGATTGATCTTAAATTGTTACTTGTATTTTCTATTTTATAGGTATACATCAGTCGTGAAACTGTAATTTGCGCGTAGGTGATATTTTATAATTTAAATACATGGTCGTACGTAACTCGTAAGGCTTATGTCATATTGTGGACGGAGGAACAGGTGGTTGGTTGTAGGTACTTATATACATAAATTCGAAACGATTTTATACCCATACCATACTCATAGCAACACGATACACGAAAGTCGACTTCCTTTATACCTACCTTCGCATGTCCACATAATATTATCATGATAGGTAATACTTAGTTTTAATTTATAGTGATAAAGGTCTTATTTACACATTTATGGAAAATAATAAATATAAATAAAACTACAGAACTAAAAAAATGGAATATATTAGTCAACAATAGTTTCGTATAAATGAATAGTTAGGTTTAAAATAGTAAGGTATTTCATTATTTTAATTAGTTTTAATTTAAGTTGTAAAAGTTACTTTAAAAGTGTATAAATTTAATTCTATTTTAAAAAATGTCAAATTTTAAATAACTACCTTACTAATTAATTGCTCTTAACTATTTTAAGACTTCTAATGTAATCATTGCTTGGCACCTTCAATATAAAACTGTGATGTTGTATGTAGTGTTATTATATTATAATTATTTGTGTCTTTTTGGTGTTTTTGAAATCGTTTTTTTGTAAATTTTTTTCAATCTTTTTAGTTTAGTTAATACATGCGTATTAGAATCTGAGCCAAGGTAAACACCAGAATATCTTAAAATAAAACGTCTCTCGCTCCTAACAGTTTTGAAAGAATTATTCCCGAAATCCTAATATACCAGAAATCTTCCACCATCAGCTCAGTATCATGACATGATGACTACCAGACGCAAATACCTGAATATCTTAAGAAAAAACATGAAACACGTTGGATGTGCCTTTGAAATTTAAGGTTTTCCCTCGATTTGCTTGGGATTCCATCATCAGACCATACATGGTGACATTGGGACCACCTAGGGAGGGTGTTCTCTTTAGATTACAAAAAGAATTTTGAAAATCGGCCCACAAATGTCGGAGTAATTGGTGAACATACATAAAAAAAAGAAAATAGATACAGTCGAACATAGAGATGTAGCTAATATGTCCTTATTGCAGAAGAAACATTGATGACTTGATTCTCATGTTACTTAAAATGACAGTCTGGACAGACGATACTAAATAATTATTGCTACCTATTTGCCGCCGGGATGGTAAATGCCACCTTAGTACCATACCATCCGTCTTTCCAGTGGGAAGCTCAAAGTGGTGGTGGATGGGAAGAAACCAAAAAACATATCCGACTTCAAATCGATAGTAATCGCTCTAGTGCTGTTTGTGATTCAATGCACAGGTTATTAGTTATTAAATGCTCATGAACCTATATGGTGACTATATTTGATTTGCGTGGAAGTCCCCTCGTGTGGGACATTCAGCCAGATACCCGACCCCAATTCACTATCCGCTCTTGTTGCTTTTTATCTTTCTGCATGTCAATAAACTTTATTGCAATAATTTATAGGCAAAAATTGCATTCAATTTTTTCTCATGATAAGTTGCTACTATTGCATGTCTTCCCAACGTAACATTATAGTTAGATATTTTACCGTTTGCATACTTTAATTCTTGTCTACTTTCATTGATAATAGGAATTAATCTTCTGGAAATAATAAAAAAAAAGATCATTTACGCAACGACTCGAGCCTTTCCTTACGAAGGCTGTAGTCGTGTTTTGAAACAGCATTCAGGGCCCTATTTCATAGAGACTCACTGTATATAAGTACTAGTGTTTTAATACTTATAACTCATAATGTCAGTTAGAATCTAACTATTATTATGAGAATCACTACTTCTATGGAACGAAAGCCAGAGATATGTAAATAAAAAAAACATCTACAATCTTTTAATTATTCGCAAATTCAAAAAGGAGTCTATTACATAGAAACTCACTATATATAAGTAAAGTACTATAGTCTTTTAATACTCGTACTATAACTCATAATATCAGCTAGTATCTTACTATTATTATGAGAATCACTACTTCTATGGAACGAAACCCAGAGATATGTTTTTATTTATAAAAAAAAATCTACAATCTTTTAATTAGTCGTAAATTATGGAATATACATTGCAAAAAGTGCATATTTATAAAGACTTGAGCTTGAAGAAGAATTGAACTTCGACTCTATAAATATTTTTAAACGTGGAAAAACAGATATTTTATTTATCAAAAATATGTAAATTGAAATAACTTCTAATGCACGCACTCGAAATACATAATATTGTTGCAAAAAAATCATCTTGCAGGTTATTTATTGTGATGAGATGACTGACGGATGATACATTGAGGCTATGAATTTTAATATTTAACGTTTTAAACTAAAAACAAAGGTTACAAACATAAATACGTACCTATAAACGGAGGAGAAATTTTGCTCGTAGTAATATCTTAATGTAGAGATTGCAAGATAACAGAATTTGTTCTGTAGGAGTATTAATTTTAAGATTGTTTAGTTAACTCTTGAAGCGTGACAGTATGACTTGCAGATAGGAACTTGAATACAATAACTTTTTATTGAATAATAAAAAACCTTATTGAATGGGATAAAAAATACAAATAAAACTTATTTTAAATTCGGTCCAATATTTTATTGTGTAAGGTCAAACGCGTATTATAATATAAAAAGACTTGCTTGTTATAGGAAGACCTTGGTGCATCCATCTATTTATTGCATTTATTACCTTCAAATTCTTTTGTAAGTATTGTATTGTAACATTATCTACAGTGAGAGTTATCTAAACTGATATGATCCGGAAGAGATCATCCCGTTTCTTTACATGCATTCAAAAATTATCTTTCTAAATTACGCAAACTACTTACATTCAAACAATACTATGGTCACATTACCACTTTAAAAACATACGACTGACTGATAGAAATACATATATTAATTGCTCCACTTAGTTGAAATGAAATAAAACATTAGGTGTGTCATTGTAGGTACAAGATGAATTATCGCTCTACTGGATGTCGATTCTGTAAAATTCGAACAATAGCTCGCATCTCACTTCGATATTCACGCTCACTTCGCATAAGATACAAGATACCCTTACATAGTCATTATCACGAGTTAGTAGCGATAAAATTCTAATAAATACCTCAGAACTAGTTTTTATCACCTTCAGAAATAATTTTAAATGTATTTTTAAACTATGATCATAAATTTTGCCTGTTTTCACTCACAAAATAGCAACGTTTTATTTGACACTTTGTTTCGAGTTCGTGTGCGAAGTGAGCTTCGAAGTGATAAAGGAATTCCCTTTACGGAATGCCACTTCATACGTCATCCCATACTTATAATGTCAAAATCTCACGGTCACTCTAGTTCCACTCGCTGCCACGCTCGCAAGTGTAGCGCTTTAGCACAGATTACTTCATAGTTTCTAGTAACTTCGAATCTACATACGAATTTTGAGAATGCCAATCTAAAAACTCACTGCGGAATCAGATTCGAAGTTTAAAGTGAGGTTTTACAGAATCACACTACTGATCACAATTACTGTCAGTGACTCGACCGGTGAACTGACCGATTATACAGATTGTTAAGCACATCAAAGCCAAAAATATACCTATTTAAGAACGTGGTAATGTTACGGTCCTAAAGTAATTGTGTATCTTCATGGATTGTATATAACCGTTAATTAAGTCGTTTGTTCCAACTTCAATGATTCAATCATTAAATGATATAGAACAAACATCAAAATATATGGACAAAATTATTTCAATTTGAAGGAAAGTTTTGATGCTTTTAACCGACTTCAAAAAAGGAGGAGGTTCTCAATTCGATGCGTATGTTTTTTTTTGTGTGTATGTTGCGCGATTACTCCAACAATTGTGGACCGATTTTCTAAATTCTTTTTGTATTCGATAGAGTATACCCTAGGGTGGTCCCAAGGATCACCCCAAAGTCAGGATCTGATGATGGGATCCTATGAAAATCGAGAGAAACGCTAATTAAATACCAGCTGGTATTCAATTAGGGTTTCTTTCACTAAAATGATTTCATTCACTAAAAAGTTAAAAACAAAAAATATTTTACAAAAAATAAAAACCGACTTCAAAAACACTGAAAAGTTAAAAATAATATAAGAATAGGTACAGACAACATCACACTTCTATATTGAAGTCGGTGACAAATTTTAAGACTTTCTAGGAGATCATCGTTTGGCACCGACTTCAATATAGAAGTGTGATGTTGTCTGTACCTATTCTTATATTATATTTAACTTTTCAGTGTTTTTGAAGTCGGTTTTTATTTTTTGTCAAATATTTATCGAAGAACTTTCAAAGGAACTTATTGTTAATATTCTATTATTATGTCACAGCCGAAACATGTCCCATATTCAAAACGTCAACTTTTTTAAACCATTTTAGCCGAGAGATTTTCTCCAAACCGATTGGTCCTGCTTGCATCTGAGCCTCTCCGCTGCAGGCACCCAATTTTAATAAGAAATTCCTTTAAAGAAATAGTGTTTATTTTATATGTTTTGTTGGGAGTAAAATTACATGTCCTGACAAACGATTCAAACTAGACATGAAATTTGACAAAAAGTTCCTTTTATAACGTTTACTTTTGGAAACTAATCCCTAAAGGGGGTAAAATAACTACACACTAGGTTTAATATTTGGTATACACTACGTTTAATATTTGGGCCAATAAATGGAAATGAGTTAACACGTGTTTTACCTTCCTCTGAGTATTCATGGATCATTCACTCAAATGGATCTCATAGGGATCGAAAGTTTACACTAAAACTACTTGGAGTTTGAAACAACTTTGAGCCCACCGCAAGGACAACTTTCAGCCATAACCCTGTCAGTCATGTCAACATTCGTGCAGTATTTCTATAAACACTTACCAATGTAATAAATAGGCATTACACAACTTTTACATTAATTAATAACGCAAATGTATAAAAACTATAAATTGCAACGTATACAGATAAAACCTTATAAAACTTTCTCATGTGTAGATTAATTATACATAATTTATGATATATATATATATATACATATATATTTATTTCTAAATAATAATATTATGAATAGCTTTTAGTCGAAATGCATAGGACACAGTTGTCCGACAACACTTGCAAAAATAACATATTATTATGCTAGTTACAGATAGCCGAAAGATAGATAGCTGATAGCTGGCGAAAAAAAGTTGTGTAACACTTACTACAAGCTTCGTTGTCGATAGCCTAAATACGATCCGAACTTGTTATACAATAACGCCTCGTTTAAAAAAACCGGGGATTAATGTACTTCAACGAGTCTTTTTGAAGGCTTCTGCTCTATGGTTTGTACAACGGGTAAATAAGAGAAAAATGAAAATAACCCAGCGATGCTGATGGCGGAAAGCTATAAGTTTCTCGTATGAATTGAATTAATGAAGGATAACCGGAGAGAGACTCTGTACCAGAGTCGTCTGCTTGGGTACCTCCATCTTACCTATTTCTGCCGCCAAGCAGCAGTGCTTGCATTGCTATGTTCCGGTGTGAAGGGTAAGATATAGCAGTGAAATTACAAGGTACCGCGACTTTTCATCTGATGTCACAAGTCGGCAACGTACACTGTGGTTCTTGTGGGGGTTGCAGTTTTGCTGCAAATCTCATAGGAGTCACATGTATTATAGGTGACTGTTACCTACCACTTACCATCAGGTGGGCAGTTTGCTTGTCTGCCAACTTAGTTGCAATGAAATAATAATGATAATAAACAAAATTTTATTAAAAATCAAACCTTGGATCGATGCTTTTCTATTATCACTATTGTCCATTCTATTGTTAGTTTTGAAATAGGTAGTGATGCTTAATTGAAGGTTTAATTTAGTTCAACGAGTAAACTAGTAATTGACACTAAGGCCTTGATAGCTGGAACCACCTACGACCATTCTGACTCAGCCAGAAGCAACAAAGGTCAACAAATACGACCCGTTTAATCTCTGATGATCTTGTAAAAATTATAAGAATGCTCTATGCATTCGCTACTGTGTCATAGAATGTGTTGGAATGTTCATTATATTCAAGCGACACACTAGATTTTTGTACCTACCACGTGATTCCGGGTCTTGTCTGATTGTCTGTAAGTAATAAAAGATTGTTTACCAACGGAGCAAATAACTATTTTTAAGGCGAGAGTGTTGTTTTGAATGTAGAACGGAGTGAAGGATTGATTCAAGTACAAACATTACTCGAGCTTAAAATTTTTTACAAAAAATAAAACCGACTTCAAAAACAGTTTTGTATTGAAGTTGGTGCCAAATTTTAACAACCTATAGGTATTAATTTTTCTTATATTTTTTAAGACTTTCCGTGATCATTGCATGTCACGGATTTGAATATAAAACTGTGATGTTGAATGTATTCTAATATTATTTATGACTTTTTGGTGTTTTTAAAATACAAACTGTAAACAATTTTGTGGGACTTTATTTATAATGAAATAAAAAATAATGACAACAATTTCATAGAAAAGCATTTTTCTTAATTTTGGTGGTAACCTTATATTATGAATTCATTCCTTTTTAACCGACTTCAAAAAAGGAAGGGGTTCTCAATTCGTCGCCTATGTTTTTTTGTGTGTAAGTGACGCGATTATGCTGCCAATTGTGGACCGATTTTCAATAGTACATTGTTACCCTTTTTTTTTTTTTTTTTTTGAGGCGGGGGAATCTCTTTACGATTCAACAAGGGGCTGAAAGCTGACAAAGCCGCCCCAAGGATATGCCATTGGACTCGGGTTACCTGGGTAACCCCATACCTGGCTAAACCACCCTCCAGAGCAACTTCTACCTCCGTAGAGACACACTCGGGATCGGCGTTAGCCATTCCCCGAGTGCGCCCCCTGGATTGTAGGCCTGACGCAAGCGCCAGGTCTTACCTCTACGACAAGTGCAATAATTCGACCCCCCAGAAGTACATTGTTACCCTAGGGGTGAAAGCATTTAACCCGATAAAATAAGTCTTTAACCCGAGGTAAACACTGTGCTTTTCATTACGAATACAAGGAAAGAAAAAAGTAACCCATTGAATTAGCTAAAGAAAAAGCGTGTAAATTTTATTTCACGTAAATCAACAACTTCTGCTCTAGCCCGCTTTCTCTTATAAAATCAGGCGTTAACTCCATACCTGAATCAGATGAACTTTTTGTGTTAATTAAAACACAATTTTATACACATATAATTAACAGTTAATACAAATCTCTGCTATACGGAAGTATTAGCAAAACTCTACAAATGGAAAAAACAAATGAAGATCGTATTGCCGCTTTTCTGCTTATTTTGTTATTTTTTCTGTGGCCAGCCAACTATCTAATCAGCCATTATTTTTTATTTTAATAATTAAAAAGATGGGTAATATTTTGCCCAAGTCTATTTTATTTTAAAGATATAGTTGAAAATAAATTATAATAAAGTCATTTGAAAAATATATTCTTTAAATATTTAACATAATGTTATTTCAATTTTTATACCGCGCTGAAATTGAGTGGCTGTATAGAAAATCGGAACATGGTTCAATAAAAATGTGAAAAAAGAACTAGTTTCTTTTTTAAAAATTGACAGCAGCCGTCAGTTGAAAGTGATTCTCCCTAGGGCTGAAAAGTATTACTTTTAACCAGCTCTTCAGGCAACTTCAGACCTACTTTCAGAGTATGAGTAATGAAAAATTATTTTTGTATTCGATAGAATATACTCCTGAGGTGGTTTCATTGTCACCAAAGTTAGGATCTGATGAAAGAATCCCAGGAAAATCGCGGGAAACCCTTAAATTTTATAGGCACGTCCAACGAGTTTCATTGTTTTTTCCGAAGCTATTCAGGTATTTGCATCTGGCACTCATAAACCGAGCTGATGGAAAGATCTTTCACTTTTAGGAGTTAGAGGTGAGTTTTATAAATACAATAGACACGTATATTTTGTTTAAACGGTAGTAACACGAGCAATATTTTATTGCTGTTCTAACAACTTTCAACTACAGTAGTAAGACGGGTAAACACTTTACCGGTATTACTACTGGTAGTAAGAATGGTAGTAACACGGGCAATAAACGAGCCTTTCAAGGTCTTGGTTCGCGTTTGCGCTTGGATTTTTTATCACATCTATTCGATTAAGCAACTTGGTTACTCATAAATAGGGACCAAAATAGCATTTTCATTCCTTCTATTCGAAACGTGACGCTTTGTTTCTCTATAAGTGGAAGCAAAGTAGCTCTTTTCTGTTAAGAACTTTGTAGCGGGCGGGAATGAGATTTGAATTTAGAACATGTATCATTCATAGAAATCAATTACTGGCTGGTACGTGTTGGCTGCACAACTGAAAAAAAAAGCGCGCGAATTAAGTCTCTGTTCTTTTAATCAGTACATACCTACTTGTTGTATTTTGCATAAATAATGAGTTCTACGTCGAGTTATGAAAGTGACAATGTAATTAACTCCTAAAACAATAATTATAATATTTTAAATAAATATATTCATTCATTACATAACCATAAGAATATGGAATAACTAATAATACGAGTATAGAAGCGAAACTCCCGGCCGTCGAGCGCTCAAGGCCACGTTATTTACCTACCGTTTGATTTCCGTTGAACGGAATCGCCAGTCAAGGCGCGCACCGTGTGTTTCAGGTACCTTGTGAATGTTTTCCTATTGATTACCTGATTACGCTTTTTATAAGAATGCGTATTTACTACGCGCTGAAGTTTAATAACCGAAACTTCAAATCATCTACAAAAACGCCATCTTTTATAAATATCAGACATTTGTCAATATTTCTGTTGAATTGAAACCTTTTAAATAAAAATGATTGAATACTTTAAAATTATTTTTATTATACCTACCCTAGATACAGATACCGTTTTATTCGTAATATTCATTACATGTCAAAGCTAATACAATATAATGTATCGAGTTTCTAAAGCTGTCATTGTAGTGCAATTTTGAAACTCTGTAAGTATGGATTTTTTTTTTGTCAAGTCGGGATAATTTGAATTATGTGAAACTTTGGTACTGCTATATATATTTTTATCGACCTTTGTCACTGTTCCATATAAAATTTAAATACAATCGACGACACGACGACTTGACGACACGGTTAGCGCAGAGGTCGAGTGATCGCCTACTGTGCAACGGGTCGCGGGTTCGATTCCCGCATGGGACAGATATTTTGTATGGCCTACAGAAATTTGTTCCGGTCTGGGCGTATGTGCATGTGATATTCTATGTTTGTAACTGCACCCACGACACAAGAGAAAAATGTGGGGCGACGTTTTTAAAAAAGAAAAAAAATCAATATTTGATTAAAATTATGAAACAACAATTTCTTTTCAAGTGAAAATGTTGGTCTGATAGTAAAAAGTGAGCTTAGGTTTTATCCATTAGTACATTCATAACTTCAACTCTTGGACTATAAACGTAGGTATACGATACCTAAATTACAAACCATTTTTGTACATCGAAATTCGAAACATTTTAATGATTTTGTTCTCGAAGTGTAGGGATTAAGCTCAATTAATCAAAAATAGGTCCGTAGTTATAAGAAACTACGGAATCAAAAAACTAAAAATGTGCGTACTATTGCTAAAGATACTCGCTCGCTCATTACACTTGAAGTACAAAATCAATAAGACTTGGTGTATGCTCAGTTTCTCATTTAATGTAAAATATGGAGGTACCTATATAAAAAATATTGTAGTGGTAACCATACGTCCATGTGGTGACCCTAGCGGCGTCCGCAGACTACTGCGGGGCGTTGCAGGGGGAAGGGCGCTGTAGGTATGCAAATAGCGGCATTTGGCGCACTCACAAAGGAGATTCGCTTCTATACTCGTATTATTAGTTATTCTTATGACATAACACTGTCTCTTATTTATTTTCTCATAGAAAGGGGATGCAAAGTAGAGTATATGACTCGATAGCAAATTAATTTACCTCGGGCGATGTACTTTGAATCCCTCGCTGCGTTTGGGTTTCTATTCTAGAATCCTTCGCTTCGCGCATGGTTCAAAGTAGCGCCCTAGCCGTAAAAATACAAAATTGGAAACAATTTTTATCCCCGAATGATAAATAGTAGATTGTATGATAAGTGAGCACTTTTATCATACAATCTACTATTTATCATTCGGGAATAAAAATTGTTTCCAATTTAGAATGTGGATATTGTCATTAATGTTCCAATCAGCAAATAATATTTTTGTTTTTTTTTTATGTTACTCGATTACTGTGAACTGATTTTCAAATTTTTTTATCACATCTTTTCGAAAAGAGCTACATGGTTTCTTGTAAACAGGGACCAATATAGTTATTTTTCCTTCAGGGTCAAAAAGTGATTTGAATTTAGATGTACATATTCACAGTAAAAGTTCCAATCACCAGATAGATTTTTTTATATTTTAATAACAACAACATGCAAAATTAAAATATAACAATACGTTTGGGTTATTTCAGCGTATATTACAGAATGCACAATTTAAAAAATATCGAACAATCTCAATCACAATATTTATTTTATATACTGTAAAACGAAATCTAGTTCCTGTCCTCGGCATAACAACATAAATGACAAAAAATATGTTAAGAAGTATAATACGTGTTAGACTTTCACAATAGAAGTTCCTGTCGGACATTGCTCAATGCTAACAATTTATTGGTTTTTTTTTCTTGTCTGATTGTCACTAAATAAATGTAAGTAAATAAATAAACATGTATTCTTATTCATAAGTTTCATTTTTTCTCATAGTTGGTGGTAAAATGTCGTGTCCACCTCGGGAGCAACACTATGTTAAGTTCGAGTGACGAACCAAGACCTCGAAAGGCTATAAATTTACAACTTAGGGTCAATACGTGCCTATTGTATTTAAAAAAAAACTAACCTCTTAACTCCTAAATGTTCAGGATCTTTCCACCATCAGCTCGGGTTATGAGTGCCAGATGCATATTCCTGAATAGCTTCAGAAATACACATGAAATAATAAATAAATAAATAATAATAAATATATTTAATTTCCTTCCACATTACAATGTTTCAAACAAATATGTTAACAGTGCAGTATAACGTGGAAGAACAGGAGTCCAAATAGGTAAACCCGTGCTATGGATCTCCTGGTCTCCACCCCCTTAGGACAAAGAAAGTAAAATTTTTATATATATCCTTATTACAAAAGAAATGTACCTAGTTATCACTTATAAATACATGATGTGTGAAATTATTAAAAAATGTATAAGTATGTGTGGGTGTGGGAGTATGTGTGAGTTTGTGCGTGTGCGTGTGTATGTGTGTGGGAAATTGGACGTGCCTATAAAATTTAAGGGTTTCCCTTGATTTTCCTCGGATCCTTTCATCAGATATCGACTTTGAAGACAATGAAATCACCTCAAGAGTTTACTCTATTGAACACAAAAATAATTTTTAAATTCGGTTCACAATTGGCAGTTCCGGGGTGATAAAAAAGTAACCCAGTATATAGGTACATTAAATTCCGTTTTACTACTTCCGTTTTAAAAAAATAATACATATTATATTGGATTGTCATTTTTAGTTATTGCTTTCAACTGTACTTATGGTGAAATGAGAATCTGGTATTTTGAGAATCTGCTATTTTGAGAATCTGCTATTTTGAGAATCTGGTATTCTGCGAATAAAGCGAGTAATCGCGTAACTTACACTGTGGGATCAAATGACTCTCAGTTATTCGAGTTCTAAAACTAATTTGTCAAAAAGGCTAACTTACTCGTACTATTTATTTATTTATTTTATTTATTTATTTATATATTGCATTACAAGTGTGAGATGAAGTTACACATTGTACCTTGTTAAGGCGTTGCAATTAAATATGAATAGAGAAGGGCAGACATTTAGTTTTACTAACTAGGAATTATTTAATTACATTATAATGAAGACGTGATATTGTAAAGTGCCTAATTACATGGAAAATAAACAAATGGAATAAATTTTAATAAATTAAACAAGCGTCAATAAATAATATTAATATGAATGAATTAAACGAAATGTCAATAGATTAATTGGAATGCCAAAGAATAAAATGAAATGTCAATGTATTAAAATCAAATTAAATTAAATTGTATTAAATTAATTAAACTAGATTAAATCTAATTAAGTCGTTCATAAAATATATAAGTCAATCGAATTATTAGATTTATTTCGAAAACGTGATACTACGAGTATTAAGCGCCTAATTAAGTAAATGGAAGTAAACAGATTGAGTAAAATTTTTATGAAGTAGATTGGACGTCAGTAAATAAAAATTAATATTGTACCCAAATGAATAATTAAATGTCAATCAAATTAATAGGATGTCAGTTGATTAAATGGAATGTCAATAAATTAAATGAAATGTCAATAAATTAAGTGAAATGTCTATAAAATAAATGAAATGTCAATAAATTAAATGAAATGTCAATAAATTAAATGAAATGTCAATAAATTATATGTAATGTCCATGTGTCAATATCGAATTAAAATTAAAATGAATTGTCAATTCATTACCTTAACTGCTGAGCAGGTGCTTTTTTAGGGATTTTTAAAATATTTATTTTTAGGCTCCCGTCGCACTATGTGGAGATCGAGTCGGTTTCGGGTCATAAATCTATAACTTCCATGTTTTTATAGATATACAGCTGATTTTTTTTTTAGGTAATCTGAGATAAACGTACTTTAAAATAATATACAGTCTATGCATATAAAAATATATTTAATAATTGTAAAAAAATACAAAACATGAAATATTGAAAAATTATCATAAATTTACGACTAATTTTAAACAATGTGACCTAAATGTTATAATTAATACAAAATAAACACATAAAATTACTCTTATTAATTAAATATAATAAGAAAAAGAAAATAACATAGAATTATATTATTCTACTAGCTCTACAGCTTCATCTATAAGTTCCATAGACTTTTTATTGGAAGGTTTTCTTAAACTTGTTATGTAAGGGTCTGAAGTGTACAAAAGTGTATGTAATACGTCTTCATTTGTAGCTACTCTAGAGCATTTTCTAGCATGATGAAGTCTGAATCGTTTATAGTCTTTGTTCCTTGATTCCTGGGCATCTTCGGAGAGCTGTCCAAGAGGTAACACTGAATAATGCCGAATTACACTTTCCCCATGAATTAGGACTTTATGGACAGATGATGGCATATAATACCACATATATTTACTAACATATCGTTGTGCTGTATCGAAAGCATACTGTCCAAATTTCGTAGCATTAATTACTTTTCCGCTAGACATAACTTGAAGTAAAACATAAAATCGTTTTATCAATTCCTCATCCACACCGGTAATTTCTGCAGTGTACTGATAATTTTGAAAAAATCGTCTAGCTGTATTACCGTCATTACTGTTACCAGAACCTTGCTTAGGTTTATCTATATTTAAACCAAGTTCTTCTCTGAACCTTCTTTGTACATATGTCTTCTTTTGTTTTTTAAAATCTTTATTTTCTGTCGTTGTAGCAGACCATTTTTCAAAGCCTACATTATAAGATATATGTAAAATTAGTTCCATAAATCTAATCCAGCAATGTAAAGTCGAAAGCCCATATTGATAAGAATTTTCGTCAACAGGTTTATTTTGTACTTTTTCTAAATTGTTCATCTCTGTAGGTCTTGCACCACAAATAGTACATACAGCACCTGATGAAGTTTCTGACAAAACTTGAGCCACTTTCCCGTCAACCATTGTCAAAAATAATGTGTGTTTGATTGCAATACTTTCACCATTTTTATTGATTAAGCTTGTTGTGAGAGCGTTTCTTTGAGCTATAATTTCATTAACTACACTTGTAGTTTTCTCTGGTGTCTCTTTTGAAAATTCTATTAAAATGGGCCTACAAAATCTTACTGATGATGGAACAGGGTTTTCCCACAAAGTTTCATTTGTATTAATATCAACAAGTTTCAGAGGTACTAATGAAGATATAAATAAATTTGTGTCAGAAATTAACTCATCCTCTTCAGTTAAGACTTGCTTGTATTCACTTTGTCCGCTTGAGCCATCACAGCCCCATTTCGAATACAGCATTAAATGTTTTTTGCCAGCTTTGTATACACCATTGATTTTCAAAATTCTTGCAATAGTGTGATCCAGCAGATCTTGCAGTTTTATTTTTGCTGTAATATTATTAATTTCTATGCTTGATCTTGGTGGGTAGCACATTCCTTTAGCTTCCTGAATTGATTCATATGACGGAAATAATACGCAGTTCTTCGCAATTAAGCTATTTCTCATGTTTTCATACTGTGCCATGTTAAGGTCCAACTCTATAAAAATACTGAGAGCTTCATCTTTAGAGTACGCTGATAAATGTGCCGGTTCATTTAAAAGATTTTGACGTATTTCACTTTTTTTATCTATGGGTAATACTCGTAAAATTTCGACAATGAATGCTTCTTCCGTTTCCCCTTGAGATCTCAATCCTTGAAGATATGAATTCAGTATAAAATCAAGGCCACATGTTTCAAGCAACTCCTTGTTTTTTCGTCTTTGTGTTCTATCGGAACTGTCTTCGTAGGTTTTAGAAGGGCGTCCTCGCTTCCCCGTCGATGTCGAAGGTTCAGATTCACAAGTAGGATCTTCCAGATTTACTGTGAATGTGGCATTCAACCACAGGCTATTCTGATTTAAAAAATTTTCTTTATTTCTGCCAGATTTAGTGTAGCGTTGACGAAAGTTCGTAATAAGATTTTTTTGTACACTCGCGACAATTTTTGCGATATTTGCCTCAGAAAAGTTGATAAAATTATTCCGTATATAACTTGTTAAAGCAACAACATAATTCCCGTCACTTTCAATCAAAACAAGACATAGGTCGCGTCTGGTACATTGGAATTCACTCATTGCGAGAGAGTAGGTGGTTAGATACACTTTTAATAACGACAATAACGAACGAAAAACAGTATGTAATTATTCAGTATGCAGATGCTCTATTTTATATTAAATAACTGATTTGAAACGTGTGCAAAGTATGGGAATAAAAACTATTTATCATTATGTGGTTACTCGGTTTCCTATGTGTTTTATTGATAATTTATTTTGTAGGCGAACTAAAAATGGTGAGAAATACTCGATACATTATCAAAACATAAACCGCAATTAATAATATATGACCAGGGGCCTTACCATGATCGCTTATAGCAAGGTTAAAACAATATTGAAACAGAGACACCGCTCTTGCTGCGTATAGCGCCATCCCGCTCTCAGCGCGGTTTCAATATTGTTTTGAGCGATCATGGTTGGGGGGAAGTGTAACCTATATCAACTAATAAAACAAATAGATTCGCCCACGTATTTTTAAGAAATTATTACTATTTCATGTTATGATAGATAGCATTATGTTGTGCAATGAAGTTGCAACTTTTTTTTTCTTCCTGTATAAAAATATTAAATTTCCTATCAAATAACATCATTTACAGACCTTCGGCAAATTTCGGCAACTGTCAAAACTCTAATTGAAAGTTTCAGATACGCAAAAATGATATGTCATGAGATAAATATTTCTAGTAAATATATTTATAAATATATAGCATATTTGTGTATACCAAAAAAAAGTATATATTATAAGCTTTCTAAAATGGTATAATACTTGTATAATTTTCATTGCTAGCTTACTAGAAAATCATCCTGAAAAAAATACAAATTATGATGTTTTCGTGATAATTTTTCAATCATCGTATTTAGATGCTCTTTACTATAAAAAAGTACTAGTTACATACATAATTTATACATAATATAGTAGATCAACTTCTTAGCTATAGTTTGAGGTATAATACAAGTACCTGCGCCGATTTTTACAAAATGTATTTATGGCCAAGCTCTCTTAGGCACCTCCACATAGTGCGTCGGATGTTCTCAGGCAGACTATTGAGTAAGTACGGTAATTGTTTTTTCAGGGTTCTATCGCCAAAATAGTTTTATCTCTTGGTACATCAAATCTACCCAAGGTCACCGCTCGTGTGCCCTGATTATGACTGACAACTTTTAAGTTATACTCCCGATAATCATGGTTGTTTATAGCCAATATTTATGTTTCAAGCTTACGATAGAATAGAACGATGTAATTAAACTAATTATGTTCATCATTCTGTTGATGCATGTGTAGTGTATATTCCTAAGGGAACTCAACATTAACGATTAGAAGAAGTTATGTTCGTTTTTGGCTTTCAGCTACGCCGAATTTCATTTAAATTGGTTTAGCGGCTGGCGCGAAGGCCTAACAAACAGACAGACGGAGTCACCTACTTTTGCACTTGTAATATTAGTAGGGATTACTTTTTTACTTTGTTAGTCTTTCATTTAACCTTACATTTGTAAAATAATTGAAACCATATAGAGTTCCGTAGAGACTCTGTACCAGGGTCGTCTGCTTTGGCACCTCCGTCGTACCTATTTCTGCCGCAAAGCAGCAGTGCTTGCATTACTGTGTTCCAGTTTGAAGGGTAAGATGTGGCACTGAAATTACTGGGTACCGTGACTTTACATCTGACGTCACAAGTTGGCAACGTACACTGTGGTTCTTGTGGGGGTTGCAGATTTGCTACGAATCTCGCAAGAGCCACATGTACTATAGGTAACTGTTACCACTTTCCACTTACCATCAGGTGGGCAGTTTGCTTGTTTACCAACTTAGTTGCAATAAAAAAAGCTCAAAAGGAAAAACAGATCCTATATAGGATCACTTTGTTGTCCGTCTGTCAGTCCGTCTGTTCATCTGTCCGTCAATCTATCAAGAGCTTTAATTTAGGATATCAAATATTTGGTCTAAGGGTCTCTTTCAGCTGTAAAAAAAGAATAATTGTAAGTCAACGAGATCAAAAGAGGTGACCGTTTACGTCGCAAATGTTTGCAAGTTTTGCGATTTCAAAAACTTTACGGCCTTATTTATAAAAATTTTACTCCTTGGATCATCCTCGGATTATTTTACCCCGTGTTTTGTCTTATTTTGACATATGCCCACATGTGCGGAATCAAGACAAAACACGGAGTAACTAATCCGAGGATGATCCAAAGAGTAAAATTTTTATTAATAAGAACACTTTCCTCTTACCTAGAAATTTGGCAAGAACAGACATGTCAAAGAAAAAATCTGAAAAACATACCTAAATGTGTACATAGAACTCTATGTGCGCGAGTCAGCCAATGTTTTTATACGATCTGACCAGCAATAACATGCCTCGTCTTCAATTGCAGCCGTCTACCGAGAACCAGCTTTTCCACGTGCAGCACATCAACGCGAAGTTCAGGCAGCAGTACCGGCACCTGCGGCTGCTGTGGGACGAGGCCGGCCAGACCATCGAGTACGCCCTGTACTTCAGGAACGATTCCGCGGGCTACTGGCAAGTCTACGACGGTCAAAATGGTGAGATATTCGGCTACCTGTGCGTATACACTTTGGTAGCTGTTCCGTTTCTCGAAAGGAAAAAATGGAACCTTTGTAAGATGACGTCATAAGAGATAAAAAACTTAAATGTATATCAAATACTCTGGTTTACGGTCTCTTTCCGCCGTGAAAGAATCAAACTTGTAAGTCAACGCCATTGATATACTACCAAACGTAGATAACGCATGAACGTTCGAAAAGTGGGCCGGTGAAGAACTGCCCAATCGGGCCTCGTGCACTTCTTTTCCATGCGTTGGATAAGCAATTTTGAGCATTATGTTTGAGAGTATAAAGTTGATATTTTCTTGTAGCAATTACTAAATCGTCAAATTTAATGTGGCTAGGTATGAAATGATGTAACTGCACACGGTTGTACTTCAAATAGTTGCCGTAATAATAAAGAATAAGGTTGAATTCGATAAATACGGTACTTTCTTTATGGTAATTTTAATTCGGGTGTGCATATTCAACTACCTATTTAAAAGCGTACAAATGTATAGTCGATTAGGTGACAGATTTCAAGCGCGTTTTTGTATGAAGTGCTCTATCTACGTTTGGTAGTAAATCAATGGTCAACGCAATCAAAAGATATTACCGTTTATATCACATATTTTCGCATATTTCTTTCATGGGAATTCACAAACGAATCAAACGTTGTTAATATTGATGGTTCAGCTATTGACAGACAGAGTTGCAATCTAAATCTATATAAGGGCTATATATAAGGGTCAGTAGTAGGGGTAAGGGTTTAGTAAAGGGCTTCTAATCGGGAGGTCCGGGGTTGGATCCTGCCATGTACCAATGTGTTTTTCGTTTTTCGAATTTCATATGTACACATACATAGTAGAGTTTCGTTTGCACCATAGATGGTGCAGACCAATGGTGCAAATGAGACAGCGGGTATTTGTCTGACGCTCCTACGGTGAAGGAAAGCATCGTGAGGCAACCTGCATACATCTGCGAAGAGATTCAAAGGTGTATGTGAACTCAAACAATCCGCACTGGGCCAGCTTGGTTGATTAAGGTCTAAACACCCTAACTTAGGGGAGGCTCGAACCCCGCGGTGGGGTCGAATATAAGAGGTGTGATGATGATGATGAATGACAAGTTTGTAAGAACAATCTGTTCTAATTCCAGTTTGCAATATACGTTTTTGCGTTCTCATTTGTTGTCGATTTTTTTATCTCGTATATCACATTTATATATCGGAGTCGGTACCAAGCGATGATCTCCCGGAGAGCCCTAAGAACTAAGGTAATTAGTTAAAATTGTTATTCTTTGTGAAATATTTTTATTTTCATCTTTTTGGTGAATTAAATATCGGCTCGCCAAAGTAGGTGCGCTATTTTCCCGTTCTCAAGCAATTTTGATTTACTTTATCGCCACAAATATACAGTTCTCAAACGCATACTCGTACCTATATGATATTGTTGAACATATTATCTCAACATTCTTAAAGAGAGAAGAAAAATCCAAAGATCACTCTGTTCAATATTTTAAAATGGCTGTGATTCAGAAAATACAATAATAAACGACAAAAACTTTACTATGTGCTTTGCCTTTTTATTGTCTAGAAAATTGCAAAAATACTTTTTTTATTTTGTACTCTACTTTTCCAAAAATCGGTTAAAACGTGTTAAAAGAAACGTTTTCGTTCGGTCACAGCACTGCGCGTAAGTGACATATAGCTATGCAAATGCAATTATCACCAAAATTTCCCTGCAATTAAGCAGTCTCCGTGCACGAGAAGATTTCCCGGGCACCTCGTCTTAAAAGAAGAATACAACTATGGGTCGAGACGCTTCTTTATATTTAAAGAAGTCACGTGTAGCTCTTAAAAATCAAGGATTCTTCCATCAGCAGCACAGCATGGCGGAGAAATCCCTGAGATGATGACTACTAGATTTAAATATCTCAATAGCTTTAGAAAAAATACAAAACACGTTGGACGTGCGTATGAAATTCATGGGGCTTCCTTGATTTTCATAATGATAAAATTTAATTTACTACTTCAAAATATGATACCATCAATATTCAGTACCATAACAGTAACATCAATATTTCATTACCAGGAACTCTGACGACAAGGCCAAACTACCAGCAGTTCAGCGGAACAGTACAAGTACTCAAAGCTGTGCAGGATCACCTCGTCCTCAACTTCTGCCAAGAGCCCGCGAACGGTCGGCCAGCCCAGCTTTACTCCGTGCTCTTCTCCCGAGAGCCTGGCGTGCTCGCTCGTTGGGAGGTGGAGTCGGTCCACAACCTGCTACAAACTAAGAAGCTCTCTATAGCTTCTAGAAGAATGGTCTGTGGAAATAGTGCTACGAAATTGCTGCATAATATTCTCCTAAGTTCCTTGACATGTCTATTTGCGTATGTCATTAGTGCATCGTAATGATCAATTCCAAATTTAATTCCATGTCAAATTGAGTTATAGAGTTTTCAACACACTTGCCCGTAAAGTGGATTTACCTCCGCACTTTACCACTCATCACAGAGTCCAGCCATGCTGCACTTGCCGGCCACGCCGGTAATGTACTATATTTTTTAAAGCTAGAGGTAATATAAAAGACATCAACGAACTACATGGTTTTTCAAATGATTATTTGAAAAGTTTGTCTACAAATTAACAATGATTTGTGTTATTTAATCAAAAAATTCAGTTTATTTGGTATGTTTCCTCACAAATGTGTTGAAAAACGTCGTACGATATACGTGCGTATATTGGTTACTCGGCTCTATTACGTCCTCGCCTTCGGCTCGGGCAGAAATTTCGCCTCGTGAGTTATAACCAACATCTCGCACTTATATCGTAATGTACTATTGTGAATATTGTTATGTGTTGAATGCGTAGCTATAAATTAATTTGGGTATAGTAATCTATCAAAGTGCTATTAGTATCGAAAAGAATTCTATGGTATAAGATTTGTCACAAAACTAATTCCTTAATATATTTTGTATATTAGTGAATTTACAGTGTATGTTAAAAACAAACGATAAAAATGATGAGATATATTTTGTGTACGTGAAATGATGTAGGTAGCATGTAGCTGTTTTTAAGAGCGGTAAGTAAACAACAAGATGAATATGATACAAACATGACACATGTTGTTAAAAATGACGGAATTTACAAAATGTTGTGATACTTAAATCGGACTGCTTGAATTAAATGGTATGTTATCCCAGTATAGATAGAAAGAGAAGAAACCTAATTGCCATAAAAATTATGTCCTTAGTACCGATGATCTATCATAACAAATTGTTAACTGTATTCCATAGTGGTCCTACAACATAATCGTATTTTGTGTTTCTTAATTTGGCTCTTTGTTAAAGTTTTCGTTAGTAAAGTTGATTGTCTTTTTGGAATATTCATCCGGTAAAAAAAGTATCTTCACGGGTTTTAAAGGTCTGCAAACAAGTTATTTCATGTAATTTACCCATATAAATGTCTGTTGTTATTAGCTGGTAACAAAGACAATTTGTGAGTGCGATGTAAATAAAATGTTATGAATGATCGATTACGAATTATGAATTATACTATATGCAAGAAATTTTGCTAGGTTATCTTTGGTACAAAAACCCCAAAGCAATTCAATAACGCGATTTTTATTTTCTTAATTGAGCCTTTAAAAGTTGAATTAATTTAATTGTAAGAATCGAAGAGAGAATATGAAAAAAAACGGTTTTCTAGATCTCTGCCAGGATCTGCCGCGGCTGATGAATCAAAGCTGCACGTGGAATATTATCCTTTGCATGTATAACGGATTTTTATATAAGTAAAAAAATTTTTACTTGCAAACTTTATTTTTTTTTAAACACATCGCTATTTTGTGTTACTATATACATTCTTAGCACCAAAAAATGTATTTCCAGGAGTACAATTAATGTTCTTTGGACATTCCAGTCTAAATAAAATACGAAAAGATAAAATGCATCTGAAACAAATATCTTTAAAAATAGTTCTTTTGCATTATTTAAACTTCCTACCCGAAAAAAAATATTTATACAATCATATTTTTATTGACACAAACACAGATGTGCCAATATGGGTGTCTAATCAATTAAGATATGTGGGACAAACAATAGACATGCGTGAATCACAACCTTTAATTATAAGTAGGTATGATGTAATCTTGTAACATCTTATATAGGTGTTTATTATTTCAAGGATGACTACAAATAGAAATTTCTAATGCCTATATTTTGGCACCTACTATACTTAGTTAAGTTATTATTTATTAAATTATATAAGCATTGCCAAAGATTTTATGAGAGATGTTATGTTATCATTAATTTATTTCAATAAATATATATTTTATGTATATGTAGCTTTTAATATCGTTCTCTGGTTAGCACAATAAATTGACTTGAAAATATTTTTCATATTAATTGATATACGTAAATGATTTTTATTCACAACAAGGATCACTTCAACTTATATTTGTCACAGTGTTTTACGAGGATGTACATAAGGATTCTGATGTCACAGTTAAGTGACAATAAAGTTCTAGATGGATGAATTCTTCGGCCATAGAGGATATTTGTAGCGCTAACAATAGAAACGATATTCGAACCAGATCTGCACCGGCCGGCCTTCGCTTATAACAATATTTTAGTCAGTAATATTGTTTCAACGTCGATAATTTAAGCAGCAATCGATGTAAAATATATTTCAAAATAATCGTTATAATTATCTTGGTTGGCTGTTGGTCCAATGGAGTTAGTCAATAGGTCGGCAGGTGGTCTTAACCACTTGAATAAATTGGGGGGTTGACTTTTTGCCCCTATTATTTAAAACTTTTAAGCGTCGAAGTAATACTTTGCTTCTGACACTTTCACGATGGTACAAATACTGCCACTGTAATATTTTAGGACATAAACGTCAAAAATCATTATGAATCCAAACTTTCACATTTTGTCAACCAAGTTGCTGCAAAATTTGTTCTAATGACAAAATAACGAATGAATATTATTTGTTTCATGGGTTATTTGCAAATACTTAATAATTTCATTTACTCAATGACTCACAGGTTATTGGAATAACATAAAATCATTTTTCAACACACTTGCTCGTAAAGTGGACCTAATTTCACCGGTTTTAGATATACAGGGTGTATCTGAACACCCCAATAACATTTAAGGGTATGTATCCATCAGAAGTGGAGATTCTGTAGGAAAAATATTAGGGCTAACAAACCTACTTTTTTTTTCCATACAAACTAAATAAAATATTTTTTGGTATTAAGTGCTAACAACCCTACGTAAGCGTACGAGGAATACTACGCTCACGTCATACAAACTAAATAAATTATTTTTTGGTATTAAGTGCCGACAGCCCTACGTAAGCGTAGGAGGAATACTACGCTCACGTCTATCACGTGTCATTTTGTGATTAAATTTCTTTTATGTTAAGAGCTGATTATGGTTGTCACTTGAAAGTTTTTGCTTTTAGTTTAAAATCAAATAACTCTGAAAGTATTGGGGTTCCAGGAGAGCTATTTTTGAATTACGTATGCGACTTCGAAATCACCGATGTGACTAATAATCACCGATTTTCAATTATTCTTATTTTTGAATATCACTTATGTGACTACCTTAGTCACCGATGTGATTTCATTACGAGTGCCCTCACCCACTCGTAAACAAGTCATACATAACTGTGGAAACGTTATCTGTGTTTTGTTTAGAGAACATATTGACAAGTTTGAAGTTGATGTGTGTTTTGATTTTGAGTTGGATTTAAATTTTTTTACATTTGTCAAATACGTAAATATACACGGTTATTTTTTATCACCCTGGAAAATTTAAGGGACGCTTCACGACATGGTATTAGAATGATTTAAATATAAAAAAAAATTAACTCACTTAATTTTTTTATTTTTTTTTAAATACAAAAAATGCTGCACTAGTTGAGAGCAGCATTTTTAGAGATTTTTTTAGTTTTTTTTATACCTATTTTTTTTTTTTTTTCATTTTTTTTAAATATAATATTGGATGTGTCCTGAAGCGTCCCTAACATTTTCCAAGGTGATAAAAAATAACCGTGTACAAGTTTGAAATCTTTTAAATTTGTGTCACAAACAAACTTAGACCAGTATTTTCTTATATTTTGGCCTAGTTGCAATGAATTTTTAGCCGTATAATAACCGGTATATACCGAAAACGGCTACATTCTGCGTGGAACCGAACCCTTACGAATGTGTGTACTTTATCTATGTTGGCAGCTCTGCGTTCGACTTTCAAAAATAGGATGTTTAGGAATTCGTGACTTCAAAGTCATCGCTGACTATTTAGTCAGCGGTGATTTCTAAATCGCATACGTAATTCAAAAATAGGTCTCCAGGTCTCGGACAAGCACCGAAGGTCCATTTAGTATCTAACTTATGTGCCCCTTAAATGTTATTGGGGTGTTCAGTTACACCCAGTATAAAGAATATATCTAAAACTCTCATAAAACACGTGTGTGTTAAATTATAACACAAATAGGCATTATAGGACCCGAGGCATGCATCACAGAGTCCGGCAATGCTGCACTTGGCGGCCGCGGCAGAAACGTCCTATATGTTTTAAAAGCTCGAGATAATATGAAAGACATCAACGAATTTTTTTATAGAACTAGTTGCCAAACAAGCTAACTGTCCACCTGATGGTAAGTGGTAACAGTCACCCATAATACATGTGGCTCTTGTGAGATTCGTAGCAAAACAGGAACCCCACAAGAACCACAATGTACGTTGCCAACTTGTGGCATAAGACGTAAAGTCATGGTAATAATAATAATAATATGGAAGAGCAAGGAGCTGCACGGCCGGTTCTATCGTTCCCTTACTGGGTCTGATGTGGACCAGCTGGCGTCAGTGAACTGGCTACGCTTTGGGGACCTCTTCGGAGAAACCGAGGGTTTTGCCTGTGCAATTGCAGACGAGGTTATCAAGACGAACAACTACAGAAAATACATCATGAAGGACGGAACCGTCGACATCTGTCGGGCATGCCACCGCCCTGGGGAGTCCCTTCGACATGTAGTCTCTGGTTGTTCGCATCTTGCTAACAGTGAGTATTTACACAGGCATAACCAAGTAGCCAGGATCATTCACCAGCAACTTGCTCCCCGATACGCCCTTGTTGAGACTGAGGTGCCGTATTATAAATACACACCAGCGCCAGTTCTTGAGAATGGTCGTGCCTTGCTCTACTGGGACCGCTCTATCATCACGGACAGGTTTATTGCAGCCAATAAGCCTGATATCGTGCTAATAGACCGGCCCCAACGCCGGGTAATGATAGTCGACATCACCATCCCCCATGACGAGAACCTCGTGAAAGCTGAGAAGAACAAGCTTAGCAAGTACCTTGATTTGGCTCATGAGGTTACCGCCATGTGGGATGTGGATTCAACTGTCATTATCCCGATAGTGGTGTCTGTGAATGGTCTAATTGTGAAGAGTCTTGACCAACATCTCGAGAGACTCTCGCTAGGCGGTTGGATCAAGAGCCTGATACAGAAGGCGGTAATCCTTGGCACGGCACGAATTGTCAGGAGGTTCCTCACCCTGCAGCCCTAACCACCGGTAGTTTGGGCACTGTCTCGCTGCCGATGGACCCGCTAAGTGTAGGTTTTTTTATAATATTTATATTTTTTATATTTATGTTGTAAAAAAAAATTTATTTAAGAAAAAAATTCATAAAGGACATAATAATAAGCAGAGAAAAAGTTAAAATATCTGAACCTGCCACACGAGGTTACCGATATGTGGCAAGTGACGTCCACTGAGATCATACCAATCGTAGTCTCAACCAACGGCCTCATCCTAACTTCCCTTCGCGACCAACTGAAGAGATTGGGGCTGTCTGACGGACTGCGAGCCTTCAGCGGGCCATATTGCTTGATAACGCCAGAATAGTCCGCCGATTCCTCTCTCTTTCGACCTGATCCTCGGCCGTCTGGCCTCCTCTGCCGAGGGGTGTTCTCCTTTCCCTCGATTTGTCGAGGGACCGGTAGTAAAGATAATTGAAATCAATCTTCAGAATAATAATAATAATGACTATAAAATTATTTCACTGCCATATCTTCTTACTCTTCAAATCGGAACTCAGCAATGTAAGCACTGCTGCTTGGAGGCAGAAATAGGTAAGATTGATTTTTCAAACGGTTATTTTCATAGCATAGCATTATTTAATTTGTCTACAAATTAACAATGATTTGGGTTATTTCATCAAAAAAAATAAGTTTATTAGGTATTTTTTCTCACAAGTGTGTTGAGAAAACGCCGTACGATATACGTGGGTATATTGGTAATACACACTCATGTACCTACTATTTTATGGTTATTTGAATAATGAAACTGTCACTTAAATGACCAACTTCCGAGTTGTTGCACAGTTGTGCTTGTTCTACGACATTTGACTTTAACACGATGGCAGCTCCAAATTGGTTTTATCTTCTTCAGCTTGCGAGATTACAAAAATTTCAAAGGAAGGACGGTGATGGACGGACAGCCAGTTTGAATGACGAAGACGGGGATCACTCAACCCGGTAATTGATGTTTGAATTAAAATTCCATTATTAATTTCTTTCACACAAACAATATAGACGTCAACGCATAATGCAATTTACTTACGCCATTTACTAAAATTGCTACATATTTACAATGATTATTTTTGCGCCGCTTTGTACAAGAACAAAACGTAGGTAAGTATTTTTCGAATCGAATTGTCCTTATTACTTACTCAATTGACCGTAAAAATTGGAGTCTTTTAAAGAGCAAACTATAATCACCCAAAGCAATTAAAACTTCTTAAAAGTTTATGGCAAACGAGGCGTAATACTACACGGTTGTAAACACTGTTCATCCAATTAAACCTGTCTTTGACATAAATCCCATCTCAGTCTCTCAGTGGCTGTTCCAATTACTTCAGACTTTGTTCAAATGCTGTAGTTTGTTTTAGTGCCTATTAAGCCGAAAGCCAGTAACATCATACTAAAATTTCAGGCGGTGGCTGCTAGGAATGGCATAATATCAGTTTTTTACCGAATTTATGATTCAATCTATAATATAATAATAATAATTTTATTTCTAATAATAATAATTTTATTTCTTCTCTCACAGAGAACAAATTACTTAAATGTTATTTATTAAGCTTACAGAAGGAAACATCTATGTGAGAGACTGGCGACCTGTATGACAGATTATTAATCTATTTATTTGCTATAAACATAAAAGATCTAAATTTGAAGTAAATTGCAGGGACAGTTTGTAAAAGCTGTCAATATTTTAAATTTTAAGTTAGGTACCTTTATAAATATCTTTGACGCTTTCTGAAGACTTTATGCAAAGGCATTCACAACTTTTCAGGAGGTATATAGATGCGCAAAGGGCACAAGGGAAATATTATTAGTAAAAGCAAAACACAAGTACCAGGACATCAAATCAGGGAGAGAGAGGCAAACCATTTTTTCTTTCCTTCGAAGGAATTTGTTGCTTGTTTGCTTCTTACTATTGTACAGGCTGCTTTATTACACGACATTAATTTCAATCATAGTTTTTTTTTACAAAATACATAATATATCTGCCCAATGGATCTTCTGACATGAAATATTCACATCCATTCTTTTGATAAAAAAAGTCTGTGTCGAGTAGAAGATATTATTTAAAAATGTAATCATCAGTTGCTTTTTTTACTTTGCCTGTAAAAGCAGCCAGGAAGCCGCTTAACCCACAAGGAAAATGAATATTGTTGGTGAAATCAAAAACAACGTGTACCAGGACAACACAACATAGAAGGAGCTGAGCAAGGAAAAAACGAGAGAATGTTGTCTGTCTCACTCGACACTAAATACGAGAGGAGGGTTGCACCCTCTCGATTTTCCCCAACCCTCGTAGTAACTGGCCAATCAAAGCAAAGTTCGTTGATACTCGCTAGCGAAAATCAATAAAAAGTTTAAGTTACAAAATGTGACAGAATTAAATGTTAACAAAATAGCTATAACTTAAGCATTTAGTTACATTTCATAATCATATATTATTGATGTGTAGCGTATAGTTCATTATTAAACTTTGTAAAATTTTCCACAAAGACGCACATTTGTGAAGCTATCTCTTCAATAGTTATGTCGCACTGGTACCAGTGACGCTTTTTCCATTCAAAAATCACCACACACAACTGGAGTAATATTAAGGTTGTAATTACATACTTTAACCTTGTAATATAGAAAATAAATCCAAAGAAAGTTTATAAGTATATTACTTGAAAATGCCAGAAGTAAAATAATTAAGATTAATTTAATTAATAGAGTAAAATTAGGATTAATTATTTAGGGAGGCCTTATAAGACTAAAACACAAAAATGCAGAAGAAAAAAGCCCAGCACAATTGTCTCTTTAAAATTATGGTATCCTGGTGTAGGTATATTTCCAAATGCTACGAACTTTGTGATTTTTATACCTATAGCTTACAGCAACATGACGCTACATGACGCAAGGCTTTAAAAGTTTTTCACAGGATGCTACGAAAATGCTCATATTCATTTTCTGAAGTGAATTTCACCTAACTTGAGACTGGACAGTGGTCAAGGAGACTCGCGAAATTACCATGACAACGTCGCAAAATCGTCAGCAGAGGTCGATTTGACTAGGACAGCAGAATATATGAACAGGTGGAAAACAGACGCCAGGGCAGGGGGCGGAGCGTACTACGAGTGGTGTGAGGGATTGAAATGAAATATCCCTCACCCCCACAAAGTCATGCAAGGGTGGGCAAAAGCTAACATACTCTCCACAGATTTCTGCGTTCCTAATGTATTGCGTTGGTGGCGAAATATTTTTGCTATTCTAAAACCGACAGGCGTAATTTTCGTTAGCTCTAAGTATATGAAGGATTTCGACAATATTCGAGAGAAACTATTAAATTACTGTATTATTATTTATTATCGTGAGTATATCAAAACATTACAAATAAATCTTAAAATAATTGAGAATTAAGTGGATTTCTGTATTAAAGTTCACATAAAATTACACTTCACAAGCACCGGTAGATGAAACGGTCACTGTTCCTCTGACAAATGTGACACCCTCGCGGCATTCACAGCCATCCTGGAAGTAAAGTGCTCTGATTATAATCTAAAGTAAAAAAAAATGTAATAATAATGAATTGATCAGAATGTTATTAAAATTGCAGATATTACGTTGTTGGCATTATTTATACACATGCTCGCTTAATAAGCAACATTATGCGTATTATCAAGGATGCCCGAGGTCTGTCGCATTTCCTCATGTATCAATCCCTGAAGGGTGTTCTAAAATCTCAGTTTAAAATGACACAGGTCGGCGTTTTCAGAATGCGTCGATCTTACATCTCACTTCGATCCAATCCAACATACTCAAAGAGGACATACGTCATCATAGGTCGAGGTACAGAATTAAGCGCTTCACACACAGAGGTGGCAAGCGGTAGACGGAGCGAAATTGTTTGTAATGTTCGTATTGCTATGGACTATGCCATACAGAAAACCGCGGCGGAAGCAGTGCGGCGCAAGTAAATCGCTTAGCACGAGGCCCAATTCTACTAATTAGTTACAGCCGAATCGAAACTGAACCGTTGCGATGCGATCGACCAATCAGAATACAACACTATCACGTCATCGAACAGTTGAATGGCAATAATATACGCGCTCCCATTGGTCGATCGCAGCGGTTGTTTCGATTCGGCTGCAACTTATTATCGGAATTGGGCCTCAGTTCCGCTACCGTCGCGCTTCCGTTCCGCTTCCGCCTCCGTGTGTAGCACTGTAGGGCTAGGGTAAAAGAAGCCCCACGCGTGGAGAAAAAACATTGGGAGACAAATATGAAAATTCAATACACCGATTCAATTTAATGCAATGATATCTTAGGCTTTACAGATGATAATCAGACTTATTCCATATTATAAGTGACTATTACTAAGCAATAAAGTAAAAATACATATAATAGCCGGTACACACATTGTTTAGTGTTTAGTGCGAGTGGCTTGTTTAGTGTTAAGTGTTTAGTAAAAAACACGTTCGGACAGCTTCTGTTTAGTGTTAAGTGTTTAGTGTTTAGCGAATAGGAACGCGTTCTATTTTTTCTGCGAGTCGCCCCTCCCGCTCTCCCGCCTTCACCCCTCACTTAACATTAAACACTCACTAAACACGTCTGGACAGATCTGTTTAGTGTTAAGTCCATATAATGAACAAATAAACTAAACACTGTTTACTAAACAGTGTAGGGACAGCACCTACTAATCACTTAACACTAAACAGTCCACTAAACACTAAGCACTTGACTAATCAAAGTGTATACCGGCCATAACATGTAGTCCTAATAAAATTGTTAGTAATAGTGATTACTGAGAGTTTAAACAGTGAAATATTTAAAAAAATATAGTCACTTACAAAAATACTTTCAATCGTATTACACATCTGATTCTGTTCATAAAACTGCACTTTTTCTAGATTGTGTCGAATAATTTCCCTTGAAGTTTTCTTTACTTCGTCGCACGATAACAGCGCAGGCACCAGTCCCTTATGATTCTTTTTGAGGTACAAGTGATCCGTGTGCAAGTTCTCTATGACTTCAGGACTGCCGAAAATGGCGTTCTCTAAGTAAGTGCAGTACTTGTTTTCCGATTCACACTGGTTCACGTTGTTATTCACGTTCACGCCTCTGGTATCATCCGTTTTCTTGGTGTATTGTTCGTCTAGATAGTTTTGATAAAGACCATTTTGACATAGCTGACCACTCGGACGCCGAGATTTCCTTATTTTGATGTACATGTCCGTAATGTATTGGAACTTGAGGAAGTACACCAATGCGTCGGTTATGCTCGCCGAACCGCTCTTGTTGGTCCTCTTGTGAATGAAACAAAAGTGCTTCGGCGATGACTCTCCGTACGTGTGTCCTAGAAAATAAATGTTTGATATTTCGTTTCAATTCTTCCTCCTCATTATTAAGTATAAATTCATTTAGGATTTAAAAAGCAAAGTCACTAAGATATAAATTTAAGGAGTATTTACAATAATAACTAGAATCTCTAATGCGTAACTTTAGTGCCTGCACACATTACGATCATGAAAATAACTATTAATAGTCATATTGTGTCCCAGCAAATACTAGGAAACTGTTACCAAACTATTTCAATATAACAGTCAATCTGCTCTCTTTTTATGGTGCAGACACATTATAGCGCTAAGATTCGTAAAGATGTCTTGAAGCGATGAAACTAAGTGACAACAGGACTTCTTGAAGCGATGAAACTAAGTGACAACAGGACTTTTTGACCAGAGTGTCGCGATATCTTATGTTATCGCGATAATGTAGCCGCTGCATGACATGTTACATCGCAATACTGTAATGCTGCTGTTCCATGACAGAAGTTTGATTTGAACTAGGAACTTAAGTGTGACAACATCGTGTGTATTTTCATACAGGTTACGATTTCTATGTGATTTGTGTAAAATGATTGTTGGATCTGAATGCGCTTGAATAAGCTACAACTTAATAGAATAGAATATTATTTATTTGCTAGAACATGGTGTAACAATATGATCTTCAAGTGTATAGAGTGTCACATATTCCGCTTATGTCAAAAGCATGCAAATATAAATTGTTATTTAATCTTTAATGACATTTTCACATAATTTATCATTTATAGAAATACATCAAAACGGCTAAGTAATGTCATTATTCTCATTTTGTCAGATTTTAAATAAATATTGTCATAAAATAAAAATATAGGTACTTGTGAATGTCAATAATCATAATTAATTTAAATGTCAATAATCATAAGTAAGTAAAAAACTCGAAACAAATAGACTGTCAATTATAAAATCCTGAATAATGATCTAAATTCTAAATATAATCATTTAAATATTCCCTAATACAATAGTATAACTTGTCTGCCAAAAGTTGGTTAATTTGTTTTCTAAATATAGTCAGCGGTAGGTCCTTCAAATTGTTTGGTACTCGTAATTTATTATATATCTTGATTGCCAGGTAACATGCATTATTCTTATACATATTTAGATTACATTGAGGTGTATATAGCTTATAAGGATATCTTGTAGGTCTTCCAGTAACATCTTAATAAATAATGTTTTTTTATGATAGGGATTTATGTATCACCGTGTTTCGAGTTGTTGTGGTAGGAGCAAGGCGTCAGGAGCGGCGAGCTCTCCATGCGGGCGTCGGGCGCGCTCCGCGTGCGGCAGAAATTGCTGTTCCACGTGGAGTCCGTGTACGGGATCGAGGGGGACTCCGACTCCGCCATCTGCTCCCATTTGGTGGACTCTCGTAACGAAAAGAATGTGAGGGTGATGACTCCCTAGAAAAATTAGTTCACTCACTCGCTTATTCTACACTGACAAGCAAAAGTTCCGGGTCAGTTGCAAAATCTTCAATATCTCTTTAAGTTATGAAACGGCATATGATCAAGTTTAATGAAAATAGACCTGAAATAAGTTATATGTGAAATATAATAATAGTATGTGAAATAGTTATTAAAATTAAATTTATTTCATTTAATGCGTGATAAAAAATCGTTGCATACATTTGTCTTTCAAATCTATTATATTGGTGTTAAAATATGGCCAACTTAGATTTACTTAATGAAATCGATAATAACTTTACTGTAACGTGCCATACTGTTGATACCGCTGAGGAGTGTAATGTTTTAATTTCCGGTTTTAATTTCAAAATTCTTAATTTAAACATTAGAAGTATACAGCAAAACTTTACAGCTTTTCTAGTCGTCCTACGCAGATTGGCTATTAAATTCGATGCCATTGTTATGACGGAATGCTGGATCTCAGACATATCTACTATTCCACAGATTCCTAGTTATACTTCGTTTAACTCCACTAAATTTATTAACAGGGCAGGTGGTGTAGTAGTGTATGTAAACGATCAGTGGTCCCCTTCTTTCTCGGAGCCACTTCTGGAAGACGCTAATTGTGTACTTGCCGAGATCTCGGGTGTTTTTTGTCTACTAGGTATCTATAGGTCCCCATCCTTCGCTAATGTTTTGCCTTTCTTAGACTCGCTTGAATTTGTCGTAACAAAAGTGAAACAGGCTTCTCGTTTGGTCATAGCTGGTGACCTTAATATCGACATTCTGGAGCTTGGTCAAAGCAAAGATCAAAATCAAGAGTACTTATGTCTCATGGCTCAGCTAGGATATAGTGCAGCTGTTACCAAACCCACTCGGCTTGACTCATGCCTAGACCACATATTTCTACCAGCTGCTGCCATAGCTTCATCTGCGGTGTGTCGCACAGAGCTCACCGATCATCACCTAGTGATGGCTGGATTTACTATCGGTACTCGAAGTGTTCCTTCAGTTAAAAAAAGATCCCGCACCGTGATTGATTACGAGGGGCTAGCCAGGGACCTCAAGGATGTTGATTGGTTCGATGTCTTGCAGTGTAATTGCCCTTCTAAAGCAGCAGACATATTTGACACCGTTATTAAGAATGCTATTTCTAACAATTCAAAATTAGTAAAAATTAGTCACTCTCAATTCACAATTCAACCTTGGATGACCCCTGGGCTGATCAGGTGTTCGAAACATAAGGACAGGTTGCACGCTGATGCCCGTAAAGACCCGAATAACTTAATTATTAAGCGTATTTTTACAAGGTATAGAAATTACTACCACAATATTGTTAGGAAACGAAAAAATGATTATGACTCTAAATTGTTGAATGAAAACGTCAAAAATCCTAGAAAACATTGGGAATCCATAGGTAACATCACCCACACCCAGCGTATAAAATCAAACTCATGTGAACTCCTTCGACTCCGGGACACACCTTCTGCTTCCTTAAATCACTGCAATGACTATTTTTCTTCGGTTGGGAAAACCCTGGCGACAAAGATTTTGCATAACATTAACGAGACCGAGGAGTCACTAGTTGCACAACACAAACAAGCAGATGGTCCACTAGATTCATCCTTTCTAGCCCCAACCGACGCTGAGGAGGTTGCAACCCGGATTCGACAACTGAAAACGAACAGCTCTCCAGGTCTCGACGAGATTACCAACCGAATTTTAAGATACATATGTGGTTCGATAGTGTCTCCCCTTGTACATGTTTTTAACTTGAGTTTCTCAACAGGCAGATTTCCAGATAACTGGAAATCCGCCACAGTCATTCCAATCCACAAAGCTGGCCCTAAAAACGACGCAAAAAATTACAGACCTATCTCATTATTGGGTTCAGTATCAAAAGTATTAGAGGGGCTTGTTAACACCCGCTTAGTGGCGTTTTTTGATAAACATAATCTTCTATCAGAATCGCAATTTGGCTTCAGAAGAAATAAGTCCACGGAAGATGCTGTATCTTTGTTAGTGGACTCTGTTGTTTCACATCTTGATGATGGGCGGGCTTGCGTTGGTGTCTTCTTGGACTTGGCAAAAGCCTTTGACACTGTTTCAGTCCCGATTCTGTTGAGAAGGCTGGAGTCACTTGGAGTGAGGGGTATAGCACTGCATTGGTTTTCTAGCTACCTTAACGGTAGAACCCAATGTATTAAAGTTGGCACAGACATAAGCAGTCATAAGAATATATCCTACGGTGTCCCTCAGGGGAGTATACTCGGGCCTTCCTTATTCTTAGCATACATCAATGGAATTGCATCTTTGCCATTACCTAAGTCAGCATCCGTTATTTGTTATGCCGATGACACCGCATTGCTTTTTCCAGGAGCCACTTGGCACGAGTGTCGTCAAAATGTGAAAGAGGGTTTAGCAAAAATTTCAGACTGGTTAAATACTAGTCTACTAACTCTAAACGTATCAAAAACTAAACTACTCTGCTTTCATAAAACGAGTGCATCAGCCCCAATTGAGTTTCAGCCTATTAAGCTTCACTCTTGTGCAATGCGTGGGTCATTCTTTCCGACTTCTGTATTTTGCCAATGTGAGGAAGTCAGTAGATCACCAACTACCCGCTATCTGGGGGTCATCCTGGACGAAAGACTTTCCTTTGCGGTACACCTTGAAGTTACTAGTGCCAGAGTACGCAAGTTGATCCACTCTATGAAGTTACTTAGAGATGTCGCTGATAAGTCGCTCTTAAAAACCATCTACTTGGCTTTATGTGAATCAGTGATCACATACTGTATCGTGGTGTGGGGTAAATCGGCGTCCTGTCACATGATCAAGCTTGAGAGAGCACAAAGAGCTGTTCTCAAGGTGATGTTTCGAAGGCCTTCTTATTTTTCCACTGACTCATTGTACAAGGAGGCGGAGGTTCTCAACGTTCGTAAACTATATATCCTAAAAGTGGCAATGTATATGCATAAAAGTGTCATCAGCTCCCCGGAATATCAGGAGATACTCGACAAACGAGTCTTCAGGGTACGATCAGTTTTCGTTAAAACCACCTTTGCCCAACGTTTTAAAAAATTTACTTATCCCTTCATCTACAACCGTATTGTGAATTTATGTGACATAAAGAGATCTTCACTGGGAACTGCGAGGCTCAGAATTCGCTCACTTCTATTGACGTGGGGTTTCAAATTCACGGAATCCTTCTTGGAAGTTTTAAAGTAGTTTCGCGAATGTAACGCACCTTATATATTTCACATTTATACAAATGGCACCCGGTTAACTTCTGCATACGTATACTTGACCGCCACAGGACAGGCAGTGCCTAGTGTGGGGTCATAAGAAATCGTAGCCTCATATAAAATTGTGCTTACATTATTTAAAAATTTTAATTGTATCTTTTCTGTTTTAGTTATGTTTGTGAGCATTTAACTAATAAAAATATTTGTATTTGTATTTGTATTCCCTTATACTTTATGAGAAATCGAAGTTCCTAATTCAAAGTAACTCAAAACTTTTGCTCGCCAGTTCTATTATTTAAAAGCGGTAACATTTCTTCCTACATCGTTGCCGCCCAAAGAAATAAGCAGTGAGAAATGTGCCTTCACAAGTTTTATAGTTTTTAACCGACTTCTAAAAAGGAGGAGGTTCTCAATTCGATGCGTAATGTTTTTTTTTTGTGTGTATGTTACGCGATTACGCCGCCAATTGTGGACCGATTTTTAAAATTCTTTTTGTATTCGATAGAGTGGTCCCATAGTCATCAAAGTCAGTATCTGATGATGGGATCCCATGAAAATCGAGGGAAACGCTAATCTAATACCAGCTCAAGGGTTTCTTCCACTAAAAAGATTTCGTTCACTAAAAAGTTAAAAATATACATAAAAACCGACTTCAAAAACACTGAAAAGTTAAAGATAATATAAAAATAGGTACAGACAACATAACACTTCTATATTTTTGTAAATTTTAAGACTTTCTAGGAGATCATCGTTTGGCACCGATTTCAATATAGAAGTGTGATGTTGTCTGTACCTAATCTTATATTATTTTTAACTTTTCAGTGTTTTTGAAGTCGGTTTTTATTTTTATTCAACTAAGCTAACCACATACTATGTGTTAAAATATACGCTACACTGAAATGTCTTCTGTTTTGAAATTGTAGGTATAACCATTTTACCTAGCAACATTTGCCTTTACTCTAACAGATTTGCGAAATAGTTATTCAAATAAAGATTGAACAGCACAAAGCTAACCATTCTTGGTCATGAAATATCCGATGAACACCCCTCCCCCCCCCCCCCCAAATTAACCCTAGCACCGAGCAGGAACCGTGTCAGAATGCCCCTCCCCCAAATGACATCCTGGATCCGTCCTTGCTTATAATAATATTTTTACCATACACAGAACGAAAGTTAAAAATCTCACCATAGTGAAACATGCTGCAGCGCAAAGTGTAGCGCATACTGGGAACCCATAAGTCTGCGAGAGAGCGCCTCCCAGCGCCGGGCCCAGCACTTCGCCCAGCGAGTAACAGCAGGACCATACGCCGGCAACAGCACTGTATGTAGCCAGTGCCTCGGGGCAGCCACCTTCGTATCTACGTCAAAATAATTTTTGGGTATAAAACCACGTTTACAAATCATATTCTGTAAAAAAATTTTAACTACATAAATTATAAACTTCGCAATGTAAATCGTATTAAAAGTACTTGACCGTAATTCGAAGCTTAATATTGAGATAGGCACTTCCGTTTCCCGTAGTTTTGTTATTTTCAGTACTTTTTATGTCTCTTGATGACGTACTTCCGTTGGCTAACAGGCAGTGCTGCCACTAAAGTTTCTTGTAAAACAAATGGCGGCGATTACCTCATTGGCGTTCTATTCCCCGTAGAAGAAACTTATTATAATTTTGCTGCACAAAATATTGATTTCCTGGTGATTTCTGTTTGAAATTATAAAATAAAGTGAAGTAGTTATAATCTAAATAGGAAAATTGTTTAAAAAGTGTAGTGATATAAGTGAAACTAATAAACATGTAAGTACACACGTGGCATGGTTTTAAATTTGTATTATGTGTTTAAAAGTGTTCCTTCAATGTTGTAGGTTATATGATGCTCTAAAAAGCCTTCGAAATAGCAATCACTATTCAAAATAGCGAAATACGTTCGTTAACGGAGTTTCCGTTCGATATTTAATTTGCAATTCTCGTGAAGCAAATAAACTCATTTCGTTTTGCTAATATGAGTAGAAGTTTTATGAAACTCGTTTAAAAGTTATCGGTTTCTTCAATATTAACATTTTTTAAAGAAAATTCAGTCCCAAATATAAAACTACCCCCCTTTATTTCTTTTTCTTAAAATAAACGTGGCGTATTACAGAATGAGCAATGTTAACGTTACCCCTGCTGAGAAACCCGTTGCTGGGCCTAGTACGGAGCACCGTAAGCGGACACGAAGCTCCAGTTCTAGTAGTACCAGCTCCTCTGAAACCAACAGCTCGAATTCCTCACCACCGAGCTCTAAGCGAAAGCGTTCACGGCGCCAACGCCATAAGAAAAGTAAGAGGGGTCGACATACAATGCGACAGTTGTATAAGGAAATTAGCGAGTTACGAAATTTTATTACTCAACCAAATATTTGTAATAACAGCAATATGGATCGCATATCAGTATGTTCTGCGGTCAGTGGAGACCTATATAATGATGTAGTAGATAACGAATTTCAAACTGAAGTTCAAGCCACCCCGGATAATTTACAATTTACTTTTGATATCGCAACCAAATTAAAAGAGCCTTCTGTACCCAAAGCTCCAGAAAATTTTAAAGATATGTTAAATAAAGCACAACGCCTTGGTGATCCATCCTGGTCTGAAGTACGGTATTCAGACACCCAAAAACTTTACAATCATACTCCTGGCTTTGTTGATCTTGAATCAAATTTTGAAATTAAACCTTATGATATGACTTCTTTATCGGCTAAATCAGATAAAGCCTATGCAGCTTTGACCTTTTGTATTTTTAAACAAAACGCGCTTCTTCGAGATAGTATATGCAACCTACTTAATTGGGCTAATTCTAATAATAGTAATTTAGCAGATTTGGGAATGAAAATTGAAGAGCTATTTGTTAATGGTGAATTTCATAAAGTTTCAAATGACTTGTTACAACTGTACTGTGGCCACAGGTCAGAAACAATAGAGGTTAGAAGAGATGCTATTCTTAAATAAGTAAAAGACCCAAGCAGGTGGTGTTAAGAAAGTTTTCTGGCCTCTTAAATCTGACGGTGGTCAAAGAGGTCCGCAAAAGTCATATAACCAGATTACAAGAGGTACAGGTGTCAGAAAATTTATGACATCATCGAGTGGTGTTTCTAATCCTTATTATACGTCTGGCTTTATCAGACCTACACATAATAGTGCATTACCCTCGAGGGGTACTTGCCATCATATGAGTTCCGATAATTTTCAAAATCATGCACCAGTGTAAAATTATAAAAGCTCATTTCAATACCGAAGCTCGAGGTCTCGTGGTTCACAAAGAGGGGGAAGAGGACGAACACACTCTTCTCAGGCCCTTAGAGGTCAGGCCAGAAATCCAGATCAATGACTCGAGGTCGTTCCACGCCGGACAGTTGGTGCACCATTACAAAGCGTGGTAGGATTTAGGTGCTCCGGAAATAATATTAAAATTAATAAAAGGATACCGCATTCCTTTTTTGCACAAACCTCTACTGTTTATTCCAAAAACAAAAGATTTTTGCACTCCTGTGACAGCGCAAATGACTACGATTGTTCAAAAAATGATAACTCAAGGTCTATTGGAACCAGCATTAATTTCCCCAAGTTTCATTTCTCCTCTCTTCCTCATACCAAAAAGCGACGGTTCTCTTCGTCCAATCTTCAATTTAAAAGCACTGAACAAATTCGTGATACCAGAAAAATTTCACCTAATAAATGTGCATCGTGTTCCCGATTTTTTACAAAGTCAAGACTGGATGTGCAAAATAGATTTAAGCCAGGCTTACTTTCATCTGAAAATTGCAGACTCCCACAGACGATTCCTTCGCCTCATTTACGACGGCCAACTGCTACAAATGTCTTGTCTACCATTCGGCTTAAGTACGGCCCCAAAAACCTTCTCAATTCTCACGAATTGGATAGCTCAGATACTGCGGCTAAGAAACGTACGCATTTTAATATACCTGGGCGATTTTTTGATTGCTCATCAAAATGCAGCCACTCTACAGGAACATGTGCAAATAACCTTAATAATACTTCGAGATCTAGGGTGGTGCGTGAATGTAGAAAAATCAATAACAATACCACAAAAGAGCCTTGTGCACTTGGGAATCTTATGGAGGCCGTGGGAATATTTGAAGGCCTTGCCCCTGGAAAAAATTACAAATATCATCGAAAAGATCCTATATGTCATAAAACAAAAACATGTTCTACTCAGAGAAATACAAAGTCTGACAGGTCTCTTAAACTTTGCAAGCTTTGTAGTGCCTCGAGGAAGATTAAACCACCGTCACCTTTTGATGTTTATGAACACGTTGTTAGCTTACCCAAACAAAAAAAAAAGTGTGCTACCCCAAACTGTTCAAAAAGAGCTGATACGGTGGCTCAAAAATTGTCATGCTTCATCAATGTTGCATACTCCCCCTCCCACAAACTTCCTGACGACCGATGCGTCAGATCTTGCATGGGGTGCTCAACTAAACAACATTGCCATGAGCGGACTTTGGTCATCTCAAGAACAAAGTCTACACTGCAATCAAAAAGAAATGCTCGCCATTCTCCACGCGGTACAAAGACACGTCAAAATATTGGTTCGCAGTTCAATGTTGATCCAGTGCGACAACAAAACGGTGGTAGCTCATCTCCGAAAGGAAGGGGGGACGAGATCTCAAGCACTAATGGAGATAACCCATCGACTTTTGACACTGTTAGATCACCATCAGATACAATTTTCAATACACTACATTCCGGGCAGATACAACAATCATGCCGATCATCTATCTCGCCATCGTCTACCTCCAGAATGGCATCTCCTACCGGAATGTGTAAAAATAATATTCAAGAAGTGGGGAACTCCAGTAATCGATCTTTTCGCATCACAGAGAGCTCACGTAGTTTGCAATTATGTGTCACTGGATCAGAGGGATCCCGAAGCTCTCTTTTACGATGCTTTCAGCCAACAATGGAATTACCCGCTAGCGTGGATTTTCCCACCGCCATTTCTTATACCCAGGGTTTTATCTCACCTAAATCAATCGACAGGAATATATCTAATAGTGGTACCCCAGTGGGAAAAGGTGTTTTGGCAAGGAGATCTCAGAGCAAGGGCCGTAGAAGCCCCGTTTGTTCTAAGAAACCTCAACAAGAGGTTAATAGACACGACGACAGAACTACCTCCACCGAGAGTGGAGGACCTAACTCTCGAAATATGGAAATGTCGGGGTGGACCGAGGAAGTAAAGATTGGAATAATAGTCAAATATCACTTTTGAAAAGCTCATGGCGTGATTCCACCGTAAAAACTTATTCTGTAGCATGGAAAAGTTGGTTATCATGGTCAGAAAGTCACAACGTAGATGTAAGTAGACCATCAGGCGCTCAGTTAGCTCGATTCTTAGCGGACTTGTATTTAAATGAAGGTTTATCATACAATACTATCATGCTGCACAAGTCAGTAGTAACTTAATTGGCTTGAAATGTCCGAATTACAAAGGGAAGAACCTTTGTAATTCGGACATTTCAAGCCAATTAAGTTCACATGTTATGGTAAAACATATTCTTAAATCAATATCACTCAAAAACCCAAAAAATACAAAACCACCTATTTGGGATATTGATGACCTTGTAAAGTTTTTATCTTCTTATTCAATAGATCAAAATAACATGTATCAAACTTCTCGGCATACAGCAATTCTGTTACTGTTGTGCTCAGGACGTCGTATTCATGATTTGACATTGCTAAAAGTTGATCCTAATCATTGTATTAAATTAGATAATTCTATAATTTTTTGGCCGGATTTCGGATCAAAAACAGATGATAGTAGTTATATGCAATCTGGATGGAAATTGATCGCAAATAATGACAACAATCGATTAAATCCTGTCTTTTGGGTGAACAATATAATATCATTAACAAAAGATAGACGTGATACAGTGAAATCCGACAGTTTGTTTATGACTGTTAGGGGCGCCTCTAACTAAGCCTGCTTCCCGAACAGTCATAGCAGGTTGGATAAAACAGTTATTTAAAAGTGCAAATATTCAGTTTACTCCCGGTAGTGTTAGGTCAGCCGTAGTATCAAAGAATTGGTTAGGTAAATTATCCTCTAGATGAAGTTCTGGCTAGAGGAAACTGGCGTTGCTAATACATTTCAAAGATTTTACAGACGAGAAATACGATCTATTAACAAATCAAATAGTAATATAACCCAATTATTTTCACCTGTTAATTAATTAATGCTTATTTTTTTTACGTTATATGCGTAATAATGAATGAAAAATATATATTTATTAACAATCACATTGGCGTTTTACTACATTTTTCCGTTGTCTCACCAGGCGATAACAAACACCTCTCAATATTAAGCTTCGAATTACGGTCAAGTACTTTTAATAGCAGCGTTTTTCCTGAAATAAAACGTATATTAAAATACTTACCTAATTCGAAGCTTACTTTTTAAATCTGCCCGGTGCTCATAGAGCCAATGAGGTAATCGCCGCCATTTGTTTTACAAGAAACTTTAGTGGCAGCACTGCCTGTTAGCCAACGGAAGTACGTCATCAAGAGACATAAAAAGTACTGAAAATAACAAAACTACGGGAAACGGAAGTGCCTATCTCAATATTAAGCTTCGAATTAGGTAAGTATTTTAATATGCGTTTTATTTCAGGAAAAACGCTGCTATTACATTTCCATCATACTGCGCGCGGAATCTGCTGTTTAGGTCATCGAATAATAAAAATGAAAATTCCTTGTCTTGCTTTTCCGGGAAAAATAAACATCGGTAAACAAATAATATCTTAACTACATTTTATATAAAAATTGGTGAAAAAAGAAACAGAATTTTTGGCAATAAAATGCCTTAATTTTCATTTTATACAATTGCTCAGGTGGATACTTATAATTTGTCATATCAGTTAAAAGTTATATCGATTTGTTCACACGTGACTTCACGTGAGTCACAGTAGAGATCTTGAATTTGAATATTTTACTACGTGTTTGTCAGTAAAATTAAACATTGTTTCCCTTATTTTAATATGTGAAGACTAACACCGCTCTGTATATGTCAGTGAATTACACACAATTTTACACACAATTTTACGCACAATATTTGTTTGAGTGACACTCAAACAAATATTATGTCCTGCATTTTTTTCAGTATTTGGCAAATTATTGGCCCAGGCCCCCCCCCCCCCTGTCCCCCTGCCCTTTTTTATACCAAAAGATGCCGTCTCTGTATTTCTATTCGCTCATATAGTAATTTAGTAGCATATTTAAAATTTTAATATCCAAAATCGATTATTCTAAACACACTTTTTGTAAGCTTATTCTGGATTTTATTATTAATTCATATTCGTCGTCAGTTTAGTTAATTTTTCGCTTATTCAAATTCATACCGCTCAAGTTATTAAAATAGTATCTCATCATCAGTCGCTACCTGTTTTTTTATTCGATCGGTTTATTATTCCCCAAATTAATTAAAGTACATATATTACAAAATAACGCACAATGGGCAGCCTTACCGCAATAAGCGATTTCTTCCAGGCAACCTTAGCATAGATAACATTCACGAAAATGAATAATTGGGGAAGTTGGCAATGTACAACATTAAACATAACACAGTATAACACATACTGTACGATACTTCCACACTAACAATAAACGCAAACAAACACACATACATATACGTATAACATTACATAACAAACATACATATAGGATTAGAGTGACAGATAATAGTCATTAAGCAATTTTTTTAAGATATTAAGTAACTCTGCACGCCTGACGGCTATAGGTAAGCTATTCCATAAACACGCTGCTTGGACTGCAAAAGACTTATGTTTAAAATTAGTCAAGTGCTTTGGAATACTCAGTGTCAGATTTTGCTCGGATCTAAGTGCTCGCGAGTGAGTGTTGCAAAGAAATGTAAAAAGGATCTTAAGGAGAATAGATAATAGTACTACGTACAGAACGGCCACTCACCTCCCCGCACTCATTTCAAATACCTCATCCCACGCCGCACTTCGTTGTAGACATCACTGACACATAAACAAGGGCGCGCGCGATCGCTCGAACGAGTAGACGCGAGCGCCGGCCGATAACAGAGACAGCGCTATGCGGGTAAATGAGAAGGCAGTCGCTGCACTCCTCGCGTCATTTCGATTGATAACCGCTCACTCAGCCCTACTAGATTCCACGCACACATTTGCGCGTGTAGAAACGTCATTTGCTTATGTAGTAGTAATAGGTAATTGATTTGCGAACGTTGTATGGAGTGTCTAAGGTAAGGGTGTGCTTAAGGTAAGGAGGGGCGGCAGGGCTAAAAAGAATTATGTGTAATAAGGAAACGGTATCAAACGAAAAAGAAAATAGTTTTGTACTGACCCGATGTCTGTTTGTTGGTTTGGTAGGTCAATTATTAACCAATTAAGACCATCATTGATGTATACCTACCTAAAGATCTATAGTACCTCAACCTACCTATTACAAAATTTTTTTTTATCAAAAACTTCCTTCTGCTTATGTTCAACCAATAGAGAATCGTAATAATGAACTTTAACTTTAGTAGGTACTGTAAAAATTATAAGAAATACTCACATTGAACTAGCAAGAACTCCTTGAAAAGTGGGTAGCAGTGTTAAAGCGACAGATACACCTAAAATAGACAGTGCTACAAGATCTAGCCAAAGGTCTCTGAAACAAAAAAAAAATATTAATACTTGTCTGCTATAGATTTTTTTAAGAACTCTGTACCTCGTGTTAAGGTATCAAAAACCTCTTGTGAATTATCGACGTACAGCGATTTTGTTGATACAAATATGTAATGTGTACAGTACAGTTTTTTTTTTTTTTTTTTTTTTTTATGTAAGGCCCGGCAAATGACCTCCTCCCGCCTGATGTTATGCGGTGAAAGAGGCCCAAATGAGTTGACAGATAGAGTAGGGACGACATCCACTATCCTACCTGCCCGCCCCTTGCCGGCCTAAAAGATGCTTTTTCACACCTCTTTTGAAGGAACCCATGTTGTAGGATGGAGGAAACACGTGCGCAGGTAGAGAATTCCAAGTGTGGGATGAACGACAGAAGAAGGAATCTTGGAATTTCCTGGTACGGTGTGAAAAGGAGGACACAGTGTACGGATGACTCCGAAGGCCCTTACGCGTGTTTCTGTTAAGGAATGGAGAGGGAGGGATAAGGTTAAAGAGCTCCTCAGAGCATTCCCCATGGAACATTCGGTAAAAGGCGCTAAGAGAGGCGATGTCACGACGAAGTTGTAGAGGCTCGAGGGTGTTAGTTGCCTCTACATCGCCAATTATTCGAATAGCGCGACGCTGCAATCTGTCCAGAGCATCGAGAAGGTACTGAGCGGAGCCGTCCCAAAGGTGCGAGCAATATTCCACGCAAGACCTAACCTGAGTTTTATACAACAGGCATAGTTGGTCCGGCGCAAAATACCTACGCACCTTGTTTAGGACACCGAGTTTCCGTGAGGCAGCAGTTATAACGGATTCGATGTAGTCTCTGGGGTTCAGATCGCAGCGAATGTTCATTCCGAGCAAGGTGATGTTACTCTGTGTGTGAAGGGTTGTGCCCTGAAGAGAAGGAGGGGGGAGGAAAGGTGACCTTTTCGCCGAGAACGCGCACACCTGTGTTTTCTTAGCATTGAACTCGACAAGATTGTTGGAACCCCATTCGGAGATGAGGTCCAGCGTCCTGTTGAGCTCAATGATAAGATTCTGCCTCTCCCTATCAATATTGCCACGAGCAGCCCCTGAGCTTCCGTGATATCCCCCATGCACTGTACTGTCGTCTGCATAGCAATGTATACTTCCCAAGGAAAGCATGTCATTGATATGCAGAAGAAACAATGTTGGGGATAGAACGGAGCCTTGTGGAACACCAGCATTCACTGCCACGAACCGCGAAGCGCAGCCGTCAACGACAACGCGAATTCTACGCTCGTGGAGGAAGCTGGCAATCCACGTACAGAACTGAGCGGGCAATCCGTATGCCGGAAGCTTGGAAAGGAGAGCCTTGTGCCAGACTCTATCAAAAGCTTTGGCGATGTCGAGACTAATAGCCACAGACTCGCCGCGCTTATCGATAGATTCACCCCATTTGTGCAAAAGGAACGCTAGAAGGTCACCTGTTGACCGTTTAGGACGAAACCCATACTGACGGTCATTAAGCAACGAGTGACCTTCCAGGTAACGGATCAGCTGGGTGTTAAGGATCCTCTCCATGATTTTACACAAAATGGAAGTGACGGCTATAGGGCGATAGTTAGCCGGATCAGAACGATCTCCCTTTTTGGGAACCGGCTGGACATTGGCCTCTTTCCAAGATTTCGGCACACAACCAGCAGAGAACGACAGACGGTATAGACGCGTCAGGACCGGAGTCAACTCCGCTGCACACTTCTTAAGTACAATCGCAGGAATGCCGTCTGGTCCACTTGCTTTTCGAATATCAATCGACTGTAGCTCCGCCCGCACATCTCGCTGTCTGATGCGGATATCGGGCATAGTGCTGCCACAATGGGACAGTGTCGGAGGTTGTGCACCACAGTCATCGATACGGGAATGGGCCGCGAAGAGTTTTGCCAGGAGGTCGGCTTTCTCCTGCGGCTGATGAGCAAGTGAGCCATCGGCATGTCTCAGCGGCGGCAGCGAGGGTTGGCAGAAGTTTGATTGCACAGCTTTGGCCAGGCGCCAGAAAGAACGGCTACCCGTAGGGTGCGCTAGCAGTTCCTGACCCACTTGTGCAATGCGCTGAGCATCCGCTCTAATGTAAGCCCTCTTACACAACTTGGTGGCATTATTATAGGCTGTTTTCAGTAGGTTAGTATTGGGATCCCTAGAAGCTCGACCTCTGATCCAAGCGCGGTAAGCTAGCTGTTTGTTTTCAACAGCAGAGGCACACTCGCGATTGAACCAGAGGTTACGTCTCCCTCTACTGACGAGATTGGAATGTGGAATATAATATTCCATTCCTAATCTGATCTCGTCAGCAACAGAGGTAGCGCAGGAGTTCGGATCCATCCCACTGAAACAGCGCTGCCACCAAGGGACAGACGCGTAATAATCCCGCATACCGTCCCAATCTGCTGATGCATAGTGCCACAGACGGCGTGCTGCAACCACAGGCGACGGTCGCGACGCCTGAGGCACTGAGACGGATACCAGGCAGTGATCTGAAGATCCTAGTGGAGCTCGAATCACCACCTGATATCCGTCGGGGCGATTTGTCAGCAGAAGGTCCAACAAAGAGGGCGCTTGACCGATAATATCTGGTACCCTGGTGTGCTGGGTAACCAATTGTGTCAGGTCGTGCGTGAGAGCGAATGCGTGGGCAGTCCTACCCGCATGGTCAGTTTTAGAGGAACTTAACCACAACTCGTGGTGAGCATTGAAGTCCCCTAAAAACACCAGCTCGGCGGAAGGAAATTGCTCCTGCGCGTCATCTGCCACCCGACTTAGGTGTTCAAAAAGTCGAGTTGTCTCCAAGTCACCACGGTGGGAACGATAGACGCACACGTAGACACTGCAATGAGTGCCAAAATCGACGTGTACCACAAGGAGGGAAAAGGAAGGTTCCTCCAAACAGCGCAGGCGACGACAACAAACGTCCGCCCGGACGAACAAGCAAACACCTGCCTTTGCCTTGAAGGACTCCTCAAGAGCGTAGCCGGGGTAATTAAGGTAGCTTGTATCGGCCGGGCAGATAATTTGCGTCTCTGTCAAAAACAGCATTGCTGGACGGGCTGTCTCGAGATGGTGGTGGACAGCCAAGAGGTTAGAATGGAGCCCGCGGATGTTAGCGAGCCCCACCTCGAATAGTGGTGTTTTGGTGGGATAGTGCACCGCTGTACGACCAGTCCTAATATTGTGCGCTGACATGTTTGTTGGAGTGAGAGGTGTGAAATTGAGGTGTCGTTGCAGCGATTAGCATAGTTAACGTGTGTAGGCCTGTTTCGCCAGGGAACAGCCGACAGCTGATTTGCGCTGACTCTCCGCACGAAAGGGCCCCCGAACCCCCCCGGAAGTGGCCGCCGGGACCCACCGTCCGGTCACCAACCGGCACGACGGACCACCCCGAGATTATGCGTGGCATGGTGGGGCAGCCTCACGGACTGGTTAGGTCCGCTTGGGCCCCTGTACTGTACCACGGGCGGCCAGCGGAACAGCCGTTTCTTCGGGTCTTCCTGGGCGGAGGGTCAACGCAGTCAACCTGGCACTGGGTCGACGGAGGCCCACACAAACCACACGAATCGCAGCAACGACCCCTCAAGCTCTGGCTGTGCGATGACTGATCCCGAAACGCGGACACAAAATGCCCACTTGACGGGTTTTACGTCATGCGCACGGTGGTCGCTAGCCAGTCGGGTTTTTCAAGCCCTACCACCAGAAGTTGGTCACTCGATTAGCACCACCCGGGGATCACGTGTAGGGTCTCGAGGGTAAAACCTACGGACGTGAGCGACTCCAATCCCCAAAAGTTCCAGTTAGTAATAAATAATGTTTCTTATACAAATTTTTATTCATTTTACCTTGGAAGTCCCGGTATGAAAGGGCATGGTCCCAACAGCAGTAACCCTAATGTTGACAGGAACAGACCCCACACCATCATGCACCAATGGTTGTGCACTCTAAAACATAATTTTTCACAATGAAACAATGACAGCAAGTCGTAATAATTAGTATCTATACTAATATTATAAAGAGGAAAGATTTGATTGTTTGTTTGTATTGAATAGGCTTCGAAACTACTGAACCGATTTTGATGAAAGTTGGTATAGGGATAGTTCGAGACCAGGGGAAGGACATAGGGTAAGTTTATATTAACAAAAATAACGCGGGCGAAGTCGTCTCCAATAAAAAGTCAATTTAACATTACAACACGTTTTTCTGCTCTTGGCAAGGATCAATGGAGTTTTTTATACAACAAAGTTGGCAAACAAGCAAACTGCCCGCCTGATGGTAAATGGTAACAATCACCTATAGAACATGTGGCTCTCGTGAGATTCGCAGCATATCTACAACCCCCACAAGAACCAAGGTATACGTTGCCAACTTGTGACATTAGATGTAAAGTTAAGGTACCCAGTAATATTACTGCCCTTCAAAACCGGAACATAGCAATGCAAGCACTATATACTGCTTTGCGGCAGAAATAAGTAAGACGGAGGTACCCAAGCAGGCAGGGACAGTCTCCCTCCGGTAAATTTCTCCGTCGAAGGATTTGCCCCGTTTTTATTAGCAATAGCTTTCTTGAAAGAAATTATTATAGAAAACAAATCACCTTGCCTAGGATTCGATCTTGTGCCTCAATACTCCTTGTGCAATGTCCATTATGAAATGACCTTTTTACTTTGTTAAGTCTTTACTCACTTATAATAGCTACGGATCAATCTGTATTGATAAAAGTCTTTGGGACTGACTGAGGTATCAACGTAGAGCCCAAGATACTGGAGCTAGATGAATGAAAGTCGGTACAGGGATTCTTTGGCTTATAATATAGAAGCCCTTTAACCCATATATGCCCGTAATTATTTAGGTCATGAAAATATCTGATATTCACAAATGTTACTCAAAATAGGAACAAATAAAGGGCTTTTACATTATTTTTTATTTTTTTTCTGGAAAAAGTAGTTTTTTTGACTGGGTCGCTAACGACCCACTGGGATAATAGATGTCCTAAAATGTATGAAATGAAACGAACTAGTAAAATCAAAAGAAAGCTATATTATGACATTAAAAATGTAACAATGATATAAACCACGTGTGGTATAGTTGAAAACACTTATCATGCAGATTGACTCCACGTTTCTTGCACATTTGGTTGGTTTTATTTTTAGAAATAACACCTCGAAATGTAAGCAAAGATACTTATATATTGTAAAATATGTTCGATATTATATTGTGTTTGAGCAGCAGAGTGTATAGATCGCCTAGTCATGGTTGATGGTTCTGGAGCATCTCGAGCTGAGGGTTAGTAGAGCTGTAGCCAAGGATCTGCGAAAATTCAATGACGACAGGGGTACTCCTAATCCTAATCAGCACTTATAACCAAATCTTATAGGCTTACCAATGCTGTTTGCATCCATACCTCCCGTCATAAGGAATCATTGACCTATTCTACATTTACGTGCTCGTCCATAGGATCGTTATCACTATCTTCTTTACCAAATCTTTTTTTTTGTCAAATCCGAAAAACAATTGCAAAAAGTCTATTACCTTACTTTCAGGGCTAAGCTTTTCGGTGCCATCTTTCGTACCCACTTTCGCACTGGTTTTATAGGCTTCTTTTATTCTATTTTACAAGGACCGGGCAACTCTAAATCTCAATTTCATCCACAACTTCTGGAAATTCTGATCGATTTATTACGAGCTGTGTAGCTGCGTAGGTGTCAGTCGTATTTACTATATCCGAGCAGTCCTCGTCTCCCAGTCATTTTCAGACTGCTGACAGTCACGAGGAGGATCCAAGTACACATCCAATTGGCCAAAATCATTTTCTTCAGCGGTGTAGTGTAAAACTTCCAAAATGAAATGAAATACTTAGTGTTCAAGCCACGCGACGACCTATGAAAGAAAGAAAAAAGGTAAGGCATTATCCCAGTGGGTCGTTTGCGACCCAAATATTTTTATGGCGCTCTTATACAGTAAAAACAGCTTAGTAACTCATTGGAAATACCTAATTTCTATCAATTATCTATCTAACAAGCATGTTACATTATTTATTTCTTGTAAACATAGATAAAAAAAATTATACTTACATTTTTCGCAACCTCGCACGCAGAAAATGTACTCCAAATAGGACTCAAAAACTAAATTAGCTCTAAAAAGAAATTAATATCACTAAAATAACTTGTAAATCAATGTTAAATGTTCTTCAGACTTTCAAGTTATTGGTAAAATAAACTAAGTACAGATTATTATTAAAAGCAAAAATATCCACCTATTCAAACGTAGTTACTAATCTTGGGTCATTAACGACCCATTGGGATAATATAGGTTAAGAAAGGATTATTAAAAATTCCCACAGAAAGCTGAAAAACTTGCCGAACACAGCTAGTATACGTATAAAATTAGTTAAAAAACACTGAAAAATTAAAAATAATATAGGAATAGGTACAGACAAACATCACACTTCTCTATTGAAGTCGGTGCCAAACGATGATCTCCTAGAAAGTCTTAAAGTGTGTATGTTACGCGATTACGCCGCCAATTGTGGACCGATTTTCAAATTTGTTTTTGTATTCGATAGAGTATACTCCAAGGGTGGTCCCAAGGTCACCAAAATTAGGATCTGATGATGGAATTCCATAAAAATCGAGGAAAACCCTTAAATTTTTAGGTGTGTCCAACGTGTTTTGTGTGTACGAGTATGTTACGCGATTACTCCGCCAATTTTGGGCTGATTTTCAAAATTCTTTTTGTATTCGATAGAATATAGTCTTAGGGTGGTCCGAAGGTCACCAAAGTCAGGATCTGATGATAGGCCCTCATGAAAATCGAGCGAAACCTGAAGTCGGTGCCAAATTTTAAGACTTTAGGAGATCACCGTTTGGCACCGACTTCAATATAGAAGTGTGATGTTGTCTGTACCTATTCTTATATTATTTTTAACTTTTCAGTGTTTTTGAAGACGGTTTTTATTTTTTGTTAAATAATTTTTATTTATACCATTTTATCTTGTATTAATTTTGTTTCTTGTAATGATTTAGTAGTTTTAAAAGAACGCAATCACAAATATAAAACTGCTTCTGTATTAAACAACCAACCCAATCAATGAACTTATTTTTATTTTAATAATAACAATAAAACTACAAAGCGTTAAAAACCGTGAGGACACACTTGCCGCTTACACATACAAAAATCTGTTTAGCAAGAAAGAGGTGGCATGCTATTTTCACGATCTAAATAAATAGCTTCATTATTTGTCACTGTAGTTGTTGGACAGTTTCTCGACAATGTGTTAAAGTATATGTACTAGGTCCATGGGTATACAATGCAAATTCCCTTTTGCCTAATGATTTATTGAAGAATTCACAAACCTATCGGCCACCCAGCCCCAGATAGGGCTAAAGATTCCGTATAAGCTTGAGAACAGCAGGAAAATGAGCCCGATCTGTTCTGTGGTCAGGTTGAACTGGCGCAGGTGGGGCTCCAGCGTGGGGTCGAGGAAAGCCCACGTGTTGGACACGATCACTATCACCAGCCCGGTGATTATGATCGATGGGATCTTGAACAGGCCAAGGATTGACAACGACTTGGATCCAATCGCATATTCTGTAACAATCGGTTGAGATTGTATTGACCTTGCAAAACAACAAAAACTTATACACAGTGAAAACAAATACACGGGTCTTACGGAAAAAAACCGACCAAGTGCGAGTCGGACTCGCCCAGGAACGGTTCCGTACGATTTATGACGTATTAAAAAAACTACTTACTAGATCTCGTCCAAACCAATTTTCGGTGGAAGTTTGCATGGTAATGTACATCATATATTTTTTTTAGTTTTATCATTCTCTTATTTTAGAAGTTACAGGGGGGGACACACATTTTACCACTTTGGAAGTGTCTCTCGCGCAAACTATTCAGTTTAGAAAAAAATTATATTAGACACCTCAATATTACACACAGAATACATCTACTTAACAAGCTTCAACATATTGTTCTTATAGTTTCGGAAGAAAGTGGCTGTGACATACGGACGGACAGACAGACAGACATGACGAATCTATAAGGGTTCCGTTTTTTTGCCATTTGGCTACGGAACATAAGGGTTCCGTTTTTTGCCATTTGGCTACGAAACCCTAAAAACGTGTAAGTTATTTTCATTATTGGCAAAAGGGCTTATGTCGCATATGCTCGCAAATTTTGCGATTTCAGAAGAGAATCAAAACCGCGTCTCTTCTTCGCGTTTCGAGTTTACTTCCGTGAAATTTGGCAAGAAGCAAGGAAGCAAGGTCATATAAAGGCAATAAAAAATGCCAAAAAGGAATTGCTGCAGAAAAAGCCGCGACTTTTGTCTATTCCTGGCGAAAAAAACACATAAAATATCTGCAAGACAAAACAAAAAACGTTAAAAATATACTATGCAGGTCTTGTGGGTGAAGAAAATACTATTTTTATAAAATTTGGGATCATGCCATGAGATTATTTTAACAAATATTTTAAGCGCCTCCGTGATCTGGTGGCTTTGACCACCGGGTGTTGATCGGGAGGTCCGGGGTTCCTCTGCTCGGTTTGGTTAGTGGTACTAGGGCTTCAGAGCCCACCTGGCTATCTACCACCGTCTTACCCAGGCTTGTCGCCATAATAATAATGCTAATAGCGTTGTTTTATTCCGACAATTAGAGGTAAGATAGCCGGTTCTTCATTGTTGAGGAGTCCAGGTGAAGCTCACTTCCACCTTCGACCTTATCGTCACTTACCATCAGGTGAGATGAAGGCCAAGAGCTTCCCTGACGTATGTTAAAAAAAATTAATAGTTATACCTATATTATCATTATTGCGTTATTAATAATGTATCCGTAGAACATAAGGTAAAAAAACCGGCCAAGTGCGAGTCAGACTCGCGCACCGAGGGTTTCGTACAAAATTATTAAAAATATTTTTATATATGATGTAGGTAAGTGTAACTAAAAATTTACGGTTTTTGCAATTTTTCCTTTATCTATGCTATAAGTCGTTACTTCGTACCAAATTTCAAGATTCTGAGTTTACGGGAAGTACCCTGTAGGTTTTGATTCCCTTGTTGCGAGTGTCGAAAATTTGCGGAAATTTGCGACATAAATTGCTGTATCTTTTGATTGCGTTGGCTTAGAAGTTTGATTTTTTCACAGCTCCAAGGGACAATAGACCTGAGTATATGATATAAATTTCAGCTTGATACCTCCACGCGGTCCTGAGAAAAAGAGAAAGACAGACAGACAGACGGACGGACAATAAAGTGATCCTATAAGGGTTCCGTTTTTTCCTTTCGAGGTACGGAACCCTAAAAAACGTTAAATAAAAAGGTAGGTATAATATACATAAAACTGTCTTATTTGGAGTACTACACATTTCAATGAAAAACACTTTCCGGATTTACTCACGTATATATTTTACACATATTTTATTTATATAGCCCGACATTTAGAATGCTTTTCAGCATCGTGGACACGCATTGACCTGGTAGGTTAATGTGGTCAAGGGTAGACTAAAGCTGGTGGGTGTCATAGAGTGGTGATTATCATTTGATTGTCTTCCTTCCGTCATCTCATTTACATATTTACCTATGTGGTTCGTTTCACGCAAACGCAGCTCACCGTATCTATGATTTTGCCATTCCGTGAACGGGCTTGGGATTTAATTGTTTTCATAATAAGATCCCAAGCAGTTGGAATACTAACTCCAACCAATATCTTTATTTAAATTCTGGTGTTTCCTTATTTCAATAGCCTCGCGTAGCTGAATCTTATAGTGAGGATCTGTGGTTTATCAAATAAAGCGTCATATTCTAATAAAATAAAAATAGTTGTTTCAATAATAATATACCTACGCGATTTAAATAAGTATTTACAATTATTTGTACATTCAAATCCATGACAATTTCAAGTTGATCTAAGAGACTGGTGATAATAATAGACTTAGGGGTTAAGCAAATAAGCTGTAGTTACCTTCGCAATCAGTCAACAAGAAGTAATTGATGGGCACCGTAGCCACCATAATGACTCCGAGGGTGTAGAATGGTAGACCGAATCCCCCGATCTACCTGAAACATATTTTCAATCAATATTAAGATTTTGATTGGCTTGTAAAAAAATATTTTTAGATTAATATGAATATTTTATTTGTATGTAAATAGCGCTAATCTTCCTAACTATTTGAAAGCATCGGAGTCATCGATTTTCGATCGTCAACTTTGATTATTTTCCCACTTATAGATAAACTCTTCAAATCCATGAACTTTTTAATGTTTAGACACCCACTAAGGAAGGATTTTTAGAAATTCTTTTTAACATTTAACTTCATTTTTGAGCTGCTGATTAAAAATGAGCAAATGCATTTTTCAGCGTTTGTGGAAATTCTATAATTCGCTCATCGCTAAGAGGGCGACATAGGGTTCACAATCACAGTACGTTGTACTTGTAAGTTAGTCTGAAAATCCGTAATTTTTTAAGGTAGAAGCATGAAATTTTGTATTTGTGGTGATAAAATTAGAAATGAGTGAACTCGTGTTTAAGCGTTTCGTGTTTAAATTCCCCACTTAAACTTAAGAATTGTGAAAGGAGTAGGAATTTTGTTTTTTGTTTTAGTATACGTATCTAACTGCTTAATATAGTTAAATAAGACTTTTTGAAAAGCTTCTACTTCATCGTTTAAATATTTTTACTACAGGAAAATATTGAGAAAAATAAAACTAACGCGGTCGAAGCTGCGGGGCGGAAGGCTAGTCTATACTTACTATTATTATAAAGAGGAAAGATTTGTATGTATGTATGCAAAACTACTGGACCGATTTCAAAAATTCTTTCACCATTAAAAAGCTACATTATCCCTGATTAACATAGGCTACAAAATTATTTATGCTACGGAAAAATATAAAATTCCCAAGGGAAAAAACAACGCGCGCGAAGCTGCGTAAAGTAGACAATGTAGTAAATGTAATGTAATGCATACCGTGTACAAGAGGCCGCCGATGGCCGGGCCGACCGACATGCCGAGGCCGACGAAGGTCTCCAGGATGCCGAGCACCGAGCCCACGCTGTCCGGGAACGCGTTCACTACGAACACGTAGCTGGCGGTGGAGTAGGCGCTCGCCCCCAGCGCCTCCAGGCCCCGCACCACGAAGCACAGCACCAGAAATGTCGTGGGATCTTGTATGAGGGCTAGTGTTCTGATAGGGCAATAACAATTTGCAATTTTTTTAATTTGAAGCTGAGAAGAACTTTTTGGTCCCGTTCGCCTATTTTTAGTTGAAATTGTGTTTCTATTTTCATTGTTTGTACAAAATGTTTTGTAATATTCGTAATACGTTCATTTACTTATTAAAAGTAAAAGTAGGGTCGTATTAATGGCATTATATTTCTTTTTTTAGGTTGGCTTATTGTTACTAATATTTATATCGGTTGACGTTAAGTTATGAAATAGGTAGTAGTTATTAAAAAAATAATTCGAGTTTTTAATGTCTACTTAACATTTATTGACCGCCTCTTTTGCCTGGTTCGTTTAAAGTACGGCGGTTGATCCTAAGCTTTCAAATTAAGTCATCATTGTTTATAATAATAAACGAAGGTTCTAACCCAACTATTCATAAAAACAAGCAAATAAGTTATAACTAGCTCATAAAGTGAGTTATTTTTATCACTCTTAAGAAAAATAAAAATCAAACATTTATAAGTAAAATAGCTATTTTATTCTGCGTTTATGAATAACGGGGCTATCGGCTACAATCATTGCCGCAGTCTTGCAGCTTGATTCAGCTATCTGAGGATAAATCCTTCCTATACCGCGATACTCGTAGGTACCACAATACCGGAGGGAGACTCTGTACCAGGGTCGTGTGCTTGGGTACCTCCGTCTTACCTATTTCTGCCGCAAAGCAGCATTGCTGTGTTCCGGTTTGAAGGGTAAGATATGGCACTGAAATTACTGGGTACCGTGACTTTACATCCCAAATCACAAGTTGGCAACGTACACTGTGGTTCTTGTGGGGTTGCAGTTTTGCTGCGGATCTCACAGGACCCACATGTACTATAGGCGACTGTTACCACTTACCATCAGGTAAGTTTGCTTGTTTGCCAACTTTCTGCAATAAAAAAAAAATGGAAATTCTTCGTTGTTGTGTACAGGTAAACGGCAAATAAGTTTAATCAAATCTGGTGGGTGATTTTGTAACTCATCGGCAATCGGCTATCGAACAGATTTGATAATTCTGTTTGATTAAATTTGATTTTTTAACCGACTTCAAAAAAGGAGGAGGTTCTCAATTCGATGCGTATGTTTTTTTTATAAATCAACCAATACTTAAAGCTAATGAACATAATTCCGCTTTTCTTAATTGAGTCATCCAATCTGATAACGATTGCTGATCAATCGATAAGTTATAAAATCACCAGTCAATTCGTGCGATCGTTGATTATAATCGCACGAACTGACTTAATCGATTACAAAATTTTGAAGGTGACAAACATCCAAAGCGAATCAAATAAAAGCGTATAAATACAAGTCATACTATCCAATGCAAATCAAACTCACCCAAATATCACATTGCATGTACCCGTGATGAACATTCCAGATATAAACAGAAACTTCGTGCCCACAGATGGTAACTGAAAAATAGAAATATTATTAAATAGGTAGGTACTATTTACCCCACCGCCAAAGGTAATGTTTTTCGCGCGTATCTGTTATTCTTTTACCTACTTAGTTAAAAATACTGACTATGGTGTACCTAGTTCCACTGTCGTAATTCTCATAATAAAATAGGAACCTGCGTATCCTTTGAATGTGGATACTTAGACTTTTAATAATAATAATGTCCTTCTAACATGGGGCCGCCAATCTCAACAAAGACTAGCCAACATCCGTGCGGGAGATATTAGGTATACCTAATGCACAAGAGTCTACGCAGACACAAGTGCACTCTCTTCCTGCTGTCTTTGACTAATGCACAAAGCGTGCAAGCCAGATAGGAAAAAGTTTGCTTTCTGTTCTTTTACTTGCATAGACCGATAGGACACTTATCAGTCGTCTACATAACCAGGTGACCGACCGGCAACCCACCAAGTGCATTAACTATACAACCCCCGTAGCATAAACACCGAAACACGATATGATAAAACTTTGAATTGATATTAACTGTCCATTAACGGTTATATACTTCAATGAAACTGTCAAAATATATTGGACTAGCTTTCCGCTCGCGACTTCGCCCGCGGTTTTTTTTGTTTTCCCGTGGGATTTTTTTCCCGTAGGAAAATTACCCTATGTCCTTCCCCTTGAACTCGTCTCGAACTATCCTTATACCAACTTTCATCAAAATCGGTTCAGTGGGGCTAGCACGCAGGAGAATCGAAAATCGAATCGAAATCCGAATCGAGGAGTTTGTATGGCAATTTTATTAGCGCCACGACGGTGAGTAGCAGAACTAATAAAATTGCCATACAAACTCCTCGATTCGGATTTCGATTCGATTTTCGATTCTCCTATGCAAGCTAGCCCCACTGTAGTTTCGAAGCCTATTCAATACAAACAAACAAACAATGAAATCTTTCCTCTTTATAATATTAGTATAGATATAATGGCTACCTTGAAATTTTATCGACATTAATATATTAACAATGCCAAAAATAACAATACCAATATCCAAAACATACTCAAAACTTCAAGATAACTAAATCCACAGACGTATAAAGGAATCTTCCCTTTATATTTCTGTGAAAAATTCCAACTTTTTTAACAGTTTATATCGATATATCGTTTTATCATATCGTGTTTGGTCGTGGTCATGTTAACGGGGACAGGATGTAACAGAACACTGAAATAATACTTATTCAAGGGTGCCAATAGAAATGGAGATTCTGTAGGAAATTTTTTTTTTTCTTAAACATGCTCGGAAATGTAGGCATTATTGTACTAAAAAGAAGACACGAAGTTATTAATTCTTGGCTCATGCATTACTTTCCCGGCCTAGGCCAAGAAAGTAAGTATGAAAATTCATTTTTGGCCGCTGCTCCAATGTTTTTTATTTATCTATAACTTGAATTATGTAACCAGTCTTACAGCCAATTGCTACCACATTATAAAAATGCACTCTGGGAGCATATACAACGTGTCTTATATCTCCCCATCAAAATTATAATAGGTATATAATTTTATTTAAACTATCAAAAGTGCCAACCTAAAACTGTTCTAAAACTGAATTTTCAAAAATTTGACAATTAAATTCGATTGATATGAGAAGTTATTAAAGTTGACACATTCTTTTCGGTTAAATAAATATTGTAATTTTTATGGGGAGTTATTATGAGACACGTTGTAAGCATTTTGAATATGACAACAATTTTATTAAAATGTTGGTATGATATCACACGAAAATATGCTTAATTTTCATTGCGAGAGAAAAAAGTCTTAATCAACAGTATTACATTTTTTGCGTAAAATATGATTGGGCTGTATGGGCTTTGTTTCCTTTGCACTAATTGAAAATTAAAAAGTATTATTAAATGCTAGGCTACTAGAATTAATTAATTGCTTGATTTGTTTTTTACTCATATTATACTCATTTGTTTCCAATTCAATTCAAAATCTTTTATGCATACCATAATGTGTAAAATAGGTGGTTCACAAAAAAAAAGATCATTATGGACCCGTTGGGCACGCAATCGTTTAACAAGAGAGAGAAAGCTTATTATTATTAGGTACCTACCTACTATTGTCTTATTTTCAGATCATAAAGCTAAATTATACGAAAATCACGGCAATTATAAATATTTGAATAAATAGACAACATTAAACAATAATTATTTTAATGAAAGGTTTTTATTTATATGGTATTATTATTACACTGAATTTCATAATTAATTCCTATTACTTACGTCTTTCATTATTTCCTCGCAATTATTGAGAAAAGCACTATACATACCTCGGCGGGAATGGGATTGCCGGACTCGTAATTATTGTCAAGGCCTCGCTAACGCTCGGCCTTGAAAGCATTACTCGTCCGGCGATCCCTAACTTCCCGGCCTCTGCAGTAATGTACTATTCCTACAGAATCTCAATTTTTCCTTCCTTCATTCCATTTTTTTTAAACAAACAATTTGTTTTTGATCCTTAGTGTCGACAGCCCTACATCAGCATACTTTGTTTCTTCATTCAGTGTTTACATTAATTTCTTTTGTGTTAACTTCACGATCCACTGGACTATGGCTGTCACTTGGAAGTTTTTGATTTCAGTGTAATGTCGATTTACTTACTCGAAAAGTATTAAGTTTCCAGATCTAAGATAATCTATTAAGTTTATCATTAACACAGATAATATAATACTACAGTACATTAATCTTATTAAACGGTTTTATTTAGCTTGCCCTGTTTGTTTGGGTCAAATCTTGCACGTTAAATTTGACCCACTTGCCAGTGTCCCATTGAGCTGTTTGGTATACACCTTTAATTCCGATGACAATTCAATTATGTATAATTATTGTTATCTTCACTTTCAATAAAAGTTTATAAGACGTTTTTAGGAAAGGAGAATACCCAAATTTTTCCCACTGGTCCCAGAGTTGTGACAAAATGTAAATAAAAAGTAATTTCAAAATAATATGTATAAGCAACATAATCATGCATGTCACGGTCATTAAACTATAGTACGCCGCGATAAGTTTGCTCTATTTTAATAATGGTATTTTTTATAATCATGTACCACATAGTGTAGGTAATCAATTAAAGTCTTATCAAAGTGTTTGTTTATCTAACTGCACCTTATTAAGTTTATAAGGACATGGTTTTATATTATGTTGTGTAATAAATTATTATACAACATAATATAAAACCATGAATACACCGTGTTCCTGGGTCTATTATTCAGACCATCAAACTGAGTAACTTTCACTATGGGAGCAATACTAAAGCTTCATAGAAAAGTTCAACATCAAGACCTACTGGACCGAAATGTATGGCACAGTAGACTTCGGGATTTCAGAGTTTGTTCAACTTGATGGTCTTTGTATACGATGTATAACCATATATTTTTATTGCTGTAGTATTATGTTATCTGTGATTTATATATCTATATCTAATATGTAAGTATAAACATATATTTAAATTCTTTTAAAATATTACCATATGTTGGTAGATAGGTAGATACATAACTATTTTGAAAGAAAAATGATATTCACACACCCACAATATTTTTGAAAGACCCATTTAACGACACCCCACCTCACACTATAGGATAGACGAGAACAAAAATTAAAGACTGCTTTGGCTTACTTAAAGCACAAAAGGGATTATTAACAAAGTACAGTTGAAAATTTCGTCGGGGTAGGGTAGGCTCGGTGGCCCAGTGGTTAAGGCGCCATTACGATTGTAGACGCGGGTTCGAGTCCCGCCCGAGACGAATTTTTTTTCTTGTATTAGACTTATTTTCATCGTTTTTCAAATTCGAAATTGTTTGAAAACAGAAAAGTAGCGCCTTAAATAACGAAAAATTGCAAAAAGTGCAGGGAAAAGTTAAAAACATGAAACACATTATCCCCAAGCTGTTTCAGATGTACCTGTCGATTGACGTTGACGGTATGTCATCGTCAATCTAAGACATTAGCTTTTGACAGAACTACATTTGTCGGACCAAGGAATATCTACTAGATAAGAATGCCTAGGAGCATTAACAACGTTTCGAAGCGCAAGCTAATTTCTATTAATGTGTTAGTCGGGAGGTCGGGACAGGTTAATTGTTATGTATAGAATAAGGTAATAACTCAAGGGTTATTTTACATAGTTTTATAGAAAACCTATTCCTACTACTATCTTTATGAGTATCTTTTAAAGCCAGACCATTTTGAAGTAATATTGCTCAGAATATAAATTATTAGCATCTAAATATCCATTTTTTAGACTTAAAAACTACCTTGAGCATTTTTATTTTTTTGACTCATCATCATCATCATCATATCAGCCAAGAGACGCCCACTGTTGGACATAGGTCTCCCCCAAGGATCTCCATACCGATCGGCCCTGCGCTTCCAGCGGATTCCCGCGGCTTTTTTTGACTAAATTATTCTAAATTACAAAAAAAGCAAAACGTATAAACATAGATTAAGGTATACTGAATCTAATGAGACCAACACTGTCTAATTTCGGAAAGGTTTACTATCTAATTTCGTAGGGGGTAAAACAGTTATCACCCGAAACAATATTTCAATAAGAAATGTAGGCACTTGCCTCGGACTTTCAGCTCTAAGCGGTGTGCAACAAATAGCATTTTTGAACATTCCTACTTGAGCTATTAATCGTCACTTCACAGTCCTCTTAAAACCTGTCGAAATGGTTTGAGCTTCCAGCACGAAGAAATGGTTTAGAATTCTATTATAGCAAAAAATACTGTAGACTGAAAATGGAACTGAAAAAGAATATAGAAAATTTGTTCACTACCTAACTCTGTAAAAGCCCAGAATAACAATGACCATCACCATCTTTTTTTACGACAGCGATATGATTTTTCATAAAAAGGGATATGCTTTTCATTGTTCTTACACAATTGCCGGTAAGATGTTTAATAAGTGCAATATTCCAAAATTCAATTAAGGCTATGCCACAATTAATTCAAAGCAACAATCAACCATATAGGAATTCATTAAGCAACTCCCATGAAAGGCCTTTACATTGTAAATCTGCCTAAAGTCAGCCTTCAAGTTTTACGTTGCCGGCACTGTACTGTTTTGAAATCAGTTCACAAGATGCCAGTATCTGCTCAGTAGAAATTTGCTGGCGTCAGTCACTTTTGTTAAAAGACATAACCACTGCACAACACTATTAAAACAACCAGTAAAAGTACCTACTTACAATTTTACCAAACAACGGCGAGGTTAGAAACATGACGACTGCGTAGAAACTGAAGACCATGCCGCACATTGTGTCAGAGAGCCCCTTTAGGGAGGCCTCCTTTGGGAAAAACGGCGCCATGACGCTCATGGAGCAGAAACTCATGAAGTCCACTAGCGCGAGTGACGCAAGCGTCATACGCTGGCGGCGAGATAGGAAGCGGAGAGCTCCAGGCCGAGGCCTTGTCTGCGTACGAACGAGTCTGGAAAGGAGAATAATTTTAGCTTTAAAATTTGAAATGTAGTAAGTAAAAGTGAAATTTGACCCACTTCCCGGTTTCCGATTGGGCTGACATTTTGCATGCCTATATCACGTGACAATGCAATATAGCTGAACTAATACCACAGAAGATACTCGTATAATAGTACTCTAATACTGGAGCTAGAAGGTGACCATAGGAACTTCACAATAAAACGACACAACCCCATCGAGTTTGGGCTCGTTTGATTCGTATTGACGAGAACTACAAGCTTGTATTTAAAAAAAAAAAAAAAATTATTATTTCATACAAATTACTTTATAGTATATTTTTTTAGCTTTTCTTTAGGATTCTCGCAATTATTTTTCTATTTAAACCACTCTGTTAAAGAAAAAGAAGAAAGAAATTATTAAATCGGTCTAGCCGTTTTTAACAGACTTCGAAAAAGGAGGAGGTTCTACGAGTATGTTCGACTGTAAACATCTATTTTCTTTTTTATGTATGTACACTGATTACTTCGCCATTTGTAAGTCGATTTTCAAAGTTCTTTTTGTAATCGAAAAAGGAGACACTCCTGAGAAGGTCCCATTGTCAGCATGTCATGATCTCATGATGGAATCCCAGGCAAATCGAGGAAAGCCCTTAAACAAAGGCACATCCAACGTGTTTCATGTTTTATTTTAAGATATTCAGGTATTTGGGTCTGATGTCTGATTGTCATCATGTCATGTTACTCAGCTGATAATGGAACATTTCTGGTAGATTAGGAGTTCAGGAATAATTCTTTCAGAGCTATTTAGAGCGAAAGATGATTTTTTAAAGTACTTCTGGTGTTTGCTTTGGCTCAAATTCTATTTTGGCTGTTTTAACTTTTAATAGAATATTGTCGTTGACTTCGCCGTCAAAAGAAATGATATCTAAAAATTTTTATATGGGTACCAAGTTCAGACTAATAATTTACATACAATTATTTACACAATGCATTTACTTCATTTGGGATGTAATTCTAGTTCAGGATTCAAATTGGCTAGTTTTTATTAATAAACCCAATTTTAGAAATTGTAGTAAATTACCGAATTCAAATTCTGAATTACCTAGAATCATCCCAAGTAAAATAAATGCATTGTGTAAATAATTGTCTGTAAATATTAGTCTGAACTTGGTAACCTATATAGATATCAATTCTTTTGTCGGCGAAGTCAACAACAACGCATGTTCTATATTGAACTTGGCTTTCATTTCACATTTATGTTTTTGATGGGATAACATTACTTTTTGTTCAGAAATTATTAATAGGTATTCATCAGACAATCGCACAGCATTAGGGCGCTCGCGCTTATGAGCGCGGCTGTCCTTTTATTACGGCATGTATATAAATCGATATCTGTATATTCCCTTTATTCGAACAAAATATATCAAAGTTCCACCAAAAATACTGAATTGCATACTAAATTAAATCAGATTTAGTATACTGTTTAATGGTATTTGCAGAACCTTAACTATTTAATGTTGTTATACTAAGAACGTTTCCACGAGCAATAAGTATGCATAAAATCGAGAATACACATAAAGTCGTTTCTGGCGCTTCGCCGGCCCCTGCCGCGGCACGCTCGCTTCGCTCTCTCGGCTCGCGCGCTTTGTTCATGTTCAAACCTACGCTCGTCGCTTCGCTCCTCGCTACCTATTTTTGACCCGCCTACAGTTTCTACATCGCCAAAATATTCTGTATTGTTATATGAATATTATAGTTATTTATTTGAATGATTATGAGTTTCGATCATTAGTATAGAAAAATATATGAAAACAAATATTAGTAAAAACTAAGTGTATGATTAACGATATTATGAATTTCAATGATTATGTTTTTAAATATGTAGTTTTTAATTTTTTTATGAAGAATGATCATTATGGTTTTAAATGGTATGAGAAATATTTTCGGACCTCCAATGATAGGAATTGAAAAGTTATGTAAGAAAATGCGCACCCAAAAAAATAACCCTAAATTTAGAGTGCAAGTAAGTATTTTTCATAAGCAATTCGTATTTTTGTTTTATAACTCATTTATACGATGTACCAACCACATTTTTGGTGTGAATTCAATAAAAAAGATCATCTGGTTTTGTGTGATTTTTTAGTTTTCTTTGTAGGACATGTTTAGTTAATCAATTGTTTTTGTTTGCAGTGCAGTCATTTATCTGCTATGCATTCAGTTAATTAGTGGAGTTACCTAGTGTGCTGAAAAATTATACTGATGTGCATTTAAAAATATCCCTTTTATTACTTTGTTAATGCAAGTATCAATAATTTTCAGTTTTCAGATTTTTTCCTTTATTTAAGCTATTAGTCTACACTGATGCATCTGGAAGTGGGTTAGGTTTATGATTACCAAATTAGTGATTTAGATTAAAAATAGTTTTAAACGTAAATATATCCATAACTGTTTGAGTTACATTTATAAAAATTTGGATTCTAGACAAGCTAAAGGGCTTTAATAAATGTACCAAATTTCATGTAGGATGTATGTTAGGTTTCAAGTTGTGAAGGGGTCAAAAGTCACTCGACATAGTTCGTGAAATTTAATATTATTAGTTTATTGATATTATTAATTATCTATAATATTCAGTTTCAGATTTTTTTTCTTTATATACGCGTGATGTCATCTGGAATTGGGTTAGGTTTTTAATCTATGTCAGTCAAAATAAATGCCGGTTTTTAAACGTTAACACATATATCAATAACTGTTTGAGCTACATTTATGAAATTTTGGATTCTAAATAAACTAAGGGGCTTTAATAAATATACCAAAATTCATGTATGTGGGTTAAATAGGTTTCGAGTTGTGAAAGGGTCAAAAGTGGCGCGAAATGGTTAGTGTAATTACGCTACGTCGCCGTCGCCAGTTCCATTTTATTTAAACTTGCCTGGACATTCTACCGCATGATCTAGATTATTATCTGTACAACAAACCTTAAAAGCTGTAATTGAATAAACAATTTTACAACTTATTTACATTTCTAGCATACAAATGCTTATGTAGGTACTTAAGACATCGTCGAATCGAAAACCTTTCCATACCCTATCATTACTATCACGGAACAATATCCACAGATCACTATATTACAGATCATACCTACATTATTATAAATGCAATCTTCTGCGTCAATAGGTATCAAGTGACAGATTATTTTAATTAAGTGCCTTTGTAATAGGTTGGGGAAAAAGTTTCTTCGCATTTTTTAAGAAAATTCAAAACATTTTTTAATATAGTTTATTTACATTTAACTAAAGTATGTAGGTACCATTTTGTTCGATAACTTTTTGCCATCTTGTAGGTAGGGACATGATCCCATTGCTATAGAAATTTTGGGACTTCTGGTCAAAATACCGCGACAAGTGGTTTCGGCAGTCCTCTCGTGATGTTAACCTGACACTGCCTAAAGAATTCTGAAGAGACCGAAACAGGTGGAAGTCTGAAGGTGCAAGGTCAGGACTATACGGCGGATGCATTAACACCTCCCAGCCAAACTCTCTTAATTTTTGCTGAGTGGCTAAAGATGTGTGAGGTCTAGCGTTATCATGATGAAAAACCACACCCCTTCTGTTGATTAATTCCGGCCGCTTTCTCTCAACTTCTTGCTTTAATCTCATCAGTTGTTCGCAGTAGAGTTCAGAATCGATGGTCCTGCCTGGTGGTAACAGCTCATAATGAATAATGCCCTTCCAATCCCACCACACACACAGCATCACCTTGTTGCGAGTTAACCCGGGTTTCGCCACAGTCTGTGAAGCCTGACCGGCCTTTGACCACGACCTTTTTCGCACGTTCTTGTCGTACGTGATCCACTTTTCATTACCAGTTATCAGCTTCTTCAAAAATGGTTCGGTTTCATTACGTCGTAATAAAGAATCACAAATGAGTACACGGTTCATTAGGTTTCTTTCAGTGAGCTCGTGAGGTACCCAAATGTCGAGCTTTTTTGTGTACCCAGTTTTTTTCAAATGCGCCAAAACTGTTTTGTGGTCAATTCCCAGTTCTTTAGCTACGTTGTAACTACTGACATGCCGATCTTGCTCCACTTTTTCAAAAATGGCATCCATTTTATCTGTAATAGGGCGACCAGAGCGACGTGCATCTTTGACATCAAAATTTCCGGATTGAAAACGCTTAAACCAAATTTGTGCTACTCTCACAGACACTGCACTAGGTCCATAAACATCGCAAATTTTTTTCGCGGCTTGCGTTGCATTTTTACCTTTTTTGTAGTAAAATTTTAAAATGTATCGAATTTCTTCATTAGATTCACTCATCTTGGCGGTACGAAAAACAAATGAAAATCACACATTTTCCTAATTTGAATTTGGAATTATGTTCTTTAAAATTTAAACTTTCAATGATACCAAAACCAGCCAGATACAAATAGTATAGCCAAAGAGATTTTATTACAAGTTTATACATACTATAATGCGAAAAGACTTTTTCCCCAACCTAATATGATAAGCTCTAAGCAAAACTTTACATTTATCGGGTAATGAACAAAATCGACTAATATTACTTTCCCTTTGTGTATTTTCAACACGTATTCTTAGTAATACTAAAACGAAATAATAAAAAATAACATACCGTTCCCTCAAAATTCGAATTTCGGAGTTCCCGTCATCCTGAGGGTCTCCTGACCACGAGTGGACGCGCCGCAGCCTCCTGGAGTCGGGCAACGACCCTCGCCCACCCCACGTCGCGGCGAGTGCATCCACCTGAGTGGAAGTCTTGACGAGCTTACCACCGAATATAGGCTCTTCAAACGCCCTAGCACCTTCTGCACTCAAACGCGAACATAACGAATCACGCCTAGTCCGATTTCTCAATAACTTCGTAGTCTCATCACAATCGTTATCCATTCTGGCAGTTCACAGGTCCAGCCGAGCGAAACAACCGCTGTCACGCAGCAGGTGCGATACACTATTGAATGCCATAAGCCTAGTTCGCATATCAATATGTAATCACTATCTTATCGGCAGTAAATAAAATATATGTGTACAGAGCCCATATTCGAAGGGATAACCCATGAGCGTCGCAACTAAATACTGTTTCCAGCGATAAATTGTTCGATCAAATATTTTTATCGGAGGTAGTTATAATATTGCCGAAGCTTCAAGTTACCGATACCGACGCGCCTTTTCCGGTCGATGGAAGGATTGGACTGGATTGTTCCGAAGTTCTAAATTGATAGAGTTGTTTTATATATCAGGATCAATATACCTATTAACTCGCATGACTCAATTATCATACGTCTCAACTACCTATATCGTAGGTAAGTGGTGTAAGTTATTGTGAAACTTAAAGTCGACGTTTTATTTATAGCCTTAGATTTAATCTAAGTTTATAGGCCAAGAGCTTGTTGGATTGGATGATTATTACACAGCGAAGCATAGGTAGTTCATTCAGTACTTTAAACGTTCATAGTTCTGAATGAACTATGAACGTTTGATGAAAATCAATCAAATAATTCTTTATTCAAATACTAAAGACTTCTAAAGAGCCCTTAAACGATCAAACATGTTTGTCAAACGTGCTTGCCAAACTTCACGTTTTCATCAAACACGACGTCAATCCATATTTCCTTCAATTCAAACACATCAAACACGTAGTTCGTTTGTCTAACGCAGGGTTTCTTAAAGTGAGGTCCACGGCCCCTTAGGGGTCCGTAGCATGTGTATCAGTGGTCCGCAGTAGGTCAGTCTGTAAACATTGTGTAGTAAACTCGACGCAAACATGACATGCGTCTTGCCTTGTCGAAGACAATCCCACAAAATATTGTTAAACAGAGTCCGTGGAATTGTTTAAATTGTGAAAGGGGTCCGTGACTGCAAAAAGTTTAAGAAACCCTGGTCTAACGCGTCAAACACAGCCCTACATGAACAAACAAGTTTGTCAAACACGTAAAGACAAACACGTTTGATCGTCTACAGGGGCCTTTAGAAAGCTCTTTTAAATTAGCCATTTTTTTTACCTTACCACCCATTCTGGACATCTTTTATCTGATAACTCTGATAAGAAGAATGAGCGCAAGAAATTTATCAGCTAAGTATATCAAAAGTACTTAGGAACCGTCATTAACAATAAATTATGTCATTACCATATACTGTAATATTCATTCATTACTCACCATATGCAATAATATTTGTTTAAATAAATAGAGCATCTATTATTATTATTTATTTTATTTATTTATACAGTCAACCCATGGCAGTGGAAGTGGTTAAATGGTGAGGTGACACTAAAGTGTATCGATAACATATACATTATACCTACAATGCAAACAATAAATACATATATACGTATATATACAACAATACGATATAAAACACAAACATATAAAATATATAAATATTGCTTGATGATTATTGCTTGAAGTATTATCGTTATATCAGTCGAGATACGCCCACTATTGCTGGGCATAGAACTCTCAAAGGGAAAGATTTATGCTGTCTTCTACCGCACTGGCCTAGTGTGGGTTTGGTTACTAGAACGATTGAACACTAGCGCGAATATTCGTGTTTCAACGTCCGTCGCTTAAGTCGCACTAAAACGACAAAGTGTCTATTTACTTTGTGTTAGAACTCTGTGATTAAGCGATATAATGTAACGTAACGGCCATAATGTAATTATCGCGATTGCGACATGCTTAGACTATAGATACCAATAGACATGAAATACCTACGAAAAAAGCGTGCCAACATTTTGGGTTGGTGCTCTATGATGGCGGAAAAAACTAGGGACGCCGCATCTAAGATTCCACACTTTTTATGTTTTTCTTTATAGAATTCATTTAAAAAATCAATAAAAACGTATAACTGTAAAATGCACTCACTAATAATGCTAACCGACTGATATTTTAGCAAAACAACAAACACGGTGCTTTGTAATGGCGGACAAAACTGGACGCTTTATTTGAAACATAGTATAACATTGCGAATCCATTGGTGTCTTTAATCTGAAGCGACATGACGAAGTTGTGATCGAGACCCTTAGAGCATTCATTACATTAATGATCTAAACAACGTTTTTTTTATTTTTGTTCAATTTTATCGTGTTATTGGAATGCGCATCTTTGAGGTTGGTACTGACTGAACGTAGCCGCATAGGATTTTTAACCAACTTCGAAAAAGGAGGAGGTTCTATGTTCGGCTGTATCTATTTTTTTTATGTATGTTCACATTTGTGGACCGATTTTCAAAATTATTTTTGTAATCAAAAGAGTATACTCCCGAGGTGGTCCCATTGTCACCATATTATGATCTGATGATGATGGGATCCCATGAAAATCGAGGGAAACCCTTGAATTTCACAGGCACATTACCGTATGTTCAACGATTACTCCGGCATTTGTAGACCGATTTTCAAAATTCTTTTTGTAATCGAAAGAGTATGCTCCCGAGGTGGTCCCATTGTCACCATGTCATGATCTGATGATGGGTTGAATGAAAATCGAGGGAAACCCTTGAATTTCATAGGCACGTCCAACGTGTTTCACGATTTTGCTGAAGATATTCAGGTATTTACATCTGGTAGTCATCATCATGTTACTGAGCTGATGATGGAAGGTTTGTGGTAGGTTAGGAGTTCGGGAATAATTCTTTCAGTACTGTTTAGAGCGAAAGACATTTTATTTTAAGTTATTCTGGTGTTTGCCTTGGCTCAAATTCTAAAACGCATGTATTATAAACTAAAAAGATTGAAAAAAATTTTTTTTATTAAAAAATAAAACCGACTTCAAAAACACCAAAAAGTCATATACAATATAACAATACATACAAAATCACAGTTTTATATTAAAGTCGGTACCAAGCAATGATCACCTGGAAAGACTTAAAAAATGAAAAGAACAATTAATATACTTACTTAGTTACCAAAATTTGGCACCAACTTCAATATAAAACTGTGATTTTGTATGTATTTCTTATATTATTTATGACTTTTTGGTGTTTTTGTAGTCGGTTTTATTTTTTTGCAAAAAAATTCTTTTACCAAAGGAACAAGACTATACTGATGGTGATTTTGATAGATATTGGTTATAAAATATTCTGTTCATCGTTCTAATTTTAAACAAATCAAATTGAAAACTGGAAAACCTTTTTATTTCGCCTTTGTAATATTGAAGGTAATTAGGGCTTTTGAATACTTGATAAGTATTATTATACTAGATTTACACTCGCGTCTCGAGGCTCGTATCGCGGCTCGCACGCGAGTGTAAATGGGGTATTAGACAATAGGAGCACGTGTAAAAATTGTTAATAATTTCAATAATTGCAAATTCACCACATAACAAAGCTTACCTAATTTAAAATATTTTGAGGTGTTAGAAAGTAAGTTCTTCATTATGAATTAAATAACCAGCCCCTTGATTGTGTATCTAATAAAAATCTATCGCGAACGCTTTTATTTCGACAGTCAAAGTGCATCCATTTTACTTACTTTTTTCAGAGAGTCGACACAGAGTCTGGTTTTGATGCCGCAATAATTAGTAATTTCATAGCGATCGTGGTAGATTCTTTTTAGACAAAGCACCCCCTGATTCGCTGGCGATATCAGTAGGATAGCAGCAGTAGCATCACGGGAGTTTATTCTCTATTATGACAATCTTTCTAAAACTGTACGCGATTGTAGGTACTTCACGTAGACTAGATTTTTTTTGTCTAAATAACATATTAATAATAATATGTAGGTATATCAATCACTCATAGAGGATTTACTTAGATGAAATCGAATAAAAACGCGTGATATGATGCATTTATTCGATTACCTACATGTAAATCATCACATAAAAACAAATGAAATTAATTGATTATTTAACATTAATTTCTTCTTAAAAGTACACAAACAAAAAAATATCTAAAACCGCGCGCATTTGGGACTGGCTCCTAGACTTTAGTAAAAAAAATAATTATTGCATTCTTTGGATTGAAGCTTAGATTGAAGCGTCGACAAATTCTGATTTTCGAATATATATAGTATCGACCAACTACCTATAACTCAGAACCAAATCGTAAAGGGGGGTCGATGTCATTGCAGGTAAGTGTATATTATCCTCTAGTTGCAGTAGTTCGGTTGGTGGTTCGGTTGACCGAACTAATGCAACTTTTTAGTAGCAGAAGTCCGGTTGATATCAATCACCGAACTGTTGCTACCCTCTAGTTGCGGTAGTTCGGTTAACCGAACTAAGTTAATGTCGAGAAAACAAGTGAATACCGGAGAAACAAACAAAATAATCAGTAAACAGATTTTCGCTACGTTCGCGTCGTTTCGTATTCAAGATCCAGATGGCTCAGCTGGGGTAACGTTGCTACAGCCGAGTGACACATAGGTATCTCTGAAACGCGCAAGCGACAAACTCTGGGCATTAGCTATAGCGACATCTATATTCCATTTTTAGGGATCCGTAGCCAAATGGCAAAAAACGGAACCCTTATAGATTCGTCATATCTGTCTGTCCGTCCGTATGTCACAGCCACTTTTCTCCGAAACTATAAGAACTACACTGTTGAAACTTGGTAAGTAGATGTAGGTATTCTGTGAACCGCATTAAGATTTTCACACAAAAATAGAAAAAAGCAATAAATTTTGGGGTTCCCCATACATAGAACTGAAACTCAAAAATTTTTTTTTCATCAAACCCATACGTGTGGGGTATCTATGTATAGGTCTTCAAAAATCATATTGAGGTTTCTAATATCATTTTTTTATAAACTGAATAGTTTGCGCGAGAGACACGTCCAAAGTGGTAAAATGTGTGTAACTTCTAAAATAAGAGAATGACAAAACTAAAAAAAATATATGATGTACATTACCATGCAAACTTCCACCGAAAATTGGTTTGAACGAGATCTAGCAAGTAGCTTTTTTAATACGTCATAAATCCTACGGAACCCTTCATGGGCGAGTCCGACTCGCGCTTGGCCGGTTCAGCCATATCATCAAATTTAACCTTACCTTGTTCACTATGAGATAGTGTTAGTAATACACATGTACACATGTTTTTTTCCTTTGAATAGGGTAAAGGTATCTTGTGGACCTCCTCCATTACGATTATCAACACAATACGTACTACATGAGCAATCTTTTATCAGCCACTTTAGTATTATAAAACACAGGGCATGCTCATATTTGCTACCATTTTTTTCTCATTTCGTATGCGACATATATGATTTCAAACAAGCAATTGTGGGCAAAAATAGGGCAACTATGAACAGATATCACCACGAGCCTCTCACGGAAGCTTCGTGTACAAGCACCTTTATTCATGTGTGCAGCAAAAAGAAAACACTACCACTACAGAATCTTAATACTACTAACGTAAGCTACTAATGTAGTAGTATCAAACAAAAGACTACCAATAGTAGTGTATTTTTTAAGTTCTATATTAATGATGATATGCGGTGATGTAGTGCAAAAAAAAACAAAACAAATATAATTTCACTTTTATTCATCTGTAACAAAACTTAATAGGTATGCGAATCAACTATTTAAACACATTGTTTAGAATAACGGGTTGTTTTGAATAATCAATCAGTAGGCACATTTTGCACAAAATTTTCTAAAATACAAAAATGTACCCAATACATTAATAAAAAATAAGTAACTAAACGTAACTTCAATACGCAAAGAATATTTCTATTTCATGTTCAATTTAAGGTCAACGATTAACTTAAGAAAAATATACTAGTACGGCCGATTCGGTGCTTGAAAAGACCTTAAGTAATACACAAAAAAACATAAAACAGAATAGAAACTATTGTAAATAAATATTTGACCCAACCTTGAGCAAACAAATTATAATATTTCATCTTACAGTGAATAACTTATATTCAACCTAAAAAATGCAATTATGAAAACGAACACTTAACATATTTCAATAAAATAATTTCATTCAAAAACTGTCAAAGTTATACAAACAAACTCTAGGTTATTGCAATTTATACAGCACAAAATATTTGATGACGTAAGTAACTGAGTCTCAATCAATTCATGGTGAAACGATTTAATTTCTGTCATTGTTGATTTATTGGCCATTGTCAAAATAAGTCTTCATTTTAAAGAAGTCGGTATACAAAATACTCTATATTAAATTCATATATTCATTTGCAAAAAAAAGGAAAGTTTTATTAAATACATCAATCACTTGCCATGTTTAAAAGTTGTTTCCACACAAATTCCATATTATTTACTTTTATATAATATCTAACCCGACATTAAAGATGATATAACTGTGTCACGTTTAATTATTTACATGAATTATAAAAATAAATTATTATATAGTTTTTATATATCTTTTCTACACAACTAAGTTGGCAACAGGCACACTGCGCAGTGATTATATTCAATCACACCTACTGAACGTCTCACGTACCTACCCACTACCCAGTAGTAATTTCATTGTCTAACACTTCAAACTCATAGCGATCACTCGCTATCGCTTTCGTGACATTAGAACAATAGATCTAATGTCACCTGTGACATTAGAACTATTGTTCTAATGTCACGAAAGCGACAGCGAGTGATCGCTTTGAGATAGGCGGTTGGACCGCGGTATACAGCAATGCAAGCACCGCCGCTATTACTTCGATGTAGTACTAATATATATTACCTTCTTATTAAATTGCAGAATGAGGAAAATCCAATAGTAGTACATCGGTAAGCGCTCAGCCAATAAGCACCGCTGAACCGAAAAGTATTCGTTGCTTTTAACCAATCAGAATACGAAATTATCGCGTCATCAAACATTTAAAGAAAAATCTATGCGTTTCGATTGGTCGATCGTAATGCCCCAATCTCGCTTGGGCTATAACTTTTTTGTAGGACTGGACCTCTCTGCTGAGGCGACTATACGAGAGCGATCGGCATAGTTCACAATATAGGGACTAAATGAGGAGGCAGCGATTTTTCAAATACGAAGTTATACAATGCACGAGATCTAGTCACTGGCGTCGTTTCGCCGGGAACATGCCAGTTGTCGACGTTGTCAGCTAACAGACAGAAAAAATGCGCCTCAAATATGCCTTCCATTTTTGTTCGTTTCAATTCAAAACAGTTCATTTCAGTCATCGAGTCATATCAGATGTCTCATTACACTAATTAACTGATATGGCCTAGTTTGATTTACTCACCACTAAAATAATATTAAATGCTTGTATGTATTTGCCATTTCAGTAACACATTATTTACGACCGGTTTTAATATGGGTTTGTTTACTGGAAATAGAATTTCGACTAATTGATAGAATATTGAAACCGATCTTTAGAAAACATCGTAACTAAAGAAAACTAAAAACCTATTAACACTCTAAATCAACACACGCTCGACTTAAAAAGGTGCATAGAGATTATGTATACCTACACCGTCTTTGATCAATGCTCTGTCAAGGTAATACCTACGCATGTTACCATTTTCATATAAAAGTTATGACGTCATTGAAAATTCGTTATTATAAAATTAATGTTGAAATCCCCCATACAAATAGTTGGGTCTGTGAAAAAAAATGTATGGGGAATCGGAAAATTAATTTTACAATATCGAATTTTCAATGACGCCATAACTTTTATATGACTATGTTAACATGGGTAGGTTTCGGCATGAAAGGGTATTCAGTCACCAAACACCTTGTATATGTAGCACAGCACATACACATTCTGTGTTATACCTTTACAATAATTAAATTAAAAAAAATAATAAAACAACAATTATATATGTAAACACATTCAATTAGTATAAAAGAACTATATTGAATTTACTTAGTCTATAATGTTATAGTCAGTCCAATATAATATTCCTTTGTAAGCGATTTTAGTACCTACGCAGTATGTACAGTAAGCTCCTTATCAAGCTATACTGTTTGATCTTTGGACAGTTCTTATGTCGCTCGTAATAGTGGCGGTTTTCGTAGTGCAAATGTAAAGCTTGAATGGGAGCTTACTGTACATACATAATATAGTAGATGATCACTTCCAATTGCATATAGTTTTATGAATGCTTTATTTACACACACATAATAAAAAATATATACATTGATTGCTTGACTAAACGACCATTGAAATTATGTAAAATCATAACCGCAGTATGGCGAGCTCCTGGAGAAGGGCCGGCTCGTTCTCAATCTTGGCCAATTGGTTGATTTCCAACTGCTTGCCGGCTGCTTTCTGTTGCTTCAGTTTTTCGATGTCACTCAATTTCTGCAATTAAAGCAGATTTATTTTAAACTAGATTTTAAATTACTCTCTGTCACACCATTCTGTTACACCAGTGTGACACAGGAGAATTTTTTTCTTGACAGTCACACTAACTGGCTTAACCTGGTGTGACAGGCAATAACCAATACAATTACTATGACTAAGCGTCACGCTATTTACTCGTATAAATTAAACGAAAATAATAGATCAAACAAATCTTTATAATTACTCCAACAAAACAATTTCAAGTAAAAAACATTGAGAATCAACGCGGTTTTTAGTTGCATGATACATTGCTGATGAATTTTAGGGGGATTACTCTCTGATAACATATTTTGATATAGGTACCTACTATTAGAATACCCACATTTATCACACAACATCAATGGTATTGCGACTACTTTTTTAAAATATTAGTTCAATCATAAAACAAAAGAATTTAAGTAGTTTATAGGCATGATTAGAACTAGTTAGATATACAATGTCACAGTGTAATAATTAAAATACATTAACCTAAATACACAAATAAAACATCAGTTAACTCACACCGTTACCTGGCGGACTGAGGCGTGAGCGAACAACGAGCACGACATGGTACAAGTGACGTCACGCGTATTCTCGGCACACGGCTTTAACGGTCTGCACGGGTCTAGGTTCTAAACTCAATATCTCGGTTACTAATGGTCCGATTTCGATAATTCAAAAACGTATACCATTCGTATGTCCATTAACGATGTATTGTCTAAAGTGGGTTCCAACTAAGGTTCACGTGGATTTTGAGTTGGCTTCAACTAATGCCATAAAGTGTTTTTTTTACCACATATCGTAATCAGAAAATGTTACAACCACAACAGTATCTAGAGGTCTATCAAGCAAGTCCATCGGAATAAAATTGAAACTTTACTGCCACATTGTAGCGTTGTGTGCTTCTCTCCTTTTACCAGCAGACAAAGTTAGAGATGGGTGGAGTTATATCCAGTCGCAGACAGAGTAGTTTAGTGATAAAACTTGGAGTAAACTTTATGACTTTTTAAGTGATTGGTGTGAATTATAACGAACGACACTGAACGAACCTAACATTTAGAAAATTGGCATTCCCAGTTGAATAAAGGAATCAATAAAAATTGAGAGTGAGTTATGAACTCGCCGTTTATGTTGATGCCGAGTACTCTTTAGTCCAAAATCTTAAATACATCCTCCAATGCAGCTGTGAACAGTTTCGGCGATATAACTTCGCCCTCTCTCGTGGCGCGCTAAAATCGTACTGGTTTCGAGTTTTGGTCCTGAAGGCGGACTGACATGGTGGCATTTCTGTACAACGACTGCAACACTTGGATGTACCGATAGTCTATTTAGCACCTCTGGAATGACTTAAGCGCGGCCCAGGCCTCGACAGAAACGAAGGCTTTCTCCTAGTCCACAAAGGCCTTATATAATCGTAAATTAATACGGTGTGACTATGGATGGGATGAACAAATTTGAAACTCAGTTCACGCGCCTGCAAGTATATAATGTTGCCGCTTGCCGAAACAATCTTCACAAAAAACTGTAACTTCATAGGACAAGACGGTGTAATAAAGAGTTGAAGTCCTTATTTTAACGTAAAATATTTAGGAAAGTTTCTATTGATATTTCTTTGTGTAAAAGACGCATTTGATTGTTAATTATGAAAGCGTCCTTATTGATTTCTAAATATTTTCTCGGGGTTGATAATTGCCCCAAAGAAGTAAAATGCTCCCGTAATACCGTTAGAAGTTTTGCAATGGTAGTGTAATTTTTATTCACATATTTATTCAACTCTGAGTTAAAACTTTCGCACACATTGTTAGATTTGTGGCGTTCATTATAAACACACCATTCCTTTATGAATTCGTCATTCGTCATTCAATATATGTAATAAAAGCATTTAATTTTTTATCACATATATTGAAATCATTACAATATGATTTAATGTATGTCCATCCGTCACGTATCATATGATCCGGTAACAGTGGGAGAGCAGTACATAAACCGACAATGCGGGTATACAATTTATGTTTTATTCCAAGATTCTTGCACTTTTTCCATAATGCACTACAATAATGTGCATAACATTTTTTGATTATGACACCGGGACTTATTTCTTTAATGGACATTGTGATAGCATATTCAAAATCACCATGAAATTTACTTGGTGTCCAATCCGGACATTTCGATTTAATTATATCGAAAAAGGCCAAATATGTACTCTCTTTTTTATTGCTCATAAGAGCAAAAACCAGCGGCACTACACTTGTTGTCTCTGAAGTACTGCCTAGATCCCCATGTAAAATAAACAATTGGTAAAATGGTTTTGGCGTACTTTTGAATGTAGCGTCTCCATAATACTCTTTTACTGTTCTCAGTAAAGTTAGTGCTTCTTCCGTAGCAAAAATTAGCATTTTTGTATCCTCATACTGGTAGTCGGCTATTAAGATGTCAAAAAAAATAGCCGGGACTTCTACTTCTTCAGTGTGACGATATGTAGTTTTCTTCACGTTGAATGCCTTTTTTCGTGCACTATATAAGCTGCCCTTTACCTTAGAAAACTTTGGTAATTTCTTGACCAAATGTAGCCCGCGATCTTTAATATCATTTTTATGTTTCTTAAAAATAAAAGGTACAGGTTCTGCGGAAGTAGCCGCCTCTTTTTTCATCGCATTTATTGATAAATCCATCTCGTTTTTGACAAAATCCGCTTTACATTCACTATGTTTGTGTTCAACAAACTTTATGACTTCAACATCCTATAAGAGGGAGAGCATTTATGTTTCACTAGCTAAAATGGACAAGACAAAAACTACGTACGTCAAAATCCCATATCGTAAAAAAATATATTTTTACTCGTATGTGACATTTTATTTAAAAATGCTGAATATATTGAAAAATGGATAAAGCAATAAAGGAAAATGATAATGTTCCGAAACCCCTCTGACGTAATTGCTGTTGGGTAGCTAAGTTAATACATACTTTTGTAGTAACAGATCCTTTGCACTTATGCCGGCGACGATTACTGCAGAACCATATAGCCGTCGTAAATAAATACTTGGCCGCCGTTTCTTTTTAAAATTTTCCCTTGACTCGCTTCCATTTCTTTAGAAATTAAAATCAAGCTAATGTAAGTAATGGCAAAGGTTTTTATTACGAAAGCTAATTAAAATTAAGTTCATAAACCAAAAAAAAAATTTCACTCAACTTTGACAGCATACGTAAGGAGACAATTTGATTTTTATATGGGTGTTATCAAGTAGGTTAAATAAGTGAACAATACTTGTCTTTGTCATCAAAATAGGCTAGATGACTAAAAATTTTTTTTTTTTGCTTTAATAGAAGCTTATTCATATAACAAACAGAAAGAAAAAAACGGTTTTCGAATAACTATACAAACAGCCAAGATATAAGATATTAAAGATTATTCTCAATCTCTTTCTAGCAAAACGGCAATTTATATGGAGTTTATATGGCCGTACTCAACGATAACGTCACGGTTGATGTCGGATCTCTCTGTCTAATCGCTCCCAAATTAACAGCTTAAAATGCTTTTATCTCATATATTTCTAAGCCGATTTTAATTCTAATTTTACATTATTGCATCTTTTTCTACGGTCTTTTAATATGTTATGAAGAGACATGGAAATTAGTATTCAGTCATCATCCCAATTATAAGAGTGTGACTGTAAATTAAAAAACTCTTGATTATCACACTGGTGTGACTGTGAGGAATAAAATTCTTCTCTGTCACACTGGTGTGACTGTCAGGACAAAAATTCTTCTGTGTCACACTGGTGTGACAGAATGGTGTGACAGGGAGTAATCCCCCCTAAAAACCTTTTGACAATAGAACAATGTAAGAAACCATAAATTTGGAATAACCTGAGGCTGAATGTCAATCTGGCAATTTCGTCACTTTTTATATGAAAATATTTACATTCATGATTTTTACATTCTTGGACATTTTTTTAAACATTTTCTTTTATATAAACCTCATCCTAACAATATCTAACGCAACAAAATAAGAATTAACCGATTTGGTGCAGACATTTTGAAGTTATGCGCGTACATACATTTCGACGATTCATTTTTATTTTTATAATATAATAATATATATAAATGACAACTGTGACCCCTACTACTAATTTAAAATACCCAATCAAGCTCCATTGATCCGTCACGTCATGTTACATTGACGAGTTCGATTTTATAATTAACTTTTTCTTAACAAAATAATAAGCATGAAATCAAAAGTGTTGCAGGCACAATTTTCATTTCATATCATGCGTCTGTAGTAAATATTTGTCATTGTATTTGAAACCAAAGGACGCCATACATTCTAATTTACAGATAATATTTGGAAAACCAAAATAAGTTTCATCAATATTACTTGGAAGCAATACCGTACAGTTCGCTTTCAGCGCTGATTTTTACCGCGAACGTGGCGTCTCTGGTACGAACTGATTCCCACCACTGTATTCCCGAACGCTACTACGACATGTCCCTTTTCAAGAAAGTTTTGAAGACAGCATTATACTCAAAGTTGGCAGCGACCTATCAATGTCCCTGATATTAGCGAGGTCCATGTGCGGCGGTTACCGCTTACTATCAGGTGCCATCAATAAAAAAGTAAAGATACTACACTTGGTCCACCAAATGAGGTCGCCAAAATAATCTGCCCAATCGATGTACCGTGGTATACTATATGGAATAAATACCCTTTAATACGCTGAATTTAGTACCAACCCTATTTTGTTCCTGGTTATATGCAACGTTTGAAAAAAAATCTTTTTTGTTTGAAAGAATATACGCCGTTTTAGACTCAACAACCACACATTACATATGCTTTATCTATAACAATTAATCTTTGATAGTCAAAAAACTGTCAATCAATGTTAGCTATCAGAAAATTAACTAGGTAACAGTAATTAGCCCTTTCCTTAACTCCATCATTGGAAGGGGAGCGAGCGGCATTCTTACTAAAGTTGTTTCTTATTAACTTGAAGTCCCTTTTGAATCTACCTTTTGTTTGTGACACTGACATTTGGTAGCCATAGATAATTTTTGACATTTTGTTACGTGCGCAGAGACGGTTGATTTGTAAGTTACAATATTATATTTTTTTTACTTTTGATTATTGTAATCCAATTAAGTTATATTTTTTTATATAAGTGCACGATACATCAATACTTAAGCAAAATTAACTAAAAATAAAATATTTTGCAACTACAGGTTTTGCAAAAGTCGAAACTAAACGCAATCGAACACTCAATGTTACCATATATGTATCAAGTAATTGACACTTTATTGAAATGATATGATTTCGAAATCCTCGAAATTTTCTCTATATTTTGGTACACATGTACCTCAAGGTACACACATGGGCAAAAATGTATGGACTATTTATTGGCGACCCCCTTTGTACCTTTGTAGTTGTGCAGTATTACATTTTTTATTCACATTTTAGGATCTAGTCAAAATAACTTTACAGCTTATATTCGTCGCATTGAATACTTGATACTTTGTCAATCAAACAGGGCGAGCGGCGTGAGTGGCGAGAGCGCGAGGGGGCGCCATCACGTAAACACTATAACTAATTACCTAGTTTGATTTTTAATAAATATGGTCTACCATTCCAAATATCGATTAAAATAAACGAAATAGTAATGTTTTCGTTCGCGAACAATGCAAAGCGAGTTAAAGGTATGCAATAATCAATCATATTGCAATTTCTATATGGTTATCGTGATCCGACAAGATTGTCGATTTGTCAGATTTTATTAAGCTGGGCTCTGGCCTATGTATAATGCAGTGCGAAAATGCATTCCGTATTAACGTCTTGCCAGCGATTCAAATGTAAACGAACGGATAGACGACAACGACGACGGATTTTATTTTATATTCAAAAGCTTTTGCGAGCAAAAAGAAATAAACTAATGCTTTGATCATTCCTATTGAAAATGATATGAAAACGATGTGAATGACACAGTTTCTTGCCAGCTTATGCTCGACAGACTATAATATCATTCATCCCTTTTATACACGTAGATTCATCTCTCTCGCACATTTTTACGTTCCATTTCCCACAGAAATGTAATCTTTGGTGTAGGAAAGCAAACGGTCATTTATATTCAATCGTTATTCTATTTTAGCCATTGGGCTTGCATAATACTCTTTCGGTCACGCTAGTAAAATTGTTTTAAGATTTTATTATATTGTTAAACATTTCAATTAATAAAATATGCAATTTTAACTTTGAATAACATGTACAGTTTCAATGCTAATTTATATTAATACTTAATCAAGAAATAAATGAAACATACAAACTCTTTGGCTGAAAACTAGAACAAAGCACTAGTTCGCAATAACAAACTAACCACACGCACGATACACAGAGACGAGAGTTTTGAGCAACTGTATTAAGGGGGCACAGTCAGTCTACTAGCGCCGCCATTCGTTTTTTATTAATTATGATGAATTAAAGACATTTCTACAAAAAATAGCACAGTCACGAACTCAATATACCAAGGTACTTCAGATTTTTATTTACGTATTTTGTACACATTAACCGTATAGAATAGACGAAATCATAATTATTGCCTAAAGTGGCCACTTTTAGCAATAATTCTGATTATGATTATTCCTATACTTTTAATCTATGCCTGAATAGCTCCCAAAAATCTTAAATATCTATATTGAGTTCCTGACTGTGCTATTTTTTGTAGAAACGTCTTTAATTCATCATAATTAATAAAAAACTAGTGGCGGCGCTAGTGGACTGACTGTGCCCCCTTAAAAATAGAACATACCTTGTTAAGATTCTTTATCTTCTTATCTTTCTCTGGGTCGCCGGTAGAGATAAATGCAGGGCGTGGGGTGGTAGGCGCCGGCGACGATACGGGCGAGCTGTCTCCCTTTGCCTTCTCATCAGCCTTGCGAGCCTTTCGGGCCTCGCGCTTCTCTTTCTGCTTTATGGCTTGCTTTGACGGCGCAGCTGCACAGTACAATTATCATTCAAAGTATTTATTTAATCTGTATGTAAGGTACAAAGGAGGACGCACCTATTGCAATCTTGCAGGCGTTCTCTACCAGCGAACCGAACGGAAATTCAAAATTAATGTATTTGGCGCATGTACGATTTCATTTATTTGTGAAAAATTTGTTTTCGTAATAGTTGTACAAATTCATCCCGCATTCTCACACTGCCACTTGGATTAGCTGGCAAAAATCTCTCTCAGAGTAAAGTCCACCCTTGTTACAAACGATGATCCCCTAGAAAATCTTAAAATTTGTCACCGACTTCAATATAGAAGTATGATGTTGCCTGTGCCTATTCTTATATTATTTTTAATTTTTTTGAGGTCGGTTTTTATATTTTGTAAAATATTTTTTATTTGTAACTTTTTTTTGAAGTCGGTTAAAATTCCCTATCTCAAAAACTACTGAACCGATTTTGATGAAACTTGCAGTATTCCCTAAGTTGAACAATACCTAGTACAACAACAAACTTGTAGTTCCGGAGATATGCGAACAAAAACATACATACATACACCTTTGAAATTTGGCACATTTGTTCAGACGCTGATATAGACTAACAAAATTATACGAAAACTGGGCAGTTCTGGAAATATTACATACAATTACGGGTCGAATTGATAACCTCCTTTTTTTAAGTCGGTTAAAAAGTAGCATCAATTTGTAAAATATTAAATTCTATCGGTGTTACTACAAAAAGTTTTTAAACACTGTCTTAAGTTAGACACTGTTTAAACATGATGCTATCAGTATCTATTCTTTACGAAAAACTGAAACAGCATTAGTTTAAACAGTGTCTAACTTTAGACAGTGTTTAAATTTTTTTGTAGTAACACCGTATATGTTTCTTTATAAACTATAATTAATATCTGTATGTAACCTACTATTCTTACCGGTCGATTCTCCAGGCCTATGTGGCTTTTCGTGTTCGTGGAAAGTAAACGTAACAGACGGCCTGTTCCTCGCGCCGGGCGGCCTATACGCCTGCGCAGGCTTCGCAGTGGTATCCTCTAAGCCCTTGGGCGCAGTCTTGGACAAGTCGCTCTTCGGGTATGTTCCTGGCCTCCAGCATATCGACAGAAGGTTCTCTTTCTCCTGACACAGGCGCTTGTGCATCAAAACGCCGGTGTAATGCCAGATTTTGTATCTGTGATGGTGAAATAGGGTGCAGTGTGAATAAGATGCCGCAGATTTATATACTGTATGCTAGTTTTATCATCACTAAAGTGTGATAAAGGGGTACAAAACTTTATTGGATTCGATGGTGTATCGGTAAGTAAATATATTAGTAAATCTTAAGACTGATCCCCGACTGTTGACTATGAAAGTTTAAGTTATATTTTTATGTGAGTCGTCAAGGTTGCTGACGCTGAGCTCTGGAGGACGCAGCCAGTATGCTTGCGCTGACAGAATCAGAGTTGGTATTGGCAATGCCCAAACGTCCACTAACATAAACACAAGATTATTGCTTTGCCAATTAAGTAATATTAAAAGTAAACTTATGAAACTGACCAAGACTTTACATCTTCTACAACTAAAACGCTTACCCGTTGCCAACAATCAGTCGAGGATATGTTGTCGCAGTAACGAAGGTCTCTCCGCGCGGGTCCCATTGCAAGCTTGTGGTGTCCGGTGCGCTGCAAGCTCCTAGCTTCTTGTAACTGTGCATATCCCAAATCTCTATGCTGCCAGTCGCTATATTGCCAAAGCCGCCAAATAGCACATGTGTGTTTCAGTTAAGGTCGTTTTAAGAATAAGTAATTCCCATTGTTTTACAACTTTGTGCAAGACTATGTCGATTAATTAATTTTCATTTGACATACTGCCACTACATCCATCACCTTGATAAATATAAAGAATGTTTAACTACGACGAATTGTATTTTCTACCTTAGCAATATATCGCAATATTTTATATGTATAGGAATTAATTGACGAAAAAACGTGCAGATTAACGTTTTTAAACGTTAAAATATGTATACCTTTCGGTGATCGCAAAAAATAATATTTAATTGATAAATTTATTTATTTATTTAAAACTTCCAGTACAATTTGTGTACAGAGGCGGACTTAATGCCAAAGGCATTATCTGCCAGTCAACCTTTGGGTGGTGCAGAGAAAAGGAAGTAGATGCAGTACTTTAATGGTAAAAAAAATACTGGATAATGGTATATATATAATGCTATATACATAATATACTAATACATAAATATTATAAATAAAATAAACTAATATATATGTGCCTATTATTAATTTACAAAACTATAAAACGAAAGTGACATTCGAAATGATATTTCGAAGATAATCTGCATATCCTTAATCAACAGAAGTAAAAAGATTCTCATGGTACAGCTTTCGTAATTTCTTTTTAAAACTTAGTTTGCTTGATGACTTTCTGACGTCAAGTGGGAGAACATTCCATAACAGGATTGACTGGATTAAGAAAGAAGAGTGTATAATATCAGATTTGTGGGCGGGGCATTTGAGGAGACCATTAAAGGTAAAACGAAGGGATCTATCATGTGAGGAACATAGGAATTCAAAACTATTGTTAAGATAACTGGGCTTGTTGGGACTATTAAGTAATGAATGGAGTGTAGTCAAAGTTCTCATGTGCCGACGTTGCCGTATAGACAACCATTTCAAACGCAGCCGATGCTCAGAAACATGATCAAACTTTTTTAAATTATAAACGAATCGAATGCAGTTATTTAGAAGTTGGTCAAGTTTATTGAGTAGATCTGCATTCAGGTCGAGATAGCACACATCACCATAGTCAATTATGGGAAATATCAAAGTCTGTACAAGCATTTTCTTAGTCTCTGAAGGTAGAAAGTTCTTCAGGCGATAAAGAGTCCGTAAAATCCCTGTAATTTTTTGGCAAATGTTGGCAGTTTGTGGTCGCCAACTAAAACTGGAATCCAGGTATAAACCTAAATCCTTCACGGTATTACTGAAGGGGATGGTCTTGTCATCGAAAACAACAACGCTAAGGTTATCGGGATCCATCCTTGATATAATTCTTGAACCACCCATAATTATTGCTTGGCATTTGGTTGGATTGATAAGGATCCCAAACTGCTCAGACCAGCTCTTGATAGATTTAAGATCCTCATTGATTGATAAATCTAGTTCATATTCTTATCTAGAATAACTCTCTTAGAGCTCTTACATATTAGCGACACTTTGCGGCGACAGCTGTCGCGAGCAGTCACTGATCGCTGTCGCGCGACCGCCGGCGACTGCTCCCGACCGGCAGCGATACCAGTACAGTAGTTCGGTTTCTAATAAATGTAGTATGGAAGCTAAGGTTTCAAAAATTAATTTTGAGGAAGTACTTCTTTTGCTATCACTCAATAGACAAAAATGGACGACTTGGACATCGATTTATTAATACTTTTTTGAATACAGTAACTTGACGAGTAACTAAATATCTTAAAATAATAATTAATTCGTTTAACGACGCTATAGACATTCTAAAGTAATTAAATAATTTCTTCTCATCTTGTTGTAAAAGGGGATATAAAGTAAAAAAAACACTGTCATGTTCCCTGTATATCAATATTCCGTGCACCAATATAGTTCGACGTTTCCTTTTTCATTTTTGTCATTTGACTGACAGTTAAAGGAATAACTTCTTCCTCAAAATCCATTTTTAAAACCTTAGCTCCCAAAATACATTCTTTCGAAACCGAACCACTGTACTGAAACTGATATCGCCGCCGGTCGCGAGCAGTCGCCGGCCGACAGCGATCGGCGACTGCTCGCGACAGCTGTCACCGCAAAGTGTCGCTAATCTGTAAGAGCTCTAAAGTTTTAAGATTTCTTTTTTCTAAACTTTCTTACTTAATAGTTATTTTCCCGAAGCATGTTTAGGCAAAAACGATTTAGGCTTATGATGAATTGCACACCATTCATAATACGTTCAGTGAATGTTGAACATTTGTATGGAACAGCTGATTTTTTTTGCGATTTCAAAGTTGGTCCCATAGTGAAAGTTGTTCAGTTTGCTTGTCTGAACAAGCACACAAATATTTTTTAGTAACTAAAAAATAAACTTGTATACGCCTCTACTGAATATCTCCAAATTGCGGATTCCCACGACCTTCACTTCGTCACATCGTCTAAGTGTCCACGTTAAGGGGGTCTACCAACGTTGCGTCTCTCAATACTCCCAAAAATGAAAAGGATATGATGTCCCTCTGGCGGGAAGTAGATGGCGTTCCACGCTCCTGTGCCGAACTCGAACAGAGGGTCGCACTTGGCGTTGAACAGGGTGGCTTTGGCGGGCGCGTGCCCGTACACCGCGACCCACTCGTTCCAATTGCCTGGGTTCCAAGCGATCGCGTGGATGGGGCCTTCCTTGCCTACGGCGAAATAAACAAGACATTAATACAGCAACCCTTTGCCATACTTCATTTAAAACCTGTACTTCATCTATGTATATATTTCGCCAAAGTCAAGAGAAATAGCCAGGTCAAGAGCGCCCTTAATCGACAAGGGTGTATAATAGCATCATCATCATATCAGCCAATAGACGCCCACTGTTGGACATAGGCCTCCCCCAAGGATCTCCATACCGATCGGTCCTGCGCCTCCCGCATCCAGCGGCTTCCCGCGACCTTCACCAGATCGTCGGTCCACCTTGTGGGGGGCCTACCAACACTGCGTCTCCCGGTACGCGGCCGCCACTCGAGGACCTTTCCGCCCCAACGGCCGTCAGTCCTACGAGCGATGTGTCCTGCCCACTGCCACTTGAGGTTTGCAATTCTTGCGCAAAAGTATTAAAAAGCAAATTAAATTTTAGGAATAATTTTTCAGAGCTCAGTTGACTTATGGCTTATTTCACTAACCTTGTCTTAAGATAATCCTAAAATCCTAAGTGGCATGTTGTTACATGCTTTCCATTTAAGAAAAGAAGTGACAACACACTACAAGAGACGTAAATCGACGTCCCGCAAGGGTTTTGCGGGACGTCTAATGTTATTAGTACTGTTTGTAGTATAAACCCATGTATGCGCCAGATCACAATCGTCTCCACAAATTTCCCATAGTTCCATTAATTTTTTCCCCTAAAAGGATTCTCTGATCTTCCCTGTTATAGACTGTGTGAAAATCCGTATACGCGCTATTAAGTTTGAGTATTTTTATCTATATTATCAAATAATTTTGTTGTAAATTGAAAGAGGTTAGTCACAGTGCAACGTTTTAATACAAATCCATGTTCTTGTAGTGGTTAGTAAATGTATAAGCCTTTCAATTAACTTTGACAGAACAAGGTGTATTTATATTGGCCTATAAATTAGCAACATCATCTTTATAGGTACCCTTGTACCAAAACAAACTTAGCAGATAGTCGGCTCCCATATATCTAAAAATCTAATAATATTTTCAGTTTTTTCGTTCAAATTAACGAAATTCACGAAAGCAGTTTAATCAGATACTTCTGAAAGCTACTTACTGAATGTCATGTTGCCTGCATTCCCTTTAATGTCCCCATAAGACAAAGCTTGCTTGCCGTAATATGAACCACCAGTTTTGTCCACCTGAAAGTTTATAACAAAGAATTCAAAACTGACTTTATTATTGTACTGTTAATAAATTATACCATGCGTGAAAAGTGATGAGTGTTGAGCTAGGAACTTCTAAGCTTTTTTATGTTTATGGTTGTTGCAGCCGTAGCTTAGCAACGTAATTTTCATATTTTCAGAATTAATAAAATACATCCACGGACCTGAAAAAAAGACGGAGACGGACAGAGGACGGAGCGTTGTTGAATCAAGAGTGAAGCATGCAAATGACAGCACATTTGTACGTGTGCGTGTCTTGCTCGTAGAAAAATGACAGCTTTTTGTCTTACCTGGTACATCTGTGTGAGTGTAGGTCGTGTACAAACACATAAAATTGTCTGACCTTGCATGCTTCACATTTGTTCAATGCCACACTACGTCCGTATTTTTTTGTAGGTCCATGAATACATCTGTGTTATAGTTTTACAAGATCTGATTTTTATTTTCACATGATTTATCTTAGCGATTTCAGCACATAATATACTTCAAAGTGGTAGCAGAAAGTAATTTATGTCATCATATTTATCATTAGATTGAACTATATTTTAAAGTTTTCCGGAAGTTGAATCAAACAGAAAACAAAATGGAAAAATCATTTCTAGTTGCAAATAAACTACATAGGTGGGACAACTAGACGATTAAAACTGGTAAGTTTGGAAATATAAAATCAAAATTACTCTATGAGGATGAGATGGTCTGCATTTTGTTGAGAATGATCATGTTTCTATCAGAAGACGCAACGTATTTTTATTCATCGGAACAACTTCTTCAGAAGGTCATGAGATTCTTTACTGCAAGGAAACTGCGCCGAGTTTCGGAAGACAGAGCCTTATTAGTCAATTTCGGTACAATCCATATTTAGTCAAAGTTGAAAAATTTATGGCATAAGCTGTCACTAGAAATGAAGAAATCGGAAGAAATTACGGGTTTACCCGACATGTTCCAATTTGCAAGATTTTGGAGACTACCCAAACAATACATTCAAATCAAATTGGCTTCTAATGTCGAGATCAGACTGGACGGTGAAGATACTGACAACTCAGCTTACATCTTGTGAGAGAGCACTACATTACAGAGAAAGTGAAGGCTGCAAAGATGTTCTCACTCTTCAGGGAACTTTGACGTTCCTTGAAGAGTAAAGAACTTTAAATCTGATAAAAGTCGAGAGAAGGATAACTTTTGCGGAGAGATTGGCGATAGGGTTAAAAAACCCTTAAACACTCGCCGAAGCCAACTCCCAAGATGAATAGAGATGATACATCCGAATAGAGATGTGAACATAATAAGACATATTATTACTTCAGCATGTCACATACTGTCAAAACTGCAAATGGCCAAGCAATATAAACATTTGGTAAATGGAACCATTATTTTAGTTGAAGCTGTTGTAGGATGTTATAAGTATACAAGAAATAACTTTGAATGACGTGTGGTACGTTCCTGCAATCACAAGAAACTTATTCTCAATTTAAGAATAATAACGCATAGAAGGATATAGCCCGGAACAGAGCTCGATGATTAAAGTGAAGCAAAAATGACACAGCTGTGTGAAGTCGCTTACGCCCGATTCACACACACTACGATAAGATCTTACCTTGAACAGGGGCCCTACCGTGATCGCTTATAGCGAGGTTAAAACGATATTGAAACAGAGACACCGTTCTTGCTGCGTATAGCGGCATCCCGCTCTCAGTGCGGTTTTAATATTGTTTTGAGCGATCATGGTAAGGGGGCAGTGCGGAGCTGTCCGGCGCAGTGAGCCATTTATGGCTCACATTTAGTTGCATCAAATTGTGCGCGCCGATTGGGTTTCTATGCGTTATTATTCTAAATTCCCAAGATAAACTTCCAAACAGTACATTCAGTTCAAAAGCCACCACGATGTAAGCTAATGGTGAATGATATAATGCGATACTTATTGGTGATCGAAAAAAAGAAGGTAGTCTTTACAAATTGTATTTGAAAAATATTTTAAATTAAAATACGGTAAATGTTCTGAGCACGGATTATGCGAGTAGGTACATTACAGTTTTACCATGAAAGGTTGCTCATCAAAATAAGACACAAGTAAAGAAAGTGTAAGAAAAAGAACTTGGAATTAAGTTGAATATCGACGACCCAATCGGCCTTATTAATAAAAATTTTACTCCTTGGATCATCCTCGGATTAGCTACTCCGTGTTTTGTCTTGTTTCCGCAGATGTCGGCTGTCATATGTCAAAACAAGACAAAACACGGAGTTACTAATCCGAGGATGATCCAAGGAGTAAAATTTTTATTAATAAGGCCGAAAATGTTTTGGTTGTACGTGACGTGACATTTTCTCAAAACTGTTAAAGACTACATTCTTGGCCGACAGTAAATCAGTTTACTCACCTCAGTTTGCGTTAAAACAAAGAGGTTTGTCCCGCGCCTGTTCCAGTGAAATGTCGCTTTGTCAGCTTGAAACGAGGACCTGCTCACGACAGCTTGTTGCAGCTCGAAATTCGGGTACTTGAAGACGCGCCAGAACGACGGCTGACCCTGTTTGCCTGGTCAATGGTTGTTTATTAGGTTGGTACTTTATCCTACCGCAAAATTCAGTTTCAGTAATAGATCGCTTCAATTTTGGATTTCATTAATGACTCCAGGAGTCAGGACTACATTAGTACTGAATTCACACGATCACAGTTGCGAAATGCAAAGTCAATTTCCATATCAACACATATTAAATCGAATATTAATAATGGAGAATATTTTGTTAAAGATACCATCTTTATTTTGTGTGAATAGTGAATAGTAATAAAAGAAATAAAGCAGCATAGTCTGGTTAATAACTAAAATGAAATTTTATACAAAAGGATTTCAACATTTATTGTTGCCTCCTTGCATTTAGTAAACTTTCACATAAAAATTTAATTTCTGTGTGTTCCTAATTAAACATAAAATAAAATGTTCTAACATTTCATATATGATAGTATCTGGCCGTAACTAGATTTTCAGCCGAAACAGAAATCAAAACTTCGTCACTGATCTCAGTTTCGGCCGAAACCGAAACTTATACATGGACATACACTCGGCGTCACAAAAATCGCACCTCTTCGAAAATCTCATTTTAGCTTGTCCATCTATCAACACATGCTGCATTCAACTACCTATGTTAGTAATGATATCAATTGAAAGTATTTTTAATAAACTTTAGATTAACAACAGTTACATTTTATAACATAATTATTGAGAACACGAGCCGTTAATTTTTTTTATTAAAATACGCATTACAGGACTCACTACTAGCACCACCCTAGAAGGGTATAAAACAGCCGATCAAGGTCACATGTGAGTCATTCGTCATCCAGACTTTGAAGTGAACAACTCCAGCAAGAAAAAGTACTCTGAAAATGGATACCACTGCGATTAAGCCGCTCAAGTGATTGCACTGCTGCAATCAGGGATGCGACAGTATGATGTTGCTCGACAACTGAATTTGAGCCGCTTTTCGGTTCAACGGGTTTTCCAGCGGTTTCAAGAGACTGGTGGCTATATCCTAAGACGTGGATCTGGCAGGCAGAGGTGTACATCCGAAAGAGACTATAGTTTCATTGTCTCTACTTCATTACGCAATCGATTCTCCAATGCTGTTGAAGTAGAAACACCTACTTCAACACAAGAAAAAACACCAACAGTTATACAATCTAAGGTGTACTTAGATTGTATAACTTTTGGTGTTTTTTCTTGTTGGCATAATAAATTATTATTATTAGTACAACAGCTTCGATCAGTACGCAGAACTTCTGTGAGAACGATTCGCACAAGCCTGTATAGAGTGGAATACGATGGGCCCGAGATCTTGCTCCTACCACTCTTCAAGAGCTTCAAGACGCCGTCATTGAAAAATGGGACAACATTCCTCAAGAAATGGTTGTTAGATTAATTAGGTCCATGAGGGAACGCATGGAAGCTATCATCAGAGCAAGGGGGGGGCAACACTAGGTTTTTAGTTATTTTTAATTGTTTGTCATAGTAATAAATCTTATTTTTATTCTTTTTATGATTAACTCGTTTTATTTTATGTGTGGTTTAGTGAATGGCTTTGGTGACACTGAGTTCCTTTCCCTATCACACATATATTCCTCATTCCTGTTTCTGCACCCTTCCCCCATTTGAATCTCCTCTGTGTATCCTACTTCCGAGGTTGCCTGGAAGAGATTGCTCTTTAGCAATTAGGCTGCCCATTGTCACATTGCTGTTTTTATTTCATTTGTTATTTCTGTTGTATTTTGTCTTTGTGTGCAATAAAGAGTTATTATTATTATTATCCTTTATTTTTAACAGTTCTTAAATATACATTTGTTACTTATTTTTATTATTAAATGAATAACTCGTAGCATTTTCTAAAAGCTGTAAAAATTTCCTTTCAAATGTACCATAGTCATACGCTTACCATTAAATAAACATGGTTTAAATGTTTTAAGAAGATATTTGAAGAGGTGCGATTTTTGTGACGCCGAGTGTATGTAGGTATATTTAAAATTATATTTTTTATAGAAATAACATAATTAAATTTATTTAACATGCTATAAATGTTAATTTAGTTGGTTAATTTTTGGACGATTCGTTTTACATCTATTCTGTAATTACTTTATGTCATTCAAAAATTTCCCTAAAATGTGCATCTACCATGATAGGTTCTCAACCACCCTAAGGTCGACTTGAGAATGCCTAAGACATTAAGGCCTGCCTTTGCACATTTTTGTACATGAAGAATAAATAAATAAACCAAACCTACAAAAGATTTTTACATGGGTATTAAGTGTGCATTCTACTTTGTTTAGTGATGTGACATTTTGCACATAGCATTGAATAGAGGAAATGTCACGAGCGGTGCTAATATAAAAATAATATTTATTAATTATAAACATTTAATCACTAATTATTATTGAAATATTTTTTTTGCAAATAAAAAAAATATATCTCTTACCTAAAGTGAACAAGGAAATGTAGTAGGAAGGCGCAAGACTTGGTGATATACTAAACGACTGCAACTTTTCAATGTGGATTTGTTGTATGTAGCGATCAAGTATGGCATCCTCATATATAAGTATTCTATTGTTCACTTGTAGCATGAAGTACTTTTCATCTGAGGACCACTGTGGTTCCCTTAAAAAAAGTGTTTTTATTTAGTTTTTGTTACTGACAATGAGGAAATGTGAATTTTTATACCATATAGTTGGCAGACAGCATACCTATCTACACTCTTCCTGATTTTAATTAGTAACTATTGCCGTATGATACTGAAATTCAATTAAAATTTACATTATTTTTTTCCAGAGGAAGACTGTACCGGCCACCGGGGTCGCCTGCTTGGGTGCCTCCGTTTTACCTGCTGCAAAGCAGCAGTAATTGTATTGCTGTGTTTTGATTTGAAGGGTAAGGGTAAGGGTTTTGATATGTCAGTGAAATTTCTGGGTACCATGACTTTAGACTTTAGTATGTCACAAGTTAGCAATGTACACTGTGGTTCTTGTGGGGGTTTCAGATTTGCTTTGAATCTCACAAGAACCACATGTACCTACTATAGGTGACTGTTACCACTTACCATCAGGTGTGCAATATGCTTTTTTGCCAACTTAGTTGTATAAAAACGAAAAAATAAAGTTAATTTCACATTGCAATATTGCTGATTCATTTCCACATACCTCCAGGCCTCCAGCACAAGCATATAAGACTGAAATCCAGTTTAATTAAATAACTCAAATCTGCTTTGCTGGCGAGACTAAGAGCTTTGAGGTAAAGCCACAGTGGTTATCGCTTAGATAGTAGGTGGCAAAAAAACAAGCCTAGTGTGAAAAATAGTCTTTGATCAATGGCATGATTTTTCTTAAAATTTTGGTATTTATTTTTCTTTATCTCAGCCACATTATGCTGACAGCTGGGCATAGTCTCTCCTAGAATGGGGTTTGGGCAGTCTCCTGACCTGATACACATTGGTAAAAAGCACCAGAGCTTTATTTGTTGTTGGGTAAGAAAAACTGTGAGCTGGTGCTTTGCTTACATCTCATAAGGTGTAAATTCAGATCTCCTTACATCCCCAATTATTGGTTGTATGTAATATAAACTAAAATATGATTTATGTGATGTAAAAGAATAACCAAAGAGGGAGACAATTTTGCTATACTCTGCACAATCAATACATTAGCACTATATAATCTCAAGAAAATAAAAATCAGCGTTATTCAGTGTATTGCATGTTTGCTGTACAGTTAAATCTAACAGTTATCTATCTTTAATCTTACCATCCATTTTGATTTTTCTGAGTGAATGATCCAACAGTTTCACCTGTGGCTGTTTTGTAGACATATAAGTTTGGTTTTCCCTGAAATAAAGGAAATAATTCACATAGACCATAGTTTGATTCACATAGACCATTGATGTCAAGCCTACGTATTGAGTAATATTTTATGTTGATTTAAGCAAAATAAGGTATGCCTCCTGTAAAATAATACTTACACAAGTGATTTAGAAGAAAAAGCTGACAAATCAATATTTAATATATCGGGTGTAACGGAATACCAAAATAATATTTAAGGTTGTTGATTAACAAAAAAAAATATTTATGAATATTCTTTGTATTTTTATTATATCCCTACTTTCGATTTAATACGCTTAACTGTTAAGCGTATTAAATCGTTTTTTTTTAATCAACAACCTTAAATATTAGTTCGGTATTCCGTTACACCCGGTATGTATCCAATACAAGACTGTATTACTTTGAATAATTACTAAAAGTATGGTTGATATCTATATATTATAGTTGATATAAATGTACAACACATACCTGTGGATTCTCTTTGGTCATCATAAACAACTCCCAAACCATAAAATAATTATCTAGCGGTGAAAAAAACATGTCTTTAACATTTCCCTCAATAGTGGCAGTCACAGACCAATCAGAACATTTAACAATGTCAACCCTAAAAAATATAATTCTTACAAAACAGAAATTGCAGATGTTGCAAAAGTTGCAAAAGTTAAAACAGTAAGATAGCAAGTTATAAAATACCAAAAGAATTAGAAACAGCACTGTACCATGGAATATATAAAAACAAGCTTTACAGTGAACACTGTCAAGCTATACTGTCTGACCCCTGGACTGCTCTTATGTTACTTGTAATAAGTTTTCGTAGTTCAAATGTAAAGCTTGATATAACTCCTACTGTCCATCCCAATCATTTTGTAATGAAAAAAAATGTCTATTATAGCATTTCGCAAACGGTGGAGTTGCAACCCAGTGACAGGTCAGAAATAAAAACTGAGTTTTTTTTTGTGATAATGGCTTTTGTCACTAAGTGTGCGACAATTCCGCCAAACAGCATTGCACACTTTAAGCATTTTACTTACATTATGTGGAAGTTTAAATTTATCTGTGCGTAATACAGGCAACTAGGTTTTAAAACTTTGCAAGTCAAAATAGGAAAACATCAAAATAACTAAGCCAGCAAAATGTTTGGGAATCTATGAATAGTTACATGTTAAAATCATATTTTGTCATAGATACACATTTTACTTTAATTATAATGTCTTGGAGCATTAAGTAAAATATGAGAAATGTACAAAAGAACTACTAAAATTTATTGATGAAATGTGGAACAATGTTATATTGTGAATTATTTTCATCTGCATCAAATATAATACAAACTTTTTATCAGTTCTGTATGCTAAGTAGTTTCCTTTAGGGCTGAATAGCACACTGCGGATATTTGGTGTGTTTTCATCTCTGATTATTTTCTCTGTATAGGGTTCTTTAAAATCCACAACAAATACATTTTTGTTTGTTAATCCTGAAATGAGAATATGGTAATTTACATATTCAAAAATGTAAACAGTTTGTAATGTAATGTAATGAAATCTTATTAATGTGTAAAATATTGTTCTATATAAAAATCACTCTATAAACTTAGTATTTTTTTAATGGATTTGATAAGGAAAACAAAAATTTGAGAGCTTCATATTTCAAGCTTTATTCAAATCTACACTTAGATAAAAAATTTAATAAAAAACCATTAATATTCCATTATTTTACCTGCAATAGGTGGTGTAGTACTCATTTTGCTAACTTGATGTTTCTTGATAATTCTATTTATTAAACTTTTCTCTAACAATCTTCATGGATAAGCTGTAAGCATGGGTATTAATAGAAAACAAAATTCAGAATGGATACTTATAACATTTATGATTATGGTGGCATTTCTGTTACAACAGTGATTTCAAAATTAAAGTCTTTTATGTAATGTTATTAAATGATAATTGAAATGTTGAAATCGATGTAACACTAGGATTCAGAGAATTCGAAGACTTGCCGTGTGGCGGATTAGTACCACAGCAATAGACCATTATGCTTTTAACTTGCTATTAAGTGAGTTGTATATCTTCATCGGCTTAACAATGCATGCCAAACCACACTTAGATAATAATGGTACCTTTTAAAAGATGTTAAAAAATATTTTTCTTCATTTAGAAAAAAATTAAGGTTATATTTACTGTATTTTTTTAAATGTTTTTATTGCTTAGAAAGGGGCAAAGGAATCAAAGCTCATACAGTCATCATTACGGAGATTTTTTTTCGAAATGGCTATTCGGACCCGCGGCCCTACCGCCTATCTCAGGGGTTCCGAGACGGTCAAGCGGCTTGAAACAAGCACGTATTTGCTTGATCAAGCAACGTGGTGCGCGTCAAGTCGCTTCAGCCAAGCTAGAGGCACTTTAATTCATTTCGTAACCGATCGTCGGTGTCGTAGGTGGTCGAGCAGTGTTTTTGTAAATCTGGAGGTAGTGAAGATAAGAATATGTAAACCTTTATCTGTGCATAATCAATTTTGTTAAGTAAAAGGTGAAGTTACAAACGTTTAGTAAAGTTCCCAAAGGATTCATTTTCATGGAACGGTTGTAGTTGGGTTCGAGGAATTGCAGAAAATATTGGGGTACTATTGTTTGTATCACTATGAGAAGATCCGTGAGGAACTGCATTTTGTGTTTTGAAACCATTGATTTACTACCAAACGTTTATCAATGTTTGAAACGTAAAAGTTTGATACTAAGTTATGTTGTAATCTCTTCTACTTCAAACCTGTAATCTATTTCCGTAGACAGTTCTGATTCCTCCGTGTTTTGTTCCATCTTTGTTTGTATCTCACGAAATTTATGTAGTATGTCCTATAAGGATTCAATTTGTAAATTTACTTCTTCGTCAAACGTGGTCAAACATTTCCGTAACATCTTTTGATTTTGCAATTTGGTCAGAGTACCCCGGAGGGAAGCTCTAACCCGTTTGTATTTTGTTATTTCTCCCGTCGACATCGTCGCCAATTATTATGTATTAAAGGTATTAAATTATAAGAGCTCATATAGTCGAAATCATTATTTATTTATCAATGACACAAGCCGTTGCTAAGAGACACGTCAAATACTTTAAGGCTGGATTCAACCAAATACGAAGTTACACGAGTATAACTATCACGGGAATAATTTTACTCATTGAATTTACTCTTGGATATCTTCGTTTGCGTTTTTCCAACGTACTCGAGGAGTACGCTAAACTCGGTATTGTAATACTTTCGTTGATGAATGAACGTCGAATGAAAGTATAAACCGACAAAAATGCATGTATTATTGTTTCTCCTAGCATGACGTGAAATGCCGCAACAATTCAATTTTGTAGGATAATACAGTGAAATGTCAAGTTGACAACATGTAATTTCTAGTTTCTATGTAGGTAATGGTAGGTAATGTTTGGTTGCCCGTTTGCGTTTTCTGTTATTTCAACATTATGTTCAAGTTTAGCTAACAAATACAGAGTGGCTTCCTTGGATAAACGAAATCTTAAAGCAAAGTCGTGGTCATAGTAATCATCAAAGTGATTGGCTCTATCCTTGATCCACCTTGGACGTCTTGACACATATTCATCATCACTGTCGGATTCTTCTATCATATTTCTCAAACGTTCCATCGTGGAGCGGTTTTGATAAATATCTTCTTCGAATTATTCTTGAAAATACTCAATAATATTTACGAATAAACAAAATCGAGGATAATTTGAAAAATGACTACTTTGACAGCTGTTATACTCTCAGATTAACCTTTTACACCGCCAAAATCGCCCGTGTTATTATTTACTCGCGTGTAGATACCTTATTCTTAGATTAGTCGTTGGTAAAATGCAAAATCAGCTTACCCTCAGAATAAGCAGCGCTTACTCTCGTGTAAAAACTTACACGAGTTTGGTTGAATCCGGCCTAAGTGCATTTGTGATACGGGATAAAGTGAGGATAAAGTGCTTTTTTATTGTTATCGTAGTATAATGGTGATTTCACTTTCCAAAGTTCTGACGCGTCTCGATACAATGATATTAATAATAATATAAACTCTTTTTCAATCTGTTGCTCGTTATTATTATTTTCGCTGTCACCTGGCAAAGAGTCGTCCGCCATAATTGCTTGCGAACGCGCGACATACGTAGTAGAGTCTGACACACGAAACATGAGCTTGGAAAAAAGCGGCAAAATCAAAAATTCTAGCTCTGGTTATACTGTCTACAGAAGGTAAAATACATTTTGATACTTGCAATAGTCTAATATTTTTTATTTATGTAGTAATTTAGAATGTTAAATTGGTGAAAGGATTGTCTATTTTTCCTTTTTTTCCTACTATATTCTACTGAATATAGTAGGGAAAGAAAAGGAGTTAATACTTTTTTTTAATTAAATAATGTTTAGTTTCAATGAACTTCCAACAATAAACCATAAGAAATCGCTGTATTTGGATTTCATGAATGTTAAAATTACTTAATATATGTAATATTTCGACAGAAATTTTTATGTATATTTTTAATGATAAAATTTGTATTTTTGATATTATAACAAATCAACATTAGAATTATTATCTAACACACCCTCTCACACTCACACACTCACATTCATTTCAAGCAAAGAGAGGTCACTTTTTCACTCTAGTAGTAGGTATTTTAATGTGTATTTTTATTATTTAATTGTAAAATTAATTTAATGTAATTTTTGTAATTTTCTTTTTGTTATAATTATTCTAATTGTCACCAAAGCATGTATTTTATGGATAATAATAGGGAGGGCGCTGCAAGCCGAAATACAGTATCTTACTAGTTCGGCTGCAGATGACTTTAAATGCTTATCTAGTTCGAATTAAATTTAATTATAATGAATGTTTTGTAGTATTAGAGTAAGCAAATATGAAATTGTAATTGGACTATGAATAAATTATTATTATTATTAATTAAGAAAAATATATTATGAAATTGTTTATTACAAAGTATCAAAATCACCATGTTGAACTAAACTACATGGGGACATTGTATCAGTGTTGCTACTTGAAAAAATGTCACGTTCATGTTTCGTGTGTCAGACTCTACTTATCTCTATATAGTTTGTGCGCGCGACTGAGTTATGCTTGATCAAGCCGGTCGCGAACATTATCAACACGTTATGTCAAGCCATTGCGTCAAGCAAAAAATATAAAATCACATTAAGCACGGGCAAGCATGTTAATGCTTGACTCAAGCATCAAGCAAGCTTTGTAAACGTTCAAGCATGCCTGCCTCAAGCAAAATTCTACGTGCTTGTTTCAAGCCGCTTGACCGTCTCGAAACCTCTTTAGCACAAACTAATAAGTGAACAAGTTCAGCCATGCGAGCATAGAACTCTCGATAAACAAAATTTGACAGCTAAGATCGACATACTCGACAAAAATCGATAAATTTGACAGATATTCCTAAGGAGTGAAAAAAACAGATGCTTTTGTCGATCGATATATATGTCGATCGACAAGTCCATGCTCGCAGGGCAGCTCTTTTAAATGGATACTAATCTCTATGTAATCTGTGATGGATACAGAGTCAGACGTGATCTCAGAAGAATAACTTGATTGTTCTGGAGGACGTGATGGTAACTTGGTTACTTAGTAATATAATTTGCTTAAACTATGGATACCAAAGGACATGAAATACCTACGAAAAAAGCGTGCCTTTGTGTTGGTGCTCTAAGATGACGGAAAAAACTTGGGACGCCGCATCCAAGATTCCACACATAATACGTTTTTCTTTATACAATTCATTAAAAAATCAATGAAAAACATAGAACTGTAAAATGAACTCACAAATAATGCTCACTAACTGATATTTTAGCACAACAACAAACACGGTGCTTTGTAATGGCGGACTGGACTGGACGCAAAATTCGAGACAATGGACTCAATTCTGAAGCGGCCGCTAAATTTCCTAATTTTATTTAGGTGTCGCTAATTTTCCTATTTTCCTATTCTACGGTAACTGTCAAATTTAACTGACATTGCTAATTTGAATCTGACGTTTCTCATTTTTACAAGCTTTTATTTAACTTGCAATGTAAGTATCTATGTTCGGGTGAAATCTTGCAACTCAATTTTGAAGCAGATATCTTTAACCGATTGAGCTGAAATTTTATATACACGTTCAGTTTGGATGACAATGCATGGTTGACTGTGTGATATCATTCTAAATCCAAGATGGCGGCATACCCAAGATGGCGGATCAATTATTTTTAATGCGGAGTGCAGTACAATATGGGTATCAAATAAAAGGTCTTGCTAAGAGTAGCTCGAAAAATAATGTGATGTCACTATTAATCCAATATGGCGGACTTCTAAAGCTTGAAAATCAATTTTGAAGTAGATATCTTTAACCGATTGAGCTGAAATTTTGTATACACACACAGTTTGGATGACAATGCATGGTTAACTGTGTAACGTCATTCTAAATCTAAGATGGCGGCATACCTAAGATGGCGGACCAATTATTTTTAATGCACTCCTACAATATGGGTATCAAATAAAAGGTCTTGCTAAGAATAACTTGAAAAATAAAGTGATATCATTATTAATCCTATATGGCGTACTTCTAAAGCTAAAAAATCAATTTTGAAGTAGATTATCTTTAACCGATTGAGCTGAAATTCTGTATAGACGTTCCGGCAAACGACCTTGCAACAATGATGCGTTGAATGAGATGAACAGAGTGAGAAACGTGTACAGTGATAACTAAAAAGTAAAAAATAAATTAAATGTAAAAAAACCTTTTTAAAAACATTTATTTAAATGCGCTAAAAAGAAACAATAAACTTTTACTTACTTAAGTATAACGTTATTTCACATTTGACATAATTTATATGACATAAAAGCTTGTCGCTAGATATACTTTTGTAGATAAACAAGTAAATTAAATAATTTGATGTGAATAATTTTATACATTACAATTTTCAAACTAAGTAAATACGCGTAGGTACTGCAAAGAGTACTTTTAAGTACCTACGCGTATTTACTATTGCTTATTTACAAGCTTTTATGTCATATAAATTGTGTCAAATGTGAAATAACGTTATAAGTAAGTAAAATTTTATTGTTTCTTTTTAGCGCATTTAAATAAAAGCTTGTTTTTATAAAGGTTTTTTTACATTTAATTTTAGACGGTCAATTCAACTTGGGTTTAGCCGTCGAAACCGTTTCAGACGTGAGATTTTTACGCGTAAACTTCCTAAACTGATTAATTTTAGCGTCAATTAAAATCATCCCGATTAAAATTAAAACCTTGCTAAAATCCACCATTTTGGTAATGAAAAATACAAATCGAAATAGAAATGAGGTAGAAGTTTTAATTTTGCCCAAATTGATTGTTTTGTGAATAGGAAAATAAAAATAATTATTTAGTAGTTACAATTATATTGTTAAAAATAAAATAAAAATGTACACATTGGACTCAATTCTGAAGCGGCCGCTAAATTTCCTAATTTTATTTATGATTAAACGAACTTACCTGTAAGTGAAGTTCTATCATAATTATACGAAGCGCCTCGTCCGAAGAGATTAGTATTTTAAATTGTTACATGTAGTATCGCATAGGTGTCACCACTCTTGCACTTAGTTGAGATTTTTTTTTTGTGTTACCTACATAACTCTTTTTTTTTTGTCGGTACTTTATTTTCCTGTGCTTCCCGATCGCACGATTTCGTCATTATGTTTAGAGTCATTTCCCGATATCATTTATGTATATTTCGTAAGATTAGTTTCGGGTTCATTGGGGTGGGCGGGTGTTACTAATCTCTTCGGACGAGGCGCTTCGTATAATTATGATAGAACTTCACTTACAGGTAAGTTCGTTTAATCATAAATTATACTTCGCGCCTCGTCCTCGAGATTAGTATTTTAAATTGTTACATGTAGATTTTGAGAGTTCAAGGAAATATCATCAATGAGGCAATAAAATCAATCACAATAATAACTTTTATTCTCAAACAATATTCTTTTACATTTCGTACTTATATTATTATAATTATTAGTTTACACAAATCAATAATTATTAAGTAACGAACATTTTTTTTGGGGTTCTTTAATTATTGATTATTGAGCGGGCAAAAGATGTATAATCATTGTCTATAATTGTTCTATTATAAAATTTTGCAAATACACTTGAATTGTCACTCCAACCTGCGGTTTTGCGGATCGCGTCTACGTTGACACCCGCGAAGTATGCCCGTGAGGTACTGGCGTGCCTTGTACTATGCGCCGTGAATACAGACGTATCGATCCCGCACTCGCTTAATGATGTTTTCACCCATCGGCCGAGGGTCTGTGAGCTGACGGGCTTGTGTGGTTTTTTGATACCTATGAACAATAAATCGACCATTCTTAGTGAGTTTATTCTCTCTACGTAATGCAATAGAGTAGCCGCAGGCCAGATTTCAGGTTTTTGTTTATAAAAGGGAATATAAAGAATTGGTTGTTCTGAACCTGGCCTAGAGGTTTTAATTAGATTTGGGATTTTTATGCTGATGTAATTATGTGCGACATTTATATTTTTGACATTAATGCTTGATAAGGTTTGCATTCTATGGGCTGTTGTAAGTGCCAGTAATGTGATAGTTTTCTTGCTGAGTTTTTGAAGTGATAATTCTTCATTTGGGTGCCACTGACTAAGGTGGTCTATTACGCGATTTGTGTCCCAAGTATAATTATATTTAGGTAATGGCGGTCTAAGACGAAAAACGCCCTTAAAGAATCTTTGCATTCTGTCATCTTTAGACGGATTTGTACCTAATAATAAGGCTAAAGCAGACCTACACGAATTCAAGGTACCGTATTGGCAACCTTTATTAAACATATCAGTTAAAAAATGTATAATGGTGGGAACAGATGCGTGATAAATTTCAGTATTAGTATTTTTACAATAATTCCACCATTTCCTCAAATAAGTATCATACTGCTTTATCGAGTTAGACGCCAGGGAGGCCATTATTATATCTAGCGAAGATGACGGTATACTTCTTCTTGTCCATGCTTCCCGGATAAGACAGCTGCTGCCAGGGTAATCGTCTCGTATATTCGCCTGGAGCTGAAATGTGAAATTAATGCTTTCTGGTGAGGTCTAAACGTTAGAACTTCCGTTATTCGGAGAGCTTGAAAGATTGGGTACCATGGCTGTGTTGGCCATAAAGGGACGACGAGGATACCTGTAGCTTCATCGTGAATGATTTTTCTGATTAATTTCAATATAATGGAAAAAGGGGGGAAGGCATAAAAAAATGTGTCAGACCAAGATACAGTAAAAGCGTCAATCGCTATTGCATCCGGTTCTATATGCCATGAGATGTAATTAAAACATTTTTTGTTGGTGCGGCTTGCGAATAAGTCGATCTCTGGTATACCAAAGCTATGTGTTATTTTCGCAAAAGCCCAATTTGCCAACTTCCATTCGATGTCGGGGTGTATTTTTCGTGATTCTGCGTACGCAATGAAGTTATCACTTGATTTTATATACGATGCAAAGACGAAAAGCTTTCGCTGTTCGCACCATGTCCAAATTTCTCTTGTAATTTGTGTTAGGTGCGGATACTGAACGTTACCCATACGGTTAATGTATGATACTGCGGTTGTATTGTCTACGCGCAAGAGAATTTGGCAGTTATAAAGATCTTTCGCGAAAACTTTTAATGACATAAAAGCAGCCATCAGTTCAAGGTAATTAATGTGAAATCTTTGCTCCTGCTCTGACCAACGTCCACACGCTGTTTTATTCTTACAAGCGGCGCCCCACCCTGTCAATGATGCGTCAGAAAATATTTCAGTGTGGTAAGTATCGTATCTTATACGACGCACCGAATATTCTATATTTTCGAGCCACCACTTAATGTCGGCATGTAAAGAATTGGGAATTTTTATAATTTTGTTATAATCTTCGTCGTTTTTTAAATTAAGATACTTACAGCGCTCTAGCTCTTTAGTATGAAGTAGTCCATATTCTATAGCGGGGCATGCTGATACAAGGATTCCGGTTACTTGGGCTAGTTTTCTGACTGAGCAACGGTGTAACTTCGAAAAGTTCTCTAGCTCTGTCTTAATGCGGGACCTTTTTTCTTCTGGTAAGCTTAGGGTTAGTTCATGAGAGTTAATAATCATGCCTAAATATTTACAGATTTTACTAGGAACTATACAACTTTTTTCTTCATTTATAATAAAGCCCAAAGAAGTAAGCAATTTTCTTGTAATATTAATATTAAACAAAACATCTTGGTACGTAGAACCATACAAAAGCCAATCGTCTAAATATAATGTGGACAGTAATCCAGCATTACGTAAAAGTTTTACTATTGGCTTAGTTATTTTTGTAAAAACAAAAGGCGCCGTACATAATCCAAATGGTAAAGAGTTGAATTCGAATAATTTTCCATCATAAATAAATCGAAGATATTTGCGCGAATCCTTATGAATTTTTATTAAAAAATATGCGTCTTTTAGCTCTAAGGTAGTCATATAACAATCCTGAGTAACAATTTTTACGGCAGTTCTAAGATCCTCAATTTTAAAGTGATCTGTATCAATGAATTCATTGATTTTTTTTAGATTTAAGATAAACCGTGATTTGCCATTTGGTTTGGGATTAAGGAAAATACTGGATAAATTGATCATCACTTGGTGCACATTCTGATATTGCACCAATACGTAACAAATCACCTATAGCTTCATCAAACTGTTTTTTGTTCTGTTGAGAACACACAGTAGGTAATGGAATGAAATTTTGAATAACAGGCTTAGAGAATATAATTTTGTACCCTTTAATCCAGGAGAGTACGGTGTAGTCTTGTGTGATAAGAGACCACTGTTTATAGAAATGGTGTAAGCGACCGGCATACTCAACTGTGTTTACTGAGGACGACGAACTGGCGCTGGGCCTGGTGGCGGCAGTAGTGGTGGCGGTGGCGGCGGCTGACGTGGCCACGGCCTCGATGAGTGCGTGTGCGTCTGATAAGCTGCGCGTGCTCGTGGGGCTACAGGCTCGCGGCTCCTCGGCAGTCGACTGCCTGTGAGACGGGCCAGGAGCCTTCCGGTTTAAATTATTGAAAGATTGTCCTTTTGATTTCTTAACCCCACTAACTCTATAATCAGCCTTTAAATCCGTACCCGACTTATTAATTAATTTCGCAGTTTTTAATGTTTCGGGTAATTTTTCACCAAACAAATAGCTATCAGGCTTTGTGCTGGCAAGGTGTTCGGTTAAATCTTTTTTTAATAAAAATAGAACGAAGTTTCTTCTAGTTACTGAATCTGAGTGTTGAACATCACACAATAAGCGGCCTAAGTCCATGAGTTTTTGAAGCAACTCGTTGTTTTTGTGATTAGAATTCAGTTGCATTGTAATTATGTCTCCCAGACATGAAATAGCACTCGCCATTTGCTTCTGCTTTGATTCGATGCCTTTATCGCGTTTCAAGGCAGTGTCATTCATGGCTACTTTCACCTCTGGGTTTAGTTTGGGTGCATCCACAAATAAACAATTTGCCGGAATCGGGTATTTGTTGGTAATATCCTTACGGGTATCTTTTTTTAAACCTTCTATAGCGATATAATTGAAACGGGAGGCTACTTCTTGACGAATATCTTTACTGCGTTGCTCCGTAAGGGATGGTTCCTCGCCTAAAATTTCTAAAACTTCTGTATCTAGCCTTACTTCCGGAGCCGTTTCTTCCTGGGGCGGCTGTGCTGACGTAGTTGTTAGCTCACCAGGGTTAAGTAAGTCATCGGTAAAATTGTCCGTCGGTATTAGATGCTCAACAGCATCAGCGTATAAAGCTTGCGTGTCTGCCTCAGTTATTCCAGATAACCAGTCGGTAAGATCAAGCGCGGGTGTATCTGAAACAAAAAAACACGCGCATGATGTTTTTTGTTTCCATAGTTATATGTAAGGATAATCGCGTTGTTTTTAGTGAATGCTGTGGTTACAAAATTTACTTAAAAAATTATCTTAATTCCGGTACTCATTAAATCTTAGTTTAGAAATCAATGAACTGTTCTGGCAATAATGTAATAATACAATAAAATTTAGCCTCATTTAATTGCAATCTAGGCATTTTTTACCAGAGTTTTATGCAAAACCGCAAAACCGATTGCAGCTTTTTTACCAATGTGAATATCATAATTAGGGTAAGGCGGTATGTATTTAAGTTGATTTTCTGTTGATTGAGCACCAAGCATTTAATTTTGCATGCAGTAAAGAAACCACTAATAGCTATATCTGACTGCATTCTGTGCGCATTTCTATATTTTTAGGCAACAAGTAGACCATAAGTGGTCCCTGTGACCTATTCATATCGCAAACTTCTTTATTAACGTCAATACGTTATAATAATGAGGCAGTATGTACATTTGAATGCAGCGAATGAGCCCCAATGGCAAAGTCTGATTGCATTCTGTACCACCTTACAACACTTTTAATCAATAAGTATGCCTTGAACTAGCGCCAGCGGCTATTCTGATTGCAAACTTATTTTTCAACGTCGATACGTTATGATATTATACAGTAATGCGGCGAAGAAGCCCCAATGGCTAAATCTGATTGCATTTTGTACTGTTGTGTTGTAATTTTTAGTTATCGGATAAGAAATTACAGCTTACCTGATTGTATGACATCTCTTGCTGGTGACTGCTCTGCTGATTGTGAAGGCTCTTTATCTCGGATCTTTTTTCCAATTTGCGTACTTTCCGTATTAAGTGTTGCAGCTCTTCATCACATGTTCGCTTTCGTTTCGACATTTTTTGTACTTCAAAAAATTATTTAACGCAAAATAATTGAAGTAAGATACTTGAGTGGTCGGGCACTAAAATGCGAATGACGAAGTCGTGCGATCGGGAAGCACAGGAAAATAAAGTACCGACAAAAAAAAAAGAGTTATGTAGGTAACACAAAAAAAATCTCAACTAAGTGCAAGAGTGGTGACACCTATGCGATACTACATGTAACAATTTAAAATACTAATCTCGAGGACGAGGCGCGAAGTATAATTTAGGTGTCGCTAAACCTAGCAGAAGGTAAAACCCAAACCAGTTTGCAGTATTCTACTTTAATATCTAGGCAAACTTTAGGAAGAATAGGGACTCATATCAAAATTTATTAAAATATTGTTTATTTCTAACAGTATTTGGCATAAGGTTCCACAATATACCGATTTTAATAAATAACAATGAATGATTACTGTAAAATTTTAATTTGAAAATGCTAGAAATAATCTTTTTTTATCTCACGCCGTAAACGCTTTGATATCCTGTGGTCAGGGCCGTGACGTCACTCATATAGTAAACAAAGAAATGTCAAATTTGATTCAACAACTCGTCGATTTGCACTATTCTTTCCTAAAACTGGCAAAAAATCGTCCAAATCTCCGTTATTATATGTGTAAATATCGTAAATTATTTGTATTAATAGCTATTTATAGATTATTATAGATATTATAGATAATAGTATTCATAGATATTTAATAGAAAGCATTGTTTTTGTGAGGTTATTTCGCCTCGGTGCTTTGTTTACTATAAGACTGACGTCATTTGATGTATGCCACAGATAATCACCAGACTATCATGGCTGACCGTGTTTTCGGTCCAAAATTGAAAATCTTAATTTAAAATAGATTTTTTGCACTTTTTAGCCATCGAAAAAAATAATATTCATGTGCTATGGTCTAATACAACAATTATGAACATTTTAAGCCCTACTTTAAAAAAGGGTCAACTAGCCTATTATTCCGGAGACGTGCAGAGCTATTTACGCAGCATTAAAAAACGAATATAAAAGGTAAGATATTTATTTTTATAAAAGGCATGAACTTATGTTTTGTCACATGTGTATATACGTAAGAATGACACTTTCCATCAGCTCATCTTTAATATACACAGCTGTGTCACTGTTTCTTCGTTCTTCAGCAAATTAAAAAAAAAATTGACAAAAAATACGGCAATGAGTTTGATGTTCCTGGGTCAAATTGTTGGTTATCAGATCCTTGAAATAGGGAAGTTGTGGCTGTGGAGGTAGACGTGAATAGTCTGGCATTTACTGTAGCAGGAGCAGGCATAGAAAGTTGTAACTAGAGATAGCCTTCCTTCACCAGAAACATTAAAAATTAAACTCTTAGAAGAATACCAGTCTCGATTTGCTTGTTTATCACAAGATGAAACTCAAAATAATGAAGCCTATTATTTAAAACGAAATAATTTTAAATACCAAAGAAATAAATATATTAAATGTAAATATTGCAATAAAACTAATCACCAAAGTGATAAATCTTGGTTCAAGAATAAAGAATATACTATAACAAAAACAAAGCAAACTAATAATGGGACGGAATATATTAATTAACAATTTGATAATTATTTAAAATAAAACAGCATATCACGAAGATTGTCCGCACCCTATACTCCACAACAAAATGGTTCAGCAGAAAGAAAGAATAGAACACATAAGATACATTTAATAATGAAATGGTGCATGATATAAATGTAGATAATGAAATAGCAATAAATGAAGAAAATAATGAATATCGCGATGAAGATAATAACACAGCTATATTAAATGATGACACTAATGAAGAAAACATTGAGATAAATGAAACTAACTTTGACCCAGATTCAAGTGATAGACCAAAAAGAAATGTAAAATTGATTCGAAATTAATATTAAAAGAAAAACTAGGACCAGATGGAAAAATTGAAAGGAAAAAAGCTAGACTTGTCGCACGAGGATTTTCACAAATGCCAGGCCTAGACTACCAAGAAGTTTATGCGGCTGTATCAATAAGGCTAGTACTAGTTTCCATGGCCATTAATAAAGGCATGAAAATTGAGCAAATAGATATTTGTACTGCATTTCTAAATGGAGATATTGAAGAAGAGATATTTATGAAAACTCCAAAAGATTTAGAAAAGTATCTAAAATACATAATTACAGATAAAGCAATAAATAATGATATAAAGAAGAAAGCTACAGAAATGATTAAGAATATTCAAGAAAAAAAAGACAACTGCGTTGGCAAATTAAATAAAGCAGTGTATGGCTTAAAACAATTAGACAGACAATGGTATTTAAAATTAGACAAATACCTTAGAGAAATTGGATTCAAGCCGACTAAATCGAATCCATGTGTCTACATATACGCGAAAGGCGGAGAGGATGAAGTAATTGTTAGCATATACGTAGACGATATACTTATAGCCTCTAAGTCAGAATCAAAAATTGATTACATTAAAAATAAGATTTCAAATAAGTTTGAATTGAGAGATCTTGGAGAACTAAAATACTGTCTGGGAATAAATTTTACCACAGTTGGAAATGGCATAAAGCTGAGTCAAAAGAAATACATTGATAACGTTTTAGAAAAATACGGGATGAGTGATTGCAAATCAGTTTCGACACCAATGAAAGTCGGATTAAAATTAGAAAAATATTTTACAAAAAATAAAAACCGACTTCAAAAACACTGAAAACTTAAAAATAATATAAGAATAGGTACAGACAACATCACACTTTTATATTGAAGTCGGTGCCAAACGATGATCTCCTAGGAAGTCTTAAAATTTGGCACCGACTTCAATATAGAAGTGTGATGTTGTCTGTACCTATTCTTATATTATTTTTAACTTTTCAGTGTTTTTGAAGTCGGTTTTTATTTTTTGTAAAATATTTTTTATTGAGAGAATTGCCATATCAAAACTTGATTGGATCTCTAATGTACTTGGCAATAGCTACACGTGTTCGCAGTCAGCTATATGAGCCAATACAACAACTGTTATTCCGAAGAACACTTCAATGCTGCCAAAAGAATATTAAGAAAGGTACAAGAGATATTGGAATAATATACGAGAAAGGTGTCGAAAAACTTGTGGGATATGCTGATGCAGACTGGGCATCATGCATTATAGATAGACGGTCATACACCGACTACATATTTACAAATGGCAACGCAGCTATTAGTTGGGAATCCCAAAAACAAAGAACCGTAGCTTTATCGACAGCTGAAGCTATAGCTTTAACAGAAGCAGCAAAAGAAGCCGTATATCTCAAAAACCTGAAGAAAGAGATGGGTAATGAGCAAAAATGTGTAATAATACACAGAGACAACCAAGCTGCGCAAAATTTGATAAGAAACAATGTGGTGAACCAGAAATCTAAACACATTGATTTAAAAGCTCATTATGTAAAGGCATTAGTAAAAGAAGGGCTAATTGATATCGAATACATGCCAACAGAAATCATGCCTGCTGACTTTTTGACGAAAGCTATACCAGCACCGAAACTAAAGAGTCTAACTAATATAGTCCGCATAAAGAGCTTCGTGTGAGGCGGAGTATTAAAATGAGGTTGCACAGTCAATCTTTAATGACCATAAAGACTGATGTTATATGGAATGCAAATAATATGTTGAATGACATGTCATGTAATTAATTAATTTATTGATATTCCTTGTACAAAATATTATCTGTTATTATGTAATGAATTCTTTTGAACATTTAACCGATATAATTTAAAAGTTTCTGAGTCAGAATTTTCTGTTGATTAGTCATTGTCCTCAATTTACTACGAATTCTTCAAACAGATCTCGATACAGATGGACGTGCCGTCTGCAATATTCAATAAAATCACTATTTAATGTAAATAATATCTTGCCAAGATCGCTTCCGCGTAAAAGTGTGTCAATGACTGTTAGTCATGAGTAATTTGTTGTGTTCGCGAATATTGACAAGTTTAGTAATTTAACAATGGAAAATAGTCCATTCAATCGAAGCACCATGACTTCCCGGAGATTGTCCAGAGTCCACCCCCGAGACGACAATACGTTGAAGAGGACCCCAACTTTTCTGAGAATGTGGAGATCGTATCGACGCCGAGTGTAAACGAGCAGAAGTTAATGTCAGAGCAACTAGAAAATCAATTACAAGATCTGAAACAAAGTTTTTGTTCTGCCCAGAAGGTCACACCAGCCAATGTATCCTTCGCAGATGCCGTTAAGAAAGGTAATACCATGATCATTCCTCCTAAGTCAAGCAGTATTCTTATTTACCCGGAGGACAAGAAAAAAACCAGCGAAGAAACAAAAAGACTTGTGCAAACTATTATTAAGCCCGACGAACTCAAGTTACACATCCGAGGTATGAGAAAAATCAAGGATGGAGGAATTATTATTAGCACTAAAGGAAAAGGGGACTTAGAAAAATTGAAGCAATCGGAGAAGTTGACATCTTGTGGCATCTTCAAAAAAAGGAGGCCAAAAATTATAATATTAGGCGTGCCCTCAGAAATTCCTGAGAAGGAGGTATTTGAATGTTTGTTTGAGCAGAACATCTCAGATAAGTACCCAAATATTAGCTGTGACAAATTTCTCAGCTCGATTAAACTTAGCCACAAATCTGGTAAGAAGGATACACCGTATTACAATTTTATAATTGAACTGCCACCTGACCTTCGAAAAATTATTATTGAACAGGAGAGACTCTTCATCAATTGGACGTCATGTCCTGTGAGAGACTACACGCTTGTAACCAGATGTTACAAGTGTCAACAATACGGACACTTTGCAAAATACTGTCGGGGTCCGGACCCTATTTGCAGTCATTGTGGGGAGGTCGGCCACGTGATCAAGGACTGCTCCAAAAAACAAGAACCTGCAGAGTGTGCTTCTTGTAAGAGGTTCAATAAGTCTGGACATTACAAGACGGGAGATGAGTTGTGCCCGGCCAGAAAAAGTGCTGAAATGAGGTATTTGAATTTAATAGACTATGAAGGTGCCTAGGGCGCCGCACATCCGTGTTGATCAGCACAACAATGGGTAGGGGACCTTTCATTTGGCATAATGTTGTTTGTCATAAAGGCGCTTGGCATAAATCACTAAGCATAATAATCGAAAAGCATAACATTAACATCACATAATTTTTTCTTTGCATAATTTGTATAAGGCACAATTATCCAAAGGCATAATTTCATGAAGCATAATTCATGAAATCCCTAATTTCTTTTGACATAATATTGGTAGTCCTAAAATGTTTTGCCATAATTTTAAGTGTCATAATTAATGATATCCCTAATATTTTGGGGCATTTCTTATAATTAGAAATGATTTTATTTTATGGGATATCACGTTCATTAGATACAATGTTTACTCTCTGTTTTACTAAACTTTTTATAATAACATTTCATATATTATTTTATTCAAATATGATACTCGAATATTCTATATTTTCATTTGATATATTTTTTCATAGTATATATTGATTTTTTATTTGACAAAGTAATTCATTCATGCTACTAGTGACAGAAACGAATCGCTGCAAAACCGACTCCACGTAGTCTTGTTTGTTCTACCCCTAGAGTGTAATTCAAACCCGCGTAGGCGCGGAGGGGCGAGGCGGCCCGCGAGCTGAGGAGCAGGTGGTTTTAACAGCAGTTGGTGAGCGAAAACCATCTGCGACGATAAGCTCGCGTGGGACCGCCGGAGCCCCGCAGCGTCGGAGCCGTGACAGAAACCATGCATGTGCATGCTTGCTTGCAAGGTGCATGCTTGCTTGCGTGGTACATGCTTGCTTGCACTGTGCATACTTGCTTGCATGTTGCATGTTGGCTTGCATGTTGCATGCTTGCTTGCATGTTGCATGCTTGCTTGCATGTTGCATGCTTGCTTGCATGCATACTGCATGCTTGCTTACATTGCTGCATGCTTGCGCGCCTTTTATGCCTAGAGAAATTCTGCGTAATTGTATTGTTCGTTGTGATTAATATGCTAAACATTAATTATGCTTTGAAAAATTATGCGTCAAGTTGTTCTGTGTTTCGAGTTTATGGGTTTTAATACTTATGACAAATGATTTTCTGCCACACAATATTATGCTTATTACTATTCCGTTTCCTGATTATTATGCGTCTTGACGATTATTACAATCGACATTATGGAATATGATTTTATGACAATAATTTTTATGCCTAGAAATAGAGAGCCCAATGGGTAATATAACAAATTATTTAATTAGCAACAAAGACACTTCTTTTGAACATGAATCACTAGCTTGTGACCCCGATAGCTGTTTTGGTATTCTTAATACCGTACGTCACAAATATAATGTTTTGTTACAAAACGTACGCAGTATAAATTGTAATTTTGATAGTACTTTAGCCCTAATTAGCCAAATTAATGTAAACATTGATATTTTTTCGCTTTAACTGAATGCTGGCTTTCCTCTTCCTCCTATCTTCCCCATATAGATGGATACGATGTATATAGTACTAAAAAGACTAACATTTTACAAAACGATGGAGTAGCTATATACATTAACCCGGCGCCAATGACGTGAAAATAATTACAAGACTGATGACACCGGGTCATCATGACCCAATTTTTATTAATAACTGTTACACGAAATTTAGGAAGTCACTTTAATTTTAATTACTGTTTATCTAAAAAGGGTTCTTTACTTAGGTAGTAAAATAAAAATAATGCTTATAAATTTTATAAATCAAATTTTTTAAGCTTTCTTGATAACACATGCAAAATCAACGTTGAAAACATAAGATATTACAATTTTTGATATTTGGTAAATTATTCTTAGTAATAATAGGAATCAATAATCTTGCAGATTAAAAGAAAGTTCAAACAAACTTTTTATAATTAAAATTTTAAGGAATCACTCTTCTAATTCATCATTTAGAGTCATGGAACTACTGCAGTTATTGCAGAATGGAATCAAATGCTCTGGGTTTACGTAAATGTCATATACATGACTAGTATGAGATGTTTTTTTTATCATTTTTAGTCGGACATATTTGACATCTCTTGGGAGTTCCTCGTTGTTATTAGCCCAAAGTATTATGTTCGCATTTATGCCCGATATATTCAATATAAGTGGTGGTCAATAAAAAATCCGAAGCAGACTGCGAATCTTTATTGTCGGAATCTGACTCATCTAACAACGCTATAATACTTTCCGGGTCGTTGCATAGTTACATTTTTATTAAAAACCCTAAAAATAAAAGGTATATTAACTTATAACATCCAAAAAAAGAAAAAATGTTAGTCATAAAATTACCACGCCAGCCATGACGCTGGGTCATAATGACCCGTTTTTACTTGAAACAAGTGTATCTTACTGTACAGGCGGTGTCGCATTGAGAATACTAACGAGACTGGTAGAGGGGTGCTATATCTCCAGCTACATAAAGATTCACAACACACGACTAGCGCAAAAATAAAATGTCCGTTAAAAATTGCCTCGGGTCAATATGACCCAGCGTCATCGACGCCAGGTTAAAAAAGGGAACACCACACTCAAAATTGAGGAACCAAATATCGTAGATGCCAACTGTCTTATAGCAAAGGTAAGTAACGATACCGCCTTTGTGGCCATATATCACTCACCATCTTATCATAATATAACTAACTTCTTGCATTCACTTAACGAAATACTAACAAATATGTCATCCTATAAAAATAATGGTCCGCCATCTTGAGTATGCCGCCATATTGGATTTAAAATGACGTCAGACAATCAACCATGCATTGTAATCCAAACTGAACGTGTATACAAAATTTCAGCTCAATCGGTAAAAGATATCTGCTTCAAAATTGAGTTGCAAGATTCCACCCGAACATACATACATTGCAAGTTAAATAAAAGCTTGTAATAAAGCAAACTTGACGAGCCGCGAGCTAGGCTCGTCGGCATATAAAACCTCGGGATTGCAATGATACACCGGCGAGCTTAACCGACGAGCCATAAAACCGCGGTTTTACTCGCCCGTCGATCAGGGCCTTTAGGTAGTTTTTCAATTGCAACACTAGAGCGTATTATGCGGCATAATGCTTAACGTTGAATGTTTCAACTACAGCAACACTTCGCACAATCGAGCACTCTCAAAAGTAATGTTTTCGTGTGATGCGTGCAATCGATACCAACTCAGTGACAGAAAATTAACAAGTGTTTTTTCTTTAAGTTGGCATTGATCGAAATGTTTTATTTATATATAATCGTTAGTAATATTATTTATTGTTGAAAAATTTTTAAAGCTTTCGTTTCATTGTAGTTTTTTTGAAATAATCAAAGTTAATTCAAACTGTGTTAAAAAAATAAATATAAGTATGGATGAAGGTACAAAAATTACTCAAAACAAAAAAATGTTAATGAAATAATCAAAATCCAAATTACTTAAAATAACCGTAAATAGTTTTCAACCAATTATGTATACCACATTATTTACACATTAATGAGGTTATTGCTAACTCTATGAATATTTCTTTTTTTCAACACTGAACTTAGCGCACTCTGCTGGTGCATTTGAAAACTAATTCACGTTCCAATTAAGCATCAGCCATGGAATTATTACTCAAACAGGAATGAGCTCTTGCTTAAAAAAGTGTGCCGAGCGAGAGATAAATAACTGTACCGTTTGTCTCTTTCTTAAGTTATGTGACCACAAATTCTACAAAATAGGGATTTTTTCTTAAAAACAATAACATTCGACCTGAATGATGCTTTTGAAAATTATAATATGCTTAATAATCACGATTGTTGAGGAAGAGATTGCTTTTAGCGACAAGGTCGCCCTTTGTACATTTAGTGTTAAGTGTATTATTTATACGTTGACTTTAAACTGGTTGGTGTTGTACAACAAAGAAATATTATATTCTATTCTATTATTTCAAAATGAGTTGCGCAAAAGAATTTTGTAGGTATCTGCTTTTCAATACAAGATAGGTTTTATTAACATAATAATTATTTAAAAAATCATGAATGTCAATGATTGTCTTTCAATAGATGGGTCTTTCCAATCGGTATTTTATGTTGAGCCCACTGCCACATAACAGATAATCAAATATGTCAACTTGTCAAAAATGAGTCAATACTAAAATCTCTCTGTGATATTTAAATACATACCTAGTAAAATAATGAGTAATATTTTAAGAAGAAAAAATAAAAACACATCAGTGTGAGTCGAACTGTTTCAACAATATTTAAAACTTTTGTGGTTTCGCCAATATCTTGAACAGAATGTTAATGCCAATTCCTTTTTTCTAAATACTTAACATCGCATCGTGTAAGCTAAACAATAAATAACTAATATAAATTACTTTTATTAAAAAATGTTAAAAATTGCGATAATATTTAGGTTAGGTACATACCATGTGGTCACCCTACTACAATGACAACGAAAATTACTGACATTGACAAAGAATCGATGTTGCAATATAACATTTTTTGAATACTACCACTAGAATATTTCCTGGACGTAAAATCATAGTGTTATAATTATTAATAGTAGGCTAACATGGTAATTTAATTAATTTTATGTTATAATTATTACAAAAAAAAACAATTTAGGTATTTTGGAAGTTAAAAGTAATTAAAATAATAATAAAAAATCTTCATCTACCAATTATTGTTTCATAACTACTAAATTATAAAATATACAACAGTAGCAACACTGTGGGAAAGGGATAAAAGGTACAGTTATTGCTATCTCTCTCGGCACACTTTTGCGCTTTCAAGTGTTTAGTCTTTATTTACATAGAAATAAAGTCCAAATTTGAACAACAATATTTTGAAGAGCTCATTCCTGTTTGAGTATTATTTCCATGGCATCAGCATAATTCGCCATTGTGCGCCACTGAGTCGCATTATGCTCTGTAATTGGAAAACTACCTTAGTTTCTTTAACAACAAGATCCAGCCATTAATTTACTTTTATATTTTTACGATAGCAACACAAAAACAATTGAAAGTAATCTTAGACATTTTAGAATTACCCCTAAGCTCTGCCTAAATTCAGTGTTGCCACCTTAGCCCTTTTGGGGCTAGATCTAGCACTTTTTACTGTAGGTAAACTCGTTTTTTCATGCTTTAGCCCGAAAAGAGCAATCTAGCCCTTTTCAAGTGAGACGAAGACTTCGCACCGCGATTACAAAGTTATGCAACAATGCGCGTCATGTAGTATAGATTTCGTCAGTTCACATTTTATTAATTGGGTATATTACTTTACTAATTGAGTATATTTTTAGTTTTGCTATGGTAACATTGGTAACCCTACATACTCTTTCTGCTTATTTGCTGGGGAATTCCCCAAGTTTGTTTCTAAATATAAACCGACTAATTTAGGATGTAGTTACAATTTGTTCATCGTAATCTTATTTAAGAGACTGTTTTTTTTCGCAGCGTTATAATATCACTAAGGCAATGAGAGCGAAGGGAACATTTGTTTTTGTAACTTGTTGAAATAATCGAGCGAGTGAACTGAACACTGTCGTGTCTTCGGTTTTAATACATATGGTGTGTGAATGTTTTGAAAGTTCAGTATTTAAGAAAATAAAAAATGTCGGATCTACCAATAAAAAAAAGACTGTTTACAAACAACATTATAAAAAAGAGTGGGAAGTGGTATTTAAGTGGATAAGACCAGTGCCAGGAAATTCGTCGAAAGCTTTATGTTTATATTGCAAAATCGAGATAAATGCGAAGTTATTCGATATCCAACGACACAAAGAAACGAAGAAACATAAAGACAGTTCATCTCCTTTCATATCGTCCTCACAAACAAAAATAGTTGTAAGTAAAGAAGATACCGCAAGTGCCAGTAAGTCTGAAACTTATCTTAGCTTATATATTGCAGAACACTCCTCCATCAACAGTGTTGACCACCTTACGGATTTGTGCAAACAAATTTTTAGTTGTGAATGCGTTAAAGGAGGAACAAAAGAAATGAAGATGCATCGTACTAAATGTACCCATGTTATAACCGAAGTTTTGAGTCCATATTTTAAAGATCTGCTGGTCAAAGATATTGGCACAAATCCGTACAGCCTGATTATTGATGAATCCACGGATGTATCTGTCACAAAACAGTTAGGAGTAGTTATAAAATATCTGAGTGAAGAACGCAAGGAAATAACTTCAACATTTCTAGGTCTTCAACAATTAACTTCCACAAATGCTAGAGCTATAGTTGATGCCCTCATCAGTCTTATTAATGAACTGAATTTAGATATCAAAAAATTTATGGGAATAGGAACCGATAACGCTTCCGTGATGGTAGGGATAAACAATGGAGTGTTTAAGATTCTCAAAGAGGAGTACAATCTTCCCCATTTAATTTTGAATAGATGCGTATGCCACTCTATACAAGTAGCTGTTTCGCATGCTTCCCAAGAGACTATACCAAGAAATATTGAGTTTTTAATAAGAGAGACCTACAATTGGTTTTGTCTATCCCCATCAAGACAAGATGCATACAAAGAAGTATATGAAACAATTAATGTGGGTGAAAAACCGCTGAAAATTTTAAAGATGTGTGCTACTCGTTGGATTTCTATTGAACCAGCAATAGCTCGCATTCTTGCTCAATGGGATGAACTCAAACTACACTTTCAATTGACACAGAGGGCGGAAAATTGTTATACAGCCACATTGCTTTATTCGATGTTCCAAGATCAGAGGATTATATTGTATTTGATCTACTTAAAATCAGTGCTTAGCGAAGTCCAACAAACATTAAAAATATTTGAAAGCAAGGGCACAGACCCAGTACTTCTACTAGATACGCTAAAAAAGCTTATTGAAAGTTTGTGTCGAAGAATTATCAATTCGAATTCCAGAGTAGAATATTGTGTTGACAGAGTAAACGACTACGTTGATCCAAACCCGTATATGGGATATTCATTTGAGGATGCCTTGAGTAAATCAACACTGGAAAACGCTGAAAAGAAAGCGCTCAAACAAAGATGCATTGATTTTACATTAAAATTAATAAGCGAACTGCAGCAGCGCCTACCAGATAATTTCAAAAATTTAGAGACAATGACTGCTCTTTCTGTTAAAGAGACACTTACACGAAACAAAACTGTACAACGCATCGTTCACCTTGCAGAAGCATTTTGTCTGATACCAGAAGATATTGATAAAATTCTAGTACAATATAGAAATATCGGAGAACACGACTGGGAGAACAAAGACGACACCATTAAATTTTGGTGCGAAGTTCTCAAATACAAGGATGCTGCTGGAAACAACTTGTATCAAGAGCTTGGAAATTTAGCAAAAATAATTTTGTCATTGCCCCATTCGAACGCGGATGTCGAACGCGTTTTCAGTTCTATGAACATAATTAAAACTAAAAACAGGAATAAAATGGGGTTAAAAACAATGACATCCATACTACATACAGGGTGTAAGGGAACATGCGATCCAAACTAAGGCTATGTTATCTACTATAATAATGTAAATTTTATGCCATACACAATTTTTTTTAAATCAAATATTCCAAGATTTCATAATTTGCCAACGCGCAATGTAATACAATATCCGAAAAACTCGCTCTCGCCGTTACTAACAACTAAACACGCACCGCGCGAAATAAACGGCCGCGGCCGGCGTTCGGCTCAAAAAATAATCGCCTGGTCAATCGTAGACACATTACCCTAATTATCCTATTTGAAAATGACTATAAAAGTCACCTACCTTTTTAAGAATTTCTTCTTATGAGGTGTGGTTCAAATTGCGCTCCATCCAACTGCACGCAAACACGAGCCCGTCGCAGCATGTCTTCGTGGAGGCGCGGCATCAGCGTGCTGTCCTCGGCGCAGTCCGTACGGAGTCCGTCGAACACTCTTATAATGCGAGATCGCACCTCCTCTGCACTATCACATTCACGATCAAAAACCCTTTCTTTAACATAGCCCCATAAAAAAAAGTCCAATGGGGTTAAGTCAGGAGAGCGAGGTGGCCAGGCTTGCGGTCCTAACCTTCCAATCCATCGATGGGCAAACAGTTCACTCAAACGGTCTCGAACAGGTCGTAGGTATAACATGCGGCGGAGCACCATCGTGCTGGAACCATGCTCTGCGATATTCGGCCAGCGACATTTCATCCAGCATGTCGACTAGTTGCTGGTTAATAAATTCTAAATATCGCGATCCGTCGAGACGTTGCGGCAAAAATACGGGGCCAAGAATTTTATTTCTAAAAATACCAGCCCATACGTTTACAGACCACCGAGTTTGATGCCCGGTTTGCTGTGTAACGTATGGGTTGGTTTCAGCCCACACGTGTGCATTCCTGCGATTCCATAGCCCGTTTCGCGTGAATGTGGATTCATCTGTCCAAACGACGTGTTGCACGAACCCGGGCTCCCGCACTTGTTGGTCAAGTAGCCATCGACAAAACGATACACGACGATCACGATCTCCTACTTGCAATGCTTGCACCTTGTGTATTTTATACGGCCGCATTCTTCTCCGCTTTAAAATTTTGTGCACTGTCCAATGAGAGATTGTTGGTCCTCCCCCACGCCGCATTAGCCTCGCAACTGAGCGTGTACCTAGGCGAGGATTCTGGCGAATAATGTTCATCACGCGGTTTTCGGTCCTCGATTCCAATGGTAGTCCGCCACCACTCCCAGAAGCTACTACCGGGGCTATGGGTTGGTTTTCCAGGACACGTTGATATGCCGCAGTAATTATTCGGCCATGAGTAGGGTGCCGAAGATGTGGATACCTATTGCGGTAAATCCTTAAGGCACGAGAAGCGTTGCCCCTAGCTTCACCAAGGCACATTAACATTGCTCCGTATTCACGAGCAGTGCACTGTGGGACATCCATAGGTCATAAATCTTAAAAACCTGCTTTCTTGTTTTACATTTTATTCCTTGTCGTTACATTGGATAGTTGCGGTACCTTCTGAAACTATAAATAGGTCAGTAATTAGAGTGCGCCTTCATTATCTATTGTGCATTCAAAGAGAGCGCATCGCCAATCGTAAATACTGTTATCAGTGAGTCATTAAAAAGCGTGACGTCATTTGTTGTCATTGCGGGACCTGTGAGTGCTGTGTGAGTTTTTTCTGAAATGGATATCCAAGAACAGGGTATGTAATAATTAATATTTTTATTTTAATTGTATCTTAGTATATATTTTCTTTAGTATGTCATTGCTACGAGGCGACTTTTCTTGGAGTATTATATTTTAATATTCAAAGTTTGAATAAACTTTTAAATATGTTCCCACTCGCTCCGACTATGGAGGTATATTGCACCATAATCTTTAGACTTTCTTATCTTAGGAAAATTAAAACTTGGCTGCCCTTATCTGCCCTTTTGGCGATGACAAGGGTGCTACGGTTGCCAGATTATCTCGTAGCATTTGCTATGAAATTAGTTTATTTAGTCTTAGTGCTTTGTGTAGGTTTTGTGACTGAATTTTAACCGTTTTTTTTTTGTTTTAGGTAATTTATATATATGCTCGTTTTCAAGAATGCATATTCTTGAAATATGGCTAACTGTCAATACCGATAATGACTCGGAAAAGTGTCGTCAAGTCCTACAAAGTTTGTTGACTACTCTGAACGACGATGCTGAGAACATTGATATTCATTATTTAGAGAAAATTGTTAATAATTTATGTAAAGCTATTGCTCGATTCTGGAAAAAATGTAATAGGGATAAAACCAAGCTTTTATATAAGAATTCCGATTGGTTTAATGTTATTGAAAAAATTCAACTTGTGAAAAACAATAAGCAATGTACTCCGTCTGAAACGTCGCCGTGTCATTCACGTGGTCGTCCTCGAAAACCTTTTACGCAATGTAGTAAAAGGACTAAACGTCGGAGAGTAGCTGATTTGTCAAAGTCTGATGATTCTACTGTGAGTGCATTGCTTGATGTTTCAGACTGTTCATTCGATTCGTGTATATCTAGAGTTAGCACTGATGATGTCTTGTCACTTGTGACTGATGCTCAGTTGACAAAACATCAGTATTTATTAATTAAAAACTTTGTTAATAGTAAGATTTCTCCTAATGTATTACCATGTTACCAACAAATTACTAAAGCGAAACAGAGATGTTACCCTTCTAATATAACTGTTTCCGAGTCTTCAGCTGAAGTTGAATTACAAAGTCTTTTTGATCACACAGCTTCTCGAATCCTTGAATCTCAAAAAGAGGTCTTAGATCAGATTCCTGATGATTGTTTGTCTAATATCTCTTTACTTGGGAAATGGGGATTCGATGGCAGCACTGGACATAGTGAATACAAACAATTTTTTTCAGATTCAACTTTAGAAGATAGTAGTTTGTTTGTAACATCTTATGTACCCCTTCAAATTATTGTAAAATTAGCTGAAGATAATTGTACAATTTTATGGAAAAATCCTCGACCCTCTTCCACTAGGTACTGCCGTCCTATTCGATTTCAATTTTTGAAAGAAAGCACAGCAGTGTCTTTGCAAGAGGAAGCTTATTTTAAGGATAAAATTGAAAGTTTGCAACCTACTTTTATTCAGATCGACAATCGTGAATTGGTCGTTTCTCATAAGTTGCAGCTTTCAATGGTAGATGGTAAAATTTGTAGTGCTTTAAGTGAAACATCTACAAGTAGATGTTATATATGTAATGCTACCCCTAAAGAGATGAATAAAATAGACGAATGTTTACAAAAACCTGTAATAGAGAGTAGATACCAATTTGGATTATCACCACTACATTCTTGGATACGTTTCTTCGAATATTTTATTCATCTTTCATATAGATTAGACATAAAAAAATGGCAAGTTAGGCTAGATAGTGATAAACAATTGTTATCAAATAAAAAACAATATGTACAGTCCCAGTTTAGGGAACGATTAGGTTTAATAGTTGACAAGCCGCGTAGTGGTGGAAGCGGGACGTCTAACCATGGAAACACGGCCAGGAAGTTTTTTTTGGAATCAGCTGTATCTGCTGAAATTACAGGTTTGAATAAGGATCTCATAGATCGTTGTTGTGTAATATTACAAACGTTATCTTCTGGACATAAAATTAATGAATGCAAGTTTAAAGACTATGCATTACAAACAGCATACAGCCTGGTCGAGGAATATCCGTGGTATAGTCTTCCTGCTTCTGTCCACAAGGTGCTCGTACATGGATCAGATATTATAAGTTATGCATTGTTATCTATAGGAGAACTTTCCGAAGAAGCTGCTGAAGCGACAAATAAGTATATCAAAATTTATAGACGAAGTCACACTCGAAAAATGTCACGTGAAGTTACCAATCAAGATTTAATACAACGACTATTATTACATTCAGATCCTTATATTACAAGTCTTCGGAAACTTCCCCCTAAAAAGAAAAATACTCTGTCACAAAGTGTAATAGAATTGTTACATGTTTAATATTGTTAGAAAAGAATAATTTATTTGTATTTTGTTAGTTGTTTTGTTTTTTTTGTATTTAATTAATTTTAATTTATTTATTTCTATTATTTTATTATAATTAAATAATGTTATCAATGTTTTGACTCTTATTTTATTTAAAATATATGTTTTACATTCCAATTTTTAAGTGTTTGTTCATGATAAATTTAGGTAAAAGTATGTTATTGTTTATATTTGTTTTTTACTGAAGTAAACGTTTTTTATTCCGTAAATACATGTACTTCTTTCATTTTAATGTTCCTAAAACACTTTTACAACTATAAGTCACTAAAATAATACAATGTATTGATAGTAACAGGACTTTAACTATTTATGACCGCCCTTGTATGGAGCGTGTCCCTCTGTGCAGTGTAGCCGTAATTGGGCATTTTGCTAATTTAAATTAAATACACTTAATCACTAAACACACACACACAAACACACACACTTAACACACAGGCTTGAGAAGGAATAAAATTAACAATACAGCTATCGTAATTGCGAATATGAACCGCGCACGTGCATTCGCTCGAAGTTCGTAACGCACTGAATTTAGAAACCGAAAAGAATGAAAAGTTGAAAAGGTAAGTATAAAGCGAGCCGCCTCGTAATCTAGGCTTTCGGCTCGCTTTGTAAACTGTGTGGCTGCGCCGCCGCCGCAAAGTCGCTCGCCGCCTCTCTTCAGCCGTAGTACAGATACAAAATAGTAACAGAATACGCATTTTAAGGCAACAATTGGGCTTATTGATACATTTTTCTGCACGTTGTAAACAAAAAGCAACCGATATTAACATTCATAAGATTTTATTGAAAATTGAATTGCTGGGTGTGTTATTAATTTACCCACTGATATTTATTTTTATTTCTCTACTTCCATACTATGTATGCAAAGATAAGTGAAGCGAATTATTTCAATCTAAAACTACCTACGCACGCAATCATTACCTAAAGAAACAAATTGACTGATGACCAGACCACCGAGCACACTCGGTGGACCAGACTCTTTTTATTAGATACTCATTAAGCATCCATCTAAAACTATCCGTACTCTGTGTTCGATTCCTAAGTAGCTGCTGTATGTAGCTTTGCCGCCGACGAGACGTCGAATACCTACTATTATTACCTTTGCGTAAGTATACCTATGTGCCGTTTTATTAGTTAGATGCAGAGATTTAAATCTCTGGTTAGATCAAGTTAGATGTAGTTTTCTCTTAAAATAAAAAGAATTTAATTGAATTTTGATAAAGACGAGACTGCTTTAATGCCATGCGATTCGATTTTATATCGAAACATTTTCTATGATTGAAAGAACTATTACACTACGTCAATGTCTTAGGTCCTTTGGGTGTAAGTGTGACACGACACCCACCCACAATCGATTTAAAAACTATGAATTATAGGTATGCTAAAGTTGCGACCTAGGTTTAATACCTAAATACCCACCCTATCTTACGTAATTTGTAGAATGCAATTGGAAGAAAATTACTGGATGCCGTTTAATTGATTAAATCGACTGCGGGCTATTAGCCGATTGGCAAAATTGCCACAAATTTAATAACAATTGATGCTTTGTTAGGTGCTACTTATTGCTAGCCTCATTTAAGCCAGATTAAAAAATGGTTATGTAGGTAACATGACAATGTGTGTTCCAGCGTATGTAAGCTGTTTGTGAGGATAGGCACATAGGCGTAGGTTTTTTTAAGCTAAAATGCGCGGGCGTCGTTCGATGCTAGATGCTAGGCTGAATCAGCTGTGGGTTCGCGTGAGGTCATGACCTCGGCGTCGGGCGAGCGGCCGCGTAGGCTCGACTCAGCTGTTGTAGTGTAGCGTGCCTTTGATCGGGCGGCTTGACGAGTCTTATTCTACGGTTTAACTTACATTGCGCGTTTCTTAAAAAATCGTTCTTTTGTTTTGAAACTTTAAAATATCGTTTTATGATCTTGTGTTTACACAATGCTGTTAGAAAAATGCGAAAAAAAATTGACAAAAAATTATTTTTTTTAAGTTTTTTTCTATGTAGTAGTGTTAAGTATCACTAGTACTATCATCTGACTCAGTTTGGGTTGCATGTTCACTTACACCCGGTATACGATGGGGTTTGAAACGATTGAAAGAGTCTTGCTGTTCCCACAAGCTGCCAACTGAAATAATAAAAAAGTGTGGGAGTAATTTGAAATACTCGTTCAAATTGGCTAAGAACACAGATGTCAATCAGCCATCAACTTCTTCTGCTTCGGCAGGTATGATTTTGGAAAATTCCGATGCGGACTCTGATTTTTAACAATTTTATAACCAACTTAATTATAATTAGATTTTTCTGAAATTAATACGTTTCGAATAAATAATTTTTAACCCTTTGCATTGGTGTTTATGTTTTTCCATTTCTAGCACCTCTTTTGATTGCATTTGCTAAATCTAGCTCTTTCTAGCTTGTCCGACTGCTCTTTTGCAAACCAAGGTGGCAACACAAATTTAGTTGGCCTGTCACCGCAAAATAGCACTTGCTTAACCGGCCATTTAAATTAAGTTTAAATTTAGAAATTTTAGTTTTAGGTTATTTAGACGGCGGGCGGGCGCACAGAATTGAGTCCAATATATTAAAACATTGCGAGTCCATTGGTGTACTTAGTCTGAGTCTGAGATAATTTGTGCTTAGTAGATCTCTCTACAAAAAAAAGCGCGGGAAACGTCGAAATTGGCGGGTGGTCTTTTTTCAATTTTATTAAAATATAAAGTAATTTAACAAATAGGATCTTGATAAGTATTTAAATAGTTTATTTTTATTATTAGTGTATACATATATTGTTATTGTAGTGTAGTTCCTGTTATTTGGTAAGTGATCACAATTTTAATAGTAGTCTAGGCTTATGAGTGAACCAGACGACCCTGGGGGCACATGCCCTCAGGTGTCTCATTATGTTACAATTAATAATGCCGAAAATGTCGAGGGAATGGACACTGAAGGATCTGTTTTCACTGACTGTTCTGATACAACTTCCTATAATGCTAAACGCAAAAGGGCATATGTAAGGAAAATCTGTAAAAATTGTAACAAAAAGAAGCGAAGTAATCAGAACAAACAGTCCATAGTCAACTCTACGGATACAGATTGTCGTTGCAACTCACAAATAATTGACAATGAATTACTACATAGCCACAATACCCAAAAACAACTTGATATACCATCTTCACAATAACAGCAAGTAGCCGCCTCAGATAGATCAGAATTACCTAAGCCTTTCCAACCAATAGGAAGAGTATTATATCACATGTCTGACTCTGCACCTTATGTTGTTCATGTTCAAAAAGAGCAGGTTGCAAATGAACATAATACCATACATCCAGTAACATTTGGTCATTTTTTGAAGCGGAACTCATTTAAAAATATTATTAATGGTAGCCTTAAGAAAATTGGTCGTAACAGAATAGCTATCTCATTTTCAAATTTTGAAGATGCGAACAATTTTCTGTCTAATGATATTTTAAAGAGCAAAAATTACAAAGCTTTTATTCCATCTTTTAATGTTACTCGGATGGGTATAGTAAGGGGTGTGCCTTCGGAGTGGACAGACGAGGAAGTGATGAGTAATATGACAGTTCCAATAGGATGTGGTAATATTATTAAAATAAGGCGATTAAAAAGAAGAGTCCCTATTAATGGCAAAATTGAGTTCCTTCCTATTGAAACTGTTGTACTTACTTTTGATGGTCAAGTACTTCCGAAACGTGTTTTTCTATGCTACAATGCTCTTTCAGTCGATCTTTACATTTTTCCCACAATACAATGTTTCAATTGCTGCAGATACGGTCATATTAAAAGTAATTGCAGGTCTACTCCCAGATGTTTTAAGTGCTCGGCTAATCATTCAGGAGACAGTTGTTCTGTAGACGAAGAATTTTACAATTGTTGATTATGTTCGGGTTCTCATATGGCCAACAGTAAAAAATGTCCAGAGTTCTCTAGACAAAAAGGCATTAAGGAAAGTATGGCGAAAAACTGCATGTCATATGCTGAGGCAATAAAATTACATCCACCAATTACTAAGTTGTATTCTGATGTTCTTACCTCTCCATCTCCATTAAATTATAGTCATTCCCAACAACAACATAGTCCTAACCTACCCATCAACAGACAAACAAATAATAATACTTCCTACAGAAAAACAGTTTTCTTAAAACCGACCTCTAGAGATAATATTCCTAAAACTAGTAGAGGTTATGATAAAACTTATCATCGGGATCTATTGAGTGAATTTAAGTTACCCACACCTGCAGATGGGTGTGCATTGAATATTAATCAAAATATGAATTTATCTGAACTTTCAACCAAAGAATTAATTATAGCTTTAATTTCTTCTTTGGTGCAAAATAATTTTTTTTCTGTACCTTCCAACGCTGCCGATTTAAATAAGATTATTAAAAATAATACAGTTGTAAATAATGGATCAAATTCTCCAGTGGAATTGTAGAAGTATATGTAACAAAAAAAGTGACCTCATATTTTTAATTAACAATTACAATCCTATTATTATTGCTCTTCAAGAGACATGGCTTCGGCCTAATTTAAACTTTAGAATTCCAGGTTTTTCATGCATCTGAGAGGACAGATCAGATGGATATGGAGGTGTTGCACTCCTTGTGAATCATTGTGTAACATTTTCTCACATTTCAATCAACCAACACAATAATGAATATTCTATAATTGCAATCTCAGTACAAAATATTTGTTTTGTGTCAGTTTATGTCCCTCATCCGTCTTCTGATATATATGACGAACTGGATTCTATATTTTCTTCTCTCCCTCGCCCCCTTTTGATCATGGGCGATTTTAACGCACAACATGTGTCTTGGGGAAGCTCTGTATCTAACTACTATGGTCAAAGAGTCCTTGACATTCTTGATAGCAATAATTTATGTTTATTAAACACCGGTAACATTACTCGTAGAACTCAACCACATGAAGGTAATAGTGTCCCTGACTTAACAATTTCTTCTCCAAGTCTTGCTTCTTCTTTAAATTGGTCCACATTATCATCTTCTTTTGGTAGCGATCATTACCCTGTAATTATAAATTTTCCACTTATAACGAGTACTCGCCCACATAAACGTCAACCTCGCTTAAAGCATAAATTACTTAGAGACCAATGGAGTTTATTTAAAGAAAAAGTTGATGAATTAATAACTACTCTTCCTAATATTCAGAACAACAATCATATGGAAGTATCTTCGGCTTTAGCTTCTTTGTTGATCAAATCAGCTGACGAAGTATTCCCAATAAAATCAGGTGACATTGACAGCTGTCGAATCCCCTCCCCTCCCTGGGCTACGTTCCAAAACATCACCCGAGTGCACTCGGTCACCCGAAGTATGTCCTAAAACATTTCGGGTGCACTCGAGAGTGTTGGAGTGGCGTGTCCTAAAACGCTACGGAGTGCACTCGATCGAGTAGAATCTCACCCGCATAATATAGCAAGGTGTAATTTCACTCGATTGGATTTGGCGGGAAATTTTGTGGATTTTAAAGTTGTGTGTGATTGTGATTACAAAGATTTCATATTCACACACAATTTGTGCATCTCGGAGAGGGAGGATGCGCTTCGTAACGTCGACAATAAGTTAATTTTAAATTCCAAAGACTATAGGTATCGTAAGTGACACGATTGTAAAATTGTCCTTCATTTCCGCTAAAGCTAGGTTAGGCCGCGATATAACAGAATTCATATTCTGTTGGTTTTAGCATTTTCGTAGATGAAACAGAGGAATGTAATCCATGCATTAAAGCGAACGGAGGCGCCGATGAATTATATATTTTCTTATTTTTGTATATTTGGTTATGTAAACAAAGCAGACAACACTCTTGCCGTTCTAAAACAACCAACTCTCCGACCACCCTAACCGGCCAGTCTCCCCCCACCACCTACTCACTCCGGGTGATGTTTTGGAACGTAGCCCTGGTGGGATCATGAGTGTTCGATACAAATAAAAAAAAGGAAAGATGCTGAAAAGGCTTACAAGAATAATTCAACTGATGAAAACTATAACATCCTTTCTACACTAATTAAAAGTACTAGAAAGCTGTTCAAACAAAAGAAATGGGAGAGTTGGAGAAAATTTTGTTCATCGATTTCACCTGATACACCGGTCTCTCTCGTTTGGAATAATATTCGTCGATTCCGTTGTGCATTCAAAGAATCAATATCGCCTTTCATTCCTGATCCAATTGTTGGCGAGTTTCTTGATAATCTTGCTCCCCCTTTTGTCCCTCTCAGACCCGACTGTGAAAAAATTGCATTTTCCGAAAAAAACGGCATCTGTTCTCCTTTTAGTATTTCCGAATTGAAAGGTATTTTATCTTATACTAAGGATTCATCTCCTGGTCATGATGGAATACCTTACTCATTTATCAGTAATTTGAGTGATTCTAGTCTAAATTATATTCTTTCCCTTATTAACTCCATAATGGAAAATGGTAATATTCCTATTTCATGGAAAAAGCAAGATATCATTCCTATTTTAAAACCTAACAAACCCTCTAATGAATCAACATCCTATAGACCCATTGCTCTTTCATCTGTTTTGACAAAAATAGCAGAACATCTTGTCAAAAATCGATTAGAGTGGTATGTTGAAACTCAGGGATTATTAAGCTCGACCCAATATGGGTTTAGAAAAGGTAAAAGCACTATGGATAGCCTAGCCATATTCACAACGGACATTCGCCTAGCTTTTTCTCATAACGAATCCCTTTTAGCTGCTTTTATTGATATTTCTGCTGCTTATGATAATGTTGTTTTGAGTATTCTGAAGAGTAAACTTGTCCAACTATTAGTACCAAAAATTTTTATTAATTTCATTATAAATTTGTTGTCAGAGAGATCAGTAAATATTACTCAAAATAATAATACTCAATCAAGAGTAATTTGGAAGGGCTTACCTCAGGGTTCTGTATTGAGCCCTGTACTATATAATATTTATACACATGATTTAGATTCTTCCCTTGGGAATATTAATGTATTACAATACGCAGATGACTTGATTTTGTATTTAAGTGGTAAAGATATTAATCAACTATGTTTTTCATTAACTGCTTCTTTAAACATGCTTAAAAGTTGGTTAGATAATAACGGTCTCACATTGTCTGTTTCAAAAATTTCTGTAGTTTTATTTTCTAGATTAAGATTTCCTCCTGCTATTAATGTTATGTATGATAATATGCGTTTACCCACAAATAGTGAGGTAAAATTTTTAGGAGTTATGTTTGACAGTAAAATGTCTGGTCTATCTCACTGTTATTATGTAGCAGCTAGATGTGAACGGATATTTAACATAATAAGATGTTTATCAGGAGTTTGGTGGGGAGCTCATCCTGCTTCTTTGAAATTAATCTATAATGCATTAATACGGAGTGTGTTGGACTATGGTACATATTTTTTGGAACCGTGTAGCTTACTAGGCTTTAAAAAATTAGACGAAGTCCAATCCAAGTCTTTGCGATTAATTACTGGCGCTATGAAATCCAGTCCCATTAACGCTCTTCAGGTAGAATGTGGTGAACCTCCGTTAAAATTCCGCCGCCAATACTTATCTGATAGATATATTTTCCGTGCCTTTCAGTCTTTAAACCATCCTCTTTACACAAAGCTTTCCCTACTATCTGAACTAATAAATTCATCCTCATACTGGTCACATAAATCCCTTCCATGTATTATTATCAGTTTTCGAAAATTTGTTTCACTTCAAGCCCCAATGCAGCGATCCAATTTTCTCCCTCTTTTTTCTTGCAGCTATGAAACTCTTATTCTTGACCCTGTAATTCACTTCGTTTCTGATATTCGGAAATGTGATAAAAATGTGAAGTTCAGTTTTTTGGCCTTACTACATGACACTTGGAAAGATTGGCATCATATGTATTGTGATACGTCAAAGACTTCTCCTTCTAGTAACGTGGGTGTAGGTACTTATCACACCCAATACAATATCATACAACAAGTTAAACTTCCCCCTGAGTCTTCAGTGTTTTCCGGAGAATGCTTTGGTATTTTTAAATGCTTAGAGTATATTCTATTAGCTAAATTAAAAAAGACGATTATATTTTCTGTTTCTAAAAGTGCTCTGTGTAAATTTCCTTTTAAAACTAATTGTATACACCCTATCATTATAGATTGCCGTAAATTACTTTACCAATGCTTCTCTCGTGGTTTCCACGTAGAATTTGCGTGGATTCCTGGACATCGTAATATAGCCGGTAATGAAAAAGCAGATACATTAGCTAACCTTGCTTCTACCTGTGGAGATCCATTTCCTTATAAAAATTACTGTTGCGATCTGACAGCCCGAGCAAAACTTTCGCTTAGAACTTCTTGGGAAGAAGATTGGAATAAAAGCTCAGAACTTAAAGGTAGATACTATAAATCCATTCAACCTCTTATTCCTATAAGGCCATGGTTTACTAGTATGGTTTTATGTAAAACAGCAACATCAATCATTATAAGATTACGGATTGGACACACTTCTACCCCTGCTCACTTGGCTAAGTTTAAAATTATTAATTCTGATTTATGTGATTGTGGTTCTGCTGTAGGAGATGTAAATCACATTATCTTTTCCTGCCCTTCCTACGATCACTCTATATTGTTGGAATCCTTATCATCCCTTCATGTTCCTTTCCCGACTTCAGTTCCGGTTCTTATGGCTCAAAATAACATAAATATATATAAATCTATTTCCTCTTTTTTATGTTCAAACAATATTAAATTTTGACCTATACATAGTTTATTTTGATGTAGATAGCATAATAATATATTTATTCTTATATATCATTTTTGGATTTCCTACCCCTTTTTACCCTTTTTTATCTTGATCCTATTATCCCATTCCGATTCCGTGTTCTTTTTCCTATTTAAACGTTTCCCAAACTTTTGTCGTGGCTAATGCACAAGCCGTGCGGAGCCATTAACAAAAAAAAAAAAAAGATCTCTCTAAATGTCGCATTTACACATGCGTGTTCGCCATTCGACGAAACATTCGACGAAATATTCGACGAAACATTCGACGAAACATTCGACGAAACATTCGTGTGGCGTTTACACATTCGTGTTCGCTATTCGCCTCGTCATTCGACGAAACATTCGTATACGAGTGCCACCGCGAACTACTGTTCACACATTCGCGGGTGATTCATTTTGATATTAGCACACGAACACGGAGGACGTGAAAATAATGGCGGCATGCGTGCTACATTTTAGTTTTTAATAATTTAAGCTTTGATGTTACAAACGGTTTGTACATATGGCGGACTTAGCGATAAACATCGCTCTCTACCAGTCAACCATTAGGCTAAGGAGAGAAAGTAAATGACGGCATAAGAAAATAAATGTAATAAATGACAATAATTGTTATATTCAAATAATATGATATTAAGAAAAAAACATACATACACGCACATAACACTCACATATACATATTGTATATGTGTGTGTGTGTAAGTGTTATGTAAGTAATGTGTATGAATGTGTTTATATATACACATACATACTTGCATATACAGCGCGCGACAGAGCGTCGGTGGCGCAGTGGACTCGGCACTTGCCTTCCAATCGGGGGGTCGGGGTTCGAGACCCGCCATGTACCAATGTGTTTTTCGTTTCGAATTTCATATGTACATTTGTCTGACGCTCGTACGGTGAAGGAAAACATCGTGAGGCAACCTGCATACATCTGCGAAGAAATTCAATGATGTATGTGAAGTCGACCAATCCGCACTGGGCCAGCGTGGTTGACTAAGGCCTAATCACCCTAATATAGGGTAGGCTCGAGCCCCTCGGTGGGGACGTATATAGGCTGTGATGATGATGATGATGATGATATTGAAGTCGGTACGAAACGATGATCTCTCATAAAGTCTTAAAATTGACACCGACTTCAAAATAGAAGTGTGATGTTGTCAGTACCTATTCTTATATTATTTTTACCTTTTCAGTGTTTTTGAAGTCGGTTTTTATTTTTAACCGACTTCAAAAAGGGAGGAGGTTCTTAATTCGATGCGAATGTTTTTTTTGTGTGTATGTTATGCGATTACGCCGCCAATTGTGGACTGATTTTCAACATTCTTTTTGTATTCTCTGATAATGGGATCCCATGAAAATCGATGGAAACGCTAATGAAATACCAGCTCACTGATGAGCTGGTATTAAATTAGGGTTTTTGTTTTTACTAAAAAGATTTCATTCACTAAAAAGTTAAAAATAAAAAATATTTTACAAAAAATAAAAACCGACTTCAAAAACGCTGAAAAGTTTAAAATAATATAAGAATAGGTACAGACAACATCACACTTCTATATTGAAGTCGGTGACAAATTTTAAGACTTTCGAGGAGATATCGTTTGGCACCGACTTCAATATAGAAGTGTGATGTTGTCTGTACCTATTTCTTATATTATTTTTAACTTTTCAGTGTTTTTGAAGTCGGTTTTTATTTTTTGTAAAATATTTTTTATGTGTAATTATGATTGCGATGTTTTGGGTTCCAAATGAGCTCTTCTCTATAATAAAGTTCTAGGAATTCTAAAATTCGCACTTTACTCCACTCTAATTTGTCTACACGTTCGGTTGGGTCGGGCGCTAGCAGTCAACTAAATGCATGCGAATGTGTAAACAGTAAGTTCGTGTTCGCCATTCGTGCCCTTTGATTCGCGTCCAAAAAACCGCTCCCGACGCGAACTCACGAATCGCGAGGCGAATGGCGAGGCGAATAGCGAACTTACTGTTTACACATGCGTGTTCGTTATTCGCCTCGCGATTCGCGCGAATGTGTAAACGCGCTATTTCGCGCGAATCTCGAGGCGAATTGCTAGGCGAATAACGAACACGCATGTGTAAACAGCTAGTTCGTTATTCGCCTCGCTATTCGCCTCGCGATTCGCGCGAATGTGTAAACGCGGTGTAAAGTTTGTGTTGTGGTAGTCTGTGGATACAGAAATGGCGAATCGCGACACAGGAATGAATAAAATATTATTATTGAGTCAGCTTGCTTGTTTCGTTTGCAATTGCATTGCCCTTCACATGAGACTGGACTGGAATTGTATGCAGTGACAAGAATACAATAAATATAACTACAACTAGAGAAACACGACTACATTCTTTTATCGTAGATACAAATTACTTGTGTACATAATTTGATAAAAGGCTTATTATTCAAATGGTATTTATACACGTGAGTTTAATGTAAAAACTGAAGACGATATATTCAACCCACTGACGGGCTTTTGCTTAACTTTATTCAGATTAGTTTCAATGTTTAGTACAAAAACTCAGCTACATAAACGTACTCCTCAAAATGGAACAGATCGTGAAAATTTCTTGTCATTATTAGTTGATGAATTTTTAAACACGACATCTTATGGTGAGTCTAATTTTGCTTTATCACATACAGGATATCGGTTAATCTTTCAAGAGTTTTGAAACTGTTTTTATAATGTGTTAATGTGAAAAAAGTGGATTCTTTGTCTGCAGAAGGTGTGTTCCAGATTAGCATCACTACTTTACTGGTGCTAACTGATGTTAACCAGAGATCTGATGTTAACCACATTATTTTGCGTTTCTTTTAAGAAATGATATAAATTTTTGCCACACTAACTGATGTTATGTGCTGAATTTTAACACCTCACATAATTAGTCCATTAACTTAAAATTTCAAATAGTACAAATCAGAATCGCCTAAAACTAAACATTTCTTGCTTATGTTTAAAATCCTCTGAAAAACCTTATTGATTCATGAAAATATGATTTCAAATATCAAATTTCAAAACTGTCATAAAGTGGTATCAGAGGACCCATTAGTAGCCTGGATATTTGATGGCAAAAATGTTTAAATGGAACATACAAAACTATCACGAAAAGTTAACACCAAAAGTTAATGAAATGCATTTATGCTAAAAATGTTGAAAATGTTGCAAATCGGTGCATATGGGGCGTAAAATGCGGCCGCAGCGGCCGTACCGCCTAACTCAAAGCGAGCACTCGCTATTGTTATCATGACATTAGAACAATAGTTTTAATGTCACAGATGACATAGAGCTATTGTTCTAATGTCATGAAAGCGATAGCGAGTGATCGCTATGAGTTAGGCAGTAGCCCCCCTGGAATACCCCTAAAGTAAAAATCACCATGTCGAAATTATTTCAAAGTGTGTATGACATTGTCATATTTTTGAGTCTCAAGTCTAGCCATGGCACAGCTTGCATTGTGTTGCTTTCTCAATCATCATTGTTGTTGCTTTCTCAGTTAGGCAAGCAAATATAGATTGATCTTATGATATGGTAAATAGTCTGATAATGGCATAGTTCTTGGTCTGAGAAAAAAGCAAATACAAATAATAACATAAATCCAATGTTGTTTGAATAGGTATTTACTTTTGAATAATGCATAATGATAAAATAACAAATCGAATCACTAAAACGAGTTTAATTTTCAGATGCTAAATGTCAAGTGTTAGCAAATTTGGCAAATTTTTCTTATGATCCAGTCAATTATGAATTTATCAGGAAAGTTGGAGTCTTGGATATAATCCTATACGTTTTAAAGGAGGGAAACGACTGTAAGCTACTTCTGTTTGCCACAGCTGGAATTTGTAATCTCAGTGTAGGTAATAATTTACTGTTATCAAAACTTATAAAATATATTAGCTTTGCATAATTAATGTTAGTATAATGTTGATTTTAATGAAATATATCTGTTTTGCAGATCCTGTTAATGCTGAATACATTTTGACAAATTTGGGACTCGGGCCACTAATCAATTTGCTTCATTATAACCAAAATGAAGTTGTAGCCAACATAATTGCAACATTAATGTATCTACACAATGAAAAGACAAGGTCAGAAATCAAATCATCAGATGTGAAATTGCTAATGGAAAATTATTCAAAGTCTGAAGATAAAATGCTTAGTAACTTGGCTACAATATTTCTACAAGATATAAGTAGCAATAAGTAATTTGAACGCAGTCTATTTTACCACTATCAAGAATATGAACAAGATGCTGTCTAATAGATTCCCATACATTGTTATAAACAACAAGAATTATCAGAAGATTTGTAAGATTCACACTTCTTCATTTAGCTCAACAGCATTCAAAGCTGGTGACAAAATACGTATACAAAAAACTTTGACTCAAAAAGACCTGGATGCATTTTCAAATCTCACTAGTGATCATAATTATCTTCATCAAAATAATGGTAATAAAAGGTCAATTGTTCATGGAGCTCTCCTGAATGGACTAGTGGCTGGCCTCATCGGCACACATTTACCAGGCCCTGGCACAGTCCTTGTGTCACAGACAATGAAATTTCCTAATAAGTGTTTTGTGGGTGAGAAATTGACAATCAGCGTGGAACTTGTGGATGTTAGAAAGATACTAAAAGTAAAATTCTATTGCATTGTTGAAGAAGAAAAAAAGGTTGTATTCGAAGGCGAGGCTAAACTTATTTTAGCCAAAGACTCTTGATTTATTAATAAATTTTTATAAGTAATATTTTACTTTCTGATATATTCTCTTTTATGAATTGAATAATAATAAATCCACTTTTGGAGTTAAGATCTACTTAGAATTCTAGTGAAAAACATTTAATGATATTAAATGTGTGCCAAGAAAAAATCTTAAAAGTACAATCTCTACTACTATATTTAATATGCTCTTCAAGTCCATTATTGTAATAATTTATTAGTCAATAAATTAAGACTGACAATTTAGTACATAACTCACAATAATTTTACTGATATATATGTGATTTTTGTCAACAACAGCATTTACTACAGCAGCTATTTTAAATTAAAGGAATAATGCAATTTGGGACAGGATATCAATTGTAACAAACAAAACATAATTTTACCATTACTTTTAGATTATTATCACTTTATGATGAATGTAAAATATTTTGTAAACAAATATGAAATCTATTGAAAAGTTAAGTATTGATTGTATTTTATGTGTAAAGAGAGCTTGTTTCTCGTTTCACATTATATGCATTTAGCATGTATTATTTAAATAATTATGTGCACTACACAGGTGCCCCAAGCTGTTAAGTTTTCATTGTTATTTTGTATACAACTCGCACATTATAAATTTTACATTTCTATGCCATTTTTATGCCATCCCTTAATCTCTGTACTAAAGTATTAAAACGATCTATAAAAGATGTATGTATGTATGTAGTTATGGGAAACAAATAAGATTTTAAGTAAACTGACTTTTTGTAACCAAATTAAATATTGATTTAAATTTATATTATAAATATCGGAAAATGCTGTAAACAAACTACACTAAACAACAATAAACTGAACTGAACAAATATAGTACTAGAAGTGCCTATATTTCAGAATTTTAATTGAAATTCCATGTTAAATTTTCATATTTCAGTATTGGTTCAGTCAGAAACTGGTCTTATTTTGTTTTACAGTGTTTATCACATTACAGCATTATGCAATGTTGATTTCCATGATATCGTACTACTGACAACTATGTTCTTAGAAGTCTTAGAAGCGAATGCCCAAGGAATGTTACACAGTTACTGCTGACCGGACGCGAGGGGTAACGGACGTTCACTGCTGCTCAGAGCTGTGGCAGGCCCGATACATGTTAGTACAATTATTTCTCAGCGTGCATCGCAAGACGGTGGTGTCGCTGGTAGCTGTGGCCAGGGATAATAGTACCCACCCAAGTTTCTTGTTTCATCTGTTTGGGTGTCTGTCCCGTACTGTTTAATGAAAGTAAAAATGCTTAGTGATAAACGAGAGAAGAATAACGTAATATTTGATAAGTTTGATTTTCTCTTATAATCTAGGTAGTAGATACATTATGGTACATTTAAGGTAGTCGGTAAGGCGTCCATTATGTTGTGTTTAACATAGCATTGTTGATTTTTGTTTTGTTATCTTTTCGTAGTTCAAATTAGTTTTAAGTTTAACTATAATAATTGCCATAGTATTATTTTTTCTGTTGTTGAATGCTTTTCCATTATTATTATTTATTAAATCAGTTTCAATAAATAAGAAAGAAAATCTTTATTTATCTAAAACACTTATAACCTTCTTTTCGATTAGTTGTTAGGATAAGAGGATTATCTGATGTCAAAAGTATTGCATACATACTTTTTAAATTAGATATTACGTATTGCATACTATTTAGATTAGATATTAAGTATTGCATGTAGGTTCTGCGATAGATTGTGCTTCTGTACTCTATTATGCATTTGGATTATTGGGAGGGCTGTGATAAGTTTGTGATTTCTTTATGAGATTATAGCTATCTAAAATAAAGATTAGACTGTCGTGTGCATGTAGAATCGTATAGTTGTTAAAATTTAAGCTATATGGTTTTGAAAATTCGTTGTAGGTATCATACGGTAGACAAAAATGATATAATTACTAATTAATATTTTTAGTCATGAAGAAATAAAAATTTAACTTCTGTCTAAATCCGCAGTTTTTTTTGTCGCAGCTTCCATGTATCGAAAGAATACGATCATTGGCGTATATAGGGTTTTTTCAGGGGGGGCTGGCCCACGATTTTTACAAGTGTGTGTGATGTTATCAGTATTTTGGCTTCCATCATAGAATTTTGAATCTGTAGCTTAACATCCTTCCTAGGGTGTGTACGAGACCATACTGGCCCGGCCCCATGCCTATGAAATTGAATACGATCTTATCCTACCTATGGAAGGTAGGGACTGACTGTAATAGGGATGTCGCTACGTGCTGGGTTACATGTAAGTTATGTCCTGAAAATATGTGACCTTGTATCAGTAGCTTGGTTATTATATTTGTCCGGTTGACCGAACTGTGTCAATCAAAATAATCTGTATTTTTTGGAATAAATTGGTTTCTGAAATTTCAGACATGCAAAAATATAACGTAGGTAAGTAATTAAAATAAAAAAAACTTTTTTGTCAGTATTCTCACAGTAAATGTTATATTATCACATGTTAAAGAAAGTACCTATGCACATAAACTATTGATTTTGTTTATGCTCCCATACAAATTAAACGCATGCCTTGCGCATTCGTACGGCCAGTGCTTGAGTGAGCCGCGGCAACTCTGCAAACATGACGCTATATCTTCGACAGGAATACTCTCCTAACCTTGCTAGCCGAGGCAATATTGTACATATTCGCTTTCAGGTCGGTTCATCAGATTTTTTTCAAATAGTCTTTTTGTTTATACTGTGAATGCAACCTGACGTTGGTTTGGGGATTCTGATGAACTCACGGGTTCACGTGGATCCCCTAGGCCCTAGGGGATCCTGGTGGCCTAAGCCTAACTTGATTTTTTCAACTGCTTGGATTGGATGTCATGACTCGGTGTCACAAATCAGTAAAATTCTTGCGGATGAGCCTTAAACATCTCTAAAGTGATTGCGTTAATGCTCATCAGAATCTGAATGTTATTTCGGGGCCCACGTAGCGGAAAACTCAGTGGCTGAACCCAACTGGGCCACAAAAAAGAAATGAAAAATAGATTGTTTGAGTATGCCGCTATGTCTAGAGTTTGTTGGTAAGTTTCAAAGTTTGTCGTTTAGCGAGTTCCAAAGATGTGTGTGGCTCAGCTGAGGCAACGTTGCCCCAGCTGAGCCACATGGATCTCGAAGACGGAACGACTTAGCGAAAATCTGTTTACTGATATAGATAGGCGATTCAGTTATTCTAGTGTTTTCATGCTTTCTCGTCTACGTTTGAATTCTGCAAACCCATTTTTACAGTTGTATGTATACGACTGAGCAGCCAGGTTCCAGGTTTTACACATTTTAATAGATTTTTGTAAAACTGGGGTACAAAATGAAATCTGAAGTACTAATTTTGCAATTTTCTATACAATAAAAATGCGCGTCTATTGGTAAAACTTTTATGTCGTTTATTATTTTATATCCTGATTCACAGCTGTTTTAAAATATTGAACAGAGTGATCTTCGGTTTTTTTTCTATCGAGTGAAATATTATTAATAATGTTTCTGTCTTAAGAATATTTTGATAAAATGTTCAACAATCTTCTCCTTTGTCCTGCCCTCTTCCCGCTTCAGGCGGGGTCGGGCCTCCTTGTATATTTGCGCTAGGTCTTTCGATCCTGGGTTGTCGTTGGAGATATGCCGAGAGATTTAATATCCACATCCGAGCGACATTGGTCCACTAGGTGGCTGGCGGTCTTCCTCTTCCCCGGGGCATAGTGGGCATATTCAGACCGTTACTTACATACAGATACAGTTTTGACCGAGTAGCTCTTCCCTGCGCATTATATGGCCGTACCACCCTGTACTCTCCTTGAGTTTGTCCACGATGGGTGCTACTTTAAACGAGCCCCTGATATAGGTACTCATTTCTAACCTTGTCGAGTTGTGTCACACCTCCCGCCCAGCGTAGCATTTTCATTTCGGCTACGTGTAGCTTCTGCTCATGCTTTTTAGACGTGGTCCAGCACTCCGCTCCGTACAGCATCGCGGGTCTTACTGCCGTTTTGTAGATTTTACCTTTGGTCTTAACGGGCATTTTGGGGTCGCAGAGCACACCAGTTAGGTAACGCCACTTTAACCAGGCTGTGTTTATTCGGTGGTCTACATCATCTTCTATTTGCGCATTCGTTGTGAGCATAGAACGTACTTGAAATGTAAAATTTTGGGTAAGTGTGAGTTATCGATACGGATGTTATGACCTGTTGTTTTAGTATCACGAAAGTCGCATTCCATGTATTCTGTTTTTGTTCTGCTTATACGCAGTCCGTGTCTCTCTAGCTCTGTCAGCCAAATGTTAAGATAGCCCTGTAGCTCTTCGGCATTTTTCGAAATTATAAAATGTTCAACAATATCATATGAATTTTAGAGCTGTATGTTTTATATTTGTGGCGGTACAGTTAATCGAAAACGGGAAAGTAGCGTTATAAAGGGCCAACCAATACAATTTATTTCGAATTTTTGAAGATTTTGGTGTCGGGGAGAGGCCTCTGCCCAGCAGTATTATACAAGGTGGCGAAGGCAATACGACGGTAAATAATAAAACGGCCGGTATGAGTTAATAGAGTAGTAAATTTTAAATGATTCATAGTTAAGGCGGCCAACTTTCTAATAAGTCAATGCGTGACACCCCCCTCCCCCATCCACAAGAAGACTGAGGATGTGTTGGTGGTGCACTTAAATTAGAAACAAAAAAACACTACTACTGAATCAACATTTATTATTAAAGTCATATTTTTCACATGAGTGGCATATGTTTACTAGTTCTGGGTTTCCTATTTAAGTACAGTACCTACCTACGTCTCGTCTCGCCGTTCGTATTTTTGATGTGGAACACTATTAGTATCTAGGTATATGCGAGCCAGACGATGGGAATACATTACAAACAAAAACACTGAAAAGTTAAAAATAATATAAGAATAGGTACAGACAACATTACACTTCTATATTGAAGTCGGTGCCAAACGATGATCTCCTAGAAAGTGTTAAAATTTGTCTTATATTATTTTTAACTTTTTTATGAATGAAATTTTTTTAGTGAAAGAGATATCATCAGATCCTGACTTTAGTCACCTTGGGACCACCCAAGGAGTATACTCTATCGAATACAAAAAGAATTTTGAAAATCGGTCCACATTGGCGAAGTAATCGCGTACGTACCTATAACATACACACAAAACACGTTGGACACACCTGAAAATTAAAGGGTTTTCCTATATTTTCATAGGATGCCATCATCAGATCCTAACTTTGGTGACCATGGGACCACCCTTGGAGTATACTATATCGAATACAAAAAGAATTTTGAAAATCGGTCCACAATTGGCGACGTAATCGTGTAACATAGGTACCCACAAAAAAAAACATACGCATCGAATTGAGAACCTCCTCCTTTTTTGAAATCGGTTAAAAAGATAGGAATGCGGGACATGTGGGACGCATTAGACGATTTGCGGGACTATTTTATTAAATATTGCAATGCGGGATTACAACTGTCATTCCGGGACGGTCCCGCAGAATGCGTGACGGTTGGCCGCCTTATTAATAGTAAATCTATTGTCGTTTCGACATCTCTAATTCTCTACCTTGTATTGTATAGATTGAAGTTATAAGTGTGTGGCGGACGGCTCGTTGAAAACACAAAAAGTAAATATATAATATGCGGATGTACTATGTGCGGAATATATCATGAGCTAAAATTTGGTAGGTATCGACTTTAAAAAATATAAAATTTTGGTTTATAATCTTTTTAGTGAATTTAATATACCACCTCTTCTAAGTAACTTGAAAGAATACATGCGAGGGTTAATACGAGCCCATTGTATTTTAAATACTAACCCATAACTCCTGAAAGTTAAGAATCCATCCATCATCAGCTCGGGTCATGACTATCAGATATTTGCGTCTGGTGAATAGCTTCAAAAAAAAACATGAAACACGTTGGACGTGCCTATACAATTTAAATGCTTTCGATTTTCCTGGAATCCTGACTTGGCGACAATGGGACTAATTGGAAAGTATACCCTGTTAAACAAAAAAAGAAATTTCCAAATCGGTTCAAAAATGACGGAGTTATGAGGTAACAAATATAAAAAAACATACAGATGAATTGAGAACCTTCTCCTTTTTGTAAAGTCTGTTAAAAAATCACTTCTTAGTATCCAATTATGATGTGTAATTGTGATAATGAATGGTCACAGCTATATTCCGAAAAAATATGTGCATTTTTATCTCAAGTAAAGATTAATCTAAAGGGATCTTCTAGAGATCACGTACGTAACTTCAATAGGAAGCACGTTCCATTTCCGCTTATCGGAGTTGTCGAGCGTGCAGTATAGGCGAAATTGTTTACATACTTTTCAGGATATTTGTATAAAATGGCGGGGTGGGATGTTCATCATAACCAGTTCTTCCGTGCACCTTGGTGATTATAAGTTATATAGTGAGTGATATTACCATCATCGTGCTGATTCTGGTGAGTGTTTAAACTGTACAGGCGTATGTGCATGTGATATTCTATGTTTGTAACTGCACCCATGACACAGGAGAAAATACTAGTTTACGACGGTTTACGACTAGGGGCGACGTTTTTTTTTTAAAAAAACAAAAAAAAACTAATTGATCGATTCTATAAAGGACTTTGCATTCTCTTGAAAAAAATGCAAAATAAATTGAAAAATGTATATAACCAATTAAGATTTTTAGGTAAGAGATCGGTGGCCTAGTTGGTTAAGGCGTCAACACGGAATGTGGAGACGCGGGTTCAAATCCCGCCCGAGACGAAATTTTGTCTTTATTGATTTTTTAATTATTTTATGCGGATTCATTAATATTTACGTGCTTTGTTGTCTTTTAATGATTAATATCAATACTCAATACTTTATTGCTTTTCTACAATGAAATTAGATGTTATTTTTGATTTGTTATAAGTAAATTGTGGACCCTGTCGGGCACAGCAATATTAGAAGAGAGGAGGTCATAAATATAGATTAGGTTCTTTTATTGATTTATGCTTAAACCTATAAATATTATATTACGATTTAATATATTTATAAGCGATTTTATTATATATTTTTAACAACATTAAATTTAGGTATCTAAAACTGTGTGTAGAAATGTGTTTGTGCGCGCGTGTTGCGTGGGTTTGTGCGTGTGCATGCGTGTGTGCGTGTTGCGCGTGAGAGGGACGCTTTTTAATTTAATAATATTTTATAAAATTCTAATACAAGTATCACCTATCTCATATCACCTACAAACACGGGGGCTTCGACTTTATTGAGTGAAACAAAATAATGCCTATTTGAAAGGAACGTGTCCTAAATAATTTTACTCTAAGAAAACATATCTTTATTTATTGAAATAAAAGGCTAAATGTTTTGTTTTAGCCCACGTATTTTAACTAAGTACTAAGAGAGGTTTTTGTAGAAATTTTTTGTATTGTAAAATAACGGTGAAAACCTTGTTTCAGAGTTCTGCGCTGAGATGGGTGGTTTCCGGTGTCAAGTGCTGATCGTATGCTTGGGTTTGTCAGTGTTAGTACAAGCCCGTCTCAGGTTCACCCATGACGACTACGAAAGCTTGAAATCAGCTGAAGATGAGGAGTTGAATGAGAATGAAGATTTTGACGAGGTATAATCCTATTGCTTTTGCTTTACTACAAAAAAATCTATACAAATTAATAAAATTGAAGTGTCTGTTTGTAATGTCAAAATAACAAGATTTTACTAAATGGGTATGAATGTATATGGGGTACCAATAACAAAAACACAATTTAATTTTTTTTTGTCTGTCTGTCTGTTTGTTGCCGCTAATCTCTGGAACGGCTGGACCGATTAACGGCTGGTACTTTCACTAAAAGATAGCTAATTATATATAAGGTATAACATAGGCTACTTTTTGCCAAGAGTTACTATTCCACGCGGACGAAGTCGCGGGCACAGCTAGTGCTAAATAAATTTCAGACAACATTAAAATTAATACAAGAAAACTTTCGCAATATGACAAAGTAATAAGATGAAGGTTCAAGTCCTGCGCGAGGCGAAATTTTGCCGTGTATTTATTTTAATGCTGCTTCAGGTTTATTAAGCTTTTTTAAAGAAAATGCAAAGTTACAATTACTTATAAAAATTGTAAGTTTGCTTAATTCTAACAAATTTTCACGAAATCTGCACAGATGTCTAGTTTGGATGTCGATATTGTAGTTATACACGGTGTTTCATAATAACCAATAAATAATCAATGCGTTATCTAAAACTAATTATTAAAATGTGTTTACACGTAATGTCATTCAACCCAAAATTTTCATGTATATCATAGTATCATCATCATGTCTATGATTTACATGAAAATTTTGGGTTGAATGACATTACGACGGGTAAACACAATTTAATAATTAGTTTTAGATAACGCATTGATTATTTATTGGTTATTATGAAACACCGTGTATATCAGTGTTTAAGGTCTACTTTGGATTAACAAGGAAAAAGTGGGTACTACAGTTGAACGGTCAGTAAATTGCATGGACAGTTAGTAGCAACATCACAGAAATCAAAAATCAGAATTTCGTCACCAATAAAATAATGGGAACAATGCATTGTTGGCAAAGTGATGTAGATGTAAGAAAGTAGATGATAAGAAAAAGTCATTAGGTTGGCTAACTGGGAAAGTTGGCGATTTGGAACTATCAGTATGAACGTATAAAAATTTACCCAAAATAGGAGTGATTTTATTAAATATACACGGTTATTTTTTTATCACCCTGGTTATTTTAAGGGTGGCTTCAGGACACGGTAGAAGAATTATTTAACCATTAATAATAAAATTTACTCACCTGTTTAATTAGATATTTATTATCTAAAATATCCAAAAAATACTGCACTGGTATGGACACTGAGTGAAGTTGTAGGCAAAACATTGAATGAACGCGAACTGGCAACAACGTCGCCGATTCAAAGTCATCACTGAGTTGATCACAATTTCACCTTCCTACTTTACGGGCTTAGGACCGGCAAAACAAAGTTTTTAAAGAAAACAAACAGTACTAAGTAGGTATTACGGTTATGGTAGGTTGTTTTGGCGTAGTAAAAAAATTGGAATCAACTTTAAATACTTACCTACCTAGGAAACAATTTAAATCAACTTTAGTTCTAATAACAAAAGAGTTCTAAATTTAAAGGAAGTCCTCTAACTCATACATAGTCGTGCACGTTTAAAACTATACATGACCACAACAACATATCACTTTGGTTAGTGTTTAACGTCTCGAAATGCAGTTTTCGCTTCCAAGTCTTACGTTTGTGGGTTCACTTTCTTACACCAAACACTTAATTTCACTTCACAAGTAAAAGTCTACGGTCTACCGGAGTAAGGTCTGTGTATTCGCTAGATGTGTTAACTTGAAACTAAAATTCCGAATGCGCCCGATTGCCGCGCGTAAGGCGCGGGCGCGACATCGCGATACGTTCACACCTTTAGGGTATTTGTGTTCTGTGGTTCACACGCGCCGGGGTCAAAGGCGAACTAAAGTCGGCCGGCTCGTGCCGACAAGCGACAGCAAACAACAAAACGCCGCCGCCGTCGCTCGGCGCTGGCGCCGACTGTCTCTGTCTTTCACTATTGTAGTGTCTAGTGCAATAATAACTCTTATTTCAAACGAGTTGTAGATTGATCTTGCTTGAATTAATAATGCGACGTTGCCGCATTTTCCTAAGCCCGTAGTAGTAAATGCTTTATTAATTCATAATCTTACCTTATCTTGTAGTAAACAAGAACAATGTCTATAATTTAATATTATTGGCGGATAAAATTTAAAAAATATAACCACATGTTTTTTTTATTGATATGAGTCGTCTAGCGTCTACCGAGCTGCCTCTAAAATTTTCCAGTATGATAAAAAAATAACCGTGTATAAAAGTGAGGCAAACCGCGAAAGTCGGCAAAGGTGCCAGTGATCAATTAGAGACCTACAAATGAAAAGAAAAATATTAACGCATACTGGCAAACGACCGGTTTCAATTATCCTATCTCTAGATTTCTTAACTAGAGATAGAATTTTGACGTAATTTGTTTGGAGCTAATGCCAAATTCCTGTCGCTTGTAACCATATTAACCAGGGGGTTATAGTCTGAGAAAAAATCTATCACAATCGCCTTTAATTCGACAGTCATTGCGCGATCAACACAAGACTATGCGCAGACTTCCTTTTATAGAGCAGTGATGAATGTATTGCGGTTGTCAAATTGTAAGCGATCGCAATAGATTTTGAGTTACACAATTAAGGGGACGGTCCATACATAGATAGAATATTCATACCGGCACGAAGTCCAAGGCGCCGGAGAACTTCCCCCTGACCATGATCGCTCTAAATAATATTAAAACCGCACTGAGAGTGGGATGACGCTAAACGCAGCAAGAGCGGTGTTTTTGTTTTGATATTGTTTTAAGAACCTCGCTATAAGCGATCATGGTAGAGCCGAGCCCCTGGGGCGTTAGACAAGTGGCAATCGAAAACTAAATTCGTCATCGTCTCCGACATAACGAAAACAAATTCCTAGCCAACGTAAGGATTAGCGATCGCTGTGTCGAATTATTGTTCTTTCTGTAAGAAAACAACATATTGGTTATCTAAGTACTCAACACTGAGAAATGGCAAAGAATTGGTAAAATAAATAGTTAAAATGAATATTTTCATCTCATTTTAATGAACAATTAGTTGTTTTGAGTAGTACCTATATGGAAGTTACGAAAAAACAATTCGATACTTCATCGATTCGTTGCGAATCAAGTTTTCTACCAAGTTAGATGTCGATGACTTCAATCGATTCGCCACGTTATTTAGCGATGTCATAATGTCAATCCCATATATTTTGTTCTTATCGAACATCGTTATCGTTTTTGAATGTGCATTTTGTCTAGGCCCACTGAAGTATTGAATTCTGCAAAGCGACAAGCACGCTATGCACTCGATTTCTATTGGTTTGCGTTTCGTTTCTGATGAAAGCCAATAGGGTATTATGTTCAAAGTCAAAAGTATTTTGATTTTTATCGAAACGAAACGAAAATCAGTAGGAATTGAGCGAGGACGACGTTCAATGAGCGCTCTAAAATATGACCTCAGAGTCTTTACCATGATCGCTTAGTTAGAGCAAAGGTTGTATAGATACGTAACTTAACCAGACTCAAGATTAGCTGTTTACTTAGTTACTAATGAAAACCTGTGCGATCTATCCTATCAATTAAATACTTCATGAAATTTCAAATTACGTATCTAATTAAAAGCTCGAACTCATATATTTTTTGACTTGCCACGATCGACTGGACTAGCAGCCGCGATCGACTTGGCACTGGCTTAGAGCAAGGTTCAAACTCTCACTGATCATGCTCTCACTGTGCATATATTGTAAAGGGGACAGTTCACCATTGTTGAGTAGTATCCTCTAGGCCGCATGAAGAAAAACCCGATATTACAATATGTCCAAATTATCATAATTATCTTCAGCGTAGTCTTATTCGGGATCACCTATGTATTCACTGTTGTATTGTGCAAATACTTTGTTTACATAAATAAATTATTTATACATTTTAAAGTATTAGTAACACTACAACGCGTTTATTACTAAGTACTTATCTATTTATTCACATAATTACAGCATAATTTACAAAATTCTGAAAGCTGCAAACCTCTTTTTAAAAAATACAAAATCCTTACCTTACCGTGTATCTATATAATGGAAATATGCAAATTTGTCCGCCAACAACCGGAATTATACACTATGCGCAAGGATGCACCATTAAAACATTCCATGCGAAATAAAAATATTTTAATGTTACCCATTTCAAGATTACGCCAACACTCGTCTAGTCCTTATATAATGTCAATTAAAATTTATAATAACTTATCAGAACAAATTAAAAATGAGAATAATTTTAACAAGTTTAAAACATATTTAAAGAACTTATTATTAAATAAAAATTACTACACAATAAATGAATACTTACACGACAAAGAATTAAAGCAATATACAATTTAAATTTTAATGACAATAATATTAATTTAGGTATATAATACAACTTTAATATAAATAGTATTCAAATTAATATAAATAAAATTTAGTAAGTACATTATTTACAATGTATAATAAAACAATATAATTATTTACAATATACAAGTAATTGATATTTACTCACCAAAGAATTAAATCGTTAAATTAAAATTCAATGAGAATATTTAAAAAAAATTAATATAGATAATATTTAGTGTAATAATTATATTTATATGATACTATTAATAAAGAAAAACATACATAATATCAGTACAAAAATTATAATATATAATAATAAAACAATATAATAATTTATGATGCAATTACATAATACAAAATATTAATAAAAATACAATAAATGAATATTTACACAACAAAGAGTTAAACCGACAAATTAAAATTCAATGACGAAATTATTAATAAAATATAAATAATATTCAGTGCAATAATTGTGATTTACAACAATAAATCAGTAAACATTTCAATGACATATTAATTCATATACGAGAATAGTAAAAGCGTTAATGATCAATTCAAATCGATTGTCCTAATAACTATGTTATTAACACATTACTGTATACTATATACTGTATACTATAAAAAAAAAGAACTATTATGACGTTATCCTCTCTTCTATATTGCTGTGCCCAACAGGGTCCAAAATTGTGTCAATAATAATATTAACCATCAACCTATGTAACATTTTGGAATGCAAATAAATTGAAATTGAAATTGAAATTGAAAATGTCTTTGCAGACAGAATCGTGTCAATGCGGGGTGTTCATGTCGCAGCAAGTTGGCCTCAAAGAGGGGAGGCGCGGCAGACCCAGGGGCCCGCCGCAGGGGGAGCCCGTGGTCACGTACGACACTGAGGAGCCCAGCGACTGCGGCTTAGGGGGGTTCAGGAGCTGCGTCACAAAATGCTTAGATGTGGTAAGGTTTTTTATCATCACTTCGATTCGTTTTTGCCCATTCGCCTTTCACTGCTGGCCACGAGTCTATTTTATTACGAGAAGGAATTAGCTGACTGCATCACGCTATCCGGACAGGTTATAGAGTAAAAGGGGGCGTCGACATAAGTATTCTAAATCTATGACCACACGGACGCTGAGAAGCCACGGTTCGTGCCTGTTTTTACGAGGGGGAATACTGCCACAGTGCGGGGACTCTCGCTGCACTGTGGCGCATACCTACTAAGCGACGCAGTCTCAAAGTCCATATTGTCCATAGTCTGGGCAATCCGACGGTTAGCTGAGTATATAGTCGGTATGGTTTCGGCATGGTGGTATTAAAGATGACACGTAAGCCCTCCGCAAAATGCTCTACCATACAATCGATGTCGCCCGCCAGGCGCGAAGATAGATCTACTGCCAGCCCAGGGTCCAGGCGGGGTCCCAAGTTTGGGTAGGCTCCTCGCGACGTCGAGATCGACTACAATATGTATGATTTGGCATCGATGCCACGTCAGTTTCAACCTGCCAGTTCCTGATCTGGGCGGCCAAATGCGGGATGGAAAGACAACGTCAACGTCAAGACTTAATATGGCTACAATATTACCTTTATACCACTGTGCCATTGATGGGATCAATAAGTCCTTTGCCGCAACGCAGTGGTTGAAGTTTCCCTCAACGATCTTGGATTGGAGCCTACGGCATTATTGGTGGCCATTGGTTACACTCCTCAGGCAGTCTGCGGTGCCTGACCTGTGGCTCTTAAAGGTGCCAGTTGTCACCTCAGAGGTGAGAGGTTGCAGCAAATGCCCCCAAGTGATCAGATAGGTGGCCAGCATCGGAGCAAATGACGCATCGTAATGCTCCAACGCAGGCAGTGGCCGTGTCGGAATAAGTTTTTCATCCACACACATTTCTAGTCTATGGTGGAAATGTCGATATCGTTTATAGTAATAACCAAAAACCAACTTCAAAGACACCAAAAAGGCAAAAGTAACGAAAGAATACATGCAACGTCACATTTTACTACTTAAGTCGATGCCAAAACTTTTAACTAGGTAATTAGTTAAATTAGTTCTTACATTTTTTTAAAGACTTTCCAAGATATCACCGGCTGGCACCGACTACAATATTAGAGTGTGATGTTATTCGCGTTCTTATAATTTTTTTACATTTTAAAGTCGGTTTTTATTGTTTGTAAAGTATTTTTATTTGAATCTTTTCAGTGAATTTAATACATGCCTATTAGAATTTGACTCGAGGCAAACATCATAGAACGCCTTTCGCTCTAAAGAGTACTGAAAATATATTCCCGAACTCTAACAATCTAATTGTTGAGGAGTTGTACTTTCTACTTACAGTTCACTTGAATAATTTGAAAAATACAACTACGCCTCAAAGCGTTCCAATTATATTAAAAGAATAATCCCCTAACCTTCCATTATCCGCTCGAAGCATGAAGATGATGACTACCAGACGACTTAGGTACTCGTATGGTAGTCATTAGACATGTAGAACGTGTTTCATATTTAGAAAAACATGAAACACGTTCTACGTGTTTATGTTTAAGAGTTTCCCCTCGATTTTCCTGTAATCCAATGATCAGATCCTGACTTTGGTGGCAATGGGACTACCGCAGGAGTTTACTCTATAGAATACAGAAAGAATTTTGAAAATCGGACCACAATAATTGGCGGAGTAATCGCGTAACATACATACAAAAAAAAAATATTTGCGACGTTTGCGACGAATTGAGAACCTCCATCACTTTTTTTGAAGTCGGTTAAAAAAGATCAGTACCAAACATAGAATCTCCTCCTTTTTTGAGTCGGTTAAAAATAACAGAATAAGTTTGATTTTGGTTTTTATCTAGTCTTTTTAATAATAGGGGGCAAACGAGCAAACATATTCTATCACCTGATGGTAAGTGATTACCGTCGCCCATGGACACTCGCAACCCCAGAGGAGTTACAAGTTTTAAGGTGGGAATACACTCTTTTCTTGAAAGTTTGAAGGTCGTATCGGTTCGGAAACACCGCAGGCGACAATTCATTCCAAAGTTTGACTGTACGAGGCAGGAAACTTCGAGAAAAACGCACAGTTGTGGACTACCAACCATCTAACTAAGTGATGGGCATGGATTTTTTGTCGCGTGGAACGATGGCGGAAAGAGGCGGCAAATATAAGTCCGAACAATTCCTCGGAGCATTCCCCGTAATACATGCGATAGAAGATGCATAGTGAGGCGGCATCTCTACGCAGCGCCAAGGTATCAAGCCGATTTGAAATTTCTTGGCAGTCGACGATTCGAGTTCGCTCTCCGTTGAATGCGGTCCAGTGGGAGAAGCTGGTATTGGGGCGCCCCTGCCCAAAGATCAGAACAGCATTCCATATGCGGCCGAATCTGCGCCTTGTAAAGCTGTAGGCGGTGCGCCGGAGTGAAATACCGTCTCGATCTATTGAGTACACCAAGCTTCTTACAGCTAATTTAGCTTTGCCATCTAAGTGGCCACGAAACGGGACTTCGCTCGATATGTCGACACCAAGGATTTCAATATTGACTGAGACAGTTAGGGGAATGCTCTGAAAGCGAGGAGAAACGACAATGGCATTTTTCTGGCGGTGAACGCGCAAACCTGTCTTTGTAGGGATTAGTTATTTTAACGGACTTAATTAAGTCGACCCCAGTTAGATATTTTCTCTAATGATGTATCAATTTCAGACACAAGTTTATTCCGTCACTCAATGACAGTTCAGTGAATTCGCTCTTTCCTGTCTTTATCACTACCAAGGTACGGAGTGGAGAGAATTATTTAGAGCTGTGTACTTAGAATAATAATTATTCTAAGGCTGTGTAGTTGTGTGTAGTGTAGGTATGAGTATACCGGTTTCGTTGTGCCCTGGCTCTGGGTCAAGTGGGAATCGTAAGGGAGTCTGGAAAGCCTTCATTGTATATTCATCTTTTATTGTGCTGATTTCCGTATAGTTATTATAAACGTAATGACAAACTTTCAACAAAATATTCAAAATAATACTAAAAACTAATTTCTTCCGTCACATTGATCTAAATTGTTATTAGCGCAGGCACATTAACTCTTGGACATGTGTCGACAGCTTCCATTTATGTATTCCCAATAAATCTCACCGGAGTAATTACTTGAGCACAGAATTAGGTGATACGTCTTGACAAGTTTTCGGCATTTCTAGAGTTAATTTTAGATTTTGTGAGGAGTAATTAAGATTTTTAGAAAAAACTAATCGACTAAACATTACAAATGTTAGGTACCATGTGTGTGTGTTATCGACCTACACCAACAATTGTTGATATGTGCTCATATTTGTCAATGACTTGATCAGTTACCTACTCAATTCACGTCACACGATATTGATGAAATTACCAAATTACATACAGCTAGTAATTTGGTCCATCTTAAAAGATTGAATAGTTTTTATTTCGAATATTAACCTAAATATTGTATTCAACTACTTGTATATTAAGGCGAAACTTAGTTCGTGAGCACAGCTAGTATTCCTATATGACTGGGTTGCTGGGTTGGGGTTGGTTGGGTTTGGTTTGGTTGAATAAAGGGTTATCTATCTATCTATCTATTTCCAATGAGGCAGAAGCCAAAATTCGGCTTTCTGACCCTGTTCACTCAAAGTTTTTCTCTCTATCATCTTATCTTAGTAAGGCCCGTCCGATTTTGGGTACGGATACATTCTGTTGAAGATACAGCTCACTCAGTCAGCTACTCGGCTTAACCTTCAAAACCTCTCAGCTCTGTTGAAGGACTGTTCGGGTTTGGGAAGGTTAACCTAAGACCAATCTGAATTCATAATGTTATGTCTATGTGGTTGTATGCAATCCCAGATAGTAGATATTAGGTAGTGGAGTGGACATATTACGTGTAGCAATAGCACAGTGTCACAAGGGAAGTATACTAAATTTTTTTAATGTTCGACCATGTTCGACTCATAGGTAATTAAAAAATATTGGACATGTATTTTTTCCTTTTTACTGCGTCATTGCTCCCTAATTTATATCAGGAAATCTCGACATATTCTGCGATTTATGAAAACAGAAGTATTAACAATTAATATTTGACGTTAAATGTGGTATAAGGGTGAATGGATTGTCTGTTATTGAAAACAATTGGTCTCTTTAAGCATTCTAAAGAGGACGGTCATGCCTACCTAATTAATTAAAGTATGAAGTGCAGCAAATTTATGTGTTCTGTGATTTAAATAATGTCTCTGAGGTATTGTTTTTCTATACACAGATTTTGAAGTACCTGCCTAAAGCTGGGCCGGTCATCTGCAGTGCGGTCGAGCGTGATGTCCACAGGGAGAAAGCGTTTCTCTTCATCAAGAACTGTGCTGGAGATTGGTCCCCGACTACCTTCTCTGCTGGCAAGGAGTTTTGCTGTACTGACGGACAGCATCATAGGTGCTGATGTAAGATTTACGTATTCTATTTTGATTTGAATTTTGTAAATAGCGCGAAAGTAGGTTTAAAGGCATAGAAAAGTAGTAACCATAGCAATAGGGTTGAAAGAAGTATTAAATTTAATATTGAGAGCATTATTTAATGTAGATATACTTATACTGTTTTATTTATTAATACAATAATAAGATAACCTTTAACATTCAATATAAGCTTTTTAAAATACTTAGGGTAGACAAACATTCAATAGCTTCGACACTTAGTTCGACATAATGACTATGTATTTTGTAGTCTTGATTGCACCATCATGTACAATTATTCTATGTTTTAAACATTATTCGCATTTCTAAGTACCTATATTAAAGTTATTTATTATTTACGATTAAGATATAAAAATTTAATGTTGATAATATTTTTTAATACGTAAGCTCTACCTATATCTCTAGCTTTTAATCGTAACTATACTTAAAATACTATGTATTGTATTTATTTCTTAGTTTTCTATTTTTGTACTTTACTGTAAATTATGCATTTTAGTATTTAATTTTAACGCAAACATCACATTTTAATCTATGTATATAATTTTATACTTAGGTATACAAGGTTATTTTTTAGTTACTAAAAAATAAACTTGTATAAGGTGCAGACGTCGATATAACAATAAATTTATTTAAGTACACCTAATGACTTTCAAGTATACCGTAGCCGTTTAGTTACAGGCCGTTACATTGAATTTTTAATATTTTCTATACGGTATATAACTTCCTAAGCATAAATCCCGTATTGGTTTTTGTATATAGAATACTTTATTGTACACCAAAAAATAGATAGAGCAGTACAAAGAAATCTTAATGTACAAGTATATTTGCTGTGAATTGTGTTTTTATTGGCTCCTAGAGTTTTTATTGACCTAGACTAGAGCTTAGGTATCGATAGCAAATACTGCAACTTTGCCGTTCTGATATTTCAGGATCGAAAAACACTTTATAAATGGTGTTTTTATGTTGCCTCAATTAACAAAAATATTTTTTATAATTTGAATGACTAGTTACTTTCATCATTTCATACATATTATTACTATTGACAAATATTGGTAGTTTTATCGTTTATTGTCGTATCGACGTCTCTATCTTGTATAGGAAATAGGCAAGTGCCAAACACGTAGTGCGAATGTGTATTTATACTAAAGAGATACGTCTGCAATTAGTGTTAGTTTAAACTATTTTCGTACTTATAACTAATAATTAATGACTGAGCTAGTATATGGTATCTTTGTCTTTAAAATAAATAACTTAATAATCTTGTAAAACTACTGTGTATTAGTATTTAAGTTCAAATAAATAATTTCCATAACATTCTAGTTTGCGTCATTTATGAGTGGTACGAGTACCACGAGTGATACTGAAATCTCCACTAAAAATGTTTTAATTTTCTCTCCTGATTTTGCTCCTGATACAAAGAGATTTTAATTATCGCACATACGGTGCTATAGTGACTTACTTACATTTTGTTAATTTGAAGCGAAATGCTAATGTTTTTTTTTACTACTTTGGACTCATTGATTGGAAATGACAAGAGCTAGAACATTCCGATAAACTGGTGAATATAGCTCAGATATCGTTTTATTATAAAAATGTATTAGCTTTATCTCAAAATACACATCTACAAAAGACAAGAGTAAGAAAAAATATATCAGAAACATAACAAACTTCAGAGATATTACAAAATGGCAAATCTTACAGTTGCGACGGACCATGTCCCAGCGACGTCTATACTCAAAGGGCTGATCAGACGCTGTCGCACCAATAACAGTGCAATTTCACAGTTAAGCTACAAAGAAACAATGTACTGCAAATCGAAGGAATTTATTATGGGTCATTGTTTCCTCGTACAATTTCACACTTTTTAAATATAATGGCGCCCTTAAGCCATTTTCGTGATTTTTGCAGCTAAGTCTCTGTAGCATCGGATGTGCGATATGTTAATGGAGAGAGCGTCACTTGTTGAAGTAATTAATAATAATAATTATTTATTTATTTATCTCATTAACAGGACGTGATAACTAACAAATTAAATTTAACGACAACCGGTATCCTGCTGTGTGAGAGACTGGTACCTATGATAGACTGAAAGACTTATCACCTCGTACTTCCTACCTCGGCTCGAGGTAACTGGTATTGGATAGAAAACAATTTCCATTGCTGTGTAGTAGTTTAATTAATAAATAGAATCTCAATAATTAGTAGGTACCTACTTACAAACACTAGTAAAAGTAATTAGTTCATACCGGTTCTCAACCAACAATACAATGCCAATAAACCATTAGAAGCTGACTGCGCATTGCACAATTGCTCAAATCACGATACCATCCAAATACTTGGACTTGTGTGCGTTATTTAAAGATAAGGAGTGTCCGGTCCGAAGGCCCGGTTTTTACGGTGTCAATGGAGTGCCATCAAGGACTTGCCTAGCGAACGCGGGCGCGGGCGGCTTGACCCGGATCGCGCAGGGTGAACAACCCCGCCACGTGCCACTTTCTAAAAAGAAACGCTGCGCCTGCGCATCCTTGCGTGGACAGCTGGATTCTGAGCTCGCACCTGACGACAGATTAAAATAAATTCCTTTTTTAATCTAGGACGCGTTCGCGGGAGCGCGCCATAATGCGTTATTGATAGTTGTCGGAGTTTTATTACGTAAGCACATGTGGCTGGCAGCAATGGTCCTACTTCGGGTTATCAGGACTATTATTGATTAGACCTCGAAGATAGGCAGTCCTAATTAAGGTGTCATTCAGTATCTTCGTTCTGGGATATCTTTAAGATGCCCGATTTTAAAACAAAACTTGTGAATACTTAAAGATTTGTAGGTATTCACACAAATCTTTGCACCGATCAAGATTCATCAAGATTCAAGCACGGGACCTTTTTGTAATGATGTCGGTTGATCGCCAACCGTAATCGAATTGCATGACTTAATGAAGAATTAAACGGAATTGTATTCGTTGGTCGTTCGCATTGAATGACGACCATAAAAAATTCTAAACATAATTATTAAAAAAATATTTTACAAAAAATAAAAACCGACTTCAAAAGCACTGAAAAGTTAAAAATAATATAAGAATAGGTACAGACAACATCACACTTCTATATTGAAGTCGGTGCCAAACGATGATCTCCTAGAAAGTCTTAAAATTTGTCACCGACTTCAATATAGAAGTGTGATGTTGTTTGTACCTATTCTTATATTATTTTTAACTTTTCAGTGTTTTTGAAGTCGGTTTTTATTTTTTGTAAAATTCTTTTTTTTAATTTTTAGTGAATGAAGTCTTTTTAGTGAAAGAAACCAACACACAAAATAACATACGCATCGAATTGAAAACCTCCTCCTTTTTTGAAGACGGTTAAGAAATTGGTTTGCATCAAATAAAATCATCAAATTTATATAATTACTGAATACCGATGAGTTTCAAAATCACGTCTCCAGCTTCGTAGTCAGAATCCGTCTCGTCCTGTTTCAACTTTTGGCAAACATTTCTCCAACATTTGTCGCATTTTTCAGATAACAAATGCCAGGTTATTGCCAACTGTTTACTTTAAGCTCGAATTAGCATTAACCACTTGACTCATTGCCGTAAGCAGTTATGTATGAAACTCCTGCGGCAACGAATGCACAACCGTGAGAAATTCTATTTATACCGTGCGTGGTATTCTGAACCAAAAGTCATCACTCGATTCTCACAAGGTACTCATCTGAAGTGTCAACTGCGCATTAGCCTCGTGTTTTCCTTCAATCTGTGATTTACATTTTGAGTGAAGGTAAAAGGGAGATTTTAAAATATTGTCTGTTTATAATTTAATTTAAAATACAATATTTACTAACTGACTTTAGGTATCTAATTTTCCATATTATTTTTCTTACTCTCTAATTTGACACCGAATCACACGAATTTCCGATCGATCAACATTGGTATTGCCAAATCGAATTCGTATTGCGTGGGTCTTGAGTGAACCAATTTTGGCGTCATAAGATAATATAGCTTAAGCAATATATAACTACTCCAATTTGTTGGGGGCGCTAGTGTTGTATCTCAAGAGTACGGAAAATTACATACCAATGTAAAATCGATCGAAAAGCCCCGTTACCGAGGAAATCGCAAGGGCCGTTTTTTCATTCAAACTTAGTCCCCTGCTTTCTTCTTAAGAGCCCTGAGTTGCGTTCCGAGGGTCAGAGTAATGCAACCGAGAGTGTTTTTCACACTCGCTCCGAGGTTCAGAACGGGTCGGTTGCAATCTTTTTTTTTAGTTTGTATCTTGCTGATCAAGATCAAGCAAAGGGCAAAATATTACTAATCCTTACTATGAAATTAACAGTCAATATCCATTTTTCTGCTTAAAAATAATTACAACACATAGAAATCACTATATTTCCCTTGTATTAGGCTTAAAAGAGTTCAAAGTAGTGTTATTTAATAAAATAATAAATAATTAGCTTATTTTTGACATCGACTTTGACATAAAATCTGTCAGAGTGTTTTTCACCCTACGCTTGAGTCGGTTGTTTGGTTGCATCACTCGAAGCTTCTGAACGGGCACAGAGTGTACTAACCGCCTGTCAGAGCGTTTTTTACCCCGAGGCTCTGAACGGGTCGGTTGCTGTCAGGGTGCACTCGGAGTGCACTCGAGCGTAGGTTCTGAACGCAGCTCTGTAAACGATCAAACATGTTTGTCAAACTTGCTTGACAAATTTCACGTTTTCATCAAACACGAAGTCAATCCAGATACTTTTAAAACACATCAAACACGTAGGTAGTTCGTTTGTCAAACGCGTTAAACACAGCCCTACACGAACAAACGGGGGATTACTCTCTGTCACACCATTCTGTCACACCAGTGTGACAGAGAAGAATTTTATTCCTCACAGTCACACTATCATATTTTGACGACAAGGACAAGTATTGTTACATTATTCAACCCCTTTCGGCCCGTTAGATCCTATTACCGTTAGTTCCAGTCAGTTCATTACGTGGGTTTCCCTAAACGTCCACTAATCGGAATGTCCACCTTTTTTAATAATAATAATAATAAATTCCTTTATTTCAAAAGTAATATTTACAGATTCTTGACGAGTTTTCCCTTTAAGTAGTCTAAGACACTTGTATTGGGAATAACTCGCTACTTCCCTTATGGTAGCTAAACTAAAGCGAACTTAATTTTGACTAAAACTAAGACTAAAAGCTAAGACAAAAGTACAAGCAGTTCTAGCGGCATTATAAACAATGTTAACGTGAGCGTGAATATTGGTATGTATGTGTGCGTAAGATGTGTGTGCGTGTGTGTGTGTGTGTGTGTGTGTGTATTTGTGAGCGTGTTCAGTACTACTAAACTACCTCATTCTTATAAAAAGATTTTCAACTTCATCATAACTAAGTGAGTTCAACCATTCAATTAAAGTGTTTTTGCAGTTGTAAGATAACATTGGGTATATTTTAAGTATTTTATTTATTTTATTGTAAAGAAAGGCGGACTGACCTATATATTGCCTTCTGGCGAAAGCTGTATGAGAAGCAGTGACGGGAGCAACAATGTCCTTCCTTCTTTTATGACTCAGGTCAACATAAGGCAGAGATTTGTGACAGGTTAGGATAAGATTGAGAACGTAAAGTTTCCTGACTGTAAGTAGACCGCTCATTCTGTATAGTGTATCAGTAGGAAATCGATAAGGTTTAGAATAAATGACTTTAATAAGCGATCTTTGAGCTCTTTCTAATTCCAGAAAGTGTGTTTTATCAGCTCCACCCCAGATCGAGATACAGTAGGTGAGTACTGATTGAGCTAAAGCTACGTAGATTTTATTTTTAAGTTTATTTGACATGATCTGCCGTAGTGATCTGAAAACCCATAAGAGTTTCCTAATACGAGTAGTCAGCAATTCCAAATGTGAGTGCCAGCTAAGCCGTTGGTCAAGTATTATACCAAGGTATTTAGTTTGGCTGACCTTTTCAATAATGGGGCAGTTACAGTTCCGGTTTTCAGGGTTGGAGCATAAGTGGATCTTTATGATGAAGCTGTTTTCTGGTTGGGATTTATTAGAAGGAGTAAAACAGACGAAGTTCGTTTTCTGGGTATTTAAAGTAAGAAGATTTACTTTAAGCCAGTTAGATACAATCATTAATCCCCTCTCAGACCTTGCATGTACTGTACTCCAGGTTCTACCAGCAAAAACGAGCGCAGAGTCGTCCGCATATGAGTATATCCTGCCCCCGACCTCCTGAAGGTTACATAAGTCGTTTATATAAATTAAAAACAGGGTCGGGCCGAGGACACTTCCCTGCGGAACTCCAAAACTAGGAGTAGCTTTGTCACTACGTAAACCATTCAAATTTACTTGCTGCGTTCTGTCCTGGAGGTAACTTTTGAAAAGCATGAGTGGGGTATCCCTTATACCGATGCTTTCCAATCTGCGTAAAAGAATAGGCACAGAGACGGTGTCGAAAGCCTTTTTTAGGTCTAAAAACACAGTAAGACATTTGTTGCCATTATCTACTTCGTTAACTATATTGGAAGTAAGATCAAGAATAGCATCTTGAGTTGAAAGGCCCCTCCTAAAACCATATTGTGATCTGGATAATATTTCAAATTTATTAAGAAAATCGACCAATCTATTGTTGAGCAACTTCTCGATTATTTTGGAGATTGGGGTCAGGACAGAGATAGGCCTATAATTGCTAACATCCTCCTTGTGCCCATTCTTATACACCGGGGTTACTATAGATCTCTTTAAAGCGCCGCTGGGGAAAACGCCAGTACTAAAGCAGAGGTTTGCAAGCTTACTTATGTACGGGACAACGAAGTCTTTAGCATGCTTCAAAAAAGCAGTACTGATCCCATCCCATCCAGGTGAGCTCCCTGAGTCCAGACTCATCAAGATGCTCTCAACTTCCTTGTCATCAGTACTCTGCAGGACAAAGGATGAGGGCTGAGTATAGTTAAGAGTGGAACCTACTGAACCGCAATTCCCAACACCTAGTTGTTTTACAATTGTAGTTTTTTAAACGTTCACTTTTCTGACCGTTAAAAATTCTATAAAAAATGAGATGGATCCACTCACTCTCTTGCGTGACATCACACGAGAGAGTGAATGGTTCCATCTCATTAAGAGTAAGTTAGATCGTCCAGTCTGCAACCTGCGCACGGCAGCTAAAGTGAGCAGACATGCACAACGAATCTTAGCGTTACTACTAATTTTTTTCCTCTACTGGTACTATTTCTAAGAACCGTGTCGTCCTTGGTGAATCCATGGAATGCTAAGTTATCGTCTCTCAAAATAGGTACAGACAATATCACATTTCTATTTTGACGTCGGTGCCAAATTTTAAGACTTTCTAGGAGATCATCGTACGTATCGATAGTTGAAGCAATAGACTACCAGACGTAAATACTTGAATAGCCTGGGAAGAAATATGAAACACGTTGGACATACCTATAAAATTTACGGGTTTCCCTCGATTTTCCTAGGATCCTATGATCAGATCCTGACTTTGGTGACAATGGGACCACCCCAGGAGTATACTCTATCGAATACATAAATAATTTAAAATTCGGTCTACGATTGGCGGCGTAATCGCGTAGCATACACACAAAATAATAAACATACGCATCGAATTGATAACCACCTCCTTTTTTTAAGTCTGCTTAAAATATGGAGAAATCTTCATAAATAATCGGCGAAAATTTAATAATAATTATTTACCTTCTTTTATTATAATTAGGGGTGTCTGAGCTATTTCATTAATACGTTATTTTTTTAACTTACTACTAATACTTACTTACGTTAAGACTTCTAATAATATTTTCCGTTTTGTTTGAGTAATATTAATGATTTGTTTGAACTATTATTTTTGTTTAATCATACGAGTAAATAGTGTAACGCTTAGTCTTAATAATTCTATTAGTTACTGCCTGTCACACCAGGTTATGCCAGGTAGTGTGACTGTCGGGAAAAAAATTCTTCTGTGTCACACTGGTGTGACAAAATGGTGTGACAGAGAGTAATCCCCCGAATAAACTAGTTTGTCAAACACGTAAATTTGATAAACATGTTTGATCGTTTACAGGGTCCTTTAGATAATGACAATAGAGCGATTGTTTTCCAAAAATCTATGTTCGCAATTGACATGTTCCTATGTTTCCCTTTTTTCTGAAGTAAATTATTAAAGGAGATTTAAAAAATTAGCCCGATTTTCTAAGATAATACTTAAAAAGCAAAACATAGAAACACAGCCAAAGTCTTTCTTTGATATTTAATGAAAAAATATTTAACAAAAAACAAAAACCGACTTCAAAAACACAAAAAGTATTAAATAAACGTAAGAATACCAACATCACATTTTTTGGAAGTCGGTGCGGATGTTCGATGATCATGTGTTTAAATTTGTCACAGACTTTAAAATAAAAAATGTGATGTTGGTATTCTCACATTTTTTTTGCTTTTTTAGTTTTTGTTAAATATTTTTTTATTTTAACCTTTTTAGTGAATTTAATACCAGCTCAACAAAGTAATTTGTAAGAATACAACTGAGACTCAATACGTGCCTATTGTATTTAAAAGACTAACCTTCACATCCAAAAAATTTAAGATCCTTTCATCATCAGCTCGGCTCATGACTGCCAGACGCAAATACCTGAATAGTTTCAAAAAAACACATGAAACACGTTGGACGTGCCTATAAAATTTTAGGGTTTCCCTCGATTTTCCTAAGATCCCATCATCAGATCCTGATTTTGGTGACAATGGGATCAACCGGGAAGTATACGCTCTGAACCAAAAAAAGTCCAAATCGGTTAATAAATGACAGGGTTGTGAGATATCAAACATAAATAAGTGTTTCCTTGACTTTCCTGGGATTCCATCACCAGACCCTGACTTTGGTAACAACATCAGGAAGTATACCCTCTGTAAAAGACAAAAGGCTCTATGGTTTGTATAAGGAAATTGAGAGGTGAAAATAATGACATTGTCAGAAGAAAAAAAGGGGAATAAAAGATTTACAAAGAACTATGGAAGTTATTTAATTTTAATTCAATTTTTTACATTTTGTGGTCCTTCAACGCCGACAATATGGATCAGGATGTCTTGCGCAGAAGTGAAAGATTAAAGAAAACGCAAGATATTAAAGGGAAAAATTTGGAAAAATCATCGAAAGCTCCGTCGACTAAGTCAGCATGCACTATAATGACCCGGAGTAGTGCAGCGTCTCTGAAACGATTACCAGAAGCGCGTGCAGTGAGAGAGCTTGCTGAACTAGAGATGGAAAGGATCGACCGCGTACGACAGCTTGAAGACGAAAGAATTTCTGCTGAACGCTCTTTGATTGAAGCGAGGCTGGTGAAGGAAAAAGCTAGATTAGAGGCTGCCAATGAAGAGGAGTGTGAAAAGAAGGTCGAAAATCAGGTTCACCCAATGGCATCAACATCAATAGCTGAGGTACAAAACTGGACTGATAATAACGTTCCTGTTCACAACGCTGCTCGAACCAACGAATTACGCGGTAAGAGATGAGAAACGTAGTGGTATAGAGAACTTGACGCGAGCCATTACTGATGCAATAAAAATGTCGACTTCTGTTGCTAACGGTACAACCTCAAGTGATAAAATGTTGAGTAGATTATCTGCCAGAGACTTACCCGTTTTCTCAGGTGATCCCATAGATTGGTTACGATTTAAGCACGCCTTTGAAACGACAACTAGGGTTGGCCATTATACCGATGAAGAAAATTTAGTTGTCTACAGCGATGTCTACAAGGTGCCGCTTGGGAAGCAGTGGCAGCGCGTCTCATAACAGTGACGTCATCAATGGAAATTATGAAGACATTAGAACTGCGTTTTGGTAGGCCTGAATTAGTTTTGACTAAATTGATTACGGATATTTGAAAAATGCCAAAATTGACAGGATCTCGGTCTGAATTAATTTTATTATCTACTAAAGTAGCTGACTGTGTAGCGGCCATTAAGGCCACGAATATTAATTATTTGTATAATCACGATTTAATATCTGAGATTGTAAATAAACTGACAGAAAATCTTGTGTATCGCTGGGTCGATTATTGTGTTACCGGGGATACTCACCGACCACGATTGTCTGGTCTTGCCGATTTTTTGATGAAAGAAGCAGAACATATTTGTCAGGCAGGGGTAGTAGAGATCCCGCTCAAAAACAAAAGTCCCGCTTTCGGTCAGCGAACTATTTTGACAACTACTATGACACAGGATGATTCTGTTAACATTGTTTCAGCACAAAAGGACAAGCCGTTGAAATGTTTATATTGTGACGCAGACAAGCATAGCTTCGAATTTTGCAAATATGGATATTAATGAGCGATGGACGTGGGTTTGCACTAAAAGGTTATGTTTTAAATGTCTAATTCCTAAACATCGACGGGAGCGCTGCAGGATTAAAAAGCAATGTAGGGTATGTAAGAGAGGTCACCTTAGTTTATTGCATAGATCGGATTGGACAAATAACGTTAATACGCCAAACGATACAGCTATTAATAATACGTCAGAGACTACAGCCAACACCTGGACTGACATGACACACAGCAAAAGAGTTTTCTTAAAAGTATTACCCGTGACCATAGAAGGCCCTTCTGGCTTTGTGAAAACGTTTGCCTTATTAGATGAGGGATCTACTGTCAGTCTCATTGATAACGATATTGCTGATAAGATTGGTGCAGACGGGCCCCTGGTCGGTCTTAATCTCCAGGGAGCGGTTGGTTTTAAAAATAAAATTGATAGTCGTGTTGTGTCCCTTACTCTTCGCACTGCTACAGGTTCTTATACACTCGATAAAGTAAGAACTGTTAACAATCTATCGTTACCTATCCAACGTATTGAGAATAGTATTATTGATAAGTATACAATACACATCTGCAAGATAAAAACTTAGAGTCATTTGCCGGTCAACCAATGCTATTGATAGGTCAAAATTATTGGCATCTTATAGTGACAAGAGAGATTAAACAGGGTCGTATGAACGAACCGGTCGCTTCACGAACTCTTCTTGGTTGGGTGTTACACGGTTGTTATACCTATAGTTGTAAATAAACCGTTTTAAACCAAAATCCGTGGTTTAAAACCCGTTTTAAAGTTGTTTAAAACGGTTTAAAACCACGACCACGTGGTCAGTACATTAATAAAATGTTACTTTAAAAGGCAAGATAAAGAGGTTAATTGAAATAATTTACCATTTTTATTAAATAAAATTTAATCACATCACTTTTACTACATTTTTAGGATTAGACACACTGAAAACTAACTTGATATTGTAATTATATTAATACTATACATTTTAATTTTTGTTTATTTCGGACTCAGCTATTGCACATTTAATAGTAAATTGTTACCCTAGGGGTGAAAGTAACTTATTTAGTCCAATAGCTCGAGCAACGTCGCATTTTTTTAGTTGAAGTGTAATGTTTTTCTCGCTTCACGACTTGTGGTTGCAACTATTATTTTGGCTGAGGGCGGGCGATTTCACAGTGTTTTCTTGTAAATAGTCACTATGCCGACCGGAGAAAGATTATAAAAGTGAAGAATGAGATAATAATACGGAATTTATGGAGGAATGTGATCCTCTTTTTAACCGACTTCAAAAAAGGAGGAGGTTATCAATTCGGTTGTATTTTTTTTATTTTTTTAGTTTGTTACCTCATAACTCCGTCATTTTTAAACCGATTTCCAAAATTCTTTTTGTATTTGATAGAGTATACTGCAAGGGTGATCTCATGGTCCAAAAAGTCAGGATCGGATGATGGGATCCCATAGAAAATCGAGGAAAACACTAATTTAAATTCGGGTTTTCTTTCACTAAAAAGTTAAAAATAATTTTTTTTTACAAAAAATAGAACCGACTTCAAAAAAACTGAAAACTTAAAAATAATCTTCTTCTATATTGAATTCGGTGACGAATTTTAACACTTTCTAGGAGATCATCGTTTGTCGCCGACTTCAATATAGAAGAAGATTATTTTTAAGTTTTCAGTGTTTTTGAAGTCGGTTCTATTTTTTGTAAAAAAAATTTTTATTACCATAATATCTAGAAAAGCCTACTCTTAACTATTTGAGTTGATTACTAGTTTATTTTATTAAGGGCCGATATTTCAATCGTCAGATAACCTTCTGTAGAAGAAAATGGCGGTTTGACAGATTTAAAATAAAATATCAAAATTATCTGACTATTGAAAAATCAATTTAAATTGATACCAAAAATTACCAAAACAGATCTAAGTATGAATAATGTTATTAATGGTGTTAAGTAGTTGATTTTATGTAACCTGTATACCTACATGTAATAAAAGTTGCTTATAAAACAACTTTTAATTTTTCTTTTTTTTTTGATCTCAATATATCTTAAATAAGGAAATAGGTGTAATCTAACATCATTATGTGGGAAGTTAATGTGAATTCTAATAGAATAACCTTTTAAACCAATATTAAACCGCTAAATGTGGTTTAAAACGTTTTAAACAAAAAAAACGGTTTAAAACCAAATGGTTTTAAAGGTTTAAAATTATTTTTGCATCTATAGTTATACCTCTATCAATAGACAAATTCCTGAATTTTTTTATCACTCACGTCATGAAAATATGGATGAAGAGTTGAATGAACTTGTTAAAGATTATTTTAAGTTAGATAGTATGGGTGTTAGATATGAAAATAAATGCAAAAACAGTTACTCAGGTGATGAAGAGCGTGCGTTGCACATACTCAATACTAAATCCAATAAAATCGGTGACAGATGGGAAGCAGATCTTCTTTGGCAATCGGATGATGTGAAATTGCCCGATAATAAGAAAAATGCTTTGCAAAGATTAATGATAATAGAAAAAATGATGGATAGTGATAAGAGTTTTGCCTTAGATTATATGAAACAAATGAATGCGATGTTTAAAAGTGGATATGCAGAGGAAATTAAAGAGATCGTTTCTGGTGATAGAGTCTGGTACTTACCTCATTTTGGAGTGCGGAACCCAAATAAGCCAGGAAAATTACGCTTAGTATTTGACGCAAGAGCAGAGATTAAGGGGATTTCGTTAAATACTGAGTTATTGGCTGGACCTGACTTGTTAAATTCTTTATTGGGTGTATTGTTACGTTTCAGGGAACGAGCGGTTGCTGTTTCTGGTGATATAAAAGAAATGTTTCTGAGGGTGAAAATAATAGAAGAAGACAAAAACGCCACAAAAGAATCACAGATGTTTTTGTGGCGTGGGTTAGACAGAAATAAATCACCACATGAGTACAAAATGACATCTATGACGTTCGGGGCGAAATCTTCACCCTGTACCGCCACTTATATACTACGTAGGAATGCTGATATGTTTTCTGAGACTCACCCCAGAGCTGTTTTAGCGATAAAACAACGTCATTACGTTGATGATTATTTGGACTCGGTAGACACGGAAGAAGAAATGAGGCAACTGATTGCTGACGTGTGTCATATTCACCGTAGTGGAGGATTTGAGATTCGCGGTTTTGTTTCAAATAAACCCAATTGCTTACCCGATGAGTCCCAAAACAATACTGAATCTTCTTGAGAGTTCTACTACGCACAGAGCTTTAGGTATAATGTGGAGACCACATTCTGATCAGCTAGGTTTCGATCTTAGTTTAAAAAAGCTAGGTACCGAAGTGGCCAAAGGCATAAAAAGACCGACTAAGCGAGAAATGCTCAAAGTTATCATGTCGATTTTTGATCCTCTTGGGTTTTTAAGTCCATTCTTGATTAGAGGAAAGATTTTGTTACAGGATGTATGGCGTAGCGGTGTCCAGTGGGATGAAGAGATAGGAGAAAAGTTTTCGAAGATTTGGTTCAAGTGGCTACAAGATCTCAAAACATGTCAAAATTTTTATGTTCCACGTTGTTATAATTTTAGTAAAATAGATTCGTTTCAGCTTCATTTGTTTGTGGATGCATCAGAGCAAGCGTATGCAGCAGTAGCTTACTTACGTCGCGAAAATGGTGAAGTCGCCTTTGTTGCGTCAAAGAGTAGAGTAGCTCCCTTAAAGTCGACTACAGTACCGCGATTAGAATTACAAGCGGCACTCACGGGTGCGCGGCTTAGTGCAACAATAGAAAAAGAATTAGACTTATTAATCACTAGACGTTTCTTTTGGACAGATTCACTCGCTGTTTGGCACTGGATACAGAATAATTCGTCTAAGAAACAATCATTTATTACCAATAGATTATTAGAGATAAAGGACTTGACTAAACCTAAAGAATGGCGATGGTTACCTGGAATTTTAAATGTCGCAGATGAGGCTACCCGGTCAAAGGAGAAAACCGAATCACTGTGGATTTCGGGACCTAGTTTTCTCAGATATGATAAGACGCAATGCCCCGGATTCAGCCTCATACAGCCGAAGAGGATAATATTTTTTGACTCAAGTTTGGACTAGTTATTCGCTACCTATGATTACTCGTTTTTCGAAATGGATGAGACTTATTCGTTCTACTGCATATGTTTTACTTTTTTTAAAGCGATTAAAGAATGAGACACCAATTCGACTGAACGCAAGTCATCTGAATCGTGCGGAGGAGTTATGGATTATTCAATGTCAACATGATAGTTTTGGTGAAGAAATTATGAAATTAGAGAACAACTTTCCCCTTCCAAAGGATAGTCGACTGAAGAAATTAAATCCGTATATGAAGAATGGAATCCTCAGACTGAAAGGGAGAGCTGGAGCTGCACCGAATGTTGACATGAATATGTTAGACCCTGTTATCTTGGATGGTCGTCATCAATATTCGCGTCTCCTTACACTGCATTATCATGTAAAAATATATCAAGGTAGTACTGAAGCTGTTGTTAATCAATTAAGAGAGAAGTTCTGGATTATCCATCTGAGACCAACAGTGAGATTCGTTCAGCGCAACTGTCAGTTTTGTAAAATACGTAAGAGTCGACCTCTAGATCCAATGACTGGAAACTTACCATTAGCAAGACTCGCACATAAGTCACGACCGTTTACGCATTGTGGATTAGATTATTTTGGTCCCATGTTAGTTACAATAGGTCGGAGACGGGAGAAACGATATGGTGCCTTATTTACGTGCATGACTACAAGAGCGATACATATCGAATTAGCTGGAAGCTTGACCACGGATTCTACGTTATGGCGATGAGGAGGATGATGAGCCGACGAGGATGTCCGTCAGTTATGTACTCGGATAATGGTACCAATTTTCATGGAGCAAATGTAGGGCTGAGAAGTTTACTTAGTGAACTGAATGAGGATGAAATCTCTTCCTTTCTTACTAACAAAAGGATTCAATGGCGTTTTAACCCACCGTTAGCCCCACATATGGGGGGCTGTTGGGAAAGAATGGTTCGCTCAGTGAAAAGATCCTTAAGCATTGCTCTGAAGGAACAAACGCCAAAGGAGGAAGTTTTGATAACAGCTTTAGCGGAGATTGAGCACACAATTAATTCTCGCCCATTGACGCATGTTTCTGTTTCTCCAGATGATCCAGAGGCCCTCACTCTTAATCATTTTTTACTTGGAAGTCCATCAGAGGTGCCCTGGTTGGGACCGTGTGAGACTGTGTCGAAAAAAAGGTGGCGCGATGCACAGAGAATTGCAGATATGTTCTGGAAAAGGTGGCTGCGTGAATATTTGCCGACGCTGTTACCAAGAGGTGCTCACGGTAGGAATATTGAACTTAAGGAGGGTTCGTTGGTACTATTAGTGGATCCGAATTTACCTCGTAACGTTTGGCCAAAGGGTGTCGTCTTAAAGTTATTCCAGGTCGAGACGGAATATCGCGGGTGGTAGACATCCGTACGGTCGGTGGTATCCTTAAGAGACCCTTAACTCGATTAGTGCCGTTGTTAACTTAAGTGTTAGCATATTATTATGATTTTTTTCAAGTTCTGAATGAATTAATGTAGCGTTTGAATGAATGTTTGTGTGAGTGTGATTCTTAAGCTATTACTAATGGAATAAGTTATTTTAAATTGTGGCGGGAGAATGTAAAAGACAAAAGGCTCTATGGTTTGTATAAGGAAATTGAGAGGTGAAAATAATGACATTGTCAAAAGAAAAAAAGGGGAATAAAAGATTTACAAAGAACTATGGAAGTTATTTAATTTTAATTCAATTTTTTACATCCTCTAAAACAAAAAAAAAACATTTTCTAAATCGGTTAGTAAATTACAGAATTATGAGGGAACAAACATGAAAAAAGTACATACAATCGAATTGATAACCTCCTCCTTTTTGTGAAGTCGGTTAAAATAGTGGATTGTTTACCAAGGGAGCAAAGAACTATTTTTAAGGTGAGAGTGTTTTCTGCATCCAGAGCGTAGCGAGGGATTCAATGTATTTCCCTCGAGTTTAAAATAGTGTTGCTCCCGAGGCAGGTGGACACTACTTTTTATCACGTTCTTTGAGAAAATAAGTGACACTTGTGAGTAAGAATACACGTTTATTTATTTACATACATTTAGTTAAGGACAATCAGACAATAGAAAGAAAAAAAAGGAAATGTACTAATAGATATAAGTACTTAGAGCGTAATAGTTATTACCATTTGAACAATTATGAAAGTTATTCGTAATAATCTTTTTACTACTGACTGTAGACTTTAGCATTGAATAAGTAGGTACTTACCTACTCCAAAGAGTTGTGCGAGTAGGTTGCTTAGATTTAGATAAATCTTGAAAATAGGCCAAAAAGACATATTCTGAAAAACATTTCGCCTTTCTTGCATTTTTTCAAAGGATAAAATTGTCATATATGCTTTCATATACTTACTGTTCACGGGATTTTGTAGGTAAAAGACTTTGGATCACCTTTTTAGCGTCCGATAAAAGTCTTTAATTGGGATGATGACTGAATTCTAATTTTCACGTCTCATCATAAAATAATAAAATACCGTAGAAAAAGTTGCAATCATATGAAATTAGAATAAAAATCAGCTTAGAAATACATTAGATACAAGTATTTTAAGCTGTTAATTTGGAAGCGATTAGACAGCGAGATCCGACAAGAACCGTGACGTCATTGTTTAGTACGGCCATATAAACTCCATGTCAATTGCCGATTTGCTAGAAAAAGATGGAGAATAATCTGAAATACTTTATATCTTGGTTGTTTTTATAGTTATTCGAAAACCGAATTTTTTTTCTTTCTGTTTATTATAAATGAATGAGCTTCTATTAAAGCAATATTTTTTTTTATTCATCTAGCCTATTGAGGAAGACTCACACATATCAACGAATTAAAAAAAATATTTTACAAAAAATAAAAACCGACTTCAAAAACACTTAAAAGTTAAAAATAATATAAGAATAGGTACAGACATCACACTTCTATATTGAAGTCGGTGCCAAACGATATCTCCTATAGAAAGTCTTAAAATTTGTCATCTGTTGTACCTATTCCTATATTATTTTTAATTTGTTTGTTGTCTGCATGCACCTATTCTTAGATTATTTTTAACTTTAAGTGTTTTTGAAGTCAGTTTTTATTTTATAAAAATATTTTTTATTTTTAACTTTTTAGTGAATGAAATCTTTTTAGTAAAAGAAACCCTTATTATCGTTTCCCTCGATTTTCATGGGATCCCATCATTAGATCCTGACTTTGGTGATCATTGAGCCACCCTTGGAGTATATTCTATCGAATACAAAAATAATTTTGAAAATCGGTCCACAATTGGCGGCGTAATCGCGCAACATACATACAATAAAAAAAAAAAAACATACGCATCGAATTGAGAACCTCCTCCTTTTTTGAAGTCGGTTAAAAAGCAGAATGAATTTTGCGCGTTTTTACTTTTTCACAAACTTCTTTTTTTAAATTAAGCGCTTCTTACTTATTATGCTGCCAGTAACTACATATTTCATACAATGTTCGCGATCTTGATCTCTTTGGTGATTGAAACTTTTACTCACAATATCCACATTCTAAATTCAAAGCACTTGTAGTCCCTGAGGGATGAAAATGGTATGTTGGTCCCTGTGTACGGGGAACCAAGTAACTATGCTCGAATAAATGTGATAAAAAAGTAATTAAATTGGACTAGTTTTAGAGGAGGAAACACGGGACTACAAAAGGTCTGTTTTTGTGTTCTTTTCCTAAGTGTCTTCGGTCCGAGCTGCAGTTGTCTCTATCGCGCTCCGCTCGGTTGTTTGGGCGTAGTGCTACAACCTCAGAACAATAACTAATCCTCTAATTATTCTTCTGAGGCTACAACAGTACATGTTACAAATGTCAATTTTTAAATTCTCTCGTAAAACCGCAGAATACGCTATATGTGACCAGAGTAGTGCCTCTGTTTCAATCTTGTTTTAATCTAGTTCTAAACGATTATGATAAGGCTCTTGCCCCGATATCATGATCGCTCAAAAATATTAAATTTTTATATATTAAAAAAATAAAACCGCATTAAGTGCGAGATGGCGCTATATGCAGCAAGAGCGGCGTCTCTGTTTTAATATTGTTATAACCTTGCTATCCTAGGTGGTCATAATGGTAAAGACCCTGGAATCACTAGCGCTTTGTCAAATGAAACCTCACGGACCGCCGCCCCAGTTCAAAAGTACCAAAAGTACTGTGAACTGACGACTTCACTCATTCGCAGCTATGCTATTGCCTTAGTAGAAGTATTTTCTAAAGTGGTGTAGCTTAATAGAGCAATAGGCTCTCTCTCTCCCTGAGTCAAAACCCTTATTAAATGTTCATTAAACAACATATTGGTAGCAATGATAAAGTAATAATTGTGTGAAAAGTAATAAATATTAGAAAAGGAAAGTGGGTTTATTAAGCGAGTGTCGATTGTCGAAGCGAACGCGAGAGTTCCAGAATAACATTGCTCGAAAACAAAGACCTACATCTCGAACGGTATACGTACAAGTCACGTGTAAAAAAATAATGTAAGCTTTTGGATTTTTTTGAGATTTTCTATGTAAATAGTGCGGTGGAATGAAAAACAAATCAATTAAAATCAATGTTCACATAATATTGGGACAGACAAAGATAAAACACAATGAGGTTTTGTAAGGCCGCTTACAACGAGATGTAGGATTAAGTACCTAAGTATTAATTTCAATTATATTTCACTAAAATCTAATTAGTCATTAGAAAGCTTGGTCAAATTTTAATAACGCGGTCGTTTTGTAAAGAAATAATCAATAAAGAAACGGCATTAGGTATAGGATTATTAAAAAGCTCGCGCTCTACATTCACACCTGCAGTCTTGGATAATTCAAAAGAACAATCAACAGCACATCAAGCTTTACACTTGCATTACGGAAACCGCTGCTATACGAGCGACATAAGAGCGGTGTCAAAGTCAATAAGTAAAGTCTGACCCTTTTGTCGTGTGCACATACTTGCGCGAGTTTCATGTCCTAAGTAATAGTGTCAAATGCAACAACTGCGCAAGCAATGTCAGTGTTCCCCGAATTGGCGCGGGCGCAAGCGCATAGCCCCGTGAGTGCGGCCGCGGCACGTATTGACGCGTTGTTGTCATGCATTGCACAACCTACCCTGCACCCCGCCTCTCCTGCTGTCCTCTTGTAGCTGGCAATAAACGGGTGCAACTTTATTGTGACCTTGTTGGCGCTGGAAAAGTTTAAAACAGTCGTTCCTCGAGGTAGGTATGTGTTGGTGTGATGATATGATGATCTAGGTTAGTCAGAAAAAGTCAATTATAATAGTGCGCGTAATAAAAGAATATGTAATCTAATTATTGACTGGATTAGCGATGATGCAATAAAAACTTAACAATTTAACTGTGTATTGGCCGAAAAAATATATAAAGTTGCAAAATTCATGTTTATGAAGCTAGATGACAACACGTAATATTTTTTTTTATATCTTTATTTAATTTGATACTAAATAAAGGATTAATGAAACATACTTTTAAAGTCAAGAGTTTATTTTCAGGTTTATCATATGAGATTAATTAATTATTTAAATCCAGTAGAAATCATTAGTTCTAAATACGATTTTAAAACACAAATCCTTTGAACTAATCTCGTGCCACGCTGCGGCATAACAATTAATACTTGATATTACAAGTAATCTGTGGTTTTATGCCCGCCTCTTTGTCTGAAGCAGTGCTGAACAATGCCACCTTTTAGCTTTCGACACTGAACGACGAAGTCCGATGGAAAACCATAAAATGCATGGCTGTTTCCCAACCAGCGAGGCAGGGAGGAGGGGGGTAGGTGACACACTTTCTGAAGGGCTCTAAAACTCTTTGTGGCCAACTTTACGACCCTCTATTCGTGGTTCTTTGATTTATCACAATTGCAGACAAACATACGTTTGGAAAGGATGTCTTGATGTAAGTTGATAGAGAGAATTAAGGTCGACTTTTAAAAAATTGGGTGGAGATTGAATCTACCTTTCGACACATTAATGTTAGGCATACAAAGATAGTAATATTTTATGTGATGAACAAATATTTTTATTTGGTATAATCATTACCACACTAAATAATCGCCAAATAGTTATTGTATAAGGTGCCTAGTAACTGTTGATATTTGTATAATAGTCGCATAAATTATTAAATGTATGTGATAAATTATTTCTATGAAATTATTAAAGGATATAATATGTTTTGGTTTATTTCATGAGGTAGGTATAAATGTTGTAAGCTTTTTTGTTTAATATCAGCTTACCGAAGTTACTTAAAAGAATACAAAAACTTGGTTTAATAGCAGTAAATTTAAACACAAGTAATAAAAAACAATAAACTACCCTAATAAATATATTTATTTACCCTAATATACCTTAGAGCATCTAAGTAATATACGCATTACTATAATTGACGTATAAAATAAATGCCAGTCCCTTTTTCTAGTACAATAGACAAAATTATGTAATTTACCGGCAGATATAATTCAATGGTAATTACAAACTCTATTCTATGGGTAATAGGATTGCTGCCGTTTTGGTCCGTCACCCTGAATGAAATACCAGTTTACGTTCGTTCTCACATCTCGTTTATACCTATTTGTGATGCTGTGAATGGCCACCCAAGTAATAGGGTAATTTTTACGTAGATCACTTCTTCACGGACAATAACTGGCCTTGGCGCACCCTTGTTGGACAGTGTTACCACCTGGTGAAAATAAAGACAACAGGTAGGGCACGTGTGTTTTTCATGGAGGTATATTAATGTGGGATCTTTTATATTGAATTCGATGATCTATCTTGATCTGTCATACCTTCTTTTGGGAATTTTCTTTCTTGAACCCACTTTTGGGTAGCCGGAAGGCGTCCGATTGTCTTGAGTGTAGCTGGTAACCTCTTTAGTTAGTCATGGCGATACGTCTAAAATTCATGATTTGCAACTGACAATGTTACCGGAAGTCGTCTACCTAATCTTGGACGATTTAATCTGACACTAAAGGGAAATAATAGGGAAATTATAATCAAAGCCCCAAGTGAACCTTCTCATCGGCTTGAGAGGCAAAAATAAAATTTAATTTTTAAGCCTTAACTGTCATCGCGAGGAAAAGTGTTTATACCGTTGAAATACCAACCACTCAAGTAACCTATATGGATGAATTTAAAATGAAGTATAGAATGTACAAAAACTATAGTTCTGTTATAAAATCGTGTGGATAACGGATATAAAAAGTAATTGTAAAAAGTAACCAAACTAAATTCGATAAATACCTACTTAATAGCAATATAAATCTCAACAGTACTGGTGCAGAAAGAGCTGCAAAAGAAAAAAGAAAAATCCGAAAAAAGTTCAATGAATTAAAATAACAACAAAAACGGAATGTTAACACAATAAGACAAAGTTTTATGAGAAGTGAAGAAGAATCTTTAAAATTTGTTTTTAATGTATGTACTCGTAGGTACTTACATTTTTTTGATAGACGTATTTTTTGTTGATCTTATAAGTATAACATTGAGTGACGCTATATTCGAAACCAGAACTGGGAAAGAATCTCAGGTTAGGCAAATATTTGTGTAAGGAACATTAAAAATTATTTTAAAAAGTATTTATATTAATAGGTCTTACAAGATTTGACACGTAAACAAAAATAAAAGCAACGCCGATGACACTAAAATGAAACAATATTAATGAATTTTATTGCGGACGATTGACGTTAAATAGGTAAATCTTTAATGAAATGACTGTCAAACCATTGAGGTCTTTCTATTAACAATTTCTTGGAATAAATATAGACAGAAGTTAATACATACACAGTTTATATAATCGCTTGCAAACATCACAATCATAAAAACGATATTTAGAAATTGTAATTTATAGAATACAGTTAATTTCCTTTGCCTCTAGTTCTACTCATTGCGATCTAACGTCTGTTTTATGAACTACCGTATGTACAGAGCACGGACTTGGAACGTACTATCTGTGGCATTCATTTCTAACATATGTCTGCTATAATAGCACTTACTGCGGTGAGATACGATGAATTGTTGGCGGTGTGAATTTTGACGAGTCTTCAATTGTACTGAAAGGAGGGAGGAAATAGGATAACGGTGAGCGCGCTGCGACGCACAAGAACGTCTCAATATCTCGCGCCGTTCCCAACAATGTATCATTAAAAACTCCGCAGTAAGTAAGAGCTATTCCTCCTCCCGCTTTATACTGAGATACGGCGGCAAAGGGGAGACCGAGTTAGATTGGCGTGTCTTTTTATACTGGTTGATAACGTCGCTTAGTCGCTGCTGTTCTAACGTTCACAACTTTTTGTTACAGTAATTGGAAACTAAAGAGATACTGGCGCAAATTGAGGCCGATATACGCCTGTGAGCTTCGTAATAAAATAGTCAAGTATGCATATGTAGATATCCAGGGTTATTAAGAGAAAAGCAACTGCGCTGCAAAGTCAAAGGTTACATATTTCGACCGTGTTATTATGATTGTAGCTTTGTTCATTACGATGATTAATTTTAACTCGCAGGTCAAAGTTTACAGCTATTAAGTGAATTAAATGAATATTGCCCCGAAAATTGACGATCACATTTAATGTAACCACCATTTTCCTCTATACAAGTTAGTAAATAACTATTCAATTGATAGTGCAGGCATGCTTTACAATATTCAGCATGGAAATTGGAAAAAATCACTTTTCATTATACGTAAATTAATATTATATCTATTCTATAGATTTAGTTACAATTTAATCTAGAAGTATAGATTTCAATAATATTAATAATAAAATTCATGCAAATAGAAGAGAATAACATAGCCCCACACCGCAGTTACCAACCATACCACCATCTCACCAAACTCTGTAATTTACTTGGCCTATGCCCGTGATTACAGGTAAAACCAGGTAAAAACATGTTCACATTGAAAAAAAAACAATAATAATAAAACACTTTATTGCACACAAAGAGATACAGTGAGTCAGATTTCTGACAGTGAATAATAAAAAAGCTCCGTGTCCTAATTTCCCCAACCAATGGTACTTAGTGGGGTTCCATATCTCAAAAGGGAAATACGGAACCCTTATAGAATAACTTCGTTGTCCTTCTGTCAGTCTGTTCGTCTGCCAACACTCTTTTTCTTAGAGATAGCTTAGTTAGAGATATCAAACGAAATTAGTAAGTATCAAAATCTCGGGTCTATATACGTCCATTTCAACTGTGAAATCAACTACTACATACGAAACCCTATTTGTGGTCCTGTCGCTGATATGTTTTAGCCTATTCGGATGTCGCAGGGACCGAAGACTTGGCAGCTTCTTGCTCAACGTATTAGTTTAAAATTAAGCGCTGCAGGCATGTGCGCTACAATGCTGCAGTTGTAATTTTTTATATTAATTTTTTACAGCATTAGTGGGCCCAGACAATAGCCACACGCTTATTTTTCTACAGTCGTTCCGCAGAAAAAAATATGGAAATGACATTGGCCTGTAACAAATCACGCTATGTTTTCCACAGCTAATGTCATTTCTATACATTTTCTCCATACATTTCTTTGCGAAACAACTGCTGAAAAGTAAGCGTGTGGCTTTTGGCTAAGAGGGCTGAGCCACAACGTCGGAATTCTACTGCAAATTCAAGTTTTGGCTTTCAGAGCTTTCATAGAAAAGAAAATTATTGCGATCCATTATATCAGCTGGAACGCGAAGGGCTTTCATTAGTTTTCTATTATAGTGTAGTAAAACATAGTTAATTTTTTTTAGTTAGTATTCAATTTAGTTATAGTATAATGCGTTGTATTTGTTTTGGTACGTTTTGAAGTGAATAAAAGTGTCATAATTCAACCAGACACCCCAACTTATTTTTATTATAAAGAATAATATAACGTGGGTATGAAAATAAATTTTCGCGGATTATTTACGAAGATATTTCCTTTACTTTTAATTTGCTGCATATCTAGCAAATTTAAAACTCTATGGTCAGTTGTAGCTTGCGAGTAGGTACTATGCACTAAGATGTTGCCGCTTAGCTGTCGCGCCACCGCTTTTTTTGGATACAATCCGACCCATACCTTTATTTAATTAAGGGAATCGATTCTTATCTCGATTCTAAACACACTAATTACAGGTTTTGCGCAATTTAATTAACACGATGTACTACCCTGTTAAAAAAGTACCGGAAAAAAATCAATAAGCGACAAAATATTAAATATTCATCCTAATTTATTTTATCGCTTTTCTAAGCTTTCTAAGTATGCTCCTTCAGAAACGATACACTTACGCCAACGAATAATTCAATCATCAAAACATTTTTAAACGCTTTTTACAGAACTGAGTTCAGTTCTCTCCGCGAATACTCCTTTAAAACTTTTATCAAATGAAAAGGGATGCGACGAAGTGGTAATTTAATTTTAGGAAAAAGAAAGAAGTACGCTGTAGCCATATTTGGTGAATAAGTGGTTGCTCGATAGTATTTGTTGAGCTTTTAGTCAAAAATTCCTTCACAATGATGGCCTTGTGCGTAAGCTTATTATCGTGGTGCAAAATCAAAGAAATCTCACAAAATCAAATCTTCCTAGTATATAAAATTCTTGTGATAGTATTAATTTGTAACCAAACTCTTCCGAAACGGCTTGAGCGATTTTTATGACATTTTTGTGGTAGGTCTGAGCTCAGAACAACAACTTATTCTTCTGAGGTTCTGAGAATAGGTCGTAAACTATTTTTTATACCTAAGTGATAAGGGTGTTCTTTTTTTTTAATAATTAAAGCGAAACGTAGAAGGTAAGCGGTCGCAGCTAGTAATATTCTATAATTACCGTTTGACATTCTGGCAAGAATTCTGAGTAGGTACACAACACCGTGAGGCAACCTGCATACATCTGCGAAGAAATTCAATGGTGTATGTGAAGTCGACCAATCCGCACTGGGCCAGCGTGGTTGACTAAGGCCTAATCACCCTAATATAGGGTAGGCTCGAGTTCCTCGGTGGGGACGTATATGGGCTGTGATGATGATGACACAACACCGCGACAGGCAAAGAAATCAGTAAACATAACTTCGACTTTTGATCGACTTTGCTGTGGTTTTTTCAGTTTCGGTTCAGTTGGAAGGCGCTACTCCAAAGCTTGTTGACTAGTTTGCATGTCAAACTCGTAAACCCACGTCTTTACTAATGCGTTTCATGAATGTAGGATTGGCATTGACTCGTTCTAGCATGTTCTCAGCGACTCTTTTGCGTTTGAGTTTTTGAAGAAAATTCAGGTCGTATGAGACTAGCCGAGCGGCTGAAGCGGCAACATGTTTCATACTGCCAAGTGATTATTTAAAATGGTATGGATCGACTCGTGAGTCACAGAAAGTTCAGCGGCTATCTCTCTCAAACTTGAATGTGGATTTTCAGTCACTATTTCCTTTACTTTTGCGATGTTCTTCAGTTGACGACGTTGATGGCCTACCAGAGCGAGGCAAATCTTCCATCACATCTCGACCGCTTTTGAACGCTTTGTACCTACCACGCATAAGCCTGTTTTTTTTGATAAAGACGACTCACCGTAAGCCTACCTACTGTATTTTTTTTCAGTGACTCCGAACACGAATTTACATTGGCGATACAGAATTTAAGAGAAACTCTTTGTCCGATGTTTTTGTCTATTATAAAATTCGCAATACATACTAGACTAGCTTTCCGCTCGTGGCTTCGCCCGCGTTATTATTGTTTTCCCGTGGGAATTTATATTTTACCGTAGGAAAAATAATTCTGTAGCCTATTTAAGCCCCGATAATAAATTTCAAAGAAATTGGAGCTGATTTTGAATATTTTCAATAGAAACTTTCAACCCCTATTTTGCACCCTAAGGGAGTGAATTCCAATAAACCATGAAACTTGTGTTCAATGAAATATTTTTAAGACCATGAATCTCAAGTTTTTTTCAAAATCGTTCCTAATTTAAATATTTTTCCATACAAACTTGCAACCCCTATTTCATCCCTTTAGGGTAAACATTTTTTAATATTCCGTCTTAGTGTGCGTCCGCATTTTGAATAAAAACAGCTGTCCAAATTTCACGTTTCTACCATTAGCGGTTACGGCTGTGCGTGCGTCTATAGATGGGAACATCTCCTTTTAAATATACCGGGTGTAACTGAACACGTCGGAGCGTCGGACAGGAGCGTCGGTGGCGCTGTGGACTCGGCACTTGCCTTCCAATCGGGGTTCGAGACCCGCCATGCACCAATGTGTTTTTCGTTTCGATTTCATATGTACATTTGTCTGACGCTCCTACGGTGAAGGAAAACATCGTGAGGCAATCTGCATACATCTGCGAAGAAACTCAATGGTGTACGTGAAGTCGACCAATCCGCACTGGGCCAGCGTGGTTGACTAAGGCCTAATCACCCTAACATAGGGTAGGCTCTAACCCCTCGGTGGGAACGTATATGAGCTGTGATGATGAACTGAACACACGAATAACATTTAAGGGTATGTATCCATCACAAGTAGAGATTCTGTAGGAAAAATATTAGGCCTAACAAACTACCTTTTTTTCCAATACAAATTAAATAAATTATTTTTTGGTATTAAGTGCCGACAGCACTACGTAAGCGTACGAAGCGTATGCTCACGTCTGTCGCGTGTTATTTTGTGTTTAAATTTATTTTGTGTTAAGAGCTGACTATGGTTGTCACTTGAAAGTTTTTGCTTTCAGTTTAAAATCAAATAACTCTGAAAGTATTGGTGTTCCAGGTCTCAGACAAGCACCGAAGGTCCATTTAGTATCTAACTTATATGCCCCTTAAATGTTATTGGGGTGTTCAGTTACTCTCTGTATAGATAATAATATGAACTAACTAAAAACAGCACTACCAAAATGGACAACAGTTGTGCCAATCGAACAACAAAAAGAAATAAAAATTGAATTTGGAACCATTAATAAATCATTATTTCCCGATACTTTTTTGACAGAATGTATAAGTATACATTTCTTGTATATCGCATTCATTTTTTCTTTTTCGAAAACTAATTTACTTCGCACTAATATTTGCTGTGGGTACTCGAGCAGTTGCTTCGCGACGGTCTGGGCCATTGTCCTTAGTTTCTCAGACGCGTATAAACTCTTGCTTGACTTCTTATAGCTTGCCTTTCACCCCTGTCTACTCATCTTCGTTAATTATTAATTTCTAATGCATCCACCGTAAAAAGTGCAAGTAATGGATTCGGATTTTTAGCGTACGTGGGTCATTCTACAATCCTCGTGTTTTATTTTATTTTTTATTTTACGACAATACGTGACACTTCACGTACTGTCGACTGTTCGCATCAACTGCCTACAATTATGATGACCAATAAAAATAAAATTAAATAATTTAAAGATTTTCTTCATAAATGTTAACCATTAATATCTGTTTCCTTAACTAATAAGTGAAAAATATTTTTTTACTATAAACCCCGAAATTATGAAAGATTCTACAACTGTTAACAAAATTTCATCACATCTGTCTACAAGTAATGTTTGGCCCGTAAAAAAACGAAATTTTGATGCCAGCAACATTTTTTTCCCTGTTTTGGCAGCACCAATGTCCACCTATTTCAGCTCGCAATTTTATTTTTTAACATAAAAAAGGGACTAGATGTTAAAATAAGTTCAATATTGGTTCTACAAGTGTGTCAAAGTTGAGGTGTCACTTCTTAAAAGTCCACAAAAAAGGTATGTAAAATGTCACAGTGTTTCTTTCCTAATGGCCTTGTTTATTTTCGTTTGTTTATGGTTACATTTATACCGGGTATACACAACCTCAAAACTTTAGGCAATGAGTCGTTTTATTTTGATTTTGTCACTTCTGTCGATGTCACTCATGTCTATAATTATGTCGACAGATGTGACAGTATTTCGACGGAAGTGACTTTTGCATGATTGTTGTAGTGCTTAGGTTAAAGTTGTTTACGTGATAAATATTTAAATATTTTTTCACAATAAAAATGTATTTAATGGTCTTCTTATACTTACAATAATTTTGCCAGTAAATGAAGATTTGCTTTTTCAGATTTCTTTGTTAACAGAAGTGACGCGTGTCGACAGGAGTGACTACATTACTAATGGTTGTTAGTTTTAACATTTTTATATTACAAACAAGAATGATTTTATAGTATTATATAGGGTATATTTACTAGACATGTAAGCTATAGTAAACATGCGTTTATTTCTATAGGTATTTATTTCTCAATTATATTTTTTCCTAATTTTAGATGCCCAGAATAAAATTAGGAGACAAAGAAAGAAGGAAAGGCGTAGGTGACAGCAAAGAGAAAGAGTGAAAAAAGAGGAAAAATATGACTGAAAATAAATAAGAAAAGAGAAGGCGAAAAGACAGAAGACATGAACTTTGCTAAAAACTAAGTACTTGTGCATTTTTGCACAAGTGCAATCTGCTCATTTTGGAAAATCAAAACTAAAAATTTCGTTACACACTTCCGTTTTATACTTAAAAAATATATGGAGAGAACAGAGACCCAATAAGAAGTTTGTATCCAAGAACCTGAAACATGACGCTGTTCTAATCTGCGCTCATTTGACTCTACTTTTGGAACAAATTAAAAGAGAGATTCCGAAAATTAAAAACTTTAAACCATTCATTTTCAAAGCGATGGCCCAACGACTCAGTACAAAAATAATTCCATATTTTTTATGGTGAATTGCATTGGGTCGGACCTTGGAGTAATAATAGTAGCGGTCATGGAGAAGACGCTCCCAATGGATTTGGAGTATGTGTCAAGAAGACTGCTGTTGCAAGTGTAGCGACGGGTCATGATGTTTCCGATTTTGATAAATTGATTGCAATAAAAGTTAAAGGAGTCACCATTCTTCCAATAGATGATACTCAAGTCGCCCATATCCCTTTTCCCTACCATTTTGTCAGAAAGCAATATCTCATCATTCAAGGGCAGTTTTGCTATTCGACAACTCACTTGGAGCAAAATTCATCCTCACGTTTTAAATTATGTTGTTTTATATGATATCCTCCACCCAAGAATTGCTTGTTTTTAAACCGATGACCCACCTGACCTGATGTACGGCGGTTACCGCATAGCCTATGAACGCTTGTGACCGGTCACTCGCGCGTTAAATTGCTAATCCAAAACCCACACTATTAGCAAAGCAAAAGCGTCAATGAGCTCTGGCGACCCCACTCATGCGGACGCACAAAAACACAACATGTCGTTATTTGGTTGCGGTCTTCTATAAGGTCGGGCTGGTTTCTACTTAATTATCGAAATACAACGTTTGTGGAATACAATGTATAATATTAAAAAGTAGTAGGTTTTAATATTCATTCAGTTACTGGAATAAATATTAAGAATAGGCAATGTATTGGTATAGTAATAGGTCCTAATATTTCATTTTATTTTTAACCGACTTTAAAAAAAGGAGAAGGTTCTCAATACGATGCGTATGTTTTTTTTTCATACCACCTGCTCAACAGTGTTCAATCATAACCCCCTTAATATCAACGTAAAGTAAGACATTATCTCCCAAGGGAGATAAGGTTGTATTGTATGCAACTCCCTCGGGAGTAAAGTGTTTTGAATTTGGAATATAAAATCCGTATCAAAATTTAGCATAGATACTAGCTTGGGAAGGCAAACGTACTACGCCCATACAGCAAGTAGGTAGCGTGCATCTCATAGAGACAAAAAAACTTTGACTACCCAGATTTTGAGCCTGTGTACATAATGTTTTATAAAATCTAACTACATAATTTCTCTATAAAATATGTACTTACCTAATAGTACAAGCTTAAATAATCAATAACACTTCACTTTATTTTTTTTTGATAAAATACTTTTTACGCTTAAAGCGTAAAAAGTAGCGGCGCTAGTAGTCAATGTCTTTTGAGGCAATCCCATTCGCCGGGCCCGGCGGCTTACGGCGGCTTACGGCGGCGTGTACGGGGTCAACCGTGCACGCAAGTCTCCACGGCAGGCTCATCAGACGGGCAGCGACCGTCTTATGCCCGTCAAATGACAATACCTACAAGGACGCCAATGTACGTTAACTTGTGACATATCAATGCCTGTGTTATCCTAAAAACTGGAGCACAGCAACGCAAGCACCGTCACTTGGCGGAAAAATAGGTAAGGTAGAGATACCTATGCATCAGGTCTCCCTTAGGTGTTTTCTCTATTTTGAGTTCAAGAGTTTCCAAATATGGTTTCATAGGTGATTAGATACCATATTACAAGCCCGCTTATACTGGAACCGGTCCATCGTTAGTAATTAACTGATGATTCATTACACACAGGACAGTTGCACCAACAAGCCTGGTATCGTACTGATGGACCGCGCGGAATAGAGTGAGTTCTTGGTGGACGTCACTGTTCCTTTCCAATCTAGCTTTCCGCTAGCAGCTTCATTCGCGTCATTTTTGTTTTCCCGTGAGAATTTTATATTTACCCGTAGGAAAAGTTATTTTGTAGCCCATTTTCACCAGGGATAATGTAGAATCCTAAATGTGAAAGCATTTTTCAAATCGGTCTGGTAGTTTCGGAGCCTATTCAATGCAAACAAACATTCAAATCTTTCCTCTTTATAATATTAGTATAGAGAGGTTATTTTGTATGGAAGAATGGAATAGCTAGGAATAGCTCGCTTTCTCACGTGATACATTAAGGCCTCTACACACCAAACCCGCCAGGCCGCAGGCTTTGTCCGGCGGGTTAAGCCGCCGGGCTTGTTTCGTGATAATCCCACGAGTCCGGCAATCCCATTACCACCGAGGTATAGTGCTTTTCTCAATAATTGCGAGGAAATATTGAAAGACGTAATACTGAAATTAATTATGAAATTCAGTGTAATAATAATACCATATAAATAAAAACCTTTCATATTAAAATATTGTTTAATGTTGTCTATTTACTTATTCAAATATTTATAATTGCCGTGATCTTCGTATAATTTAGCTTTATGATCTGTAAATAAGACAATAGTAGGTACCTACCTAATAATAATAAGCTTCCTCCCTCTTGTTCAACCATTGCGTGCCCAACGGGTCCATAATGATCTTATTTTTTGTGAACCACCTATTTTACACATTATAGGTACCTATGCCTAAAAGATTTTGAATTAATTGGAAACAAATGAGTATAGTATGAATAAAAACAAATCAAGCAATTAAAATTAATTAATTAAATAAAGTAGCCCAGCATTTAGTAATACTTTTTAATTTTCAATTAGTGCAAAGGAAACAAAGCCCATACAGCCCTATCATATTTTATGCAAAAAATGTAATACTGCAGATTATGACTTTTTTCTCTCGCAACGAAAATTAAGCATATTTCCGTGTGATTTCATACCAACATTTTAATAAAATTGTTGTCATATTCATATACTTACAACGTGTCTCATAATAACTCCCCATAAAAATTATAATATTCATTTAACCGAAAAGAATGTGTCAACTTTAATAACTTGTCATATCAATCGAATTTAATTGTCAAATTTATGAAAATTCAGCTTTAGAAAGAGTTTAAATAAAATTGAATACTATAATTTTTATGGGGAGATATGAGACACGTTGTATATGCTCTAAGAGTGCATTTTTATAATGTGGTAGCAATTGGCTGTATGACAAGTTACATAATTCAAGTTATAGATAAATTAAAAAACATTGGAGCAGCGGCCAAAAATGAATTTACATACTTACTTTCCTGCCCTAGGCCGATAAAGTAATGCATGAGCCAAGAATTACAAACTTTGTGTCTTCTTTTTACTACAATAATGCCTACATTTCCGAGCATGTTTGAGAAAAAATATTTTTTTAGGTTTAAAAGTACGCCATGTTGGATTAATAGTGACATCACTTTATTTTTTCAAGTCATTCTTAGCAAGACCGATTTGATACCCATATTGTAGGTGTAATATAACTTAGATTACGTTTACAAATCATATTCTTTAAAAACAACACAATAATTACACAAAAAATAAACTTCGCAATGTAAATCGTATTACATGTTCAATCCATCGTACTGCGCGCGGAATCAGCTGTTTAGGTCATGGAACGTCAGCGCACTGGTGTGAGCGGAACAAAAATGATGCAGGCGCGCCATACATTGCGTAACATGAATAAAAATTAATACCTAATGAAAACTCCTTTTTTTCGTTTTAAAGCTTTTCCGGGAAAAACAAACATCGGTAAACCAATGCTAACATTGGTCTGTTAAAAGAAATGGGACACCGTCACTTATACCCGGTATAGTCAGTAGTGCTAGTATCCCTCTGGAGGTTCACATAGTAGTCTGCAAGCATGGCTGGCTCCCATATCATATACCCTGGTAACGCTTCTCGTACTCTGCAATTTCTTGAAAAAATCTTTAACCGTATATATCACTTACTGAACCCATACTATCCTCAATAAACTTAAATGGGGGTATAAGAAATGAATTTTCAACGACATAATAAAATAGTAATTACTAGACAATTAATGGTATTTTATCCCAAATGGCGTTTGAGGAATTTTTAAATGAATTTGAAACTTAATAATTAGACATAAATTGTAGTATTGTTTACATTGATATTTGACGATAAACAATTATAGAATACGAATACCTAATCCTAGATGGCGTGGATTAGGTAAGTACTCGTAACGAAAAATACCTAATCCACGTTCCTAATCACATATTTGTGGTTCAAGTCTATATTAAACTCAATACGCAAAGGGAAACCACAAAAGGGATTTTATTGTTGTACGTGGTTATATACGTATCATAATACCGAAAGTTAATAATATAGAATTGAAATACCGACTCTTAAATAATCGAAAATCAAAATACCGTTAAGGTACAAAATGCCGATACTCGATATAATGAAAGTTGAAATACTTATCGTTTTTCGAAATCCCGTAAGGTTGTTTTCAAATTATAATCTTTGCAAGTAAGTCTGTAGAAAGCAAGCATGCATGCAAACAAGCCTTCAGCATGTAGCTTAATGTGTGTTAGTTTCGGAATTTTAAGTTTTCGGTAAATTTTAAAAACTGTTGTGCGTAACCGTATTAAATAAATGATGTAAATAAATTAAACTGAAAAGTTATATTTCCTAGGGAACGCTTCTCGGAACAAATTGTAGAAACATTCTTTATTTTTAAATATGCCGCGTAATTTTTCCAAATGCTGTTTATCCGCCGGCAGCGAGTGTTCTTGCTTTACTCTGCTTTTTATTCGTTTTTATCGATAGTTAATAGCGGTCGTCAAAAGATGGCGCTTTTTGCATAAAAAGTATTTTATCAATATAAAATAAAGTGAAATGTAATTGTTTATTTTAGCTTGCAGTATTATGTAGATAAATATTTTATAATTTTGGTAAAGAAATTATGTATTTAGATTTTATAAAAACATTATTTGCATAGGTAGAATGTCTTTGTCTCTAGTGGATGCACGCTACTGTATGGGCGTAGAACCTTTGCCTTCCTAAGCTAGTAGTAATCTATGCTAAATTTTCATACGAATTTTATCAAAATTATATCCCTTGGGATATAATGTCTTGCTTTACGTTGAAGTTAAGGGGGATCTAATTGAACATTGTCGAGCAGGTGGTATGAAAAAAGCTTTTTAAATACACCACTTGCATCTGGAGCACGTAATATAATATCAAGTATTCTCAATTTAAAGTAAGCAATTAAAGCCAAAGGGAAGCCAAAGGGAAGCCAAAGGGAGCTAAAGTTGTATGGAAGTTCCCTTGGGTAATTAATTATGACATCAAAAATTTTGGAACGCCAAAATGTCAACAAAAACTTTTATCAAAAACAGTTTCGAATCACACATTTTTTCATTAGATATTTAATTCCGCAGGTTCCGTAAGTCAATAGCTAAGACATACCTATCAGCTAAGTATATTTTGGAGTAGTCTCTTTGATGTGTTGAATTTTATAGTAAAAAAATAAATCCGACTTTAAAAATACTAAAAAGTTAAAAATAATATAAGAATGATAGGTATACACTTCTATATTTAAGTTGGTGCCAAACGATGATCTCCTAGAAAGCCTTTAACTTTGGCACCGACTTCAATATAGAAGTGTGATGTTGTCTGGACTTATTCTTATATAACTTTTCACTTTTCAGTGTTTTTGAAATCAATTTTAATTTTTTGTAAAATATTATTTAATTTTTATCTTTTTAGTAAAATAATATGCAGCTTAGCGAAAGTGAGCTGGTATTAAATTCAGGTCCAAAGTCAGGTCAGGTCAGTCCAAAAGTTAAGAACCCTTCCATCATCAGCTCTGTTCATGACTACCAGACGCAAATACGTGAATAGCTTCGGAAAAAACATGAAACTTGACTTTTGTGACCTTGGAACTACCCCAGGAGTATAATCTATCGAATAAGAAAAGAATTTTGAAAATCGGTCTATAACTGGCGGAGTAATCGCGCAACATACGACACGCAAAACACGTTGGACATACCTATAAAATTTAAGGGCTTTCCTCGATTTTTATGGGATCCCAGCATCAGATCCTGACTTTGGTGACCTTGGAGTATACTCTATCGAATACAAAAAGAATTTTGAAAATCGCTCCGCAATTGGCGGCGTAATCGCGTAACATACATACAAAAAAAAAAACAACAACATACGCATCGAATTATAATATAATAACCTCCTTTTTTTTAAAATCGGTTAAAAACTCATTGCACCGAGGAAGTTATGACTTGGAACAGCCTTTTTTTTCGAAATTCCATCACTTCGTTTGAGAATTAACATCTTCTCATCTTAATTCTTATTTGGAAAATACGAGTACCACAGAAGCCTTTATTTTACTCAGAATTCAATATGCTGCCTGTGACATTAACACTGCTTTATCCCCTTGGTGCTTAATCTATTATGCTGTGCGGTAGACATATAGATACCTACTTTCTAAACAGGTTTGTTTTCTAACAGTAAATCGTGCTTTCGGGATTTTTTACTTTTGCTCAAAAAAACATTCAACATTTTAATATTCGATTCATTGGTCTTGTAAATTTCGGTCTTTTTTTGGACAATAGAATACAAACTCAAAATATTTTCATTGTACGAGTAACACCATTAAATCTAATATATAAAATGCTCGTGTTTGTAACCGAACTCTTTCGAAACGGCTGGCTGGACCGATTTTTATGATTTTTTTGTGTATATTCGGTAGGTCTGAGAATAGGTCGTAAACTATTTTTTATACCCCTAGGTAATAAGGGTTTTTTTGACAATTGTTATGGCGAAACGTAGTTCGCGGGCACAGCAAGTAGCCAGTAAAAATGTAAGGGTTGAAGAAATGTAACGTTTATTCGTTCAGTTTACTTGATGGAATATCAAGAAATTGAATTTTGATTTTGATAAAACTCTGCATTTCTAATAGTTGTATTAATTACGTGGTTATAACTGGGTTTGTTCTTTGGTTAATTTGAACTTAATCATCGGATTTTTGGCGAGTGATTTGTGGTTATTTTAATTACAGAAAAATATCCAACACTTAAGAAGATGGGTGTTGAAAGCTAGTGCATATCTGTATCGGCTACCAGATGATAAGGAAAATGCGATAGCGTATAAGGAACATCTACGTGCGCAGACATAGGTAACGAGGACACGCGGTATCCAGCTCAAAAATGTAGGACATATCGCAACTTTTCAGTGACGTGTGGAAGTGGCAATGCTGAAAACTGGAACATTTCAAGCATCAATACGGGACACAGTATTGCTATCATTTGCCCTAGTAATTTATTCGAAATACTTTCGGGTGACATGTTCGTAGTGGCTTACATATCTGTAGACGAATGGTGGTGCTACCTCTAATTCCTGGATGTTCTGTTCAGTAGCTATTCGTTACTAGTCAAGTAACATTATTTTATTTTATTTTTTTTATTTTTATTCATTTAGGACAATCAACAAGGTACACTGAGACTGAGACATATACATGAAAGTCTTAATACATAAAGCAGATCTGAGCGCTGTCTTAATTAAAGGTCGTCACAGATTGCATTTAACAACCGCCCGAGTTGTATCAACGAATTAAGGAAAAAAAAACAATAGAACAACACGGAACAACCGAAAGACTTTCTGGTGATAAAAAAGAAGTGTGTAAGTTTTCAAAATGTGTGGTTTGAACTTGTAGCGGTTTCTAAAGAAGGTGGCGAAGATAACAATTTCCTTCCCGCCAAACAAAGTGTTATATTGATACTGAATGAATGAATGAATAGATACTTTATTGTGCAAAAAACAACTTTAAAAAAGAACAAATTATAGAAATACAAACACAAAAGGCGGCCTTATTGCTAATTAGAAATTTCTGCCAGGCAACCTTAGGGCTAAGTAAAGAGTGAAGTTATACACGGTATTATATATATTGGTATATATATATTGGTTATTATGAAACACCGTGTATAATGAAGCGGGAAGTGCATAACATAATACATACAAACAATTAATATAGACTCATATATACATAATTATAAACTAATTAACATACAATTGGGATGATGACTGAATTCTAAATTTCACATCTCGACATAAAATATTAGAATAGCGTAGAAAAAGAAGCAATCATGTGAAATTAGAATTAAAATCGGCATAGAAATATATAAGATACAAGCATTTTAAGCTGTTAATTTTGAAGCGATTAGACAGAGAGATCCGACATCAACCGTGACGTCATCGTTGAGTACGGCCATATAAACTCCATGTAAAATTCCGTTTTGCTAGAAAGAGATGGAGAAAAATCTTATATCTTGGTTGTTTTTATAGTTATTCGAAAACAGATTTTTTCTTTCTGTTTATTATATAAATGAGCTTCTATTAAAGCAAAAAAAAAAACCAATTATATACATATTTTACAATTTATAATAAATACAATATAACAAAAAGAGTATGTCAAGCACCGTAAATAATGTTAATTAGCTGAATTCCTGATAGCCTCAAGCAGAGAGTTCCACAGCCTAATAGCTGTCTTAGTAAAAGATTTCGACACGAGGAATTGCAACCTATATAATGTGGAGAATTTATGAGAGTTGTTTCTACATAGATGAGGCAAAAAAAATATATGTGGATAGACGTAGTGATTTTATAGGTTAATTAAAGTTTATTTCCTGCAATAGTTGCAGGGGGAAATCTATATATCATATCCATTGACTAATTTATATAAGAGCACCTGATCCAGTAATACTCTTCTGTTTTGAAGGCTATTTATTTTGAAATAGGATAAGCTTAGGATTATGAGAATGGTTCCATCTCGTGAGTAATAAATACATTTACAAACAACAAATAATCTAATTTTGTAAAAATCTCATGTAACACTGTGTTATCGAACTTCTCCAAAACGTTTTAACCGATTTTTATGACATTTTTGTCTATATTTGGTAGGTCTGAGAATAGGTCGTATATAGTCTATTTTTTATACTCCTAGGTAATAACATAAGATAAGGATGGTCTCCAGATTTTTTGATAATTATTATGGCGAAATGTAATTCGCGGGCACAGCTAGTCACTTTATAAAAAAAAATACACAGTTTTCAGCTGTGAATGTACAGTTAACAACACGGCAAATTAGACAGAGTACAAAAAATGCCGATATTAGAGGCGACACAACGGCGGTCTGTAATCGTGTGTACATCAAAAGGCAATATAAACGAACACAGAACATTCTCATTTTTGAAGACAGTTAAAAAACAAGACTATGCTGCTTAGTTTTGTTTTTTAACTGACTGAATTGTGTTAAGTACATAAATCTGTTTAATTATTGAATCTATTTCAAGATTTTTATGACCGTATTATGACAATAGATATAAAGAACCAACTGAACGAGAGTTCACGAGTCTATCAAAGTCGGGGCAATGGCCGCTGGCAATAATTCTTTCCCCATACTATCTTAATGCCCTTGGACATCGATTATTTTGTGGAAACACGGAATAGAATACAGTCCGGCCTCTTGCGCAAGATTGCTTCGGAAACAAGTTACGGGAGGGACATAAAAATAAATATTTTATTGCTGGCCCCATCGGTACCTACCTCTAAATGTTTGTTCGGAGATGGATTGCGGTGTGGGTGTGGATTTGTGATTTACGTAAGAAGTTTTAGTTTAAACGAAATAGATTTCATTTGGAAAATTACTGAATTACCGCACATCACAACCTTGTGATCCATCACTGCCGACTAGTGTCATCCTTCGTAGGTCTCGGTCTCCTGCCTTTGTTCTTCTACCATTGATTTACTACCAAACGTTTGTTAGTAAATCAATATGTTCTACATAAAACTAGTCATCTAGCACCTCATAAACGCCCCCACCGAGGGGCTCGAGCCTACCCTAAGTTAGGGTGTTTAAGTCTTATGGCCAATTGCACTAAACTTGTCTTAGCTTAGGATGATCTTAAGAGGCATGCTGTCACATTCTTTTCGAAGACAAGAAGTGACAGCATTCTTCTTAGGATTGTCTTAGCTAAGATAAAGTGCAATTGGCCATTAGTCAACCACGCCGGCCCAGAGTAGATTGTATAAATAAAACTAGTATTTGATCAAATTTATAAAAATAATTTCTCTGTAAAGTTTCTTAACGTAAAAATACTGGAGATATTTTATTTGTAGGTTATCTAATGTGTATGTTAAATAAATCCACACAAAAAATACTCGTAGCTTTGGGCGGGATTCGAAGTTACGCTTTCGACATGGGTTGACGCCATGATCACTTAGGCCACGGAAAACTAATCCCACCCGAGCAAAATTTCAAATGAATTAATCCCTTTTTACTTTGTTATGCCAAAGTAGACCTTACTCGCTGTGAATGATTCGTACCGACATAGAATTTAGAAATCTTGACCTTCACTCCACCCAGGTAATGTGATCCTTAAACGAGATCCTTGGATAGTTGAAAGATTCACTTAATTCATGTACCTACGTCTCACGCCTTTCACGGGACTAGGAGCGATTGGTCTTTTGGCACTCAAGCTATATTTACGCCGCATCAAGCTACATTGTTTGTTTGGCCTGTGGGATACTTATATATCATTCGTAATAGCGGCGTTTTTCGTAGTGCAAATGTAAAGTTTGACGTAAAGCAACTATTTCTTTAAAATAAAATAGATTTGGGCAAAATATTTCTCATTTTTTAAATTATGAAAAAAAAAAATGTAATGGCTGAATAGCTGGCCGGCCACAGAAAGACAAAATAATCGGGAAAGCGGCAATCCGATCTTCATTTGTTTTTTCGAGTTTTGTTTATTCTTCCGAGTAGTAGAGATTTCATACATAAGAGAAGAGGCAAAAGCAGAAGTTGTTGATTTATTAAAATTAAATTCACTTATATGTTCTTTAGCTGATTCATGTTTTTATTTTTATTTTCCTTGTATTCGTAATGAAAAGCACAGTGTTTACCTCGGGTTAAATACTATTATTTAGTCTCTCGAACTATAGGCGCTCGGGCGCCAAACTCCGTCTCAGGTCTAAATAAGCTACTTTCACCCCTAGGGTAACAATGCACTATTGCCGGCATGTACACCATCCAGGGGAAGAAAGGAAGCGACGAAGTTCGTCACCGTACGAACTACGAAGTACAAAACGGCAGCGAGATTTGTAACCCCGTTTTTTCTTTAAATTTCATAAAACACGAATTTTGCAAAAAGACTGGTTTCACTGTTGTTTTCACACAAAATTCACAAGTTAAGTCAGAATTACAATGAATTACAATTACAATGTCAATGGCAACTGTCAACGTCAACGTCATTTCACGTCACTTTAGTGACATTTGCAAGTATCTTTGGTCATTGTTCAATTTGTGCATTAAAAAAAAAATTTCGCGTTTATCCTGGCCTAGTCTACAAAGATAGTTAATAGACAACAAACATAGACAATGCTCTGTTAGCCAGCTAATCGGTTGTAATCCTCCTAGGAGTGGCGGCCTCCGTCGTCGTCACTGTCGCGTGTCGCGTCGAGAATGCACCCAGCCATGTTGAGTATCACGCGTTTAAGTATATTGTATATCGCTATGTAAATATCCAGCAGATATGTCCGGGAGAGTAGTAATTAAGCTTTAAGATCTATGGAGGACTCAATCGATGGAAATACCTCAATACAATGGCTTGGCTCCCCAATCACTGAATTGAAAAAAAAAGCGTCTGAGTGTGCTCCTTGATACCTACAGCTAAGCAACAATTTGGTATTGTTCGATAGCTAACAAGATAAATTAACAGTAAAAATCGATTTCAAAAACACTTAACAGTTAAAAATAATGAAGAATACAGACAACATTGCATTTCTACATTGAAGTTTGACGACACGGTTAGCGCAGAGGTCGAGTGATCGCCTACTGCGCATGCGCAACGGGTCGCGGGTTCGATTCCCGTAGGGGGCAAATATTTTGTATGGTCTAGAAAAAAATGTTCCGTCTGGGCGTATGTGCATGTGATATTCTATGTTTGCAACTGCACCCACGACACAGGAGAAAATCTTAGTGTGGTTTAGGGAAGACTTATGCGTACAGTTGGACTCGGAAGCTGGCGCTGTAATTGGGCAGAAGAACGCCTGACGGGCCCACTAGTACATATTAAAAAGAATAGGAGGTAGGGAATTTTGTTGGCAGTGATTAACTTTTATATATAACAACAGAGTGGGGTGGGCGCACTATACTATGTAGCTGCAGTTTCATTGGTAGGCTTACTAAAGATTTTTTATTTCGGGGGGGATCAACCCCTCTTTATGCCCCTGATCTTGCTAAAGCATGGAGGCATTGGCCTACAATCATTGCGTTGGCGAGACGAATTGTGTGTTTGGTTTTGTTTCCAAATTTCTATCTCTTTGATTAGTTATGTCTGCGGTTAACTCCCTTAGTCGTCTCTTACGACATTCTCGGGACGTAAGGGAGCGGCGACACATATTCTATATCCGTCACCGCACGGAAGACTTTGAAGACTCTATGACTCTTTAGCGAACTATAAATATATCTGGTATTTTTGTTGAAGAAGCTGGTTACCGCAATTTTGTATTTTTATCCTTCTATATTGTCTTCAATAATTTTGGAAAAGCAATGTTTGTAAGCCACTGTCACCTTAATTTCTTCTCACCTTACAAAGTGAACAGAATATTTCAGAAAAATTAGAAGTTCGGTAGATTTGGCGGAGATTCGTTGTTTATTGGTAGTCGATTTTATATTTTGTCAATAAGATACTATAAGTAGCACCATAATTTCGGTTAAAACAATCTTTATTTAGTTTGAGGCCTTTCTATTTATTGATGTCAAAGTTAAATCAGTACAGAAAGCTTTTTAGAAGTGAATATACACTCACCTGCAATAAAATCGACCCACCTTTACGCTTTGGTTCAGAGTTCGACAAAGCAAAATCTACCATAAATAAATAATATCTTTTAAGTCTGTTTGTTAAACAAGAGCTTAAGCTTACATTAGACCAGTTTTTATTGTGACTGATTTAGGTTTATTGATTTTACAAACTGAAAACCAAAATTTTTAAATATACCTATTTTTTTTGGGAAATCAGCTCAATTTGAAGGGTCAATAAATCTCTAGGAATAATTATTTTTTTAATAAACATTGATTCAATTTACTTTTAACGCTCTACTCGTATACAGTCACAGAGATTACGTATAACGGAAAAATGAGAAACAGGGTTTTCCGAAGAATGAAGTCTATTGTCAGCAATACTTCTTTTATCCACGTTTAGAGTATGTTAAAATAAAGTTTATGAAGTATTCTTTCAAATTGTATTTACCGTTTTTTGCCTAATATTATTTTTTATATACCGATATCAGTGCCGGATTTACCATAGAAGCTAAGCTGAAGCTTAGGGCGGCAAAATTATTATCTAATTTTTGAGGTCAGTAGGGGTGGCAAAAAATTTATAGCTTTGGGGCGGCAAGTGTGTAAATCCAACACTGACCGATATTACCAAATCGACACCTATGAGGTGGGTCGATTTCATTGCAGGTCAGTGTATTTATCCTCGTATATGTATGCACACCATCCCAACATTAAGATGTCTGTAAATGCAAATAAGAGAAAAACCCGGCCAAGCGCGAGTCGGACTCACCCATGAAGGGTTCCGTAGGATTTATGACGTATTAAAAAACTACTTACTAGATCTCGTTCAAACCAATTTTCGGTGGAAGTTTGCATGGTAATGTACATAATATATTTTTTTTAGTTTTATCATTCTCTTATTTTAGAAGTTACAGGGACACACATTTTACCAATTTGGAAGTGTCTCTCGCGCAAACTATTCGGTTTAGAAAAAAATGATATTAGAAACCTCAATATATTTTTTTAAGACCTATCCATAGATATCCCACACGTATGGGTTTGATGAAAAAATTTTTTTTGGGTTTCAGTTCTATGTATGGGAAACCCCCAAAATTTATGGCTTTTTTTCTACGTTTGTGTGAAAATCTTAATGCGGTTCACAGAATACATCTACTTACCAAGTTTCAACAGTGTAGTTCTTATAGTTTCGGAGAAAAGTGGCTGTGACATACGGACGGACAGACAGACAGACAGACATGACGAATCTATAAGGGTTCCGTTTTTTGCCATTTGGCTACGGAACCCTAAAGGTCACTATTACCATCAGGTAGAGGTAGGGCTAGCATGAACATTTGCGTCATAGTGTTCATATCTTCATCGTAAATTTTTGTATGAGAATTTTCGTTCCAAGTACGCCATGTAGGGTCGCTGTACAAGTCTTATACTAATACTAGCTTATACTAATAAAATAAAAATAACGCGGGCGAAGTTGCGAGCTCACAACTTCGCAATTTTATTTTCCAGTGGGAATTTTTTTCCCGTAGGAAAATTACCCTATGTCCTCCCCCTGGTCTCGAACTATCCCTATACCAACATTCATCAAAATCGGTTCAGTAGTTTCGAAACCTATTCAATACAAACAAACAAACAAATCTTTCCTCTTTATAATATTAGTATAGATTTTACGATGACGCTACGTATACTTTGACGGAAATGTTCGTGCTAGCTCCACTGTTCAAAATTGGGAAATCCTTCAAGTTAAATCCGCCTAGACAGTTCGCGTTAGACTAGTTTCGCGTAATCACGCGATTACGCGAATTTGGCTGTCTAGGCGTACCTTAACTATAATCAGGTAGGCACGTAACAAACTCTTTATAAAGGTCTTTTTCATTTCATCCCCAAGCCCATCTTCTCTACATTATTTATTTTGACAGATCTAATTGTCCAATTGGTTATTCCTGCTACGTAAGTTTCATTCGACACAGATCCAGAGACACCGGAGGGAAACTCTGGGTCATCTGCTTGGGTACCGCCGTCTTACCTATTTCTGCCGCAAAGCAGCAGTGCTTGTATTGCTGTGTTCCGGTTTAAAGGGTAAGATATGGCAGTGAAATTACTGGGTACCGTGACTTTACATCTGATGTCACAAGTTGGCAACGTCCACTGTGGTTCTTGCGGGGGTTGCAGTTTTGCTGCGAATCCCACAGGAGCCACATATATTATAGGCGACTGTTAACACTTACACTTAGTTTCAATAAAAAAAACATGGTGTTTGATTAGTGGTTGCCAGGTGGTTACAGAATCTACGTTATGCTTTGGGTTACGTAGGCGTCCGTTTGAGAATCACTCGATAGGCTACCAAATCTAAAGATTTTTATTAAAATCGATATTTGTGCCATTAATTGGACAAATTGTTATACAAATAACTAAGACCCTACACACAAACGTTAATTAAGTAAGCCTTCTTTTGTTAATCTAAGTTTCATCTCACTCCTTATAAAATTTGACTTCCGTAAGAATAAGATAGAATATTGATTAACTAAACAACAACTAATAAACGTTTATACGAGTAAGGAGGTAAGTATCCGATAATTCAGATCATCACTTTCGATCGTGAGCGTATTACAGTGACGATATAGTGCGAGAATTAGCCTCCAGGATAGGCGAAGGTCGCCGCCCACGCCCTCGAACTAACTACGTATTGCTGTGGTATTACACAGCCTAAGTACCGCGTTACTTGCACGATCGCGTTGCACCGTCACCTCGCCCATGCTTCTGTATCGAATCATCATAAATAAATACCGTCTGTTGTGGAAAAGGTCGGCATCTAGGTACAACAAGTAACGCGAAGTTATAAATAAACGCAGCCGCGTTATTTGGTAGTGATAACCTTAATCGCAATTACCACTATTTAAGTTGATAACGAAAAAATTAAATGAATGACATAAAAGCAATAAGTAGGCGCTATATTTTAGAGCTTTGAAAGTCTTATTGAGTTGGAGTGACTGATACCCGTATCTAAGTCAGCTTGCAAGTGAATTGATATCAATTGTGTTCAACTACACAAATAATCGCTGTTCTAAGGATAATAAAGTACTCTGAAATCATAATTATAATTTGTAATTTTAGATTGTTTATATAGTGAATGAATGCAACTCTTTAAGAGTTCATGTTTTTTATTATTGGAGTTAGGTTAATATATTTTAGGAAGGATCATTTTTTTAGGCACATAATGTCTCTATCAGTCCAATCTAACTTTTCATATACCTATTTATTTCTTTTATATATATTGTGAGTTGTTAATGGGTGGTTTTTTTACTGACTTCGAAAAAGGAGCCTCCTGTTTTTTCTATGTTCGACTGTATCTTTTTGTTTTATGTATGTACACCGATTACTCCGCCATTTGTTTTTTTAACGCCGATTTTTAAAATTCTTTTTGTAATCGAAAAAGTATACTCTTGTGGCGATTCCATTGTCTCCGTGCCATGATCTGATGATGGGATCCCATGAAAGTCAAGGGAAATTCTTAAATTTCATAGGCATGTCCAATGTGTTTCATGTTTTTGCTGAAGATATTCAGGTATTTGCATCTATCAGTTAGTCATCATATTATGATACCGAGCTGATGATGGAAGATTTCTGGTAGGTTAGGAGTAAGGGGATAGTTTTTTCAATACTGTTTGGAGCGAAAGACGTTATTTTAAGTTATTTTGGTGTTTGCCTTGGCTCAAATACTAATACGCATCTATTAAATTTATTAAAAAGATAGCTGTGCCCGCGCACTACGTTTCGCCTTAATTTATTTTTTCCCGACATCTTCAACAAATATCGTTAATGTACACAGAAATAAATACAAAAACTTAACAAATTATATACTAAAACCTTCCTCGAGAATCTCGCTATCGAGTGGTGAAAACCGCTTCAAAATCCATGTAGTAGTTTTTGAGTTTATCGCGAACAGACAGACAGACAGACGCGGCGGGGGACTTTGTTTTATATAAATGAAACCGACATCAAAAACAACAAAAAGTCATAAATAATATAATAATACATACAACATCACAGTTTTATATTGAAGTCGGTGACAAGCAATGATCACCTGGAAAGTCTTTTTAAAAATATAAGAACACTTATTGGTGTACATAGTTAGTTAAATTTTGGCATCAACTTCAATATAAAACTGTGATGTTGTATGGATTCCCATATTATTTATGACTTCTTGAAGACGAATGACGCTTTAATTTATTGTATTTTTTTAATCGTACAAGATCTTTGTTATAGTACATTATCCATTTACCCAATATCTATCCAACTAAGTACATATTGTAGTTAAGTACAAATTTTACGTGCAGACTATGCATAGTAAATTATCGTAACTGCTTAGAGTGGTGTTGGAAAATGAAGGTTACTCCGATCAGGATTGAACGTCGCTTTGTGTACTGCCTACGTATGTGTGTCTGCTTCGACCCTGAGGCTCATGTTTATTTAGTACCTACTAGCCTACTACATACACATCAAAAAAATTGCTCCCAATAAGAGTAGATAATTCTATTGAGTTTTTTGTAACTATTATCTATACTAATATTATGAAGAGGAAAGATTTGATTGTTTGTTTGCATTGAATAGACTCCGAAACTACTGGACCGATTTGAAAAATTCTTTCACATTTAGAATCCTACATAATCCCTGATGAACATAGGGTACGAAATTATTTTTCCTATAGGAAAATATAAAATTCCCACGGGAAAACAAAAATAAGGCGGGCGAAGCCGCGAGCAGTAAGCTAGTGAGATACTCGTGTAATGTTGTACACAATCTTTTAAAGAAAACACGATATAAATTACAAAAGAAGATTAAGTTAATTTCTAGAGAAGATCTCTACTACCAATCAACAGTATTAAGTGACCCAATTTTTACGGCTCTGTATCTCAAAACGAAAAAAAACCACTTATAGTATGACTTCGTTATCCGTCTGTCCGTTTGGTCAAGAATTTTATGCTCAGGAAACTAGCTGTGCCCGCGACATTGTTTGCGTGGATATCAGAAAATAATGACATATCGTACATTTTTTCCTTTTTTGCAACATTTTTTAATGATGCTCAGCTCTTATAATATATAATACATCATAGCGTGATGTTATATAGCATTCCTCGATAAATGGACCATCCAACACAAAAATAATTTTTCAATTTGAATCAGTAGTTCCTGAGATTAGCGCGTTCATCCAAATAATGAAACTTCAGCTTTATAATATTAGTAAGTATAACAATGGATGTCCCTAAAACAATGGATAAACCTGTAACTATAGATGGACTTCATCATGGCCTCCCTTATCTCAAATTTAGACCTCAGTGAAAATATCACGGTTTCAGAGATATTTGTTGTTTTTGTATTTTTCTGAAATTTTCAAGAGCGATTAGTTTTTATAGTGCCATTTCTACAAATGGAAAGGTTTCACAAGCAATAGTTCAGTTATCAAAAACAAAGAATTAAATTTAACAAACTAGTGTAATGTATTTAAAAAAAATTAAAAGAAATAAAATAAAAAATGAAATTAATTTTCTGTCATGTTTGACCAGCTACAGCGTAAAAAAATTTAGGAAGCTCATCGTGTCTATCATTTTAAAAACATGATTAGGTATTCTAAATTGCAAAGAGGTATCGTAAACCTAAGCATTCTGTATCTTTTTAATCTCATGACTACTTGAATAGCAAATAGTATAAAAAGTTCAAAAAACTGTTTTGTCGTAATAATTACTCTAAGCTTCTATGTAAATGTAAAGGTATAACAAGTCTAGGTATTCTGTATTTTTTAATCTCATGGCTACTTAAAGAGTATGAAAATTTCAAAGTACTCGTAAACACATTTATTCGTAAAAAAATCAATTAACCTTTCGCCCTTAAACACGTCTTAGACCTTTTAATAGAAGAATGTTTAATGTGGTACGCGTAACCTAACGTGTTGATATAAGCAGCTGCATTTTGGATGCGAGTCCGTAATTCCGCAATCGAGGATACTGGCATTGCGTATACGAGGTGTTTTAGACACCCCGATGAAAATATACCCAAATAGACAAGCAGTCTAATGCCCACTTGATTATACTTACGTAACTAAGTAGTTGCAGATTTGCGAATCTTAGAAGAACCATGTACTCCTTCTAAGATTCGCAAATTTGTAATACTCAGAAGTACTTTGCCAACTTGTGACATATTTAAGTTATCCAGTCAGAGAAAGTAATAATTTTTATTGCCTGTCTGCCTTTTACGGGAATAGGGCAATGCAAGCACTGCTCCGTGCGGCAGAAATGTGTAATCGCACAGGCTACTGAATTTCCTAATATCAACAAAAAAAAAAACAAATTCAGCGGTGAGCAAGATGACGACAACTTTACAAAAAAATCCCGTATTCAGGCGAAATTATTTCTAGATTGTTCTTATCTCCTTGATTGTTGAGATGAAGTTGAGAATGGTGTTTAAACTATATTCAATTTTAAGGTAGCTGAGGATTTGCTTGATAGACTTTTGGACGATTTAAATATAGCGAAAGACACGGTAAATAAGCTACAGTATGAATGATTGAGCACAGCAGGCGTCCGTCTGAGAGACGAGCTTGGCTCGATCGTGAACTTGACTCTCGAACAGTATCAGCGAAAAGAAACCAGACCATTTAATATGATTGCTGCGCCGTATCGCAAAAATTTTCACAGTTCCTCAAGGTTGTTTCGAGATGTAGGTATAATATAATCTGTATGCCATAAAGATTATATGTGCGTATTCTTATTAACCGGTGGAAAAAAAAAATTGTGTACTAAAAGTACCTACTAGTTTTCTGTAACTTTTTTAAAATAGCAGCGGGAAGCGATTGGGCAGTTAAAGCGAAAAAAATATGTGGAGAAAAATGGAGGACGCCTTTACTCTATGGACCCCTTAATAAATAAAGAAAAGAAATAATATTAAATATAATTTATTTATTGAAAAGAATCTTATTTTTATTATTACATAAATTACATGCTTTAATTATTTATTGTGTTGTAAATTTAATTTTATTACGGAAATAAATAAGGCCTTATTATTATTAGCTATTTCATATAGCATTTCAGTCGCATCTTTGAAAGGTGTTATCGATTGTCGTTCATTTGTTTGTTTACAATCGTCATATGTATCTAGACTTATACATATGTTATAGGATTATATTATTAAGCATTCCTAGGTGTTCTTTCATGCATAAGTGACATCCGGTTCTAGATGGCCAACCTTCTATGAAAGTTACTCTGAAGAACTCTCCGAAACATACACATTATTGGAATCTAGGACAGCCCTGTAAAAATTAAGACTGGTAAGTATTGCTAGTTAGTAAAACAATTGAAAAAACACTTGTTGTTTTAGTTGTTGTTAAGATGAGTTTTTCGACCTGTGGCGAACTGTGGCATTTAAAATATCCTTTATTGTTATATTTCATACTAGCATGAGAATTAAACGTGTGTTAGTAATTACTAAAAAATTATTTAAAGCTTCCTTTGCCACCAACAATATTCTCCAAGAAGTGGTCTCACTGGGTCATCGTCAAAACTTATAGGTTGCAATGATATGTTGCAAATAAGAACAACCACTTCACTGAGAGAACAAACAATGCTGCGCCGCGGCACCATATATCCTGAAGCGATAGAAGTCTGTGTAAATAAAAAAGTACCACTACGAAACGTCTGCGACCCGATTATGTTGATTAGAATTGGTTTTAAAAAAGCGCCGCGAAAGAGTCTGCGGAGAGAAGCGGCGCGACCTCGTTATCACAGGGCCTTAGGTTGAAGGCACGTGTTGGGAGGATCTAGGTGCAGCGAGGCAAAAAGTGTATTATTCATTGAAATAGATTAAAATAGAACGTAAACAACAAAGTGATGGAAAACAAATGACTAGGGATGGCATTAATTAATATTAGGTACTTTGGCTCTACATTATAATGAAAATCGAAAACTCTACATTATAATTGAGTGTTGAATAGGTTGATTAAGATACGTATTAAGTATTTTTTAGTATCGTCATCATCATCATCATCATCACAGCTTAAATACGTACCCACAGAGGGGCTCGAGCGAGCCTACCCTATGTTAGGGTGATTAGGCCTTAGTCAACCACGTTGGCCCAGTGCGGATTGGTCGACTTCACACACACCATTGAATTTCTTCACAGATGTATAAAGGTTGTCTCGCGATGATTTCCTTCACCATAGTCACAATCCAGTAATGATAATACGTTTAACATTAGAACATTCTCGAAGATGAGACCTTTTTTAATTATACTTTAATTAACAGAGATCCCTTGCTGACAAAGGGATACTTATTGTCACCGTTGATGACAACTATTCTTCATACTACGTAATTATCAACTTAATCGTATATATGGTATATGTATATCAACAAATTTCTAGGAAATTGCACAGAACACGTATATGTACTTCGTAATTCTTTACAGTTAATCGTATTTAAAACACAAACTGAAGAGAATGTGAAGGGTTGATCAAAGAGAAAATAATAATGTTTTATGAATACTTTATAGATAAATAAAGAGCAGCAGTTGTTGTGATTAATTTTAAATAACCAGAAGTACTTAATATTTTGCTATGAGTAATGTTAAAATACACGTCTTCGCTTATAAGCAACGTGCCTACTGTGTGTGTGTTGATTTTTGACCTTTTGAGTTTCTTGCCTGTTCTTCTCGAGAAGGCTCTCCCAATTAGGTGTAGAGTCAACTTTTTTTTTTCATTCCTACTTGTATTTGCAGGCATCTTGAGTATATTCAGGATGTATGCACATACAAGGTTAATACGATTTCTTTAAATTAGATTGTTTTGCTTTGTTTTGACGTCAATAAGTGCCTGTAAAGGCCTATGTTGAATAAAGATTTTTGAATTTGAATTTGTATTGGGTAATGTATGTAAATCGATAAGTCATAGTAAAAAATGACGTAGTGAAAAGGTAACGTAGGTAATGAACGAAGTGTGACGTCTTGTTTGTTGATGATGAGATATGATTGATCCAATCGTGTCAATGCGACCGACGCGACGTCGTGATTTGGAATAGGTAGGGGTTCTATTTTTTATATCTGTAGATTCACTTAGTGATGTTTTGTCTGCGAAAACCCTTTTTTGCATGGGCATGGAGTGCAAAATAAAATTATTCCAAATATAATGTAAATGTTAGATGTGCATCCTAAGAAAATAATTTTGCCTTAAAAATTTAAAAGATTTCTGATTTTTTATTAACAGGTCAGATAACCGATATTCAACCTAATGAGTTATTACTAAATCGCTTATAGCTTACTTTCAGGAAAAAACATGTATTGTTACTTATTTAGATTATATTCTTAAAAAACAACGATAAGACTTTGCAAACTTAGAATAAATGGATAAAATAGACTTAAATGTATTTTGAAAAGTCAATGCTAAAAATAAATAATTACAAATTTCCTGTTTAATAAAATAAAATAGATGTTGTATAAGTGAATTTATAACAAATCAAAAAAAAATATGTGAAATTTTACTATTATGATTTATGACTCATAAATTCAGTCACGTAAATGAAACGTGATTTTGAAATAATACATCAGACGCATGGTTTATCATCATACACATTCAAACGAAATGAATTAAAGGATTTTTTTTATTGCAGAAAGTTGGCAAACAAGCAAACTGCCCACCTGATGGTAAGTGGTAACAGTTACCTATAATACATGTGGTTCTTGTGAGATTCGCAGCAAAACTGCAACCCCCACAAGAACCACAGTGTACGTTGCCAACTTGTGACACAAGATGTAAAGTCACAGTACCCAGTAATTTCACTGCCATATCCCCTAACCGGAATCATACCCTTCAAACCGGAACACAGCAATGCAAGCACTGCTGCTTTGCGGCAGAAATAGGTAAGACGGAGGTACCTAAGCAGACGACCCTGGTACAGAGTCTCCCTCCAGTTATATATACTCCGATTACATAATTCACCTATTTTCATTGTGGTAACAGGCACATTATAATTGATAACGTATTTTATTTTTCTTATTAAATATTATTTTGGTTATTTTCGGTTTTTATTGAAAGTTTAATTAAAAATAATTATGTGTATTTATTTGTAGTTTTCTCCAATACGAATTTCATTAAATATATAACAACCTTCTTACTCGCGAAACCACGTGGATGTCTGTTTATAAACATTACCGGTTGCGGACGCGCAAGTTTCTGTAGCTGTGATTGAGTGAGTATTAAATCGAGAACGAAATGACACTAATAATGTGTGTGCGACCACCCGGGCATTAATAATTATTTGTAGTCGCCTAGAGTACCTAATTGACTACTTTAACAAGACCGTGCCCCCAATACGACTGAACGCCGCGCCACCCTTAAGGATGCCCATTTCCTTGTAGCTGATTACGGCTTACGGACTAAAAAAGTACAATCATAGTGCTCTCCGGCGCGGAACGCACTGTCCTCATTTGAATACAAACGCAATGCGCGTGCGCACACACCCTTAACTGTACACACGAGTCGGTCGTCACGCAAATAACAACTGTAAACTTAACAGTGAAGGTTGAAAATCTAAAAGCGTGGACACTATACGTGCCCTCTTTTCAAAGTTGAAAGAAGAGGGACTCTTGCGTGCGAGAACGGGAGGGCGCTATGGCCGAGGAGGACGGAGGACGTTAAGGGCATTCACCCCGTACCCCGTGGGTTGTGACTAGCGGCTCTACAAATGATGTACAAGCACATAGATGCCTTTCTCTATTTAGGTGCGCACGAGTTTCGAAATAGTGGCCGTGGAACTTTTTGTTGGGAGGTGGATCCTGTTTGGTTGCGTCATCCGATAAGTTCGGCTATTGCCGCTAGAATGTCCGCCGCTCGGGGCAGGTGCTCGGTGCTAACCTTTCCAATTGACCACATCGAAACACTATTGTTAGGATGTAGTATACCCGTTGGCGATTTGACAATCACTTTGTCCCCATCTTCTTTAATTAATTGCAAACTGACGACGGCATAGAAAGACGCCAACTTATTCAAAATTGCTTTCAAAGTTTTCGATTGAAATAAATCTGTGTAACATTCAGATTTTTAAAATTAACATTCTTTTTAAATTTAGCGTTGAATTTACTTAAAAGTGTTATTTTTAATAATGGGTGCAATAATTTTATTGCGATTATGATAATCTGTCTCTTTGTCCGTGTTAGCAAATGATAACTATTCTTGTTTACAAAGAAATGAAAGTTTGGAGGAAATCTTAAGTATTCTATAGAAATAAGTATATTTTTCGGATCACAACAGCTTGCAGTTGCGATATGACATGAATATTAGATCGTCTCCGCCGAAGACATCGAGGTCAATGATGTCTCGGCGATAGGCGAGGCAAGGACCGGGGTGATAGCGGCTGCTTTATTGGGATCTACGGTTATTGCTCACATCGAAATAGGTACAAATTCTCATAGGCACATTGTTGTTACTTTCAAAGGAATTGCCAATTGTGTTAAAGATGCGCATCAAATCATGTATCATGAAACCGCTCACATTGTAACTGATAATTCCAATTGCGGTAAGTTAATTGAGTACTTACAGATACTCTGTGCATATATTTTATTTACTGAAATGAGGATTTCTAATCTATGTGTATTATTTAATAGAAGTTTCCTTCATCATCATTTTAGCCGAGAAACGCCACTGTTGGACATAAGCCATCTCGATTAACTCCAAACCGATCTGTCCCACTTTGCCAGTATCTGTACCTAGCCACGCAGTGTCTCCCGCCGGTACCTACGCGAACGCCACTTGAAGACTTTACTTAACACCCCGATGACCGAACTGCCACCGCCATTTAAGGTCCGTGGAGGGAGGTTTTCTTAATTCCTTCTATAAAATTAATGCATAAATGATCACCTTAACTACAGAGCTCCATAGCATTTGGACTAATTTTTGAAGATACCTATGAGGTTCTTAGTATGATTTATATGATATGGCAATTCTATGGTAGAGAACCCTTTATAATCGGATAAATATCAGTCAATATTGTTAAGCTTTTACATCGAATTTTTTTCACACCTATATAGCTGTTGGAATACTTATATCTACAACTTCTTCAATCAGTTGTGAAATAATATCTTTTTGCCAAAACCCCTTTTTTCGTAGTTGCTGCTTAAAAAGTGACGGAATACAGCATATACCAAGTACCTACAATAAAACCACCCGCGGTTTTATGGCAAAATTTTCTGATCTTTTTGAACTCTGATTACAGTTGTATAAACAGACGAGTATTACCTACAGCTATTTGAAGGATAACATCAGTACCTAAAGGTTGTAATTGCACGCAAGGTCAGAGGCGTCAAAGTTTACAATGACTTGAAAAAATAATGAAATTACATGCAATATTCCATAATGTACGTAATATTTGATATTTTACCATTGCCCGATGTAAAAACTTGAATTGATTCTGAACGATCATCATCATTAGGGATAAGCCACTGTATCTTAAAAGTATCTTTAAACATAATACATGTCAAGTAACCAATTTCTTAAAATTGTAATAAATCATGTATAGAATCATAAGGTTTCACCTTCTTACCAAGTTTCGATACTGTAGAATGTTATCTTATATTGAAAATCTAGTTAGCTAAATTAGAAGGAATATTTATCTTGATCCTACTTTACTAACTGATCCATTGCCTTAATTATTATAAGTGTCAAAAGCTAAACGATATCATACGATATACTTAATGTATCACTTAAGTGTGTGGTGGTAATTTTGAAATCTTCAACTGCTTCTACTTTATTCTACTCAGATACAAATCAGCTTAGATTTTTAAGCGATGCATTCAGAAACAAATGCGGCCGATGAAGCGTACTATGCAAATGCGTGAGAAAATCTTAAACATCTCTTTCGGCCAGGTCAGTTACGAAATCGAAAAATGGGCATTTCCATTTATATTGGTGGCAATTAAAATTGTCAAAATAGCCCTTATAAATTGATGAAGCAAATGATAGCCCACTATTTTAAATATGTTCTTTTTAATACTTGAGTGATTAACTCTGCTTAGAATATTTAATGAAGCTAAAAGTGCCGCTAATTTAATTCATTTGAACTAATTTATTCATAAATATTAAAAGTAATTAGTAGATTTGACTGACGTGTATTTTATATAAATTATCATAGTTCAGTACCCCAGATCTCCTTAATGGAAGTTCACAATATTTCTGTTGCTTTATATTGATTCATTACGCTGTGGCTTTATATTTTATTCGATTAAATAATTAGACAATAAATTCTCTTCTTATTTCATAAATTTTTGAGAAATACTATGTTAATACTGTCTTTCATTTACACGAATACTACACATTTAAATAAAACTGCACTTTTCGGATTTACTCGCGTATATATTTAGTTTTAAAACATTTTAATTATTTAGTAAATCCGAAGAGTGTAGTCTTATTTAAATACTATGTTGTAAGTGTCTGGGTTAACAGTTTTTTTATTCCAATCAAATAATGTATGATTCAAATTCAATATAGTTTATTCAAATTGGATTATAACATAATCAATCACTTTTACACGTCAAAGAAGCTACGCCAATGGTTCACAAGCTTATAGCGGGGGACCTTGTACAGGAAAGAACCAGTAAGGGCTATTTTTATTACCTATTTTTTTCTCCCTGTATTGTTACAGAATCGTGAATTGAAAGCTGACCTCAAAGCAACAGTTTGAGCTCAACTTCCATTACAAGATTAGACGTGTCAATTCTCCTCCCACTGTGTCGTTACCAAATATAACAAAATACGATTTATTTTAATTTTACTTTATCTTCAAATTAACACCAGGCATTGGCATCATTCAAGTAATCGTTGACTTTATCATATCCTTTACTCATTAGAGTCTTTTTTACATGCGCTTTAAACATACGAAAAGGCAAGTCGATTAAATTAAAATTATCTTATAATTTATCTATCTATCTATACTAGCCCATAATGTCCCACTGCTGGGCAAAGGTTTCCCTACTTTCTTGCTAACCGCCTCTGTTTTGGGCCCTACACCGCCATTCGGGAAGAAAGTCTTCGAGTTCGTCTCTGTATTATAATGCTTGTAAACATTAACAACTTTGGTACTAAAAGTCATATCTTGACTTTCGTCGAGCAACTGTATTAAGTCAATTCCAGACTTTCACAAAATAATCATAGACGGATAAAAACCAGGCATATGAAATATATACTTATAATGAATTTTGGAGCTGATAGTTTTCCATGGCAAATATCGATCGGCGCAGATAACTAGACGGGGGTGGGGGCCACCCCCCACTTGACAGATACACCGATAGAGCCCGCATGCATCGCTTAATTGTGTAGGGTGTACCTAAGTATAGATTGTCCAATTTAGGGCACCTCGTGCAAACACATAATTTAGATTTGCATTTATAAAGTTTACTAGTACCTGTATCATATTTTTGTGTTTTTTTTACCTCAACCTCGTTGAATCAATAAGCACAAATGATATATTTTTTTAATATTGTAAAAATTCATTGTTTTCTACATTAGTTATTTTGTTTAACAAGAGAGAAAAGTTTTTTTTGCTACGTTTTCAATCACGACCTAGCGAATTTAACATGGCATCAATCAAGTCATGTAGAGAGAGAAAGAGGGAATTATTTTAACGTACGAGACAATAAAAAATATTCATCTCGTTTGAACAATGCAACTTTTCACCTCGATTAAGGAGAAAAACGTTTATAGGTTGATATTTGGTTGGTGACCGTTCATCGAAACCGGAGACCCCGGTTCGAGTCTCGGTTTTGGACAAATATTTGTAAAGGAACACGTATTATTGCTATCGGGTCATTGACGAGAACACAATATTTCTTGCATATTGATTCTTACTTGGTTTGCGTGGTGGGCTAACGATTAAATGGTCGAGAGAAGACGCGACAAGGCCCGATCCATTCGGTTTGAAGATACTTGGGGAAGGCGAACGTCCAAATAATGATAATTATGTTGTTCTATATAAAGCAGGTTTAAAAATGCAAATATCTCGGTCATATTGTAATGGCCGAGTTAGGGGCGATCCGGACATGGCCGCGGCTCCGCGTAAGCGTCAGTAGGTTTGGACCTACTGTAGGTACATCATTTTACATTTTCAACCCGTGGGTTAAACACATGAAGACTGGAAGTTCTTCGCGTTCTGCATAAGCTTCGTTCCAGATAAGCATCACCACTTTGTTTGAGCTAACTTCTGATGTTAAGCTAGTTTTGCGTTTCTTTTAAGAAATGTTAGCAATTTTAGCCACACTAATTGTTACAAATGAAACGGTAGGAGTTGATTTTTCGTGCTGAATTTCGACGGCGTACCTAATCCATCCAGTAACTTAAAATTTAGTATTAATCAGAATCGGCTTAAACTATACACTTCATGAAAATTATTTTTTAATTCCTCTGTAAAACCTTTTTCATTCATGAAAGAAATGTTTACAAATGGCTATTTTCAAAGCTGTCAAAAAGTGGTATCACATGACCCATCTAATAGCCTGGGTATTTGATGATAACATTTCATGGCAGAAATGTTTAAATGGAACACACGAAACCAGTACAAATAGTTAACACCAAAAGCTAATGACACGCGTTAATGCTAATAATGTTGAAAATGCTGCAAATCCGTGCTTATCTGGAACGCACCTATAAAAGTGCATTCAGAATGCTCTTGCCGTCGCCTTGCTTCTGCAGCACATCTAGTATGTTCGCTGAAGTTGATGTTGATGGCTTTCACAATGCTTTAAGTTTTCACACTCTCTTGCGCCAAACAGCATTGATGCAGCGGACGCGGGCCGGTCGAAGCAGCCTCCTAGGGTCTTACCATGATCGCTCATAGCAAGGTTTAAACAATGAAATAGAGACGTATACCGCTGTTGATGCGTATAGCGCCATCTCGTTCTCAGTGCGGCTTCAATATTGTTTTGAGCAAACTTGGTTAGGGGGCTGGACTTGTTCGCGAAGCGTTCGGAAGGTCCCGTTTTATGGCATTGACCACAAAAACCCACCGGCTTTTACTATCGAAGTAACAAAGATTAAGACATTATTACAAACATAACTTGTAATACAATGGATTGTAAGGATTTGAAATAAAAAAACTTATTCGACTCATTTCGACAAAGTGCTAAAATAGATTCAAGCGTTATTTTTTTCATACTGGACAAACCAATATGGTGTAAATTGGTGCATTGCGCCGTTTTGCACCATTTGGTTCATCAGAATCTAGACTTTGTCTTTATCAACAACGTGTTGCAATTATATTTCTTACCGAATATCTTATAGTCCAAATTCACGTTAATTATGTAAGAAGTTGAAGGTGATAAGCAAAATGTAAGAGGTTGATAAATTAATATTATGGAACAAAAATATAGATTGATAAAACTAAAATGAGAGCGTGCATTATTTTATTTTATAGTAATGTTAGCAGCTACAATTATAGGATGTTCATTTGTTCTATATACCTATGCCAAAAAATCTTCACATATAGACAAAACAAATTTTTAATTTAGATCATGTTCAGACAATATACTACAAACTGTGTACGAACAAGTCAACAACACAAAATGTTAAAACTGGATTAACATCCTATGCTACTATGACGACTATGGGGTAGGCTCATTTGCAACAAATTGTCGCGCCAATGCTCTCGCTTCAGTGAAACAGTAATGCTACAAAACAAATCATCTCAAGAGTATCACTTATTGAATTGAACAAATGACACGATCGTATCAAGTAGCTATTTTGTCGATAGTTGGTATATGATGGTGCTATACATAACCTAACCTCAACTTCCTTACGAGAGGTGAAACCGCGAGGTACATTGGTCTTGACTTCATTTAGAAGTTCGATGGAATCAACGTCACTTTTTAATATTATGGACAAGTACGATACAGCTGCGATGTCTCTTCGGATCTTGAGAGGCAGAAGAATACACTTCTGTTTTAAGCACTAAATATTTAAAAAATCGTCTTTGAATGGACTCCAAGCGATTAATGTACTCCGAATGACGTGGATTTCAGACTTGTAAACAATATTCCAAGATACTTCGCACAAGAGAATAGTAAATCACACGGTTTTAACCATTTTGACCTGTGCACATGATCTTATTAAAAAACCCAGCGCTCCTTAGAAACTCTTTATTCAATGTGTTCAATTTGGAGTCCTATAACATACCGAGATCGCTCATGTGTTCGACATTGGTAACAATGTGACCTATCAAGTAGTATATGGGTCTATGTTTACGTGAGAAGCACTTACAAAGATTTAGTTCGAGATCCGAGATGGTTTATGAAACAATCAGTCTTCAAATCTATTTAAATCTCGATTGTTATTGTCGAAAACATTTTTTCGCTTCACATGCTCGAAAAGTTGTTCTTATTGTCGAGAGGAAACTGCATAAAATAGTTGTTTATGCTTTAGTGCATAAAGTAATTTCTCCTTTTAAATAAGTAGGAGAAGGTTAATTATATTCATTGTTTTTCAAGAAATAGCTGTAGTATCATTAATCTGCTTGAACCATGCATAGTTCAAGCAGATTAGTTATACTACAGCCCTATACATATGAAGGGCATACTTCATTAGTTACTTCTTGCAAAATTCGGCGTCTAGTTTCGAAAATATTTTTATCATCAACCGAAGTCCAAAAACTCCGAAGTCCAAAGGCAGTCCAGCAGAATAAAAATAAAAGCTACACGGTCAACCCCCTCCGACGGCGGCAAAAAGTACAAAAGCAACATCTCCCGCTCCCAGGAATGCTTTCGTGTCGTCCCCTTCCCTCAGAGAACAATTATTAAATCGATAGACATTCAATAAAAGTTATCTTAAGTTTCTCGTGTGGTTTGTTACTGCATTTTTTGATATTAACAAGATATTTAAGCTTACGTCATATGTTTTTGCTGCTGCTGTATTAAGTGAGTATTTGTCATGTCTCTCTTTATCCACTCACATTACCTACAAGTAATGTATTTTTTTTTGTCTTTCCTATAAGCAAAGATAATAAAATAATGATGGTTATCGCTTACCATCAGGAGAGCCGTGTTCTCGTCCGCTTCTTAATCCAATAAAAAATGAAATCCTGAAATTTTAGTGCCTACGTGGGTTAAGAGAAAAGGTTTTGTAGAGCGTTGTCTCTGTCGCACGAAATATTAACAGCTCGGTATTAGGAGTTGTTAGAACAAATATGTTTTGTTATGAATGAATAAACTGAATTTTTTCTTTGTTTTACAAAATACAAAGTATTTGTTATTTGCTTTCAAAAGCTAAATCTGCCGCCGGGTACTAGTATTATGTTATCTGTGGCCGGGTACTGCAAGTGTTGTTAATGCTACTGTAACGATATGCGAGTTTATCATCATACAAAACTATAATAGCTCAGTTTTGCGTGACGAGTTGGTGGTAGTATTTTTAGGAAACACAAAGGATCTTTTCGTATTTTCAGGAAATATTGAGATGAAATATCAAAAGACATTATTATCGATATAGGTATTCATGTTGAATTATAACACGCGTAACTCCATCTTTCTAACGACTCAAGAATAACACCATTGATTCGTGGGAGTTTTCACATTAATGGTAGTTTTTTTGGGGATGTTTCGCCGTGAGTTTTACTTCTTTCTTTATTACCGGTGGGGAGTATTTTGGAATACCTGCTTTGCTTCAGATTCATCAAGTTACAACAATATTTATGTAACGTTTTCGTTTCAACGGCTGTCGGATCTGTTTCTTTAGATTTTGTAAAATGGCGTATTATGTTATATAAAAAAACTAAATGAAAAAAAATTGTTGGATCAGACTTCACAAGCTTTATGATTTCGTAAGTATTATATAGTGAAACAACTCATTTCGATTATAAGTTTAAGGGATATTATTTCGAAATTAACTATTTATGTCATATTTTCGTGATTCGTGAAAAAATAGGCAGCATAATTGAAAATAATTCGGTAGGTACTTTTGAGGTCAATTAAATTTGTATTGTAAAAGTATTTTAATAAAAAATACAGTATGTTTTCTTTATAAAGCAAACCGTGCTATTCATAAAGGACTAAGTACTTCTACTAACTGTGTATTTTAGTTATTGAATATTTGATGTTAATTTTTGATCATGAAAAAATAGACAACAATTCTAAATATTAAAACAAAATTTGAAAAGAATTAACCTAAAAGGTAACTAAATCATTTAAATTTATTTACCACTTCATATTTATTAATCAGTGGATTAAGTATATTAGCAAAAGAGAAACCAAATTTCAAAGACGAGGTTATACAAATATTTATATCTTACGGTAATATCGAAATTGTAAAGGTAAATTGTAAATGCAATTTTGTAAAAAAAAGGCGAGCAGACATTAAAAAAAGTACTATTTAGAATGAGCTTTCCGGAAAAATATACAAATACACAAATGAAGTGGCATTTAGTTATTTTTCCACCTAATAAAACATTTAAATCATCGTTACATTAAAAAAAATTTTAGTTTGTAATAATTAAATAACGAAAAGAAATAGCATAACTTAGGTATCTAAGCATCGCGTTACTTCCTGTCTCTTTGAATAAAATAAAAAAATTACTTGCGCGATTATTGCTATCTGCCTTATTATTTTAACGTACCTATACTTAAAAGAAACTATTGTCGCCAAATACACAAATATTTACTATCTATCCTTGTACTGCATAAGTGTTAACAATAATTATGTGAACGCCTGCAATACAGGAAGATAAAAATCGACCAAGTGTTATTATGGACTTAGGTTCCGTACGAACGTAAGTTTTTTTTATACAACTAAGTTGGCAAACAAGCAAACTGCCCACCTGATGGTGAGTGGTAACAGTCACCTATAATACGCATGGCTCTTGTGAGATTCGCAGCAAAACTGCAACCCCTACAAGAACTACAGTGTACGTTTCCAACTTGTAACATAAGATGTAAAGTCACGGTACCCAGTAATTTCACTGCCATATCTCACCCTTCAAACCGGAACCCAGCAATGCAAGCACTGCTGCTTTGCGGCAAAAATGGGTAAGACGGAAGTATCCATGCAGACGATCCTAGTACAGAGTTTCCGTCCACATCAACAGCTCATATACGTCCCCACCGAGGGGCTCGAGCCTACCCTAAACTAGGGCGATTAGGCCTTAGTCAACCACGGTGGCCAAGTCCGGTAAGGAAATTCTTTCTTCCTAGGTGTGTGCAGGTATCCTCACGATGTTTTCCTTCACCGTAAAAGCGTCGAATAAACGTACATATGAATTCAAAATTTGAAAACACATCGGTACGTGGCGGGGTTCGAACCGATACCTCCCGCACTACGCCATCGACGCCACCTCCGTCCGATAAGATATAAGTTCCTAACTATGTACTTTTTGGTTAATATGTACAGATTTTTTTACACTATTGGTTTTGATTCTCTTGTGGAATCGCAAAATATGCGACATAAACGATCATATTTTTTGATCGCATTCACTTACAAGTATGATCTGACAGACATACAGACGGACAACAAAGTGATCCTATAAGGACGCCGTTTTCCTTTTGAGGTACGCAACCCTAAAAAACAGGTGGACTATTCGGAAATCGGGAGAACCTTCACCAGAAGAATGGCAATAAATTCGAAAGGCGAATATTTTTTGTCTGCCTCCCTTAGTGTTAATTTCAACTATTATTTGAACAATGGTAACCGCAAACAAATTAGCAGGTCACACCCTTCAAAAAATAAAAATTGCCTCACATTGAATTACATCCATGGTGTAGCGTGACACGAGTTGTCTAAACGCAGATATAAAGATAAAACCACAGATCAATTTGAGAATTAATTTCTAATAATTTAATGTTTTATGTGTAAGAAAGTGTTTTTACTAAATAAATATTTCTAAGAAAACGTATTAAACAACAAATATCTGCCACCCAACTAGCAAAATATTCTTATAATACTAAGCCTATAAGGTTATTTGCCTTATTAGAGTCATATAATGACAATGCTTTTACTGACATACCTTATAGAAGGAAATTATATGGGAGTAGACGTAAGAAGATTTAATACTTATAATTTGACTAAATAAACGTTTACACAGTCAATTAATATAGTTTCTATAAGACCTATTTGCTTATAAAAGATGTGCAGACTCTATTTTGGCTACTTACCTTATAAAAGCGTCTATGGTGCTACTTATCCTTTTAAAAGAGATAACTAAGATCGTTATAATAAGTTTAAATTGATGTTTTAGAGTTTGGATGGCCTTTATAAGAGATGAGGTGTTAGTTAAGTCACTTATTTGGTTATTCAAATTTTATTGTTCTCATAATTTCATTTATGAATCTGCTAAAAAACTAATCAAATTATTTAATTGAACTGTTGTCAATTATTAAATCAATAAAAAGGTTCAAAAATTGGTTAGTTTAAATGAAAGTCAAAAAGAAGTTCAACATAATAATGAGTAAAATTAAATCCCCCTTAAGTCGCCCCCCTTGAAAAAGTCCTAGTTGTTCCGTAGAAAATAAAAGGATAAGTAGCACCATAGACGCTTTTATAAGGTAAGTAGCCAAAATAGAGTCTGCACATCTTTTATAAGCAAATAGGTCTTATAGAAACTATATTAATTGACTGTGTAAACGTTTATTTAGTCAAATTATAAGTATTATTTAATTGAACTGTTGTCAATTATTAAATCAATAAAAAGGTTTAAAAAATTGGTTAGTTTAAATGAAAGTCAAAAAGAAGTTCAACATAATAATGAGTAAAATTAAATCCCCCTTAAGTCGCCCCCCTTGAAAAAGTCCTAGTTGTTCCGTAGAAAATAAAACAATTTACTAAGAACCAAACGGGAGTCTATTGTCGCCAGCGAGTTATTCGAAATTGATTGGGTGCAAAAAGTTTCTTATTTCAACATTCTATTTTTTTTCTACATTATTTGTTTATTTTCTGGTTCTGGGTGTTAATCTTTTATCAAATCTTTGATAATGACGTTCTCTCCTCAACCGGAGTTCTCTACTTATTTTCTGTTTTCTGAATCTCCTTCTTGTCTAACTTCTACAGTAATTGAATCTTCGCGGCCATAAGCTTTCAGAACCGTTTATAATTTCCTCCTGTGTGATTTCGATTACCGATATATATTGGAATATCTGCGAAAATTTAGTTTTTACATAAATCATTATTGTCCTGAAATAATACATAAGTATTAGTAATGGTTATTGAAGAAGAGTGACCGTAGAAAGTTCGATTTAAAAGAATTTAAGAAGTTATTAGGTACATACATTTATTGTATTTAGAAACAGCAAAACGTAGAACTTAAAAAGCGATTCAAACCCATAAAAAACACCACAGCCCTAATTAGTTAATACGTAAACCTAAAAATTGTTTCAAAATATTAGTAAAGGAATCCTAAAGATCGTATAATTTGGAGTCGTTGTAACACGTTCAACTTCTTATAGTGGTTATCAAGGTCAAGACTTATAGTATTGCTATAGTAGGCGCAACATAATATTTTACTAATATTCTTTGCTTGATTTTAATAAAACTGCTTTAATTTACGAGGGCGTCGTCACTTAACACTAAATCATAGCCACTTTTCTCATAAAAATTGATGCCACATTCTATTATGCCCTAGTATTATGATTGGAATAGGAAATTACTTACCTTGTTTACGATTTTGACAAAACACATAAAATGGCATTTCGTTTATAAGAAAAACTAAAAACTTATGAAAAATATTCATGTAAACGTATTTGAAAAGAACATTCATATAATAAAAGCAGACATACTTTTATAATAAGATAAATTGGTGGTATAGAAGCGATGTAATTAGATTATATACGCGTATAAGGGTAAATCGGTGACAAAGAGAGTGCAATAAGATAGCTATAAGAGTAAATTCCCTTATAACTACGGCCCTTTCCCACACTTGTAATCGTTTCCTACACCTTTATAAGAATGTTATTTTTACACTTATAAACTTTTATAAGAATTATTTTGCTAGTTATATAAAAATGGTTATTTAATAAATCGATTCTATGATCGATGCGAATGCACTGCTCTTTGATTTGGATATGTATAAATTAACGGTTCAATTGCATTAATTATATAATTCTAATAAAAATAGAAACAAAATATTAGATATAATCGTTTTGCGGTCAAAATAAAAGGTAAAAGGTTAAAAATATTAAAATGCAACAAACAACATTTTATTGCGTTATTTATTTAGTCATCAACACTTCAGTACTTTTCAATCTAAAATGCATTATACTTGTATTAGTCTCTTTTAAATCAAGGTATCACTATTGTCACATCTAGCATTTTGTTTCTGCGTCAGTCACAAGCACTTGTCGTCGACACACGCACCTCGACAAAGGGGGGGTTTCACTCCGTTACTCCGGCCACAGGTTGTTACCCTGAGGAACCCTCGCTTTAACACTAAATACGATATCCTACATGATTTACCGGGGTGTTTAAAGAAATTAACTCTGTGTACATCATACATTGTTTTATATCTTAAAATCTATATATGTACTTTAGTACTATTATTTATTCTGTGGGCTCGGATCCAGAATACGTCACCGCTTCCTTTATCCTTGTGGATATCGTAAGAATCGACTACACACTTACTGTCTTCACACCTCTGTGGAGAAATGGTAAACTCGAAACATAACGCTTTTTTTAGGGCAGGGGGAATCTGTTACGATGCCAAGGGGCTCAGTTGATTAGGTCGCCTACTTGGGTACGCGGTAAGACTCGGGTTCCCCAGCGGCTATTCTAATGATGTCCCCATATCCGGCTTAACGACCCACCGAAATCTTTCCGCCCCCGATGGAGGTAGGTTCGGGATCGGGAAGGCCAATCCACCGAACACAACCCCTAGAGACAGGCCCAGTATAAACAAGCTGAGAAGCGGCAGCGGTCACCAGGTTGAAACATAACTATACATCAGCCCGACTGACGCGCAACGATATATTTATTGAGTTCGTTTTCTAGTAGTGCATTAATTAAAAGGTTATATTATGTTGGCACGTCAAGACTACTTTTATGTTCATTTGCGAAATATTTCACGAGGTTCAGGAGGTTCGCCATCCCTGTAGAAGGCCAATACTATTTAAGAAGAGACTGGAAGTTAATAACAAAATTGGTACTCAATAAAACTTTTGATACCGGAAGTCAATATAACTTAAGAATAAGGGATGTTCATCGCGCATTGAGTTTGTGGCAATAATCAGATTTTGAAATCAAATAGTCCTTCATATTGTTTTTAATTAACGTATGGTTGCATTATCAAGAAATAAGTTATCAGGATATGTTATTACGGTACCCGTGTTGTTATTTGTTGTCAGAGGGAGACGGGGCAGCGGGTACCTCTATCGTAATAGAATATGTAATTTGTGTGAATTTTAAGACGGTGCTCATGGTACAGTGATGCAGTGTAGAAGGACTGGTTGAAAATTTGGACTCAGAAGTAGATGGTGACCAATATTTGGGCTCGTATTTAATAAATGCTCTGAAAGTAGAGTTCGATCTTAAGATGCAGTTTTGACGTAATGTATGGAACATCTGTCAAAAACAGCATGATAAGATCGATCTCATTCTTGTGGTATTAATACAAGCCTAAATAAATGGTGATTCACCAAGTTCAGTTTGTCCTTAAATGCCCAAAACAATTAAATACATCGTCGAACATGTTGAAAAGTATGGACATGACTGTCCATTGTCATATCAAACATGTAGAAAAGTTACTTGTCCCGATCATTGCAAAATTTGCAAATGTATAAAATGAGTAATAGTTGTTTATGAAAATGACAAATAATTTTTAATTTTATAGTTAGTTATATAAAAATTTGATATAACTATGAAACAATGAAAGCCCATATAAAGACTTATAATTGGGTTTTCACCAAGTACTCGGTGACAACATCACGCGCATTACACGGACACTAGAGCGTTGATGAATCTTACGATAACTGTCTCTATTAGTACTCGTAGCCTCGTAGTGTCTTGAGATGGACGTTAATGTAAGGTGTCATTTTTCTGATGGTACCTATTTTACCAGTCTAACTAGGGAACTAAAAAGCTTGGACGGGAATTGGAAATGCTTGAACGGCAATCCCGCATCACACGGCACAATAATATCAGTTACAGTAGAGATAGGTAACGCTAAAAAAACAAAACAAAGTTGTCACGAATTTCGTTAATAGCCCCTGTAAATGGTTTATGTCAAAAAAATTACGGCTCAAATATTATGCCGTATAAAAATCATATCGACGTGTTTAAGCGGTTGCTTATCAACTTGTGTATCGGATACCTCCCTCGGAGTAATGACCTGCGGCGGTGCACCCTCACTGCTATCGCCATTAAAACCACAAGTGTTTGACTTATGGCCACACTTTCGTGTCACGGCCACAAAAAAATAGGGAATGTTATGTGAAAACACTGAGTGAATTCGTAGTGTTTTTTATTTTGTTGCATAAACAAGCTTGTAAAGTTACTAGTCGTTTGGTGAAAACTTGAATCAGCTGGTGACAAGAAGATTCAATTGGAAGTGGGATTAAAATTATTTGGCTTTTGTTTTGCAGCTTTGTTAGAAAACGGTTTAAATAATTTATAAATGCATCTAAAATACCTTTTCATCCCCCATCTCGGAAAGAGTATTTTTGCTATTCGATATCTGACCGCCAAAGCCGTTTTTATTCGCTTGAGGTTAAAGTAAATTAGAATTTAGAACATCCCGTGCACTAGGTATGTGATTTCAAAACATCATTAAACCTATTTACTTCCATCTCCATGGTGCCGAATTTATCATACAATTTTTTTTAAATTTGTTAAAAACTCAGACTCTGAACCTCCTTGGTGTACCTACTTTTGTTTATTTTCTCGCTGAGGGGGGATGAAAAGTTACGTGTTGCACTCGAGTGCAAAGATTTTTCACCTTGTGCTCTTTTGATTCCCTCGCTATCGCTCAGGATTCTAATTTTTTAATCCTTCGCTTGCTCGGTCATCAAAGTTGAGCACGCGGTTAAAAAGCAACTTTGCACGCGGTTAAAAAGCAACAAATAACTATTACATGACACATAATTTTAAGTTTGCTAAAATTGTTTTAATGTCAGATGTTACGAAAACGATCATACTGAATTGTCATAAAAACAGTTCTATGTAAAGACAGAAAGCTTTTTAAAATACGTAGGTGAAAATTGAGGCCAACAGAATAATTATAGATGGAAATAAGGGCAGAGGAAGAAGAAAGTAAATGAGTGCATTGTGTGTAGTAGGATACGTATATATGCAAATAATATAAGGACTGAGATAATGTCTCATAGTGGAATGGACGAAGAAAAAAGTCTTGTTGACTTTTCACAAAAGTTGGATACGGGCTGGGAAATTATTAGGAGGCAGATTACACTAGCTAGATCATCATCACAGCGTATATACGTCCCCACCGAGGGGCTCGAGCTTACCTTACCCGCACTGGGCCAGCGTAGTTGACTAGGGCCTAGATACCCATCTAGATCTTAGTCAACCACGCTAGCCCAGTGCGGATTGGTTAACTTCACATAAACCTTTCAATTTCTTCGCAGATGTATGCAGGTTGCCTCACGATGATTTCCTTACAAATGTACCTAAACATGAAATTAGAAAATGAAAAATACATTGGTACATGGCAGGATCGAACTCTGGACCTCCCGATTAGAAGGCCAGATCCACTAGATAATCAAAACAATTTTGTTATTAGTGTATAAATTGCCATTGATAGAAACAAACCACCCCCATGATCTGAACCCTCGGTCGGCGTATTCAAATGAGTTTACAGTTTCCAACTCATTTACTCACGTTCGCTCCAGAACTTAAGGTTCAGATTCGCTTAGCGTTGTGAGCGACAACGAGTAAGCGTTACGATTGTTTTGTAATGCAGTAAATTCAGTTCAATTCGATGCGAGCGTGCTCCTGCGCAGCAATGCGGGTGCTCCCTTTTTTGTTTTGATCGTGCACCCATCGCCTCGATTAACGGAGGGTGAGTTTTTATTTTTTTTTCTCCAAAAAGCCGTCTTTGTATTTATAGAAGGCAATGCGTTTGAAGATTAGCTTGGGCGAGTTGGAATTATTGTTTTTTTTATAAAATCTTTTATCGACGCTCTAAAAAAATAGATGCAATAAAAATGGAGTAAATGGATTGGTTAAAATTTCGCGAATTAGATTGAAATTACACCATTGTTAATTATACTGAGTGTTTTTTTGTTCGAAACAAGTCCTTTTCCATTAAAAGCTACATAATTAAAAAATAACTCGAATATATTATAAGATATGTATAGGGCTTTCTACGAGCTAAATACGAAGGACGTAATTTGTACAAATCATTTTAATATTTTACACTACATACTGTGGCAACTTCCTCGTCATCCGCGTATATATACATAGTTTGTGTTTCCAAAACGGAAAATACTATTCGATCAAAAATGTTTGCGCGTATTTGCTTTCTACATTAGATTGATTTTGTCCTAGAGATTTTTGCAACGTACCATAGTGCCACCGTCAATGTATTTTCATATTTGGCTATATTACTTCACACCTACTGAGTCTAAATAATGTAGGTGTTAATTTTTGGCTTTCATGTAAGCTCTCCATTCCTCATACGTACAAAATAAAAAGTATAAAGGGGAGTGAAGGAGTAAGTACTCGTAGTAACCACTCTGGGCAGTGCAGTGTAAAGCACTTATTGCCACCCTATGCGCGGGCGCAGTTTATCGTAACATTTAACTAAATCATCCAGGGACTGCGCGGCATGGGAGAGTGCCTTGCACGCTCTGTTACTTTACGTTGGGGAGAGGGTGATCTATTCTGTTTAGGATTTAATAGAGGAAGTCTCGTGTGAACCCTGATACTAACCACAATTAAAAACAACAATAAATTTTGTAATAATTAATTAGCAAATAATATAACACATACACACATACACACACAGGCGAACTAAATTAAGTAACTACTGACGAAGTCGAAAATAAAAACAATGCGAATAATGGTTTTGTTTTTAAGGATTTATTCAGCTATCGTGTCAAATTAGATTTCCGTGTTTGACATAACATGTTCATCCTATTGCTTTCTAAAGACTGTGGAATACAGTCTTTTCAGTGTTTTGAATTCTACAGGAACATTGTGGAGTGTTTACAAGCTTTTTACTCTCCAGTATTTTGTGTGATGAAATTCTCGCCGCACGACCTTAAGGGAATGCTTGATAAGCTAAAAGAACCCTCCAATTGGACCGGCACGTAGGCCGCGTAATAAGCAAGCAAAGAGAGCAAGATAAGGAGAGCGCTTGCATCAGCTTAAGTATGCCCAATCAACTGCCCTACTTACGGAAATTTCACTTCTACACTTCTTAGACATCGAGAATTTTAATATTTTGCAGCACATATAAATATATGTACTTATACACTTTTTACATTAGATTTTTTACAAATAGAAGACCTGACGTATTTTTTTACACATCTTATGCGTTATATTCTAATGCAGACGCTCTTCTGATTGGCTATTGTTATTAGAATGAAGTTAAAATAGTTTTCATTTTTTTTTCTTCTCGATAACTCAACTCGTTAGACTTAAAAAAATACGAATTGCTACATAAACACGAAGTTTTTTATGTGCGCACGGAGTTATTTTAATATGCGTTTATGTGAGAAAATCATCGACAATCTATTAATGTATCTATCAGTGTTTCATACACTTAGAAATAAAGTTTTCAAAATTTCTATTAGAGAAAAATTTTTGATAGTTCTCTGTGTTAATTTTGATTCGGGTAGAGGGTTAACCAGGTAGAGCTAATTATTAATAGTAAAGGTTTACTCGGGAATCAGCGTAAAGACGTCAAGACATCATAGGTATATTTAAAAAAAATAAGGTGTTAGTTTTATAGTGTTAATATTACTACAGTTTGAACATTCACTCTAACATTTTATAGTGTTAATGTTCAAACAATGAAAATGTGGTTTATCACTTCAAACAATTATGCACGTCCCAGGATTCCTTAAACGAGGAATAAACCTACTATATCACGTTGGTCAGACAGGTTGATGTACAATTTATAAGTTTTCCATCTTTTCGAAAAGGTTTAAGTGCGATAATAGTAGATTGATAAACAAGAGGCTAAAATGATTACAGACAGTATGTACGAGGCAGCTAAAATGATAAGAGTAAATAGAAACCGAATTATAATGGGATTAAGGTATCGCGTGTTTATTTTTCATTTATTTATCATTAAAAAAGACAATTACAATACAGTTTAGATAGCTTTTAAAAACCACTAGGGTTTGTACTATTTACTATACTCTACTTTTAACTAAGATTGCGAGAAAATAACATAATTACAACATTAAATAGTTTGTTTAATTAAAAGTTAAAAGACTATTTTGTTTTTATCGACTTGTTGGTAACAAAAATATAAAACATTTAAAAAAGACTTCACCCCTAGAGCTAAGCCATTTTATCCCTACTCTGGTATAACCTAAGTGATGGACGTTTGAGCAAGAGAAGTGAAAACTTCTTTAGCTGCCCCTTAAGTCATTCATAGGAATAAAGGAAGCACGAACTTACTAAATGGATTGAATGGGGATATTATTACGTATTTATCATAGCAATTTGAGGCGCAGTATTAAAATCTAGTTTGATATTGGACTAATTTTGGACCTGAACTGAAAGAAACTGACCAACGTCTTTTTGAAACCCCATTAATCCTGTTTTAAGAACAAAAAGGCCACTGTACGTACCTGTAGAACCCTCGAGTTAGAAGGAATTTCAAAACAAAGGAATAAATGGAGTCTTTGCCCTCTACGAGTAGCCCTCAGTCCGAGCGCATAAAGGGCTGTGATTGCGACGGGCTTCATAGGGTTGGCTGTACCAATGTTATTCATTTATCTGATAAGAGTTTTAAGATGTCTTTATTTTAATAAGATGTCTATTCATTATGTCTATTTGCCTTAGTTCTGGCTTAAGATGGGTATGATGATGAACTATTACATGAAGTAAGTGTTCGTTGTGAGCTTCATGGTAGATCTCAGAACGATATACGGAAACATCTTTCGTCGATGGAACGTTTCTTCACTCTTAATCGACTGTTGGTTCCATTACCTATTTTACCTTTTTTATTGGTATTAAATGATTTGTTTATTTATATAATATCTTGATTTTAATTTATTTGAAATAAGCGTATTCCTTAAAGGTATAAAGGACTGATTAGGGGTAACACGTCTTGTCGTTTGGACCTGGAGCTATGTCCGTAGTTCCGCTGCTGTTTAGAGATGTTTTGTTTACAGTGATAGGGCACGTAACCTGAAGATCGTTAATCAATACTAATGACAGGCGTTTGTTGTGGCCCACCTCGCTTACGTTCACCTACTATAATATATTAATTTTGTCCTTAGGTGGGGTGTTCAGGAATGAATAGTACTTCATTCACTTTGATACACACTTGTTTTGTTGCATACCAACCTCTGTTTATACTTTATCTGGTGTTATATTTTTATTATAATATTTACGAGCAATCGCACAACTGGAGGGAAACTCTGTACCAGGGTCGTCTGCTTAGGTACCTCCGTCTTACCTATTTCTGCCGCAAAGCAGCAGTGCTTGCATTGCTGTGTTCCGGTTTGAAAGGTAAGATATGACAGTGAAATTACTGGGTAGGTACTGTGACTTTACATCTTGTGTCACAAGTTGGCAACGTACACTGTGGTTCTTGTGGGGTTGCAGTTTTGCTGCGAATCCCACAAGAGCCACATGTATAGGTGACTGTTACCACTTACCATCAGGTGGGCAGTTTGCTTGTTTGCCAACTATCTGCAATAAAAAAAATACTAGTAATCAATAAAGCTTACTGCCCGTTTGCATACATTGCTATTAAGACAAACCAGGGGTGGATCCAGGATGCTATTGCTAAAAGCTAGGGCTAAAATCACAAGTTAACAAAAATAAAGTATTTCTTACCTTGAATTTTTACAAAATAACGTAACCGCGTTGTGCTGCTAAAGGTTGAGACAACCAATCAATACTTATAATACGAGTATTATAAAGAGGAAAGATTTGATTGTTTGATTGTTTGTTTGTATTGAATAGGCTTCGAAATTACTGAACCGATTTTTATGAAAGTTGGTATAGGGATAGTTCGAGACCAGGGGAAGAGCATAGGGTAATTTTCCTACGGGAAAAAAAAATCCCACGGGAAAACAAAAATAGCGCGGGCGAAATCGCGCGCGGAAAGCTAGTATTCAATAAAGCTCGATTTCGATTGGTCGATTTCATTTAAGCATCCCGTCATTCCACCCCGGCGTTACATCATATTACAGCATCAGGTATGAACTTACCCCCCGAGCACTAAACATCTACTGGTAAAATCAAATTGGCAGCCCTAAATCAGCATGGTGCTGGTGTGGCACGCGGGGGCGGGGGAGGTGAACGACCCTGGCCGGGGTGGCCGCCCCGTGCGCGCGCGCACGCTTGGCCGGCGGCCTGTGACGTCCCTTCTGACTATTTATAAAATCCACTACCCTACCAATACGCCGTGATTGCGTTTTTATGTAATTTTCCCTGACCACTACATTGCATGAAGTTCAAAGCAATGTTCAAATACCAGGCTGTAATGGAATGTGTAGACAGACCATCACTAACCCCTCTTTGAAAAGTCTAACTTCCGCCCGCAAATGAACGCTGGTGATTCAAAGCATTTTAATGTTTTGTATAAACAATGAGTAATCTTCAAGATTAAATTTTTGGTGATGAAGGATAGCTTCTTCTTATAATGCCAGTCAATATTTCCATTTAAAGGTGTAAATATAGGAGCCATGTCTTAATTGAACTCTTTAGTTTAAAAAAAAGAAGGAATAGGAATGCACTGTGGACTCGGCACTTGCCTCCCAATCGGGAGGTCCGTACCAACATGTAACAATGTGTTTTTCGTTTTTAGAATTTCATATGTACATTCGTCTGACGCTCCTTCGGTGAAGGAAAACATCGTGAGCCGACCTGCATACATCTGCGAAGAAATTCAAAGATGTATGTGAAGTCGACCAACCCGCACTGGGCCAGCGTGGTTGACTAAGGCCTAAGCACCCTAACATAGGAAAGGCTCGAGCCCCTCGGTAAGGATGTATACGAAGACGCGGTTATTGTTTGTCAGCTCACATATAGTTTCGCGGAAAGGTAAAAAAACCTATCTACCATACAATTTTTGCGACGTTCCTTGTCATGGTCAGGTATTGGACCACACCGCGGTGGCGGATTTGGAATGTCTTAAAGCGGAGCTCTCTCTGTTAAGATGCCCATAGGGGCAGAAATTTTTCTTCTCGCTTTGAATGGTGGTAGGGCTTCTGTGCTCACCTGCCAAGCCACCGCCGTCTTACCCAAATTTGTCGTCATTATCACAATGTTAATAAATAGCATTGGTGTGTTCCAATAATTAGAGGTAAGGTAGCCAGTTCCTCAGTTGTAAAGTCTAGTCTAGTCAAGTAGAGTCTAGGTGAAGCTCGGTTCCACCTTCAGCCTTATCATCGCTTACCATCAGCTAAGATAAAGACCAAGAGCTTTCCTGTCGTGTGTAAAAAAAAGAGAGCTCGCAAACAAATTAACAAACCTTTTTATTTATTGTGGTTTTTTATCGTTATACTTGGTACTTTGTTGTTTTTCATGTGTCACACAATACGAGTAGTATTGCTTTGCTCGATACTTATAGGTTACTCGATATTTGAATACTTGATATTGTAACTCGCATGCGATATTTTAAATCTTGAAAGTATGAGTGCGAATTCCTGATACTTTGTTTAACTTCTGTCAGTCGTATACACACTTACTCCTGGAAATTTTAGTATTTATTAAATATATTTTATATGTAGTTTAAATGCTATAAATTATCAAAATACTCGTATATCATGTCATTTCTAGTAACAATTAAGCTTCTTCGACACCAATCAGTTGTTGGGTAGAGATTGCTGCTTTGATATGAAGGACGTCTTTCATATTGTATTTTTTAAGTCACATTGTTTTTGTATATTTTTTTAACAATCACAAAATTATCTATTCGCTGTCAAACAATATTACTTTATTCATTCAAGCTACTGTTGGGCTCTAATCAAGTAGGTCAATTTTCCACACGGCTAGTTTCGTTTTCTCATGTTTTCTCCAAGTCCACAAAAATTGGAACTACAAATATTAATCTGTGAATTGTTTAAAAAGATCTTACTCGAATGTATTAATGATACAAATCTCCATTAACCTTATAAAACCTAGTGCAACGCGATCATTTTTGTTTTCTCACCAATATTTACTGCGGAATCAATTTTGACGAATTTTGGTATACCTAATATTGAAAGAAATAAATATCTACGTTCTTTTCGTTGTAGAGTTAAAACATTATAGGATTTACGGTATTTTTTATTGGTTGATGTTTAAATAATATTCCAGGTGATTTCCTACTAGTCTTTAAAAAGAAACATGAGATGAGATGTCGATTACTGTATTATTTACAGAGAGAAAACGGTAAATAATGTAACAATATTATATAATAAGTTATTCAATTATATCATATAATAGCTTATTTAATTTAAATCTGAATTAATTTTGACGGTAGAATCACCTTTCATTTGATAAGATAAATTTAAATCTAAGTGATGTATTGCTAGTCCTCACTGATAAATATTCGGAGACAAAGGCTGAAGGTGAACGATCTCCTCCCACATAGGACAAATTTGTTGGAAACCGGAAATATTTAACTGCTTTAGGCTTTCGCAACCATACACAAATATAACTTCTTTAAGCTCGCTTCACAGTTAAGTATAAGTATTGTAATTGTGCTACCTTTAAATTTACTAAATGTTGTGTATTTTTACGTAAGAATTTAGTCCTCTTGGATCCAAACTAATTTTTTAGTATCATTTATTGCCACCCATTGTGGATTGCTAAATACTTGCTTTGTTTTTTCACAAACGAGAATGAATACAATTCGGCATGTTTTAATACGAAAAATGTTCTGACTGAAAGAATTTCGGAAAAACTCATCGGTTTTTTATATTTTATTTTAAAAAGTTTTTATGTTCGAATTAAGCGATAGAATAGAACATGCTACCAACTTTTAATAATTTGTTATTTAAGTCAATAACAAATGATTAAAAGACATAAACATATTATATTGACATTTACATTAGATACAAAAATAACTGACCAACATTTACATTCACTATTTTAAATACCTGCCCAGGTGCTCTGATAGGTGTGTTAAGTATTTTGGTGGAATTACGTTGGGAGATGACGATGTCAGTTTTTAGCTATTTTGTGTCAGCTTAAGAGCTTTGGGTTGACTAAAATAAACAAACAAAAAGGCTTGCGAGCCCTCGGACCCCACTTTTCCTTTGTCAGGTCACATTAAGAAGATCCAGAAAAAGCACTCATGTTTTAACTGCTTCCACCAATTATACGTTTCACCTGAATACAAAATGACCATGACCTTGACCTTAATCGAGCTTGAACCAGAAACCATTGATATTAAGGAATTAACAGTAGGTAATGAGAAATTATACACAAAAAATTAGGCATTAATATTATTATTAAAGCTGCAATGATTTTATATTTCCGTAACTTCACGTGGTTCCTGAATTTATATTCAGTACTTATTTTCAATGAAATTTTACTTTTCCGAATACATGTTATAAGTTGGTCGTCTATAACTTTTTAGTTTGTACTTAGTACTCAACTCTGATAGCTTTCCTTTAAACTTCGTTATATATACTACTGTTGTAATTTTTTTCACGTGTCCATATAAAACCGTTTAGCAGATAGAGGGGGGGGGGGGGGGCACTTACCTCTAACAAAAATTTGCACATTATAACCAAATATTTCAGAAACGGATCCCTAAATCGAAAAATAGTGTTCTGAACCTCACAATATTTTTTTAAAGACCTATTTTTTCTAGCACTTTTTTGGCATGATTAATATACATACCCATACATAAAGGGTTCCTTGTTTACTACGGAACCCTAAAAAGGTTGTATCCGCGTAAGAATTTAGGGAATTAAACTACAATATGTAAATTTTAATTTTCAACTACACATTCAGTGCGATTCGTTTAGTAGTTTTTGCACGGTAATGTGGAACTATTAGAAGTTGGACTATGAATAATTAGAAAAAGAACGCCGGCACCTAGCAAACATGCAACCTTATAAATATTCGCGATTGTAATAGTAATATGTAAAAAAATCACACCCTTGCACGTCCTTAGCGGCTAAAGATTTAATTCCCGCCCAAACGGCGGAAGTGAGCATTTACTGTAAGATCACAATCGGGGTCGCGGGTCGCTACACCGGAAGTTGCTACGAGGGCTCTATTTGATTGTAATGCAAATTCCCCGTTTCCGGCGGGGGCCGCAACAGGTGGGGGCGCTACCCGTCTGCATTGCATCATGATTACCGGGATGGCACAAGTACCGCACCCACGTTCATAACTTTACTGGTATTTTAATATTGTTTTATAGATTTCAGTTTTAATCTAATACTAAGATTTTCGGAAAGACGTTAGAAATTTAAAAAATAATGCAATATAGCCAATTGATTGGGTGTTTGCGCACTACTGCCAATTGGGTATTTGCCAACCAAACATTTTATTTGCACAATAGAATTATAAAGTCGAAAAATACTTCCCAAAAATGTAATATACTTTTCAATCAGTAGGCATATTCACAAGTGTGACTTAGCATTAAGCAGGGTTCACTCATAGGTATATCATTTGCCCGATCCGATCACCGTATCCGTATCACTGAAGCGTATTTCAATCAGTATAACCATAAATATTAGATCAAACTAAGTATATTAGCTCAATCAGATCACGTATCTGCATCGCTGACGAAATTGTGATGTGGACGGCAACATGATACATGTTTGGGTCCGGCTCGTGGTTATGGGCAGTCATGATACGTGTCGGCAAAACGGATACGGTAATCGGATCGGGCTTTTAGCCCAATCAGATCACGTATCCGTATCGCTGACGTATGATTGTGATGTGGACGGCAAATGATACATGTTTGGGTCCGGCTTGTGGTTATGGGCAGTCATGATACGTGTCGGCAAAACGGATACGGTAATCGGATCGGGCTTTTAGCCCAATCAGATCACGTATCCGTATCGCTGACGTATGATTGTGATGTGGACGGCAAATGATACATGTTTGGGTCCGGCTTGTGGTTATGGGCAGTCATGATACGTGTCGGCAAACCGGATACGGTAATCGGATCGGGCTTATGATAGATATCTGGACTCTGCTTTTGGTAACATAACTGATTTACGTAGATTATTATCTATACAAATAAATAAAATTGAAGTGTCTTTTTGTAATGTCAAAATAACAAGTTTTTACTATATGGGTATGAATGTATATCGGATACAAATACAATAACAAAAACACAATTTAAATTTTGTTTGTCTGTCTGTCTGTTTGTTCCCGCTAATCTACGGAACGGCTGGACCAATTTTGATGGGACTTTCACTAATAGGTAGCTAATTATATAAGGTATAACATAGGCAGGCTTTTTATCAAGATCTTTAAAAAAAATGCCTACAAAAATCTAAATGCTGCCAAAAGTTACTATTCCACGCGGACGAAGTCGCGGGCACAGCTAGTTTGTAATATTTCTATTCGCCATTTTAAATAGAATGCGTAAATATATTTCTAATCATTCATTATTATGCGCTTAACTCCGAATTGCCTACGGAGTTCTATAGAAAAATACTCATTGTAGCGCACAAAAGTAGGTAGTATGCTTTATTTCTTGTGTATTTAAATAAATGTCACTTAAAATTAAAATAAAATTTGCTTGGTTGGATCTAAAAGTAAATTGGATACGCGCGAGAGTTATTAAATTTTGCAGTCAGTGCCATTTTTTTCTTGTCTTGGGATCCTGCTGCTTAGCGCGCTGTCATTAAAATAATGCAAATAATTTCTTATCCCACTGATTGTCAGCAAAAAAGTCGACTGTGACCAGTAATTTTGAACTCAAAACTCAGTAAATACATATATAAGGTATTGCGTCAGTAAGTATACCTATACTAAAATTGTTGGTGTGCTATCGCTAGCAATCGCCACAAGACGAGGTTACGGGCGGCTTATCGTCGCACTGACCTCCACATTACTGTAGGACGATTCATGACGATTCGCCCCTCGCGTCCTGCGCTGCATGTACAATCAAGGCGGCGGGAAATCTAATTTTAAACTGCTGCGGGGGTTTCGTAAGCGATGCCGATTAATGTGAGAAAATCTTTTTCTTCGCTGTTAAAGAAAACTATGTTGTGGCACAGATAATATAATAGACTGTGGTCACTTAGTGAAAAATTTGGGTTAGACCACAACCAGTATAATGCGGAATTGATTTTTTATGTAAGGGAATGAAAATTCGTCCCTTTGTCTTTCTGGCTTCATTTAGAATTCATCTCTCCTGACCATAAACATCTCCGAGAGCAAATAGGTATGTACTGTAGATACTTTAAATCCTTACAACACGAAAGCATGGTAACGAGTCATAGACGAAAAATACAATTCGATGATATCAGTTTATAAATTTAAAAAAAAACAACTCAGATCCTGGTTAAGCTGATATTTCTGTTATTTCTCAATTAGTTCACGTGCAACAGTTTTGTATTAATAAATTCAAGTTTATTCAAAAAACGTATGGAGGTCATCATACAATCCAGAATTTTTCAAATGTTTGTTACTTGTGTGATTTGGCACTTTGGTCTTGTTAGGAAGTAAGTGCTACGTCTTAAGGTTGGAAAAGATGAAGATGGCATAGATGAAAAATAGGAGTATCCTTAGAAAATATTATAGTAGGTAAGTGATACTGAAATAAATTCAAATTCATTTATTTGCATATGAATAAGGTACACTGAAGATGGTCAGGTAACATTAAATTCAGCTTATTCAGCCATACACAGATAGCATGCAAAATTATAATAATATGTATTATATGATGTCTTTAAGTGCTATGGTATAGAATCTCTATTTAGTATTCTCTCCTTTCATCACATTGTAAATATGTCAGTAGTACGGAAGAAATAAGGGCAAGCGGAGCTTATCAAATGACAACAAAATTAAAGACAATATTTTTTGCATAAATACATATAAAAAAACCTACCAAGCGCGAGTCGGACTCGTCCATGAAGGGTTCCGTAGGATTTATGAAGTATTAAAAAACTACTTACTAGATCTCGTTCAAACCAATTTTCTGTGAAAGTTTGCATAGTAATGTACATCATATATTTTTTTAGTTTTATCATTCTCTTATTTTAGAAGTTACATGGGGGGGGGGGGGGGCGGGGGCGGCACACATTTTACCTGTTTGGATGTGTCTCTCGCGCAAACTAATCAGTTTTGAAAAAAATGATATTAGGAACCTCAATATGATTCTTGGAGACCTATCCATAGATACGTGTGATACATATACACGTATGAGTTTGATGAAAAAAAAAGAAAAAAGGAGATGTTCCCATCTATAGACGCACGCACAGCCGTAATCGCTAATGGTAGAAATGTGAAATCTGGGGACACACACTAAGAAGGAATAAAAAAAAAATTAATCCTGAAGGGATGAAATAGGGGCTGTAAGTGTGTATGGAAAAATCATTAAATTAGCAACGATTTTGATAATACTTGAGATTAATGCTCTTAAAAATATTTCATTGAACACGTGTTTCATGGTTTATTGGAATTCACCCCCTTAGGGTGCAAAATAGGGGGGGGGGGGGTTGAACGTTTCTATGGAAATCTGCTCCAATTTATATAAAATTTTCCGGGCTTAAAAAGGCTACAAAAATATTTTTCCGACAGGAAAATATAAATTCCCACGGGAAAACAATAATATCGCGGGCGGCGAAGCCACGAGCGGAAAGCTAGTTCTAGGAGAAGAGTAACGACCGTTTCTTCCCCACTGCTCAACTCGATTGCTCAACCAGTTGAGCAGTTGAGCAGTAGGACGTAGCTTGTATGACCGAATATTTTATGCTCTATAGCTCAACTATTTTTGCTCAACTTAGGTGATCTGTAGGTCAATGTACTTTTAAAATCGAACATATTATAATCTACCTAAATGATTAAACTAAACTTATTTAGAATTGACATTGTCACTATAAGGTCCAATTTCACCAATATTTTAACAGATCGTTAGTTATCTAACAAACAAGTTTTTGACATTTCACTCATACAATAAGTGTCAAAAAACGGTTGTTTGTTAACTATAACCGCCTGTTAAATGTTGGTGAAATTCGACCTAAGTGTCATGTTATTAATGTATTTGTTTGTTTATTACTGTGTGAATAGATAATTTTACTCATGCAACAAGCTTTTCATTTCCGCTAATTAATACTATTTGAAATTGGGATGATGAATGCAATAAAAGAAGTACTGTGATTATTAAAGGGTGCTACTATCATTGGACAAAAATGATTTGGCGAAACGCAAAAAAATTGGGCTGTCAGAAAACAAAACATGAAAAAAGGATCGTTGGTCTCTGCTCCGTGTTGCCACTAATAGGCGAGGGGAAAATATTGGAAGGCTGGAATTACATTAAAAGTGAATATGAAAATATGAAACTTTATAACGCCCTTTATAACGTATGTTGGAAAACTCTTTAAAGAAAAAGGATTTTATAAAAATAATCAGTATGGTGGGTGAGCGACATAGAACCAACAATGTGCTCGAAGGTTAGGACTCAAAATTAAACAAATCTATAAATAAATGCACCAAGACATTATTACGATTATTAAAAATACTAGCTAACATTGACGAGCTTAATGTAGATAAAACAGCGAACAAGATAAGAAAGAAGTACATAGATAATGATGATATAATTACTTATATACAAAAACAGCTAATTAATGCTGAAATCTCTATTGGGCACGCACTTGAAAAACTAAGATAAGAGATTCAAGAAAAAGAAAGAAATAACGGTTTGTTTTAAATTCGTTTGTAAGAAGAAAGAAATAGATTTTTATTTTAATTTTAAGATTGTTTAGTAGTAGATGAAATATATTAATGAGATTTTGAGATTTTATTTACAAATAATAAAATATAGTTGAGCTATTAACAATTGAGTCATTGGTATTACCCACTGCTCATCTACTCATAGTTGATCAATTACCAGTTGAACCGTGGGTATTACCCATTGCTCAACTTTACTGAGTTGAGCAACCGAGTTGAGCAGTGGGGAAGAAACTAAAACAACTGCTGATTTTCACCTAATTCTTTGATCATTTGTTTATTCGTCTAGCACTGATTGCGGTGAAGGCGGTTTTCTTGATTAAAATTCTCTACGCACGAAGATACACTACACAATTACCAAATGAATGTAAAACGTTTTGAATCCAGTGCAGAGTCTTGGAGCCGATGATTCAGACTGTTCATATATTATGATACGGATATTTTTTTGGAAAACAATCATTATAAAAAACAATAATCATAAAGACAATATTGATATCTAGATTATATAATCTAGTCAATTTTTTTCTAAGAAGCTAAGTGTCACAGAATCACATGACCGCGTCTCTAGATTAAGTACTTGAGTCGAATATGGCCTGCCAAAAATATGGCCACAGGTCTGTCCTTCCAAAATTCGTCGGATCAGAAAAAAATGTGATTGAACTAATTGCAATTTTTAGACCAAAATGTTCAACTTGTTGATAAGGTGAAATAATTGGAAAAAATGTGTTCAATTGGTAAATAGATAGTTGAACAAATTGGAATAGACGTTCTTACGTTCAAATCGCACACTAACACGGAACACCCCACCTTGCACTACCGCCACATTTTCTTTTTTTAAAATGAAAAAGTAACCACAATATTTTAAAAAAGGTGAGTATAAAAATAGAGTTTTTATTATTTAAGGATGAAAATTATCTCAGAAGATTTTTCTTTATTTATATGAGGGATTATTATATTTTGAAATATATGACAATTCAATCGTATTTAATTGTAATTAGTTGTTAAAAAGTCAAAAACAACAGAAAGAATAATGGTATATACACAAAAGTTTGCCAGGTCACATACATTTTGTGATATTTTTGAAATATGTGTAAATCCCTACGTTTAACAATCTAAGTGATATTAATTAAAAAATAATTCGCCCTGTCGTTGATTCTTGTTACATTCTGTGAGCATAAGCTAAGATAAGCTAATAGCATAGATGGGTGAACCTTCATATAAAATATACAACTACTAGTCAATACGTTCCCAATATATTTAAAGAACTATTCCCTCTACCAGACGCAAATATCTGAATGCTAAATAAAGCTTAGAAAAACATGAAACACGTCGGTTGTGCATATGAAATTTGAGGGTTTCTTTTGATTTTCCTGAGATTAGATCACCAGATCCAATAAAACAAAATGTAATAGAGGGTCTTACTAAGTTTTCATGTTGACAAATTTTAATGAGAATTCAATTTTTTAAATAAACCTGGAATCTAAGGAATTTTTTTGAGAGGTAACTTCCTATTTTAACCGCTATTGACTAAATTTCATTAATTACTTTCACCTGTAAGTGACTGATTGAGGTATCAACGTAGAGCCCAAACTCCTCGAGCTAGAAGCATGAAATTCGGTACAGGATTTCATTGGATTATGTAGGCGTCCACTAAGGAAGAATTATTCGATCTTACTATAAGAAGCGCAAAGTCCCGGTTAGAAAAATAAGAAAACTTGAGCTTAATTAAGTCGAAACGTCGTAACAGGCACAGTTAGCCTTAATAATCTAGAATTGATTTCGTTTTAGTAGGACATTTAATCCCAACTAATATTATATAAATGCTAAAATAACTGTCAGTCTGTTACGGTTTCACGCCTAAGCCGCCGAACCTATTTTAACGAAATTCGAGATAGATTATGCCCTGAGGAAAGACATTGGCTACTTTTTGTCCTGGATTTTGATGTAATCTCAATGAACCGTGATACAACCGTTCTCACAATATAAATGAATTCTATGCAGACGAAGTCGCGGGAAATAGCTAGTACCCTACATACAGGGTTAATTTTTAAGTAGCGGCCAAACTTTGTGTGTTTATTTAAACCAGTGGTTCTTAGCCGGTGATCCGCGGATCACTGGTGGTCCCTGGAAGCAGCCGAAGTGATCAGCGAAGCCGAAAATCCAAAAAATAATATTATAGTGCAACAAACAAATAGTTATTGCAAGTTTGTATGGAAAAATCTTTAAATTAGCAATGATTTTGATAAAATTTAAGATTCATGATCTTAAAAATATTTAATTGAACACGTGTTTCATGGTTTATTGGAATTCACCCCCATAGGGTCCAAAATAGGGGCTGATAATTTCTATGGAAAATATTTAAAATCTGCTCCAATTTTTATGAAATTTATTATCAAGGCTTAAATAGGCTACAAAAATATTTTTCCTACGGGAAAATATAAATTCCCACGGGAAAACAATAATAACACTGGCGAAGCCGCGAGCGGAAAGCTAGTATTCTGTATTAATCTAGATTTGGTGGTCCATGGCTAGACAGATATTTGTAAAATGGTCCCTCGTCACTAAAAGGTTAAGAACCACTGATTTAGACAAACAACCGAAAAACTTTTTCTATGTAACCAAACTTGAAATTGAGAAAAAAAATCAGCTGTCAATACGTCTAGGTTCAGTGGACGTTGAATATTTGTGTGGAACAGCTGATTGTCCTATCGTTAGGGCTGTTCAGTTGCTTGTCCAAACAAGCACAAAAATTTGGCTCGTGACTAAAAGTAAAGTTGTATTTCCTAGCATAGCTATCCAATTCCCATTGAATTTCTTGGAAAAGTCCAATCATATATTGACCAAAAAAAAAACTCTACGCTCACTTTCCAAAGTTATTTGATCTATTAAAAGTTACACACAAGATTTATTAATAAGCCCTCAAGGCAATGCTAGCGCATGGCGTCTAGACTGAGGATTTTACTTCTTTGTTATTTTGTTTTCACGATAAGTTGTAGGGGGAATCAGAGGGGAATGCTCTCGCTAACACTCTTTTGATCTTGGTCGACCTATCTTGGGCAAGAGTGGTTCAAGAATATTTGAACTTAGTGTTTTCATGCAGTTTCTATTATCCCTATCGTATATGAAGCTGAAACATCATCCCGCGGAACTATTAAACATTTTTAAGCGATCTTAAGTGACTAAGCTTGGGCTGATAGGTGAAGGTGGGCTTTAAAGTGTGAAAACATTTAAATGCCTCTTGCAGATTTTTTTAAGTAAGTGGTTTTATTTGATTTTTCTAAGTACTTGAAAATTAAGTATATTCTTTAGTATAAATACCTCATATTCTGAAGACTTTTTGAATCATTCAAAGAGTAGATTTCTGTAGGAAAATTTAAAAAAGTGGAAACTTTAACACACATTTTGAAAAAGTAATGCTGAAAATTTTAACACATATGGATCAGCAAACTGTAAGTTGATTTAGGGAGAGAGTGATGCAGAAGATGGACTCTATTTCGTTATTAGCAGATATAATAGATTTTTTTTTCGTCTGTGGCTTGACTTAGACACAGCTAGTACTTAAAAATGTGTTCATAAAAACCGACTTCAAAAACACTGAAAGTTAAAATAAATATAACAATAGGTACAGACAACATTTCATATTGTATATTATACAACTGAAAAGTTATATTAATTTTAACTTTTCAGTGTTTTTGCGGTCGGTTTTTATTTTTTGTAAAATATTTATAATTTTTATCTTTTTAGTGAATGAAATTTTTTTAGTGAATTTCATACCAGCTCACCTTCGGTGATCCTTCCATCATCAGCTCGGTTCATAACTATCAGACGCAAATACGTGAATAGCTTCGGCGGAAAAACATGAAACACGTTGGACGTACCTATAAAATTTAAGGGTTTTCCTCGATTTTCATTCGATTTTCATAAGATACAACATCAGATCCTGACTTTGGTGACCTTGAAACCACCCTAGCAGTATACTCTATTGAATACAAAAAGAATTTGAAAAATCGATCCACAATTGGCGAAGTAATCGCGTAACACATACACACAAAACACGTTGGACCTACCTATAAAATTTAAGGGTTTCCTTCGATTTTCACAAGATCTCATCATCAGATCCTAACTTTGGTGACCTTGGAACCACTCCAGGAGTAAAACCTATTAAATACGAAAAGAATTTTGAAAATCGGTTCACAATTGGCGGAGTAATCGCGTAACATACACACAAAACACGTTGGACATACTTAAAAAATTTCAGTGTTTCCCTGGTTTTTTATAAGATTTCATCATTAGATCCTGACTTTGGTGACCTTGGAACCACTACAGGAGTATACTCTATTGAATACGAAAAGAATTTTGAAAATCGGTCTACAATTGGCGGAGTACTCGCGTAACACATACACACAAAACATGTTGGACATACCTATAAAATTTAAGGGTTGCCTTCGATTTTCATAGGATCTCATCATCAGATCCTGACTTCGGTAACTTTAGGACCACCCCGGGAGTATACTCTATCGAATACAAAAATAATTTTGGAAATCGGTCCACAATTGGCAGCGTAATCGCGTAACATACACAAAAAAAAACAACATAGGCATTGAATTGATAACCTCCTCCTTTTTTGAAGTCGGTTAAAAAGGAGATTGTATGTACGTACATACGATTCTGGTGGATATAAAAATACTATTTTTAAAATTAACCCCTTATTTAATGTGTGTACTTTTTTCGTAGGAATAGAAATTACATGTTAGTGGTTTCGAATTAAAAAATAATTGTTTGCTTTTTCATGATGAAATATTATTTAATTAAATTTAGTAGTTTATTTTTGTGAACTCTAATAAATACTTAATCTTTTTTTGTTGAGTATTTTAATATCGTTTTTATCCTATTTGTAGAGTTAGTTCTTCGTAGTGAGTTTTCTTGCGAAAAAAATATTTGTTTGGTTTATTATCTTTTTCACTTCACTTGCCTGTTAAGAGGAAATCGTACGTTTTTTATTGTTTTCCTTTTTTTATTAAGCTGATAATTAAGTGAGATAAACTATCAAAAACCTTAAAAATTTGCATAATTATCTGCTATATTCAAACATCCAGAAAATAAATTTGACGAGATTATATGAAAAAACAAAGAAACACAGCCAAAGCCTTTCTTTAATTTTTAATGCAAAAAGTAATTTAATCAGTCAAGTTATTGCGGAAAAAAGAGGGGACAACGAAACGTATATTTTGAGTACTTTTTATTGATATTTTCGGTCCGACCTGCAGTTGTCTCTATCGCTGTCAGTCTGGTTGTTCGGAACCACAGCGCGACAGCAATACATTTTACAAATACATCTTTTTGAATTATCTCGACCTTAGCGTTTCCTCTTAATGTAAATTACGGAAGAGCGGAGAATTCCCGACACAGGTATTATTTACTCTCTAGGAATGTCTCCACACTAATTTGGTAACACACGGTAGTGACTCAAATAAAATCTTTGTTTGTTTGTTTGCTCAAAGTCAAACACATCACATTCATATATTTTCGCTCGGCGTTCATAACCGCGAATGTGAAATATGGTAACTTTTCAGGAGAGGCAAAAACCGATTTATATAAAATACAATTTATACATATATTTTATATTAAACTAGCTGTGCCAGCTAGTTATTTATAGAGATAGAGATAAAATAATACTATAAGCTAATATATTTGACATTCGCGGTTATGAATGCCGAGAGACGATATGGGCTTTGACATTCCGAAATCACGTGACTTATGTCATTTCCATATCACTGCCGTTCTATGCGTTTTAACGCAACTAATGCGAACAAGACTTTGATTAGGCCTTCCCTACCATGCTTTGATCAGGCCTTCAGGGATACCAAAGCAAGGTTAAAACACTATTAAAACAGAGACACTACTCTTACTATGTATAGCGCCATCCCGCTCTCAGCGGTATAATTGTTTTAAGCGATCATGGTTAGGGGCCCTAACTGCCCCCTAACTAAATACGCTTTGATACGTAAGTTTCAATTGATAAGTTCAAGCGCGCACGCTCGCCCTTTGCGATTGTTGCGGCCTCCGATTCACATGGCGATCTTAATCGCGCCGGCAAACAATAGTACCGTATGTTCTCAGTGGGCTGACGACCATTTAATTTTGCTCGTAGCACTCATGGCGGATTGAATGCTCGATGATAAGCAAGTGAAATATTTTGTAGTCTTTTGTTTATCAGTTTTATTAGAAATTTTCGCGTTTTAATTAAATCACAATTGGAGATTGTCCATGCGGTTATAATGAAAGAGTGAAAAAATAAAAGTAGATTGTTTTGACGTTGAGATAGTGTTGTTTAACCACCCTCGTGGTCTAGTGATCGAGACCGCTAGAAGTGCGGGGATCTGAAGGACCGGGGCTTGATTCTTCACGGGGGTAAAAAAATTCTGCCGGTTGGTGGTAGGATCTCTGCGCCCACCTGCCTAGCTATCACCGTCTAACCTAAGCTTGTTGCCATAATAACAATGTTAATAATATTGCTGTCTTCCGACAATGAAAGGTAAGATAGCCAGTTCCTCAGATGTTAAACGATCCAATTAAAACTCGCTTTAAAAAAATATTAACTGATTAAAAATGTTCTTTGTTTGTTTAAGAAGGTAAGATACATCCCAGTCGACTCTATTGTCAGCAAATCAGGATGGGATCCTAGAAAAATCTTTAAATTTGTAGGCACGTCCCGATGTTTCATATTTTTTCTGAAGCTGTTGAGGTGTTTGCGTCTGGTAGAGCTAATTTTGGAAGGATCTTTAACACATATTAAGGAATATAAATTAAATACCACGTTATAAATTTATTTATTAAGGTATAAATACTTTGGTTTGCACTTGTGAATGATAAATTTGTCTCATAAATGTTTATATCCATTGCACTTGTAACTTTAATAAAGAATTTACGTATGTTTTAAGAAGTTAATTGGGTACCTACCTATGTATTTCAGATTGATATATAGCTGACAGCTAGGAACTGTCTATAAGACGTTTAACCGTATATAAATCAAACTCTATATTTATGTAAGGCGAAAATAAAAGTATGAGCTATACTATGGGTTAACAAGTTTATATACATATTTGTTACCACAGAACTTGCTTAACAGATTTTAATGAAATTTGGTAGTAAATAAAATATATCAGTTTGGTAGTACATGTATATAATAATTATTATTCTGATGATTATTATCTTATTATGAAATCTACGCAGATAAAAGCAGATGGAAAGAAGTTAGTAGGCTATTTATAAATAAAGGTAAACTTCGCCAAGTTTTCACTTGTGCAACGAAACTCCAAAACATATGAAATAAGGGTAAAACGTGCTAGTGGAATAGTAAATTACATATTTACATTTGAAAGCATCCCATAGGTAGTTAGGTGAACCATACATAACAGGAAAAGTTTGAAGAGGATGAAACGCAGGTCAAGGTGAGCATGTTTTAGCGCAGTACCTGACTGCCTGCTATCCTAACTTGAGCTAAAGGCGTTTTGGTTTGTCAATTTTTATTTCCAGAACAAAGTAATTTGAGGATTCGGCAAGTTTTTTGTAGGTATAAATCACGTCTAATGTGATTAAAAGGAATTGTTCAAATAGACAATCCTAATTTCTATATTAATATATACATATATATAATTATATAAGCAGCATACATTAATTAATAATATTGTAAATGCGCAACTCACCCTAGATGAAGTGAAGAGTAATAGTAAGTGTTTAAAAAATAGATCAGTTAATATTGTACCCAAGAATTCCAAAGGCACGGACCACGAGTGTGTTATACATAGAAATAAAATCCTAATTTCATAATCATGCAAGTACACAAAAAATAAGCTGCGGTTTACAAATAGTAAATCATCTTGCCGGTAAATTAATTGAAATTTTTTGTGACTCTATGTAGAAGAACTTCAAATATTTTTGCGAAAAAGAATATATAAAGATTTAACATGTTTCAAAGTGTCCAAGGTTATGACTTGACATTTATTAACCGAGAAAAATAAGTGGAAATCATCTGAATACGGAAGTTGGATTAAGTTGTTTTTTTATTTGTTGTTTTAGCTATCATTTTAAAGAAATTTATTCTTCGGCTATTAATTTCAATAAGATTGTATCTCGCTTAGTTTGCAAGTTCAAGGAAAACACGTTTTTCTGATTACTACTGCACGTCAGTGTGTTGCGATACTCGAAATGTCAAAATCTGAGGCATAAATCGAGTTTTCATTGATGACGCACGCTGAACTTAGAACAGGGTTGCGATTTGCGAACACCCAAATACAGGTTGTTTTCGAATCTGCCTTTTTTATTGCACAAAAATACTAAAACAAGAAATGTCAGTGCTTATCAAGGACGTCCGCCAAAGGTTTGGTCTAAAAATAGATTTAGACTTCGCGTTTCCACGATAATTTCCTCAGCGCTCGGATGACATGACTGTATTTCCCGCGCGGGGAGTGGAGGGCGGGTGCGAGGCGGGGAGGCGCGAGCACCCGCCGGGGCCTCTCGCTTGCGCCCGCGCATCTCGCTGGGGCAGTTGGCGGGGGCCTTGTCATTGACGTCGCGGGTCGCCACTATGCCATTAGTACCCTATTGGATTGATTTATTTGTCTCTCAATTATAAACAATATAGGTATACCTGCCCCCGTAGTATGAACACCTAAACCCGATATGAACTGTCAAAATATGTCGCATATATTGGCTTATTTGAAATTTTATCGACATTAATATATAAATAACACCCAAATTAACAATACCAATATCCAAAACATACTCAAAACTTAAAGATAGCTGAAAAATCTAACTTTTTTAACAATTCATACCGATATATTGTTTTATCATATCGTGTTTCGGTGGTCATTCTAGGGGGATTGATGTTGGTTTCAACCCGATAAATTTTGAATAGATTTTACGAAGATTTTATTATGAGGTATACTCTACTTAACGGTGACTGATAATAGTACTAACTTTCTGAGTGATAATTCAAGATGAATTTAGAGTTACAAAAAAAATATTTACTGAAAAAGAAAATAATTTTTTGGACAATATTCACTAAGCACGGAAAAGCCCCGGTCGTGGCAAAAAGTAATTTGGGGATTTACACAATTCTGAACAAGAAAAAATCACATTACTGACGTAATCTGATACTGTAACACTATATAAATTTTAGAATTGTTAAAATTATTGTTCAATTTGAATAATGAAGAAAACACAACGTAAACTAATTGTATTTGTTTGACAACACCGATCAATACAAACGTGAATTATAATTAATTTGTGTAATGGCTATTAAATTCAAGCTTTGCAAAGATAACGATGAACAGATGAGCGCATTAGCAGTGCTCAAGTCACAATAACTTGTACCTTCTTCATAATTTATAATCTATTAAAGAAATGTGACATATTATCTTTTAGTTGAATGATTTACTTTTCTTGTTGTGATTTATTTCTTAAAGAAATCTCAAAATTTTAATAGAATCTATAATTAATTTTTATAAATCAAAGACATCACCAAAATTTTATCACCTAAGCCCTTTTTAGAAAACTCCATTTTCATATTTTATAAAACGTACTATGTAACGTGTTACTATTTCTTTTAATTATAAGAAATTTTATCTGTATGTACCGAAACAAAAAAAGCATTATGGTATCAAAATCAATGATACCAGTGACCCGAGACCTTTGCAATGATGAATTAGGTTTAGGATGTATGCACATACAAGGTTGACAATGTTCCTTGCTTCTAATTACATTTTTATTTTTGATGTCAATAAGTGTCTGTAAAGGCCTATGATGAATAAAGATTTTTGTATGTGAATTTTCGAACGGATCAGACGAGGAAAAAAACAACCAGTTTTTCAATTAAAGGAAACTACTAAAATTCCCTCTAGCTTATGTTTAAAATAAATTTATCTCAACATCGCCAAACTCCAAGGGCACGCATAAATTATATCGTCAAACCGCTGTTATACCGCAGTAAGCGAAGCCCTTTCTCTAATTAAGCATTCCTACATTTATGGTGCTATAATACCTGCTGAGAAGTAGGAAAAAATAACGGTGCGAATGATGAGTGCGTTTGGATGCACGAGTGGGCCGGGTTTGCGCAAGGCTCCAAACTGTGGCCCGAGCACCCACTAGAAAGGTTAGACGCACGCAAGCGGCTAGTTTCAAGTGACTTCACCTACGGCCTTTATATAATTACGCCCTAGAACGATAAATTAGTTCTAATATTATATTAATTCATATGTAATAGCTAAACCATTATTCTATATTTTACCATTTATCAGCGTCTATAGCTAAGGATTGTTTCATTAGCTAAGTCTGTCTTGTTATGTCTGGTGTAACATTTAGTGACGCTATAATCGAAACCAGAACATAAATGGGGACGAATCTCAGGTTGGGGCAAATATTTAAATAACGAACAATTGAACATTACAAATTATGTTAAAAAGTATTCATTATAAAAAGACAAAGATTTGAGCAGTAACCAAAAATAAAAGCAACGCCGGTGGCACTTAATTTAAATAAATAATAATGAAATTTTATTGAGGGCGAATTGGCGCTAAATGGGAAAATCTGTAATGACTGCCAAATTATTGAGGTATCTATTAACAATTATTTGGGTGGTGCGCGGGCGTCGTTGCAGGCTTTTGAATTTTAATGTGATGAAGTTAAAGATTGGATTTGTTTGGAGATGCTGTATCTAATAGCCGAGGCTTCTTAAGTTCGGATCGCAGGATGCCCTCCATTCACCTGCCGTGCCTACACGTGTAGATGCGTTTGCGCAACGATGGCTCGCCGCTCGCGCCTAAGCATACTTTCCTTACGGTCACTACCCTTCGTGGAGGGACAGTTATACGAAGATTGGGAGAGTCAGAACGTTGAAAAGTTACACGCTTCTAGATTCTTTCGTCATCAGTGGAGAAACGAATAGAAAAATTAAAAGGGCTCCTGGAATTGGTCGTTTTGTTTCAGAGGGCTCTGATCAATTTCTGCAAAATGGATTCGGCTTACTTCCACTCATTAACAATGTTGCCGCACAAAGATATAATTATACTCGCGTTGTTTTGTTGTTGCACACAAACTGGTTTTCGTGAATAACTCGTTAAAATTAACTAAGAGTACCTACCTACATACAGCAGTCAATGACCTTGCTCCGCAAAACTTATGTCATTTAAAATATGAAGTAATCGATTAGATACAAAACATAACTGAGTGTAGAATTTTCGATAATCTAATTATTAAAAAACCGGTACTGCGAGATGGACTCGCTCATCGAGGGTTCCGTACAAATTTATTTAAGAATTCAAGCACTACTTAGTAGGTTTTCTGATTTTTTCAGATGTAAGACATTGCTGCTTGCCAAATTACATGATTCAATGTCAACCGGGAAGTACTCTATCGGCCTTAAATAAAAAAATTACTACTTGGATCACCTCGGATTAGTTACTGCGTGTTTTGTCTTATTTTGACATATGACAGCCCACATGTGCGGAAACAAGACAAAACGCGGAGTAACTAATCCGAGGATGATGCAAGGAGTAAATTTTTTATTTTTAATAATATAAGGCCGTATGGGTTTTGATTTCCTTGTGAAATCGCAATATAGGCGACATAAACGGCCATATCTTTTAATGGCGTTGTTTTTTATTTTTTCCCAGCTTAAAGAGACCGGAATATTTGATATAAATTTCAGTTTGATATCTCTACGCATTCCAAAGAAAAAGGGGTTTGACAGACAGACGGACGCCGAAATGACTCACAGAGTTTCCGTTTGAGTTTATCTTTGAGATACGGAACTCTAAAAAGTAGTCTAAATTGCAAATCCTAAAATGAAAAAAATTACTTTTTAGGAAAGATTTATTTGAATATTTAGTCCACTTTTGGAAATTTGTCACGCGTACTCCTAAAAATTGACATAAAATTAATGGTCAATAATAACGTTATAATATCATTAATGCTTAAAATAATTACTATAAGAAATTCTATACTAATATTTTATGGTTTTGAAGATATTTTGGTTTTGAAGCCATTTGATCTTTTATCTTTTATTTATTATATTAGTGATTAGATTACTATTGCAAATGGAAACTTATTTGTCAAATTATAAATTTTTATTATGAGATATGACTGCATTTACTGCTGTATATTATAGATACTAATTATTGTTCTCTTTTTATTTTGTGATAATATTTCTACAAAGATGTATACGAAATGAGATGACCCATTAGTTTAAAGCTTATATAAATGCTAGAAACACCCCACGCGATCGAAGCTGTGGACTCAGCTTAGTTCACCACCAAAACTACTCATGTAAGTAATTATCTTGTAAAACTCTTCAAATATGAGGGTGATAACTGCATTCCAAGCGAAGGTCAATGGAGAATTATCATACAATGGTTCGATACATATACGCCGTAACCGTTACCGTGCGATGGCACTTTGTAATCTTTATGCAACTCGTTTATATTAGCTTTTTGATCTTTTATTTTTTTACTGTTACGTAATCCTATTACAAGAAAGCTATTACACTTTCGCTGAGAGGCATCATATTAGTGATAACTATCACTAATGAAAACGTATTTGTCTAATTATAATTTTTTATTGTGAAATATGATTGCATTTACTGCTGTATGGTTTGTTTGTTGAAGCAATATAAGCTTCATCTGAAATGAAAACAATTAATTTCAAGCAATGATATATTATCTCACTAGCTGTGCCCGCGAACTATGTTTCGCCTTAAAAGCTCAAAGAAAAAAACTGTAAATCTACTTTCCCGCGGGAACTACTTACTTTTCCGGGAAAATAAGTAGCTTATATGTTAATTCCTGTCGTAATCCGTCTACCTACAAAATTTTATCCAAATCCATTTAGTAGTTTTTGCGTGAAAGAGTAACAAACATCCATACATCCGTCCATAGTCACAAACTTGCTCGGTCCCTTCTACATGGGACTAGAAATACTTGGCGAGGTGTAAGTGTATATACTAGAGTTTTTGCTAATGCAGCTTTTTACTGTATCAACAGATGCTGATGCTGATTTTCACATATCAATATCAGCGGTTGCTGACACTGATGCTGATATCAATAAATTACTTAAATTAAACATATCTTACAAATACGAGTATTATTGGCATACGTTATATATTTTTTTGGATAATATACACGTAATAATACTTAATAATTGTAGAAGAGTTCATGAATTTGAGTATGGTTTATCGATTACAGATTTGTTATTATTAGGTAAGTACACTAGTACGTCACACAATAATTCACTATCATCCAACCAATTTATTCCGACAAAACAACAGAATGAGGGAACACGAAACACAAGTGACTTCTTTTTGGTCTATTGAAACTCCATCTGACTTGTACCCAGGTCCCAGCTTCAACGAATACGTCACGTGTTGAATTCCAGCGTTAAAAATCAGTATCGATTCTTGCTGATGCTGATATTGAAAACAATTCTGATAACCCGTGGATGCTAGTGTTGATATTCGCAACAACCCTGGTACCTTAGAATAATAACGCATAGAAACCCAACCGACGCGCACGATTTGATGCAACTAAATGTGAGCCATAAATGGCTCACTACGCCGGCAGCTCCATACTGTTTTTATCGTAGTGTGCGTGTTTCGCGCGTAAGCGACTGCACACATCGGTGTCATTTTTGCTTCACTTTAATCATCGCGCTCTTTACCGGGCTATCCTTCTATGCGTTATTATTCTAAGCCTGGTACATACACCTCTGCCTAACCTTTCGGGTAGAATAGAGATGGACATATTTTTTTAGTCTTAAAATTTTACTAATCGATTGTAGGATTTCTTGTGTTTGTTTGAAGCGAGTGATAACTATGTTTTACTTATCGATCTTAATGTCACAGTTGCATTTTTGCCTTGGATCGTATCGTCCTTTTTAATGACTGATCACTAATGCATGTTCTCCGACTACAAATGTTTCTAGGTCAGCTCCCGAAATCATTCACGGGGCATTATTGCATGCAGTATGGTTGATTATGACATCGCTTAAGTTGTCGATTCGCCATTTTTCGAATGGGATGATCTATTAAAAATCTTATCGGTTATTGTAAGGAGTGTAAAAGGGTCAATTTTTTTGTAAAAAAATCACTGTTTTGGAAAATTAGGAAATCATCAACGTGGGACTTTATTTTTATGGTGATATTTATTGAGAATTTTTTACAGGCTCACCAATACATTTTCTAAATTTTTCGATTATTGTATTTTTTTCAGCCTATAGTAATGTTTGCGATGTAGAGTTCCTCACTATTACTTCACATTGGAAGGAAACACAATTTTCTCAGATCAATCTTTTAGTTAGATCGTGAACTGACCTGGTCTTAACTTTATAATCAAGCGCACAAGTGATAGTCATCGAGCTTTTTATTTGTTACCTGCATCGCTTCACTCCTGACATTCAGACGGACACTGTCCCAAAATCGAAATTATAAAAATCACCGATACGCGTGTCGCGGCGGGTCAACGACCCCTCATGGAACCACCCTGATTTCACATTCTTTATCTCTTTCATGCACTACGACGCTCATTATAGCGGCTCTATTCGCACCGCCCATTCTCACGTGCGCCCGCGCAGCACTATGCGACTCGGCGCCTATCAAAAAGTTATATCCCTCTCTAGGACTCGGACGTAAATTCAGATGATGATGACCATTGACCATGTATACGGACACTCTATGCACAGCAATACAAAAGCAGAATACAAATAACCTTATTAGGACACGGTCATTGAAACACGTGGGACATTCGTATTCAAGTTGCGTTGGTTATATTTAAAACGCAACAAATTTTACAGAAATGTATGTTTATTTCGTCACAGTTAAAACTTAACTTTTGACATTGACCATACCTATCTATACAATTTGTAGTGTCTCCAATAGACAGGTACCACAACAATTTCAGGCGGCTCTAGGCACCCATTTTTGCACAAAAAAAGATGGGTGGCGTAGGTGACAATTTCTAATTTTGCAAATAAAACGTGCGCTATAATTTTAGCCGGTTTTGAGTTATTGAGAAAAAAGATCTGCTTTGCGTAAATTAGATATTTTATTTGTCTGTATATAATCCAAACCCCATAAGATCTCTTTAAACCAGAAAAAAACACCGCTATTCACACATAAGTTCGTTCAAAGTGAATCGTGAGAACCTATATTTAAAAACCGATTTATTCATGCTACGAGCAAGTCCGTAGCGGGTTTTAAGCTATAGTGTAAAACAAAATAGTCTGCTTCTTATAACGGTACAATCGATACTAGATTTGAGAGTTATCCTTAAAAAATATGCATATAGAACTGTATAAAGCCTGTTATGTTCATGCCGAACACCAAATGTCTCATTGAGATTAAAATAAAATTAACTTGTTGCTTAATAATATTGCGATATTTTTGCATATAGGATATTATTCCCTTGATACTCTTTTCACGGGTTCCTATAAACTAGATTCTAATAAAATATGATCAACTTATATATTGGTGGCGCTGTGGCCTCGACACTGGATTGTGCCCCGAGTAGAATCAGGAGGCCCGCGATCGATCCTGCCATGTACCAATGTGTTTTTCGTTTCTCAAATATCATATGTACATTTATCTGACGTGCCTACGGTAAAGAAATAAAACGTGAGGAAACCTGCATACACCTGCGAAGTAATTCAAAGGTTTATGTGAAGTCAACCAATCCGCACTGGGCCAGTGTGGTTTAACTAAGGCCTAATCGCCCTAACTACATAGTTAGGGTAGGATCGTGCCCCTCGGTGGGGACGTATATGAGCTGTGATGATGATGATGATATATTGATATTTATAGATATCCTTCAAAAATAAATTGAATTTTTCATAACAAACACAAATATATGAATAAAACAATTTTTTATCCACAAATAGGTACTTGTAGTTAGATAAAAAAAACAGATAATTTTGACTTAGTCATCCATCATATAATGAGGACATTAGCATATAGGATTTTTTAAAATAAATTCTCTTATTTCCGGAAAAGCAATAGGACTCAAAACCTCGAGGAGATAATAATCATAATCATAACTTTATTGCACAAAATATGGTTACAAATAGGTGGTTCATTAAATTTTAAGTTCTACACATATTTTACTGTTCTACAGCATGCAACATTTTGTGACCATTATATTCACATTACCATTATATTCATAAAAATATGTCCGTGATACCTACATAAAAATATGAGTGTAACATATTTCTATTAAGTTACATATTATGCATTAATGTTAGTGTCGTAATACGTTAAAAATAATACCATAGCCATCAAGTTGGCCACATAATGTGAGATGTTAAAATTATTGCGTTTATTAACGCGTTACGACGTAGGTGGAGCCGTAGCATTAGCATGTATTATGATGATAAGGTTACATGTGAGTAATGTATGAAGAATGACACTGAAATTTACATATTAATAATATAATAATGATACATCAATCAGACATCTACATCCACGCCACAAATACCACATTCATAGAATTAATACTTTCAGGATTTCAGGGGAACAATTACCCCTTTTTACTGAAGGGATTGGAAAGGGAAATTTTGCAATAAAAGCTGTCCAATAAAACCTCAAAGACAATTAATAATAAGTAGAATTTTTATTATTTCAAGTAAAAAATTGAGAATGCATATTACCTATCTTCATCAATTTTATAATTGCCTATGTAAAATATATCATACCTTAGAATAACAGAATTCACTTCTGAGATAGCAAATATTCTAAGCAAAAACAATCTCATCCTTCAAAAAATGTTATAAATAATTTTATCATAATAAAGATTACTTACGTGATCAATGTGAATATCTTCCAAATTTTATTTTCACGACGTTCTCACTCTTTGGACCAAAAAAAGAACAAAGAATTTGCAGCTGTATAAATAAGGTTTTCGTAAATTTAACATTCTATTGCAAATGTGTATATTAGGTTGGGGAAAAAGTCTTTTCGCATTATAGTATGTATAAACTTGTAATAAAATCTCTTTGGCTATACTATTTGTATCTGGCTGGTTTTGGTATCATTGAAAGTTTAAATTTTAAAGAACATAATTCCAAATTCAAATTAGGAAAATGTGTGATTTTCATTTGTTTTTCGTACCGCCAAGATGAGTGAATCTAATGAAGAAATTCGATACCTTTTAAAATTTTACTACAAAAAAGGTAAAAATGCAACGCAAGCCGCGAAAAAATTTGCGATGTTTATGGACCTAGTGCAGTGTCTGTGAGAGTAGCACAAATTTGGTTTAAGCGTTTTCAATCTGGAAATTTTGATGTCAAAGATGCACGTCGCTCTGGTCGCCCTATTACAGATAAAATGGATGCCATTTTTGAAAAAGTGGAGCAAGATCGGCATGTCAGTAGTTACGACGTAGCTGAAGAACTGGGAATTGACCACAAAACAGTTTTGGCGCATTTGAAAAAAACTGGGTACACAAAAAAGCTCGACATTTGGGTACCTCAAGAGCTCACTGAAAGAAACCTAATGAACCGTGTACTCATTTGTGATTCTTTATTACGACGTAATGAAACCGAACCATTTTTGAAGAAGCTGATAACTGGTGATGAAAAGTGGATCACGTACGACAAGAACGTGCGAAAAAGGTCGTGGTCAAAGGCCGGTCAGGCTTCACAGACTGTGGCGAAACCCGGGTTAACTCGCAATAAGGTGATGCTGTGTGTGTGGTGGGATTGGAAGGGCATTATTCATTATGAGCTGTTACCACCAGGCAGGACCATCGATTCTGAACTCTACTGCGAACAACTGATGAGATTAAAGCAAGAAGTTGAGAGAAAGCGGCCGGAATTAATCAACAGAAGGGGTGTGGTTTTTCATCATGATAACGCTAGACCTCACACATCTTTAGCCACTCAGCAAAAATTAAGAGAGTTTGGCTGGGAGGTGTTAATGCATCCGCCGTATAGTCCTGACCTTGCACCTTCAGATTTCCACCTGTTTCGGTCTCTTCAGAATTCTTTAGGCAGTGTCAGGTTAACATCACGAGAGGACTGCCAAAACCACTTGTCGCGGTATTTTGACCAGAAGTCCCAAAATTTCTATAGCAATGGGAGCATGTCCCTACCTACAAGATGGCAAAAAGTTATCGAACAAAATGGTACCTACATACTTTAGTTAAATGTAAATAAACTATATTAAAAAATGTTTTGAATTTTCTTAAAAAATGCGAAGAAACTTTTTCCCCAACCTATTATTAAGATAATAATAATTTCTAATGATGAAGATGTGCGAATAACGATTACATATTGGATTTTATTCTCAATTTCGTAGTTACCGTAATTGTCAGCTTTGTATGGTTGTATTGGTTTTTTACGTACCTACATAAGGGGTTGTAGGCAATGTAGGTAAGGTAATCAATTTTTTCACAAGGTATTGGAAAAAGATAATTGTAAAAAAGCTTTGGAGATGAATAAAGTTTTCACGGGTAGATAAAAAATATAGACGTACCTATTTGATTTTGGGCAAACAAAATACTTGAAACAATACGTAAATAAAAATTGAAAACGATACGAGAATTTTGCAGTCCATAATAACTTTAATTCGCTAATGTAAGACTTAGTTTTTTCTGTCATGTTTTCTATTTCAACGCCTGCTTGTGATCATCCCTCATCATCATCATCAATAGCTCATATACGTCCCCACCGACGGGCTCGAGCCTATCTTAAACTAGGACGATTAGGTCTTAGTCAACCACGCTGTAAAGAAATAGGTGTGTGCAGGTTTCCTCACGATGTTTTCCTTCACCGTAAAAGCGTCGAATAAACGTACATATGAATTCAAAATTTAAAAAGACATTGGTACGTGGCGGGGTTCGAACCGCTACCTCCCGATTGGAAGACGACAGCCATCATCCCTATTCTTGACAAAATATTTTTAATAGGTTTCTGGCTTTGTTGCTATGTTTTTTTTGCTACCAAATCATATACGATTTTCTCTAGAAATTTTATTTTAAAACAAAATATCCGAATTATAGATAATTCGGAATACTAAGGATTCCTGAAAACGATAAATCCAACGTTTAAGAAGTAAAGTTTGATGTGAAAATCGATGCCTATAATAGAGCGAGGTGAAGCGACACATGGCATGTACAAGAGGTGGGTGCGACCCAAGGTCTTTCGGTATGGTGGTTAAGATAAATAGATACGTAACCGTCCTAGGTTGCCTCTTCTTTATTCTTTACTGAAAGGAAGAACAATGCCCTTGTTAGATCTTATTCATTTCGTGCGCAATTTACTATTATCGACACCGACTTTCCACCAAAATTCAGATAAACGCCTAATGTGCCTTGTAATTTAAGCGCTCTGCGGTAAAGGATCGCTTGTATTCGGCAAACAAAAAGCACGCGTTTTCATACAGTGTATAGTATAGAAAGGCATCATTTTTATAATAATTTAGGGATTATGTGGGGAAGTAAAACTGAGGCCCTACACAAATGCCACACGCTAACTTTTCCGCAGTCGTTCCGCAGAAAAAATGTATGGAAATGACATTAGCTTACGACAACCTCACGCTATTTTTTCCGGAGCTAATGTCATCTCCATACATTTTTTCAAAGGAACGACTGTGGAATAGTTAGCCTGTGGAATTTGTCTAGGGGGGCTGCATACCTGCATACATTTGCGATAGACATCAGACTCTTAATTTATTTTCTTGTGTCATTCTCAATACAAATATTGACAATACCGCCCCTTGATTGTGTAACAAAAATCTATCGCAATCACTTTTAATTTTGACAGTCAAAGTGCATTCATTGCTTTTTTTATCAGACAGTCGACACGAGATCTTGTATACGCCGCAATGATCAGTAATTTCAAGGCGATCTTGATAGATTTTTTCTTAGATAATAACCTCCCCGATTTCAAGTTAACGGTATTCAAATAAATCCGCATACAGATTACCTACTCATCGTCACACTGCCATCTTAACATGTGCAATACCTTTATGTCGTCGAAATCCTTTAGGTCGTGCCGAATCATAAAACATCTATAAAACAGTACTTAAAGAGAATTGCTTGTACTAAACCCGCTGAAGGTTTAGCGTTAGGCTCGTGAAAGTCGTATAAAATTTGAAGCAATAATGAATGTATGCTTGATTAGTGTTTCTGACGAGTAACATTGTAAAGGAACCATTAGACATTACTGCTTGATTGCGAAGCGAATTCTCTTGTTGGTAGTTGTTAAATGAAATGTATACATTATCCTCAAAACATCTACCTTTAAAGGTACTTTTGTATGAAGGTTCATATTGTTTATGTATATTCCATAGATATTTACCGAAGCATGGATAGGAATGCAACATATTTATTATCATCTCAATCACTTATATAACGTGTTAAAGAAATTGCGCAAAACCAAAAATTGATTTGTTCAGAATCAAGAGTACAATCGATTCTATACTAATATAAAATATGGGTCAGATTTTATTTAAAAAAAATCAACCACGTCACTTTTTTAATTTAATAAACCCTATCGTCTTTATCCCTTAGCGACGGCCCGACGCGTCGACGGCTAAGCGGCAATATCGTACTCGCAGGCAACTCTATGGTCGCGCCCATAGAGTTTTAAATTTGCAAGATATGCAGTAAAGCAAGAAAGGAAACGTCTTCGTAAATAATCCGCGAAAACTTTGTTTCATAATTTATGTTTTTTTTTTATATTTCTTTTCATAATTATCTATACAACAATACATTTTTAATCTGCCAAACTGTAAAACAGTTTGTCGGCAGTAGTTCTCGTCCATAGTACAGTAAGCTACTCATCAAGCTATACTGATTGCCCTTTGGACTGTTCTTATGTCGCTCGTAATAGCGGCGGTTTTCGTGGTGTACATGTAAAGCTTGAATGGGAGCCTACTGTACATTTCTTTTTATTTTAATAATAATATTTTTTGAGCTATTACTATATACAACGCGTCTCACAGCCCCCCCTCAAAAATTACAATATTTATTTAACCGAAAAGAAAGTGTCGACCTTAATAACTTGTCATATCAGTCAAATTTAACTGTCAAATTTGTGAAAAATACATTTTAGAACAGTTTTAGGTTGGCACTTTTGATAGTTTAAACAAAATTAAACATTGTATTATAAATTATAATGTATGGGGAGATATAAGACAAGCTGCATAAATTATTACTAGGGACACAGAGACAGATAATGCTTCCTTATTACATTCTTTAAATGATTTTTGCTTATTACATTTTTTAGCAAGTTCTGGGGCAACTGATTTATAAGCACTGATGTTAGCCAACGCCTTTCACGCTTGCCATAATAGTTGTTGACTCTGGGCACGACTAATCTGTACGACTATTGTACGTTCTTCAAAATAAAAATATGTTGAGGTGTCTGAGATTCTGCGCTATTTTTAACCGATTTCAAAAAAGGAGGAGGTTCTCAATTCGATGCGTATGTTGTTTTTGTGTGTATGTTACGCGATTACGCCGCCAGTTGTGGACAGATTTTTAAAATTATTTTTGTATTCGATAGAGTATACTCCAAGGTTGGTCCCATGGTCACCAAAGTTAGAATCTGATGATAGAATCCCATGAAAATCGAGGAAAACCCTTCAATTTTAAGGTTTGTCCAACGTGTTTTTGTGTATGTTACGCGATTACTCCGCAAATTGTGAAACGATTTCCAAAATTCTTTTTGTATTTAATAGAGTATACTCCTGGGGTACTCCCAAGGTCACCAAAGTCAGGATTTGATGATGGGATCCCATAAAAATCAAAGAAAACTTCAATTTAATATCAGCTCACCGAAGGTGTGCTGGTATTAAATTAGGGTTTCTTTCACTAAAAAGATTTCATTTACTAAAAAGTTAAAAATAAAAAATATTTTACATAAAATAAAAACCGACTTCAAAAACACTGAAAAGTTAAAAATAATATAAGAATAGGAACAGACAACATCACACTTCTATATTGAAGTCGGTAACAAATTTTAAGACTTTCTAGGAGATCATCGTTTGGTACCGACTTCAATACAGAAGTGTGATGTTGTTTGTACCTATTCTTATATTATTTTTAACTTTTCAGTGTTTTTGAAGTCGGTTTTAATTTTTATTAACACGCTGTAGGTATACGTCCCACTGTATGAATCACGCTGTATACGGCCACAGCGTCGGTGGCGCTGTGGCCTCGGCACTAGACTGTGCCCTGAGTAGAATCGGAAGGCCCGCGATCGATCCTGCCATGTACCAATGTGTTTTTCGTTTCACGAATATCATATGTACCTACATTTATCTGACGCTCCTACGGTGAAGGAAAACATCGTGAAGAAACCTGCATACATCTGCGAAGCAATTCAAAGGTGTATGTGAAGTCAACCATCCGCACTGGGCCAGCGTGGTTTGACTAAGGCCTAATCGCCCTAACATAACTAGTTCGGGTAGGCTCATGCCCCTCGGTGGGGACATATTTAAACTGTGATGATAATACATGCCACTGGTAGGCACTTGTCTCTCACAAATTCTAGTCTCATGACGAATTGACTCATTATATCACGCTGGACGGGTTGGATTTCTTCGCAGAGGTAAGCAGAAGATTCTGCTGTAAGTTTAGTTTTAGTCGGTTCCACAAACATAGTAATAAAATTACATAGTAGAACTACACATTGATATAAATACAAATGTTATAAATGCGAACGTTAAGGAAGTAAGGCTAAACTCCGACCAAGAATTCTTACTCCATGCGCTAAATCGCCAATACCGATTGAAGAAATACACTAAAGAAAGAGATTGTATAGAGCTTTATTTTGCAAAATTAATGAATTTAGTGATGAATAATTATGGTATATAATTTTATATATTAAGGTTGACGTTATACTCATATTGTCCTTTTTGAAGCTCGTGGAAAATAAAAGAAATACAAAAGGTGCAGTGTTAACTTGCATACAAAATCAACCAATTCGGGAAACTTGAAACAAATGATCGCAACAGTGGATCCGAAAATATAAATAATATAGTTTTTTTCGAAAAGATTTAAAACTTTTACCTTCACTTGGATTTGCAATCAAAAATATCAAGAAGTATCCGATATGAAATTATCTCAGAAATTGTACATTTTACACTGAGAATGAACCCTGTATTAACATCACGTAGGAAGATAGGTAGGAATAAGCAGAAAATGCGCATTTATCTCGGAAACATCAACAAGCGATACCATTCCACGGAGCTCGTTCGCATAATATTGTTACAAATATGGGTGTAGTTATAACGCCGCGGAATGCAACTCCCGATTACAGAAGATGTCCTTTGTATGATCATGTGACAAGTAATTATGATAAATGAGTTTATAAAAGTTTGTTGTGCGTAAAGTTTATCGAAATGAAAATTTGCGTACAGTAAACGCTTCATAAATCCTTTTAACTTTAAAAAATGAGGTCACCGCAGTTATCATTATATTTATAGATATAAGTTAGTTGGCAATCAAGCATACCGCCCACCTGGTGGTAAGTGGTAACAATGACCTAGTACATGTGGTTCTTGTGAGACTCGCAGCAAATCTGCAACCCCCACAAGTGTACGTTGCGAACTTGTAATATAAGATGTAAAGTCGTAGTACCCAGTAATTTCACTGACCTTCAAAATGCAAAAGCACTCCTGCTTCGTGGCAGAAATAGGTAAGACGGAGGTACCCATGAAGGCTACCCTGGTACAGGGTCTCCCTCCGGTAAAAAGTGTTGTTGCTCTTAACTTATATTTGGACTTTTAACCACATAAAAATGCTAGTCCATTTTTCTGGCTCCGTACAAAAATACCTGGTTACAGTGAAATAAATTTCATTTCCATACATTACCGCGCTATTCTTTTGCGTAGCGAACGCGTATTATGTACTTTAGCTAGAGGTTATTGTTAGGCCGCAACTGAATCAGTCTACCTGTTACTGCGTTGCAGTTTGGCTGTATTGTCAACTGTTCCTGTACTGCACATACATTAAGATGATCGATTTATTTAACCTCATTCCCGTCATCGGCGACAAAGTAACAGCAGGCTTCCAAGATTCATCTGCAATTGAATTTTTCCTTTGAATAGCCTTGGAACTATAATTGATCGGCGCACGTAAGATGCACTCAGTGATTGGTGTTAAATATGTATGTTAAATTATATACAATGCCTTACAGTTCAGTTGATATTGTAGCTAATATTTGTCTATATTCATTATTTTTGTATACTCTTTAAATAGTTAACATTATACGCTACCTACTATCCCATTATCTTATTTAGATATATGTATAAAGCGAAAAGTCACCCACCTAACATAAATCTCGAAAGCTAATTTAACCTACGAACATGAAATTTTGCTCAGAACATTGTGCTTTAGTTATTGTTCTGAGAAATTTAGCAAGAAGGTAGTTTATGGATTATGGATAGAATATATTAACTAACACCGGATTTTACAAAATTCAATCCTCAGGGGTGTGAAAATAGAGTTAAAAGTTTGTGTGAAAGTCCGTCATTTTTAAAGTTAGAAGCATGAAAATTAGTAAGCACTAGCTGTGCCCGCGACTTCGTCCGCGTGGAATAGTAACTTTTGGCAGTATTTTGATTGTTGTAGCCTACCTTGTGTTATACCTTATATAATTAGCTATCTATTAGCGAAAGTCCCGTCAAAATCGGTCCAGTCGTTCCAGAGATTAGCGGGAACAAACAGACAGACAGACAAAATTATTTTAAATTGTGTTTTTGTTATTGGTACCCGATATACATTCATATCCATTTAGTAAAAATATGTTATTTTGACATTACAAACAGACACTTCAATTTTATTTATTTATATAGAGATTTAAGCTGATAATTAGAAATAAGTACACAAGGGCTTTAGCGTTTTTGAAAATTTCCCTCTTGGAAATGTGAAAAGGGGTTGAAATTTTCGTTTTTGTTTAAGTATCACACTTATAGCTACTCCACTAACACTAACACTTACAGCTAATAATTCCACGAGTCTTTTTAGAAGCTTTTGCTTTATAGTTTGAATAGTTTTTACTACGAGATAATATAGAATTTCAACGCGAAAAATGAAAATAACGCAGGCAAAGCTGCCAGCGGAAAGCTATATCCTTACCAATATTATTAACGCGAAAGTTTGTAAGAATGGATGGATGTATGGATGTTTGTTTTGTTACTCTTTCACGCAAAAACTACTGAATGGATTTGAATGAAATTTTGTAGGAAGACGTATTACGTCAGGAATTAGCATATAGGCCACTATTATCTCGGAAAAGTAAGAAGTTCCCGCGGGAAAGAGATTTACAGTTTTTCTTTGAACTTTTAAGGCTTCATAGAACATAGCTCGCGGGCACAGCTAGTTAGTCTATATATTAATTGCACGTCCTGACTGATTCATCTTCACCGAGCCTAAAGCATTAAAAGCTTTTGGGTTTTTGAAAATTCAACCCTATTTTGAAGCTATTATACTTCTTTATTTTGAAGCTAGCACGGACCTCTTGTATTTGGGTTAATAAGTAGAAATGACTTAACACGTGTTTAAGCTTTTTTCAGAATTTCACCAAAAACGTATGCGTACCGAACGCATTTTGGTAAAACTTCACCGTAAAAATTAAAATTTTTATGAATTTTCAACTGTCACCAAAATGACTCATAGTTTGACAAAGGAAATATAGTTTATATTTGTAAGAAAAAAGATTTGAGGAACAAAAAAGATTTGTTGAATAAGTAATATATGGTAGAGCAGGGTAGAGCTATTTTCAGATAATAAAAATAATTCAACTTTCGAAGATTTTTTTTCGTTGCTTTCTACTAAAACAAGAATTTTGTAGGAAACGTTTTACACTTTACGTAATTTACAGGAGTTGACAGCTTAGGTCATAATAAAATGGCGCCTATCCCATTCATAGTTTCAACGTACCGTAGTTACAATTCACATAACTGCATTTGTTATTAGAAATCCATTGTAGTGAATCTTGACTATTCTTTGTCGTTAAGCATGCGCAGTGGGAGCATAGGGCAGATTCCACAAAAAAAAATCAAAGCTGAACCAAGACTGGATAATTGCGTTCAACCAGTCAGAGTGGTCCATTATTACGCAACCAAACATTTGAAGGACACTTTATATCCTCAGATTGGTGGCAGTAGGCAATGTTTTGTTTAAGGCTTGATATCGATTAAGGCTATAAACAGACCTATCGATCCGATGCAATCCAATCCGGACTGTATTTGACGAGCATCATCTGGACGTCTGAAAACAACCGGACCGTAGAGGTGTGTGACGATTGGTTTATTTTGAATTGACTAGCCTTCCGTTTTCAATTCTCTATGAACAGAATAAAATCGGTCAGTCTGTTGCCAGTCTTATTCGTGGAATTGACCCTCAGTCCTCCGGACCGGTGACCTTGTCGCGTGGGAGCGCTAGAAATCAGCACCGCTTACGCAATCGCAACCACTCGGGTGCACGCGCGCCTCCGAACCCCCCCCCCCCCCCCCCCCCCCGCACTCCTCGCCCACCCTGCGAGAATTATTAGAATTATATTTGGTGGTCACTTTATCAAATCTGTTTAAAGTTACAATTATATCAACAAAACGTTTTGTTACAAAACAGATTTAATAAACTTTTATATAGATATGGACACAGTCATATAATGTTGAAATGTATTACCTTAGCCTCCCAAGAAGAAGGCGGTTCGGACTATCTCCCTCTACGCTGACTCAATACTTATTGCTGAGGAATACTAGTAAAAGAAAGAAAAAAGAGAAAGCTATTATACAGTATAAGTAATATAAAAATCAGAGATTCTAAATAATAAAACTTGATCAGAAATACACAGGAAAAACATCACGTGATAATAAAAATAAATATATTATTATTATGGCTATATAATCAGAAATAACATTTTTGTATTTTGCCTATTAAGAGACACAAAATACCCATCGCATCTACATACAAACGTAGGTTTCGTCCGATTGTCTCATATCGTGGGAGGAATTTCCCCTAGATACCAGAATCAGAACTCGCGTAGGCGTAAAAACCTCTTTTTTAGAGAAGGCCAGGCGAACCTTCATGCTATCACGCCATTTGATTTTAAGCCCGTATTTTATACTCTAAAATCGTTTTATAGAATCTACTGCATCGTTAGAACATTGATATAATTGAGTGAGCTCCGGATTTAGGGTTAATCGATTCACCGCCAAAAACCGAGCTCTCGTGAGATGGAATCAGTGACGAGGGTAACGGGATTTTTTACTTACGGCTGGTGGCTCTGCTATGATGGACCAATCGGTGCTGCGATTTCGGTCTTTCTCGCGGACAAGCTGTCCCTTTCTCGCTGAGCAATGCGAGAGAGACAACAGGTGTAAATTACTCAGTGGGAAATGTAGTGTGATAAAGTAGGAAACTGTAGCATCGCACTAAATAATAAAATCGACAGGTGTCTCTGATTATGCGAACTGGCGATAGAGGACTCGGACATAACATTTCGCGGTATGTCAGCTGTATACCTAAGTAAATGTTTGCAAAAGACCATATTTTTAAACGCGGAAAATTGTGTTTTTATGCGAAAAAAAGCGCTTCTCATTTCAATTATTCATCTCATTAACAATAATTTGTAAAACGATGTGAACAAATGCGTTGGCAATTTTGAAAACCTATATCTCGAACAACAATATAAATTATATTGTAAAAAATTGATTGATTATGAATGGATAACAAGTAACAATATGGATAATAAGTAACCATGCTGGAGTTTACCGTAAATATAACCAGCTATCGTCCACGCCTTGTAAAAATTCTTATATTTATTGAAAAAAATAAATAAGCGCATTTCGCACGGAAATGCGAATTTTGTAAAAGTAAATTTTAAAATTTAATTACCATAACAGCATTAGTCGATGATTTGACTCGCTCGTACAAATGATTGATTAGCGAGTGTTTGGCTACATGATTGCGACATCTAGATAATTTGCTTCAAAAACAGGCATGAGCTTGGACCGCGGACTTGGAATGGTAAAGCCCTTCTAGGAAATGGGAGTTGGCTGCGGGCTAGACCGCTCGCGCTCGTTCGAACGCACTGACACACTTCGTTAGGAATCCTTTCTGTAATAAAGGCATTTAGTACAGTACCTACTAAGAATTTCATTTTTAACCGACGAAAAAACGGAGGAGGTACTCAATTCGACGCGTATATTTTTTTTTATGTATGATCACGCATAACTTTTTACAGAGAACTCGATTTTGATGATTCTTTTTTTATTAGAAAGAGTATACCCCGAGGTTGGTTCCATTTAAATTTGAAAAAAAAATCCTACCCTAAGAGTAGGAAAACAGGAAATTATTGTTGATTTACTCACTAATTGTGATCAATGACCACGCATTACTTTTTACAGAGTGATCCGATTTTGATGATTCTTTTTTTATTGGAAAGAGTATATACCCCGAGGGTGGTCCCATATAAATTTGAAAAAACAATTCCAACCCTAAAGGTACAAAAACGGGGGATAATTGATGATTCACTCACTGATTGTAAAATTAATAGATGAATGTCACAAAAAAATATAAAATAAAAACTTTTTAACAAAAAATTGAACCGCTGAAAAAACTAAAAAGCAAAAATACTGAAAAGTTAAAAATAATATAAGAATAGGCACAGACAACATCACACTTTTATATAGAAGTCGGTGCCAAACGATGATCTCGTAGAAAGTGTTATTATGTCACCGACTTCAATATAGAAGTGTGATGTTGTCTGTACCTATTCCTATATTATTTTTAACTTTTCAGTGTTTTTGCTTTTAAGTTTTTTCGGCGGTTTAATTTTTAATTCTTATGCGATGGCATGGTTTTAAAAGTATATTGTATAGTGTGTATGATTAGTGTTTAAAATCAACAACAGCAATTAAGTTTAGATGTGTCGATTTTTTAAAAGTCCCAATCGACTATACATTGTATAAAAATCGGAGCCATTTTAATTGAAGAGATTGAAATAGTTTAATAACTATAAAAAATCGAAATATAGTACTAGTAATATAGTACTAGATAAAAACAAGACGTTCCGAGATATAGCTTGGTGATCACAATAGTTTAAAAATAAAAAACTACTTTGACTTTTTTGTGTTTTTGAAATCGGGTGTTATTTTTTGTAAAGTATTTTTTTATTTTCACCTGTTAAGTGAATTTAACAGGTAATCCGTACACTGTGTCCTCCTTTTCACACCGTACCAGGAAATTCCAAGATTACTTCTTCTGTCGTTCATCCCACACTTGGAATTCTCTACCTGCGCACGTGTTTCCTCCATCCTACAACATGGGTTCCTTCAAAAGAGGTGTGAAAAAGCATCTTTTAGGCCGGCAAGGGGCGGCCAGGTAGGATAGTGGATGTCGTCCCTACTCTATCTGTCAACTCATTTGGGCCTCTTTCACCGCATAACATCAGGCGGGAGGAGGTCATTTGCCGGGCCTTACATAAAAAAAAAAAAAAAAAAAAAAAAAATTTAATACCAGTTCACCGAAGTAACTTGAAAAATGCAACTAATAATTAAAAACGTGCGTATTTTATTTAAAAAACTAACTCCTAAAAGTCAAGGAGCCTTCCAACATCAGCTCGGCTTATGACTACCAGACGCAAATGAAACACGTTGAACTAGTTTTAAAAAAAGCAATTAAAAAAAATATAAATAAACTAGCTGTGCCCGTGAACTACGTTTCGTCAGTAAAAATACAAATATCGCTATTAAAAATGGGGGTTGGTGGTAGAAGGGGGAAAATTTAGGGTAATAAGTATATTTGATGCAAATTCTGGACAGGGCCACCCTCATCACTTAGGCGTATAGAAATAGCCTATAACTATTCTCAGACCTACCAAATGTTATATACAAAAAAAATCACAAAAATCGGTCAAGCTGTTTTAGAGCAGTTCGAGAACAAACACCGTGACACGAGATTTTTATCTTTACATAATATAAAATAAGTCGCTCCCGCTGTCTGTACCCTTAGATCTTATAAACTACGCAAAGGATTTTAATGCGGTTTCCATCAATAGATAGAGTAATTCAAGAGGAAGGTTTATATGTATAATGCATGCATATTATAGCAGAAAAAAACCAAGAAATTCAAAGAGATCTGTCCTCTGTTAGGGTAATACGAAGTTACTGTATCACGGGGTAATACGGTCGATGGCACTCTATGGAGCCCCGGTATGGGCAGAGTGCCTCTCCTCCCGAACGGTGGCCCTCTTGCGACGTCCGCAGAGGGTCATAGCGACCCGGGCCGTGCGAGCTTATCGCACGGTCAGTCACGGCGCGGCCTGCGTTCTAGCGGGCCAAACGCCGTGGCATGTCGATGCACGCGTCCTCGCGGAGGTGTATCGACATCGGGTTGCTACTCGTGAACGGGGGGCGCAGAGGGAGGCTCTGCGTCAGTGGGGTGTGGCACTCGCCTCCCCAGCTGCCGGCCACCGGACGATCGACGCGATCCGTCCGGTGTTGGAGGAGTGGGTTGGGCGCCGGCAGGGCAGCCTCACGTTCCGCATGGTGCAGGTACTGACCGGGCATGGCTGCTTCGGTCACTACCTGCACCGAGTCGCGCGTCGGGAGGAAACGCCGCGGTGTCACCACTGCGACGCTCCCGACGATACTGCCGAGCACACCTTGTTGGTGTGCCCGGCCTGGCGACCCCAGCGCAGCGAACTTAACGCTGCGCTGGGAGGCGGAGACCTCTCGCTGCCGAGCATGGTCGTGGCCATGCTCCGCGGCGAGGCGGAATGGGAGGCTGTGACCTCCTTCTGCGAAGAAGTAATTTCGCAGAAGGAGGCTGCGGAGAGGGAGCGGGAGGAAGATCCCCAAGCCGCTCCCCTCCGCCGCAGACGGATAGGCAGGCGAAGGCGGGCATTCGCGCAAGCAATGCCCGTCTAATGACCCTGCCGTGGAGGCCTGCGTGCATGGTTGGCCCCGTGCACGCCGCCGTAAGGCCCTCCGTCTGGGGATTGCTCTGGTGTTCTCGGGCAATCCCCCCTCGGCGATAGCCCGACCGGTGGTCGGGCTTGCCCGGGCGCGCTGGTAGTGGTAGTCGCAGTGTGGACCTTACCATGCGCGCCCACACGGGCAGGGAGAACACCGGGGGGTTTTAGTGGGTCGGCCTGGAACTTCGCCGGGCCAGCCCCACACACGCCTGCCGTCTAGCCAACGGCGGGTACGGTGCGCTTACGCATTTCCCCCCGACAAAAAAAAAAAAAAAAAAAAAAGGGTAATACGAAGTTTACCGGGTCAGCTAGTATTACTCGTAGATAAACTTGAGGCGACATAAATCTATTGGAAATATCACTAAAGAATTATGTTACGACACATTCTGTTTTAATAACAAAAAATCCTAACTTATAAAGAAAAAAATGTAATTTGTACTATTAACGGAGTATATAAATATAAATAATAATATTCACATTTATGTCACCTATAATGTTGACCTATTAAGTAGATTTATCAAAACTAGTTTTGATAAATCCTACTGTAATCAATATTTACTTGTAGGTCAATAAACCACGTACCTCAAAAATGAGCAACTTATTTGAAACAAAGTTTGAAGCAATAAGTGAAAGTATTTAATTGACTACTAGACTAGGCTTCTACGAATTATTGACTAATCGTATTATAGTTTACTCATAAGACTTTTTTGTCAATATAACATCAGTATCTGCTGTTGCATCGCCTTATAAAGGACACATTACCACAAGATAGCCGTGAGATATCTAACAGTACCGGCGAAAATTGACCGCCGAATCGTGTCATTGAACCCGACCGTTAGACGCATCTAGGAGCGGGCCCTTCTACTTCCTACTTATTGCATCCACCTTTTTTTTGGTACGAAGAAAGAAAACAAGATTGGCCCACGGTCCAATTAAGGCCACGGCTTAAATTTCGTCATACTCGCGGAAGAAATATATTGGAGACTAGAAATATTTAGTCGGGTCATTTTGTCAGGTATATTGACCTCGCGACAACACAGGTCTTATATCTTATTTTAATTAAATTGACGTATTCGCATATGAATTTATTAAAAAGTGATAATAATTAAAAATACTGCATAGTTTTGCGACACTATAAATAAAAGCTTAAAAGTTTTACAAAGACATGCCACATTTTACTTGTATAAAAAATTAATAATAAGACAGTTTTTTTCGTCTATCGTATGAACCAAACACATAAGTAGGTACAGACAATAGCGTCGGTCACAAAAATTTTGAATGATTAAAAGTTACAACACAACAGAAAACAATAATTTTCCTCATATCGCACTTTATGGCTGGTAGAGAATGCATGAATTTTTAACCGACTTTAAAAAAGGAGGTTTTCAATTCGATGCGTATGTTTTTTTGTATATGTTATGCGATTACGCCGCCAATTGTGGACCGATTTTCAAAATTCTTTTTATATTCGATAGAGTATACTCTAAGGATGGTTCCATGGTCACCAAAGTTAGGATCTGATGATGGGATCCCATAAAAATCGAGGGAAACCCTTAAATTTTTAGGTGTGTCCAACGTGTTTTGTGTATAGGTATGTTACGCGATTACTCCCCCAAGTTTGGACCTATTTTCAAAATTATTTTTAAGTAGCTTTAAGTGGGGTCCAGATAGCGTTGAAAAATTTTATCGAGGTCCAGGAAAAAAGTGATCATGATTGAGTACTATTTTTTATTTGACTTTTAACGTTATTATATAAATATGAGTGTTATTTATTGCCATAGAATTTTGAAACAAAACTAAGAAACATTTAATTTTTTTTTGTATGGATGGTTCGATATTTTTTTGTAGCTAGTTTTATGAATAGATGATTTATATTATGTAGGTATATTTTACAATATTTGGCGGTCAGAGGTTCGACCGTTCGCGGTCCGGATATGGACCGCGGTCCGCCTGTTGCTGACCGCTGCGATAGAGTATACTCTTGGGGTGGTCCCAAGATTACTAAAGTCAGGATCTGATGATGAGATCTCATGAAAATCGAGGGAAACCCTAATTTAATACAAGCTCATCGAAGGTGCAGGTGAAGCTAGTATTAAATTAGGGTTTCTTTCATTAAAAAGATTTAATTCACTAAAAGATAAAAATGAAAAACATATGTCAAAAAATAAAAACCGACTTCAAAAACACTGAAAATTTAAAAATAATATAAGAATAGGTACGAGTACAGACAACATCACACTTCTATATTAAAGTCGGTGGTAAATTTTAAGACATTCTAGGAAATCATCGTTTGGCACCGACTTCAATATAGAAGTGTGATGTTGTCTGTACCTATTCTTATATTATTTTTAACTTTTCAGTGTTTCTGAAGTTGGTTTCTATTTTTTGTTAAACATTTTTTATTTAATATTGTGCTATAAAGATTGAATAAACACAGAAAAATGAGATTAAATATCAAAACATTTTTTTTATTCGACAAAGTCAGCAAAGTATATGTGCATGACTAGCCTTGTTTTACCAATAATTAAGTCAATTGCGGATTTGTCGATAGTGATTAAGTACAGTAGTTACATTACACTATATTGCACCCATTCTTCTTAGCAGCCAAAAGACGTCTCGAATGGGTTGTAGGTAAAAAATTAGGACGATTCAAAAGAGCTTTCGTTCAAGTCATATTTTTTGTATATAATAATAATTCATTTATTTGCAAGAATATAGTATTTCAGGTGTTACAGTCATCAATTCCGATGCATTCTGCCTGCAAACAGGCGTGCAAACATTTATAAAATTCTCTATAATTATATTACATTACTAGCTTTTGCCCGCGTTTCGTCCGCGTGGAAGACCTTTTTTACTGATTCCCTTTACGAATCCCTTTTACACCCCTAGGGAATGATTTCGGGGATAAAAACTATTTTTTATCCTTTTCCACAACTCAAACTATCTCCATACCAAATTTCATCTAAATTGATTCAGCAGTTATTGATTCCCTATACAAACTTCCTTCCCCCTTTTCTCCCCCTTAAGGAGTGATTTCTGCGATAAAAGCAATCCTATGTCCTTGACACGCTCCGGCCGTGTGAAGCACTACCAGGGTGCAGAAGAGATAAATAAAAAATATTTTAGTCTTAAGTACAGCGTATATTACAAGACCTCAGGTTATTATTATTATTTTTTTATGTATGACCCGGCAAATGACCTCCTCCCGCCTGATGTTAAGCGGTGAAAGAGGCCTAAATGAGTTGACAGATAGAGTAGGGACGACATCCACTATCCTACCAGCCAGCCCCTTGCCGGCCCAAAAGATGCTTTTTCACGCCTCTTTTGAAGGAACCCATGTTGTAGGATGGAGGAAACACGTAAATAATCTTGGTACTAATTTAAATTATATTGATTATGAAGAAGACCCAAATAAATTGTATGAAAATTTTTTTAACTCATTTTGTTGTGAATTTAAAAATATCTTCGTTCCAAAAACCATCTCAGTCAATGGTAGATTAGCTTTTAGCGAATGGGCTACCCCAGGTATTCACAAAAGCAGATTAAAACTTTATGAACTTTACAGTGAACGTTCATTTAATACTAGTGATCAATTTAAATTGTATGTAAAAACTTATTCCAAAGTATTTAAAAAAGTTTGTAAGTGTGCCAAGTCAAATTATTTAAGTTCTAAAATAAAAAACAGTAGTAATAAAATTAAAACGACATGGAATATTATTAATAATGAAACTGGAAGAGTAAAAACAAAGAACAATAATTTTTGTTTAAATATTGAAAATAAGAAAATTTCAGTAGACTCTGAGGTAGCTACAGAATTTAAAAATTCTTTACTGACATTCCAGTTTCAATCACAAAATCTTTAGATTCCTCCTCCACTGTTACCGAATCTATTTTAAAAGATCATGTTAAACCTTGCGATGATAAATTTAAGTTTGCCCATATTAGTGCAAACGATTTAATAAAGTCATTTAAAAGTCTGAATAAAAAGAAAACGGTGGATCTGTGGGGCAACTCTGTAGATGTTTCCCAATCTGTAATAGTGACAATAGCTCCAATACTTGCTAGTATTTTTAATGATTGCATTGACTGTGGTGTATTTCCTGATCTAATTAAGCTGAGTAAAATTATTCCATTACACAAATCTGGTAGCACATCAGACCCCAGTAATTTTAGGCCTATTTCTGTGCTACCTACTTTTAGCAAAATTTTTGAATAAATAATGTTGGAACAAATGCAAAGTTTTTTTTAACAGAAATAATCTTTTACACTGTAAACAATTTGGTTTTAGGAAGGGTCGCTCAACAACCGATGCTGGTGTTGAGTTAATACAACATATATATGAGGCCTGGGAGAACATGATGCGCTGGGCATTTTTTGTGACTTGTCCAAGGCGTTTGATTGCGTTTATCATGAAACCTTGATCAGGAAATTACACTACTATGGATTTCGTGACACTGTTCTGGATCTACTCGTCTCCTATTTGACTGAGAGGATTCAGAAAGTAGACGTCAACGGGGAGAGGTCCCGCGGCTCCTCGGTTAAAATGGGAGTTCCACAGGGTTCAATTCTTGGTCCTTTTCTATTTTTAATATATATTAATGACTTGCCTGATTATGTACAAGACAGGCATGAGATAGTATTATTTGCAGATGATACTTCACTTATGTTTAAAATTAAAAGACGATTGCAAATTTATGACGATGTAAATAATTCTATCTCAAGAATAGTTTACTGGTTCAATGCAAATAACTTGTGCCTCAATGAAGGGAAAACTAAATGCATAAAAATTATCTTGCCCAATGTCAAACAGGTTCACACCACTGTAAACATAAAGGATAAAAATGTGGACCTTGTGGATACCGTAGTATTTTTTGGTATTACTTTAGATTCTAAGCTTCAGTGGGGCCCACATATTGATAAATTGTCGAAGAGACTTAGTTCTGCAGCTTACGCTGTATGGAAAATACGTCAGCTGACTGATGTTGATACAGCAAGACTTGTATACTTTGCCTATTTTCATAGTTTGATGTCGTATGGCATTTTGCTGTGGGGAAATGCTGCCGACATTCAGACTGTTTTTGTGCTGCAGAAAAGGGCTATTCGAGCTATTTATAATCTTAAAATAAGAGACTCTTTGAGAGAAAAATTTAAAGAAATCGATATAATGACAGTTGCGTCACAATATATTTACGAGAATGTAATATATGTCCATAAAAACATTAATTTATTTTGTAAAATCAGTGATATTCATTCAGTGAATACTAGGCAAAAGAATATGTTAGCGTTACCAAATACTAGGCTCAAAAAAATTTATAATTCTTTCAAAGGCCTTTGTGTACGTTTCTACAATAAAATACCAAATAATATTAAAGCACTTAGCTTGAATAAATTCAAAGTTACAATTAAGGGCGTACTTATGAAAAAAGCATATTATAAAGTGTCTGATTACATGACAGACAAAACTGCTTGGAATTGACAAACAATGTGATAATTGACGATCAATGTGTATTAACACTTTGTCATAATTATTGGGATAAATATCATTCACTTGAGTAACTGTTCCACTCACTCCGACAGGCATTTCTAAATTATTTTTATGAAATAAAACTGTTTGTGAAATATAATCTTTGTAATGTTGGCAATTTAAAAGAGGAGAAAAAAAATTACAAGACCTTCCGAGTTTCTTGCCTGTTCTTCTCGAGAAGGCTCTCCCAATTTCCGAACAGGTGTAGAGTCAACTTTTTTTTTTAATTTAACTTTTATTTGCATACATCGTAATTATGGTTGGGATGTATGTACATACAAGGATTAAATAATTAGTAAATTAGATTCTTGTTTAATAACATTTTTATGTTTTGTTTGACGTCAATAAGTGCCTGTCTTTACAGGCACTTATTGACGATTGAATAAAGATTTTTGAGTTTGAGTTTGAGTTTGAGTTCGTGCGCTGGTAGAGAATTCCTAGTGTGGGATGAACGACAGAAGAAGGAATCTTGGAATTTCTTGGTACGGTGTGAAAAGGAGGACACAGTGTACGGATGACTCCGAAAGGCCCTTACGCGTGTTTCTGTTAAGGAATGGAGAGGGAGGGATAAGGTTAAAGAGCATTACCCATGGAACATTCGGTAAAAGGCGCTAAGAGAGGCGATGTCACGACAAAGTTGTAGAGGCTCGAGGGTGTTAGTTACCTCTACATCGCCAATAATGCGAATAGCGCGACGCTGCAATCTGTCCAGAGCCTAAACTACCTACGCACCTTGTTCAGGACACCGAGTTTCCGTGAGGCAGTAGTTATGACGGATTCGATGTAGTCTCTGGGGTTCAGATCACAGAGAATGTTCATTCCGAGCAAGGTGATGTTGTTCTTAGTGTTAAGGGTTGTGCCCTGAAGAGAAGGAAGGGGGAGGAAAGGTTACCTTTTCGCCGAGAACGCGCACACCTGTGTTTTCTTAGCATTGAACTCAACAAGATTGTTGGAGCCCCATTCGGAGACGAGGTCCAGCGTCCTGTTGAGCTCAATGATAAGATTCTGCCTCTCCCTACCAATATCACCACGAGCAGCCCCTGAGCTTCCGTGATATCCCCCATGCACTGTACTGTCGTCTGCATAGCAATGTATAGCTCCCAAGGAAAGCATGCCATTGATATGCAGAAGAAATAATGTTGGGGATAGAACGGAGCCTTGCGGAACTCCAGCGTTCACTGCCACGAACCGCGAAGCGCAGCCGTCAACGACAACGCGAATTTTACGCTCGTGGAGGAAGCTGGCAATCCACGTACAGAACTGCGCGGGTAATCCGTATGCCGGAAGCTTGGAAAGAAGAGCCTTGTGCCAGACTCTATCAAAAGCTTTGGCGAGATTACCAGGAGAAACGATGTCCGCGGAAAAAAAAGATTAGAGTGGGATCTTAATTTATACTCTCAACCTTCTAGAACTTTTCTAGAATGTTGGGAAAAAGAACCACAACTAGAAGAAGAACTATATACATTAACAATATTTATGTAGCAAGTATAGGAAATCATTAGAAACATTCCTGTTTATAAATTATTAAAAAGGATATTAATATCAAAATTAAACAAAAGAACCTAGTTGTGTTGAACTCTTATTGACAAAAATTTAATCAATAATTAGTTGCGAGTGTTTATTACTGGTTATTAGGCATATTCACAAAAAGATTACCACATAATGACGTGTTTATATGAAAGGATTTTCGTTAAAATCAAGGTAAGTTTTAAGTTAAGTGGATACGGTTTTAGAACCGTGACATCCTTTCTCAGGCAGACTATCTGTGTACCAAATTTAATTCAAATCGGTTCAGTAGTTTTGGCGTGAAGACGCGACAGACAGAGTTATTTTCGCTTTTATAATAGTAGTATGGATTGAAAATAAACACCTATTGATAGGCTGTCATTTAAATTATAATACATTCTAGATAATATTAACTTTTGAATAAAATTGCTAAATAATAATCCATGTCATTTAAATTTTAATAACCCATGTCATATAAAAATTAATAATAAAGTCATAATAACATAATTTTATGAAATTTTAACATAAACAAACAACAATATATGAATACTTCATAGGATAACAATTATGAAATGTCATTTAAATATTCTTTAGTGGTGTAGAAACATTTTGCTTTCAGCCATCAATATTTTCTTCAAATGTTCACCAATAATTTTAATATATCATTACGCAATTTATTATATTTGATTTTGACTTTGACTCTTTTGATTTGACTCTTTTGATTTTTATTTCATTTCTAATATATTATTGCAGTTCTTAAATGAAAGTTCTTGTAAGTCATTTTATTATATCCAAGTGACGAGGACATATTGTTCGAGAAAAATTTAAGAAAAAATGAGAGGCGCGGAGTTTTACTTCGATGATTCCTTGTCACAGTTATATCTGTTAGTCTCTCGTTGGACCAACTGATAAAAATAATGAGTGATTGAACTTAGATTGCAAATTTGTATCATATTTGTGAGTGTACATTATTGTTTGATGAAAGCTTAAAAAAATATAAACCAATAAAAATATTCATGCAAGGTTTGAACATCTTGACAGAAAATCCCATACCTTATAAATAGCTTTTCGACATTACTTTACTTATGAAGTAGGTAACTAAACAATATCCATCGGTAGGATGTTTTAAGGTTAATGGGGATTTCGGCCCAAATAGAATTACATTAACGAAATTCAGAATGTATGTACCTAGTAAGAGACGTTTGATTGACAGACTACAAAAAGAAACATAACTTTCACTTAGAAACATTTTTGCTGCTAAAACAGCACCAATGCCAAACTAATAGTCTATAATAGGAACACATGGAAAACTCTACGTCAAGCGGTATTGATTGAGAAGAAAAGTACTAAAGTCCAGGGAAATTCAGGTCAAACAAAGTTAGCGCAGCTTAGCCATAAAATATGAATACAGTGTTTGAATAACCGAGCTTCCCTGTCCATCATAGGGCTGTCATCAAAGGAGTTGATAACATTTACTATAATTTATATTTAAGTGAAGATTTTTGTTATCATTTCATGATGGACAATGTTTTGATTATAATTGACGAAACTTAGCAACTGTATCATAACCTGTTAGGCGATTTACGAAACCATATCGTAATGTGTTAATTTTATACTTTATTTTTTGTAACTTTAGTTTTTTCTTATGTAATATCAACCACTATTTGGGTTAGATAAATATATGTTAGCAGCCCTAAGAAACGCGGTAAGCACACGTCTGAGAAAGCCAGGATTTCTTTTTGTTCGCAGCTTTTACCGTCGCAATTTTAACAGTTACCTCCGTACACCGCTCGCCGCCCCGTTACTACAAATTATGCTTATTCATTGAACGCGAGGAAGCTTTGAGTCTTCAGTGAAATAGTTACTTATCCTATATTTTATCTCAACTAATATTAAAATAGTAAAATATTAAAAAGTTCACAGTTTCTAATCATCTGAACTTGAACTGAAAAATTAACGTAACTTGAGCAATAATTATTTAACAAAGCTTATGAATTATTTAAATAATTTACATATTGGATTTCGAACGTAACTTATTTTGTTAATTTACGATGGGCCAGTTTTCCAAATGAAATGTTTTCTTGTTCAGTGAACTTAATTTTTAACCGACTTCAAAAAAAGGATGTTTTCAGTTTGACCTATATGTTTGTATGTTTGTCCACGATTATCTTGCGTGTGGCTAATTCGATTTTGATGCGGTTTTCAGAAAAGTATTTGTCACATTTAGGATAAGGTTTTGGTATTTTAAATTAAGTAAAAAGATTGAAAAAAGAATATTATTTACAAAAAATTACAACCGGTTTCAAAAACACCAAAATGTCATAAATAATATAAGAATATAAGTAACATCACAGTTTTATATTGAAGTCGGTGCCAAGCATATAGCATAAGGTACCAAGCAATGATTACCTGGAAAGTCTTAAAAAATATAAGAACAATTAATGTAAGTACTTAGTTAAAATTTGGCACCAACTTCAATATGAAACTGTGATGTTGTTTATGTTCTAATATTATTTATGACTTTTTGGTATTTTTGAAGTCGGTTTTATTTTCTGTAGAAATTTTTTTATTGAAGACATTTTAGTTACTGGCCGTTTCTTCGCTGTAACGACCTAATGTCGGTAACGGCGACGGCAAGACTGCCGGAGAAGCAAAAATCTATGAAATCACATGTCGAATTATTGACTTAATAATGCAATGTCCGGCTCTGACAACGACATTATACTCTCATAATATTCTTAAACGGCTTTTGAACTATGAAGCTTGGCCTGATTGTTGTGGTTGTTGGACCTGATTTAGCAATTAAAATATTACACCCTTCATATAGACCGATTGATCTGAGATTTGTTACACACCTTTAATTCTAATATGAAACCAAAATGGCCACCACCACAGAGGCGAATATAATTTTTTTCAACCCCCTCGATATGGTTATCAAATGGGTTTGACTAGTCCAATAGGTACAGCAGGTACATAATAAAAATAGGTAAATACCTATTTTTTAAAAGTTAAACGGTTTCATTGGAAAGAATGACAATAATGATGTGGATATTATACTTAAAGCTTAAGAACAATGCGGTGGGTCCCAAGTACAGTAAGCTCCTTATCAAGCTATACTGTTTGACCTTTGGACCGTTCTTATGTCACTCGTAATAGTGACTGTTTTCGTAGTGTAAATGTATAGCTTGAATGGTAGCTTACTGTACTAGTCATCACACTATTCTCCTCATTAATCTAGATCTAGAGCATTGATCAGACGATAAAATTAAAATCGTGGGGCGTAGCGTAACCGGAGTAAATATGTAAATAGCATTTATTAGATATGAGCGGTTGACTGTTGGTAGAAATTTCATACACCCCACCCCACGACTTCATTTTTGTGTCTAATTCACTAGCTAAATTGAATAGGAGAGTGTGAGATTCTAAAACGTACTTATTTTGTAGCTTTTTAGTGAGTACATAATCTACATCATCTACAAAGGGTAATGCAACTCGTATACTCACAGTAGAGCTGGAGCTCAGCAGCCATTATTTAGGTTTATTTAACAATTTGGAAATACATAGTGTCACTCAAACTATATCACAATTAAAATTATATTACGATCCTTTATGATCCTATATATTTTTGCTATTTTTGTTAATTTGGATAATTCTATTTGTGTTTTAAACTGGTGAAAATTTAAAAGAAAGGTTTTTGTTATCTTTCTTCAAGATTAAAAAACATGACTGCGTTAAATACATTAAATTGAAGTTAATAGTATAAAATTAATTTACTATAAAATTTTGCACACTTCCACTTTTTTTAAGGCGTAGAAATTAAAAAAAATGTGCCAATAATATATTGTGAGCTTTTTAGTGAATTTAATTTACTCACCGAAGTATTTAACTTGAAAGAATACAACTAAGGATAAATAAAAAACTAACCACTAATACCTAAAAGTTAAGGATCCCTCCATTATCAGCTCGATTTATGACTAGGTACCAGACGCAAATACCTGAATAACTTCGGAAAAAATATGAAACACGTTGAATGTAGGTACCTATAAAATTTAAAGGTTTTACTCTATTTTCCTGGGATCCCATCACCATATTCTGACTTTAGCGACAATGCGACTAGTACCTCAAGAGTACAATACAATAAGATCGAATACAAAAAGAATTTTGAAAATCGGTTTTTAATTGGAGAATAATCGCGTAACATACACACAGAAAAACATTCGAGTCGATTTGAAAACCTCCTCCTGTCTAGAAGTAAGTTAAAAAGAAAAATTAATAGGTACAAAAGCTCAATGGTGATTGGAATTTTTACAGATAAATACCGCTATTCTTTTTCTTTTTAACCGACATAAAAAATACAAAAAATAAAAACCGACTTCAAATACACCAAAAATCATAAAAAATATATAAGAATACATACAATATCACAGTTTTATATTAAAGTTGGTGCCAAATTTTAAGTAAGTAACTACAAACTACTGCATATTGAATGTTCTTTACTTTTAAGACTACTTTTAACTTAACTACTTTTAAGACTTTCTAGGTAATCATTGCTTGGCACCGACTGCAATATAAAACTCTGATGTTGCATGTATTCTTAATTTATTTATGAGTTTTTATTTTTTGTAAAAACAAAATTGTCAATCTTTTTAGTAAATTTAATAGCACTTGGCCAGCGTGGTTGCCTAAGGCCTAATCGCCCTAGTTTAGGGTAGGCTCGAGCGCCTCGGTGGGGACGTATATGATGATGATGATGAGTCATTGGCCGAGCTGATGATGGAAGGATCCTTAAATTTCAGGAATTAGAGGTTAGTTTTTAACCGACTTGAAAAGGAAGAGGTTCTCAATTCGAAGCGTATGTTATTTTTGTGTGTATACTACCGCTTACGCGATCACTTTGCCGATGACTAATTTTCAAAATTCTTTCTGTATTCGTAAGAGTATACTTCTAGGGTGGTCTTATTGTCACCAAAGTCAGGATTCGATGATGGGATCCGATGAAAATTGAGGGAAACCCTTACATTTTATAAGTTCAATGTGTTTCATGTTCTTTCCGAAGCTCTTCACGTCTTTGCGTCTGGTAGTCATGGACCGAGCTAAAATTCGGCACCGACTTCAATATAGGAATGTGATGTTGTCTATTTTTATAATATTTTTTGACTTTTCAGTGTTTTTGAGGTCGGTTTTTATTTTTTATTAATTTTTTTATGTTTGTTACAGCGTATAATCTGGCAGAGTAGGTAATCTGTCAATTACCTACTTAGAAATGGTCCTATTGTCACCAAAGTCAGGATCTGATGTTGGAATACCAAGAAAATCGAGAGAAACCCTTAAATTTTATAGGTATGTCCAACCTGCGGGCCTATTACCGATCTCATTGTTTTCAAATGATATCATTATGACATCTTAGTGCAAAACGAAAAATAAGATTTTCGGACAGATTTTTGATCATTCGTTCATTACATCATAATGACATCGTTGAAATTATGCCACAGTGATGATATCATTGGAGATCGGTAATACCAAATGAAGCATTTCATGACTTCTCTATCTCAAAATCATACCATATCATACGATGAAAGTTTCATAATAGGCCTGCTGTTTCGTGTTTTTTCCGAAGCTATTCAGGTATTTGCGTCTAGTGATCGTGAACCGAGCGGATGACGGCAGGATCTTTAACTTTTAGGAGTTAAGAGGTTAGTTTGTTTAAATACAATAAGTACTTATTGCACGTTACTTCGGGGAGCTGGTATTAAATTCACAAAAAAAAAAAATATACAATAGAAAAGATAAAAACCGAGTTCAAAAACACTTACAAGTTAAAAATAATATAAGAATACAGATAATATCATATTTCTATATTGAAGTCGGTGCCAAACGATGATTCCTAGAAAGTCTTAAAATTTGGCACTAAACTCATTAATTTGGCACGAAATGAGGAGCTTGTGACTTATTTGGCCAGTGCGCTCAGCGAACGATTGCTAAGGTTAAGCAACGTTGGCTCATTGGCTGTCGTCATTCCTGCTATGGGTGACCAAAATACGAAACATCTCGAGCTCCTCCGTGTTTCGGAAGACATGTTAAATAATGGGTCTGCGCCTGATCTGACCCCGGTCATCTCGGTTAACCGTCCCATCAGCGTATGCGAGTGAAAGAACAGAGAGTGCACTTGCGTTTGCGCACTCTTGCCACTACAATATCTTTCGTGCAGATGGCTAGTCTCTCTTGGGTTTGGCCGCCGAGACCGAATATCGGTTAGAAGGACATTCATTCATTCATTCCGTTAGTATACAAAAATCTCCCACCAATGAAATGTAATAATTGTAAGCATTTTCATTGTGTAAATAAATTGACATTAAGTTCAACCCAAATATAATTTATAAGTTCTGTGGTTTTTGTTAATAATAAAAAGAAAAAACAATATTTAAGTCTCGTATAATGCATGGATATACACTCGAATGGATAGTCATCTTAAAAGCACTCCTAAATATCGATAAAAGATATTTTAAAGAAATATCAGTATAATACAATATTGCATAGAAAATACTTATATATACCTACGTTGAATCGTATTATATCGATATCATATAATCTACAAAACGGTGTTATGAATCTTTTACGTTTACTTCTCTTTGAATAGTACAGTTAAAACCTCCATCGCAGTAAAAAGAAAAAGTGACCTAAATTTCAACCTTCTCAAATATAGGATAAGGCTAAAAGCGTCCCAGGGCGGGTTAGTTAGGGAAAGTGTGTTGGTTTTATTCAGCGCGCTGAAAGTAGGGCGGCACGATGTAAGGACTTCGGAAAGGCATGACCTAGGTCAGGTCACAGCTGAATTACGGCTCGCTCCCGCCCAATCGATACACGTCCAGGTGTCAACTACGTGCCCTAAATACCTTGTTTCTGGATGTATAGGGCGTGCTGTACGAGTAAATTTAGCTTACCTAAGCCATACTCGAGTTTAATATTAGATACTTGATGACGTGTCCTGATTTACTGCTAGTCATTAACGGTTTATTCTAACTGATAAGGTTCTCTACATTGGTATATTTAAATCATTTTATATGCGGAAAGGGGAGACTGAATTAAAATCCAATGTAATTGAGTGAGTGCCAACTTTTAAAATCACGAACAATCGAAGTAGTCTAGAATTGAATTATGAGCGTAGCGAGTGATTATTATATAGAGTACTGAGCACAATGAGTGATTTAAAGGCACGAGATATAAAAAAAATTGCTCTCGTGTGAAACATATAACTTTTCAACTCTACCAGCGAGAAAAGAATTAATAGGCCATGTTTAGGTAAGAAAATCAATTAGGACAATTTAAAACAATATGTTTATTATAACCAACAAACATAACTAAATTAACAATATTAAAACTTGGAAGTAAAATTACTGCAATTTGTCAGATTAAAGGTTTTTGATAATTCAATTAAATACGACAAAAGCTCCGTCTCAGAATAATTTTTAGCACTTTTTGAAAGTCGACAACTTTTGAATAATTCGTACAATATTTTTAAAAAACTAAATTCAGCATTGGAAACTTGTTCTCTCAACTCTTTTCAAGTTAGATAACTATCTTCATTAATTGGTGGACACGCTCATTTTTCCTTATATTTACTAAAACAGATCAATTGACTTTTAAAATAAATTTAGCGGGAATCAAACGTTAAATGATGAAAGAAGTAAGATTCCCGTTATTTTATATTTGAAAAATTTATATTTTTTCAGATGTTGCGTTCGAAAATTTCACCGATTGACATTTTATGAAAACCAAACATGATATTCTTAAATAAGTGATATATGTTTACTAGTATTTATTACGATTATGATTATTATTACGATTTAAGAAAAGCAATACGAGTACTTAGTACCTATAATTTTTAAACTTAAATTTCAATATTGACATTGACATTGTTATTAAAGAACGGTCGACGGTGGCCGTGCGACGATGTGATATGTTGGAAATATGTATTGTTGTAATTATGTACTTAAACTTATGTATATTATTATTATTGTTAATAAGTGAGATGGGTACTAAGCGGCGAGTGCGAGAACTGAATGAATGCAATATCCAGAAAAACCAAATTTAGTTTATAGGATGCTGAAAAAAAATATTAAAATGTATTACTTGTTTTGTGAAATAAATAAATAAAAACAAAATTTTATTCCTGTGAGTTATATCGCTAGTCCAAAATAAGTTTTTGAGCCTTTGAGCATTTGCTTTTTATGCGCCGAATAATTCCAAAAGGTGGTTTTAAACATTCAAATCATTTTTCATCACGCTCGCATTAAAATCGATTTTGTTGGGTGATTTTAGGCACCAAAGGCACCGTTTTCGTGCTGGAGAGGTGAAAATATTATTTAACAGTTTAGGTCATAGTGTAATTGGATTTTGTTAGGAAGGTACCCTCTAACACCCCCGACACATCTACGGGGTTGAAATAATTTGTATCAAAATTATTGTGGTAAAGTCGATGTGAAAGGCATGTTGATTTAAGTACACAATTAGTCTAGTTCAATTTACTATGAGAAGCAAAACAAACATTACTACGTACAATCTATTGCGAATTATCTTATCAGGTAATAATTTAATAGAAATCCATAAATAACAATATTAGTTTGAAATAAAGGTCTATGGCTACTAGAATTTGATGGCAATCTGTGTTGGAATAAAAACGGAGGAAAACTGAGACGATATTATCAATTTCCGGCTACGCATGAACATGATGCTACGAAGAAAATAATTTGCAAAATAATTATCATATTAGTTTAGCAAACTTTTAGTTTTATATTTGTGACTTTGCATTTTCTTTAAAAATGCTAAATAATTAGAAAAAATTGTGAGAATAAATCAAATTCAAGAAAAAATTCAACACGGTATGTTGGAGGCGCGATTTCGAGTCCCGCCCGATGTGAATTTTTTTCTTGTATTTTATCATTTTTTTACACTTTTTGTTCTGTATCAATCGACACTTTTATACAAACATAAAAGTGTCTTTAGGTCCAAAGTCAGGTCAGATCAGGTCAAGTCCAAAAGTTAAGGATCCTTACACCATTAGCTCGGTTTATGACTACCAGACGCAAATACGTGAACACTTGTAACTTCGGAAAAAACATGAAACACGTTCGACGTACCTATAAAGTTTAAGGGTTTTCCTCGATTTTCATAGGATCCCATCATTAGATTCTAACTTTGACGACCTTGGGACCACCCCATGAGAATACTCTATCGAATACAAAAAGAATTTTGAAAATCGGTCCATAATTGGCGGAGTAATCATGTAACATACACACAAACCACGTTGGCCACACCTAAAAAAGATTTTTCCTCGATTTTTATGGGATCCCATCATCAGACCCTGACTTTGGTTGCCTTGGGACCACCCCAGGAGTATACTCTATCGAATACAAAAAAAAATGAAAATTGGTCGCGACGTAATCGCGTAACAAGAACCCCTCCTTTTATGAAGTCGGTTAAATTCGGCAAAAGTCGGCAGATAAATTATATTAAAACCAAAAAAAATGTGCTTTTATTTTTTAAAACACTAGGCACCGACTTAATTCCCGAATTCCTAACTTACCAGAAACCTTCCATCATGAGCTCAGTAACATTATATGATGACTACCAAATGCAAATACCTAAATATTTTCAGAAAAAAACATGAAACACGTTGGACTTACCTATGAACTTTAAGGTTTTCCCTCGATTTTCCTGGGATTTCATCATCAGATTATGATACGGTGACAGTGGGACCACTTGAGGAGTAACTTTTTCGGTTACAAAAAGAATTTTGAAAATCGATCCACAAATAGCCGAGTAATCGGTGAACACTGATAAAGCAAAGCACAATCATTTGAAACAAAAAAGCGCTTTTTTAAATTTAAGTTTAAGTTGACTCTTTCGCTAAATGCTAAAAAACGATTTTAACTTGATTAAATATTTGATACAGCCTTTATTTTTTGCAACCGGCTTACATAAAAAATTACGAAAAATATTGAAAAGAGTACCTAGATTAAATCTTAAATCTTAAGAACCTAATTACCAGTATTTCGATTTTTTATTTATATTTTATTTAAAATAAAATAACATAAGTAATTGTTTTATTGCAGTTTACTAACAAAATGGGTGAAAAATTTGTGAGGATTTTTAAGTATAGCTTTTTATTTTAAAAAGTCTTTAAAGGCTCATGAAGAAAAAATACACGAGTCGTGATGGTACAAAATCTTATATGATCCATACTGTATAATTTGTTTACAATACTTTAAATGCAAAATATTATAAGTAACTTTGTCTGTCTGTCTGTCTTACGCTTTCGTGCCAAAACTACTGAACCGATTTAGATGGTATAGACATAGTTTGCGTCCCAGGAAAGGACATAGGATAGCTTTTATAGCAGAAATCACCCCTTGAGGGGGAAAAAAGGGGCGTGGAAGATTGTATGGAGAATCAATAACCGCTGAACCGATTGAGATGAAATTTGTTATGGCGACAGTTTGAGTTATGGGGAAGGATCAAGAATAGTTTAGTTTTTATCCCCGAAATCATTCCTTTAGGGTATAAAGGGGGGGGGGGGGAATTGTAAAGGGAATCATTAAAAAGGACTTCCACGCAGACGAAATCGCGGGAAAAACCTAGTGGTCATATAATTGCTTAATCAGTTACAACACGTCGCACGACTCCATGTTAAAAACTTAACATGGATAAACTTAACTTAACTTGTCTTAACTGCGTCAATTAAGAACACACATCAACAAAATAAAAACTTTAAATCTCCAAATTTTACACCGATTCGTGTATATAGGACACGTTGAGATAAATTCACAATGATAACAGTATTATTGATTGATGGCAGCAACGGCGTGCAACATGACTCCCATTCATCTGACACGGGGTGGGAGTGCCCAGATAACGGAACAGAACGTTGCCTTATCATACTGGGTTGAACAAACAGTGTGAAAATTCGCCAAAATGTTACATAATCCGTTATTACACCGGGTATATGTGTTACTTGAGTAGGAATGTTGTACTTACATCAAAATAGCTCCAAATATTTATAAATAAATATAGAGAATGGCTAGACCGATTCGGTGAATTCTTTTTTTTTACCGACTTCACAAAATGACGGTTCGCAATTCAACTGTATGTTTTTTTGTTTGTTACCTATAACTTGATCATTTATTCACCGATTTAGAAAATTCTTTATTTTTTGGTGGGAGGGTGTATTGTAACAGTGAGATCTGGTGATGAGGTGACAGGAAAATCGAGGAAACTACCTTAAGAGGCTGACAACGCTGAGCTGAGCTCATCGAGCCCTATACTTATTTTTTTTTAGCAAAACCGGTTTGATATATTTTAGAGAATATCCATGTCCCCAAAACCAATTTAAATCAAAATTTCTCGTTAAAAGAATGCCAAAGACACCCATCAAAAACAGCTACCAGAAGAAATTCCGCGTTATTTAACAAAGGTTATTTAATGATTTTCAGGGAATTAACTCGTTACACTTAATTTGATAATATTCATTGTTTCATATCTTGAAATAAGTTACTATTTTTTTTAAATATATATTTTGTTTTTTTTTTTGCTCAATTTCAATAACGCACGGCACGGCGCCCGTAATTCAGTACAAATCATGTCTCAAGGTCGTTGGCGTTACTCAAATGTTATAGGCACGCTCGCCGTGTTTCATGGTTTTTATGAAACTATTCAGGTATTTGTGTCTGGTAGTTGTGAGCTGAGCTGATGATGGAAGGATCCTTGACTTATAGGAATAAGAGGTTATTTTTTTAAATACAATAGGCCCTTAATCGACCCTTACTCGTATTTTTTTAAGTTACTTCGGTGGGCTGGTATTAAATTCTCTTTAAAAAGATTTAAAAAAATATTTTACAAAAAATAAATAATTACGAGTTAAAATTCGGCACCGACTTTAAAGTAAAAAATGCGATACTGTGTGTATTCTTATTATATTTTTTTACTTTTTTGTGTTTTTGCAGTCGGTTTTTATTTTTTTTTCAAGTGGTTTTTGGATTCCGAGAAGATTAGTAAATTATTAATAAAAATGGCAGGGGAAACATACATTTTCTCAAACAAATACCGATTAAAGTTAAACCACGTTAATGGTATGAAAGAATTTTCGACAAAACAACGTCTGTCGGAATCATAAGATATTGGATGGTCCGGTCAGCTGGTTTTAAATAAAATTGACAGCCAGAATGCGCAAAGCAACACATTCAAGATTTTTTTTTCAATTAATCGTAAATCTGTACGTAAATAAAGACGTACTCTATTTTCTACTCTCATTCAAACTGTTCGTAGCTAGTTCTAACATTTAACATTTCAACAGCTCATATACGTCCCCACCGAGGGGCTCGAGCCTACCCTAAAATAGGGCGATTGGGCCTTAGTGTGCCTTAGTCAACCACGCTGGCCAAGCGCGGGTTGGTCGACTTCACACACAACCTGTAAAGAAATTCTTTCTTCACAGGTGTGTGCAGGTTTCCTCACGATGTTTTCCTTCACAGTAAAAGCGTCGAATAAACGTACATATGAATTCGAAATTTGAAAACACATTGGTAAGTGGCGGGGTTCGAACCGCTACCTCCCGATTGGAAGGCGACAGCCTTAACGCACTACGCCATCGACGCTTATTTACGTCCTCTGACAAATGCATTTAAATCAAGTATTGACGTCAAACTTAGTTAGAATTAGGTCAGTATTTTAATAGCAATTTTAATGTACCTAAACGTTATTTCAAAATAATTGCTATGATCGTTGAATGATATAATTATTGCTTCCATAATGCTAAAGCTTCTGAGGGGGTTGAAATGTTTGTGACTTCTTTACGGAAGAAGAAGACTTGGACGGAAAATTTCATTTTTATTGCTAAATTTACACAGGTAGTAAAACCATGAGTGCAGTTAGTATAGATATATAAAAAAACAATAATATGTTGTTTTCGTTTTAGCCCATAAACGTTCCTCTACAGGTGTTTTTCTTAAATCGAAAAGAAATTAGCCTACTACCTACGGCTGGCCAAAACGGGGTGATGTAAGAATTTTTTTAAAATATTTGTGAACAGTGTTTACTTATACTCCCTCTAGAAGTCTAGGTCTCAAATGTCCTACAGAAAATTGGTTAATGATAGAAAATATTGTTATTATCATTGCAACATTATTAATTCAAGACTCTTACATAATCGATATCGATTAAAAACGTATTAAATATTACAATTTAGAGTCCACTATACTGGAACAATTTAAGGATGCCTATTGTATAAATTTTTTTAAGTATTAAGTGAAAAGGAATTTTAATGATAATGACTATCATTAGATACTTGTGACGTAAACGAGCTTCGTCATTTCATCTAAGTTATGACTAAGTATTATTTTTATTTATTTTATGTTTCTTCCTTATATCATACATATCATAGCCTCTGAGACTAAAGAACTGCCTAATTAGTGGACTATTTTTAAATCACTGTGTTGAGAAAAGCTTTAGGTAATTAATAAATAAATTTATTATATTATTCTTTTTTATTCTTTGTTTCAATCAAAACTTCATCTTTTCATTATTCAGCTTTTGTAGAAAAATAAAATATAAGCATTTTGTTGTATTATCGTAAAGTAAAATTTAGGCCCTAATACTGCAAATGTAAATATTACACTGCATTAAAGTTTTGTTTCTTGGGGCTTTTGGAATTTTCCTGCATCTGATATGGATTCAGAAATATGTGCAGACTACGTGGGAATATTATTAAGATCGTTGCGGGATGAGTAAGCCCTTTACGTGGAAGGTCTCCCAAGTCATCGTCACACCTCTTGGCTGCCAGGACATTACACCGTCCGTTTTCCACGATTCACTTTTGAAACTTTCTAACCCTGTGCAGCGCGAGGCAGGGAGGGGCGCGCGCGGGTGCCAGAGAGAGAGGGTACCGACCTCATTGCCCATTGCCACTCCTCCCGCCGAGACAGCAGGCCATTTTTATTAAAAATATTTCCAAGTAACGCCGCGCGCGGATTTTTCGTTCGGGTCCTGAAACTACAAACTTTGTTTTTTTTTGTTGACCACACATTTTTAAATAAGTGAATTTAATAAATGATAATTAAAACAGATCTATAAGAATAGATTTCGGATGTTGATAATATAAAAAGTGTTTCGTTGAAGAGGTGTGAAATTATAAATCGAGAAATACGTGTGCGCCCCGCGTTCTATTTCCCGTGTGGACTCGGGTGATTTCGGTTGCGAAAAGTGGCGACGCTCGGAAATCTCCGGCGGCTATCGCCGCGAACAGGGCGTCCTTCCAACCCCGCCCGCGAGCAACAGAGACGGAGTACGGTGCTGACATGGCGACAACACGAATGGATTAATGTTTTTCACGTGGAAAACTCATCCCTTGATCACATTCATGTCAAGGTACGTCACTGAAAATTGCATTTAATTTACTACATTCAGATTACAGCTGAGACTTAATCAGCGATGACGCGTGAGTTTTAAACGTAAATACTTATAGGTATTTGTTCGAATCGGTTGTACAAAAAATATTCGTAAGTCATATCTTGTTTGAATTATCACTCGGCTGTAGACTTGTGCACTACGAGGATATCTCGTTAGGAACCGTAATGCGATGTGATTGGCCGATTGAAATAGATTAATCTATACGAAGATCACAATTTGCTGTCATGACATGCCGGTCTCACCCCTGCCGATATCGCGGTCAATATAAAATAAATAAAAATGATAAACAATTGACAAAAATTGTCGGAAAATGTCTGGAAACGTTCCGCCATCGCAGAATTGCATTCGCATCCTGTCCGCTCAGTTCGAATTTGGCGCCAAATATAGGGAGTGGGGATCTTTAGGGGGGTGAGGAAATCAATAAATTTCAACAAATCAATATTTTACCGTGCACCCTATGCTGAATATATCCGCTGCCGCCATTTCGATGATGACGGCGTATTTTTTGTGAGAGATATTCGAGTCGCCGAGCGAGTCGGCGTTCGTGGCGCGGGGTTGCGGGCTCGCGGCCGTCAGTCGTCGGGTGAGCGGGGTGCGGCGTAAACGCGGTCTCGGACTATGGCGGAAGGGCTGATCGTCACTCCCATAAAAGGGTCGAGTTGATTGTGGTGCAGATACGTGTGGTATGTTGTATAATGTTAGTGCAGTGATATTTTGCGATGAAACCGTGTTTATCTCCTCGTACCGGCCGTTTTAATGTGGATATCGTCGGTAATAATGCCATTGTGATGACGTAATGTAACGCGCTCGACTGGGTGCGTAGTAATAATTTTGAGCGCCCGTTTATGCCGCGATAACGTAGTGGTCAGCAGTCGGTAGGTACCTGTGGATGTGGACAGAATGGCATGTTTAAAGATGTGTGCTAGATTCTAATAAGAGTCTGATTGGACTGTCGGCAATTAGATCAAAGTGAATCAAATGCTACTAAAAGAATTGTTTAAAAAGAACACCTACGTTTAAAAACGATTAAAATATGAATATTCGCCTAGTGACATAGGATGTTTTCCCCACTGCAGTGCGTCCGTCCTCGCTGCACAGATTACCTCCTACCGCTACAAGCGCCCTCGATTTTTTCAACCTTGATTAATTTAGTACCTATTGGATTTGCTCAACGACATTAGACGAAATTGTTACAACAAAAAGAAACTAAACAGAATTGTTTTGCTTAATTTACAATTGCACGAATAGAACCCAGCTAGCTGAAATCCGTATCCGTATTTAAACCGAAATGGAATATTGGAACTTATCGAGTCCCTTCAACATTGTAGCGGAAAATTACAGCAATAAGTGTCCACTTCCATCCTTGTAGCAAAACTAATTGGGACACTTAAGATAATGTAGGGGAGACTTTTTAATTGTGTTTAAAGCAGGATCGCCTTGCGTTTATGAACGCTAATTATTTTTTTAGCACGTTAAATGCTGATATTCATCTGTCATAAATAAATGTAGAGCATAAAGTCTTTAATAAAGCGCATTAACACATCGTTATTAATAATAACGACCGAAATTTTATTGCGATAATACTTATGTACATTACATGAAACTAAACTTGTTTCATGTTTACTCCCTAATGAAATGACTTGTTAGGGATTTATTTTGGAATAAAATTAAGTGATGTAATAATTTATTACGTTACTCGTGAAACACATGTGAAAAAAGCGTGCATAAGTAAGTAGGTACCTAATTTATTTTGCTTGGGATTCAATAATACCTATTTAATAAAAATCATCTCGACATTGAATTTACTGTAGGTAGGTATAATTTAAATAATGAAAATCTATTTATAAATAGGTAGGGAGGTATAATATTAAGCTCTGTAATTTTAAAACAGGTAATAAAACATTGAATAAGTAGAAAAATAGGTCTGTAGATCTTTAAATATAGGTTACATTTACAATTAGGTTACATGTATAGGTATATAATTTATGACAAGTATATAGAAAGATTAAAGATTAATTTACTTATAAAATTTTAAACAAATCCAGAAATAAGTAGGTACTTAAAAAATGCATATTTATTAACTTTAAAAAATAAAATAACGTTTTTACCAGGCAAGATGTAGATAGATAGGTCTGTAATTTTAATGTTATAGGACCTAAATGCCTGCGTCATTCAACAAGAATATCCTATCCAGTAATTATTAAGTAGAAACTAAATATGTCTGTGTAAAAGTCAATGAATAATTTAAAATTCTGAAATAGGTAGGTACTTAGGTAATAAGCGAAAATGTATCATAAAAGCTTGTAGGTAGGTAGGATATGTAATTTGACATAAGTAAAAAGTATTAGGTGTTTATCATTATCCGAATTAGGGATTGAATAAGAAAATTTCTTCATAAAAAAATATTTATTTTCATGAGAATACATTTCTATCCACGCGACTCTATGTTGTGGTCAACACGCAATCGTTATTAACAATTGTTGAATCGAATAGGTACTGTACCAAGATAAGATTATTACTTTTACTGTTAATAATAATATGTAATACCTACTTTCTTGAATGAATGAGCTGACTGCAACGGGGCATTATTCAAACAAATAGTGTTTAAGTTAAGTTTTTTGAAATAAGAAAATGGAGATAGGAACAGTAGATACATATTTAATAGGCAATTTTACGATAAAGTATACGATATGAGTCTAAATTTCAATCTGTTCGAAATTATATTGGTCCGTGATATCGCGTGAATTCTCTCAGAGGATAATAGCGTGACAGAATTACAGCAAGATGTGGTATCGCTATATACTGTAATCATATACCAACTCTTAAGAAAGTAGAGAAATCAACTTTCTGTTTTAGCTGAAACATATTTTCTTTTTGGTTTCTTTTTATAAAATACATAATTATAGGTTAAAATTTTTCTACCCTGCCCTCACGGTTGACTGGTAGAGAATGCCTTAAGGGATTAAGTTCGCCTATTGTGCCATTTATTGTGCAATAAAGTGTAAATAAATAAATAGGTTGCTTATCTACTTCGCCCAATAATGCAGATTGTAATTTTTGTTTTCTATTTGTTTCCAGGTTCCCGCGCCCAACACGCAAAATGCATTAACACTATGAAATATACAAATGAAAATGGCTATTAAAAAGTAAACATTATCTATTGTTGAAGTTTTGTTGTATTGTTCATGGAACAGAGAATACTTATGTATACACTGAAAAATTGTTGGTTTATTAGCTTTTAAGCCCTGATTATTAAAGATCATATCTTCCAAAGAAGGAAAATACGAAAGCAAAGATGGCGACACAAAGATTTTGTTTGCGGTGGAACAACCACCAATCGAATATGTTGTCTGTATTTGATCAACTACTACACGCGGAGACGTTTACGGACGTAACTCTGGCCGTAGACGGCCAGTTGCTAAAAGCACATAAAATGGTTCTATCAGCTTGCAGCCCGTACTTCCAAGCCTTGTTCGTCAATCACCAAGAGAAACATCCAATTGTTATACTAAAGGATGTACCGTATTCAGACATGAAAAGTTTATTAGATTTCATGTACAGAGGGGAGGTGAGCGTAGATCAAGAAAGACTTACAGCGTTCTTGAAAGTCGCGGAAAGCTTAAGAATAAAAGGCCTTACTGAGGTAAACGAAGAAAAGTGTGATATTCCTGCGCTCACCAACTCTTTGATACAGCAGCAATCAAATGCGACAGCACAAGTGCCTCCACCACACCTACATAGAATACTTCCATACACGCATCACAAACGGCCCGCATCTGGGATGCCCAGTGGTGGAGCACCTCCAAATTTATTGATGCCTTTATTGGGTAACGCATTAATGCAACCTAAAAGGAAAAGAGGTCGCCCAAGAAAACTTAGTGGCAGTTCCAGCGATGCTTTGAATACGGCAGCGAGTCCACCTGGTGAATTTATACCTGAATCTGCGTCACATGCTCCCCCAAATAGACCTGCTGCCGACCAACTGATTCGAGGATCTCCAGAAATGTTAGAAGTGAAAATGTCAATGGATGGCTTTAATCCTGAAGATGGAGCGACGTCTGGAGGCGAAGAGGCCGGCGAAGCGTTGTTAATAGACGAGGGTGACGATGGCCACTCAACAGAAGCTCCAGCTGGCAAAGACTCCGAGTCTGCAGGTACGTTCTGTCAGGTTTAATGAAAGCGTAGTTTCTCCAGTTATTTCAGTCTTAGCGATTACTACTTACCGACATTTTTTACACAGACGACGAAAAAAAAGTATTAATACATATTTTTTCAATTATTTTTTAGATAACGACACTGTAATACGGATGACGATGTTTTAAATATTTTAAACGTTTGCTTTTCTTTTGTAAATATATAATTTTCCTTTCCATCAATCTAACACCGATTTTAAAGTTAAATAAAAAATAAGGGAAAAGCTAATGGGATATAAGCTTTGATGTTAGGTTATGATATAGGAGTGATATCGGGAAGTGTATTACGATTTTTAACGAACGTACTTTATTTATAATACCTATTTCAATTTATTATAAGGGGTAAGTGATGACCTATCAAATTATTTTTGACATATTCGAGTAACGATGCTTATTTCTTCTATAAATCAACAATAACTATTGCTTGCTTTTCTGCTTTTGGGGAGAGCTATTAGAGGAATGGCCAGGGGCGATCCGGTGTGGTCCTTTGTGGTTTTAAAGTAAAATTTCTTTCTACCTAAGCTTCTTCAAAAGATATTTATTAAGTTAACTAAAGGGAAAACAAACAAGGCTTATTCCCAATAGCTTTCCTTAAATCAAGGCATTTGGAAATGTTGTAGCAAAGAAAAGTAGACAAAATTTCTGCTCCGTCAGTGGCAGATCATGGATACTTTTGCTATAATATTTGCAATGATATGAATACACATTAATTTTAAAGTACATTTTTCAATTTGTAAACTGAGACCTGAAATTAATATTTCAGATCCCGATAAAACGCCAAAAGAGGAAACGCACCAAAACTTTCCGAGTAACGGCCCAGTTTTATCAATAGAAAACGGATCCATAAAGCAAGAACCATCAACTGATACTACAGACGGTTTTAATGAGCCAATCGAATATAAGTATAAACCGGATCGTAGCCGCGAAAACTCTAACTCACAAGAAGGTCCGATCAAAGATTCAGATGATAAAAACAGAGTAGGTCGTAATTTAAAGCCAAAGAATAGTAAAAAATTACTACCCCAAATGTCAAAAATTAGAGCCCGAAACTTATTCAATCAGCTTTCTGGCCTCTCTAACTTAAACCCGGCGCTTAACTCTTTTGATAAGTATCCACCAGAAACAGTTCTCATGCCAGCTCTCGCCACACAACTATTTGCCGCTGAACTCGAGCAAAATAACTTGAATCTAACAAGCAACGAAGTGTCGGAACTAGCTCAAACTAATTGGGAACATCGCATATTTCCGTCGCCAATTAGGAAAAATAACATTGGCAATGTGGGAAATTATCACGAGGACAACAATGAATCGGTCCGGGATTATTGTATCAAAGAGGGGGAAAATGTTTTTCGGTGTAAAATATGCGGGAGGGTTTACACTCACATCAGTAATTTCTGTAGGCATTACGTAACTTCACACAAGAAGGATGTGAAGGTGTTCCCTTGCCCTATATGTTTCAAGGAATTCACGAGGAAAGATAACATGATTGCGCATTTGAAAATCATACACAAAAATCAACCTAATGCCAACGAGCAAATGGCTAAACAAGAGTCGTAATTTACAAAATATGTTAAAGGTATGAAATAAAGATCTGATTCAAAAGTCGGTGGGGCGATGACTGACAACCTACATATTATTTGTGAGCGGGTTATGTTAGAAATTTGATTGAGTAAGCATCGAGCTCTAAGTTTCACGAATATATCAATTTGTTGATATTAAAGAATATAGTTTGTTGTTATATTTAACTATTTATTTACGTTTGTTCCATTTGTTTCTCAGAGTGCTTAACGTAAAGAGATTTAAAAAAAACTATAATTTACTTGTTATTTTGCACTTACTTGTTACTTAATTTTATTACTTACAAAATTTCAGGGTACAAAGTAACTACTCGTGGTGATTATTAAATCAATATAGTCTACTTAAATACATTTACGTGCTAAATGTGAAATGCAATTCTCATTGAACTGAATTAGTTAGTAATAAGTTAGTAGTTAAAAAGTTAGTGACGACGGCATAATCTTGCTGAACGTCGAGTCGTCATGGGCCCTCTTAACTATAATAGATTAAGGTGCCCATGGGAAATATTACTTATGTGAGGCTACATAAATATGAGGCTAAAGACTCGACCCAAAAAGATTTTAAAGAAAGCCGTTATGTAGTGGTGTTAATGCATTTTCCTTTAACTTGCCTTATTAGTGATCTTAGTTTTAAATGATAATTAACTTCGAAGTAAAACTCAACGCAGGCTATGATTATATTTTCTAGAGTTGTTAAGAATAATTTAAAATATTTTACCAATGTTGAAATATTTGGATGAAAATCTTGTGCTCCAAAAGCAAGCAAAAATATTTTACGAGTATCATAAAGTACCTAGAGTGCAAAAACTTGATAACGGAAAAAAGTAAAACACAGAACACTAAGCTTCAGTTTGAATAAGTATTGATTCTAAACATGTCCGTTTTATAATTACTTTATTTTTCTTTGATACTCTTAATTTAGTACTTTGTGCAAAAATAAAACAATCTTTTTTACCTTACCTTTGAAAATCTCATCAACAGCGAAAGCTTTGAATAGTCTTGTTAAATATTCAGTTCCTGTAATTTACTCAGTCCCAAATAAAGTGACTTTAGCAGAGTTTTTAATTTTGTCAATAAATATCATATACATATGTATATCGTTGATAGAACCAGTACAAAAAATTGAACACCTGTTAGGTGTCAGTCAGAGATAAAACTCGTAGAAAACCAAACTAAAATTACCACTTAATATCAATAGACATTCAAGAATTTGTACGAAAGCGGTACCATAAAGAAATCGTAAAAAGTGTTATAAATGTTGAAAATGTAAATATATATTTATGCAACAAAGCAATGTTGTTAAAGTGATCTTAGCAAGGTGCTTTGAAAGACGATTATAAATATCTGGAATCATGAGATGATTTGTATATTCTATGTAGTTGAAATCGAATTGCCTTAATTATTGAATAAGAAATTGTACTTATAAATAATTTAGTTGAATAGTGGCAAAAGGTAGTCTTCCATATAAAGATAGCGACACATTTTCTTCAATATACGTTAATTGTTAAAATTTATTATATATAAAATGATTCTATCGAAAATTATATTGTATATGCAAAATATATTAATTAGTAGTACCTACTCTCAATGTTACTTTGTTAACTCCAAAAACCAAATCAATCCAACATGATAAATCGTAGGTCCAGGGATCGCTTGCCTATTAGTGTGCCTTTACTTATATAAATCTAAGTTATATAATTATGGACTACTATTAGCGGTATAAGAATTTTCAAAAAAAATGTTATATATTATTTATTTTCATTATTCAGAGTTAAAATGTACTATTGAAAGCTTCATAGGATTATAGAAAAAAATTATAGACCCACGTAGGTCAATATAAAATTTGTAATTAATCTAAGAATATCATCTCATGTTTCCCATTTTATTTGGATATTGAAGAGTGATCTTTTACGAGAAAGAATAAGCCGATAAGCTAATTTACGTCTTGATAATCAATATTAAGACTGTGTAAATTCTTAATAAAAACGAATTTATTGTACCTACGTTTCACAATCTTTCTATAAAATTTATCTTGGCATTGATAGGTACTTATATGAATACTAGACTAAATATGTTGAAGCTCTTATAGGAAGTTTCAATGTTACGGTACTCATAGTCAATTTAGCCAGTGCCTAAACTATCATTCGATCTTTTTTCTACTTGAACACCGTCAGTAACAGTAGGTACCGGGTTATTCGTGAACTAAACTTTCAACATAATGTTTTATTTTTCTGACTTTATTGACATTAGTGTACATGAATTAAATATTATTTATTGAATGTTATATCATCTATTGGTGCTAAATTATACTTAAGAGTATGTCACATCTAATGTGGCTGAATGGATTGTCCCTTAAAAATATATATATATTATACATATATTGTTTGTTGATATTGTTATGTTATATTATTGCATATTTATTCTATAAGATTTCCTGTTCATCATCAGCATAAAATATTAGTTGAAAATGAAATTTCGGGACTTCCTATGAAATTTGGAATATATTCACGCAATGATAATAATTACTTGAACTAATGGTGGAAAATGCATTCGTAAAATCATTTAGATGTCTAGTTACTTACTGAACTGTAGGTAAACATCTACAAGCAATAATGACAATTAAATGTAATACAAAAATTTTATTAAATATATTATATGAAACAAGTAGGTACTAGATGTTGCTAAAACTACTATAATAGAAGTAATACAATTATTTATTTACTACCAAATAAGAAATTACTGAGTTTGACAAAGCTTTAGGTACAAAAAATTTATATAGAATTCAGAGAATTTCTATACAAAATCCAAATACTTTAATAGAGTTAAAGCGGTTATTTTATAACATGAGTGCTTAACAAGAAAGAGTTTATTTATTGATAAAAATTATTGTGTCTTACAGAATGGAAATTCTTAAAATTGTACTTAAAATATGTGTTATATATGAAAATGTGTTATATAGTAGATATATCTTCCTATTGACTGTTTCAAAATCAAATCGTTGCAATCTAATAAGTAATTTTATACATTTAGGGACCATCGCCACTCATAGCAAATATTTATACATTTGCTATAAGCATAAACTGAATGAAAATTAAGAGTTCCAAGATGTATGTATTATTTCTTAATTTATTATTCGTTCAAAAATGCTTTAGCGGTGTTTAGTGTCCCTATTAGCATATAGTATATTAACGCGGGTAGTTACAGAAAAGCTCAATGACACGTCAACTACCGACAACTTACATTATTAGAAAGAATTTTTGACAAATCTATGGAAAACTTCTTTCTGTTTAGTCATGAAGCATTTATTTATTAGTATAAGTAGGTTTTATTCTAAAATTACTTATTAGATTGGCTATATTAAGTAAAAAATTATTAGAATATTTATTATCGCGCATGTATTTTATTAATTTAACGAAAATGTTATTATTTTTGGACTTTTGTGTAGTAGAAACAAAATTGTAGGTACCTACACCATGTGACAGCATAACATGGACACGCAACTTTTATAACAGTTTAAACTGAAATGATGGATCACATAATCGATAGCAAGGAACGTTTCACACTCTAACTAAATATTCTTATAAATTCAAAATATCACGGGTTTGTACTTGTATATTTCGGAATAAGAAACAATTTATGGGTATTTTATAATAATAATGTATTCTGTATTCATAACTTTTACAACCTACGAATTACATTAGACATTAGGTACTCGTACCTATAAATATTTCACTGTTACGCGCTGTACTTATAAAACTATTGAGTTAAATTCAGATGTTTTGTAAAGGATTTTGAGGAATTCACTGAAAATTCACTCTCATAGATATTCTAATAAAGTTACAGATTATCTAGACGCGTTAAATATTATGGATTAACTTCACACAAATACCTACTATATAATAGTCCTTAGCCAAATGTTAAATCCATATTTTTTGTTAATGCACATAGACAATAGCCAATGCAAAGAGTAATGTTTAGATAAATTTAGATTTGAGAGTTATTACACATTATAGAGTTATGTATTTGTTAAACGAAGATACATCGGTATACAATAAGGTGTTAATTACTATTTTTAGAGTCTTTAATGAAAATAATAAAAGTTACAACAAAACAGAATTTTTCAATTTACGTATATTTGATAATGTTAAAGATTGTTTTGTTATGTTTATTTTAACCTGGTTTCGTTATTTCTTTGTTAACTGTTTCTACTGTTTTTTTTTTGTTTCCTATGAGTATTTATAAGTTATCTATGTATTTCAATATTTCCTCTCTAAACTGCAATTTAATTAGGTTTTATAGAATATACTTGCCAGGAAAGGAATCAATGTGAGCTTAAAGACATCGGAGCTGTAAATTTAAATCAAAGTGGTGATATATCAACGACGGATCGTTATTAAACAATTGTGGAAGAAAAAATAATACATAATTATATTTTATGAAATAAATAATAATTTATAATTGTAGCAAAGTAACAACACGGGTTATTAGTAAAAAGTAGTTTAAATGTTAAGTTATTTATAATATAATAGACATAAAATAGTGTTGTTAACAAACGAGTGAATTTTCTTTACTAGAACACTTAGTCGGGAAGAGTGGATCGATCAGGTATGTTGGCCTAGCGTTATCTAGTTCTCTCACGTTTTGTAGATGATGGTGTGGTTAGAGAGTTAGTTAACATAATGATAATAGTTATGCTTTCTATGTTGCTCAAATTGATGCTATGCAATGTATTTTATTTCGAGTACAAATCGTATGCTTTCTTTTTTTTTATTAAAATTATTATCCAAATGATCAACATTACGAGGCTAATCATTTATTCTGATATTATTTTTGACATTTAGCTAATTTGATTGTATGTGTCCAATATTTGATAGTATAGTAATGGCAGCTCAGTGTGTCCCTACAATACACGCACATTGTACGTAAATATTTCTACTAAAACCCACCTTTGTGATCTTATGAGCTAAGTTAACTGAAGTGTTATTTTTATTTAATTATGTACCTCCTACTAAACTTGCCGAAATAGTTCCAAATGCAACACTTGAGTCCTATTAAATCATAGTGAAATCTTTTCTTTTTTGTTATTTTTTATTTATTTCATTGATAAATTATAATTAGGTTTAAATCTTTGGTTAAGAAGTTTACCTTTGCTACAGTTAATTGTTCAAGTCTCAATCGATGTACCCATGTTTTATCATTAATAAATTATTTTATGTTGATTATTATCGAAATTTAATTGTTCTTTGTGTTGCTATATTTCGTTTTAGATTTTATTTTTAGTTTGAACACTCTACATGAGTGAGTGTATTGCGACTGCAATATTTCACGGTTCTCCTAAAAGGTGCTATTTAACCTATTAGTGTAATAAAGTTGTAAATTTTATTAGTCAATTCTTAATACCTCACTCATGTAAATGGAAATTTTCATTTTTATGTCATCATGTAATGAATTCGTAATTTCGATTTGAACAAATAAAGGTTTATATATTTTCATCCATTGTTTTTATTTTATTTTTATTATTTCCTTTTGTTAATTCGGCGATTATGTAGCGCCTTTGCTAATTAATGTAAAATGTAATAGATTTTGGTCATTATTAATTAGAAAATAATAAAAATGTTGTTGTACTACATTTTTTCTAAATTTACAGGACGTGGTTCCCCCGACTCTGAAAATAAGTATGCACAGTCTCCTTCCAACGATGGTCATGGAAAAATACGCATCAATCCAGCTATACAAGCATCTACTTCAACTGAATATCATAATGATTCGATAAATAATAATTTGCAAGCTGTTGGCAATCAAATCCAGAGGACAATAGCTAGGAGACGGATAAGAAGACGAGCGAACTCAGCCTCCAACGATCCCGCGGAACAACTGACTGAAATGTCTGTAAGAGGTCTCAACCTCTTCAGATACGCATCAGTGAACGAAGGAGTCTACCAATGTACTGAATGCGCGAAAGAAAACATACAGAAGACGTTCAAAAACAAATATTCATTCCAGAGGCACGCGTTTCTTTACCACGAGGGTCAGCAGCGCAAAGTGTTTCCCTGCCCCGTGTGCGCCAAGGAATTTTCTAGGCCAGATAAAATGAAGAACCACATGAAGACAACGCACGATTGTTATGTGCCCAAAGATTGCGTTTACACACCGACCGCGTTTTTTATGTTACCGGGAATGGAGGCGCAGTTGCAGTCAGGGATGAAGATGGATGGAATGGGCGCCGGTTCCCCTCGGGGCTCCACGCCCTCCCACTCCTCGCCTGATCCGACGCAAGTTTGACTGACACCAAGTGACAAATTTGTTTCTAAGTATTATTAATTCCACACGAACTATTTTAATTATAGTGCCTTAAATCGCCTAACTGTTGAAGTTTTTCCTACACTGCTAGATTTGTTGAAATTCAGCAGTTGTTTGTTCTATTTTTGGAGAAAACGTTTTCATGTACATTTTATACTTATTGTACAATTATATATTTCCAATTATTCTACTGTTATGCATTTAATATCTAACGTTGTTACATATATTAGAGCTCATAATTTTATAGAGAAGTATGGTTGTGCAAATAAATAGACAATAATTATACATTGTAACGTCGAGGCCAGTTTACGCAATAAGGTGGCGTATTTGTAAAATTTTATTATTGACTGTTTGATATAGATTTAGCGGGTGCTGTTCAAGTCTGAGGTGTGCCTTCCGTTTGATTTTACAATACTAAAACATCTTTATCGCTTCGACTACAATTACTCTTTTATTATTACATGCCGCAAGACAACCAAAGACTGTATATTAATTTAACATTTCATCTGCCTTGCAACTAGAATTTGGATTAATACAGTTTATATCTAACGTTACACATTTCTATATTTTTTGTAAGTATTTAAAAGTTATATGTTCCCTTCGTTCTCTATATCCTTTACATGTAAAGTTATTTGTTACGTAGCTTTCCGTTACATCTTGTGCCTTCAGGTTAAACCATTAGTAACAACTTATATCAGTTTAAGTTGTTAAGCATAAGGAAATGAAAAACTTAGTAGTGCCATAGAGCAATATTATTATGATTGATGTATAAACAATCTCCAACTCTTATTATTTCGCTTTAGGATATATTTAGTTGATAAAAAATGTTTTCTAGTTAAATCTAGAACTATACACGAAATCAGCAGTTCTTCCATTGATAAGGAAATAATATTTGTTAGATAATGTTAAAATTATGACTAATGTTCATATAATTTAAGTTCATGTTTGAAAAAGTATATTACCTACTAATCAATACATTATAAGTTCACGTTTTGGAAGAGTTATATTATTTAATAAGCATATAAGAGCAATTTTATGTTTAGTTAGACATCATAACTATAGAATTTAGTTAGATATATAATTATCTACTTAAATATTATTGGTTTAATTGATTTTATGTATTTTTAAATTAGCGCACAACAGTTGATAAAGTTAACGTTTAGTTAAGTTTCGTCATAGATCACATTCTTGTAGATATATTTTGTACTATTACGGTGTACCACTTTAATCATTTTTAGTTTTAATTTGTCACCAAGAAGGTATTAACAATTGCAGTGTGATTTTATTTAAGTAGGTTTATCAAAGCCAGTCGACCGCACAAAACTACTGAGTCCAATTTTGTTTTGTTTATTTTTTCCTTTATAATACAACCTCTTACAACATGTTGTAAAGAATCTTCTTTTAATAATTTGGGTGGTATCGCGTTAACTGTTTTATTTTCTTTCTTTCTTGTAGTATTTTATTTTGTGATATTAGTGCTAACTAAGTTGGCAATCATTTTCATTGTTGAGTTATTTTTATTCTTTCTATTCCTTCGTAACACTTGCTGCAAGGCAGCGTCTTTTCATTAACTAAAGTATAAATTCTTTTCATAACGTATTTAGTATTGTAGATGCAATATTCTACAGGTAGGAGATGTTTTTCTCTTGGAAAGGTTTAAAATTTTAGGTTCGATATTATGTTAATGTAATATAATAAAAGACCCATATATCGTAAGATAATATTCTTAGCGGGTATTACGCCTGTCTACATGATCGCATAAATATTTTTGTTTGTTACATTTAAATAAAATAATACACTGACCTTCAAAAGTAAGTATTACACTTTTAAAATTAAATTTTTCCCTAAACTACAAAAGATAAAGGATTCAAACAAACAACATTTTCAGCTCATTTCGTCAGGTTTCTGGGAAGTTATAGTTTTTTATACATTAGTCTTTTTAATACTTTTTATTTTGAAAATATATTTTGCCTACTTTAAAAGTTATCGCAGTTTTAAAAGTGTGATACTTACTTTTGCAGGCCAGTGTAGATACTTATAGCTCGGTCAAATAAAGATTCGTTTTCATGTAGGAGTCTCGGTGTAGTAGGTAACGAATTTGTTCATTTGTGTTGGTTTTACGTGTTTTTTTTTGTATCTAGTTATCGCCGATTATTTGATTATAACAACTTTGTTTATTTTTGTTTAACTGTTAATTTCTATTAAAAGGGTGAGACAGTGGTGGACTATACATACTTAAAAAGTTAATTATTATTAGAAACATAATGAAGAAAGATCTCATTAAATTAAAATAGAATTCAACAATATTTAATTAAGATGGGCCGTTATGAAACATATTTTTGGTAGTACAGCTATCCAATTATATCGTATATTTAGTTTGCTTGAAACCCGTCTTTTATGCACATGTCTTTAAAATCATCACAACCTTATTCATGGTACTGTAATTTGTATATTGGTCATTAACATACATTTAAAATGATCGAAATTGGTACCATATATTTAAATAAATAAAATAAAAATTAATTATTTTGTCAATGAGCGGACTATGTTTTCATAGTATTTAATCGTATAATTCTGTAAGTCCATTGCTGTTTCAACGATTATTATTGTATTTTATGGTGTCAAGTACCTACTGTGGATTCTTATAAGTAAATTTCTATAACACAGGTACAGAATGGGTAAGGTAGTTTAAGAAAATCATTAAATAGATTAACATGAAAAAGAAAACGGGAATTAAGCCCATAAAATTACCCCATTCTTAGGTTTACACCGACCGTGGTCACAGGCGGACTGACCGCCAGTCCGCCTGTGACCACGGTCGGTGTAACCCGACTGAAACGTCACTGGGCAATATAAAAAGGAAATTTTACCGGGTTAATTCCCGTTTTCTTATTCATGTTAAACATGCAACGCGAAAGTTTAAAAGTGATCATTAAATAGATGTCAATTACGAAAGAAGGCTTAACGACACAATTATTATTAGGAGAAAACCTGATACTTACCTATAGGAAATCCTATTGCAGTTTATATATTTTTTATCTCTTACTTATATAGTCTTTAGTTAAACATTAGCATTTTAGTTATTTAAAACATTTTATTCATTTAATGTGCAATTTATAAAAAAAGTGTTGATTTTTTAATAGTTTACCTAATGGTACTGAAGTTGACAAATTACAAAGAGACAAAAGTGTTATCCATCTATAATTATTTTAGTTCTATTATTTCATATTACGGTATTAGTATTGCCACTCGATAATTTTGATGACCTCATTAAAAATATTTAAGTCTTTCAGTGCATCATAAGATTTACCACTGGAATATATCGAGGGTGTTAGGGTATTGATCTTTACTATTACTCTTCCTGTAACAAATATATTAATATTATCTTAAGTTTTTCGTTACATAATCTAGAGACTATATTATAACAAATTTTAACGAAATTAATGCCACAGTTTAACTGGTAAATACTATTATGCTTGTGTAAACATCGTAAAAACGTCAGAGCTTTAACAAAAATGGATGTAAACCAGATGAATGTTTATTTTTATTGCGATTAAAAGTATGGTTTAGATTAATTATAAATAAAAGAGATCTTACCATCTTATTGATTATATGAAAATATGTACACTACAGATAATAATCCAATAAAACTGAAAAAAAATATCGCATTTTATTTATAAATACTCTCGCACTACTTTAGTATGCTTTCTTTTAGAGTTATTAATCAACTGGCGAGTACAAAACTCGCGACTGCGCTGCGCGCGAGTTGGAGCCCGCCGATTTTTTTTTGTCGTTAACTCGCTCGATCGTGAAAATCTGGAGTATTTATGTAGAGTCACCTACAAAAACATTTTAACAAATTTAGTATATCTACCTACTTTAAACGTATTAATAGACTTCAATACAACTTCAGTTAAAATAAAACAAAATATAGTTTTTGACAGACTTAAATTAATTTGTCGGTTCCAGGTACGAGGATAGCAGAATCGATAAAGAGATGTTTCACTCTAGATTCACAAAGAGTGATCACGGGACGATAGCCGAGGGAAAACCTCTTCATGGCTTAAGCCTTCCTGGTCCCCAAACTCCCGTGGGTTCCTTTGTTATGGCTATTTAAGGCCTTAAACAAGGAAAAAGAATTTGAATAGTTCTACATACGTAAGACTGTTTAGATTTTATAAAAATGTTTGTTCCCCTATTATTTGATTGTACTTTATACGTGTACGCGAGTTGACATTAAAAAAAATCGTAAAATCGGAAGGTGTTAACTCGCGCGCAGTCGACATTTTACACTTGCCAGTTGACGAACAAGTCTTCTTTTAGAGGTCATCGATCTTTTTAACTAGATGGAATGCTGTTGCTCACCGTACATGCACCGCCACCAACTTATTTTACAATGTCATGACAAAATTTTTCAGACTTCTACATATTCGACGATGATGGCGATAGTAATATGCCTGTAATAACTTTAGAAGTCCTTTCGGACTCTTCGAATGGCGATCAATTTGAACAAAACCTCGACAATAACACAGAAGAAGAGCCGCAGATCGACAGCGTTGCACAAGAAAATTCCGCAGGTGTACATTTTCTAACTGAAAAGAACGAGGAACCGAATCCTCCAACCGACAACGATAAAGATCAAGATGTCAAAGAAATACCTAAAAACTCTAGAAGCGATCTTCTGGAGTACATGATGAGGAGCGATGGCAGTGTGATCTGCAAGCTGTGTGGAGAGATATTGCAGAGTCGAACGCACTGGTACCGACACAAATATAAGCTACACGTCATACAGCCCCTCAACCCAGCTCCATTATTTCAGTGCGAACAATGTCTCGTTTACTTTAAGAGTAGAAAAGGTGAGGTGTTTTTTTCTAATGCTATGAATATGCTATTGCGCACTTACTTCTATTCAATTAATAATAATAATAATGTCAAGACCGGCCACTGCGACATGAAACCCATTATTGATTCATAGTGACTGACGTATTCGATTTTTGCAGTGAACGTACGTCCGCATTCACTGCAAGTCAGCACCTCCAATATAATTATAATAAATGAGTGCAGGTGTTCGCAGGCTCCTTTAGCATCGACCTCATGTTTACGTATTCTTTCAAACTCAAACACCTTGATGCACATAATACGCTTCCAAAATTGACCGATCCACTCCCAGTGCCTCCCACTAGTCCCACCGTGCCAGATCAAGGTCACAGCGCTTCATGTGACGCTTAAGCACATCCTTGCGACGTAGGAAATGGTCGCCTTGTTATTTTTTAAATTGATATAAAAGCATGGAGTAATTAATTATGATATGTTACAATTAGTATAATGGTCCTACCAGAGGGGCCAGAGGGATACTGCATCAGAGTCGTCTGCGTGGGTAACTCTATCATACCTTAACCTATTTCTGTCGTCAAGCAGTTGCGGTGTTTGAATTGCTGTTTTCCGGTTTGAAGGGAAAGACGGGCAGTGAAATTACTGTGTGCGTTCCTCCAGCACGAAATTGTGTCCTAGGCTAAATTAAGTTTCATGAATAATTAGAACGTAATTTGCTGTGCAAATGTGCGCGAAATAAAAAAATTGTGCGCGTTTCTGTTACTTGACATCTCCTGTCACCAGTTGGCAAAATACATTGATCCTAATAGGGGTTGTGGATTTGTAAATATTACAAGTAGGTATACCACTTGTATAGGTGACTATAGCCTACCAGCCTGCTTGTTTGACAATTTAGTTGTATAAAAAATCTACGTAAATATATATACCACCACTAAAATAAAACTTATTGAGGTAATATATCTGCAGAAACTACATAGCAATAATGTTAAAATTGACGAAAACGACACACATTCGAGTACAACGTAGTAATCCGCATTGCCAAATACCAATTTTCCATGAAGTTGTGGCCGACACCTGTCATAATTGCAAAGCTTTGTTAACTTGAAAAATCAGCAGTTACACTTTATAGTGCCGTACCCAGCTATCAGGGCAGCCAATCGAGAAAAAATATATTTATACCGGGTATAAGTGACGGTGTCCCATTTCTTTTGAGTGAAGTGAGTTCAAACCAATGTTAATATTTGTTTACCGATGTTTATTTTTCCCGGAAAAGCTTTTAAAACGAAAAAAGGAGTTTTTCATTTTTAATTTTAATTTATGTAACGCCATGTATAGCGCGCCGGCATCATTCTTGTTCCGCTCACACTGGTGCGCTGACGTTCGATGACCCAAACAGCTGATTCCGCGCGCAGTATGATGCAAATGTAATACGATTTACATTGCGAAGTTTAATTTTTGTGTAATTATTGTGTTTTTTTTACAGAATATGATTTGTAAACGTTAACTAAGTTATATAACACCAGAAAATTTAGAAAATAATTAAAAAAACGAAAAAATTATGAATTTTCCGGGAGAAAATTTTAGTAATTTTTCAAATTAGGATCATGGTTTGAACTCACTGTTTAAAGAAATGGGACACCGTCACTTACACCCGGTATAAAAATAAATACGTTACCCACCTACGTGACTACTCAAGTGAGAGGAAGTCACCCCGTGATTAAAAGTACCTGTTTTAATTATAATTACGATTCTGATGTTTCTTATTAAGTCACTCAGCATTATCGTTGACTTAAGTATAATTATAAAACTAGTTTTCACAAAATTTTGTCACAAAATAATTGCTGAGCTTAAAAGTTATTCATATTACTTACTAGACATTATAAATGTTTTTTACCTATTTCTGCGTAATGATCCTTGCAATCTTTTTCGGAATTAGTAGGTATTCCTTTTTCAATGCATGTTAAAATATTTTGGCAATACAAATCAATGCTTTATGTGGCAAGTTTTAACCCCATTTTATTAGAAGGTTTTCGTACAAGTTACTTTTACAAGTTTTGAAATTGCAAAGCCGAATTATCCTTCATACTAAATGTCTGGGAACATACATGTTTAAATTTTGGTTATTTTTTGTTTTAGATACATGAAAATTTTTATGGAAGTCATTATTCTTAATAGGTAACTTGTTTTTGATATCAGCTTAAGCTAGTTTATTATTTTTATGTACAACACTTTGATATAATCGTAGGTAACGGAATAAACTAGTATAAGGAATTCAGTACTGATCCTTCGAACATACAAAACAGAATACCTAGTTTTCACATGGATCCCTTAAATCCTTTCAGGGTATATTGGCCACTTAGCTAGTAGACATAGCGATGTCTTATCGGACTCGAGCCCAGTGTTGACAAATTCGCAAGCGCTTGAGGCGTCTTTAAAGGAACAGGTGGTGCAACAAGCTATGCAGGATATGAAGGAGGAGTCAGACCCTGAACTAGCGATACCCAAAACCACTGTGCCGAACTACCAAACCAACAACCTCAGGCACACAATCAAGCAAACGGAAGTGAAGAAAACCTATCGAACCAATACTAGAGGTGATTATGTATTTAATTTTAAAGATACTTCTATAACAACGTGTTTATAAAATTACGCAAAAGCTATGTTCAGATCCAGACTAGAATCGATGCGACTAATAAACAAAGGTGGTCAGATTGTGCTCAAACAAAAAATGTCAACCACGCCACTTTTTAACCGACTTCGAAAAAGGAGGAGGATCTATTTTTTTTATATATATATTCATCGATTACTCCGCCATTTGTAGACCGATTTTTAAAATTCTTTTTGTAATCGAAAGAGAAGAGTATACACCCGAGGTGGTCTCATTGTCACCATGTCAAGATCTGATGATTGGATCCCATGAAAATCGAGGGAAAGCCTTGAATTTCATAGGCATGTCACCGATTACTCCGCCATTTATGGAACGATTTTCAAAGTTCTTTTTGTAATCGTAAGAGTTCCAACTTCAACATAAATTTCAATATAAAACTGTGATGTTGTATGTATTTTAACATTATTTATGACTTTTTGGTGTTTTTGAAGTCGGTTTTATTTTTTTGTGTTTTTTTTTAAATTGACTTAACTCCTCCTATCGGTGGCACGACGGCTAAGTGGTAACATCGTACTCAGGCGTGCGCCCATAGAGTTTAAAATTTGCAAGATATGCAACAAAGCAAAAAAAAAATGAAAACATCCTCCTAAATAATTCTCGAAAATTTATTTTTATAATTTATATAATTCTTTCATAGTAAAAGTAAGTTGGGGTGTCTGGAGTTTTTACGTTATTTTATTAACATATTGAAAAGGTATCTAATTAACTACCTACTTTCCTATCAAAATTTATTTAAGACGAGAAATGGATATTAAATTAAAAAAATATATATTTTACAAATATTAAGAACCGACTTCAATAGCACTGAAAAGTTAAAAATATTTTAAGAATAGGTACTTGAAATATTGAAGTCGGTGCCAAATTTTAAGACTTTCTAGGAGATAATCGTTTGGCACCTACTTCAAAATAGAAGTGTGATGTTGTCTGCACCTAATCTACTTATATTACTACTTAACTTTTTAGTGAATTTAATACCAGCTGTGACCCGTGCTATCAAATGAATTTAATAACAGCTCATCTTTGGCGAACTGGTATCTAATTCACTTACGTACGTTTCATAGTACGTGCCTTTTATATTTTAAAAAAAAAGCTAACTCCTAAAGGTTAAGGATATTTCCATCATCAGTTTGGTTTATGATTACTAGACCTAATTACGTGAATAGCTTCGGAAAAAAACATGAAACACGTTGGACATACCTATAAAATTTAAGGGATTTCCGTAATTTTCATGGGATCCCATCATCAGGTCCTAACTTTGGTGTCCTTGGGACCACCCCAGGAGTGTACTTTATCGAATACAAAAAGAATTTTGAAAATCAGTCCACAATTGGCGGAGTAAACGCGTAACATACACACAAAAAAAAACATACCGATGCGTATGTTTTTTTTTGTGGAAGAACCTCTTTTGAAGTCGGTTGAAAACCGACTACAACAACATTTGAAAGTAAAAAAATATGAGAATACAGGCATCATTACATTTTTATTTTGAAGTCGGTACCAAACGATGATCTCCTAGAAAGTCTTAAAATTTAGCAACGACTTCAATATAGAAATGTAATGTTGTCAGTATTCTTATATTAATTTTTAACTTTTAAGTGTCTTTTTTTTGTATTTAGGTAATATCTTTTTAGTGAATTTAATACTAGATCTCCGAAGCAAATTGAAAGAATACGGCAAAGGGTACACGGACCTAACCTCTGTTTTTGTATTTAATTTGTATTTAATAAACTAACCTCTTACTCCTATAAGTAAGGTTCAATACTATACGCGAATACCTGAGCTTCGAAAAAACATGAAACACGTTGGACGTACCTATAAAATTTAAGGGTTTCCCTCGATTTCTCTGGGATCCCATCCTCAGAGCCTGACTTTGGTGACAATGGAACCACCGCATAAGTTTACTTTACACTATAGAAAGAAAAAAAAATTAATCGGTTTACAATTGGCGGAGCAATTGCGTAACATACACACAAAAAAAAACATACACATCTCCTCCTTATTTGAAGTCGGTTAGAAATAAGATAAAAGAATCAAACTCAAACAGACTTAAAAGATAAAAATATAGAACTAAATATTTTAATTAATCTTTGTTTCACTCCACAATTTTCTTTTACTTAAGTGGAAAAAAAACTCGTTTATCATTGTTGTAACTAAGTGGCTATCATTGTTGAGTGTTTGTATCCATAAAATCACTTGGTAAAAGTTACTGGCCTTATAAAGGTCGCTATCAATAACAACGAATTTCACGGGCAAGATATGTCAGAGTTTTTACAGACCATAATTATTCAATCACGAATTGTTTTATTTCATTGCGGTCTTCTCTAACATAAATAATAATATAAACAGCTGGTGTGTTCTAGCAGTTTGAAAAATAATTACAGAGCCAGTTAAAGAGATAAGAAAATTCCTCAAAGTCGTTAACGTCTTTAGCCGCAATACTATGCCTAGCTAATAAACGAGCCTAAGCTAATAAAAACTAATAAAAAACCTACAAGATATGACTATAAAAAAGTAGCTTAGGTCATTAATTCTGATATTGAGTTTTCACAAACAAATTAAATGTTTACTCTGTTTGACGTTCAGAACGTTTCAAAGACTCAAGGGACGGGTATTTAGGCTGACGGCGAAGCAAAAATGTATAATTCCACTGGCCAGCGCCGTCAATGGCACGACATTTTTCCATTGCCTATCTATCTATAGAATGTCATATTAGCCTGATAATTGCAGTATCAGCGGAGCCGACGACCACAGCTGAATGGGATGAAAAGAGAACCCGCGAAGAGAAGCTGGTAGCAGATATCATTGACAGAGTGCGGAGAGAGTGCGAGGCGCAGGGCTCAGGCGGGGCGACGCGGCGAGGCTACACGCGAAGGACCACAGTCATGAATATGTAAAATTCCAAGCTTAAGTTTCCTACTGAACTCATTAACCAATTCCGTGGTTTGACACTTTAACTTACTTAACACTAGGTATGTTCAAATTTCAAACATCCTTTACATGAATCGATATCTGAATTTTTAATGATGAACACATAAATTCATCTGCTCAGATACAGTTCTCGTTGAATTTATAAATTTCGATGAACTCATTGCGAAAAGAATATTCGAATAGGAACTCTATATCTGTATAGAGTGAGTGCTCAATAACGAAAGTTGTTTTTATTACTATACATATATTTGATAAGATATTTAAGTCGCTGCATTTTAGTATTCTCCACTGCAGAACATCCTGTGCTCTGCTCTGTGGCCTCAGCATACCTAGGTTGTAGTTGTTTGAAGTGGCATAGCTAAAGGTCAATCCACAATGTAAGGAAAAATTATGTAAGAGTTTCCAGTATGAAGAACTGATGTAGAATTCTACTACAAAAAGATTACTGTAGACTAAAAACTCTGAAAAGTATCGTGTTACTTACCTAGAAGAATATTTCCAATGGATTTGTTTAGTGGATTATAGTCGAATAGAGCTTGATAACTCTGTACAAAAATCCTAAATTTGACCATAAAAAAACTTCTAAGTTGATGATTTTTTAATTTTCAACAGTAACTGGTAAGTATGATTCATTTTACAATAAGGATAGCTTTTCAAAAATTGAAAGTAAAATCAAATAAAATTCAGGTATGTACTTTTAACCATTTTGCAATACAATAATCAATCTCCGTGAAAGAGTCGATTTCGTGAATTGGCCTGGGCTTGATATGTATTTTTTTTTTCATCCTATTGGATAATCTCCTGAGAATGTTAAGACTTAGGTAAACCTAATTAAATGTCAAAATTTCTCACCTTAGAATCATTTTAAAGACCCAATCTCGTCCAAACTCAATGGAGTTCCTCAATGTTTTGAGTAATTAACTCAAAACATTGAGGTACTCGTGTAACCTGATAATAGATATTATCAGGTTACACGAGTCCATCAACATAGCTATTTTTAATACATACACAATTCTTAAAAAAATATTTAGTTTGGTTGTAAGTTGTTGAAGAAATTGCTAAATTCAAGGGTGAAAACATCTACTTAAGTTTGTTATTTCGAATAGTGTGAATCGCTAAGGAGAGCGAGTTCTTCTCATTACTCACTATTAAGTGTATTATTGAGTAAAAATTAGAAGATCCGTTTCTGAAAGAGGTAATAATAGGTTGTGCAATTACATTAATTAAATGCTTAAAGGTTTGACGGTGATCAGAAGAGAAAAGAATGTATATTATTGTACTCCTATGATTTACTTACGATGTATTGTAATTGTAACATACCTAAGCAATATAATTTACATATATAATTTGACTACTTTACCAAACGCTAAGAGTTAATTCTATTGAAACTCTTGCCACAATTTCAAATCATACAGAAACTTGGACGTATGAGTATTTGTTATGAACAATACCAATATATCCTCTGCTAACGGATCTAAAGATCATAAATAAACTCGTTTACATCAGAATACTAATTCGAATATAAAGGATATTCAAATTATACATAGGTACTCCTCATCAAAATTTTATCACATTAAATCTAACCAAAGAAGTTGTCCCTTAGACCTAATGTCTTTAAATATCCTAAGCTTCGTGGTTCCTACTAATTATATTATGCTCATTTAGAGGCAAGTACAGGAGACGAGACTATGAATTGTGGAACGGTCTAATAAATATGCTCATTTGTGCCAACATTGTAAATAAATGTGCCAATTGTTATCGAAAATGAGGTGCCAATGTAAATACTAATTTCTATAGCAGTAAGTGTAAATGATATTTTTTAAAATAAATTTTATTGGAATGAAGCCACTAAGATCCGTCAAAGTAAATTAATGCCACGCTGTTCACTTTATTGCTAATTTAGCCAATGTAAAACTTTCCCATTAGTAGTTAATTATTATTTACAAATGAATAAATATTTACACATAAAATAAAACTCATAGGTAGGCTATTAGTAATCCATATCCTACAAACTAAGTGTATTAACCATTCTGTATCATAAATTTGTAAATTTTAATGTGCATCTCGTATTATTTTCCATAAGTGTTGTGAAAAAGAATATTTATTAAGTACCTACTTAACTTAATTCGATTTATTAATATTTTAGTAATAATAAACTCAACTATTGCGTCTTTCATTACTTAAGTGCAATAAGTATTTATTTACATACAACGTGTTACAAAATTGCACAAGACTTGAAATTATTTTGTTCGGAATCGACAATAGAATCGATTCCACTAATAAAAAATATGGGTCAGATTTAAAAAAAATTACTTAGCTCTATCGTCTTTGATGACTTGCAGCAGCATCGTATTGTAACGCAGGCGTGCGACTATGGAGTTTTAAATTTGCAAGATATGCAACAAAACAAAAAAAAAGAAAATATCTTCGTAAACAATCCTCGAAAATGTATTGCAGTTATAATTCCTTAACGAAAAGCTGAGGTTTCTGCGCTATTTAATAACACGTTGAATTTTACAATTTCTGTATAAGCACTCATAATTTGTGTTTAAGATAGGTATTACTAATTCCTTGATAAACGTTGAGTTTTGTACTTTTTAACGTAATCAATGTATTTAATAACTGATTTGTATTAATACTTATTTTGGTACCTATGTTTTACAAACAAGGTGTACGGGTTCTTGTGATGCTCAAAACATTCAGTGTAATTTTGTTTTCAAGTGTGCTGATATGAAACGATAGCTACCTACTGTTTTCATTGATTTTCTTTAGTCATCTGTGTGTTTTTTAAATCGATGATCATCCACCGACTAATAGCCAAAATATTAACAAGATACTTATTACTCACTTAATTTAGTGCACAAGTGTTTGCGAGTCAGGTGCACTATTCTCCACATCAAATGTGAAAAATAGCATCTATTATGCATGGCTGCAAAGTTGGTTTTTATCGAGAGTGCTCAATTTCAATGCCGAGGAAGCGAAGGATTCCAAGTTTGAGCCACGAACGAAGCGAGTGTTTCAAAAGTAGAATCCTAAGCGTAACGAAAAATTCAAAGGCACACGAGGCAAATAACTTTGCGGCCGCGTGCAACACGCCACGAAAATTACAAAAAAATTAAATTCGAATATTGCAACGTGACGAATTTATTATGTTGTCATTTTTAGCATGTGGATTCGTCCTTTAAGAAAAAGTTTTTGACCACAAAGTTATTATTCATATTATTCCCAGACCATATTCAAACGTTCGAATTTCAAATCACTTTCTAGGCTGGCGGTTAAAATAGACATTATCACGCAAATTTTTTGGAAGAATAAAGAAAGCTTTTCCGAGCTGGTGAGGTAAAAAAAATATTAATAGTACATTATGGTACAAGTGTGTAATGTTGGTGATTACCGCTGAGGCGCATTGAGGCCCGAGCCGTCAGGCGAGGGTCTTAAGAAGCCGAGGACGGTAACCATCAATACACACGTGTATCATACAACGTTTTTCAACACACTTCTGAATAAAACAATACTTAAATAAAAAACCATTTTACATAGTAGATAAAAAGTTTACTTAGAGAAACAATTAGTAAATGTGCAGTTAGTAAAATTAACTAATTTTGATGACATAGCGGTCTCATCAGATAGATTATTTATTGAAATACTTTCATGTTCTATTGTTATTTGTGATGGTTCATTATTCGTGTAGGTAGGTGAAATCCAATCATTGGACGTACTTGGTATTTCGCCAGTAGGATGCGTCTCAGAATCAAGTTTAATTCTTGCACAAATTTCCTTCTTGTTTTGTATGGAATCTTCTACGTATGATTCTGCTACATTGCTAGATCGCCACCCGCCATGTCGCATCAAAGTCATTATATCTGCTCCTGAATTTGCCAGCAATGTAGCTGAAGTTCTTCTGAAACTATGTCCAGTGTAGCTCTCGGCATCTACTAAACCCAAAAACTTAGCGATTTCTTTAGGCATAGAACCAAATTTGTTTATACCTATAGGCTGACAGGTACATTTACCATTCTGGTAATTTAGAAAGAAACGGTCATTTTTTGTTTTTGGCGAACGCAAACTTTCACACTTCTTAACAATATCATAGAATGGACCGTGTATGGTGAATGACCTAGGTATTTTATTTTTCGTGATAGGTATCTTCACTAAAAGCATCTGGCCATGGTTCTCTATATCTTTTACAGTTATATTTGTTAATTCTTGTATCCTACAGGCACCAGTTACACCAAATATTAAAGCAACCTGAAACAAAAGAAACAATAATTAAGGTCAACACACAACACAAGCTGCTATTAAATATTTAATTAAAATTAATTTAACTAACCTTTGTAGCCAAATATTGGTTATCTGGAGCATCTTTAATAAATTTTTTAATAATTTTTTTAATATCATCAGATGATAAAACCTTTAATTTTTTGCTTCTAAATCCATCAGATAGTCTCTTTAGATAAGCTGACAAATTCGAGTAGGTTTTTAAGTCCACTCCATTCTTTGTTCGGACTGTACTTTTTAACATTGAGTAAATACACCACAAAGAGCTAGGTTTGTACTTAGAAGATAATTCTTTAAAGTACGCCATGAACACATTTTCTGAAAAAGAGTGCGTATTCTTGTTGTTCTGCCATTGTATGAAATTTTGGTACGCTAATAGATATTTTTCCTTTGAGTTTTCTGGTAGTAAACTTTCCATAACGTTCTGGGCTTCACATCTTATATCGGGCGGTGTACAACATAAATCATTTTCTTCATAAATTGTATTTGCAGACATCTTAATTAATAACTAACTAAATAACTTCAAAAGAGAAAACGAGACGAGTTGTGAAAAATGTTTCGTAATGGCGGGAAAAATTAATCAGTTTTTTTATGCGCGCGCATCGGCCATAGACTAAAAAATGAGGTTTCTTTTTTTTTGGGCTTTTCGCGGATAGCATTTTAGCGCAAGTGTAAGCGTAACTCAACCAATAATATTAAAAAAAACTATTACTCACTCGTGAATAATAGTAATGAAAAAGTCACAGTTTGATTATAGGTGTCATTATGTGCCTAATTGCCATGGGATTAGAGCCACTTTATGAGGAAGTGTGTTGAAAAGGTATTTTATATTTAGCTACTGTGAGGCTGCGACAAAACTTTTAATCTATTACTAATCTATGGCCTAAGCATGAACGCTCAAAACAATATTAAGACCCTTCTAAGGGCGGGATGGCGCATAAGCAGCAAGAGCGGTGTCTTTGTTTAAAATTGCTTCAACCTTGATATATGCGATAATGATAGGCCCCCAGTTTATTATTTCTATAAGTAGGTACTTTAGGTACTTTTACCTATTCTTTCATAATTCTCTATTTTACGAGTAATATACTGGGTAAATGATACTAAGATAACTTTTACTTGCATATAAGTACTTAAATATAAATTTTTAATTAACGTCATTAGCTACGTATAAAAAATGTGTCCTATTCATGCACGTTTAGTTGTACTTACAAAACATTGAGAAGTGAGACTGGGCTAGTAAAGAAAATATTTTTATGTCATCTTTACATTATTTATTTTATATTAACTACAAATTACCTAATTGCAGCGTTTTAATTATTTATATTCGATGCACATATTACGGGTAATTAAAATTATCACAAATTACCTATTCTTAGCTATATAGTCGCCAAAATATTTATGTTCGTCAGTTTTTTCCCTTAGGGCCTAGTTCGCCCTAGTTAAAGTCCTCGCCCTAGTAAAATATTCCTTTCGTAAAACGATAGAACGGCAATGTATGCCATGACCGACATTACGAAACCACGTGTCACTCACAATTACATAATACTCGTATGCGTTATGGTGGACCACCATAACGCATGTATTATGTAATATGGTGGTTATATACGTAACTCACGAGGCGGAATTTCAGCCCGAGCTGAAGTCGAGGGCGAAATAGAGCCGAGTGTGTATAACCTTATAGATTCGTCATGTCTGTCTGTCTTTCTGTCTGTCCGTCCGTATGTCACAGCCACTTTTCTCCGAAACTATAAGAACTATACTGTTGAAACTTTGTAAGTAGATGTATTCTGTGAATCGCATTAAGATTTTTGCACAAAAATAGAAAAAAAGCAATAAACTTTGGGGGTTCCCCATACATAGAACTGAAACTCAATTTTTTTTTCATGAAATCCATCTATGGATAGGTCTTCAAAAATCATATTGAGGTTTCTAATATCATTTTTTTCTAAACTGAATAGTTTGCGCGAAAGACACGTCCAAAGTGGTAAAATGTGTGTATGTAACTTCTAAAATAAGAGAATGATAAAACTAAAAAAAATATATGATGTACATTACCATGCAAACTTCCACTGAAAATTGGTTTGAACGAGATCTAGTAAGTAGTTTTTTAATACGTCATAAATCCGGCTGTTTCCTCGTGGTCCTACTAATTTCTCCTACTAGTAGGACCACGAGGAAGACTAGTTCCTCGTGGTCCTACTGCAGATAATAATGTCTTACAGTAGGTCCACGAGAATGCCTAGTTCCTCGTAGTCCTACTGCGAAGTTAAATTATTTAATGATAAATCTTCATGTTACTTTATATCAAGTTCGAAGTATGATATAAAAAACAAATAGTATTTTATTCGCCATGTACTTAATGATAATTTTACAAAATAATATTTCCTCATCTTAACTTTTCTAGAAAATGACCATGCTTTCCGAAAGCGTGCATACGACCCGCGGCCTTACCGGCTAACTCATAGCGATATGCTATGGCGGTAGCGAGGTACTCGCTATCGTTTTAATTTCACGGAATTTGCCATTGTAGGTGGTACGAAATCACAAGATGACGCCATAAGGGCAAGTTAAAACGATAGCGAGTATGCCAACGTAATGTTTGCGCATCTCGGACCACGGGGAGAGCAATAGACCCGCGGTTCTACCGCCTAACTCATAGCAATGCACTAGCTATCATTCTAATGTCTCAAGCGGTATGAAATCACAAGATGACGTCATAAACGAGAGCTAAAACGATAGCGAGTGAGTTTCATCAGTTTTATATCCTCTCCTATAACTCACTCGCTATCGTTTTAGCTCTCGTTTATATTGTTATCTTGTGATTTTGTACCGCTTGTGACATTATAACGATAGCGTGCAAATTCCTTAAAATTAAAACGATAGCGAGTACCTCGCTACTGGCATCGCACATCGCTATAAGTTAGGCGGCAGGACCGCGGGTCGTATGCACGCTCTCGGTAAGCATTGATCATTTTCTAGAAAAGTTACATGGCGAATAAAATACTATTTGTTTTATATATCATACTTCGAACTTGACATAAAGGAACATGAAAATTTATCATTTAATAATTTAACTTCGCAGTAGGACTACGAGGAACTAGTCATCCTCGTGGACCTACTAGTAGGACATTATTATCTGCAGTAGGACCACGAGGAACTAGTCTTCCTCGTGGTCCCACTAGCAGGAGAAATTAGTAGGACCACGAGGAAACAGCCATAAATCCTACGGAACCCTTCATGGGCGAGTCCGACTCGCGCTTGGCCGGTTTATTTAATACACTTGTGAGAAAAAAAAACTTAATAAACTGAATTTTTGGATTAAATAACACAAATTATTGTAAATTTGTAGACAAAACTAATTAATGGTATGAAAAATCAGTGTAGTTCGTTGATATCTTTTATATTACCTCTAGTTTTAAAATATATCGTATACCTACATTACTGCCGCGATCGGCAAGTGCCTCGGCTATAACATACGCGTGTTTTATGAGCTACTTTATGTATCTAAAACCGATGAAATTAGATCCACTTCACGAGCGTGTTAAAAATGTAGTTAATAACTGTGCGTTCTATACGTAAACTAACATTACTACTATCACATGAAATCCCTATCTCACTATTATTTTACTAATGCCAAAATGTTATGCTACAAATTGTAGACGCTCACATACATTATTATAACCAGATTACCTAATGTTAGATAATTTTTTTATACCTACCGATTTGAAGCGCCACTTTTGGCAAACGAGGTTCCCGAGTTCTTCCTAACTATGTCAGTGATCCTAGATTATTTCAAATGGGTAAATTTATGTAGGTATTGCTTGCTCAAAAAAAATCCAAGAAGAGCAACGGTTCTGGTTCCTTACATAACATCACAATTGACGCAAAAGTGTCAAATACTTGTGCAATATAAATATTTATTAAGTTCCTACCTATTCTATGTTAGTTTGAATACTTATTTATTTAATGAAATACTTTATCTAATAATGTTATTTCTACCCTACCTAAAGTAAGGTATGTTGCTTAATCTTTAAATTGCTTGTATTTTTTATAATACAAAAAAATGTTTTCGACGATAGTGTTCTATCCAGGATTTCATTGAATGTACAATTTGGACTGTAAATCCCGTTAAATGTTAAACATTAATTGTTTTATTGCGATTATATTGCTTTAATTATATTAGTGTATTCTTGCGATGAAAGTAGAGATACAGTACCTAGGTTATTGAGTTTCATTCGAGAGGATGCACTTGGCGCCGAGTTGGCGCGGCGGTTGGTAGTAAAGTGACATAATTATAGCCATAAGCATGCCATTTTGTAAAATGATAACATCAATCAATGTGTATGTTATTTATTTTTTAATCTTTAGTAGGTACTTGTATATATTGTACTTTTTTATATCAAGGTTCTGTTCATACTGCTTGATCAATCCGTCACATTCCTATGAGAATAATTTGTGTTGCACATGTTTATGGTACAGTAATGGCCGATTTCACCAACCATTACTTATCTTAGGAAGCCCCTTAGACGTATGTTGTCACTTTTTATCTTTAATGAAAAGAATGTGACAGCATGCTACCTAAGAGTCACCTAAGCTAAGAAGAGGTTGGTGAAAATGGCCATAAGCTCCTTGTCAAGCTTTATTGTTTGACCTTTGTGGCGGTTTTCGTAGTGCAAATGTATATCTTCAATGGGAGCTTACTGTACGATGGGCTTAGGGCTTGTAAGGGCACGTTCACCCACTATATTATTAGCCCCAAATTTTAGTGTGCACGTATTTTTTAGTTTTCAATGGGCTGGAGAATCACAAATCAAGAATTCTCAGAATTAAAAGGCTCGATTGTTTCATCATAATCATTAAGTTGGTATCGCGTGGTTGTCAAGCGGCAGACACTCTTACTTATTAAGCGGCAGACTTATTGAGTGTCTGACTCATATAGCCTCCTTAATGTTAAGTAAAACCAATGTCTCATGTGTCAAACTTGTATCATATTTAAACTATATACGAAATCTGTGATTAATGTGGCTCAGAAATAAAATTTTACTTAATACTTTGTTCGTTTTCATTAAGGTAACCAAGTAATCTAATAAAATTTAATTTGGGATGGAGAATCCTTTCCTAGCGTGATGGAGATGCGCAATCATTACTAACATTACGAACTGTTTATACAAAGCCAATCTATGACACTTAAACAAGTTTTAGCTCTTCATCCCAAACGTTTTGATGACAAAGTTGGTCAGAAATATACAGTTATCTAGCGTAGGGCACGCTATTATATTGTGATTAGGAAATAAAATCGGATTCGATGTAAAGAGGAAATGTATTTCACAATAAATCAGTTAGAATGACAAACCGTCAATTTGACAATATAAAAGTAAAAACTATTCTCTAATAACAAAAGTAATAAAAAGGTTACATGAGAGGGCTAGTGGTAGAAACCAAAGTTAAGGCGAGCGGAAGCGAGCCGGTGGTCTTCGCGTTCGAGACGATCTCCGTGATATAGTCTCCCCCTCCAAGCCGCTCAAACGTCCCATGGGCAACTTGGGATTTTATTACCGAGCAGCAGGTCTACCACGTCTGAACTAACGGTTCAAGATCCTCGGAATAAGGCGTGTGCAAGCTATGTAGGCCCGCCCCTTATTCAAAGATATCAGAATTATTACAAAGTAAATCATTTGACGCTTCTCGCTCAGGTGTCGTAAGATCTACGTCTACGTCTTTGTTGTCACGAAAGTCAATTGAAGAGCAGATATTATCGATTCCAAATTCAAATTTAATTTGTCAGTCATCACTAAAAGTGTAGATGTAGCTATAGGAAGTGTAGGTGTCGACGGTGCATAGGTAGGTATTATCTAATCTGTGACCATAGTTAACACAACTAGAAGAATACATGCTCTGTTCCAGCAATAAATCAGCAGTCCCCGAAAAAACTGACGGATGCACACATGTGCACAGCAGGAGCAATGATGCTTGCTGAAGTAACAACAGCAGCAGTAGTAGTAAAAGATGCAGATTTTACACGGTTATCACTTGGACTACTTGCTCTTGATCGCGTTTACACCATATTTGAGTTCACCTCATGCTTCAAATACAATTAAAAAAATATGCGTAAAAAGAAATGTTCAAAAATCTATCCATAAAATAATCGTCAAACGCACAACACAAAATTTTTAAAAAGTTTATCGAAAATGCATTCACATCACTATTTCGTTAAGAAGTCGTCATGGCAACGGGAAAAACAGTAATATACTCAACAATAAAATCTCGCAGTTTTATAGCAAAAAGTCAACAAAATATTCTGAAATATTATTAAGCTACACTTTTAAATTCTATTCTAACGTAGGGCACCCTATTACCTATAATGTGCTTAAGAAATAAACTCGGATTGTAAACTCGGATGAAAAGAGCAAATGAATTTCACAATAATATTAGTAAGAATGACAAACCGTCAATTTGACAATATAAAAGTAAAAACTATTCTAAAATGACAAAATTAATAAAATCAATATGACACACATCGGTCCCACGTTGGGCGCCAATTCTAACGTAAGGCGCGCTATTACCTATATTGTGTTTAGGAAATAAACTCGGATTCGTTGAGCAAATGTTTTTTTAATAATAAATCAGAATGATAACCCGTCAATTTGACAATATAAAAGTAAAACTATTCTAAAATTACAAAACTAATAAAATCAAACCTATACTAATTACGCACGGTCGGCCAAGAAAGTGGTGTACTACTTTTCATTTACATTTACATTCCGCTACTTATAGCGATGGAACTCGTTATAGTTCTAATGTCACAGAAGACGGTACGAAATCACAAGATGACGTCAATAAACGCCTAATGTACGATTAGTTTTTGCTACGTACGGTTAATTTTGACATTTAGTCTATGAAAAATATCTCAAAATATAACTGTCCGTAGCAAAAACAAGTCATTTTTGAATGTAGATAGACCATTTGACCAACAACGACAAAGTTTAGCTAAGGTAGACACATTTTTAAAAATACACCTTAAAGAACTTGCTTAACCGCATCCGATTTCTAGTGGTTAAGACCACTGGGTGTTAATCGGGCGACCCGGGGTTAGATTCTTTATGGGATTAAATGATTTTCTGCTTGATTTGGTTGGTGATAGGGTATCTGAGCCTTTCTGGCTACCACCGTCTTAACTAAGTTTGTCACCATAATAACAATGTTAACAGTATTGTTAATTGTGTTCCGACAAAAAACAGTACCTCAGTTGTTTAGGGGTCCAGGTGAAGCTCGCTTCCATCTTCGGCCTTACCGTCACTTACCATCAGGTGAGATGAAGGCCAAGGGCTGACAAGGAGTCATATGTTTGGATCAACATTTAGATGGAATACCCACTGTAGCTGTATACTTTGATTGACATCACCATGACAGGGAGAAATGACGGGGAATGGAATGCCTGCAAACGCTGGCTATAGCTTTCGGTAAGCTGAAAAAAACTGGTTCAAAAGTTTTAAAAAATGCAAATTTTTGCATGGCGTACGCCCATACATGCAACAAACATGGCATATGTCTAACGACATGTAAAATTGACGCTCTAAGACAAGTATCCCACCCACGAACGCCAGACAACTAAGATCCTTCCTAGGATTTGTTACCTTTTATCGTAAATATTTAAAAAATCTTATAAAATTGCGTAAACGTTCCTTAACCAACGTGTCCGTTTGCCTCGCTAACCGCTAAGCTACTATCGAGGCGCCTAGCGGTTGGGCCGCGTGCATGGCATGCAGTGTATTGGTCACTTGGATGAGTCATCTAAGCGATCAACTAATCTCTTGCCACCAAGCGTGCCACCTGCGGTGTGGCTGTGCTTTTAGTAAGGATGTTTAAGCCTTTGTCAACCACGCTGGGCCAGTCCGGATCGGTCGACTTCACATACAGCTTTGAATTTTTTCGCGAATGCAAGCAGATTGCCTAACAATGTTTTCCTGACTTCAAGAATCACTCAAGACGTCTATTATGGAAGGGAGGTACAATAAATCTATGCCCTTGCAGTGGCTGCTGGACGGTGGTTTTATTTACTCATGATTAACTCTACTTTCCCCAAATAGATAGACGGGGCTGCACATATTAGCTCTCCTTTGCCTTCTTGATTATGCTTTGCCGTGGTCCGAAATGTACAACGCAAAACTAACACTACGATCAGTGCAAATGTCGGTTTTGAACCAAATTAATTATGGTACTATAATAAGTATGGTACCCGTGACGCAATCAATAAAATCATCTCATGGAACATGAACGCTGTCATCGTAATTCGGGTCGCCTTTTATCACGCTCAAGGTGATGATGGTAACAATTTTCGTAATTTGAAAGCAACAAACCATACAGTGTGACGATTTGTGGCAGATTTCTGCCATTTCGGCAGATCTGGCTTGTCAATTTTAACTCCGCCAGAATAAGCAGGGCTTCTTGGGCTACGAGATACATCGATGATCTTGATGTCTACCTATATAATTTGTGATCCTGATGTTGCATTTAGAAAAGTATTCAGTTTTAAATTAGTTACAAGAGTATCTTCAATAGCAGAACCTCCAAAAAACATAAAGCATAATTATGTTTGGTTTTAGCGGCCAGTCTTCGTATGATAAACGCCGATTGTGTATACACGATCCATCTTAGCCGTTCATCCCTTCAAGGCCGCTGTGCTGTACGTCGAGCATCGAGCACGCTTCCAGTATACTAATTATAAACTCAAAAATCTTTATTCAATATTGACCTTTACAGGCACTTATTGACGTCAAACAAAACATAAAAATCTTATTAAACAAGAATCTAATTTACTAATTATTTAATCCTTGTATGTACATACACCCCAACCATAATTACGATGTATGCAAATACAAGTAAAATGAAAAAAAAAAGTTGACTCTACACCTGTTCGGAAATTGGGAGAGCCTTCTCGAGAAGAACAGGCAAGAAACTCGAAAGGTCTTGTAATTTTTTTTCTCCTCTTTTAAATTACCAACATTACAAAGATTATATTTCACAAACAGTTTTATTTCATAAAAATAATTTAGAAATGCCTTTCGGAATGAGTGGAACAGTTACTCAAGTGAATGATATTTATCCCAATAATTATCACAGTGTTAATACACATTGATCGTCAATTATCACATTGTTTGTCAATTCCAAGCAGTTTTGTCTGTCATGTAATCAGACACTTTATAATATGCTTTTTTCATAAGTACGCCCTTGATTGTAACTTTGAATTTATTCAAGCTAAGTTTTAATATTATTAATATTATTTGGTATTTTATTGTAGAAACGTACACAAAGGCCTTTGAAAGAATTATTAATTTTTTTGAGCCTAGTATTTGGTAACGCTAACATATTCTTTTGCCTAGTATTCACTGAATGAATATCACTCAGTGAATACTAGGCAAAAGTTTTTACAAAATAAATGAATGTTTTTATGGACATATATTACATTCTCGTAAATATATTGTGACGCAACTGTCATTTTTCTCTCAGAGTCTCTTATTTTAAGATTATAAATAGCTCGAATAGCCCTTTTCTGCAGCACAAAAACAGTCTGAATGTCGGCAGCATTTCCCCACAGCAAAATGCCATACGACATCACACTATGAAAATAGGCAAAGGTAGTTTTCCAATTACAGAGCCTATTGCGACTCAGTGGCGCACAATGCCGAATTATGCTGATGCTTAATTGGAACGTGAATTAGTTTTCAAATGCACCAGCAGAGTGCGCTAAGTTCAGTGTTGAAAAAAAGAAATATTCATAGAGTTAGCAATAACCTCATTAATGTGTAAATAATGTGGTATACATAATAATTGGTTGAAAACTATTTACGGTTATTTTAAGTAATTTGGATTTTGATTATTTCATTAACATTTTTTTGTTTTGAGTAATTTTTGTACCTTCATCCATACTTATATTTTTTGAATTGACTTTGATTATTTCAAAAAAACTACAATGAAACGAAAGCTTTAAAAAATTTTCAACAATAAATAATATAACTAACGATTATCTATAAATAAAACATTTCGATCAATGCCAACTTAAAGAAAAAACACTTGTTAATTTTCTGCCACTGAGTTGGTATCGATTGCACGCATCACACGAAAACATTACTTTTGAGAGTGCTCGATTGTGCGAAGTGTTGCTGTAGTTGAAACATTTAACGTTAAGCATTATGCCGCATAATGCGCTCTAGTGCTGTAATTGGAAAACTACCATTGTATACAAGTCTTGCTGTATCAACATCAGTCAGCTGACGTATTTTCCATACAGCGTAAGCTGCAGAACTAAGTGTCTTCGACAATTTATAAATATGTGGGCCCCACTGAAGCTTAGAATCTAAAGTAATACCAAGAAATACTACGGTATCCACAAGGTCCACATTTTTATCCTTTATGTTTACAGTGGTGTGAACCTCTTTGACATTGGGCAAGATAAATTTTATGCATTTAGTTTTCCCTTCATTGAGGCACAAGTTATTCGCATTGAACCAGTAAACTATTCTTGAGATAGAATTATTTACATCGTCATAAATTTGTAATCGTCTTTTAATTTTAAACATAAGTGAAGTATCATCTGCAAATATTACTATCTCATGCCTATCTTGTACATAATCAGGCAAGTCATTAATATATATTAAAAATAGAAAAGGACCAAGAATTGAACCCTGTGGAACTCCCATTTTAACCGAGGAGCCGCGGGACCTCTCCCCGTTGACGTCTACTTTCTGAATCCTCTCAGTCAAATAGGAGACGAGTAGATCCAGAACAGTGTCACGAAATCCATAGTAGTGTAATTTCCTGATTAAGGTTTCATGATGAACGCAATCAAACGCCTTGGACAAGTCACAAAAAATGCCCAGCGCAACATTATTCATTATTCATATTCCAACAAATTTTGCTAAAAGTAGGTAGCACAGAGATAGGCCTAAAATTACTGGGGTCTGATGTGCTACCAGATTTGTGTAATGGAATAATTTTACTCAGCTTCATTAGATCAGGAAATACACCACAGTCAATGCAATCATTAAAAATACTAGCAAGTATTGGAGCTATTGTCACTATTACAGATTGGGAAACATCTACAGAGTTGCCCCACAGATCCACCGTTTTCTTTTTATTCAGACTTTTGAATGACTTTATTAAATCGTTTGCACTAATATGGGCAAACTTAAATTTATCATCGCAAGGTTTAACATGATCTTTTGAAATAGATTCGGCAACAGTGGAGGAGGAATCTAAAGATTTTGTGATTGAAACTGGAATGTCAGTAAAGAATTTTTCAAATTCTGTAGCTACCTCAGAGTCTACTGAAATTTTCTTATTTTCAATATTTAAACTAAAATTATTATTCTTTGTTTTTACTCTTCCAGTTTCATTATTAATAATATTCCATGTCGTTTTTATTTTATTACTACTGTTTTTTATTTTAGAACTTAATAATTTGACTTGGCAAACTTACAAACTTTTTCAAATACTTTGGAATAAGTTTTTACATACAATTTAAATTGATCACTAGTATTAAATGAACGTTCACTGTAAAGTTCATAAAGTTTTAATCTGCTGACTACATTTTTATCAAAATGCCAAAAAAGTAACCCTCTAAAGAAACGGTTTCTAACTATGTCGGTTAATTTTTTATAAATTTCCTATTGTTGCACCTTCCTCTAAAATGGGTACCAAATCTTATAATGCATTTATGTTTAATCATGTAGTAATCCGCACTAAAGGCATTCCACAGACAAGTGTGGAACCTCTCAATAAATCTCGAAAACATTTTACGATCCATTTTGTATAGTGACGTGTTATTAGTGTAGTGTAGTCTTAATGCTATATGGACATCTTGAGACCGACCCCACTTACATTGTGGCACAAGCTCTAAATGCCGAACCGCTGTACATTGGGCCTAAACAAAAGCCACATGCTTATATTTTCGCACTCGTTCCGCAGAGAAAATGTATGGCAATGACATTAGAATGTGACAGCCTCACGCTATTTTTTTCCGCTGGAGTGGCTATACGGACCCGGGTCTCAATAGAAGTTGTTTGCTATTCAGACCCGGGAGGCTACCGCCTAACTTATTCCCATGAGATTCCCATGGAAACCGCCAATGGCCAGTTCCATAGGAAATCTCCTCCAAGTCAATATTACTTAACCACTGCGCCACGGCACTGGACCTTCTATGCCAGTCGATAGCGCAGTGGCAGATAGACCTGGCGGTGGTCGCCGAGCCGTACGCGGTGCCTCAGTCCACGAGGTGGGCTGAGTCCAACGACGGCTTGGCGGCTGTTGTAGTGGCGTCCATGAACTTGGTCACCCCTATCTCGGTGAGAGAGAGGGAGCCGGGGTACGTGGCCGTCAAGTGGGGAGAAGTGGTGGTGGTGTCCAACTACTTCTCCCCGAACCACAGTCAGGCAGACTTTGAGGTCTACCTGACTGCGGTCGCGGGGGTGGTGAGGAGGGCGGCGCCCTTGCAGGTTTTGGTGGTGGGTGACCTCAACGCGACGGTCGTCAGGGGTGGTTTAGTCGAGTCTTGGACCATGAGCCTAGGCCTCGGCATTCTCAACCGAGGGACCACCCCAACGTGCGTGCGGTAGCAGGATTCGACGACTGGCCTCACCCTGGCCACCCCACCCCTCGCCACAAGGGTGAAGGGAGAGTGGAGGCAGAGGAGGAGACCATGTCGGACCACCGGTACGTCCGATACTCGGTGTCCCTCTCGCACGCCTCCACGTCTCCAGCGGGGACGGGTGCCGTCTTCCCCAGGTGGGCAGTGACGCAACTCCAGCCCGACGTGGCGGTGAAGGCGGCAATGGTGCGGGAGTGGTCCGAACTGCCCTCACACATCGCTTGCACGCTAACGGCATGGCGGCGCACTTCACGGAGGACATTAGAGTCGTCTGCGATGCCGCCACGCCGTGAGCGAAATCTGCCGTGCACAAGCGACAGGTGTACTGGTGGTCGCAGACCATCCCAGATCTGCGCGCCACCAGAATGAGGATGCGGCGCGCCTACCTGTAGTGCAGAAGGCTCGCCACCAGGAAGACGCCCAACGAAGAGGAAACTCTGCGTCGGGCGTACTTGGAGACGAACTAGGCCCTCGACTCCGATCCCTATGGACGGCCGTACCGTCTGGTGAGTGGGAAGTACCAAGACGGTGTTTCCCCGATACATCGGATGGACGAGGGGCTTGTGCAGAGGGTCCTAAGGTCGCTCTTTGACCCTAGATCCTTTGAGCCCCCGTGGATGGCCGCCTCCAGCGCCTCCCTGGAGGTGGAGGAAGCGGTTCCGGACGTTGCTCAATACGAACATCGTCTCGGGCCATTTCCCCCTATGCTGGAAAGTGGGGCGACTCTGCCTTCTTCGGAAGCCCAATCGCCCCGCCGATGCCGCGTCAGGATACAGGCTGGTGGTGCTGCTCGACAAGGCTGGGAAGTTTTTTGAGACGATTCTCGCTTCCCGGCTCGTCGAGCATCTTGGGGGCCCAGGCCGATTACCAGTCCAGTTTCCGCACCGGCCGGTCCACTGGTGACACCGTGGCCCACCTCAAGAGGTGGACTGAGTCATTGCGGTGTCGCTAGACATCCCCAACGCGTTTAACAGCTTCCCCACGAATGCATAGATGAGGCGCTCCATTTCCACGGAGTGCCCCTCTACCCCCGCTTCTTCATTACCGAGTACCTCCGCGGGAGGGAAATCGTATATGAGAGGGCGGGCGGTGGCGTCCACAGGTGGCCAATGGCGGCGGGAGTACCCCAGGGTTTGGTGCTGACCCTCTGCTCTGGAACCTGGGGTAAAACTGGGTTCTGCGGGCAATCTCCTGCCGAACATGGAGATTGTCTGCTTCGCCGACGACACCCTTGTCACGGCGAAGGCGCGCGTATGACGAGGCGGTGCCGACCGAAGCCAGGTGACGTCGGTCGGCACGACGATGGCCGTCGACAAAACGACGACCATGACGTTCAGGCCGCCGCGTCAGACCCCCGGGGCTCCATGTCCTGTGTCTTAGAGGGCTCGCCCCTGTGGGATGTTGAGTCACGAGTCCTTGCGGCCGTACACCGACATCGAGTGGCAGTGCAGAGTCAGGGGGAGCGCCCCCTCTCGCGGGAGGTAGCGCTCACAAGGCACTAGCGCAGAGGGAGGCTCTTCGCCAGTGGATTATTTAAATAATCTTATATTTTTATAAGATTATTTACAATTAATAGAGAAGTGCTCTGTAAAGATACTGGAGGCACAATACGTCTCCCTCCAATTTTTCTTTTCAAATTACATTAACTGTCAACTTGACAGACTCACAGATCGAAAGCTCGGTTCAAAATTGATCTGAGTGCTTACGTCCGTGAGCAGTGCTAACGATTTGAACGGATCAATTGCATACATACAAACGTTTGCACTGATATCTGATTATGAACCGCACCCTAGAAATCGACTTCTAGAAACCCGGGTCCGAATAGAAACGACCTTTTCCGCAGTTAATGTCATCTCCATACATTTTTGATCGCCACACCACTGGAACCACAGATCATATTGTGAGGCTAAAAAGAAGTGTATCCAGTGGCCAATCAAATTAAAAAAACAAATAAAAAAGATCATGTTGTACATCTCAACGAAGGCGTCATTCTTCTGAGTTGTACACACACCAGCAGGCGTAGCACGGGCTGCCAAGACGGGACTTGAGTCACGCATTATATCACAATTTCAGCAAACATTGTCGACTGCAGCGCGTCGACAATGTTTGCTGAGGCTTGTATAGACAGCTTTCAAGTTGTCATACGCAAGCGGGTTGCCTCCGCGTGGCGCCGCATCCGAGATAGCCCCAACAGCCTCTTGGCGGCGATAGGAAGTCGCTATTCTTGTCCTATCCTGAGGCACTGGAACAAGGTTCATACCGGCTCGAGACCTGCTCTGGTTAATGTTAAGTAGATCATATATATAGTTTTTTAAAATTTTTATTTATTGTTATCAAATTAAATTATTTAACTAACCCTAGCTTATAAGTTCTTTTTGTAATTACTAACACACTATGGAAAGCAATTTCTGAAATAAATGTGTATTATAATATCTATGTCTTAAAGAGTAGCTCTGCGGCGCGTATTGAGACTGCGGTCCGATAACAGCGCTCACAGTGCTAGCGATTATAATCGCCTTGTCCAAATTAAAGGGAATACTGAAAGTGCTATCAGCATGCTTACGATTTCGGTCCGGCAGAACAGGTACATTCATTTTGAACCGAAAACACAATTATCGAACGTCAGACTGACAGTTCGCATAAAGTGATTTCACTCCAGAGCATTAGCGCCGTAAGTTCTATATGACGTTAACGATGACGTCATGTGGCTCTTCATGTCGGCTAACATTAGCGCGCTCACAACATTTCGGGACGCGTTTGAGCGTGCTAATAGTGACTCTTATTGATTTTCGGAACGCAGCCTTAGTGTGACTGACATGATAAAATTTCTTGACGCTCCTCAAGGGATACGTGTCACTGAGTCTTATCACAAATTTCTTGGCAGCCCGTGCTACGCCTGCTGCACATCAGACTAAAAATGTCTGTTGCAAAATAGTACATAATACACCGACATAAGATGCCACAGGGTTTATCTTGATGTGCTGTCGTCCGTACATGTCACAGACGTATAAACATGAGTACACTACACGTAGTATCTCTTAGTCTGTGGTTGTACAATTAAAAAAACAATAATTTGGCTCAAAGACCTAGAAGCCAAGCCAAAAAAAAACAATAATTTGTGTTTTTAAAACAAACAAACCACAAAACGAACAAACAAATAAAACGTTGTTTTTTAACGAATAAACAAACAGCACCATAATCACAAATTAAAAAAGAAGAAGCACCATAATTTTTACTTATAACTTTATTATTACGTTCATTGGTTATGAAGCTACAATTATGCCGCAAATGTTTCAAGTTATAAGATGTTTTAAATGTACTGTGTTTCAAGTAAGTTCTCTACGTTCTTGATCACTTCGCTTTCGCTTCATAGTGCATAAATTGATGGGAATTATCTTACCTACCTGATACAATAGTGTAACCATTTTCGTACGGCTCTTTAATTCATTGTTGTCCCAAAGATTTATAAGTACATATGTAGATCTTGATTTATTGAGTTTGTTTTGATAAACAATAAAAAATGTAGACACATTTTTGTTTACTTGTTTATATTGCATTTTAAATTTCCCACAAGATTAAGTACTAATTATTCTAATATTTGACTAATGCTTATAAATATAATTTTGCAATAACATTGCTTATACGAATGCATTTCAAATGCTTTGTTGCTATATGTATATAAAAAAAGCCAATTGACCATAACCATATTTATTACTTATAGTCATCAGTCCAGTCATTGTGGTTCATGTGCCTATGCTTATGATAAAAAATTGTTGTAAAATGATTACAGCGTTTTATGAAAATGTAATTATAAAATTAAAAAGTCTAGATGTGTTTTATTAGTGTAATCACAATTATTATTAAATAACTTTTAGGTTAGAATGAAGTAGCATTATGATAGTAAGAAATATATCTATTCTACATATATTAAATGTTACCGGTCAAATAATCCTTTTATAAAGAAAAAAATTTGAAGCTTGTGACCTAATTCTTCTTTAATGTATAATTATCTAAAGTATCTCATCATTTTTTGGTATAGATGACTTTAGATTATGAGTTTAGATGAGTAGCTGTTTTCTTATTAACTTTACCGATCAATTCCTTGAAAATGAATTTATTGCCACTTATTCCTCAGTTGTAACATGAAAATTATTACCACAAGATGGATGGTCCTTAACTGTGGCTTGATTTTGTTAGGGTTTCTTTTTTTATGAACAATGTTCTAAATAGCTATCTGGGTTCTATGTGCAAGACACTATTGGCGATAAGGTTCTGCATCATGGCCAAATGCAGTCATGGCATTAACACTGTGTGTAGTTGAATATATTGTCATCTTTTAAAGACATACCAATATCTGACAGTCTCTTTTCCAGTAAAACTGCAATCACCCTTTGGCAGGCATACTTGCAATCACCTTGCAATCACTCTTACTAAGCTTATCAAAATTATTAGTCAGCATTGAACTATGTATATTTACATACGCGAATGTCCTATGTCCATTCGTCCAATGACACATAGTTCAACTCTAAACATATCATACTTGTCCATTCATCCAATGACAGATAGTTCAAATCTAAACTACTTTTACTGATTTATCAAAGACTCAGTTTTTTTCTGTTTTATGACTATATTTTTATAAAATTTAAAATGTGGGCAATCCTCCGTTAGTCATTAGAAATAATAAAAAAATAATAACTGGAAGACCATTATAGCTGTCATACGCAAAAGCATTTCTGGTAAGCTATTCAAACTGGACTACGGCACTTGACTATTACTCGGGATTATTTGGGTTATTGCCTATGATATTGCTAGCAAGGAACTAACATTTTGCGCACTTGCTTCAAAAGAATTACAGTTTGGTTTTTATTTTTTTCAATATCGACAGTGCCGAAAATATTGGAAACCATATCTACTATACTAATTATTTGTCAACTTTGTTGTATAAAAACAAAATTTGTTTAAAGGTACATCAAATTAAAAAATCAAACAAATTTCAATGTAAAATGTGTGGAGAGAAGCAGTCAATAAAGCGGCATTATGGTGTTGGAAATGGACAAGAATGTAGGTTGCATGTTCAAAAACTCAATGGAATAAGAGGAGAATTGCAAGAGGACATAATATTATCAGAGGATGAAACCTCATATGTAAAGGAGAATGATAGAGTTACATTAAAAAATAAAGAAAATGAAAAACAAAGTAAATGGCTTGAATTTGTTGATTGTGATGATATTAATAATACCCCTATTGCAAGTGACAGTAAAAATTTCCTTCAAGATTTTAAAACTGTACTAGAATTGCCTAAGATGAAACGTCCAAGAAATAGTAACTTAAATCTCAAAAAGATGGAAAGAATTTCTCCTAATAAGAAATTCAAAGGTCAGACAGAAAATGTACAGTTTGAACCAGTCAGCCTTACAGAATTATCAAGAAGTAATACTACTTTATCAGGAGTGAAAATGAATGATGAAAACAGAAATATAGGAAAACATTCAAAATTAAAGGATAATATTGACAGTTCAAAAACAACTTATGAATCACATATAGAATTTGATAATAATGTTTTTGAATGTTCAGTCTATGAAACTTGTGCCAAAAGTATGAAATCGAACACTCCGCAACTCGGTCACAACTCTAAATGGGCTAAGTTTACACATGATGATGATGATGGGGAAACACTGAATGATGGCAATGTAATCGAAAATGAAAACCTTTCTAGCTGTGATACATTCTTGTCAGAGGTAGAAAAAGGAAGTGACAGTAAAAGTTTTGGATCACATATAAATCCTGAAATAGATCAAATGTATCTCGGTAATAATACTTTAAATTATGATTTTAAACATGTAAGTCCCACCATGAAAGATGTATCAAAACCTTTTATTGGTATTGATAGACCAGAAATGAATGATAGTTCTAAATGGGTCAAGCTGACAGATAATATTAAAGACAATATACAGTCATCAGAAAATGAGCAATGCTATGATAATAACAGCAGTGGTGAACTATTAAATAAAAGTTTTGACAGTGGTAAAATAACAGGTAATCGATTTTCGAACAATAATTGTTTTAAAAGTATTAAAATAAATGGCGAAAAAAAGACATTAATACAAAATGTTAAAAATGAGATAAATAAGGTAACCCTACCACACACTATTTATAAAAATAGTGAATTGTTAAATAGTTGTTCCAACAATATCCAGACATTGTTTTCTTTATGTGATGATAGTGAAATAGATGATTATTTAAACGTTTGAAATACACTCGCTGTAAAACAAGTAATTTCAATTCTAAAAGGAAATAAATAATTCAAGATTTTTTTAAATTTTATTATTACAAACAGTACACATAATCATCACAATGGCAACATGTTTAAATATCACTTTTACAATAACTTCTACAAGATATAATAATAAAGTATAGGTAATTACTACGCACAGACATACAAGTTTACCTTTAATTTAATAGGTAAAGTAAATAAGACTGTGAACATTACAATAATTTGGTATAATTTTATTGATATCTTTAAATATCATTAAAGAATCATTATTACTAATCCTAGTAACATAAATTTTCTATGTATCACTTATAATTTGAAATGCATAAAATACGAATGACAAAACTTTTTACATGCATTATATGTCAATGAATATTAAATAGTCAAATTTTAGATTTTTAATCATCACGTCAATAATTTAATACAAATAATCAGTTATAATATTACACAAAACATAACACATTCCATAATAAAAATTCTTTATTTAATCTGTTCAGAATACCAAGGATACCTTGAAAGGCGTTTAATAAAAATGCCAACATGCTTAAAATTGCGATTATATGGACTTTATTTTTAAACTAGAAAACAAAGAACTGCTATTTGAAACACCAGCAGTTGAATGAAACCAAAAGAATTAAAAAATCCTTCAAAGTCAGGAATGTATCTTCAAAATAAAGAAACTGATAATTTCAATAAATTTTTTATGCAACTATTGTATACAACATATAAAAGAAATACCGCACATCCTGAAAGGAGTTTCTTAAAAAAATTATCAATTTCAACCATTTTTAATTTGTTTTAAATCAGTCTTAACTGAGATATTTTAAAAGTTAATTATCCTCATTACAAACGTAAAGCAAGGACAGCCTGCGCAACGCGCGGGGCGACCGAGTATGATTATGACATGACGTGTGTGACATACAGTGTGACCATCTCAAAAACAGCAAATCTGCCCGACACTGGCATAAATTATGCGAAAAACAGCCAAACGTGACACAAAAAAAAAACAATAAATCTTCTTATTTCCTCAATATAGACGGGATTTCGGGAATATAGATATATTTAAGTTACATTTCGATGATTGGCCGCTTTATCTTAACATAATTATGTTATAATGAGGATACTCTTTAAACCAATTTCAAAACTGCATACTTTTCGAGATGCAACATTGGGATCGTAAATTGTATACACATCGGGATCCTCGATGGAACTGGTAACCCAAGAAGAAAGCAAAAGTTATCAAATCAGTTATAAAAATAAAGGAAATATTTTTTGTTTCAATATTAATAATAGGCTTAGAGCATTCGATCTAAGATAATAGGTATTCATGAAATCATTTTTGAGTCGTCCGATTATTCTGACAGAGTTAAAATTTACAAGCCAAAGTGGCAGAAATCTGCCATAAGACAGAAATCGTACGAATACGTACGCCGCGCCGGCGCGGCGGTGCATCTTCGACATTAAAAAACTGCGCAGACGAGGCACTTTGTCCGCAGGCCTTAACAATAACTCTTATTCCCTTTTATATTATAGGTATCTATGTATTATTATGTATCATATTCTTTCGTTTAGTATGTTTAGTTGACGAAAGCGTGCCGAAAGGGTGACTGTGATTATCTTATGTATTTTTTTCGGAATTATTAATTTGTTCTTCTATTTTATTAAATTCGATCCAGAAGCCAATTCCAAACAAATAACTTTCAGGGTGTGTGCATGTGTTACACATTGTATAAATAGTGTTTAGTGGGCATATACATAAGTTGTTTAGCTAAATAACTTTTAGTGACCCTTTAGAATATTAAAGCTAATAGATTAATTTTCATTCAACATTCTTAATCTGAATTAAAATTTAGTACTTATATACAGGATTTTGAATTTAAAGAATATCAAAAACTTCTACAAATTTCTGTTAGCAACATTTTATTAGCAACATTTTTTTTCAGACTCAAAACGGTTTATTAGCAATAAAGAGGCGGAAACAATATACCTATTGGACGCGGGTTCGTCTCGCAGCTGGCTATCTCGCACTAGTTATGAATGTAGAAAAATCTTCGTCTTTAATAACTAGTGAAAATAATTCTTTGTACGTAACCAGTTATTAAACAAACATTTACGATTATGGCCGAAGTCGTGTTATATGGCTAAACGCACTACTGGTTTGTGTACACCATTCAGTTTAAACCCCTTATCCACTAGACAATATTCAGGAAATTTTCATCAGGAAGCCCTACAATATTCGATGCATATTAAACGTACTTAAATATTTAGCTGGCAATGCATCGATTTACTACTCACTCGCCTTCTCTGTAATAAAATCATCCTACTACTTATATATTATTTTGAATGTATGCACCTAAGTTTAATGTTGCTTTTATGTTAGTTTTACATATAAAGTTTAGACTAGAACGCCAATGCATGACGACGCCTGTGGAGCCTCTCTCTAGCGAATCTACGACCGTAGCCACTCCAACGCCAGGCTCTGTAATATGAAAATATAATTATGAGCTTATACAGGTGGGCCAGTTAGATTGGTCAGTACGTCGAAATCAAAAAATACAGGATAAAATATATTCGTAGAAACCATGTCATGTCGGTTTTAGTAACAAGAAAACAGCATTAAAGTTCTTACACGTACTACAGGTAAACGAAACACTTCTTTTTTATGTGTTTATGATTCCTTAGAATATTTTTCTGATTTGTAATTTCGACCAGGCAATGTTTATAACAACTTACTATGTTTACTTAGTAAGTAGGACATTTTATTACTGATAATAAAACCAACACACATACTTAGAGAAAAACATAACGAAAATACTGTCCTCAACGTGTCTCTACCTATGGTATACTCGTATTTAGGATAAGAAGATTCCTGTGACAGGTCAAGTTTTCTGTTTCATGCATACTAGTTTTCATGATTAAAAATATTATGTTTTAAAAATATAACTTATCCGTTAGGTTATTTTTATCGAAAATGCAATAAATAATACCACATTAAATAGAAACAAGAATATCAGGCCAGTTAAATATTATTATTGATAATTCTAAAAAAATATATGTATTTGAATCGTGAATCGAAACGATTCAATTACATACCTACATATACACTTTACACAAATATTTTATTTGTAAAATTTAAACAATCAAGTATTTTTTCACAATTATAATTTGATCAAAATTACCTATAGAGATAAGATATATTATTTTTAATCACGTAAGCTACCTAGTACCGAAAAGAAAAACTTCGACTTGTCACGGGAATCTTCTTATCCTAATTAGACTATAGAAACAATTTAAAGAAAAGTCAGTCGCCAGAGACTATCAAGCGGTATATAGATATGTCATCGATCAACGAATTTATGTCAACAAAGATATTAAAGGTCGATATTGTAATTTCGTTTAGATTTTCCCATGTTATTTTATTTCATAATGAAATATTATATCCTTGCAGTTGTTTTTAATATTGTAATATTTCAACTTAAGGTTGTTACTTTCTGGCGTATTTTTCTTGTAATGGCAAGAAAGAATTTATATTAGTGTCTTTGGTGTGCATAACCGCAGCAAAATGCTGTGCTTTATAGAAGTGAGAGTAGGATATCAAATAATTAGTTCATCATCATCATCATCACAGCCCATACACGTCCCCACCGAGGGGCTCGAGCCTACCCTATATTAGGGTGATTAGGCCTTAGTCAACCACGCTGGCCCAGTGCGGATTGGTCGACTTCACATACATCATTGAATTTCTTCGCAGATGTATGCAGGTTGCCTCACGATGTTTTCCTTCACCGTAGGAGCGTCAGACAAATGTACATATGAAATTCGAAACGAAAAACACATTGGTACATGGCGGGTCTCGAACCCCGACCCCCCGATTGGAAGGCAAGTGCCGAGTCCACTGCGCCACCGACGATCCATTAGTTCATCACTAGGAGAAATTAGTTCAATGAATAGCAAAATTTGTTTGCATTGTAGTTTTAAAGTTATTCGGGAAAAAATGTTTTGCTGGAGTAATGTTAGAAACGTTACCCTGGCAATTTTTTTGTCAAAAATCGTTTCCCTCCAGAACCAGATACATAAGCTGTGCCCTCTTAAGTTATTTAAGATTTTGCTGCTTAACGTTTTAGGATATCCCAGATCTCGAAATCAACTAATGCTTTAACTAATTTGAACAAATTAAGGTCTATTATTGGTATTTTTTTCCAACTTCCACTGGGATATCCTAAAACGTTACCGCAGCAAAATCTTAAATAACTGAAGAATTACAACATGCACAAATTTTGCTATTCACAAGCATTTAATACGCAAAAAAGCTAGGCGTTTATATCGCTTTTCAAAAAAAAAAATAGTAAATTATATACACGGTGTTCCATAATAACCAATAAATAATCAATTCTTTATCGAAAACTAATTATTAAAATGTGTTTACACGTAATGTCATTCAACCCAATATTTTCATGTAGGTATATCATAGTATCATCATCATGTCCATGATTTACATGAAAATTTTGAGTTGAAGAATTGATTATTTATTGGTTATTATGAAACACCGTGTATATAATTTACTAATCTCATCAACATTTATTGTAACTTCGATACTAACACATTCACAAATGTTCAAGCAAGCTTAAGCTTAGTATGGAGGAACACACCATCGAGAACATACCTATTTCTCATATCTTCATACCTTTCACTGTATCCTATAGGATCTCTGAACCTATGTTCATCTTCAAATCGCTTGTTTACAACTTCCTCACTGCTTCCTGCAAGAATTTGAAACATTTCGAAGTTAGTTAACTGTCTTTTTTTGGGTAACAGTAAAATGACAGTATATGGCAACATAATGATTGTTTTATATCGCTCTTATTAGTATACTTACCACCGTGTGGATTGGAGTGAGAAAACCTCCTGCATGATGGTCCACGACAACTTAATAGCTGCTGCAACTGGTTGTGGAAATATTCCTTTTCTGCCGTAGTTAAATACTTGGCTCGATTTTGCGTTTCAAACGGATCTGCAAGCAATTGCTTATGTTTACACTGTGTCTTGTAGAAACAAACATTGACAACATTAATGCTTATATATTGATTTTTTATTATTATTATTTATGACTGTTTAGTTAGACCAATGGTTTACAACGTATTGCAGTTTGGTTCTAATTGATCAACATACGAACTTATTTGTAATAAAATTATCTATTAATTATCATCGTATTGCCAACTTATTTTCATCCAATAATTATGATCTTCCATCCTTAGTTTGAAATTCGTTCGCATTTTCGTGTCATAAAACAACAGGAAAGGCGATATTTGGCCGATCATACTTAACTACTTACAAAAAATGGTTCACAATTGACTCGGAAATTGGTATACAAGAAAAAGATTCAATTCGATTGTACAGTCGATTACAAATACGGTCAAAGTTACAAAAATATGTAGGTATACTCTACCCTCTACCTTAATGTTAGGTAAATAAAGTCGTGTATACATATTTTTGTTTTCTTTGTAATTGACTGTACTTATCTATTAAACATTCAAAATCCTCCGTTTTTGAAGTCGGTTTAATAGAAGACAAAACAATTACCGATTCTCAAATTGTAATAAGTGATCAGCCCCGTAACAAACTCGCAATATAACAGGTTGTGGGTGGCGTTGATGGTCCTGACACAGTTGTATGTGTTGTTCGAGGCGCTCATGCAAAAGCAGAAAGGGCCCGCGGTCCAGAGAGGTGCGGTGCGCCAGTGGTCGTTGTCATGGCGGAAACAATTCATACGTTCCGATTCACATAGTTTCTCCAGCTCAGCCTGAAGAATTAGAAAAAAACAACAATGAAAGACTGATCGCAACTCCAAAAGAAAGCTACTGTTTTACTTTTCACTGATTTTGATCGATTAAACACTTTATAGTACATAAACAGGACATAACAAACACATAAAGAAATACAGTAACAATAGACAGCCTTATTACTAAGGTAGCACTAGCAATTTCTACCAGGCACATTTGCGCAAAGTCAATAGATAAATTGATAAAATAGTAATATTAAACAAAAATATTGATTGAGTCGGTTATAGTCGTACAAATGCCGTTGAAATACTTGCCTTCTTTTTAGCTTTTCTCATTTTCTTTCGGAACAATTGCTCTTTTAATTTTCTGCGTTCTTCTCGGGCTTTTTGAGCCGCCTCCATGTACGGATGACTTGAGCCTTTTGTTTTCCTGTTAAAACATAATTTATTAAGTAGTTTACTACACAATTTGTAACGATATTATCAAAAGGAACAACTCGGTATATTCATAAACAATACTTTAAATTTGATTAAAAATAACATACCTATTTTCTTCGCAATAGCAAACATGTTTATCTTCATTTTCGATGAGAAGAGGATGAAGTCGCCTTTGGAATAAATCAGTCTGTCGGTTGAAAATATTCATCACATTTGTTAGTTCCTTGTTAGGTTTACTTTTGTCATATTCAGAAGCATCAAATCTAGTTGGACCTAATTTTCTAGAACTGCTATCAGTAGGTTTTACAGACGAAATCATATCCGTTTCAGTTTGCTCGTCGATGCCAACATTTCTTTCTGTTGTAAGCAATTTGTCAATAGCCGAACTCAAATGCTGTGCAGTTTCCGAAAACCTAATTGATGAAGCTGAATTCGTTGTATCTAAATCAATCGTACTTTTAGTACTAAATTCAACATCACTCACACTTTCCAAAATATCGTTGCTTGTGGAGGACTCGGTGTTGGAGGTGGTGTGCGACGGAGAATTATATTTATCTGACACTATTTTGAAATAATTATCATTTTCAATTATGATTGGTGTAATTTGTGGTTTTGGAAATTCAGTTTCAGTAACATAGGCCTGATTGGAAATAACTACTTCATTTGTCGTATTAAGATTCGTTAGAACTTCAGTAATATTATCATTCTTGATTTGAAAATTAAAAACATCATCTTTGGTGTTAACATTTGCAGTCGGTATTATATATTCATTAGATTGTCGAAAATTTTTATCAAATGTATTATTATTCTTTGACTTTGGCCTAACTCTATGTAGCCTACTTTTACGAAACTGTTCTTTTGCAGTATTGTGTTCATTAGTAACAGTTTTATTGGGCACATGATTGTGAGTGGTAATATAATGAGAATTAACTATTTGGGAATCCGTTAAAGGTTTTGTTGTTTTTAAATGCCTTTTAATTTCTTTTAAGTCTTCCAATTTTGTTCTTAGCTGCCGTATTTGATCTTCTAAGCTCAAACGATTTGTTTGCCAAGCCTTTAAATCATTATAAATCACCTGCGAACAATTAACAGTCCCATCCTTTTCTATTTTACATTCTAGCGAAGAGTCTTTATTATTAAGGAGAGCATCATTTCTTTGCTTATGTTTGTTATGGTGTTGATGCCAATGTTGAGCTCTCCTTTTTATTATTTTATGATCTAGATGTTCTTTGGTGTTTGTTTCAAAAGCTTTCAAAAAAGATTCAGTTTCTTCTATAAGTTTGTCAATATTTTTATTAAAATTTCTAGTATCTTCTGCGTCAACAGCTTCGTTTTCAAAACTTAAATGAGCTAGTCTTGGATTTTCTTTAAGAATATTTTCAAGTGTGATAGGCTCATCAATATCATTATCACTTTCTATAGATCTTCGACTTCTTTTGTTATCATTCTCATTTAAATTGTCAGTAGGTCGCCTTGCGATCGTACCATCTGTTTCTAATCGAGTATAAACAAGGCCACTGGGTGTAAAACATGCACATTTCTTTGAACTCATTTTCGGTATAGGGCTATTTATTTCTGTTACGTATTTGCATTTATGTCGCCGCCATTTACCATTCACTAGTACACATTTCCACTTTCTACCAGCAGAGCAAGGAGATTGTAGCTCTGACCTGGAGCATTCGGACGCCAGACGAGCAGCTTTTCCGCTTAAAATGGGTAAATCTGTTTCCTCTGCAAATACAATAATATTATATTTATTAAAAAAATAATAATCTATTAATGCTTTCAATATAGAAATAAATTTTTATTGCCTGTTGATAAGAAATTCGATTGATTGTTGATATTCACGTCTTCTATTACTTTTTCGAGACTTGTTTCAATTAGAGGATGACTTTCGTTACTCATCAAAGGTTCAGATGAAGTTTTCGGTTCATTGGATTGACTCTCGACACTCTCCTGTAAAATAATTGATTATACTGTAAAAGATTTTGACATACTTCTAAGATGAGACATATGTCAAATAAAAGCGTATCATCAAAATTTACCTCGTCGTCATCGTCATCTAGCTCTAAGAAGTCATCATCGTCTAAGTCATCTTCGAAATCAGAACTTTCTGACGAAATATCGTGTGGAGGCGCGGCTGTGGAATGTTTCTCATTCATTTGACGACTGTACTTCGCTGCCGCTAGATGCGCCTGTGTTCCGCGACGACCAGAACTGCGAATCATTTTTATATCATCATTTTATCTTTTTTTATATCAATGTCCCAAACCAGTCTCTCACAAGGGTATTGTAATTTAATCATCTTTTATAATGTACCTTATTATTTTTTACTTACCTTTGTGATGAGAAAATAATAAAACATTATTATTATTATTATTAATGTCTGAGAAGTTTGGAATTGACTTAATATTTTCTGACAGAGGCCTATACAGGTACATGGTATGTCTGTTCGATTTGACCGTTTGACTTCTATAATACCTTCTACACTGTATAGTGTATACATATAACTTCTGTTTTGGTCAATCCAGCTACCTTTGTAAACCACCTCAGATATAAATTAAAGCCTATTTTTAACAAGGTTTAACATTATAAGGCCAGCAAACAAACACTTTTTATTCTGGAGGCGAGCGTAAATGAGGCGGTATAAATAAATCAACCTTAAGGCGAGGTTTCCCAGGAAATCTACTCGTGCACGGCGACTGCTTTATTGCAAGGTAATGTAGGTGATAATTGAATAGCTTTTCAATGTCGCTTACGTTCTGTGACCGAACTTAATCGTTACTTTTTACTATTTTTGCGAGACTGGGGTACAAAATAAAAAATGCTCTACTCTAGACAATAAAAATACACGTCTATTGGTAAAACTTGTATGTCATTTATTACTGTATTTCCTCATTTACAGCTGTTTTAAAATATTGAACGGAGTGATCTTTGGATTTGTTTTTCTATCAAGTGAAATATAGTTAATCATGCTTTATATTTGTAGCGGTACAGTAAATCGAAATTGTTTGAAAACGGAAAAGTAGAGCCTTAAGATTTTCTGTACCCAGGGCCGGATTCACATATTTCACATTAAATATTTCATCGAATCACATTGAAGAGTTGAACTACAACACAAGAACAGTAAAAAAAACGTAAACAATAAAATTGAAGCGGGACGGTAGCGAAACTGTGGTAGGCGATTTACTTGCGCCGCGTCAAATAATGTTGGTTGGGGTGTAAAATTGAAGGTATTGACAGGTAGATCCACCAGTCTCTTTCAATCCTTTTTGATCACAATGCCTACGCCGCAAAACTACTTTGAAGCATTACTCCTAAACAGCTGTAAGACTAAGTGGCAAAATTACTAACATTTAAAACGCCTACAAAGCAAAATGCCTCAGATAAATATCTCTAAAGCGGTTTACCTCATTTGCAATACGTCTGCATTCTTTCTTGTCTACGCAGCTTAGCGTCTTAAAAATTAAAATGACTTTAAAGGATAATACATAACATGCCATACGACTAAGAAGCATAATTAATCGCTATCAAAAACGGCTATAAATCAAACTGCCTCAAATTAATAATATCCAACTAATATAAATGTGAAAGGAAGTGACATAGAAAAGTCTATGCCATTTTGCAGTTGAGTTGCAGTTCAAACTCTGTCCTTCTGTACCGGCCCTAGATGACCGGTTTTACAAAACACCTAATACTAAACAATTCGTGACGGACCATTAACTATGCTTGTATTTATACCTCGTTTTTGCTTGATTTCTTGTAATTGGGAGCATTTTGGTGTTCAGGTCATAAAACTACTGAGTTGTTTTGCATATGAGGTATTTTGCATCCCTAGGCATCTTCATATCCAGGCATTTTACAACAGAGATGTTTTGCATTTGAGTCTTATTAAGTTCATAGTCATTCTAATGTTTAGAAATTTTACTATTAAAGTACGTTTGCATTAGAGGTAAAGTAATGATAAGCTGTTTTAATTTGAGGCATTTTGCTTTATAGCCGTTTTACATGTTAGTTATTTTGCTTCGTAGTCATATAGCTGTTTAGGAGTATTCCTTCAAAGTAGTTTTGCGGAGTAGGCATTATGATCAAAAAGGCTTTCAATCTATACCCTGGTGCAAATTCCAATTATTGTTTTAGCACGCTAAGTTAGGTTGTGGAGAAAATAAAGAGATTTTATAATATAATAATAATTTTTATAATAATATTCATATAGATAAAAAAAGATGTCTATCATATTTTGAAAATGGCGGTTACTGAAATAATAATATTTTCTGAATTCCAGTTTTTTTACCGCTTTGCCGTCCCTAAAAATTTGGCGCTATGGGCCCGGGCCCACATGGCCTCATAGTTAAATCCGGCCCTGTCTGTACCTCTTCCTAAGATGTTTTCATCCTTACCTCTCAACGAGGAACGTGTCCGGCCAGCGAGCAGAGGCCATCCTTCGTCGACGCGGCTGCAGCAGCGGCAGTAGTGACCGTCCGTCCATATGCGCGGGGGGCTCCACACCGCCCATGTCCAGGAACGTGGGCGCCAGGTCAATGTTCAGCACAATGTCGTCTACACTGGAACCATTAACACCGATTTATGGGATGAAGAACACTAGGTACTAATGTTTTTTCAGGTATGTGGGTGAGGAAAAACTCTGGATTTAGCATAACATGGAGTTCGTTTCATCTTTGACGACTTATATTCGTGTGCAAAGTTTCCATCAGTCATGAACATATTAAACTACCTCTTAATACAGTCTATGTTAAACCAGCAGGCGTAGCACGGGCTGCCAAGACGGGACTTGAGTCACGTGTTATCTCACAATTTCAGTGACATAATATCTATGTCTTAAAGAGTAGCACGGCGGCGCGTATTGGAGCTGCGGTCCGATAACAGCGCTCACAGTGTTAACAATTATAATCGCCTTGTCCAAATTAAAGAGAACACTGAAAATGCTATCAGCATGCTTACGATTTCGGTCCGGAAGAACAGGTACATTCATTTTGAACCGATAACACAATTATTGAACGTCAGACTGACAGTTCACATAAAGTGATTTCACTCCAGAGCATTAACATCTTAAGTTCTATATGACGTTAACAATGACGTCATGTGGCTCTTCATGCCGGCTAACATTAGCGCGCTCACAACATTTCGGGACGCGATTGAGCGCGCTAATAGTGACTCTTATTGCTTTTCGGAACGCAGCCTTAGTGTGACTGACATGATAAAATTTCTTGACGCTCCTCAAGGGATACGTGTCACTGAGTCTTATCACAAATTTCTTGGCAGCCCGTGCTACGCCTGCAGGACAAGAGAATTGCAGCCTTGACAAAATACTCATCTTCGCACCTAACCGCAGTTCTAGCAATACAATGCAATCTACCTTCGATTCTAACTGCCCCATCCTCCAAAACATGGCCAGACAAGGTGAATCATCCAGCGCACTGATTACGGAGTAACTATAGTAGTCCCTAGATAGCTTAATGACTTTAAGTATATAGATTAAGGGCCATACTAATAACTATTGTATAAGCCTTGTATAGTTAAACAGTGTTTTGTCTCTTTTGTTCGAATTTGAAATGTCATTCGAGTGAACGTGACAAAACACTGTTTAACTAAATCAGGCTTATACAATGGTTATTAGTAAGGCCTTAAAAGTATAAATCGGTGGCGGTGGCGTGCTGCTGCCACCGAACGGTTACATTTCAAATCAAACTTAGTCCAATGTCAAATCAGACATTGGACTATTACCACCACCGCCATTGACGCTGATTGGTGGCACCTCAAAAATGCTATGTCCACGGGCGGGGCGGTGGCATTTGCGTCACCGGTCAGTGATGATGACTTGTCACCGAACGGTTGCACTCTAAAATAATCAAAGTTCATTGGACGGTGGCACTACTACCACCGCCACCGAACGGTTGAACGCATTACGGAATCGCATTAATTAAATTAGTAAGTATAAGCACAGATTAGATAATAGTTACTACATAAGTATAAGACCCGTCTGTAATTAGTAGGTACTGACATCCTCTACTATTGTATCCAATTCGATAGACTAAGTAGTTCCTAACCAATGATATTGTATATTATGTTAAATTAAACAATTGGAACTGACAAATACCAAAAAAAAACCTTTTTGCCAAAATTTTTAATATTCTGTTTGTATCCGTGGTCCTACTGGGTATATTGCTTAGGATACCTACTGATGAATAGACCTCTGGAAAAATAGGTCTTTCTCAGTTCAGTGCCTATGTTATCAAGTATTTTGTTACATAGGTAAGGCTGGGTAAATGGGAAAACCAGATCTGAATAAACTTACACAGTGCCAGGTTCGACCCCCGGCCCTCGGACCAGGAACGGCACTCTGATGTCGAACTCGAACGGGAAGCTCTTGCCTTTTAGTAGGCCGAACTGCCCCAGGTGGTAGCCATGGTCGGACGTATACACCAGGTACGTGTTGTCCAGCTCTCCCAGCGCCTTCAGCTCTTGATACACGCGCTCTACCGCCTATTCAAGAATTTCAAGGAGATATCAGTATCCGTAACACGAAGCAAATGTAGGTAGAGTCCAGCTTCTATCAACACGCATTTTAGTTTTAGCTACTTAACACCAGAGGCGCTGACGTCAATCGATTTATTTATCTGTCGGATTAGTACGTCATATGCCCTTCCTTTAATTTAGTTTTAGACTACATAAATACAAAATGAAATGTTGTATTATATTAAGCAAAAGTTACACAGACAACAGAAATAAAGTAAACGAAAAGAAATCTCTTTCCACTCGTAAGCACACTATACAAGCATTATTAATTTATTACTTGACGTATGGCTTCTAGAATGTTCGACGCTACATGGACGCTGCTGTCTAAGTGCCGATTTAGCACAAAAGGCCCTTTAGTGGCGAGTAAAAATACTAAGTATTACGCAAACGTAGAAAACACGTGAAATAAGCCGTTTTTAACGATTTTTATTTTTAGATTATATTGACACAGCACCTTCAATAAAATATCTTTTTAACACCCTTGCTCGTAAAGCTGATGTAATTCCACCGGTTTTAAATATGTAAAGCGGGTCATAAAAAACGCGTTTGTTACCGAATCAAATAGTTAAGTTATAGTCCATACAAATTCCATAACAGTATTATTTGCCATCTCAAATATGGAACTGATCGCCGCCGCAAGACTCCAGCTAGTGAGCAGCGCGCTGTTGCTATTCAAATTTCGAACTAATCACCGCGCGGTGCCAGTCAGTAGGTAGCGCTAGCGCGCTGTTAAAATGGCGGGAAAGCAACAGTGTGCATTCACAGATTTAGTTTATTTAAAATAATAAAAAAACAGTTTATTCGGTAATTTAAAAACTTGGCTGCATGCTCTAGCGTCTTTGCCAACATTTTCACGCAGCTACGGCAGAAAATAATCCTCGTGCCATTTTTCCCAAATTTTCTTTTCTTTGTAGGTACTTGTATTGTGAAATGTTTTTTTTTCTGTTTCCTGGCAAATGTGTTAAAAAACGTCGTAAGATATACGTGCGTATTGGTTATAACATCTTAACGCACTAATATCGTAATGTACTATTTTAACACCCTTGCTCGTAAAGCTGATGTAATTCCACCGGTTTTAAATATGTAAAGCGGTTCATAAAAAACGCGTTTGTTACCAAAGCAAATAGTTAAGTTATAGTCGATACAAATTCCATAACATTATTATTTGCCATTTCAAATATGGAACTGATCGCCGCCGCACGACTCCAGCTAGTGAGCAGCGCGCTGTTGCTATTCAAATTTCGAACTAATCGCCGCGCGGCGCCAGTCAGTAGGCAGCGCTAGCGCGCTGTTAAAATGGCGGGAAAGCAACAGTTTGCATTCACAGATTGAGTTTATTTAAAATAAAATAAAAACAGTTTATTCGGTAATTTAAAAACTTGGCTGCATGCTCTAGCGTCTTTGCCAACATTTTCACGCAGCCACGGCAGAAAATAATCCTCGCGCCATTTTTCTCAAATTTTCTTTTCTTTTCTTTCTATAAAATGTTCTTTTTTCTGTTTCCTTGCAAATGTGTTAAAAACGTCGTACGATATACGTGCGTATTGGTTATAACATCTTAACGCACTAATATTGTAATGTACTATTTTACTACGAATGTATCTTTTATTATTCTTTTATTATTTATATAAAGACATCACAAAAACTGGTATTTTATACATATATTTCCATCGGAAATTAATTTAAGAAATAAATGTAAATTAATAGCAACGTTTGGAACAAAATATACTTACTAAAATATGCTCAGTTTGCTTGTATTATTAATTAGCTTAATATTTCGTTACAGGATCGAAATAAAACCCCTGAACACACCCAAGAAAATGAAATTAAAAGAAAAAATTGCAATAGAAAATGCATTAATATAACAAATGCATAAATGATACAAAATTTTATATTTAGAATATCTCATTTTCGAATTATTTATTTCATTGAATCCCTGTACTAGCACTGCTGCCAGCTAGTAATGTTTAGCGGGACTTTTATGTTAACGGCAATAATAAGTGCTGGCATTTTAGTAATTCTACTCGCTACAAGGTGACTGGCGTAGCGTGAAGCTCCCCCCGCAACCCGATTTCTAGCTTCACTTGATTTCATACGGAAAATGCGATAGGGCACCTCCTCTTTATTTTTGCTTCGTGATCCGTAACAATTAAAAAAGACCACAGGCACGCTGCGCTGCGGCCAAATACCGGCTAGGTGACGACAAATTTGAGCAGTAATTAAATGTGCATTTGGTCGTGAACTATCCGGCCGCTGGCGCCTTACCATATTCGCTAAGAACAATATCAAAGCCTCAGTGAGAGCGAGATGGCGCTAAACGATTCAATTGCATTGTTTTTGTTTCAATATGGTTTTAACCTTTCTGAGCCGTAACTAAACTTATTAACGTTAATATAAAAGTCCGCCTTTGGACATACTATTGTTTCTATTGTACTTTGCTTGTATTTTTTTCGTGTTCAATAATGAGTTTATATATGTATAGTAGGTATATAAATTGTTGCGCTCGACCAATCAAATCGAGAAACATTATCACGTCGTCGAACACGAAAAGACAGTCTGCGATTGGTCGATCGCAACAATTCTGTTTCGGTTCGGCTGTAACATTTTTGTAGAGTTGGACCCTTGGTCGGAATCGACAAGCGGCCACACACTAGCAGTCTTTAATAAAAATTTTACTCCTTGGATCATGCTCGGAGTTACTCCGTGTTTTGTCTTATTTTGACATATGACAACCGACATTTGCGGAAACAAGATAAAACAAGAAATTAATCCGAGGATGATCCAAGGAGTAAAATTTTTGTTAATAAGGCCGTAGGTGTGTTAGCCGTTATTAGGACGAAAAAATGAAGGCTCTGAGTGCGTCCGGCGCACTATTGGCACTGGGGCGAGCATACCGAAGATCTGCCTTTCTGCGATACCTCGCGGTCGCGGTAAACATGACTATCTCAATATTACCTTGATGATAAGACCAATGATAAAAGCGAGCTTCGCCTGGTCTCCTCAATAACTGAGGAATTGGCTATGTCACCTCTAATTAGTAACACAACAATGTTACTACGGCGACAAACTAAGGTAAGACAGGCAGGCTAGTCAGGCGGACTCAGAAGTCCTACCATCAACCAAACCAAGCAGAAGAGCTTCTGTCCCCACGAGGAATCGAAACCCGGACCTCCAGATCAATAAACTATAGTCTCGACCACTAGACTGCGAAGAGGGGCTAGTGGGTCGTTTAATTTTTTTATCACTATGTCACACTTTATCATGTTAATAGGGAAAGAAAGCGGGTACAAACCCTATCAAAAGCATCATTAAAAATAAAGATATAAACCAAATAAATAAAATCAGAACAAATCTGTCATCAGTGCTTATTGGCAGAATAGACCCCTTTGCCAAAAGCCACACGCTAAGTTTTCCGCAGCCGTTCCGCAGAAAAAATGTATTGAAATGACATTAGCTTAGAAAACCTCACGCTATTTTTTCCGCAGCTAACGTCATCTTCATACATTTTTTCTGCGGAACGACTGCGGTAATCATTGCGTGTGGCTTATGTCTAAGGGGTTAGGTACCGTATATATCACATTCTAATGAGTAATAATCTTAATACTCAATAAAAAGGCAGCCACATATAAATATTCTACTCGTAAGTTTGTCAAGTCCAAGTGTACGATTTTAGAGGTCCATGACCTTTGAACCCTTGAAACGCGCCAGCTGTCAAGTGATCGATATCCAAATAATTTTCAAGCCCAATATACCTATGTCATAGTTAATGCTCAAACATCATGATACCTACTATGTCCACACTCTGTAGCGTTTGCAATCGCTTTGTCATTAGCAAATCTGTGAACTGGCGGTGTATTGGCTTCATCTTTTCCGTTACTCTCAGTATCCACTGCTTATCCGGGTTAGGCGCCAGATCGTATGTAGGAGTGCTGTGGACAAAATCGAAAAAACAATTTTAATGTTATGTTATTTTAAAGCACTATATGAAACACTTTAAAGTGTTTTTTTCCTCGACAGATCGGATGGTAAACCTAGAGGTCTTCTCTGTCCATAGATGGGATGAATCAAGGTCTGGCCACCCGCTATTCTAAAGGTTCTCTGGAACAAGGCGAATTGGGTCTAAATTATCCCAAACCCATGAAACGTTGATACTACCAGAACAATGTTGTGGGAAGCAGGACTTGCGCAGTATTTTTAAAAGTTGATGCCGTAGGTACAAATTGGTGGAACACTTTGAAAAGGGCTACCGAAATAAAATGATGTTAACTAGGTGGGTAAACTTAGAAAAAAAATATAATAACTAATTCTTCATACTTAATTATGTTTTTATTTCTTTATAGGTAACTTAAAATCTTAGGTTTTGCTATGAACCCTTTATTATATTGGTACCCACAAGTATTAACTACGATCACGAACATAGACGTTTTGCACTAACAAATAGATATTATGAACTTGATATTCATGTACGATAGTGACACCAGTTATTATGAACTTGATATTCATGTACGATAGTGACACCAGTAGGGTTACTCTTGAACTGAATCCGATCGATAGGCATTGAGATTGTGATTTTTCGTACGCTTATTTTTGGGCATTGGCTCCAAATTGACCCCGTATTGTGCGGATTTTGGGTGAACCAAACTCAGTATTGATAAATTTTCTCAAAATCCGGATCCAATTTGGCGCTAGTGTTGTTACTCAAGCGTATGAAAAATCACAATCCCAATGACGATCTATCGGAAATGGTTCAAGTGTAACCCTACAGTTGAGGTTAATAGAGATATGTAAATCGTGACGATGCGTTCATATTTTCGACTCTGGTAGAAATCTATTCATTAATCAGATTCTACGAATTTTAAAATCAGAACACGCAAGGTTCGCTTAGTATAAACAAATTAATCGAGCAATATTCTTCACCACCAATATCTACCATTCATACAGTAGATACATACATTTAGGCCATTGTATACGCGTAGGTAATAAATGCAATCAAATAACATTTAACATTTGGGGATACTCTTAAACAGGTTTCCTTTGCAATCATCGAACCGCCAAAAACTAATTAATATTTACATTTTGATACTGTCAACCATAATACGTAAGTCAGATATCGTACGAGTTACGGAGAGGCTGCCCAGGTTAATAGGATGTACACATTGTACCAATTATTGAAGACTATACCAATTACTTAATTTTTCTTTGTTTCTTTTACACGCGTATACATCCGGAGCCGGTAGGAATTTTGGGAAAATATGAAGACAGAATGAAAGAAAACTTTTATTTATTTGACCGCATACGTATAAAATACCTATATACAAAATACGACTAAATACAAATTATAATCGTTAACCTACAAAACATTTAAATAATTCGACGGTACGTGTTCGTACGTACAACTTAATGAAGTAGATAAAACAAAGAGAGCGTGAGAAATTTGTAGATAGTCAATCTATTCCGCTTATGGTTTTTTTTGTGAAAGTGTTTTCGAAACGACGTTTAAAAATAAAATAATCACAAGAGAATTTAGACCTCGGCCAGCACTCAAACCTACTATATATTATACTGACCAACATGTTACCGAGGATTTACCAAACCACGCATAAACCAAGCCAAAGTATACCTTATTCGCTTGGAACATAACAACATCAAATTAAGACATCTTTAGAGATATCATGACAATTGGTTTGGTTAGTGAGAGTAGCTATAGGTACTTATAGAGAGGTACCTATACCGTTTGGTGTAAAGATCTTTGGGGAAGCAGGGTTCAACAGTGGGCGCATAATTTCGGTTTGCAAACAATTCAATTGCAAGCTCAACTAATGTAAGTTTGAAGCGCTAGTGACAGATTTTTTAGTGGCTCCTAGGTCTCAACAAATGAGGGACTGTCTATCTTACCTTTAATTGGGATGATGACTGAATTCAAATTTTTACGTCTCGTCATTAAATATTAAAATACCGTGCAAAAAGATGCAGTCCTGTGAAATAAGAATTAAAATCGGCTCAGTAATATATTAGATACAAGCATTTTAAGTTGTTAATTTGAAGGCGATTAGACGGAGAGATCCGACATCAACCGTGACGTCATTGTTGAGTACAGCCATATTAACTCCTTGTAAATTGCCGTTTTGCTAGAAAGAGATGGAGAAAAATCTTTAATACCTTATATCTTGGATATTTTTATAGTTATTCGAAAACCGATTTTTTCTTTCTGTTTATTATATGAATGAGCTTCTATTAAAGCAAACAAATTTTTTTAAGTCATCTAGCCAATTGTCTGAACACAGCAATTGTTATTATGGCGACAAACTTAGATAAGACTGTGGTAGCTAGCCAGACGTTCTTAGAAACCCTTCTTCCACCCCCATGGGGTAACAATATCCATGACCAATCCAGGATGGATACCGGTTATTCTCAACCAATAGAACCCGGAGGTGTTTAATATCTTTATATAATTTTTGAACGACTGACTGCACAAGTTCATCCTCCCAGACTCCCAGAAAAATATTAACAAGGAAAATCTAAAAAAAATCGAGGATTTGTGAAACATTTATTTCATAACTTCTAGACAAAATTTTCCAAGCGAAAATTGGAAATATCACTTTTACCCACAGCATTTTTTCTATATGTATGTACAATAACTTTAGAATAGGTCTACATAAAGTAAAATTTGTAAAACAAAGATACATGTAGATTTTAGTTTAGAAAAGTATTAAAATTCAATCGAGACTTTTCCAATATGGCATTAGTCATTCATCACCATCACAAACGGATCATTTAATCAACTGCAAAACTAAATATCAGGACTAATCCTAAAAAAAGTTTGCCTCTTGGTTACCCTAAAACCGCCAAGGCAGGTTCTCGTCGACCACACAATACGCCATGGCTGAATATTAAACGTCTCAGGTTTAAGACCCGACGCCAGTTAGCCGGGAGTCCGGGAGGGCCCGCGCAAAATATGCCTTCTATGAATTTATAAATTACATATCTTCGGAAAACATTAAAGCATCTAGAAAACACGTTGAATATTAATTTAAGAGCATCGGTGGCGCTGCGGACTTGGCACTGGCCTTCTAATCAGGAAGTCCGGGGCTCGATCATGCCATGTACCAATGTGTTTTAACTTTTTCTAATTCCATATGTACATTTGTCCGACGCTATACAGTGAAAAAAACATCGTGAGGCAATCTACATTGCTAACAAATTCAAAGGTTACCTATATACTGAAGTCTGAAGTCAACCAACTCGCACTGGGCCAGCGCCCTAACTAAATGAGCTGTGGTTAAAGTATTGTTGTGTTTCAGAAATTAGTGGTGAAATAGTTAACTCATGGATCTTTCAATATGCCGTTGAGGAACCTAGGTGATGCTCGCTTTCATCTTACTTTACTTTTTTCAAATATGGCAATCGGTCGCAAGCACAGAACACAGAAAGAGGTTAGAAAGGCAATCATGCACCGTTTGTACGGGAACCGCTGTCGCCAGTTTTGCTCCCACTTCTTTTCCTTGCACCGCCCATGCAAAGTCGCGCGAAATCGGGCTGAACCAATCACAGCGCTCACTGGGCTCCTCATTCATAGAAATTCACTGACGTCCAAAGCCGCGTGTACAAATAACATTATTTTAGTGATTGACATCGATTAATAGCTATCGATATTAAATATTGCCAGCAATTTAACCATTTGAAATATTTAGAAAACCAAAAAATAATTATTACTTTCATTATACGTTTATAATTAATAATATTCAAGTAATATTTTGTTTCTATGTAACAAAATTAAAGCTTTTTAGCTCAAAAATGTTGTAGGTTAGACGTAAAATAAAAGAAAAACTATAATACTATAATGCACCGGTCTGAAAGCATAAACTAGAATGGATAATCTGACAAACGGACGTGCGGTAGTTTAGTTGTTAGGATATTTTAGTTGGATGGAGAAGTAAATATTTGTAAAGTAAATATTTACCTGTAAATTTGTGTTTTTTAAAGTACTCAAATCTTCATGTCTTGCATGGCCACCTACCTATCCTAAAATAGTCATATAAATATTATGGTGATATTAAAAATTCTAAGTTGTAAAATTAGTTTAGAATTTGCCCATATTTTTTTTACTAATCGAACTAATTGTATCGTGAAAATTGAAATTAATTTTACAATTTTAATCTTTGATTACATCGCCGTACTTATATGAATAGGATGTTAGAAAGGGTAGGTGTTAGCTTCGCCAAACATTCTGTATTATCGATAAGTAATAATTACTTATTATTATGGCATTATAATTAAGTGACAAATAATATGTTATTTTTACTTTATACAAATATTTTAAAATATACATTTATCGATAAAATGTAATGCGTGCGTTTTTTGATTAGCACGGCACTATCCCTTGTACTGCGACTACTGCGTTAATGCTCATTAAGCCAAATGCGTCACTACCGAAAGCAGTGTACTACATTACGCGCTCTAAGTAATATGGCAAGAATCGCGGGCGTACATTACCGGTAATGTATATTTTTTAGAAAAATATTATGTAACTTATCGTTATGATCAGTTTTGGTGGATTTTGACATTATGATCTATGGAATATGGTCATTATGATTAATTTACTATTTACCGATGAAAAGAAATTCCTTCTTTAGCTACACTTGACACCTGACTTCTTGTTTTACAAGTAATTATAGCACAAGAAGGCATTTTTTTATATTTATAGCGCCGCGCTTCACGATACACTCACTGTAGTTGTCCGTCAGTGATTAAACAACGCGTTCGCGTTGCGGGGCCACAAGTATGAGCTTTTAGTCATAGTTGTGGCTACGCGTGCCCCGCCCACATAGCCCTTCTAACCTCTTTCTGTGTTCTGTGGTCGCAAGCACAACCATTTCTGCCAGATCGCTTACTATCAAAGAAGATGAAACCCTATGTAATGACATTACCATAATCAATCATACCAAAAACTTGAACGTACACTAATTAACCATTAATTTAAGACTATGTCTCCGTACACTTGTTTACCGCAAAATCTCGTCAAAAAATAAACACCAAATACTAAAATATTTCTTTTAAAAACGGCTGCGAAGGAGCAACGTTGCATGAACGAGCCGAAAGCAGAGTCCGACCGGTAGCTACAGCTCTAAATATCCTCATCATGAAATATAAATTCGCTCGCACAAGCGCGGCCACAGCAAAATTATTCAGAGCACCACGCGCCCGCAATTCAAGCTTCGCGAAAATTTCGGAGACCGCACCAAATATTGCCACGACACAAGTCTATAGGTTAATTCTTTTATATTTCAAAGTAATTTTTCGTGAGAGCTCCTCTGGATCGGAGTAGGGTCTGCGCGTACTAGTACTAGTCTCATCAGTAATTTTATATACCTAAAAGTCGCTGTTGTTTTGCTGTTATCACTGAAATAAACGCTAAAAACCTAAGTAAACGTAATATAAGTTAGAATGACATAATTGTCAATTTATTCCAAGAAAAAGCTAGAACATACCTACCTAGTCAATTTACGAAAGTTGACTGCTGAGGATCCTGCATTACGCTCAATTCAATTTTGTTTTTCTATTGTTTGTTCTTAAATTCTTAATACCTATTGAATCATTAAGCTGTTTTATTGCGTGCCTTTATTTTTGCGGGTTATGAATTTGAGAGTAATGAAGATGTGCGTGTGGTGTGAGAGCTCTTTTTTTTAAAGTTATAATATTTTTACGAAATCAAGGAAGAATTTAGGAAATAATTGTGAAAACAACATGGTGAAGATAAAAAAATTGTGAACACAATAGGGAGAAAGTTCTGGTCGATTAACTGGAACACTCACTCTGCCAACCAGAGAAAATACGTAACTCCGGTCTCAAAATATATTCGATATAAATGTTCAACATTTTTATGTGGAATAATTGTGTTGAATTTGTGAAACCTATTCACAAATATTCAAAAGATTTACACGGTTTATAAGGATTTGGCAAAGGTTTATTTGGAACACTCTGTTCTCTTTGGTGCAGACGGAGTGTTCCAAAACTTACTAACTTTGGCTAAATCAATCGTTAATATTCTTACTCTGTTTTACGAGTATAACGCAGAGTCAATTTGTGAAACAAAAACCTTGACGTAAAACATAATAGTTAGAGATAAAATTAAAAATATACTTTCTTTACAACATCCCGTGCGAGAGCTCCGTATTTTAGATATTATTTACATAACCCGAACTTGAATACAAACGGAGGCCACATCAGAAATTGTGAAAATGTTGTCACTAAAATTTTGAGTCATTTTTTATTTCAGAGCTTGTTTAATTTTAACAATAATCAACTTTATTACATTTCTAAGCGAGAAATGCATAGGGTGACCATTTTTTTGTCGGACACATTTTTTTAAATGATTGGAAAATAAGGTAGAGGAGGCGTTACGCCAAGAAGCTTCAGAAAGTTCAAAGGACAGGGACAGTTTCAGTGACGGAGGCAGCAATGAGAAACAATGACAATGATGAGGAAGACTTTTTTAATTCTGTTACTCAGTGCAAAAAAAAACCTAAGAGCCTCAAATCATTAAAGGCTAAAGCTCAATCTCTCGTCAAAATGTGGCTAGACACGAAATCCAAACTCTTTTAATGATGCGGCATTCCTCGAGGAACAGATATTTATAAATCTGTTTACTTATATTAAATATAATACTGCTATACCCTCGAGCGCTGCAGTTGAACGTCTCTTTTCCACCGGCAAAGATATTTTAACACCGAAACGAGCCTCACTCTCAGACGAGAACTTCAACATACTAATGTTCATGAAGGGGAATATCCACATTGTGCCAGATGATTAAATTACACACTTTTATTTTTTATATATTTACACACTGTCTTTTTTTGGAACCTAACTTAATAACTTCCAGAACCCAGTATGCATGGTCACCCTAAACAAATTTCTCACATAGAAATGTAATAATGTTGATTATTGTTTAAATTAAACAATCTCAGAAATAAAAAACGTGTCAAAACTTTAGTGATAACATTTTCACAATTTCTGATTTTGCCTCCGTTTGTATTTAAGTTCAGGTTATGTTAATAAAATCTAAAATACGGAGCTCTCGCACGGGATGTTGAAAAGAAAGTTTTTTTTTCATTTATTCTCTAACTATTATGTTTTACGTTAAGGTTTTTGTTTCACAAATTGACTCTGCGTTATACTCGTAAAACAGAGTAAGAATATTAACGATTTATTTAGCCAAAGTTGATAAGTTTAGGAACACTCCGTCTGCACCATAAGAGAACTGAGTGTTCCAAATAAACCTTTGCCAAATCCTTATAAACCGTTAAAATCTTTTGAATATTTGTGAATAGGTTTCACAAATTCAACACAATTATTCCACATAAAAATGTTGAACATTTATATCGAAAATATTTTGAGACCGGAGTTACGTATTTTCTCTGGTTGGCAGAGTGAGTGTTCCAGTTAATCGACCAGAACTTTCTCCCTATTGATTTCACAATTTTTTTATCTTCACCATGTTGTTTTCACAATTATTTCCTAAATTCTTCCTTGATTTCGTAAAAATATTATAACTTTTAAAAAAAGAGCTCTCACACCACACGCACATTAATGAAGACCATGTCGGGATTCACTAATAGTTTCACACAGCCATGTCATTCGGTACTATCCTAAATTAAAAATTTGTTATTTTGGCAAAGTGACATTGATTGCGTTCATCATTAATCTAAGAAAATAAAGAGTTTAAAATTAATTTGATACCTGGTGACATCACATATTTGGGATTGGATTTTTTATTTTTATTTTTAGTGAGTTCAATACCAGCTCAATGAAGTAATTTGAAATAGTACAAATGAGGGTCAAACTCAAAACATGCGTATTTTATTTTAAAAAATCAAGGATGCTTCCATCATCAGCGTGGCTCATGACCACCAGACGCAAATACCTGAATATCTTCAGAAAAAACGTGAAACGCGATGGACGTGCTTATAAAATGTAAGGGTTTCCCTCGATTTTCCTGAGATCCCATCACAGATCCTGACTTTAACCCTTACAAACAAAAAAAAGAATTTTCCAAATCTGTTATTCAACGAGAGAGTTATCTACGAGGTAACAAACATAAAAAAGGACAAACAGTCGAATCCTCTTTTTTGTGAAGTCTGTTAAAAATAGAAAATTTTCCGAATACTTATATTCTTAACTCTAAAGCAATAGATCTAAAGCTCAAAATCTATTGCAGGCAAATAGTCATCGTTCTAGAATAACTTATAATTATTACTTTACAACGTTTGCTCATGTTAATACCCTTAATACAGGGAAAGTGAAATATAGTTGAATCACGTCAACTAAACATAATCGTAAAGTTAGCCTTTGAAAATGTCAAGGGGCAAACAAATTAGCTCTATAACGGCACAAATTAATATTTCTAGCTGCTCCTTGGTAACCTTTGCTATCGTGAAATTTTCTTGTTATTACTATCAATACTTATTTTTCACCCTATATTTAGTGGTCTAACGTTTCTCTTCATGATCCCATCCCGTCTTATCTGTGGTCTCCTATCTGCCTTAATACAAAAATTCTCCAATAAACTTCTTGTAGTTTAGTACAGCATAATTGGGATGATGACTGAATTCTAATTCTTACGTCTCATCATTAAATATTAAAATACCGAGGAAAAAGATGCAGTCCTGTGAAATTAAAATTAAAATCGGCTTAGAAATACACTAGATACAAGCATTTTAAGTTGTTAATTTGAAGGCGATTAGACAGAGAGATCCGACATCAACCGTGACGTCATTGTTGACTACGGCCATATAAACTCCTTGTAAATTGCCGTTTTGCTAGAGAGAAATGGAGAAAAATCTTTAATACCTTATATGTTGGTTGTTTTAATAGTTATTCGAAAACCGATGTTTTCTTTCTGTTTATTATATGAATGAGCTTCTATTAAAGCAAAAAAAAATTTTAGTCATCTAGCCTATTATAGACGTACCTACTGATAGCTCATGAAAATGTGACTAATTTTAATTTGTCAATTCCAATCATGGACTTCGATAAATCCATGATTCCAATACAATGTGGCTGAATTCCAATATCCAATGTGGCTGGTCTGTCATTCAAGAGTCACCTAAGCTAAGAAGAGATTGGTGAAAATGGCCATAAGTCTATGAACGTAGTAGATTGACAAACCGACAAAGTTATACTTCCGCAATTTATAATGTTAATATCTATGAGCGATTGAAATTTCTTAGATCTCTTTATTAACTTCTTGATAACTACAATACATTACCATGTTATTGAAAATAAAAAAATACATAGATAGGCATACTTATGCCATCTTATTACTACTGGTCAGTGAAGGCATCGTTCATAGCTATTGTATTGGTATAAGTATTGTATAGTGTAAGATATAAAACACATTTTTATTAGAAACCTTTCCCCAAAATCCACAGGACCAAACAACCCAACGGAAGGTAGGTATAAAAATAGGTAGCTATTAAACGCGCAATCTTTTAACAAGAAAACAACCTTTCCCAGCAAAAGCTTATTGATTGAGAGAACGACATTTCATGTTTCACTGCGACGGAGCTAAGTCTGGAGGAAATATACGTTATTTTGTAGATGCGTACGTAGGTATACTGAATTTCTGATTACGTCTCATTTCAATGACCAAATTAATCTTATTACGTCAGTACGGCAGTTTAGATTTTGTAATTTATTTATAAAGCTTTGATGATGCTACCAGTTGCGGCTTGAAGCATAGATTCATAGAGGTAAGTCCAGTTCACAAAGTATATTACAATATGGTTGATTACTTTCATAGCTTTAATTGTCGCTTCGCAAGGTTAACAAATTAAAACTATTACGTACAATTGCATTAATTTTTGTACTAGAACTCTACATCAGTAACACTGGAAGGTTAAACGTAATTTTTTTTCTAATTTCGTGAAACACACTTTTTTTAGACAACTACCTAAGTTGGCAAACAAACCTACTGCCCACCTGGTGGTAAGTGGTAACAGTCATCTATAGTACACGTGGCTCTTGTGAGATTCGCAGCAAGTCTGCAACCCTACAAGAACCACAGTGTACGTTGCCAACTTGTGACGTACAATGTCAGTGAAATTACTGGGTACGGTGACTTTCACCGTACCCAGTAATTTCACTGCCATATCGTACCCTTCAAACCGAAACACAGCATTGCAAGCACTGCTGCTTTGCGGCAGAAAAAGGTAAGACGGAGGTACCCAAGCAGGCGACCCTGGAAAGTATAGTCTCCCTTCGGTATGCTCTGGCGAATTAACAAAACATTTGAAAACTCCACTCCTCTGCCTGCCTGATAATTTGTTATAGGTACTTTGTTGGCTAGGTTTCTTTTATGACGCTCACATCCACTAAGAAAGAATTTTTAGAAAGTCAACCCCTAAGGGGTTTTAGCAAAATAATTCTTCGTGTCTAAGGGTTGAACATTTGCACAAAACTACGTTATTTTTGAAGCTAAAGCCATGAACCTTTGTATGTAGGCTAACAAATAGATATGAGTAAACACGGGTATTATGTTTTTTCAGGATCCTCAAAGAGATGATGAAACAAGCTTTTAAACTTTATTCTATATTTGCATATCACACTAAAGCTTCTGAGCGTATTTCAACGGGAGATTTGAAAGCCTCTGCATTATGGTTTGCCCTACGGGAAAATGTTGATAACCCACCCACGGTTCCCTGTTGGCTTTTCGAAAATAGTGCGGCTGAAGACGCAGGCAGGAATGAAGGGAAAAACACTCACTGATGTGTGGTAACATTGAAGAACAAGTGGGAGTACTGTGGCGCCGAGTCCTCGGGCCCGTGGGGCGCCGGGAACGACATCACCAACAGAACCGGCTTCCGGGCCAAGCGACGCTTCGACGCGCGAAGGAAGGCTATCGAGTCGTTCGCTATTAGATCTGGGTAGTAATCCTGGAATCAAACAATCAAGTTAAAGTAACATTTAGGTATACATCGAAGTTCACACACAAACATGCAACGCATGTGAGTTGACTACATAATATTTGGCTCTTGTAAAATTCGCAAATCCACATGCCATATAACACATAGTTTATGTTGTCATCTTGAGATGTTTACTCACAGTGCCCAGTTATTTTTCTTTGTATGTTTTTCCTTTCAAGTAGGAACACTGCAACGCAAGCACCGCTGATTTACTGCACAAATAGCTAAGATAGATATACCTACCCGGTATCTACACCCTCAGGTTACCCTCATTTAAATTAAGGTAACATAATCTCACAAACCAACCTTGATGGCTTTGGTCGGGTGGTTGCTTATTTTTCGCATGTTGTGTAAAAAATAAGAGATTTTTTTAACGGAAGCTGTCAATTTTCATACAAAAAGCGATAACGCTTTTCTCCCTCATAACATAGTCCAATATTCATAATTTTTAGAAATGCTTGTAGACATAATGAAGATCTAGGTTTGTACGTTTAGATTTTGAAGTAATATTGCTCAGAATATAATTTGTGAGCATCTAAATATCCATATTTTAGACCTAAAAACTACTTCGAGCATTTTTATATTTTTGTCTAAAATATACTGAATTACAAAAAAGCAAAACGTACAAACATAAATTAAGGTATACTGAATCTAATGAGACCAAAAATGTCTAATTTCGTAAAGGTTTAGGGGGGTAAAACAGTTATCGCCCGAAACAATATTTTAATATATAATATAGGCACTTGCCTCGGACTTTCAACTCTAAGCGATGTACAACAAACTGCATCTTTGAATGTGTATACTCGAGCCATGAATTGGCACTTCACAGTCCTCTTAAAACTGGAAATCGTAATAGGCTCCGGAATGACATTCTTATCTTTTAACACTGCTGTTATATGAAATTTCTCAAAGTTACATGTGAATTGAAACGTTCAATGAATTTACAATTAACAATTGCTATCCATATTTAATTTACATATGACTTGGTTATATGGGGTGCTATTCTAGCTGCAATTTATAGGAGTTCAGATTTAGTTGGTACGTGGAGCCAACTTGAGATAGTAATTTGATGATAATACCACATCAAAAATTTAAGTGTCTATTTTAAAATCCAAATACATAAAAGTACCTACCTACGTATAGTAGGTAGGTACTTTTATGTATTAGTATTGGAAACAGTCATTTAGCAATTCAATGTTTATAATAAGATTTCTTGTTTATGTGGGAGTTTTGTTTTGTGCATATAATAGAATTTTTATACACGGTTACTTTTAAAGCAGGAACCACATGCTCAAACAAGCAAACTCAACAACTTTTACTATGGGACCAATCTCGCAATCGTGAAAAAAATCAGTTGTTTCATACAAATGTTCAACTTCCACTGAACCCCTCCGACCGATACCGCTACCAATGTATTGGATAGCTCATTGACAAAGTTATGTGGTAATAAACACAAATAAGGGTTTCCATCGATTTTCCTAGGATCCCATCAGCAGATCCTGACTTTGGTGACAGTGGGATCAATCGGAAAGTATACCCTTCTCAAACGAAAAAGAATTTGCCAAATTGGTTCAAAATGACACAGTTATAAAGTTACATACGAAGGTAACAGAAGAACGGTAGTATCACGGGTAAGCACTAAAATCCTCAGTTGTTGGGGAGTTCAATTGAAGCTCGCTTCCACCCTCGACCTTATCCAACAGATGAAATGAAGGCCAACGACTTCCCTGTCGTATGCAAAAAAAATATTATCTATTAACTTTCATGTAAGTATTTAAAATACACATACTCTGTGATAGTCGTCGCCGTGTTTGATCTTCTTCCCGTTCATGTTGATGCTGTAGTTGTAGTACTTGGAGTTCATGATGAGGCCGCCCCACTCGCGCCAGCCGGGTGGGATGTACGAACCATTGTACTTGTTCAGATATTTACCGAAGTAACCTGCGGATAAAGCAGTAAGCATTGTATACGTCATTGTGACGTAAGATGAAGCAAATAACGTTGTGTTCCGAATATAACGCCGGCTACTACGACTACTCATCCAACGTGTCGATTTAGGAAATGGTATTGACTTCAATGTTGGGGCGAGCGTTGCGCCGGCTCCACACTTTGGCCCCAACGTTCGCCCCAAAACGCCACTCGTCCTACGTATGGATCTAGTGTGAAGCCGGCGTTGGTAGTTGGTGCCAGCGGTGAGACCAACGTGTGGAGCCGGCGCCAAGGCGTTGGGGCCAACATTGGGGCAAGGTATATACAGTAGACCGACTTCATAGAAACGGCCGAAACACGCGCTATGCTTACGCGCCTCGATCTGGGATCGCATTCGGATAGCATCTACATCTACTACTACAGTCACGAAGATAGTCCGCCGCAGGGCATACGCACGAGCCAAACGAAGCGCACGGTCAGTAGTGGTCGGTGTGTTAGTGACCGTAATATTTTAATGTATTTATGGAAGCGCGCAGCCCTATCACGGGCCAAGGCACCAAGCGATGTTGAGCGGCCGTAGGTATAAAATTTCAAAGAGGGGCCGAGTCGACATACTGCATATACTATTACCGTGGTTGGGGCCAACGTGTGCAGCCGGCCTTATTGAAATTTAAGGGTTACCTCGTCAGGTTTGCTTGTACTTCAAAAGCATAGGTATCCTTCTTGGTAAAAGCTCTCAATCTCTATTGTTGTGATAAAATAAATAATAATTCATGACTATTGATAGTATGTACAAATTCAGAACAAAAATCAAATTAACCAATAATATAGGTAGGTACTTAACATTTTTTAAATGTAAAGTATTTAAAAATTAATTATTTATTACTTGTACATATATTAACCCTAACCATAATTAAGATGTAATGCATGCAGCAAAATAAGAAACAAGAAACTGCACCAACGTGGCACCAACAAACTATAGCTGTTGCTGTGTTTTTTATCCAAACTTATACGTGTTATGGCCAATTTCACCAACGTTATCTTAGCTTGGGAAGCTCCTAAGAAGCATGTTGTCAGTATGTGACAACATGCCACCTAAGAGTATCCAAAGCTAAGACAAGCTAAGACAAAAAATACGATTTTAACCCGACTTCAAAAAAGGAGAAGGTTATCAACTTGACCCGTATGTTGGTTTTTTTGTGTATATGTTACGCGATTACGCCGCCAGTTGTGGACCGATTTTCAAAATTCTTTTTGTATTCAATAGAGTATGACCCTGGGGTAGTCCCAAGATTACCAAAGTTTAATCAATTTACTACCACCTCAATTTAATACCAGCTTACTTTCAGTGCCAAGTTTTAAGACTTTCTGGTGAAAACTTTCTGGAAGATCATCGTTTGGCACCGACTTCAATATAATAGTGTGATGCTGTCTGTACCTAGTCTTATATTATTTTTAACTTTTCAGTGTTTTCGAAGTCGGTTTTTATTTTTTGTAAAATATTTTTCTTTATTGATTTATTCGACATTTTTTAATTAAAAATTAATTATTATTGTACTTGTTATTGTTTCTTTCAATCAAGTTCTCAGGTGTCGCAAACTCCCAACAGTCTAATAAGTTTAATGACAAAAACGTTTTAACTAATTAGAACAATGAAAGCCATATACACTTTTAAACTTTCGCGTTGCATTTAAAAGTTTTAGTAATTTAAAATAAGAGCCGTCTTGAAAAACTACGCGGCCGAGTGAGCGTCTTACCTTTTAAATTTGGATAGTTACCGAAGCAAATGAAAATTGCCGCGACGCGGACGGACATTGTTTGGCAGACAATAGTGCTCAAATTTTAATTTGGCTCCCGTTTATGTAAATGGGGACGTTTTAATTTTCGCGCGGGGCGTGTACCCGCCGATGGAGCGGGCGCTGAGACGGTGATTACTTCTTCTACCGAAAAAACAGATGTAGGTAGCAAGTATTCCCGTTATAATTTTTAATCGAAAGGATAAAGTACCTTTCTGAAAAATATGGGAACTTTAAGGGCTTGGAAGTCTCGAATATCGAATAAAAGTCGTAGGCAGACGTTCTACAGTTATTCAAAAAGATCCATTTAAAATCTGACGCCAGCTATACGTCATAAAGAAAGTAAGGCATATTTTAACGTCAAAGAAAAACAAGATTTCACAAGAACTAATTAAAATTAACCTAGCGATGTATAATTATAATTAACTTAATAAAGGCTAATATAATAATATATACAGTGTGGCTGCATAAAGTGTACATACGAGGCAGGGGGCTAAAGGGGGTTATTTTAGTGATAAAAAAAATACAAAAAAATCGCATATTTTTTGGTATTTTTTGGGGCCATTCAATTTTTTTACCCTCCGTTGCGAACCTGACATTCATAAACCGCTATAACTCTTGAATAAATAGACAAATATCAATGAAATAAACGTCAACGTGAGCGCGAACGCACACGGTCGATTATCGGTAACCGACTTTTTGACGGTGGAAAATGAAACATTATGGAGTTATACGTTGCAACGCACACGAACTACAAAAAGTCGGCCGTAAAATAAATCGGTGAGTCCCGGCCGGCCCGATCGACCGACACTGACCGACAGTGGGCCGCGTGCACTGGCTTGGTAGGGTTGTCAATATCGATGCTCTTTTAAAATTCCTTGGCAAAAGTTTTGTTTATTTATCAAGGATTAAGTTTAAACGTTTGATGTTTGTTACATTAAATTGTACGAAACTGTTATTAATTTTAATCTTTATGAATAAAATCGTAGGGGTACAAAAATCTGTAATTGCGAAATATTAGGAAAAAAAAATACACAGGTCGCCTTAAAATCATTAGCAGAACACGATAGAATAGTTTTAAAAAATGTTTGTTTGTTTATTTGTTTGTCTGTTTGTCCGGAAAGATCTCCCTACTGGACAGAATTTGATATGACTTACACCACAATGCTTAGAATTTTCCGGAAGAATATTTAGACATAATTTCATTTGTTTATATTCACTTTTGAATTGAGCGTCGGTGGCGCTGTGGACTCGGCATTTGCCTTCCAATCGGGGGGTCGGGGTTTGAGACCCGCCATGTACCAATGTGTTTTTCGTTTCGAATTTCATATGTACATTTGTCTGACGCTCCTACGGTGAAGGAAAACATCGTGAGGCAACCTGCATACATTTGCGAAGAAATTCAATGATGTATGTGAAGTCGACCAATCCGCACTGGGCCAGCGTGGTTGACTAAGGCCTAATCACCCTAACATAGGGTAGGCTCGAACCCCTCGGTGGGGACGTATATGAGCTGTGATGATGATGATGATGGTGATATTCACTTTTTATTTTTAGTAAAAAAATACCATATGAAATTTTCGAACAATGCTTATGTAGAAAATCAACATGGCGCTCGTGAAATTATTTTGACAATTCTATTACATAGTGCAAAAAAAAATTAATCTTTTCTGTTATTGGCTGTGCCCATCTGGTTGATTCCTCTGTAACTCCATGATCAACCCTAGATGTGCATGTATCTAGATTGCCACCGACAAAATGACTGCCGTGCCGTGTGCGTTGAGTCGGTGACAAAATCGGTGGAAAAAAGTCGGTGAAAAAGTCGGCCTACAAAAAGTCGGCCGTGTGCGTTCGGGCTATCCTTCATAGATCAATAGTGCTGTCAAAACACAATTTTTGTCAATTATTATCATCAGTTCATCACAAACAATTAATGACAGAGGATTAAGTGAGAAAAAAGCGTTAATTTTTCTGTTTTTTTTAAATTAAATCCAATTTTTATACAAAAAATACTCCCTGTTATTGTTTTCTATCCATGGTATTGTTTTCTAGTGCTTATTTCAATCTGTATAATTTCAGCTTTCAAACACTACATTACTTAAATGGTGTCTCTAGGTTAATTGTAACTAAAGCTATGTTTATTCGAAACGGGGTGTATGATTCGGTCTATGATTATTCTATAATTAGGTCTACATCCCGCCCTGGAATACACATGCAGTAGAAAATAGAAAATATTCGTATTTAATTTTTCGTTCTATCCAGATATCTCTAAATGTTAGATATATTCTTTACATAGTATAAAAGAAAGTCGCGCTCACTGTCTATTCGCTTAGATCTTTTAAACTACGCAATAGATTTTAATGCAGTTTTCAGCAATAGATAGAGTGATTCAAGAGGAAACTTCATATGTATAACCAGCGATCAGCCCCGGCCTCGCACGGGTAATAGTTTAATATAAATTAGCCAAGCTGACAAAGCCACGGAGGAGCGCTAGTTTTTAATAATTATACAATATTAAAACGATTGAGGAAGTGAACCATTGCTATTACCAACTCTAACTTGTGCAAAAACATATACTTAAAATCGATAATTATTTTCGACGTCACATCGATAATTTCACTTCGGTACTTTCTTTTTTTTTCTAAGTATATAACTTATAAACAACTTAATAATAGCTTTATATAGATGGATAGTTTCTACTATAATGAAAAAACCTACTGTATTTGAATATTAGTATTCAAATCAATGTGGGCTTTTTTACATTTTTCGGGTTGTTTAAACGAGGGCAAAGTTAAATATAAGGTCTCCTAAGTCATTGCGTTATACATGTATATGGTATTACCTGCTTAAGGCGCATAGTAGGGTCAATCATAAAAAAAATCACTGCAGAAAAAACCGGTTCTCTTCGTAAATATTGAATAAAAAAAATCTTTAAAAAAGATATGTTATTATTCAACGCATTCTTTAGAGGATGGTGTTTTTAATTTTTTGATAAATTAATTAAAACTTGGTTAAAATGTGACCCAAACATGCCTCGATTTTAAAACTTTAAACCTAATCGCGTCGTAAATATTACGTTAAATCATATACTTTCGATTTTAATAAATAAAGTGAACAATATTCTAGCGGATTTTTTTTTTAGATTTTTCTTATTCGCTTTTATTAATTTTTAATTGAAATAATTCATCTTACGCGTAAAGGTTTGCTTAAATATTCCCCTCACTCTCACTCACTCACTCCTATGTAATCAGTGCGGGACGATCGAGCAAGGTCATTAGGACCACTATGCCACGACTATGCGCCTTAATTTTTAGATGATGTTCTCGTCACATGTCAATAACATAGACTTATAAATAAATTAAGAAAACTTTATATCTCCGCAAAGTCTTCCTCAGTAATGGGTTGCACTTGCACGTTGTACAATATTTATTACTCATGACATAATGTGTACAATTCTTAATATTATATTAATAACGTGATGGACATAAATAACATATTACCATAATGGTTAAGTTATACATTTATTGATTTTACGAAGAAGAAAAATACATTAAATAAGATTCACCAAGTTTTTTTTATATTTTTTCTTTTACCAATAAAATACTGGTATTATCCGCTATTATTTTCACATTCATTTATATGTGTGCGTTGTGGGCCTAAGTTAGTATGGCCATCTGCCATTCCCCTTTGAGAGATTTGTTCGACTGAAACCGATAATCGAATAGGTTTGGTATTTTGTAACGTCGGCCGAGCGGTCTCGGCATGTTCGTCGAGTCAATCGGCGAACATAGTCGACGATGAACGATTCCCCATACAAAATAATATTTGATAGAATTTTGTAATCAGTCGTCAAATGAAAAAGGTTACTCCCGAGGTACCTCATTTGTTTGTGTTTAGGTAATATGATTTAGTATGTATTTTGTTTATTTTTCTTTTATTATTTACGCCATAATATGGTGCTGGGCGACAGGGTCCAGCTGAGGGCTGGTGCTGGATGGGTGTGTCCATCAATGGGGCTGGTGCTGGGCAACAGTTCTCGGTAGTGGACTGATGTTGGGCACGATCCCCAGCTGTGAGATGATGCTGGGCAAGAGTGTCCAGCAGTGGGCTGTTGCTGGGCAAGATTGTTCAGTAGTGGACTGGTGCTGGACATGATTCCCAGCAGTAGGCTGATGCTGGGCATGATCCCAGCAGTGGGTTTGTACTGGGCAAGATTTTCCAGCAGTGGCCTGGTGCTGGGCAAAATTCCCAGCAGTGGGCTGGTGCTGGGCAAGATTGTCCAGCAGTGGGCTGGTTCTGGACATAATTCTCAAAAGTGGGCTGTTGCTGGGCATGATTTGTAATGAATTGCTTCACTTACGTATCTATTAAGTACTAAACATCGCTTGTTTTTTTTTTAATTTTACTTTAGAAAATGTACTTTCGCTATCAGTTTAAAGTTATTTTGAAATATATTTCATAGTTACAGAGCAAATAATACAACGTTTACACAGACCCTAAAATTTACCGCTTTATTAACGAAACTCGGTGCAATCTACTAATTACATAATTCTAAAAACAAAATCTACATATTATTTGTTCGACGTATTTTTAGTTACATGCATAAAGTATTATTATAAGCTTTATTATACTTGTGTTTTTTGCCTTGCCATTCACCTTTACTTGTTTTTATGTATTCCGTGCTTTACAAGGATTTATTTAACGCTATAACCTAACTGTGTAAATCCTGAGTCGTGCCCACTTTGTGTTCCCTAGGGTGTCTATGTCAATCTCGTTCTCAACACTCGCAGCAACCACCGACGTCAAGCAGAATTTGTGTGGCTGACCTCAGCCGGGCCTCAAGAAAAAAGTGTGAAAAATAGATTGTTTGAGTATGTCGCTATAATGTCTAGAGTTTGTCAGAGTTTGTCGGCAAGTTTCAGAGTTTGTCGCCTGCGCGTTTTAGAGATCTGTGTGGCCCGGCTGGAGAAACGTTACCCCAGCCGGGTGTAAGAACGTGTAGGTTTTATATCGCTTTGTATTTATTATAATCATCAGCTTGTCACACTTAAATTAAGAGCCTTATCAATCTGTTTTATACTTTATGGTTTTCATTCAATATACATTGTCATTGCTTGTACGAAATCCGTAAATATATTTAACTTATATTCTACTTCTGTGTTTCTTTGGAGTGTTATATCTATCACAGGTTATGGGCTTGCCGAAAGATGCCAGAATAAGTAAGTAATGATAAATATGAGCTTAGATTCGGATAAACTTAGAGAAGTCAAATCTGAAGTAGCTAGTACCGATAAAACTATGAGTTTGCCTACATTTGAGAAACTAGGAGGAAGCTCAAACTATGGCAATTGGAAATTTCTCATGGAATTACAACTAATCCATGAAGAGCTATGGGAATATACAGAGAGAGCTCCAGACCCTAGTAACGCTGTAGATGTTAGATGCGACCAAAAAGCGAGAGTTGATGGTAAAGCCTGAATGTCTCGTACATGTTAGAAATGCAAAAACAGCCAAAGAAGCGTGGGATGCTTTAAAAGCTGCGTTTCAAGATAAGGGCCTAAATAACAGATGCAGACTTTTACCGAAATTAGTCAGCCTAAGGTTAGAAAGATTTCCGACAATGCGAGAGTATGTGACGGAAATTCTGACAGTTGCGCAGCAACTTAGAGATCTAGGCAAAGAGATAGACGACGAACTTGTTGCGACTCTTATGTTACAAGGACTTACCGAGAAGTATCAATCATTACGACTAGCTTTAGAAGGAAGAGAGGAAACCTTGACTACAGATTTCGTAAAAATGAAACTTTTGCAATTGGAAGACTCTTGATGAATCAATGCCATCTACTTCTGCTTTATCTGCAAAAACGGGAAAGAATAGATACAAACGTAACACCAAAAAGAAGTTAAAGTGTTATATTTGTGAAGGGCCACATAAGGCGATAGAATGTCCACAGAATCCGAAGAAGAAGGGAACAGCAATGAATGCTTTTGCTTTTGCGACCAGTGATAAGCAAGCAAGCGATGAGTGGATTATAGACTCTGGTGCTTCTAATCACATGACTAATAACAGTGCATGGTTAAGTAATATTAAGGCAATAGATAAGAGAGAAATAACGTGTGCTAATGGAGAAAAAGTTTTTGCGGAATGTATGGGATCTGTATGTCTAAATAGGTTAAGCTTAACTGTAAATGATGTCTGGTATGTACCCAGTTTATCGAATAATTTACTTAGCGTTAGTACAATTGTAAATAAAGGTCATACAGTAGAGTTTAGATCTGATGGTTGTGACATAAGTCTGTCTGGCAAAGTTATTGTCAAAGGTGTGTTGGATAGGGGTGTATATAAACTTAAAAACTGTTTACAGGGAACAGCTTTATCTACGACATCCAATTCTGAAATGAGATTATGGCATCGGAGGATGGCACATCTAGGTGTACGTAATTTAAAACTTTTACGTGATAAAATGGCGATTGGGGTAAGTTTTAACAACTGTCCTGATAAAATTGAATGCGCGGATTGTTTGCTGGGCAAACAAACTAGACTAGCGTTTCAAAAAAATCAAGCTTCGAGGGCAACAGAGGTACTAGAGTTAATTCATACAGATTTATGCGGTCCTATGTCTGTAGAATCATATGGTGGTTATAAATATTTTATGACACTGATTGACGATAAAACGCGAAAAACCTTTGTTTATTTTTTGAAACAAAAGACGGAAGTGTTACAAAAATTTAAAGAATTTAAATTATTAGCAGAGAATCAGACTGGTAAAAGAATTAAAAATATTAGGTCGGATAATGGTAGTGAGTTTGTTAATCGTGACATGGAATACTTTTTGAAAAGTAACGGTATCCATCATCAATTAACTATTCATATACACCGCAGCAGAATGGTGTTGCCGAGCGGGCGAATCGCACTATTGTTGAAAAGGGACGATGTATGCTTCAAGAAGCTCAACTAAGCAACAAATATTGGGCTGAGGCTGTAAACACCGCCGTGTATTTGAAGAATCGTTCTCCGACATTAGCGGTAAAGAATATGACTCCTGAGGAAGCTTGGTCTGGAAAGAAAACTGATCTTAGCATGATTAGAGTTTTTGGATGTAAGGCCTTTATGCATGTTCCGGCTGAGAAGCGCACTAAGTGGGATCCTAAAAGTAAAGAGTTACTGTTTCTAGGATATTGCGAAGAGTCAAAAGGTTACCGTTTGTTTGATCCTACTGCCTCAAAATTTTATAAAGCCAGAGATGTGATATTTTTCGAGAACCAAAAATATTCACCTTCCACAGAAAAAGAGAATAAATCGACAGAAGACTATACAAACAAATACCGTTAAGGACTCACGTCCACGTATCAGTTCAAATGTTGAAGATGTTGTAGAACTTAACAGACAAGAGAGATTATGTGAAGGAGGAGTTGATGATGAAGAAGAACAGGATGATGAAGAGTTTATAGATTGCATTGAGCCGGAAGAAGTTCAAGTTTCAGAAAATGACAGAAGAGAGGAGATATCTTTTATAGAAAGTGAATCACAAGAAGAGTTTCCTGAGGTTCTTGAAGAGAGTGTTGAACGTTTGTCAACCGAAGAAACAGAAACACGTAGATATCCTATGAGACGTAGAAAACAAAAGGATTTTTCAGATTACTATCTTTATCAGACAGTTTTAGAAGATGAAGATAAAGAACCATCGTGTATTCAAGATGCACTTTCAGGGAAAGATAAGAAGGAATGGCAGAATGCTATTCAGTCAGAATTGAACGCCTTAGAAAAGGGACGATGTATGCTTCAAGAAGCTCAACTAAGCAACAAATATTGGGCTGAGGCTGTAAACACCGCCGTGTATTTGAAATCAAAACAGAAGGGGGCAATAAGAAGCGATTTAAAGCTCGACTGGTGGCAAGAGGTTTTACTCAAGTAAAAGGTATAGATTACAACGAAACCTTTTCACCTGTTGTGCGACACAGTACGCTAAGACTGTTATTAGCAATTGCAACGAAGAATAGACTTTTCTAAACGGAGATTTAACTGAAACAGTTTATATGAAACAACCAAAAGGCTTTGAAGTGGCCGGTAAAGAAAATCATATCTGTTTAATGAAAAAAGCTCTTTACGGTTTAAAGCAAGCGCCGAGGGCATGGTACGAAAAGTTAAATCAGGCACTAATCAGACTTGATTTTAAAAGATCAGAAAATGAAACATGTGTGTACATCAGAAGACGGGAAAAAAGTATGATAGTGATAGCTATTTACGTTGATGATATTCTTATTTTATGGAATAATGAGAGAGAAAGAGACACTATAAAATCGGAATTACAAAAATCTTTTGAGATGAGAGATCTTGGAAGTGTTGATTTATTTTTAGGGATGAATGTGAAACAAACTGAAGCATTCATAAGTAATAGTCAGGAGAAGTATATAGACAAATTACTTCAGAAGTTTAATATGGAGGACTGCAAGGCTGTTGCTACTCCAGGTGTACCCGGTCAACGTCTTGAAATTCCAGATCCACTTGTTTCGAGTACAGAGAAAAAGTATCCATATCGTGAGTTGGTTGGATCACTCATGTACTTAGCTGTTTGCGCTCGTCCTGACATAGCACATGTGACTAGTTATCTAAGTCAGTTCAACGACAAACATGCTGAAGCTCACTGGATAGCAGCTAAAAGAGTTCTTCGGTATCTGAAGGGAACGAAAACATACGGAGTAACTTTTTCTAAGGGAGCTATCAATTCTTCACTTGAAGGGTACGTAGATGCTGATTTTGCTGGAGATTTAGACAGAAAGTCATATTCTGGGTACGTTTTTATATGGCAAGGAGGAGCTATATCATGGAGATCAGTGAAACAACGCACTGTTGCGTTATCAACAGCAGAAGCTGAATATGTAGCGCTATCAGAAGCTACAAAAGAGGCTATCTTTTTAGGCAGGCTTACAAAGGAATTAGGTTTTCTTTTCAATCCTGTTACTCTGTATTCAGACAGTCAGTCAGCTATAGCTATTGCACAGAACCCAGTGCAGCAGCATCACACCAAGCATATTGATGTAAGATATCATTTTGTCAGAGGTGCTGTTGCAGATAGTGATATAGAGCTGAAGTATAAAGAGACAGAGCGCATGTATGCTGATGTGCTTACTAAGCCATTGTTGCGAAGTAAGTTTAAATTCTGCGTGCAAGGCTTAGGTGTAAGGGTGACTGTAGTCTAAGAATGCTGAGATTAAGGAGGAGTGTAAGAACGTGTAGGTTTTATATCGCTTTGTATTTATTATAATCATCAGCTTGTCACACTTAAATTAAGAGCCTTGTCAATCTGTTTTATACTTTATGGTTGTCATTCAATATACATTGTCATTGCTTGTACGAAATCCGTAAATATATTTAACTTATATTCTACTTCTGTGTTTCTTTGGAGTGTTATATCTATCACACCGGGCCACCTGGATCTCGAAAACGAAACGACCTAGCAAAAATCTGCTTACTGACAAAGATAGGTGGTAGTTTGTCGATACATTCTTCAAAGATTCAGAGTTTGTCGACGCCTCAATCCAAAGAACGAAAGAATTCTTTATTTGGGTAAATAGTCTAGGAGCCTGGAGTCCCGGCTGGGGTAACGTTTGTCCAGCCGGGCCACACATATCTCGGAAATGCGCATGTCTCAAACTGTGGAATTTGTTCGACAAACTCCGACAAACTACCGCTTCACTATTCCAGCAAACAGTTTTTCTCTACGTCGCTTTATTTATTTTATTTAATACTTTCAGTACATGTGTGTACAGAGGCGGACTTAATGCCGAAGGCATTATCTACCAGTCAACCTTTGGGTGATGCAGAGAAAAAGAAGTAGATGTACAACATTAAAATAAAACCGGTTTTACAATAATTATAAGCAACATTAAAATATATATATAAATATCAATGATATTAAAAGTAATCTTGTAATAAACAACTAATATACATAAAATACTAATACATACATATTTTAAGTTAAATAAACTAATACATATTTTCCTACTAAATTAACCTACGTTTAGAAGATTATCCGCAGTTAGGTAACAAGATAATTTGCTTGATATAGCTTGCGTAATTTGTTCTTAAAACTTAACTTACTAATAGATTTTTTAACATGAAGAGGGAGAGCATTCCAAAGAAGGATCGACTGGACAAGGAAAGAGGAATGAACGACATCAGACTTATGAGAAGGGCATTTAAGGAGACCGTTATAGGTAGAGCGGAGGGATCTTTCATGGGAGGAACATAAAAATTCAATATTATTTTTAAGGTAACTAGGGGTATTGGGACTGTTTAGCAAGGAATAGAGTGTAGTTAACGTTCTCATGTGCCTGCGCTGCCGTATAGGCAACCATTTCAAACGGAGCCGATATTCAGATACATGATCAAACTTTCTTAAATTAAAAACGAATCGAATGCAGTTATTAAGAAGACGGTCCAGTTTATTGAGTAGATCTGCATTCAGGTCGAGATAACACACGTCACCATAGTCGATAATAGGGAATATCAAGGTCTGTACAAGCATTTTCTTCGTATCTGGAGGCAGAAAATTCTTCAGACGATAAAGAGCTCGTAAGATGCCTGTTATTTTTTGACAAATGCTGGCAGTTTGGGGTCCCCAATTTAAGGTGGGATCCAAGTATAGCCCTAAGTCTTTCACAGTGTTACTGTAGGGGATAGTCTTATCATCGAAAACTACGGCGTCAAGGTTGTCTAACGCCACCCTAGACATAATCCTGGAACCACCAATGATAATAGCTTGGCATTTAGTTGGATTAATAAGAATCCCAAATTGCTCAGACCAACTTTTAATAGAACTAAGATCTTGGTTTATTGTATCAATAGCGCGACTTATATTATCAATGTCTGTCTGGACATATAGTTGCAAGTCATCGGCATACAAGTGATACGAGCAGCGGAGATGATGAGTAAGAGAGTTTATGAAGATAGAAAACAGAAGAGGGGATAAAATGCCACCTTGAGGAACGCCAGCTGTAAGGTTGCTCCACGAGGATGATAACTCGTTCCCCACAACCGACTGCAGGCGTCCCTGAAGATATGAAGAGAACCACTCCAATACTTCCTGAGAAACCGAAAGATGAGCGAAAATAGCCAAAAGAATTTCGTGGTTAACTGTGTTAAAAGCATTAGAAAAGTCGACCAAAACCAGAATGGTAACTTTCCTGTCTTCAATTCCAGATCTTATATCATCCGTAACCTTTAGAAGAGCAGAAATTGTGCTATGACCAGGTCTAAAGCCAGACTGGAAAGGACTCATGATAGAGTTACGGTGAATAAAAGAGGAAAACTGCTTATGGACGCAGGCCTCAAGCACTTTGGAAAGGTATGGAAGGATAGAAATAGGGCGAAACTGACTAGGAAGGGTTGGATTATGGACTTTAGGAAGTGGACGAACTAAGGCTTTCCGCCAAAGAGAGGGATATGTACTGGAGTTGAGGGAGAAATTAATGATGTCGGTGACGGCAGGAAGGATTTGATCAATAATGGGAATAATCATTTGACGGTTGATATTGTCGCAACCCATAGCATTAGACCTGATTGACAATATGATCTTTTTAATTTCGTTCGAGGTTACAGTCGAAAAGATAAAACGAGGAATATTGGGAGTTGGAAGACTATTAATATAAGCGGTAGTATTTAAAATAACCTCATTACTCAGATTGACATTTTTTGAAAAGAGTTCATTCAGATCTTCTAAATTAATATTGATGGGGAGATCGGAGTGGTGAGCCTTGCCAATTCCAAGAGTTCTAAGGAACTTCCAGGTTGCAGCTGAGGAAGAAGAACAGATATTGTTAAGAATATGGCGGCGTTTAGCATTACGAATCACCTGGTTACACCGATTCCTTGCAGCCTTGTATGCAATCCACATATCATCAAGACGATTCTTTTTAAAATTTCGCAGCGCTTTGTCTCTTTGCTTCATGACTTTTCGGATGTTTTCAGACATCCATGGAGCTGGCCGATTTTTAATCTTAATTTTCCTTATAGGAGCATGTTTATTATAAATGTTAGTGATAATATCATTAAAAGCCTGTATCTTAGCATCAACTGTACACGCTTGAAACACTGGCTGCCAGTCAGTTTTGGATGCGTCTGATAGCAATTCGCTAAGATCCATACGAGCGAAATTGCGTCTGTACAAAACCTTGGGAATTGGTTTAGGAGGCTTAAGGATATACGAAAGGAAAATAAGGTCGTGATGGGAGAAACCGGGAGCAGGATATTGGCCGTGAGAGTGGACGCGTGAAGGATTTGAAACAAGGATTAAGTCAAGCCAGGAGTCATTACTACCCACGTTTAAATGTGTAGCTTGCAAAGGTAACACATGTAGACTGGCTGACTCAATCATTTGCAGTAGTTTTCGTGGGCGAGCAGAATGAGGAAGAAGGATGTTGGTGTTGAAATCGCCCATAATGACATGGTGTGCATAATCAGACCCTAAAGATTCTAAAACCGACTCGAGGTCAGTGAAGAAATCAACAGAAGGGGGACAATAAACAACGCCTAGCACCAGTTTAGCAGCGCCCACGCCAATCTCTAAAAATAGATATTCAGCAGAAGCAGAGTATTGGGGAGTAGAAGCAGCAATTATTTTATAGGGAAATATACAACGAAGATAAATTGCTACACCTCCGCCACCCTTGCCAATGCGGTCGTTCCTGATAAGGGTAAAACCTGGCAACGGATACATTGTAGAAGAGAGATGCGGCTTTAACCACGATTCAGAAATTAGAATAGCGTGAACGTTGCAATGGTGAAACGCGTCGTAGAACTCTGAATAATGGCTTGGAATGCTTTGAGCATTGATGTGGCATACATTTATTAGACGGTTAGGAAGATGCTCAAAATTACTAGTTAAAAAATCATTTAGGCTTTCAGATACTGAACAAAAACTATCATCACTAGATGAAGCTACGGATTCTTCTGCAGAAAAATACGAATCGTCTATATTCATACAATAATAAAATATATATATATAAAAAAAAAACAAAAGAAAATAAAAAAAATTGAAAAATAGAATATCGTACCTACAGTGCAGCAAAATATTTATCTCTGCACCACCCGCCAGCTTACAAGTCAATGAAAAAATAGTGTGAAAACAGGAATTAAACTAAGTACATAGAAAGGGGTAAGAAATTCACCACACACTCAAATACACATAGAAAACACACGAATTTACATTAAAATTAAGGTTTTTACAATGAACAAATTCAGTATATACTTTCAAAAAAAAAATTGACAAAGAAATGACTAGTGTGACGCTAAACAAGTTAAGAAAAAAAAACTTATAACAAACACAAAGCCTGTATGAACCTAGTTTCTTTTGCCTTATACGTAAAAGTTAGAAAAAATATACAAATTGACAGCTACTGTTTAGTCTCTCTAAATTATGTTCTGTGCTACATAGATAAAATTGATCTGTAGTATTCTCTGTGGCAAAATTGAATAAGAAAAGAGCAACAAAAATATTATTATTGTTTTACCTACAAGCATTGAGGCGAAATTTAACACAATTTTCAATAGTTGAACACACAGTAATAGCGACCCAAAGTGAAGATTTAATAAACCGATAACCATTCGAAGCAAATTCCATGCATAATTATATAATTGACCTGTTGTCTTTGTCATCTCATCAGCAATAAAAAGCAAAATTAACCGAATAACTACTGAGATTATATTGAAAATTACTATGATTGTGAAGTGAGGCTGCAAGTCCAAGCTAAGCCATAATAAACAACATATTATAATGGATTTCAGCTAAACATTACCTATCTATTGAAAGCAATATTAGATGAAAATAACAGTTTTGTGTGATAAATACCTTTGTGGGGATAATAACAGCATAACAAACATTTAGAAATAAGGTCATTGACCAACACTTAATGAAGCCTTCCCAGGAATTGAAGATCTCTCAGGATATTCGGATGTCAAAGTAGTAAACTGGTCCATGGAGAGCACCTTATGCCTTTTACCATCTGATGTTTTTATATTGATGGTCCCATCCACAGTCCAGCAGGAACGGAGGCCAAAATGTTGACGAGCCTTGCCATAAATGATTTGCCTGGTCTTAGTGAGGAACTCCTTCACTGAAGTGTTTGAACCCTTGAGACGAGTCTTCGCTTTCCAGACAATAAATCTTGATTCAAGTTGTGAAAACCAGACTATTATAGGACGATGATGTTCTTTACCTGCGGCACCCAGTCTGTAGCATGATTTGATGGAAGATTCGGCAAAATCTCCAAGATCCATACTTGTGCGAATAGTGTTAAGAATAATCTTACTACAATCCTGATTTTCACTCTCTGGGATTCCGAGGAAAAGCAAGGCTTTCTGCCTGTGTCTTGTTTCGAAGGCATCCAGCTTATTCATACATTCAGTGATTTGTGTCCTAAGCAGTCCAAACATACTGAAAGTGAGTTCTCTAAAAGTGCGGAACTCTTCAGCCACCTTAGAGACGGTGTCTTTTTGAGGTGCAGTATTAAGCTGATCCTGGAGTTCTTGCATCTTCTTGTTGACTCTTTCTTCAAGACCTCTTTGTGCAGATAGAATATCCAACAGTTGTGCCATTTGTGATTACTGTTTTCCTTAGTTTTAAGTTGTAGTGTTAAGATAAGCTGGCAGGTGGTGTAAAAACTTTGTATTTATATCACATTAAATATGCAGCCAATGTAAGTATTGCCCTATTTTCTTTTGTAACGAGAAAATTATTGCAAATTATATACAATTTACTATTAATATAAATTAAATAAAATTCCGAAAATCAAAACCACGTCTTAACTTTTTAACAACTACCGCCAAAAAAAAAGCTTTGTTTTCGAGATCCAGCTAGTTCAGTTGCAGCAACTTTGCTGCAGGTGAGCTCTGAAATGGTGGATCGACAAACTCTGAAACTTGTCCGACAAACTCTGACAAGCTGCCGCCTATCTATATCAGTAAACAGATTTTCGCTATGTCGTTTGGTTTTGGAGATCTTAAACGTGAGCCCGAGGAAACCCAAACTTGTCCGTCAAACTTCGACAAACTGCCGCCTATCTATATCAGCAAACAGATTTTCACTAGGTCGTTTCGTTTTCGAGATCTGTGTGGCCCGGCTGGGGTAACGTATCCCCAGCCGGGCCACACAGATCTCTGAAACGCGCAAGCGACAAACTCTGAAACTTGCCGACAAATTCTGACAAACTCTAGACATTATAGCGACATACTCAAACAATCTATTTTTCACAGTTTTTTTGTGTGGCCCGGCTGGGGTCGGCCACACGCAGAATTTGCTAACGCTATTAACAGTGAATCGAGACTATGGAACTAGCGATGAAGATTAAATCAGTATTTTTGTTATAATTGTGTTTCTTTTACCATAACATCGAGCTAGAAGCTACTAAGTATATCGGGTTACAAAATTTCGCGTTAATCATCTAATATAAAAAACTCCTCCGAAACGGCTTGACCGATTTTTATTGTTTCTTTTTGTGTTTATGTGGTGGGTCTGAGAAAAGGGCGAAGACTATTTTTTATACCCCCTAGTAATAAGTGTGACCCTCTCAAGAATTTTTTTGGACAATTATTATGGCGAAACGTAGTTCGCGATCACAGCTAGTAATATTATATTATATCTATAAGTACTTACTAATATTATAAATCTGATGAGTTTGTTTGGTCGAACGCGCTAATCTCAGGAACTACTGATTCGATTTTTTTGTGTTGGATAGTCCATTTATCGAGGAAGGCTTTAGGCTATATAACATCATGCTACGACTAAAAGGAGCTGAGCATCTATGAAAAATGTTGCAAAAACGGGAAAAAATATATGGCGAAACGTATTTCGCGGGCACAGCTAGTAATATTATATTACTAGGATTGTAAAACTTGCAAAAGGTATGAAGTTGTAATAGTTTTGTAACACAGCAGAGAACCTCTTGGCATTCATCTCATCTGATGGTAAATGATAATATGGATGATGATGGAAGCGAGTTTACCTGGACTCCTCATTATCTGAAGAACTGGATATTTTACCTCTAATTGTCGGACTCGGAACACAATCAAATAAACTTTTTTATTTTTATAAAATACAAGCTTTTATTTTATCGCCCTGAAAGGAGTAAAATAATCTTTATAACATGACATATTACTTTGTAATATTAATGTTAAAGCTTGTTATTTTGGTCAACCATACACTGAGTATAGTTGACCCAAGATCCGCAATCAATTTACAATTATTACGGATCCAATTCGCTGCTATTGTGCTATTGCCGTATCAGGAATAAGCGTATTGAGCAGATAAGCTTTATACCAAAGGTAAACATCACGAAATTTAACATGCAAACCCTGTTGGAACGCAATCATTCTGCGAATAAATTATGTAGCCCCGTTTCGCGCTGCATGCGTATTTATTTCGATTTATTGACTCTGGGAATTTATCAGCTATCGTCAAACATTCGTCACGGAAGCTCCTATTTATTTTTAGAGACAATTGCGTTCAGTAAATACGATATTTAACTGTAATAAAAAGTTAATACAATATTCAACCGAATTTAAATTTACAGGTTATTGGTGGATATAAGTTTAAGACCAAAGACATTATAAGAGATAGACCGACAATACGCGCGGCCTCTAAGAAACTCCCTTCAACCACAACAGCGGTCAGGCGGCCGCTACTCATACTGCATTCGACTGTCGAGCGCGCGTCAAGTTATAAAAATACTTAAACATGCCCAAATAACTTCGTTTTGTAGTGTAAAAAACGAACAGTAATAAAAACTAAATCACATTGTAACATTATTTATTACCGATGAGTCTTAATTATGCTTATTTATTTATCTATTATCATATCAAAATTGGTTGAAGGGGACTTCATACATTTCGTTTGCATTGTTGGTCTACTCTTATAATGTCTTTGTTTAAGACATTGGTCAACTGGTTCATTGTGCTCTTTAACTGACTTCATGAAAAGTTAAAAACCCAAGTCAAAACTAGTATAGGAATACTCTCAACATTTTTTTATTTTGAAGTCGATGCGGATGATGCGATGATCACGAGCAAAAACTTGGCACCGACTTTACAATAAACAAGAAATTATTTAAAAAAAACCTTTTTTAAATACAAGATTTTAGTACTCGTCAATACGAATCAAGCGAGGCCAAACCTCCATGGGGTTGTGTCGTTTTAGTGCGGAGTTCCTATGGCCGTGTTCCAGCTCCAGCATTAGATCAGCTCCATATCATCATAATATTACAATACAATGTCACGCGTTATACATATGCATGCAATTTCAGCTCAATCGGAAACCGGTAAATGGGTCAAATTTATCTTGCAAATTTTCAATACGGACAACAGACAGGTGAAAGTAAATAAAAGCTAGTAAATAAAATAAAATGAAGTGTTGTGTGCATTCTTATATTATTTTTTACTTTTTGTTTTTTGTCTTTGTTTCTTATAGCCTCCTCATATTTTGTACAGACAATGTATCGAAATTCTGAAATGTTACACGAAGATAAGTAAGTAGATAATGATAATCAGTTGGGGTTATTTTGAGGTACTGTTTTTAATTCAAACTCAAACTCAAAAATCTTTATTCAATATATACCTTTACAGGCACTTATTGACGTCAAACAAAACATTAAAAATATTTAAACAAGAATCTAATTAACTTATTATTTAATCCTTGTATGTACATACACCCCAACCATTATTAAGATGTATGCAAATACAAGTAAAAAGTAAATTGAAAAAAATAGTTGACTCCCCACCTCTCTAATTAAAGTACTACGTTTCGAAACCATATACTAGTTAATTTAATGTGGCGCTGTGGATAGTCAAATGATACTGAGTCGTAAACGCAACAAGCGGAGGGCTAGGAGGACCCAAGCCTGCACTCGGGGAATGGCTAACGCCGATCCCGAGTGTGTCTCTACGGAGGTAGAAGTTGCTCTGGAGGGTGGTTTAGCCAGGTATGGGGTTACCCAGGTAACCCGAGTCCAATGGCATATCCTTGGGGCGGCTTTGTCAGCTTTCAGCCCCTTGTTGAATCGTAAAGAGATTCCCCCGCCTCAAAAAAAAAAAAAAAAAAGGAGGACCCAAGCCTTCTGGAAACCTCCAAGATACCCTTACAAATAAACTTTTTAGGCCGCCCGAGATGGTGCAAATCTCTATGTTAGTTAAGAATTGTTAATAGTTCTGTCTGTAGGTTGTTTGTGTTTCTGTATATAGGTAGTATATAGGCTGATATATATATTCTGTATATAGGCTGAGCTGAAAATTGTTAGTTCAAAAACCAGCGGATGTTGAATTCAATGAAAATAACTTTACACTATAGGCATCATACTGGGAAATACCTTTCCAGTACTAATCAGATCTGGCCATTTGTTTCATTAACTCGTTAACCCTCTAACTGCCGGTCCTACGTCACGACGTCAGCGCAGCGAACCGCGTGGGACGGAATTTCATTTTGTCAGCGACACCGACCTTAATTTGGCAGCAGCGCTGACATGAGGACTGTCACACCCAAAATGTTGGATGCCAACGATACGTCTAGTAAATGTTGTGTAGTCAATAATCATAAACTCCGCAATATCGGCACATAGGCTCGTATTAGTTCTAAATATCTCGAAAAGAATCGCTGGGCCAGAAAAAAACGCAATACTTTCAAAAGTTTGTTTTTAATTCGACATTTACTAATACCGCCGAAAATATATTTTTTTTATCTTCCGTAAACTCATATCTTTAATGTTTTTATAAGATAACTAACTAGCTATGCCCGCGAACTATGTTTCGCCTTAAAAGTTCAGAGAAAAAACTGTAAATCTACTTTCCCGCGGAAACTACTTACTTTTCCGTGATAATAAGTAGCCATGTTAATCGTCGTAATCTGTTTCACAAAATTTCATCCAAATCCATTCAGTAGTTTTTGCGTGAAAGAGTTAACAAACATCTATAAACACACGCTACGTTCCTCAAATTCTCTACTACATTCTCATTATAGCGAGGAAAATGCTAAGTGCAGAATAGCTTAAGTATTATATTAAATTTTTAAAATTAATAGTTATAATGACTTACAGCTCGTAACATTGAAAGTACCTTTTTTCTTTTTTTTTCGAGGGGAATGCGTGACCGCACCGTACTCGCCGTTGGCTAGACGACGAGCGTGTGTGGGGCTCTCCCAGTAGAGTGCCGGGCCTACCCACTAAACCCCCCGGTGCTCTCCCTGCCCTTATGGGCGCGCGTGATAGGGTCCACACTGCGACTACCACTACATTGAAAGTAGTGGTAGTCATTTTGTTGGGAGTAGGTAAAAAGTTCCTCTTTCATGCAGTCGTCGTGAATGGCGTGAATTTTTCAAATGCACCTGCGTAAATGTTAATGTTAACGTCTGCGTCATATAATACGCCTTATTGAATGCGGTAAAATTAACAGCTAAACACGATGGCCACATTTGCAGAGTTTCATACAAAATCTATTAACGTCTAACGCCGCTAACAATGCCGCACAGAAATTAACGCGTTACGCTGTCTGTTGGTCACATCTGTGTAGTGTCAAAATTATCCCGTATGAATATGCGCAACGATGCAGGTGGAGCCGTAGCATAAATAAAATTATTAAAAAAAACTTTTTTAAATATGAATCAGACGAGCGCAAACTCGATGGGGTTGTGTGGGATTGCGGAGTTCCTATGGTCACATTTCAGCTTCAGTATTAGATCAGCTCCATATCATCATAATAATGCATTGTCACGCGAAATACATACTTATGCATGCAAAATTTCAGCTCAATTGGAAACCTGGAAGTGGGTCAAATTTAACTTCCAAAATTTTATTACAGACACCGGGATAAATTAAAGTAATAATTATAGTGCACCCTGCATTATCAGTGGACTGGCGTATAGAAAATTATTCAAAAAAGGTTCCAATTTCAAAAACTCTTTTCACATAGCAGTTTTGCACTCAGATTTTGAATGATATAAACAGAATCTTTGTGAGATTATAAGTGAAAAATATTGTATTATCAATCGCGCGACCAGCTTCTTCCGCCCGCGGCCTTTCGTCTCGTTCTTGCCCATCTTGAGTTTTTGCTGTCACCCAGCGATGGTCTATTGTGTGCTTAATTAAACTGTCTTTGACGAACGCCCTTGACTTGTACTTATACCGCGTCCACCCACAGCCCAGCTATTTTTGGCCGTCAATAACTGAGAAATTGTCAGGAAAAATCGTCACATCCGTCGAGAGCTACAAAGTTGTACATGGCAAATACTGAATATAAACTTATTATTATTAATTTATTAGTGAATTGCATCGATGTACTTATTTGTTTACTTATTTCTTTCCTTTCAAATAAACTTTTCGATTTCATAACGGAATACAAACCTGAGTTCTTTATGCAAGCCACCAGCAGTCACCGTTAAGTATGTAGGTGATAATGATAATTATCATTACTTTTTTACCATGTCCAACTACTCGTAATTTCAGGTTAACTATCCATCAAATAGTGACGTTGTGAGTTTTAAAATTTTGAAGGAATGCTATGCAATACACCCCTATCACCCTTTGAACTTGAATATTACTTATGGAAAAGGCCCCCGTTGGATTTACGTTTAAAATAAACATTTTAAAATTTTAGTATTCCCTATTATAACAAAATAAAGTTTGATAACCAATAGACATAAACAAACATGTGTATATTAAATAAATCGGGAACGTAATTTAGGATTATTTTTCACTTTGTAAGTAAACGGCATTATTTTTAGAATTATTCTAACTTCCACGGCTTTAGTCGTGTTAATATTAATAAGTGTCAAAACTTTACGGTGTTCTTTTGTACACGGCTTGTTTATTGTGGATTTCAATCTACGAGTGGAGGTGCTGAGCAATCTATTAGTAACTGTGAGATTTATAGTCGGGTCCTTAGCGGCAAGTCGCCCACGCGGGTCAGTCGAGATACGCAACATACACACCTAGGCGATGGTGAAAGTTATAGGAGACTTGCCACAAGACTCGCTAAAGCTATATTTTATTATTTGTTGGGGATTATCAGTTTTAACGTGTCATAAGTAACACAACGGCACTAAATTATGATAGTAAAGGATATTTCAATGTAAAGTGTTTTTATGTAAGTAATAATAGTAATAATATTTATTTAACAACTAACGTTACAATTTATGATTAATTAATCATACCAAGTATTAGTTAACATCCTACATTGTTGCCTGTATTTATTTGCTGTTTACCTGTAACACCGTCACTAGAGCTTGTCTGTATTGATGGCGTCTGTGCAATTTGCAAAAGAAGTTGCCTCAAGCTGACAAAAGCGATTTTTCCAAGAGACAGTTATGGAAACTTGTTGAAATTTTGAAATGACTCAAAACTCAAGTATCTATATATACATGAGTTTAATTATAATACTAGCTGTGCCCGCGACTTCGTCCGCGTGGAATAGTAACTTTTGGCACGATTTTGATTTTTTAAAGATCTTAATAAAAAGTAGCCTATGTTACCTATACCTTATATAATTAGCTATCTATTAGTGAAAGTCCCGTGAAAATCGGTCCAGCCGTTCCGGAGATTAGCGAGAACAAACAGACAGACAGACATTTTTTTTTAAATTGTATTTTTGTTATTGGTACCCGATATACATTCATACCCATCTAGTAAAAACTTGTTATTTTGACATTACAAACAGACATTTCAATTTTATTTATTTGTATATAGAAGATGTACCTATAGATTTCAATTGTAGAGCAACTTTGTATTAAAATAGGTATATCGATTATAGAACAACTGACCCTCGTTTACTGTATAGTTTTAGCCGCCTCCAGTATTGATCTAGAGGGCCAGGTTTCGATGGGGTCCCGTGGGGTTAGTTTTTTCTGCTTGGTGTTCTTACCTATATTTATCGCTATAATAACAATATAACAAACATTATTATGTCCCGCTAGAAGTTAGATAGCGACAGCTAGAAGTTAGATAGCCAATTCCACAGTTGTTGAGGAATCCAGGTAAATTCGCTTCCATCTTCAACTGTATCCTCACTTACCATCAAGTGAAATAAAAGCCTACCATTCTGTGTATAAAAAATAAGCAAACAATAATGTGCCTACTCATAATTTTTACTCAATTTCAGTTCCCAGCTTGCAAGTGGGCTCTGGAATGCTTATCGGTATTAACTGCCTTCATCATCATCACAGCACATATACGTCCCCACCGAGGGGCTCGAGGCTTCCTAACTTGGGTGATTAGGTCTTAGTCAACCACGCTGGCCCAGTGCGGATTGGTCGACTTCACATACACTTTTGAATTTCTTCGCAGATGTATGCAGGTTGCCTCACGATGTTTTCCTTCACCGTAGGAGCGTCAGCAAATGAAGGTACTTACATACTAAATTCGAAAAACGGACCTCCCGATTAGAAGGCCAGGGCCAAGTCCACAACGCCACCGACGCACTTTTAACTTAGCTTTCTTGCTAAACTAAAAAGTGTTTTATCATCACAATCGAACCCTGTGGACAGTACTTCCAGTATGTTCAGTTCGAAACTAATCTATATTAATACTAGCTTTGCGCTCGCGGCTTCGCCCGCGGTTATTATTATTTTCCCGTGGGAATTTTATATTTTCCCGTAGGAAAATTAATTTTGTAGCTTATTACATAGAAGACTTATTTATATTTAGGAGCTTGGATAATACATTTCATAGAAATTGGAGCAGATTTAAATATTTTCCATAGAACCTTCCAACGCCTATTTTGCACCCTAAGGGGGTGAATACCAATAAACCATGAAACACATGTTCAATGAAATGTTTTTTTAGAGCATGAATCTCAAGTTTTATCAAAATCGTTGCCAATTTAAAAAAATCATACAAACCAGCAACCCCTATACCCTTTAGGTTTAAATTTTTTTCAAATCCCTTAGTGTGCGTCCGCATTTTGAATTAAAGCAACTGTCCAAATTTCACGTTTCTACCATTAGCGGTTACGGCTGTGCGTGCGTCAATAGATGGGAACTTCTCCTTTTATATATAGAGGATGTAATTGAACACCCCAATCACATTTATCCATTTGAAGTAGAGATTCTGTAGGAAAAATATTAGGACTAACAAACCCACTTTTTTCCCATACAAACTAAATAAATTATTTTTGGTATTAAGTGCCAACAGCCCTACGTAAGTGTACGAGGAATACTACGCTCACGTCTGTCACGTGTCATTTTGTGTTTAAATTTATTTTGTGTTAAGAGCTGATTATGGTTGTCACTTGAAAGATTTTGCTTTCAGTTTAAAACCAAAAACTCTGAAAGTATTGTGGTTCCAGGTCTCGGACAAGCACCGAAGGTCCATTTAGTATCTAATGCCCATTGATTTACTACCAAACGTAGATAACGCATGAACGATCGAAAAGTGAGCCGGTGAAGAACTGCTCAATCGCGACTCGTGCAGTTCCTTTCCATAGTGAGTGATTAGCTGTCGGCACGTAAACATGCCGAAGTGCGCATTCAAAAGTTGTAGTAACAATAGCCAGAAACGGCAGAAAAGAGACGGGATTTCATATTTTGCGTGAGTAAACTCATTACACATCTTATCATGTATTAAAATATTCGATTTATACGTAAAAACCAATCAAAAACAATTATTTTAATCATAAACATGTCGCTTCGCGTCTGCGTCGGTACATCACAATCGTCTCACTCGCATGGGCGTCGTCGTATCATGATGTATCTCATTCATACGTTGGAGCGACCACGTGATAAGCAATTTCAAGCATTATGTTTGAAAGTATAAAGTTGATATTTTCTTGTAGCAATTACTAAAACGTCTTTTGATCTGTGGCTAGGTATGAAATGATGTAACTTCCCACGGTTGTACTAAAATAGTTGCCGAAATAATGCAGAATAAGGTTGAATTCGATAAATACGGTACTTCAATTATGGTAATTTTCATTCGGGCGTTCATATTCAAGTATATATCAGCGAGTACAAATGTATAGTCGATTAGGTGACAGATTTCAAGCGCGTTTTTGTATGAAGCGCTCTATCTACGTTTGGTAGTAAATCAATGTATATGCCCCTTAAATGTGATTGGGGTGTTCAGTTACACCTGGTATAGATATAGATTATAAAGCTGAAGAGTTTGTTTGAATGTTTGTTTGTTTGGTTGAACGTGCTAATCTCTGGAACTACTGGTCCGAATTTAAAAATAATGTGTTGGATAGTCCATTTATCGAGGAAGGCTTTAGGCTATATCATATCACACTACTAGGTACCAATAGGAGAGGAATCAATGAAAAATGTTGCCTGAAACGGGAAAAATATAGAAGATATAACTAAACGCATCGGAGTCTTTTATAAGGCGAAACGTAGTTCGCGGGCACAGCTGGTAATTAATATGAAAAATTAATACTTTTAACTATTAATTATCACTGTATACGTCATTCAGTATACTCATGTGTAGTTTTAATTCTCAACTAGCTCTTTCACATCTTTCCCTTGAAAATTTATATTTTCCCGTAGGAAAAATAATTTTGTAGCCTATTTAAGCCCGGATAATAAATTTCATAGAAATTAGAGCAGATTTTAAATATTTTCCATAGAAATTTTCAACCCCTATTTCGCACCCTAAGGGGGTAAATTCCAATAAACCATGAAACACGTGTTCATTGAAATATTTTTTAGAACATGAATCTCAAGTTCAAATCAAAATCATTGTTAATTTAAACATTTTTCCATACAAACTTGCAACCCCTATTTCATCCCTTTGGGGTAAATTTTTTAAAATTCCTTCTTAGTGTGCGTCCACATTTTGAATTAAAACAACTGTCCAAATTTCATGTTTCTACCATTAGCGGTTACGGCTGTGCGTGCGTCTATAGATGGGAAGATCTCCTTTTATTTATTTATATATTATATAGTTCTTTAAAGTTTTGTTTCGTTTTCGTACTTTTTCACCTTGTCCTTGATATGTAAAGTCTATAACTTAAACCATCCCAACACCGATCTGTCCGCCTCCGGTAGCGCATCGGGCAATCGTACAAATCGGACACAACTTCCGCTCGCCCACGTTCGAATAGACCACGCGCCTTATTTGTCCGTAGGTATTTAATTTAACGTTGTTTTCATTGAAAACATTTTTATTTTTTTACATAGGATAAAGTTATTGATTATATTTGAGCAATGCAATGATTAAGCGATTTGGCGTTTTCATTACAGTAGGTTTGAAACGGGGCATAAGTTCGCACACAGTAAAACAATTCGGCGCTGGAAATAATATATGTATACCTACCTACGTTAATAATTTTTTGCAACATTACAATATTTACATTAATAAATTTTACAAAAATTATACTTTTTTTAAATTTATCAATGAATTCAACCTGTGTTCGGAATAGTTTCGAAAGAAACGTGAAAAACGTTGGACGTACCTATAAAATTTAAGGGTTTCTCTCGATTTTCTAGGATCCCATCATCAGATCTTGACTTTAGTGACAATGGAACCACCGCAGGAGTATACTCTATCGAATACAAAAAAAAATTGAAAATCGGTTCACAGTTGGCGGCGTAATCGCGTAACATACACACACAAAAAAACATACGCATCGAGTTGATAACCTGCTCCTTTTTTGAAGTCGGCTAAAAAATAGCATACTCGTAATAACCTATTAGGTAAGTATAATAAAATATATATCCTTATGTGTTAATAGACCATTCGGTCATTGGATCATTCATGGAAATTGCCCGCTTGTCCGCGGGTACCTACGGGCGCCTCGCTGCCTAGCAGCGGCGCGTGCGTTGGCGTCATTCATGGTCGGTCGCTTGGTTTGTGAATGAACCAACGAGACGATGCGACGCCCACGCAACACATCATTCTAGTATAGGCACTCATTCCAATTCAATTTGAAGAAATTACAAAAAATCTTGGTGATATAATAACTAGAAAAACAGGTTACACACAGCATGAAAATAACTTAAACTACTTAATAGACATACAGAGATTGATTACAATATTTACAAATTGTGTATTGGAATATTAAAGTATTTGACATTCGGTTTTGAGTAATGAATTCCTCTTAGAACTGTTGAATGTATAAAGGCTCAAAAACTGTTACGGCGACTTTCCTTTAGTTATAACTATTACAAAATAGTACATTACGATAAAAGTGCGTTATGGTGGTTATACCCACGAGGCGGAATTTCAGCCCGAGCCGAAGGCGAGGGCGTAATAACGCAGAGTGTATCTAACCCATATACACATGTACGAGTATATCGTACGACGTTTTTCAACACACTTGTGAGGAATAAAACCTAATTATCTGATTTTCTCGATTAAATAACACAAATCATTGTTAATTTGTAGACAATGGTATGAAAAGAAACGTTAATTGACCTATTATATTTTAAGTAAAAAATATTATTTATAACCAAAATACCGGGTTATTTTTCCAGCAGGAGACAAATTTTGTGTGTTTATTTAGACAAGTAAAATGAACAACTTTTGCTATGGGACCAATCTCGAAATCTCGAAAAAAAATCAACTGTTCCATACATTTAGGTTCAGTGGATGTTGAATATTTGTATGGACAACTGATTTTTTTTTTCGCGAATAATAGAATTATATTGACAAGCCTTACAATGTTACACTTTTTTGCAATAAGTAGGTAATTCCCTACTTTGTTCATTTATGACTAAGTATCTAATTATTTTCGTTATTTATTTAAGTAGGTTCAGACTGATTCTCATTCTGTCAATTTGCATAGTGTTCTGATTTTATCTACAAAACTGTAGTGAACAACATAACACCAAACAGACTGATCAATTTAAATCTATTACCATGACAAAGCTATATAGTGAGAGTGGGTAATTACGAACTGCCATGAGCATAGTGGCGAAATGATTTATCGGCTGACCGACTCCAAATCGGGAGGGCAGCTGCTTACTGTGAGCGAAAAATTAACAAAATGCGCCAAAAGATTGGGTAAATTGGATATTAATCAGCGCGAGATTCACAAAACAACAGTCTCTAGTTTTATTCTTTATCAACATTCTCGGCTCTGACAAGAGGCTTTTAATGAAAATCTTAGAAAGCAGTTTTTTTTTTGATTTCTTAAAGTTAGGGTAACATACCTTTAGAAATCGAAAAAAAAACTTTTGGGAAAATTTGTCAACTGTAATATTTAGGATACTTTTCCTCCAGGGGGCATTCGTTTGTATCCTAAATATTACAGTCGACAAATTTTCCCAAAAGTTTTTTTTTTCGATTTCTAAAGGTATGTTGGCTTAACTTTGAGAAATCGAAAAAAACGGCTTTCTAAGAATTAAATTTTGTTAGACGAAAACAAAACCTTCACATTTTAAAATTGCTTTACTCGCGATACAGATTCGATTCTGTATTGCGACTAAAGCAATTTTAAAACGTGAAGGTTTTGTTTAGCCTGTATCGCGAGTAAAGCAATTTTAAAACGTGAAGGTTTTGTTTTCGTCTAACAAAATTTATTTTTTTGAACTAGTAAAATCAATTTATTTTTCATCATCATCACTTTGGGCACTCACATTGTTGGGCACGGGAGGAATCGACCTACTCTACATCGCGTTGATCAGATGAGTTGAGGTTAGGTTTTGTCGCTAAATTTGCATCCCTTCAGTGAGGTAATGACAGTAAACTTCAGCAACATTTCTTTCTTACATACTTCTTTTTCACTTTATATTGTAGCTACCAGTAGGGATACCACGGTAGGGATAGGTGTACCAAACCATGATATATAATAGAGTAATACTGCTATTTTCGACAGAAACTACAGATAAACGGTATTCAAGTGCCAATGATCAAAACTATTTGTACCACAAGAACAGATTACAAATTAATGCATAATAAATTGCAAATTGTTCTAGTTATTCAAAATTTTATGTATGTTAAACAAAGATCAAAGGCTTAAAACTTTTGCCAATGTAAACATAAAACTTGTTTCGTTTCCCGCGACCGACGACGGTCTTACTGAGAATTTCTTAGAATGGTTTTGCGAAATTCCGCACTAGATCTAGGCCAGCCGCTCTTTTATTTTACAGCTCACTACGAATATATAAACCTTAATACTAAGAGCATGTACTCAGCTATCTAAAAATAAATGATGTAGCTTGAAAAGTAATTGGTGAATTTATTTAATCTTCTCCATATAACATCTAAAAAAGTAGAAATAGATTCAGTCAGCGACTCTGGGAGGAAGGCAAATACATTATCTCTAATGAGATATTTAAGAAACAAAGAGATGTTAATTATCTTATTATCACAAATCCATTATATCACATACCTTGATATTAACTAAAAATACATTAAGCTAACACTAATTGAATGTATAAGGTAACTCATTGAATCCACAGATTTATTGCGCTACGTGTGGCTTTCAACAGTTTACCTTTAGCTTAAGTAAATGACTACACATTATGCTGCACCCACCTGGCCGAGGATTGGCGAAAGGTTTCTTCAAAAGCAGCGAAAATATGGTCTAGAAGCTTCTTGCAGTACTGCCAGCTGTCATTTAATTTGTCTCCCATTTTATTTCAATTGAAAAAACTAAGCTATCTAAGAAACAAGGTATTTAACTGTTTTAAATAGTAACTTTGTAACAACCAGTTAAGAAAATTAATAAGGACAAAAGATGGTAGTTGATGACTGGTTAGAAAATTTATTGGTTGATTTATTTCATCTTCTATAACTTTTGACAAAGCTCTACCAAAGGCGTGCTTAATGCCTAAAGCACTTGCTACTAGTCAACCAGTAAAATTTTAATTAACATCCCTTAATTTAATTGATACTTAAGTTCTATGTATATTTCCAGCATACGTGCCTTATCGCAGCATTTCTCCTTGAAATTCGGGGTGATTGTCGGCGAGCTTGCGTGCTGGCTATCAAGGTGGTCGTTAAAACTTGGTCGCGGACGGCTGCTAGCAGATAGCGTTAATTCTGCCGGGTCATGACTTAGCCTGGACATAATGAATAGTCGCTGATACCACGCTGGCTTCGATTTAAAAGATTTGTTTCATTCTATTTAGAAAGAACTGGGTAATTTGTACGAAACAGATTACTTAAAGAAAATCGTGCATTGGATTTAGCTTGTGGCCATGTGGGCCCGGGCCCATAGCGACAAATTTTTAGGGGCAGCGAAACGAAAAAAAATGTTTTTCAATATCTGCCATTTCGGAAACACTTTTAGTGAGTGTTAAAAACAGGTTTTTTGTATTGAACAAGTGAGATTGTATTTCTTTACAGATCAAACTGTTATATGGTTGTAATTCAAACTGCAAATTATATTTGGTTTTGTTGATGCATTTAATTTCACTAGTAAAATAAAAAAAAAAGATTTTACTAGTAAGTAAAGAAACCAGAGCAAATTATGAAAAATTCTCACACTTTTTGTAAGAAGACATTTCGTTGGGCCCATAGACGTAAAATATGTAAATCCGGCCCTGAATGTTGCGAACTACGTTTCGCCATTACAATTACCCAAAAAAATAGTGGAGGGGCCACCCTTCTCACCTAGGGGTATAAAAATAGCCTACGACCTCAGACCTACCAAATATACACGAAAAATGGCATATAAATCGGCCGAGCCATTTAGGAGGAGTTCAATAGCAAACAATATGACACGAGATTTAAATACGAGTATATCAGATATAATTATAAATGATATTTATATTGGTTGCCTCGTTGGTTTAGTTAGTCACAAGTCGACTACACTGTCCGAAATCCCAGATTTGATTCTCGGGTCAGGCAAATACAAAAATGGCGACGTGTTGGGTGTCTTATACAACTCTGCCTAACCTTTCGAAGAGAATAGGGGTGATGATATGTAGGATATATTACTAATCGAAGCATTTGTTATTTTTGTTGTATATAACTACACCTATAACTTTCATTTCTTAAAAGATTTAATAATTTATCTACTTAATGATGTTGATGTTTGGTGTTCTCGTTCATAGTAAGGCTTGATGGTTGTTCTTTGTTCGGTAAAACCTAAATAGGTTTCCATAATAAATATCGAGCTTTATATGTATATTATATAGATGTAAAATAAAATGTAGGTATTTATTTATTTGTTTGCATTGCATTTACCTACGTACGTACATACACATGCATACGTATTTATAAGCAGTATATACAAGTAGACGTCAATGGAAAAAGGTCTCAAGGTTCCGCAGTTAAAATGGGAGTTCCGCAGGGTTCGATTCTTGGTCCTTTTCTATTTCCTGATTTTGTACAGGACAGGCATGAGATAGTGTTATTTGCAGATGATACTTCACTTTTATTTAAAGTTAAAAGAGGTTTGCAAATTAATGACGATGTAAATAATTCTATCTCAAGAATTGTTCATTGGTTTAATGTAAACAACCTGTCACTTAATGAAGGGAAAACAAAATGTATAAAATTTGTTTTACCCAATGTAAAAGAGGTTCACACCACTGTAAAAATAAAGGATATAGGTGTTGACTTCGTGGACACCACAGTATTTCTTGGGATCACACTTGATTCTAAGCTGCAATGAGGCCCACATATAGATAAATTATCAAAGAGACTTGGTTCTGCAGCTCACGCTGTATGGAAAATACGTCAGTTGACTGATGTTGATACAGCAAGACTTGTATATTTTTCTTACTTTCATAGTTTGATGTCATTTTGTTGTGAGGAAATGCTGCCGACATTCAGATCGTTTTTGTGCTCCAGAAAAGGGCTATTCGAGCTATCTATAACCTTAAAATGAGAGATTCTTTGCGAGAAAAGTTTAAAGAAATTGGTATTATGACAGTAGCGTCGCAATATGTTTATGAGAATCTAATATATATGTTCGTAAAAATATTCATTTGTTTTGTAAAAATAGTGATATTCATTCAGTTAATACTAGACATAGGAATATGTTAGCTTTACCAAATACCAGGCTACAAAAAATCAATAATTCTTTTAGAGGCCTGTGTATACGTTTCTACAATAAAATCCCAAGTTGTATACAAGAACTCAGCTTAAACAAATTTAAAGTTGCAATCAAAGATGTACTTATTTAAAAAGCACATTATAAAGTGTCTGATTACAGGACGGATAAAAAAGCTTGGGTTTGAACTCTCATTTCTAATATTTAACAATGTACTGCGTTTTGTTTCAAAGAAACATTCAGTGAGAGCAATTTATAAGCTAAGTTCACGCACTTCTCTCAGAAATAGCTTATATAATGTGAATTAACACATCTCTTCTTGTAATGGAAGTTGAGCTCAAACTTTTGCTTTGAGGTCAGCTTCCAATTGACGACCCTGTAACAAAATCAAAATTGTAAATGGCGATTTAAAAGAGGAGATAAAAAATGTTGACCTTTCGAGTTTCTTGCCTGTTCTTCTCGAGAAGGCTCTCCCAATTTCCGAACAGGTGTAGAGTCACCTTTTTTTTCATTCCTACTTGTATTTGCAGACATCTTGAGTATATTCAGGATGTATGCACATACAAGGTTAATATGATTTCATTAAATTAGATTGTTTTGCTTTGTTTTGACGTCAATAAGTGTCTGTAAAGGCCTATGTTGGATAAAGATTTTTGAATTTGAATTCAAAAAGATTTTTTTCAGTTTGAATGGTATCGTAATCGTTTAATTTATTTTATAACGCACTTATAGTTCCTAAGATTTGCGCGTTCAACGAACAAACAAAGAAACTCTTCAGCTTTAACATTGGTATTACCAATGTAAAATGGCTTATGTTTAACTTATCGCCAAATATAGTAAAATAGGTTTAGTAGATATTGATAGTAGATAACAGTCAAAAATAGTAAATGATCACCAAAATTAAAACCGCATTTTAATGTAAAATTATAACTAAAGTTTTTACATCTTGCTATCCTATTAAAGCAAATGACTCCAAACAAATCATTGTTAACCCAAAAATAGTTAATGAACACCAAACTATTAACCACATTTTAATTTAAAATGACATGCAAATATTTAACATTTCGTTATCCTATTAAAGTAAATTACGCTAGGTTAATAATTATTTACCCAAACATAGTAAATATACTCCTATGGCCTTATTAATAAAAATTTTACTCCTTGGATCATCCTCGGATTAGTATTTCCGCACATGTAGGCTGTCATATGTCAAAATAAGACAAAACGCGGAGTAACTAATCCGAGGATGATCCACGTAACATTTTTATTAATAAGGCCGCTAAAGTTTGAGCCTTTACTATTGTAAAATGTTTACTAAGGTCTGAGCTTTTTAACCGACTTCGAAAAAAGGAAGTTACTCAATTCGACCGAATATTAATATGCTTGTTATGTCTCTAAATTGATTAACCACAACCAAAAAAAAAAAACAAAAAACAAAAGAACATCGTGCCGTTTTCTGTTCCATTTTTAAAACGTTATTTTGGGCCACGGTGTATAATCCCATGTAAAATCAATTTAATTTTTTTTAATTGTGCAACTAACGATTGGTAACTAGCTAAGCTAGTGTTATGTTCTTCAGAATAAAAATAAGATGTTTTAAAATAACTTAGGCTATGGGCCTTAAGCGCATGGGTTAGTGTTAGGTCACTCGCTTGCAAAAACTGAGAGAAAGAAGATTTGTCCCAATGTTAAACTTTTAACGTGGGTTTTTGTTTACACGCTGAAGCGTAGGAAGACCTGTTTGTCGTGCATTCGTTGAAAAAAAATCAATAGACAGCGAACAAGTTGACTGCTATCAATTTGAAATTTATTTGCATAAAGCCGTGGTCGAGAGCTTTTCGAGCACCCGACAACGTTAAATCTGATGACGAAATACTTCCTCTTACAATAAATTAATTAGGAACGCTATAGTGAATGTATTAAGCAACGCCTGACAGACCCATAGATTTAGTATATAAGGTAAAAGGCCCATTACTCGTCAGGTTTTGAACTTTGCTGACTTTGGAGCCGTGTTACAGTAAACCTTGTAGACTTAATAATCTAAAATTTCGATAGCTTGCTAAAATATTTATTGTAGTTTTCAGAGGTAAAAGTGGTTTTTAAATAAACTAAGTAAATAATTTATTATAATATAATAAAGTAAAAAGGAGCCAATTGTACCAGAAGTCGGCAGGTTTGTTCTAGTAACCGTCATGCTGACCCAAAAGTCGTCAATGTTTCACGCAACCTTGAACTTTATTGCTATTCGTTAAAGCTTACATTATAATCATTACGAAAAGAATATATATGTTCATTTTATTAAGAACATATGATAACATATGATGAAACATATGATAAGAATATATATGTTCATTATATATATGTTCATGTTATTTTTATAAAGTACGTTATAGTAAAATAATGTAATATTTATTTGTTTATTTATACATATTATAGGTAGGCATAAAGAATGCAGATCCCAGACTAATAATTTATTATAAATAAATTGCGAAAACCAAAGAGTATATTCAATATAAAAGTATTAATAGACATTTTCTTTTTTGAGTTTGACAAACTGATTATTGTTTCGAAAATCATATGTCGACCAATCCGCGCTGGACCAGCGTGGTTGAGTAAGGCCTACCCTTAGTTAGGGTGTGTAGACCCTAACTAAGGGTAGGCTCGAGCCCCTCGGCGGGAACGTATATGAGCTGTTATGACGAATCATATACGGCCATCTTCCATATTTGATTTAAAGGCCGAAAAACTTCCACATCCAACCGTTGTAGTATTTGCAGTGGAGCGGGCGCGGGAGGAGGACTCTCAAGCCGCTCCGCTCCGTGGTAGGCGTTTGGGTTGGGGGAGGCGCGCCTTCTTAGGTACGCACCTACTACCCTAAGCAGCCAGGAAGCATTTAGGCCCAACCGACTGACAATCGGCTGGGAGACATTACGTTTCCTACCTGGTCGTCCGTCTGAAGGATCACAACCGAGCAACCTGGTCACCCCTTCCTTGGCGAGTCCCAGCTCGTTTATACTGCTGGGCCTGTTCCTAAGGAGTGTATTCGGGGAATGACTACTTTAATCCCGAGCGTACCTCCATCGGAGGTGGAAAGGTACCGGAGGCCTGTTTAGTCGGGCATGGGGTTTTTACCCGAGTCCTACGGCATATCCAAGGGACAGCCTTGACAGCTACAGTCCCTTGTGAATTACAAAGAGATTCCCCCGCCCCAAAAAATTCGAAAAACGAAACATTAGTACATGGCAGGATCGAACCACGGACCTCCCGATTAGCAGGCCCTCGCCGAGTCCATATCGTCACCGATGCTAGATATAACTGCTTTCTGAACATTGTACTAATCGAGTTGGATTCATGATTTACCTCTCTCTGGAAGTTGAGCTTAATTTGTTAACAGCTTCCGATGTCGAGTATCCAACCTTCACAACCTTCTACTAGATGGGAATTCGACACAGTTCACATTCATTTTAAGTCTCACTTGATGGAAATCTACAGAGGTCTTAATGACTACGAAATCATCAACTAAACGAATGTGAGTCATGATCTCGCCGTTTATTTTGGTTCCGAATCTTCTCCAGTCCAAAAGCTTGAATTCATACTCCAATGCATCTGTGAATAGTTTCGACGCTAAATTCGCTAAATTCGCATTGGTTTCAAGTTTTGGTCCTGAAGGCAGACTGACATAGTGATGTTTTCGTTTCAATGACTGCAGGACTTGGGTGTACAGATCAGACCATTTCGACACTTCTGGAGGAACCTAAGCGCGGCCCAAGTCTCGACAGAATTGAAGGCTTTCGCATAGTCCACAAACGCCAAGCATAGAGGCAGATCATACTCCTCGGTCGTTTGTATAACCTGCAGCAGCGAATGAATGTGGTCTATGGTACTATTGCCTTTGCGGAATCCGACTTGTTCGGGATGCTTGTTGTTCATGAACTGCTTGAGAGCCAAACAATCTTGTACAGATAGGTTCAATTAAAACTATTAGTTTGATATATAATATATCATATCATAGACCCCACTGGAATAAGTAGTGAATCTTGCCAAACTTCCTGAGTGCTACTTGCACCCCACCAGCCCGTACTGGGCCAGCGTGGCGGGAGAAGGCCCAAAACCTCCCCAAAAATGAATCGAACTACCCAAAGGTCCCAAGTGCCCGGCAGTCCCGGAGGCCGTGTCGACAGTGACGGTCGTCGACCTGGCGCTAGGACCTGGGGTGCAGACCTGCAGACCTAGGGTAAAGAATAGGCGAAAACCTCCCGTCAAACGACCTTGGCCCTGGCAACATATAACGCGCGTACACTGCGGACCGAGGAGAAGCTGCTGGAACTAGAGGAGGAATTGAGCAGGATTCATTGGAGTATTCTGGGACTATCCGTAGTTCGAGAAGAGGGTCAGAATATGATGGTCCCTAAATCCAGCAACTTGCTCTATTTTCGGGAGGCCGAAGACATGTCCCAAGGTGGTGTCGGGTTCATTCTCCATAAGTCTCTGGTGAACAACGTGGTACAGATCGATCGTGGTCGAATAGGGTGGCATACCTTATACTCAGAATCACCAAACGGTATTCGCTAAAGGTCATACAGGTCTACGCCCCGACCTCGACCCAATCCGAAATTATCGAGGTCAAATGCTAGCCGATTACATGGAGAGAAAAGGACTCTATAATAATGAACTCTTTCTTCAAAAAGCGGCTGCATCGAAAATTTACCTTTTTTTTTTTTTTTTTTTTTTTTTTTTTTTTTTTTTTTTCTCGGGGGGGAATGCGTAACCGCACCGTACCCGCCGTTGGCTAGACGGCGAGCGTGTGTGGGGCTCTCCCGACAGAGTGCCAGGCCTACCCACTAAAACCCCCCGGTGTTCTCCCTGCCCTTATGGGCGCGTTAGGTAAGGTCCACACTGCGACTCCACTACCCACGCGCCCGGGATCGAAAATTTACCTAGAAAAGTCCGGATGGCGTGACAAAAAATTAGATTGACTTCATCATGTTGACTAAGACCCAATATTTAATGACGTCTCAATGATCAATTCGTTTAACACAGGGAGCGATCACCGAACGGTAAGAGGCGCATTGAATTTTAACATAAAAGCGGAATGGTATCGCCTGGTGAAGTCTACGCTCCGTCCCTAAGCAACCCAGATCCAAAACCCTGAGCGCTTTCAACTAGAATTGCAAAATCGCTTTGATTGCCTGGAGGACTGCACGGATGTAGACATTTATAATGACAGGGTTCTGAAAGCTGTCCTAACGGTAGGTGCAAAGTTTTGCAAACCCAGCCGTACTAAACATAGAAGTAACGGAGCCGACAGATAAGCTGACGAAGGAATAGCGTGGAATGGGTCTGCAGTCTTCTGAAGGTTCTCGTCGGCAACTTAACAAACAGTTCTCTTAGTGTCTGACTCGCGACATACGCTGTTTAATACGGAACGTATTAAAGAGGCCATCGAGCAGAACAATGGCTCCAAAGTGTTCGCAAGTGATCTGTCACCCGGTAATAATCTAAAGATAGAGGACGGCATTACATCTCGACCTGAGCTTCTGGCCGAGGTCGAACGCTTCTATGGACAGCTTTACACTACAAGAGCCAAATTGACCCGGCATTACACCAAAAACATCCCGGACGTCAGCCTGTACGAGATTAGTGTGGCTCTCAAACAGCTTAAAAACAACAAGGCGCCAGGTGATGATGGAGTTACAGCCGAACTCCTCAAAGCGGGTGGACTACCAATCTGGACAGCGCTGCAGCGGCTATTTAACTCTGTCAGCTCGAGAGCAAAACGCCTAAAGCATGGCACATGGGCGTGGTGGCACTGTTCTTCAAAAAGGGCGGCAGGGCCCAGCTGAAGAACTATAGACCCATCACGCTTCTGAGTCATGTTTACAAGCTGTTCTCGAGGGCCATCACGAATCGTCTCGCACGCAGGTTCGACGACTTCCAGCCTCCCGAACATACCGGATTTCGAAATTGCTATATTACCGTAGACCACATCCATACGCTGCGGCAGGTTATACAGAAGACCGAGGAGTATAATCTGCCACTATGCTTGGCGTTTGTAGACTATGAGAAAGTCTTCGATTCTATCGAGACCTGGGCCGTGCTTAGATCACTCCAGAGGTGCCAAAAAGACTATCGGTACATCCAAGTGTTGCAGTCATTATACGAAAACACCACCATGTCAGTCCGCCACAGGGTGACGTTATATCGCCGAAACTGTTCACGCTGCATTGGAGGCTGTATTTAAGATTTTGAACTGGAGAGGACTCGGCATCAACATAAACGGCTCAAGTACAAGACTCAATTTCGTTTAGCTGATGATATCGTAGTCATGGCTGTAACCGTTTAGGATCTAGGCACAATGGTCAAAGACCTCTGTAGAGTTTCCCAACAAGTGGGTCTTAAAATGAACACGGACAAGACTAAAATAATGTCGAATTCCCGTGTAATACCCACTCCTGTGCATGTTGGAGACTCTACGCTGGAAGCTGTTGACGAATATGTTTACCTGGGGCAAATAGTTCAGCTCGGTAAGTCTAACTTCCGGAAAGAGGTAAGTCGACGAATCCAACTCGGCTGGGCAGCGTTCGGGAAGCTACGCAGCATATTCTCGGTCCATCTGCCGTAGTTTCACAAGACGAAAGTCTTCAATTCGTGCGTGTTGCCAGTGATGACGTACGGAAATGAGAAGTGGCTGTTTACAATAGGTCTCATACAAAGGCTCAAAGTAACTCAAAGGGCAATGGAGAAAGCTATGCTCGGGTTTTCTCTACGTGATCACATCAGAAATAATGAAATCCGTAGAAGAACTAGAGTTACCGAAATAATCCAAAGAATTGCAAACCTTAAATAGCAGTGGCGGGATACATTGCTCGCAGGACTGACGGCCGTTAGGGCGGAAACCGGACGGTACCGGATGTAGGTATAAGGATCTCCATAGCAATCGGTATGGAGATCTTTGGAGAAGGCCTATGTCCAACAGTGGGCGTCTCATGGCTAAAATGATGATGATGATGAACCAAAATGCTTATCTCACGAGTCATGGATCTTTAATTTAAGTAAGTTTGAATTCTAATATTTATACATACTGGAATTCTAATACGATCTAGTATTTATAGATTGCTTTTCAATATGAGACCAACCTCGAAATGAAGAAAAAATCATCTGTTTCATAGAAAAGTTCAATACATGCTCGATCAAAATGTATGAAACAGTTAATTATTTTTTGTAATTTAAAAGTAGGTCCCATAATAAAGGACGTCTTTAAATGTTACTGAACCATATAAAAATGTAATCATAATAATGAAACTATTAAACTAATATAACTAATACAAAATTTCAAGAAATTATTGGAATTTAAAAAAAGCTGTACATATAGAGATACCTACTTTTTATCTAATAATAAAACAAATTGATTCAAACGAATATCGTACATAATTCAAGGTAATAAGAGCGCTATGATGGGCTTAGGTACATTACAATTGTAAGGAACGTCCCCTTATCCGTCGTTATCTAAGTATAATAAGATTTTCTATAATGCCAATGGAAAATTAAACTTAATACCGAGAAATAAGGTAACAGTGACGGGTTAAGGTACTTTTGGTAATACTCGCTCCAGTATCCGTCAAAACTACATAAATTTTGACGAGTATTGGGCAAAACAAGAATAAGCGAGCACCAATTAATGTCACATGCAATAAAAAAATAAATTCTCACGTTATAGCACAGATTAATAGGTATAGTATTAGAAAATGTATTGTACTATCTTTAAAAAATAAACACACTTACCGTATAAATATCCCAAGCGGAATATTATGTAAAAAATAGGAGCCGGTTGTTGCTCAGTTTAGTTGCCGAACTATACCTTTTCCACATTTTTTTCTGAGCACTAACTTTTAGCACCTCGAACTTTAGACGCAATTACAATTTTAATGCAGTGTTGCAAATATAATAGAACTTTATATTACTGTGATTGTATTTCAATAACAATTCTTTCATTTACGGTTAGTAGAAATATTATAAACCCCTTTTAAAGTGTAGGTATAGGTACCTGACGAGTATTGGGACACTGACGAGTATACCAGCGTTTACCTTACCCGTACTAAATCTATGGCAATACCAGAGGGCTTACATATTCGTTGAGACTCAGAACAATAAGTCAAGGCATAGAAGGACACTGAATCACACTAATACCTATACTTGTCCCATTTTTTCAAGTACACCAAACCGTGGTGTAGTGGTTGAGACTACCCGGTATTAGGCTGGAGGTCCGGGGTTCGATCCCTTTTGGTGGTAGAAGCTTTTCTGCTTGGTTTGGTTGGTGGTAGGGCTTCCGAGCCCGTCTGGCTAGGCTAGCTACACAGACTTATCTCAGTTTGTCGCCATAATATCAATGTTAATAGTATTGTTGTAATCCGAAAGACGTAAGATAGCGTTCCACAATTGTAAAGGGCTTCAGGTGAAGTATCATTGAGAACGTAAGTTTTATTATTTTAAGTTACTCAGGTGTATTCGTCGGGTTAGGTGCTTGTAAAACAAAATTTACACAGATATATTTTACAAAAAAGTTTGAAATAAAATATTTAGGACATATAACTTAACCACCCAGCTTAAATAAAATAAAAAAATAAAATCGCAAAAAAATATAACTCTAAAACGCAAACAGTAATAAGACTATTTTAAAAAAATCAGTGTTAAACTTATATCTGACTTCTTACATTTGTAAGCTCGTCTACGTTTGGCACGTATTTCAATATAAAAATCTGATGATAGTTTATGTTTTAATGTCATCTTTAATTGAATATGACTTTTGAAGCCGTTTTTGGGGTGTTTTTGAACGTTAAGAACGCTTAAAGAACAAAATACAAAAATGTGTTTTATTTCTGTTCCGGGTTTCGTAGTGGGCTCCATCTGAAGAATTAGAATTAGAAATTATTATGATTATCAATTCCCAAACATCACGTTTAAAAATTCACCTCTGACGTGATACAAGCCAACATCTTTTGCGTAAACGTTGCAAAAGCTATAACTAACATTAGAATACCAAATTCACTCTACCCGCTTAAAATTGAATGTGATCGTAGGTACCCTATCAAAAACCTATACTTTTTTAAACGCAAATCATCAGTGTGGGTGTGTCACCAATCTTTAGCTTTTTATTAATAATATTTTATCTGAACCACAATGAATAAGCCTGTCATTAATGTGGATTGTGGGCAAACGTACTCAAGCTCGCCAGCCCATCGGACCATTACAATATTATCCAATAAGTAAATGGTCCAACTGGCGTGGTGTGGGCGCGATCAAATTATCATCCGAGAAATTAAATGAGGGAATCTCATTTGACAACGGTGTGGACACAATTAGAGTCTGTCCGGCCCGTAAACAGGGGCCTTACCACGATTGCTTATAGCTAGGTTAAAACAAAATTGAAATAGAGACAGCGCTCTTGCTGCGTATAACGCCATCCCGCTCTTAGTTCGGTTTTAATGTTGTCTTAGGCGACAATGGTTAGCGGACAGGATGCGCTCCCGGTCTATATTTATAACACAATTACTACAATTGGCGTGTCGTAAAATTATAGGAAGTAATCCGGCGACGGGCTCAATTATGAAAAAGTAGAATTAGATTCAATTAGCGACTCGGCGAGAGTAAATACATTCTCTCCAATGAAACAGACCAGTTTAGTAACAAAGAGAAGTTATATCATATCGCAAAACCGTTCTATCACATATCTACAGTATGCGACAGGTCGACATGGCAATCCGATTTAAATGTTGAATACAAAACTATACGTGAGTGATATCGAAATTGATAAATACGATCTATGCTGACTTGTGCAGCACTCATACTAAGATGGCACGAGTGTTGTGGGGATGTGCGGGGTGTCTACTCTCAATCTCATACCTCGATTGCCATTGCGTGAAGGCTTATAAAAATATTTTCAACACACTTGCTCGTAAAGTGGATCTAATTTTACCGGTTATAGATACATAAAGCAGCTCATAAAACACGCGTGTATTATAGCCGAGGCAAGCATCACAGAGTCCGGCAATGCTGCACTTGGCGGCCGCACCAGTAATATATTATATTTTTAAAAGCTAGAGGTAATATAAAAGACATCAACGATCTAGGTACATGATTTTTCAAACGATTATTTTTATACCAATATTTAGTTTGTCTACAAATTATCAATGATTTGTGTTATTTAACCAAAAATTCAGTTTATTAGGTATTTTTCTTCACAAATGTGTTGAAAAACGTCATACGATATACGTGCGTATATTGGTTATACACACTCGGCTCTATATTACGCCCTTGCCTTCGGCTCGGGTTGAAATTCCGCCTCGTGAGTTATAATAGGTTGGGGAAAAAGTTTCTTCGCATTTTTTAAGAAAATTCAAAACATTTTTTAATATAGTTTATTTACATTTAACTAAAGTATGTAGGTACCATTTTGTTCGATAACTTTTTGCCATCTTGTAGGTAGGGACATGATCCCATTGCTATAGAAATTTTGGGACTTCTGGTCAAAATACCGCGACAAGTGGTTTTGGCAGTCCTCTCGTGATGTTAACCTGACACTGCCTAAAGAATTCTGAAGAGACCGAAACAGGTGGAAATCTGAAGGTGCAAGGTCAGGACTATACGGCGGATGCATTAACACCTCCCAGCCAAACTCTCTTAATTTTTGCTGAGTGGCTAAAGATGTGTGAGGTCTAGCGTTATCATGATGAAAAACCACACCCCTTCTGTTGATTAATTCCGGCCGCTTTCTCTCAACTTCTTGCTTTAATCTCATCAGTTGTTCGCAGTAGAGTTCAGAATCGATGGTCCTGCCTGGTGGTAACAGCTCATAATGAATAATGCCCTTCCAATCCCACCACACACACAGCATCACCTTGTTGCGAGTTAACCCGTGTTTCGCCACAGTCTGTGAAGCCTGACCGGCCTTTGACCACGACCTTTTTCGCACGTTCTTGTCGTACGTGATCCACTTTTCATCACCAGTTATCAGCTTCTTCAAAAATGGTTCGGTTTCATTACGTCGTAATAAAGAATCACAAATGAGTACACGGTTCATTAGGTTTCTTTCAGTGAGCTCGTGAGGTACCCAAATGTCGAGCTTTTTTGTGTACCCAGTTTTTTTCAAATGCGCCAAAACTGTTTTGTGGTCAATTCCCAGTTCTTCAGCTACGTCGTAACTACTGACATGCCGATCTTGCTCCACTTTTTCAAAAATGGCATCCATTTTATCTGTAATAGGGCGACCAGAGCGACGTGCATCTTTGACATCAAAATTTCCGGATTGAAAACGCTTAAACCAAATTTGTGCTACTCTCACAGACACTGCACTAGGTCCATAAACATCGCAAATTTTTTTCGCGGCTTGCGTTGCATTTTTACCTTTTTTGTAGTAAAATTTTAAAATGTATCGAATTTCTTCGTTAGATTCACTCATCTTGGCGGTACGAAAAACAAATGAAAATCACACATTTTCCTAATTTGAATTTGGAATTATGTTCTTTAAAATTTAAACTTTCAATGATACCAAAACCAGCCAGATACAAATAGTATAGCCAAAGAGATTTTATTACAAGTTTATACATACTATAATGCGAAAAGACTTTTTCCCCAACCTAATATGTACTATTACCAAATAAAGGTTAAAACTTACTACCAAAGCAGCAAAAATATGAACTAGAAGCTTCTAGAAGTGCTGCCACATTCAATTTGTCTCACACTTTATCAAACACTTAGAATTTACTCAATCAATTGAAAAGGTAACCATACCGCTTGTTCTCCAATTAATAGCCTGTCAAGAGGAATCATTTTTGAATTATGTTGTTTAACATTAATTATTTCTGGCGCATCCATCTTTTTATTAATCAGTGTTCGTTGACGTATGATATGTTAAAATTTGTGGTAATTTCTATGTGTTACTTTTAATGAATGATAATTATATTGGTTATGCAGGCTGTATACGATGTTTGTGCAAGAAAAAAAAATTCTTGGTAATTGCTGACTACAATATTGTAGCTAATATCAAAGAGTAGGGTAATATCGATTTTGTAGAATATCAAATTGAAATAATATATCGATATTCGATTTCAGATTTTGAAATTATTTTTTTCTGAAACTATATATTTTCTAAAACTTACTATATACGAGTAGTTCTTGAAACGAAAAACTGTTGTGATAATTTGACTGTTTAATGCGAGATTCTATATATGCATTGATTTTATTAAGGTTTTGATTAAATAAGGATATTTTTGCTCTAGTGACAAACATCAACTGTTATAATTGCAATGTGGACGTTAAATGTCGAGTAGGTAAATATTACGAATAAGTGAATAAACTTTCCTTCATACTTGAGTCAGGCTTAACAATGGCTGCATTAATTTACTTCGGAGGTTAGAAGGAGAGAAAGCTTTCAATGCACACATGTGTGCAATATGACTCGTGCCAATTTGATCCGTAAGTTAACATGATATAGTCACATATCCGGTTTGCGATATTGTGACGATACATGTGGCAATCGTTTCATAGCGAAACGATGACTAAATTCGTCATTGTCTCTGAGATAACGAAAACTAATTCCTAGCCAACAACATAAGGATTAGCGATCGCTGTGTCGAATTGTTCTTTCTGTAAGAAAACAACATATTGGTTATCTAAGTACCTACACAAAACTGAGAAATGGCAAAGAACTGAGAAGAAAATAGTAAAATCTATGATTTAAACACGGACCTGAAAAAAAGACGGATGGAACGTTGTTGAATCAAGAGTGAAGCATGCAAATGACAGTAAATTTGTATGCGTTTATAGCTCGTCTCGAAATGACTGCCGGCGGCGGCGCGGCAGTTTGTCTACTTGCCCCCCTAGACAAATGCCACATGTTAACTTTTACGCAGTCGTTTCTCAGAAAAATGTGTGGAGATGACATTAGCTGCGGAAAAAATAGCGTGAGGTTGTTGTAAGCTAATGTCATTTCCATACATTTTTTCTGCGGATCGACTGCGGATAAGTTAGCGTGTGGCATTTGTCTAGGTCCTCCCCCCCTAGAAAAATGCCCCGGATACCTTTTCCGCATTCGTTCCGTCGAAAAATGTATGAAGATGACATTAGCTGCGGAAAAAATAGCGTGAGGTTGTCACCACAGGCTAATGTCATTTCCATACATTTTTTCTGCAGAGCAACTGAGGAAAAGTTAGCGTGTGGCATTTGTCTAGGCGAGCTGGCGAATCTCTGTGAGTGTAGGTCGTATACAAACAAATGAAATTGTCTGACCTTGCATGCTTCACAATTGTTCAATACAACACTCGGTCCGTATTTTTTTGTAGGTCCCATGGACCTGTAAAAAAGACGGACGGAGCGTTGTTGAATCAAGAGTGAAGCATGCAAATGACAGCACATATGTATGTGTGCGTGTCTTGTTCATAGAAAAATTACAGCTTTTGTCTTTTTTTTTTTATTGCAGAAAGTTGGCAAACAAGCAAACTGCCCACCTGATGGTAAGTGGTAACAGTCGCCTATAATACATGTAGCTCCTGTGAGATTCGCAGCAAAACTGCAACCCCCACAAGAACCACAGTGTTGCCAACTTGTGACACCAGATATAAAGTCACAGTACCCAGTAATTTCACTGCCATATCTTACAAACCGGAACACAACAATGCAAGCACTGCTGCTTTGCGGCAGAAATAGGTAAGACGGAGGTACCTAAGCAGACGACCCTAGTACAGAGTCTCCCTCCAGTAAACCTGGTACATCTGTGTAGGTCGTGTACAAACATATAAAATTGTCTTACCTTGCATCACACGCATACCACGTCGAAAATTAATATTATTTCGATATTCATCGAAAACGAAACAAAAATAGAAATCGAGCGAAGACGACATTCGACTAGCGCCTGGCACCAAACGAAAGGTTAAAAAATAGAACCCCAGCCTAGGTCGGGAATGTTGGAGTGAAGATTTGTGCTGGCACCGGAGCAGCGGTGGAGCGTTGCCTTTATTTAGGAGAGTGGAGAGTGGACGCATCAAAACTGGCTAATCCACGGGAATGAGGAAGTGTTGACACAAATGCATTCCATCGAACTCGGTGCGGAAAGGTGTTTTATAACTGAGTGCAATAAGTTAAAATGTCGAATATAACGTAGCAGATATTCATAACTATACTGAAATGCTCATCTTTTAAACATACACTATATCTGGAATTTCAACTTGAATATATGGTCGGAAAGTAGGAGATATGAAAGAAATTTAGCGCCCGCAGTAACTCTTCACGCGAGTCACGAGCGCAACTTATTTCATGCTATTTTAGACGAAAGCCTGTAGCTATCATGCAAAACTCTCTGCATTCCGAATAAAGTGGAAGCATAATGTCCAGTTTCTTGTTATGTCTGCAATCTTAAAAACTCTTATTTTTCTCGTAAAAATACGACAATGGTAAAAATTCATTCAAAAAGCGAATTTTTTTTTAAATTACTAAATAATTAAGATAATTTGCATCAAAAGAAGGTATGAAATATCTTTTATCACTCGTATTTTTCACGTAAATGATATTTATAAATTAGTAATACTATAAATAAATACGTTTTATTGAAAAATTATTTGCAAGTCAGGTTTGCTAGGCCTTCTTTAAATAATTTTTTTTTTTAAATCTTTTTAAAAACAAGCTTTTATTTAAATGCGCTAAAAAGAAAAAATAAACTTACACACTAAAACTTTTATTTACTTATAACGTTATTTCACATTTGACACAATTTATATGACATAAAAGCTTATCGCGAGATTTACTTGTGTGTAGTAACTTAAAAGTACTTAAAAGAGTACTTTTAAGTACCTACTTGTATTTACTTACTTTGAAAATTGTAATGTATAAAATTATTTTCATCAAATTATTTAATTTACTTGTTTATCTACAAAAGTAAATCTCGCGACAAGCTTTTATGTCATATAAATTGTGTCAAATGTGAAATAACGTTATAAGTAAGTAAAAGTTTTAGTGTGTAAGTTTATTTTTTCTTTTTAGCGCATTTAAATAAAAGCTTGTTTTTAAAGATATTTTTAAATTTAATTTATTTTTTACTTTTTAGTTATCACTGGACACGTTTCTCACTCTGTTCATCTCATTCATCGCATCATTGTTGCAAGGTCGTTTGCCGGAACGTCTATACAGAATTTCAGCTCAATCGGTTAAAGATATCTACTTCAAAATTGATTTTTTAACTTTAGAAGTACGCCATATTGGATTAATAATGATATCACTTTATTTTTCAAGTTATTCTTAGCCAGACATTTTATTTGATACCCATATTGTAGGAGTGCATTAAAAAAATAATTGGTCCGCCATCTTGCGTATGCCGCCATCTTAGATTTAGAATGACGTCACACAGTTAACCATGCATTGTCATCCAAACTGTGTGTGTATACAAAATTTCAGCTCAATCGGTTAAAGATATCTTCTTCAAAATTGATGTTCAAGCTTTAGAAGTCCGCCATATTGGATTAATAGTGACGTCACATTATTTTTAGAGTTACTCTTAGCAAGACCTTTTATTTGATACCCATATTGTGTTACGCATTTCTCCCCGAGAAAAAAAGGGGTGCATTAAAAATAATTGGTCCGCCATCTTGGGTATGCCGCCATCTTGGATTTAGAATGACGTCACACAGTCAACCATGCATTGTCATCCAAACTGAACGTGTATACAAAATTTCAGCTCAATCGGTTAAAGATATCTGCTTCAAAATTGAGTTGCAAGATTCCACCCGAACATACATACTTACATACATTGCAAGTTAAATAAAAGCTTGTGAAAAGTAATCTATATTATTATTAGAAAAAAAATACGTTGAATATGATTGATGATGACAACCTCTAAATACCTACATCAAAACGGCGCAAAATACCTACATCATACCTGATGTAGGTATTTTGCGCCGGACCAACTATGCCTGTTGTATAAAACTCAGGTTAGGTCTTGCGTGGAATATTGCTCGCACCTTTGGGACGGCTCCGCTCAGTACCTCCTCGATGCTCTGGACAGATTGCAGCGTCGCGCCATTCGAATAATTGGCGATGTAGAGGCAACTAACACCCTCGAGCCTCTACAACTTCGTCGTGACATCGCCTCTCTTAGCGCCTTTTACCGAATGTTCCATGGGGAATGCTCTGAGGAGCTCTTTAACCTTATCCCTCCCTCTCCATTCCTTAACAGAAACACGCGTAAGGGCCTTCGGAGTCATCCGTACACTGTGTCCTCCTTTTCACACCGTACCAAGAAATTCCAAGATTTCTTCTTCTGTCGTTCATCCCATACTTGGAATTCTCTACCTGCGCACGTGTTTCCTCCATCCTACAACATGGGTTCCTTCAAAAGAGGTGTGAAAAAGCATCTTTTAGGCCGGCAAGGGGCGGGCAGGTAGGATAGTGGATGTCGTCCCTACTCTATCTGTCAACTCATTTGGGCCTCTTTCACCGCTTAACATCAGGCGGGAGGAGGTCATTTGCCGGGCCTTACATAAAAAAAAAAAAAAAAAAAAAAAACCTCTTAAAATTTTTCATTTCGACAACTTACGAGTATTTAGCATATACGAACTCAAAAAAAGGGTGTTGCATCACAAATACTTTTTAATTATTCCAGGCTCATACGGACATATCCTATATTTTAAGAGCATAAAAATGCATATGTATATTATGTGCCTATCGGACCAACCACATAATCTTTAAATAGGTCCCCCATTAAGCAGTATTAGCGATTACAAACTTGTGTGACCTATTAGCACCCACGACGCGACCTCTGGACTCAATGCTGCACACACGAAACTTGGGATTCTAATGTGTGTAACTACTCGTATGTAAGTAGTTATTTAATGGAGTAGCAGCGCATGAAGCATTTGAAGTGGTCATTGATCTCTGAGACTAAAACAGCTTTTTAGTGTACCATTATGGAGGTGAATAAACAAGATTACAGGGAGGGAGACTCTGTACCAGGGTCGTCTTTTTGGGTCCTCCCTCTTACCTATATATTCCTGCCGGAAAGCAGCAGTGCTTGCATTGCTGTGTTCCGGTTTGAAGGGTTAGATATGACAGAGAAATTATTGGGTACCGTGACTTTACATCTGATGTCACAAGTTGGCAACGTACACTGTGGTTCTTGTGGGGGTTGCAGTTTCAAATCTCACAAGAGTTACATGTATTAAAGGTGACTGTTACCACTTATCATCGGGTGGGCGGTTTGATTGCTTTCCAACTTAGTTGCAATAAAAAAAACTGAAGTAGGTGCTTAATGGTGTGAAGTTACCAGATAGCAACATGTGCTAATAATAATACTTATATATTAAGGTGCACTATACAGCGTGTAAGTCAATATGATATAGGAGATACGAACATAGTGTTGCACTTATAATTTACTAGCTTTCCACTCGCGACTTCGCCCGCGTTATTTTTGTTTTCCCATGAGTAACTTTTTCCCGTAGGAAAATTACCCTATCTCCTTCCCCTGGTCTCGAACTATCCCTACACCAACTTTCATCAAAATCGGTTCAGTGGTTTCGAAGCCTATTCAATACAAACAAACAAACATTCAAATCTTTCCTCTTTATAATATTAGTATAGATGATGGTCGTATGCTGAAATAAAAAAAAACTTGAAACCTATTTTCGATATCAGGTTTATATTGCTTAATTAATTTATTATTCTTTAGAAGTTTCGATTAAAATGTTTATAAGGAGTTGTCAGTGATACATTAAGTACCGTTTTATCGATGCAATCATATTTAACTTCCAATATAGCTTCATTGAAAAGTTTCTCTTCAATATATTTTACTGACGTTATCTTGAAATGACTACTTATTCTGCTATCGAATAACCGTTGGCTTATTCAACTGACATTATAATAATGTACTGCCGCAAGAAGCGTAGAATACGTAAGCCTCGAGCATCGGCCTGTTTTGATTATAATGTAGGCAAGATCTTAAGCACAAAATAATATCAAGTGCCTTGGATCCTTAAGACCGCAAAGAATCGAATAGGTACATGTATAGAATGCCAAACGTTTAGAACACGGTGGGATATAAAGAAGCTATGATGATTATTGCCGATGTGTTGCGAGAATTGAAGAGAGTTGCAGTCAAACAATTTTTTTAATGGTTATTAGATCATCGGGGTAATAGTAGTGGAAATAAAAATTGAACTGAAATGTAGTTCTGTACTGTATAAATACAGTGTAGGTAGGTATACCCTAAAATTAATAAGCTCCATTTTTTTTTAAATAACAGTATCTTGAGCAAAAGCTCAGTAATTGAGAGTGAAACAGTTATAACCTATCGTTGTATTGACCGAATCTACGGTTCCATTGAAAATCGTCAAGAAATGAAAACAATGTCCTAATATAATGGAACAGTTAGAGTAAACATAACGGAAATGAATCCAGCTGAGATTTGATGTCCAAATTGCAGTATTATGTTTTTGTAATTTCCGAGTACGCAAATAAGTTCCGGTGCCTAAAAGACATTAGGAAACGCATAGGTACTGGCAAATCTCAAGGTTTAATGGCAAAAGTGTGAGAAGCATCGTTGGGTTTGAGTCGGTACGCCGCGGACTCCGGATAGCACTCTGCCTCCTTTGACAGCGCAGAGTCTTATATAACCTCGCTTTTTCAAAAACACAAGATATGCATAACGCATTTCCTCACGCTCAAATAAATCTGTAATAAGTATAAAAATACAGATGTAAGAGGTAAAAAAAATGGTTACCAAGTTTTAAAGTAAATCAATAGTTTTTCGAGAAGAGACTGACATATTTCGACACATAAATTTTATTAATATTTAGGAATTCGCGAAGTATTTGTTGGATGATACAGAAGGTTCTAGTACAGAAAAAATTTGAAAACAATGCTGTGAAAACATTTCAAATTGTTCCAGATTTACACCACGACATTATCAAAACACGTCAATCGAACATAAGATCTTTTGACAAAAAGACGTCTGTCGGTACAGCTGTGGACTCATATTAATTAATAACCTGCATTTTGTCTTTGACATAATTAAATAACGGATCGCCTTACAACGACATGATACCCATCTGCGTCAGTGACCACACTACCGATGTAAACGTACACCTCATACGTACACATGAATACGTAATCAAACACAATCCTCGAGATAACTTTGTGTGTAATGATACTCGTATTCGTGTTCGTGTCGAACGCGCAGGCGGAACAGACTGGTCGGCGTCGTCGGGTTAATATTACACGACCAATATTATCCAGAGTTAACATTTAACAATTTGTAAGTACAGACTTAACAATTAGTAATGGACATCCGAAAAATAACGCCTGACACCATCAATTATCCAGAGTTGTTTTACTATATGCGAAGACTACCTACTAACACAACAATAATGATCATCACTATTACAATAGTCACCATTATCATTTCAGCCAAGAGACGCCCACTGTTAGACACGGACCTCCCCGAAGGATCTTCAAACCGATTGGGGCTGGTTTCTCGTATCCAGCGGCTTCCCGCGATCTTTACCAGATCTCTGGTCCGCCTTGTGGAGGCTAGCAACGCTGCGTTTTCCGGTACGCTAACGCCACATGAGAACTTTTCCGCCCCAACGGCCATCAGTCCTGCGAGCGATGTATTCTGCTTACTGCCACTTAAGGTTCGTAATTCTTTGGGTTATGTCGGTGACTTTAGTTACACTACGGATCTCGTCATTTCTGATTCAATCATGTACAGAGTCCCCAAGCTTAGCCCTCCCTATTACCCTTTTAGTGACCTTTTAGTGTGCCTTCTTATAAGGCTTATTTCAAGCGACCAACAAGCTTTAGCTCAGACAGCGTTCTCGCTGAATTTTTTATACCACACGAACTTAAAGTTCTTACATTGTGATCTTCTGTCAGGTAGAAGTGCAATAAACAACACGTTAAGCCTTACACTTGCACTGCAAACACTGCTATTATAAGCTACAATTGGGTCATCTAAAAGTCAAACCAGTAACGTCTGACCTTTTATCTGCTCATTACAGCTATAACATTATGCCATTACAAACTTCATTTACTTTTTTAACCTAAAACATTTTCTTTTACTTACAACAACAAAGGCCTTAGATATCTCACCTGATAATAAGGTCTTAGATACCTAAAGTGGAAGCAAGCTTCACGTGGACTCCTCAACATCTGAGAAACTGGCTATCTTACCTTTAATCAACACAACAATGCTATGAAAATTGCTGTGGTGACAAAATACCAGCTCTTGTAGCTAACCAGGCGGGCCTGAAGCCCTACCACCACCCAAACCAACCAAAAATCGTCTGCCTCCAAGGGAATCTAAGCCCCGACCTCAAGATCGATGCCGGATGATCTCAACGACTAGACAACGGATACGATTATTTATTTTATGTTACAAGTCAGTTATAACAACTATTAATGTTACATCTTAAAGTCAAGAAACAAACTCCACGTACCGATAATACCTGAATACTTAGCTTAAAACTAACATTAACTAAACTTATAACAGTTATAACCACCAATAACCTATAAGTACCAGAACTTACAAAATTAACACAAATGCAGCTGAAATCTTTAAAAATCTTACTATTGATTTTATTAACGAACCGATAAACACCTGTAATGAAATTCTGTTAGCATAAGCATGTAGTGGAATAGCAATAAAAGCAGGTACTACAAACGTTGCCATTTACAAATGCAAAGGCTGAGTTATTGCCCTGTAAAGCAAAGGTCTCGCACGCTTAACACACAGCTAGTTTTACGGTATACTAAACTATTCATGAGCCATCCGGAATAATATATATTGGGCCCAAACAATTTTATCAAAGCCGATTTAACACCTAACGATTTCTTGGAGAGATTTCGATTCGCATACGAACACTTTGTTTCCATCCGATGAATATTGCAATCTTGTGTCTTCGTAGTTGCAGCCTTTGCCGAAATAAAAACTGTCATAGTTCAACTATCCGAATGTGGTTTGAAACGACACAATAAAAATTTTAATCACCACAACGACCACTAGTCATCAATCGTCAATCTTCTGAAATTGTGGTGGAAAATGGTGTATATATATCAAAATTCATATTAAATTAATAAATAAATGATGGCATAATGTAGATATATTTATTTGTTTATTCACAACTTTTTAATTGAAATTAGGGAGACAGGTAAATTCTTGGTAGAGACGTCGCCCAGCAGTGGGTTGTGTCTAAAACAATGAATAACTTTTGATGCTAGAGATTTTATTATGGAAATTATCATTGACTACCTTTTTATTCAAAAATGTAATCCGAAAGGCGTTAAGTAGAATGTCTATAATCGATGAATCAAAGTCAATGATATAACATATTTTAGGATCAAGAAAATTTTGCTAACATTTATCGATGTGTTTTGGTAGAACATACTCATGACACTGCGCAGACTGCCTAGACAGAACGGCGCTCGCCCACGCACGCTCGTCTATGTAAGATTCTATTTATATCAACCTATGCTGGCTTCATTCCATCCATGTTCTGAATAATATCGATCGAGGCGGCGAGAAATTAATTACCTATCACGAATCTGAAGGTTTGTTATTTGCGTGCAAAAGTCAAGTGCTAATTAAAAGGAATTATCAATTGTAACTATTTCAAAAAAAAGATTATTTCTTTCATAATTCTTAGAAAACCTGTTGCGAATTGATACTTTTTTCATTAGTGACATTGCATTATTGTCACAGCATTTCTATTTTCTTCAGACTTAGAATTCATTGTATAGGTAAGGACTTTTTCCATAGATTTTATCGCAAAACTTATTCATTAGAGTAATACCGTTTGAAGACCACACTTAAGACGATAGTCTCATCGTAAATTTCAAGTTTTGCCATCTAGAATAGAATAGTATGTAATTTATTGCTAAATAATTTCAAAGGCATACAATTTTACAGGGATCTGCTGTAGTATATTCGTTTATTGCTTTGCTTTATGTTGTTGTCCTTTGGAATATAATAATTTATGATCCATAAAACGACTTGTTTAACTCGTCGTAGTACACGCACTTTAAACACGATCCATTAGATGTTTCATAGTTTTACACTAAAATGTTTGAATTTTGAGTGTTCTGGTAACCATTAAAGTACAAACTATCCATTTAATTAATGCTTATATAAATAACATTTCATTGCTGATCTAGCCTTGCTTATTTATTATGTATAAATACCTAAAAACCCAAATCCTTTTTCTTATCATAACGGAGCAGTGGATCTACGACGTTTTTCGCGTGAATATACTCGTAGGTACAGAATCATAATATCTGCTTCTCAAGTCGCAGGGAAACAAACAAATAGGTATATTGTTATCGGCCCTCATATTTATTGCTTCTTTATCTACGCAGGTATCCGAATAATAAATAAGCATTAATGAAATTGTCACACATTTAGGATAAGCAATTCCATAAAGTTCTATGTTATCCATCAAGAGGCATATTTTTGAACTATGTTTGTAATTGTTATTTTGAAAAAGTCTGTTTAGAAATAACATAGATGCAAACATTTATTTTTACAAAGATGAGACGACCTTGTTCAATACTATTTTAGGAACATATTCAAACATACACTCAAATGACTACAGTTACTATAAGTTTGCGACCTTCACATTCTCGAGACACCAGGAAGGAGTTCCTTTATTAGTCCTAATTCAGCCTATTATATCTATCAGTTACTGAAAATTGGCCACCAGTAATTTAATGTCGGAAGTCTAACTACATAGAAAGATTTAGGATTACACTTAAATTAACAAAACGTATTATTTATTTGGTAACGAATTTAATAAATTGACTTTAAAATAAACACGCGGCACTCAACTCAAACCTCCGTATGTATAGTAGACCACAAAAGTGGTTTACCACATTTGACAAAACTTTGCGAATAAACAGAACAATCGTTAAGATAACCTTAGTAACTGTCAGTATGTTATTGCAAAGGAAAATAAACTTTGTAGTTTTATGACGCAACTGAATGTCAATCTGCGGTAAATCACTTTTTTGGTCGACTATATGTCTGACATCATTATCAGCCTGCCCTAATCCAAATCTGTAAGTATGGGGTAAGCACAACACGTTATTTTGTTCCATTCACCTCTAATATATACATCGTCTCATCACCGACATTCTTTGCATGCATATCTTTCTTCACACAATCCATCCATACTTTCTTAGGTCTCTTCTACCCTTATGTCTGCCAACATTCCTATCTGGTAATATGACTCTCATTCCTTTTCATCACATGACAGCATATATTATCTTCTCTGACACTGGTTTACTCTTAACCATATCCATTCTTGTCGCACCACACATCCATCTCAACATTCTCATCTCTACCACGTGAACTCTCCTTCCATCCGTCTCCTTTGTTATCCAATTTATATTCCTATTTATATTTACGTTAATACTCGTATTACTTTCGATGAAATAAACTTTCAATCAAAGTACCTCAAAAATGGCCCCACCAGGTGTACCAGTGTCTTCATAATAAACCACAGCCTATTAGCGACCTTATTACTTATAGTTTTAACGCAGATTTTTACATCATATTTATTTGGTTATTACTTATCTATTGTGCGAATACTTTATATTTTTGCGAGATAAGGTATCAATATTTGAAGGAATACGGAATACTTCCGTGCCTAATATGCGTTGAGTGGTTGTGCCATATCACCTAGGCTGTCTATGCGCCTATAAAATCTGCATTTCCTAACATATTGCGATAAATTCAACTCAATAGAAACCGTCCTATTAGCACGCCCACGTAATGACTTACATCTTGGCAACGGAAACAATTGTTCCCTATCTTGCCATTATCTCATATGTACCACCTATCGTAGGCGTGCCCCAAGAGTCTCTCGAAATGGAAAGCGGCGGAGGGTCTTATGGTATCACGTTTACAATATGACTTTACAGAACAAACGAACTCTCAAAGGATCATGATTCCTGATAAATAGCCTCCACGTGTCCTGTATCACAAAGCTTTTGGATGGCGTGTTACAATTAGGACAAATGATGGTCCTGACGTTGAGATATTGAGTAAAGCTGCAACTTACAAACCCTTTAAACGCAGCAATAATACTTGTTTATAGAAAAATATAATTTATATTTTTAGTGTTGTTAGTTATATAATATTAAGGTGCCATGGGGATTTTTTGGAAATGATGTAACTCGGCTCAACGACAAATCTCGGCAGGTCGACCGGATGAATACATCGTCTTCGGCGGCTGGACATGGACAAGGACGCTTCCATCTAGATTAGCGAACAGAAGCCATGATGGACGAAATTGGCCGCATCCGGCGACCCACGTGCACCCACGCCGCGTTGCTTAGAGCAAATCTGTTGCATAGTGCAGTTCACAAAATTGATTCGTCTGTGATTTGTAAATCCTTCAACGTTCATAAAAATGACTATATTGGTGTTACGCGGTAGTGTCACGAGTAACTCATTCGGTATTAATGATAATTATATGAAATATCATGCAACCCCAATATTTAACTCAGCTACAAATAATATTTCCTTTTTGACTTCCATCATATGCAGAAAATTTTATACTACGCTTTTATGATGCTATTCTTAAAGTAATCTTAAATTAAAATACTTACATAAACTTACAATTATTAACTTTAATATCAACTTTAGAAACAAGAATATTATTCATGTTGTCACAGATGAGAGAGCGAAAACAACAATATTTGGTTTAATAAGGCACATTTTTTTGTTATTAGAAAATATTGCTTCGTGGTCATGTTATTGCTTCAACTCGAAACAATTTACTAATAAGGATACGATAAGGCATTCATATTTGTAACGTCTGAATTCCAATAATGTAACCTATGTCAAAACTGTCGGGTAGCTAAATATTTGAGCACAAGAAATGTTTCTTGTTGTAATTACAACTTCAACCGATATCTACACAAACACAATCCTAGGCCTGCCTAACTCAATTAATTCATGCAATTAGAAAGTTGTTCCTATAAAAACACTTTAGTGGTGAGCGATTAATTTAAAAATGTTCTTGTTTCTTGTCCAGCCCACTGCAATAAATATTAATTTTAACTCTAGATACCACAGTAAAAATAAACTTAATGAAAATCCCATGAGAAATTGAGAATGGGATACATAAATAGATGGCAATAAATACCGGCATGGCAATAAGAAAGAAGTGACATGAGTGCAATGAAGATAAAGATAATATATATAAGAAACACGCGCTATGGCATAATGTAGAGTTTGTTAATTTAACTAAAATTATAAAGAATAACTTTGAAAACAAATCCTACAATTGCAAACAAAACAAATGATCCCTAACTGATTTTTCTTGTAATTGCTTAGGTTTATACTTATTTTACGTGCCTATTTCTACCATTTTCCATTCAGTTCAGAAATAATTTTTTTTACTAATACAATAGTGGTATGCAAATATGAATGTGATGTAAATGTGATTACAAATCAGTCAGGTTAAATAGATAAAGGTCTTTACAGTCCAATAATGTACCATAGTTCTACACGTACCTACTACTTAGTTCTACCATAGTTCTACGCGTACCTACGCAAAGACAGAATCACCCGATGGCGTCACATAAGTGAACCTTATTCCAATTTTTCTGTAGGTAAATTACATATTCATTTTTAAATTAACATGCATTTTTACATAGTATAAAACAATGTCGCTCCCGTTGTCTGTACGCTTGAATCTTTTAAACTACGCAACCAATTTTAATGCAGTTTTCAGCAATAGATAGAGTAATTTAAGAGGAAGGTTTATATGTATAACTAGCGACCCGCCCCGGCTTCGCACGTGTAATAGTTTAAATTATCCACGCTGGCAAGTCACGGGCGAGTCGCTAGTTTAAAAATAAAATAAAACAATAAGGGCTATTTTGTTTATGTCTAAACGCATTTGATTAGAAATATTTACGCGTTCCATTTTTATCAGTTACAAAATAATGAAATTTGTCAAAAAAAATATTGTTTCAATGAAGATCATTCATGTTATTGATACTGAGTCGCTCCAGGAAAATTGGCCCCTGATGGAAATTTAGATGAGTATTGGAATGAATAATCAGTTTCTCAATACCAAGAAATACACTGATACGAACTCAAAAATAAATAATAGAACATTATTGACTACGTCTACCGAAAGAGCAAATTATTTAAACGAACAAAACAGTATTCTCAAAAAACAAGAAAAATAATAATTGACACCAAACATAGATTTCTAGTGCAATTCTAAGTACTTATATGGTCACTATTACAAAGATTTCATGCATGTCATTTCCGCTAAATTGTGATGGATGATACAAAGTTCGTGATATAACGAAATTAAGTGAATTAAACCAATTATATCACGATTACAGCATAATCGACTCGCGTCAAGAGTACAATATTATCTGTGGTCAAGGTGCTGAGGTAGGTCACGCATGAAATAGATTTTCCACATGCAGAGGGCAGTTGCTTTGATGGAGAAATTCCAAACTTGTCGTCGTCGCTTCAAACTTCTGAGAATTTTCCAAAGAAGAAACAAGAGTTTCCGCGACTTATACATTCCAACCACGGCGAAATTTATCTAAATAATGATGCGCCGAACAAAGGAACTTATCATTGCGCGCCGTTGTCGCTTACAGTTACTCAATTGACTTGACAAGGAAATGTATCCAAGGAAATCGTACAGGCCGTTTTTCTATACAAACGTAGTCCCCTGTTTCCTTTCTGGATATTGGCGCTAGTTGCTCTATTTTTTCAATAAAATCAATGACCACTATATGCATGTTCCTATGTTTCCCTTGTTTTATTAAGTCAATTACTAAAAGAGATTTAAACCTTCAAAAACCTAAAAAAATCGACCTAATTTTCTGCTGTATTCAAACGTCCAACAAATAAATTCAAGATTATATGAAAAAAGCAAAACACAGAAAAAGCCTTAATTTTTAATGCAAAAAGTAATTAAATCGGTCAATTTTTCGCGGAGAAAAAAGGGGACTACGTAACGTATATCTTGCGTACTTCGGTCCCAGCTGCAGTTGTCCCTATCGCGGTCAGTTCAACTGTTTGGACACACAGCGCGACAGCAATATATTTTTGGTGTTTCCTCTTAAACACCTCCCCCGTACAATGGGAGAATCTTTATGTAAGTATTGTTATTCACGTATAGCTTTCGGTTTGCAATAATTTCATCGGAATATAATTAACCCCTCTTTATTGATTGAAATCATTTTAAATTGCAGTATCCTTATTGCCATCATTCGTGTCTTACTTTTAGAAACGCCTCTTATAGATACTACTATACGAAAATTTAAGCTAATCGTACACATCTGTTTGTGTACATCGCTGGTTTCGGATAGAAACTTAAGTACGTGCATTACAATTTTCACCTAACTAAGCACAGTGTACAAGTACATATGTAAGTCAGTCACACAGGAAGGGAGCTCTAAAGATTAAAGTAGAAAGCTAATCGTGAGTAAGTTGCATTCCTGGCCTTATATTGCATAATTACTCCCGGTCGCGGCGGGTAAGCGTTCAACGCTCTACTGGCTCTGCGAGCTGGTGATGATAGGTACATACATGTTATCTTGTTTCTTGGGAACATGACGAGATACTTTTGCTAGAGTGGACCGGGGCGTCCACAGTCGAACATGGGCTAACTGAGAATTTTTCATTAATACCAAGCGATGAATATAATAGGGGAAACTAAGAATAATTATTTCAAGAGAGCAATATAATTAAGGCACTTTACAAACCAAGGGCACAATATTGGTTTAAGAGCACAACTATCACGCCGATCGCTCTTCATTGATTTGTTAATTGTTAACTAACCCAAATTGTGATAGGATAAGTCCTATATTTCTATCGATATCAAGTTTAGTGACTAACATAAAATGTTATAATTTACTTAATAAGATACTCTCTAAGACTTGTGTGTGCATACCAATTTAATAGTAAAGTTGGCAAATACCTACGAGATCAAAAAGATTTAAACTAGCTTTCATTTGTCGAAAGCATCGCTCAATTCATACACATTCCAATACAGAAGGCAAGGGGGAATTAACCTACTAATCCTGATGTTCAGAGTTTCCGACTGATTGGTGTTTATTTGTTATGATTGAGTTGGGCTAATTCCTTCAATCAGTTTCAAAAAGGCATTAGCTTTAGTTTTACAATGGATCTCAACGGAGCAGTAAGCAGTAAGCTTTAATAATAAATAATTTTATATTTGTATTTCCTACATAGACAGTTATACATACGATTATACTGTTCTTCTATAATGACGAAGTATGTTCCTATCCAATACGAAAAAAGCTAGCACTACTTGCATACTGCATCAATATTCGTCCATCAAGACGATTTGCCGACGTCTCCAAAATGAATCACACGTGCATAGTAACAAAATACTCATATAACAACATTTTAATGTTATTAAATTCTCAGGTGTTCGAATATCACGTTACAAACACCCTACCGCGACACATTGCTTCACGACTTCATTAGTCGTCCGGCAAAATTCTTACAGTATGAGTCGCCTGTCGACTGTTTCGTTTGTCAGCTAAATTTGCAAAGCCAATGATAAATATTTGCAGTGGAATGTAGCAATCGACATACCTGTATGTGATTTTTGCAATAGGCAACCACAATAATACTCAATTTTGTAAATGTAGGTCAAATTTTCAACCTTTTTGACAATGTTCACTCTATCATACGATCTTAGCAGATAAATAGCGTACAGAATCGAAGATTGGAGATTGATTGCAGGGATGAACCCTCGTTATATTCACATGAATGAATACTGTTAATTTCGCATAAAGGTACTCGCTTAATAATCAAAGTTTCAAATTGAAATACTTCTGTCAATACCGAACAAATAAGTAACATGCAATTATTTAAATACAAACATTAATTGCCGTTATGAAAATTCTAAAGCACTGCAGATAAATAATTTAGCGGGGTAGTAGATTCGCTACTTTACACATGATTCAAGCAACATCACATTCTCGTCTTGCAATCCGTTTAATAAGCGATAAATCTACATTTAAACCATTAAAAGCCATTTATTTACCACATCTAGTCTGACGCAATTTATGGCGATTTGTATAAAAGTTATGTACGCGACATAGTATGGAGACGTTGATTTATTTAACTGAACAGTGCTAGATGAACTGTTCGCTATTAACCCGTGTTGGTGCCCGGTGACGATAACTGTATAAATCAATTTATAAAACACATTTTAAAGTTCATACTTTACATTCAGTTTAATTTATCAAAATATCAAATATCATTTCTGTTCTGTATCTGTACAAGGTTTTTTGCCAATTTGGACTAGTGAATCTATAATTCTTTGATACATCGACTACCGTGTAGATGCAATGAAACATTAGTAAATACTGCGTCTGGACTAAGCGCACTCCAATTTTCAGAATAATACAAAAGTTGAGTTAGATATTTTGCATTTTACTCGTACAATTTTTTTTGTACATGGCTCTCCAGTTGATCGTTCGTTGCATAAGACAGGAGATGCGCTCGATTTTCAGTGATAATTGTAAAATTAGCAATGAAAAACACTCACCAGTACGATACCCGGCATTGGAGAGATACGTAGCGAAGGTATTGGACTCGTGGTTGGCCTGCCACTGGGGGGACGAGCAGTTGTCGTTGTTTGTGTAAACGTTGTGGTTGTGTATATACACGCCCGTCAGCAGAGAGCTCCTACAATCAACAAGAACCCAGTTCAAATCATCCCTTTTGATTTGCGGAAAATAAATAATTAACTCTTATACTAAAATAATAATCCAATAATTCCACTGAATTGTCGTGGAACTGCAAAATTCGTATTTTTTCACAGATCAGTATTATTACTTTTAATTGTTTCAAAAGGCGGTGACTGTTATTAATTAATTATATATTCTTTACATTATTAACAATGATGATTTCAACATTTAATATGGTACAATTTAATATGAACTATTATTGATAGAAATAAATACTTTATGATTAACTGTCTATACAACAAAAAGTTGCTCCGTGAGCGAATAAGATAAAGTATAATGGTCTCATACCTTGAAGGACAACACATAGGAGTGGTTGTATATGCATGACGGAACTCAGCCCCTGCACTTCTGATGGCTTTCATTGTCCTGGGCATAAAATTAAGACTACCCAGCTCAACATCTTGGTCATCTGTGAGTATTAGAATAATGTTCGGTTTCCTTTCCCTGGGTTGTGGATAGGGAATATAGCTGCCGCTCTGCCATTTATTGGCCATCCTCAGTCTGGATCTCGTAGTATTTTCTCTAACAGGTACCGGATGACTTCTATCTTGCATCTTGCTCTGATTAATAGGCCTTTTGACTTGAATTTTATCTACGTAGCTTCTATTCCATTGCTTATCAGATTGTCTGGGCTTATCGTCTCTCTTGAAACTGAACGGCTCAGATGTCTTATTGTTTCTGTGGTCTTCGCTCGAATGGCTAGCTGTCAGTTTCCTACGATCTCGACGCATTTCTTGTTCCCAATACCTGTGTCTCTCCCCGCGGTACTTGGAGCTATTTCTGTGTCTGAAATATCGTCTGTCGGGTACATCGGTCAGAGTGCCATTGAAATTGGTGCGGTTTCTATTGTTTTCTCTATTTCTCAACATCCTCGCCTTTGAAGCGCTGTCCTCTTCCGCCGAATCTATTTTTGCGGATATCAACAAAAAATTCCATGTCAATATGAGAGATATGAACTTAAAATCCATTTTGATGAAATTAATAGCGTTTCTGTATCACAATTGTTTCTAATCTTCTATGAAGTAGCTTTCGTGTTATACAAGGATGGACATAGAATAAACTTCACGTCGCTAATATTAACAACAATATGCACCGACTCCTCGTACGCCAAAACATCTTGTATCGCCGCCTGAAACAACGAAAATATATTAGGACACCAATTCAAATGCAAAAGTTACGTTACAGTAAATATTTGTACCCCAACTTATACTGCGCTTAAGGAAACTATGTAGGGATTGAATATAGTAAATACAATTTATTTGGCGTGTAATCGACATGGAGGGCATTTGATAGCATTCTGAGGCATCAATCGCGAACAGCTTTTAGGAGGATTGGCGGGGTCGGGCAACTGTAAATAAGCCGAACTGCTCCGCGCTCTTGTCGAATTCGGTTTGATGCATTGAGGCAGTTCGTTATTTTAACTGCCAGTTTGTTAGTGATTGAATTTCCGCAGTAGTAGGCAATGTTGTTTCTGACTATTAATTAATGAGATTCCTTGGTATAGTCTTATAGGAATGCTATTATTAGGTACCTACGTTTATTTATGGAGCTCATAGCCTCATACCTATTAGTATTTGATAGACGTTTCGCAGAATCGACGCTTAATTAATGCTTATACGGCGAATAAGAAAAAGGAAGATATGATTATATCGGTGAATTAGTTGGGGAACTTAATTAGGTTATTCGTAAATAAGCAGCTAAGAAGATTAATATCAGTAATAAATTATTAATAAATATATAGCGTGGAAATTAAAAACGATATATAGCTGGAAAGTTGGTGCTTTCCAGTGTATTTAAGGTACCGTTACTTATAAGTAATTGGTCGTGACAATTATAACCCTATCGAACTATTACAGAATAGCATAATATATGAGCTGGTTCGGTTCCTGGTTCTAAAACTGATTTATCAAAAGACTTTAAATGCAATTTTACTTATTTATGAAAATATCATCAATATTATGGGTACTTTATTCTCCATCCTGTACATTAGAAGCTCGAAATTAACTAATAATTTTAATGTATTATAGCTTCTTATTATTTGTTACTTCGAGTATGTAATACATATTACATTTTGCACTTTCCCTCTATTATAAGCTTTTACATATTTTGAATAAAAACCGGCAAAAAATATTTAGGGATAAGGCCTCGTCTAAGTTCTTTATGTGTTATTAATTTATTTAATGTATATTTTTGCAATGAAGTATACAGGCTACGAGTAATATGCCTGATTATTAAAAACAATGAATGAATGAATGTACAAATTTTTTGTGCTTTTTTATGTTTTCATGTTTAGTTCTTATGTGTTATTATTTTGATGTACTCGTATCTTTTTGCAATGAAGTATACAAGCTGACTTTTCAAGCAGGAGCCATATTTTGTGTGCATGTTCAGACAAGTAGGTATACTGAACGACTTTTACTATTCAAATTCAAAATCTTGAGTTGCGAAAAAAAAAACAGCTGTTCCATACAAATGTTCAACACCCGTTAAACCTAGATGTATTGAACAGCTGGTTTTATTTCGAGATTGTAAGATTGTTAACTCCCATAGTAAAAGTTGTTCAGTTTCCTTGTCTGCACACTCACATTAAATTTATGACAAAAAGAGTTAACAATCTTACAATCTCGAAATAAAACCAGCTGTTCAATACATCTAGGTTTAACGGGTGTTGAACATTTGTATGTATACAAAAAGAATCTTTTTGTCATAAATTTAATGTGAGTGTGCAGACAAGGAAACTGAACAACTTTTACTATGGGAGTTAACAATCTTACAATCTCGAAATAAAACCAGCTGTTCAATACATCTAGGTTTAACGGGTGTTGAACATTTGTATGGAACAGCTGTTTTTTTTTTCGCAACTCAAGATTTTGAATTTGAATAGTAAAAGTCGTTCAGTATACCTACTTGTCTGAACATGCACACAAAATATGGCTCCTGCTTGAAAAGTCAGCTTGTATACTTCATTGCAAAAAGATACGAGTACATCAAAATAATAACACATAAGAACTAAACATGAAAACATAAAAAAGCACAAAAAATTTGTACATTCATTCATTCATTGTTTTTAATAATCAGGCATATTACTCGTAGCCTGTCCTACTGATGAAGAAAGACTTTATATACAAGGTTACTTTTTTATCACCCTAGAAAATTTGAAGGATGCTGGATGACTTAAATATTAATAAAAAATAACTCGCCTATTTAATTTTATATTAATGTTCTCTAAAATATCCAAAAAATACTGCACTAGTTTAGTGCTGTATTTTTAAAAGTTTTTTTTTATTTATGTTATTTTTTGTATATTATAATAATAATGGTTGTGTCCTGAAGCGTTCCTTAAATTTTCGGGGGTGATAAAAAAGTAACCCTGTATGGTGCACATGCGATGGATCCTCCAATCGGACATATCAAATATGTAAGTTATTGCTGTTGCTTATTGCTGTCAGGCGCCAGTCACTAAATATCTTTAAAAAATCACTTATTGACTATTATCTGTGACTGTAATCCTATGACAATCTGTATGTTTGTTATGTGTATATGTGCGTATGTGTGTGTTTATGAATGTTTGCGTTTATTGTAAGCGTGGAAGTGTTTTACAGTGTGTGTGTTGTACTTATTTGTGTTTAATGTTGTACATTGCCAACTTATCTAACTGTTCGTTTCCGAAAATGGTATCCATCCTAAGATTGCCTGGAAGAAATCGCTCATTGCGATAAGGCCGGCCGTTGTACGTTGTTGTTATAAATTAGTTTTGTCAATTTTAATTTGTGATGTACAAAAAAGAATTAATCTATCTATCAAGTTCTCTAAAAGTTGTCGAGTGAAGTGTGTCCGGTAGTCACAACGAATCCAGTCAACGTGGGGAGCTGCGATGTGATTTATAGCCGAAGAACAGACTGGGGCTCGAATGGATAGGGGCTAGGAGTGGATCGATGGATCCTGGCGCCACAACCGATGGGAACTATAGTTTACGCGCTTAGGCAGATTAAATGTTGGAGTGAGCGATACGTCTTTAGGTAACACCCTATGTACTAATTTATATTTTAAATATTCCTCAATATCAATACTAATTCTTACTACTTTTACTTTAATAGTTGCTTATGAGAAATCTTATTTTGTTCTAGCTGACCCCAAACATATTGTTGAAGTATTGCTAATGCATTCATAGTATAGATATAAGTTACATAACTACCTTTTAAAATTAAATAATTAATTTGATAAGGACACAAGTTTTTGGAATACGGTTTAGTTGTAAGCCTTTAATTTTTTTTTGCTACGATTGTATTCTGTTTTGCGTCTTTTATAATAAATAAATAAATACACCAAACAGGTGAGGTATGTTAAATGCAAAAAAGTTTACTGGCTTAAGTCGAATATATTTGTGGCCACGTTTCTTTAAACAGTGTTCGTCCCAAAAATTATTTAAATGCCACACCTTTCCAACAAGTGCAATATCTTTGACCTAAAAGTTAACAGAATAAGCAAATCTCATTTCTACCGTAGATATCTACTTGTTCAAATACCTAGTTAGTTTCTTTTTAAGCATTTCACACATGTGAAACGTGCTCACAGCAATTTGCGAGATGAAAACACGAACAGTTTATCTGGAATAACAACATTTCGCTAGCTCTATTTAAATAAACTAACATATCTATGCTTCTATAGCTACTTCGATGACTTTCGCACAAAAGGTGAAAAAGTACGAAAACGAAACAAAACTTTAAAGAACTATATAATATATAAGATAAGAAAAGGAGATGTTCCCATCTATAGACGCACGCATAGCCGTAACCGCTAATGGCAGAAACGTAAAATTTGAACAGTTGTTTTAATTCAAAATGCAGATGCACACTAAAAAGGGATGAATTTCTATGGAAAAATCTTTAAATTTGCGACGATTTTAATAAAATTCATGCTAATCCTGAGATTCATGAGATGCCATTCATGAGATTCATGCTCATAAAAATATTTCATTGAATACGTGTTTCATGGTTTATTGGAATTCACCCCCTTAGGGTGCGAAATAGGGGTTGAAAGTTTCTATGGAAAATATTTAAAATCTGCTCCAATTTCTATGAAATTTATTATCCGGGCTTAAATAGGCTACAAAATTCTTTTTACAATAATAACACGGGCAAAGCCGCGAGCGGAAAGCTAGTACAGTACAATTCTGGAGCCGCTCGCTGCGCCCCCCTTGGTTCACACTACGCCTCCCAAGTGGGGCGCGCCTCACTGTTTGGGAAACCCTGTCTTAGAGCATATTACATTGACAATGGTTAAAGTTGGCCATGTATCAAAAAACTGGTACTAAGATGCGTAACTGTGGTAAAATCCCTTAGTCAACTCTTGCCATACGGAAAGAAAAGAAATGGCGACATCATTCTTAATCCTGTCTCACGGATAAGAAAGAGAAAGAAAAATGAAAATTGCATTATTCTTTTTAATAGAAAATTAATGTTGTGACAGGTAAATACATATACATAATTAAAACACAAAAGGACCCAGCTAAACAAAAGCAAATACCTTTTCCGAACATGGCTGGGTGTGAAGCAAACCCTCATATTTTATAAGTTAATCACTAGATCCTAAAGTTTCAATGCGAGATACCTTGCATTAATCTTTTTAATGGCTCCTGGAAAACAAACTTCGCATAGGTTTTGCCATTCCACTAACAGAAATTAATTCCCACCGTAAGGATCTAAATAGCCATAATAATTGAAGAGTTTGTCGTATACTTTATAGTGGTGTACTTTTAAAGCAATGTCATAATATGCTAAGCTGTATTGAAACTCGTTTTTGGCATCTTATCGTTATTTTTGACATCACCAACTTAATATTTTCCTTTTTCATGGGGTTCCTTCCTTTACCTACCACGAAGTACTTTACATAAAATTACTAAAGAAATATCCATTCACCAGTGAGTTCCTGACGATCGAACTATGCCTTACAGCATGTCATTTAATTTTAATACGCCATATTTATATGGAGTAGGAAACGTACTAATATAAAGTATGTAAAGAATAATAATAGCATAAAGTGCTAAATTAAGGTATTTTTCATGACATGTTTTTGTAGAAAAATTCTCAAGGAAGTGATATTCAAAATATATCTTCATACATACTAAATATGAAATTTTAAGGAACAGCGAAATATAATAACAACAAATTGATTATTATTGTCTAAAAATTCTTTGATTCATACATAATCCGTACGTAGGTACATTATTCGGAATGATTGCCAATTACCAGCAACACAATTAGATTCACAACATAATATTCTAATTTCAATAATGTTACAATGTATTAATTAAAATTAGCAATGTCAGTAAAATTACAAATAGTTTTTTTGATTGCTCTTTTTCTTCAGTTTGCCACTTGTTTTAATTTCTCAGCATTTGAATCATATTAATGACAGTATCGAATCGTAACAATACAGCTTGTGTTATTTTTTAAAATCATCTGATTCGATTCCTGGCTAGGAATGCAAAATCCAATGATATAGTTTAAGATTTTGCCAAAATTTTTATAACATTCAAAACTCCTTTGTGTATTTTTAATAGTACATTGTTACCCTAGGGGTGAAAGTAACTTATTTAGTCCCGAGACGGCGTTTGGCGCCCGAGCGTAGAGAGGGCGCCTATAGTTCGAGGGACTAAATAAGTCTTTAACCCGAGGTAAACACTGTGCTTTTCATTACGAATACAAGGAAAGTAAAATAAAAACATGAATCAGCTACGAACATAAATGAGTGAATTTTATTTTAATAAATCAACAACTTCTGCTTTTGCCTCCTCTCTTGTGTATGAAATCTCTGCTATTCGGAAGAATAAACAAAACTCGAAAAACAAATAACAATCGGATTGCCGCTTTCCCGCTTATTTTGTTTTTTTTTTCTGTGGCCAGCCAGCTATTCAGCCATTATTTTTCATTTTCATCATTGAAAAAATGGTAAATATTTTGCCCAAGTCATGTTATTTCAAAGAAATAGTTGAAAGTAAATTATATTAGTCATATAAAAAATATATTCTTTTAACACTTAACATTATGTTATTTAAATTTTACGCTGTAATTGAGTGGCTGTAATAGAACGTCAGAACATGGTTTAATAGAAATTTAAAAATAGAACTAGTTTATTTTTTAAAAATTGACAGCAGCTGTCAGTTGAAAGTGATTCTCCCTAGGGCTGAAAAGTATTACTTTCAACCCGCTCCTCAGGCAACTTCAGACCTACTTTCAGAGTATGAGTAATGAAAAGTATTTTTACAATTACAGCGTAAAATTTAAATAACATAATGTTAAGTCAGGCCCCCGTCACTCGCGCAATGCAGCGTTATAAATACCTACCGCTAAGTAGCGCGCCGGCGCGCCGACTGGCAGAGGGCCGCCGCCACCCGCCGCGCCGCACGCGAGACTTTTATTATTATAAAATCTTGTAACTTGTTTTTTTTTCATAAATTTGTTTTTTATTTTGATTATTTATTGCTTTTTTGATTATTATATTAATTTGGTTTTTAATTTCGTTTTGTTTTTTATCAATTATTTTTTTTATATAGAATTTTCTTTTCATAACTGCAATCGGGATTTTTATACCTAAATCGAATATTTTTCCGAAAATGTTATTTTTCTTCAATTTTAATTTTCTTTAGAAAAACTGAATAACCGTGAGTTCAAACATAAAAAAAACATCGGTTATGTATTTTTCATAGCAATTCGTATTTTTGTTTAATTATTTGTAATTTGACAAATGAATAAAATCAATGAAAAAAAAATTTGCCTCGGGCGAGATTGGTAATTTTTAATAATTTGTATTTTTTTATAATTTTTTAATGTATTAATGACGATAAAATATTCTATTCTCTTATTTTTTGACATGTACTATTTTAAATTTGTAAATCTTTGCGCACTGCCAATTTAGAAGTAGATTATGAGGAATAATGTGTATAATTTAACACCAATAATGTATTTAACCATATTCTTGCAAATAAAGTACTATTATTATTATTATTTTATAAAATTAAAGCACATTTGAGTCAGGGGCTTTCCTCGCACTTTATTTCATTAAATTACTACGTATATCAATAAAATAATAAAATTAAAGTTTTACTTTGGCCATTTTGTTTATGTTCTTTGTACAACCCTTACGTTTTCGCTCGATGACGCAATCACGCGGTGTACGCGGGAATCTCGATCCTCGGCGTGAGTTCATAGAGACCTTTTCTTCTTGCAGCGACTTTTGTCTGTCGGTTTTGGCTATTATTATTACAGCGATTCGAGCGTTTCTATAGGAGTGATGTATCTGTTACGTAGTAACTATTATCTAATCTGTGGTTAAGTGTTAAAAGAATATATTTTTTATAAGACTAATATAATTTACTTTCAACTATTTCTTTGAAATAACATGACTTGGGCAAAATATTTACCATTTTTTCAATGATGAAAATGAAATATAATGGCTGAATAGCTGGCTGGCCACAGAAAAAAAAACAAAATAAGCGGGAAAGCGGCAATCCGATCTTTATTAGTTTTTCGAGTTTTGTTTATTCTTCCGAATAGCAGAGATTTCATACACAAGAGAAGAGGCAAAAGCAGAAGTTGTTGATTTATTAAAACAAAATTCACTCATTTATGTTCTTAGCTGATTCATGTTTTTATTTTACTTTCCTTGTATTCGTAATGAAAAGCATAGTGTTTACCTCGGGTTAAAGACTTATTTAGTCCCTCGAACTATAGGCGCCCTCTCTACGCTCGGGCGCCAAGCCCCGTCTCGGGACTAAATAAGTTACTTTCACCCCTAGGGTAACAATGTACTATTGTAGATTTGGTCATTCTGCCCCATTTGATTCATTCTTACTATTTTTCAAGTTAGCTACTACCACTACATTAGATATCAATATTCATTTAGCGAAATAAAATAATATTTAGAAAAGTAAATTTTTTCAATAAACATATTTTTTCTAAAAACAGTATTTACAACTTGCCTTTGGTCAGCTTCTGCAAGTTTGGAACTTACAAACGGGTTATGTGCATAATGCTTTGCATTAAATGAATTTGCTCATTGTGTGCAACCAACAAATTTATTCAATATTCCCTGCCAACGATCGAAGTTACGTTTGGCTCCTACAATAAACTGTGAAAGCTAAGTATTTCACTTAAGAGGATTGTGAAGTAATCGTGCGCGGCGCGAGTAGGTATTTTCTAAAATGCTATCTGTTTCACACCGCTCGGCCTCCCGTCTGGCGTTTACACCACAAATACAACACGCGCAAATTCTCACGCACACAAGGACAGCAGCGCGCGACTCCTCGGCGAGACAACTCGAGATCATTATTTTACCGTTTGTAATGTTTTGCGTTGCTTAGGTAGGTATTCCTGACTGCGTTTCCGCTCGCAACGTTGCCTTCGTTATTTTCGTTTTTCGTGAGGGAATTTTGTTTTCCCGTATGAAAAATTATTTTATAACCTTATATTACTCAGTGATGATGTAGCATTCTATTAGCCAAAAATTTTTTTATATCAGCCTAGTAGTTTTTAAAAATAAAAAATATAATAAATAAAAATAGCTTTATTTCTAAAAATCATTTTAACAATAATTACGCCGTGACTTCCCAGTGAGCTAGTTTTTGAGTTTATACATTACAAACAAAAATACAAATCTTCTTTCTTTTTAATATTTTAGTAGATAAGTTTCGTAAATTATTTCAGTATTCCTTTGAAATTTATAGTGTAGGCACTTACTTGGTATCCCTACCAAGTCCTACTTTATAGGACTGAGCTGTTATTTGTACTGAAAGTACCTATCTATCGCACATTTACCTGTCTAAAGAAAATTACTTTTTGTAAGATGAGTGTTATATAATGGATCCTTTTATGAAAAAAATAAACACTAAACATAAAATGACATTTACAATTGTTTAAACAAGAACAGACCTCTTGTTAACTTAAAAATTAATAACAAAAAATCTATTATTTTAGATAGATAAATTAATACTTTTACATACAAACTAAATAGGAGCAGGGATTTAAAAAATATAAAGTAATAATTATGCATCAAATAAAAAATACCTCTCATTTTTATACACTAATCTTGGGTAGTTATACTAATAGTCTTAGAATTCTAATTTTTACCACCTCCGTGGTCTAGTGGTTGAGGCCACCGGATGTTGATCGGGAGGTCCGACCGGCGGGGTTCGATTCGTCGGGTTCGTCCGGACTACAAAAACACTGAAAAGTTAGAAATAATATAAGAATAGGTACAGACAACATCACACATCATTATTGAAGACGGTGCCAAATTTTAAGACTTTCTAGATCATCGTTTGGCACCGACTTCAATATAGAAATGTAATGTTGTCTGTACCTATTCTTACACTATTTTTAACTTTTCAGTGTTTTCAAAGTCAGTTTTTATTTTTTGTAAAATATTTTTTTTGTTTAACTTTTTAGTGAAAGAAACCCTAATTAAATTAGGGTATCCATATCGTTTTTCATAGGATCGAACTCGATCTTCATAGGATCCCATCATCAGAACCTGACTTTGGTGACCTAGGGACCACCCTAGGAGTATACTCTACCGAATACAAAAAGAATTTTGAAAATCGGTCCACAATTGGCGGAGTAATCGCGTAACATACACACAAAACGGTTGACACGGTTAGCGCAGAGGTCGAGCGATCGCCAAATGCGCAACAGGTCGCGTGTTCGATTCCCGCACGGGACAGATGTTTTGTATGGCCTACAGAAATTTATTCCGGTCTGGGCGTATGTGCATGTAATATTCTATGTTTGTAACTGCACCCACGACACAGGAGAAAATCCTAGTGTGGGGCGACGTTTTTTAAAAAAAAAACACGTTGGACGCACCTAAGAATTTAAGGATTTCCTTCCATTTTTATGGGATCCCATCATCAGATCCTAACTTTGGTAACCGTGGGACCACCATTGGTGTATAATCTTGAGAATACAAAAAGAATTTTGAAAATCGGTCTGCAATTGGCGGCGTAATCGCGTAACATACACAAAAAAAAACATACGCATCGAATTGAGAAACTCCTTTTTTGAAATCGGTTAAAAAATACCTATTAGTATATGTAATCAGCTGCTTCAAATTTTATAGTTAAAATGAAAAAAAAAACTTCAAAACCGTACGAAGGGTGCCTTCTTCCCATATATGCCTACCCTGCCTACCCTACATACTCGTATATTATTTAGGTACTTTGTCGTTTGTATTTTTTTACAATCGTAGATTCCATAACGCGAGTAAAACCTTAGAGCCCAGCTTTAGAGGAATAAAATTCAAATAAAATAATATTAAAAATAACGCTACTTGCATAGTCTATTACACGTTTTTAGCTGCTCCAACTTCATACATTGCATAACAAACACCTTTTTTTTTTTTTTGGGAGGGGGGAAAATGCATTTACGCATTCCTCGTGGTCGAGCCAAACCACGAGGATATGTGGGACTCCCCAGACCGTACACGGCCCGGGCCTACCCACTAAAAACCCCCCCAGCAGCTCCTCCGTCCGTCACAAGACAAGGGGAAGGGGACAACAGCCAGGCCTTATTCCCGCTGACCCCCTGCCTGTGACATGTCCGTAGCCGGACTCTCCTCCTGGCTCTGCTACTTTGTGGAGCGGTTCTGCGTCGCTCTACACCCCGGGACTGGTTTTTTATTGTGGTTGTCTTCCACGCGACCCGACGCTCAGTGCGCCGGGCCCCCGGCCCGCTCAATGCGGGTAACGGGTTGCCCGACGGCAGATCCCACTGGATCCACCGCCGCGCGGGTGAGCCGAAGCTCACGGAAACCCACGGAAAGCGTGAAGCGCCGTGGCGAGAAGTCGCCTCCACTCTGCTACCTTCAAGGTAGCCGCCCAAATCAGGCTTCCGGCGAAAGCCACACCTCTTCTTAAAATAAGAAGAGGGGACTTCGCCCTTCCCCGCATGAAGCGGGTGGCCACACGAAGTGGCCCGCCGGGTTAAACCTGGCCATCCCACACCCCCCCTCTATGGAGGGTCCTCTCGTCAGACTATTCGCCCGCGACAGAGAATCTGCCGGGTTGCCCAGGGTGCACCACAAGGAGGTTGTCTGACATCGCACCCCGCATAACAAACACCTATCACAAGAAACAAAATACGAATTTATTTTGAGTTGGCTTCTTTATGGCACATATTTATTATAACAAACAACTACTTAAATACTTACATTTTTTTCCTTTTTTGGTTTTGGGAATTTACAGTAAAGTTAACAGACTACAGGCTGCTAACCCTTAAATAAGGAAATTTGTATTGAAATAAAATCTTTAAAATAAAACATTAAAATCAATAAACGTATTCAAAAAGATATTTACTTTTTCATGTATAAGGTATTTGTGAAGATTAATAGTTCCGACTTGAGTAATAACTTTCACTATTGATCGATATATCGATATTACTTTCTCCTCCCTAGGCGACAATAACTACGATAACATTATGTCACATCACTATCACGACATTGTACCCCTGCCCCCGACCCGTATCGTGCGATAGAGAGAGTTGCAAGAAATGGTCGAAATTGCCTACAATTCCTGTTTGAAATATTGTTTCGGGCGATAACTGTTTTACCCCCCTAAACCTTTATGAAATTAGACGCTTTTGGTCTCATTAGATTCAGTATACCTTAATCTATATTTGTACGTTTTGCTTTTTTTGTAATTCCGTATAATTTAGTCAAAAAAAGACAAAAATGCTCAAGGTAGTTTTTAAGTCGAAAATATAGATATTTAGATGCTAATAACTTATATTCTGAGCAATATTTCTTCAAAATCAAAACGTACAAACCTAGTTTTTCATTATATCTACAAGATTTCCAAAAATTATGAAAATTGGACTATGTTTAGAGGGAGAAAAGCGTTATCGCTTTTTGTATGAAAATTTACAGCTTCACAATCCTCTTAAATACGTTTGTTATTACTTTATGTCCACGTTGCACCTCCGTTATTCGTATTTCAATTATTGCTACGCTATGTTTGCATCACGCATCTACACAAGACTACTAACCATTCGATAGTTAGTACCTACACTTATACGTACCTACACTAAAAGGAAAATTAAAAAATATATCTATTACTAAACTCCACGAAATACCCAAGTAGTAACACCGAAATTTTAACAATTCTTTGAATAGTTCCGTTGTAGTAACACTGTTGTTGTCTTGTTAATGGATTAATGAATTTTCGTAAAAGTTACTCGGATGTCACTGTCATCCAACCTCAATTTCGGTCGATTTATTGAATCCAAAGTCCAAGCGGTGGCTAAGAAACTTAGTATCGTATTCAAAGTCCGCCGGTACTTTACTTTACTCCGCACCAGTTGTTGAACCTATATCGGAACAGGTTCGAACCTGTATGGAGCACTGCTGCCATCTGTGGGATGGTTCAGCAAAATATGAGCTGGTGGCTTTGGATTAAATAGAGCGGCGTGCAAAAAGATTGATAAGCGACGAAAAACTTGTGGCCCAGCTGCAGACACTTGAGCACCGTCGTAGAATTGCCCGCCTTTCGGTGTTCTACAGGTTACACTTCGGTGAATGTGCGCAGGAATTACACAACCTCATCCCCCCAGCTCCTTTCTACCATAGGAATTCCAGGCGCACGGCTGGATATCATTCGTATTTGGTGGCAGTGCCGACTGCACGGAGAAAGCGCTTTGCTTCTTCTCCTTCGTTGTGCGCACTGCCACCGAATGGAATAAATTGCCGGCGTCTGTATTTCCACAAAATTATAATCTTGGATCCTTCAAACTTAGAGTGATCAGGCACTATTTAGGAGAGCGTGCTACATCATAGACCACATCGGCGCTTACCATCAGGCAAGATAGTGGTCAAACGCTTTCTTAGCATATTGTAAAAAAATAGTACATTATGGTACAAGTGTGTTATGTTGGTGATTACCGCTGAGGCGCATTGAGGCCCGAGCCGTCAGGCGAGGGTCTTAAGAAGCCGAGGACGGTAACCATCAATACACACGTGTATCATACAACGTTTTTCAACACACTTCTAAATAAAACAATACTTAAATAAAAAACCATTTTACATAGTAGATAAAAAGTTTACTTAGAGAAACAATTAGTAAATGTGCAGTTAGTAAAATTATAATTAACTATTTTTGATGACATAGCGGTCTCATCAGATAGATTATTTATTGAAATACTTTCATGTTCTATTGTTATTTGTGATGGTTCATTATTCGTGTAGGTAGGTGAAATCCAATCATTGGACGTACTTGGTATTTCGCCAGTAGGATGCGTCTCAGAATCAAGTTTAATTCTTTTTGTGATTTTTGCACAAATTTCCTTCTTGTTTTGTATGGAATCTTCTACGTATGATTTTGCTACATTGCTAGATCGCCACCCGCCATGTCGCTTCAAAGTCATTATATCAGCTCCTGAATTTGCCAGCAATGTAGCTGAAGTCCTTCTGAAACTATGTCCAGTGTAGCTCTCAGCATCTACTAAACCCAAAAACTTTGCGATTTCTTTAGGCATAGAACCAAATTTGTTTATACCTATAGGCTGACAGGTACATTTACCATTCTGGTAATTTAGAAAGAAACGGTCATTTTTTGTTTTTGGCGAACGCAAACTTTCATACTTCTTAACAATATCATAGAATGGACCGTGTATGGTGAATGACCTAGGTATTTTATTTTTCGTGATGGGTATCTTCACTTAAAGCATCTGGCCATGGTTCTCTATATCTTTTACAGTTATATTTGTTAATTCTTGTATCCTACAGGCACCAGTTACACCAAATATTAAAGCAACCTGAAACAAAAGAAACAATAATTAAGGTCAACACACAACACAAGCTGCTATTAAATATTTAATTAAAATTAATTTAACTAACCTTTGTAGCCAAATATTGGTTATCTGGAGCATCTTTAATACATTTTTCAATATCATCAGATGATAAAACCTTTGATTTTTTGCTTCTAAATCCATCAGATAGTCTCTTGAGATAAGCTGACAAATTCGAGTATGTTTTTAAGTCCACTCCATTCTTTGTTCGGACTGTACTTTTTAACATTGAGTAAATACACCACAAAAAGCTAGGTTTGTACTTAGAAGATAATTCTTTAAAGTACGCCATGAACACATTTTCTGAAAAAGACTGCGTATTCTTGTTGTTCTGCCATTGTATGAAATTTTGGTACGCTAATAGATATTTTTCCTTTGAGTTTTCTGGTAGTAAACTTTCCATAACGTTCTGGGCTTCACATCTTATATCGGGCGGTGTACAACATAAATCATTTTCTTCATAAATTGTATTTGCAGACATCTTAATTAATAACTAACTAAATAACTTCAAAAGAGAAAAAGAGACGAGTTGTGAAAAATGTTTCGTAATGGCGGGAAAAATTAATCAGTTTTCCTATGCGCGCGCATCGGCCATAGACTAATAAATTTCGTAATGGCGGGAAAAATTAATCAGTTTTCCTATGCAAACTATTACTCACTCGTGAATAATAGTAATAAAAAAGTCACAGTTTGAATATAGGTGTCATTATGTGCCTAATTGCCATGGGATTAGAGCCACTTTATGAGGAAGTGTGTTGAAAAATATATAAGTAGGTATTTGGTATATTTTTGCGTGGAGATTATGTTAAGTTCGCTTCGTCTCTGGCGTTTGTCTGCAATAGTCTACATCAATGTTGAGGATTCAAACTACCTATATTTTCACCTGCAGGCTAAATATATTGCGTATAAGAGACTAACACCAGTCAGAGCTTTTAATGAAGGTACGAAAGTAGTGGCTCAAGGAGCCGCAATATAAAATTAATTGCATTACGAAACACACTTTAAACCAGAAATAGCACGTTCTAATATTTGTTTTGTTCTCCAAGAAGAAATAAAATTGGCTTCGTACAGTGCAAATCACGTTCGCCTCCAGAACTACGTTGACACGGAATGCAGCGCCAGCTTAAGCACTGTACAATGTTTAATATTGTAATAACACACCTACCTCAGTAAGGGTACTTAAAATAGGGGTTGTTAAGATGGAGTGAATAATCATTTTCGTCACTCAGAAATTTGGACAGGAAAATGTCTCTTGTGTTTAAATCCACATGCAATGTATACCGAGCAGAACTGTTTACGAAATTAAATATGATTATCCATTACAACTAAATATTTGATAATCTTGAAATTAAATGACCACTAATTATTTGATAATATAGGCCTTCAATGATCAATATTACCGATTACAGCATAAAATATGTACTGTTAGAATCTGCTTACCAAATAAAGTGCTTTTATTATCTAGAAATATCAAGTAACTTAAAATACATTACTCGCTACTTGTTCGTAGTTACTATTAACTTTACATTTATAAATGTTAAAACTATATTCTGCCTGAATATGTTAATTGCGCAAAAGTGAATCGTGCAAGCGACAAGGTTGCTCCAAATTAATTTTCCAATTTATATGTAAGGACCACAGTAAACTGATTGAGAATGCTACGAGCAATATACTCGCGGGTCTAATTGCAACTGATGTCAGGCGACGAACGCATTTATTTGCTCTGTATATTTGTGGAGACCCAGACGCTTGTGTTAAATGGGAATAACGCATATTTCTTCATTATGGTAATAATACACGACTGTTACTTGCGCGCGACAATAATGGCAATTCCGATTTTACTCTTTAAGCGCGGGGTAATAGATACTCCCAAATTAAAGTACCCAATACACTCAAACCAATATCTGGGGGCCTAGACAAGTAGCGATCGTTTCATAGCGAAAAGATATCTAAATTCGTCATCGTCTCTGAGATAACGAAATCTAATTCCGAGCCAACGTAGAATTGTAGCGATTGCTGTGTGGAATTGTTATTCTTTCTAATATACCTAACAAAACAAAATATTGGTTATCTGGAGGCACGGCAGTGCCCCCGCCAAGTCGAGCGCGAAGCAAACACTGCAGTACCATCCTTTACTGGAACCATTTCGCCGCATTTTCAGGCCCCTATTTGAGAACCTCTGGATAAGACCAGAACGCGAAAATTTTCGTCATCCAGTAAGCTATAATCACATACTTAAAATCCAAAATTTCAAGTCTGTAGGTCATTTAGTTCCGAAGTTAAGCGAAAGCAAAGTTTCGCATTTATGACACTCACTCACTCATGATCATCAAAATAGAACTAGTACTTCCCATAAATTCAGAGAGCTGAAATTTAGTACAGAGTTAGGGTTTAATGGCCACATAAAGGGAAATCTATAAAAACTAGGATAATCGAAGATCCAGCCCAACCAAACTATTAGAGATATCGACATACCGCCTTTACAAAAAATATTCAACTCGGTGGGCCGCTTCATTTGATGCCAAAAATCGAATGTCTGAAGTATCTGATGAAGAACCCTCAGCTGGTCTCAGCTCTACCAGAGATATGGTAACGCCCCCTTTTACTATTGGTACATAAAAAAATCGACTGTCATTGCAAAAATCCAGATAATGTAATAAAATAAATCAATAAGCTCACGTTTCTACAAAAAGAAGTGAAATCCCACTAAAAACATTCTGTAAAAAACTAGCCAAGTCTCGATGGAGCTGCTTGTTTATCTCTAAAAAGTAATGAAATCTAGACAAAGTCGTGCCAAGTCTACGGTTCCTTACTGCGATTTCTTTATTATTATAGTTAATGCTGTGTGAGTGACTTGATCGTTGAACATTCTTAATACGTTAGTGGGTACAAGTCAACGGCCAAGTCACACAACATTAACTAAAATAATAAAGAAATCGCAGTAAGGAACCTTAGACTTGGCACGACTTTGTCTAGATTTCATTACTTTTTAGAGATAAACAAGCAGCTCCATCGAGACTTGGCTAGTTTTTTACAGAATGTTTTTAGTGGGATGTTATCTACGCAAAACAAATTAACGGCCACCATTATGTTCTTAGTATTCTAATGAATAGTAAAGTGAATGATTAAATTTAATATTTTTATTTTATTTTTAATGAAAAATAAGTTGCTTTGAGTAGTACATGAAAGTAGCGAAAAGACAATTCACTTCTTTATCGATTCATTTTGAATTAAAACATTGTCTACCTAATATCTATGTACTTGTACATATTGATGACTGTTATCGATCGATCACATTGATCGATTTGCCTCGTGATTTAGCGACGGCATGTGCCAATCCCAAACAAATTGTTCGTTTCAAACTTCCTTATCGTTTTTTAATTGTTATTTTGTCTAGGCCCCGTGAACAAGAAAACGTTTTGTCAATAAAAATCCAAATAGGTTTCCTACAAAATTAAAATACCTACCTCTATATAGAGTTACTTTCATTTTTAAGAGTTCCGTACCTCAAAAGAAAAAACGGAATCCTTATATTGTCGGTCTGTCTGTCTGTCCATCTGCCTATCAAGACCCTTTGTCTCGGGAACGCATGGAGCTATCGAATTTAAAAAAAAACACTAATAAAAAAATCATTGAAGTATAATACAAAAGGTCAATACGTACGTATTGTATTTCAAAAACCTCTAACTCCTAAAAGTTAAGGATCCCTCCATCATGAGCTCGGTTCATGACTACCAGACGAAAATACCTGAATAGCTTCGGAAGAAACATGAAACACGTTGGACGTACCTATAAAATTTAAGGGTTTCCCTCGATTTTTAACCGACTTCAAAAAAGGAGGAGGTTCTCAATTCGATGCGTATGTTTTTTTTTGTGTGTATGTTACGCGATTACGCCGCCAGTTGTGGACCGATTTTCAAAATTCTTTTTGTATTCGATAGAGTATACTCCAAGGGTGGTCCCATGGTCACCAAAGTCAGGATCTGATGATGGGATTCCATGAAAATCGAGGAAAACCCTTAAACTTTAAGGTGTTTCTAACGTGTTTTGTGTGTATGTTACGCGATTACTCCGCCAATTGTGAACCGTTTTCAAAAATTCTTTTTGTATACGATAGAGTATACTCCTAGGGTGGTCCCAAGGTCACCAAAGTCAGGATCTGATGATGGTATCCCATGAAAATCGAGGGAAACGCTAATTAAATACCAGCTCACCTAAGGTGAGCTGGAATTAAATTAGGGTTTCTTTCACTAAAAAGTTAAAAATAATAAAATATTTAACAAAAAATAAAAACCGACTTCAAAAACACTGAAAAGTTAAAAATAATATAAGAATAGGTACAGACAACATCACACTTCTATATTGAAGTCGGTGATCATCGTTTGGCGTCGTTTTATTTTTTGTAAAATATTTTTTATCTTGAAATCCCATCATCAGATTCTGACTTTGGCAACAATGGGACCACTGCAGGAGTATACCCTATCGAATAATTAAAACGGTTAATTAAAACAATATACTTGAGTCTACAGTCCCTTGAAGCTTTTCTTATTATTGCTAACGATGGCAGACAAGGCCCACATGATGTTAAGTGGTAACCACCGCTCATGGACATCTGCAATGCCAGGGGCGAGTGCGCTCAGCGAACGATTGCTAAGGTTAAGCAACGTTCGCTGTGATCAGTCCTAGGATGGGTGACCAAGATAAGAAACATCTCAAGCTCCTCCGTGCTTCGGAAGGCACGTTAAACAGTGGGTCCTGCGCCTGATCTCGCCCCGGTCGTGTCGGCTAACTAACCGTCCCATCGGACTAGGCGAGTGAAGGAACAGAGAGTGCACTTGCGTTTGCGCAGTCACTTGTGCACTATAATATCTCATGCGCAGATGGCTAGTCTCTGTGGAGATTGGCCGCCGTGACCGAATTTCGGTTAGGAGGACATTACATTACCTGGAGAGAAGTGCTCTTCTTAAGTCTCGTTTGAAGTAGGACATATCGTAGCGCTCAGGAAACACCGCTAGCTATTAACTTACGTAATTAATGATCGAGGTTAAATTACCTAACCAATTTTTTTTGTGTGTTTGAGTTGGTTAAATAGTTATATGTTTTGTGTTTGCACTGGAAGAAAATAAGAGAAGGGGAGTGAGAGTGCGATTTGATACATTCTCACTCCCCTCACCGAATTGGGAAGGAGTGGTGGGTGGTTGTTTCACTGTTTGGGTACATCTGAGGAACAGGAGGAGAAGGACGAAGAAGAGGAAGAAGAAAATGGGTGAGTTGTCGAGGAAGTAGGCGGAAGAAGAAGAAGACGATGAAGAAGTAGGTGAAGATGATGTTTGTGGCGATTATTGTGGTAATGAAAGTAGGTTGTTTTGTATTACAAGAAAATGATTGAGTTGTAGAGGATGTTGGCGGGAGAGGTATGTATGTATGTAAGGTAAGGTTGTCCATATGGTGAAGTGTTTTATGAAATGTTATACGTGTTTTTAAAGTTACGGCCTTATAGCAAACCATGGGTACATTAGAATAAATTTTAAGTACGTAAAAAAAATTTGTTCAAAACTGCCTGTTTTTGGAAAAAAAAATATTGTCTGCAATCGTAGAAATTATCTACCAAGTATCATTCCATTTTGGAATCCTTATTGAATGCGCCAACTTTTGCAGTTACTTGCCAAACTCGCATAGTACATTTTTTTTTCAGTACAGCTTGTTAAAGCTATGCGAAAAATTAATTTTGAATATTTAATTTAGATAAAAATGGCATATTCTTCTAATTTGGAGTAGCTGGCTTTAAATTTTAGATTAGAGTATACAGAAACATTATTCAGGATTACAAAACAAAAGAAAATGTTTAGAAAAGTCAAGAATTGTAGCAACAACAGTGAAAAAACCGTCACAGGGTGTAAATTTTATCCATTTTTTTTAATGGTAGATTTTTTTTTATATTTTTCTGATAACATATATGACTTAGTCTATCACCTGCTTTCGGCTTGACGTCGGCTTCTGGGACACCCTGTATATGTACGTAGATACCTAATATAAATTTTATATTAACAATACCTTTTTTTTATGTATGACCCGGCAAATGACCTCCTCCCGCCTGATGTCAAGCGGTGAAAGAGGCCCAAATGAGTTGACAGGTAGAGTAGGGACGACATCCACTCTCCTACCTGCCCGCTCCTTGCCGGCCCAAAAGATGCTTTTTCACGCCTCTTTTGAAGGAACCCATGTTGTAGGATGGAGGACACACGTGCGCAGGTAGAGAATTCCAAGTGTGGGATGAACGACAGAAGAAGGAATCTTGGAATTTCTTGGTACGGTGTGAAAAGGAGGACACAGTGTACGGATGACTCCGAAGGCCCTTACGCGTGTTTCTGTTAAGGAATGGAGAGGGAGGGATAAGGTTAAAGAGCTCCTCAGAGCATTCCCCATGGAACATTCGATAAAAGGCGCTAAGAGAGGCGATGTCACGACGAAGTTGTAGAGGCTCGAGGGTGTTAGTTACCTCTACATCGCCAATAATGCGAATAGCGCGACGCTGCAATTTGTCCAGAGCATCGAGCAGGTACTGAGCGGAGCCGTCCCAAAGGTGCGAGCAATATTCCACGCAAGACCTAACCTGAGTTTTATATAACAAGCATAGTTGGTCCGGCGCAAAATACCTACGCACCTTGTTCAGAACACTGAGTTTCCGTGAGGCAGTAGTTATGACGGATTCGATGTAGTCTCTGGAGTTCAGATCGCAGCGAATTTTCATGTTGCTCTGTGTGTGAAGGGTTGTGCCCTGAAGAGAAGGAAAGGGGGGGGGGGCAACTGTATTTTCAAAAAATGCTAAATAAATAGAAAAATGAATAAGTAAATCAATAAAATTAAATAAATAAATTAAAATGAACCATAATAGCAACCGACCATAAATCTTACTTCTAAGATTTATGGTCGGTTGCTATTATGGTATTCTTAGCTATTTCATAAAATTCATATATAAACATTCATAATATGCATCCCAATCTATATATATAAAAACCGGCCAAGTGCGAGTCGGACTCGCCCATGAAGGGTTCCGTACGATTTATGACGTATTAAAAAAACTACTTACTAGATCTCGTTCAAACCAATTTTCGGTGGAAGTTTACATGGTAATGTACATCATATATTTTTTTTAGTTTTATCATTCGCTTATTTTAGAAGTTACAGGCACACATATTTTACCACTTTGGAAGTGTCTCTCGCGCAAACTATTCGGTTTAGAAAAAATTAAACCTCAATATAATTTTTGAAGACCTATCCATAGATACCCCACACGTATGGGTTTGAAAAAAACATTTTTTTGGGTTTCAGTTCATTGTATGGAGAACCCCCAAAATTTATTGCTTTTTTCTATTTTTGTGTGAAAATCTTAATAATAATAATATTGTAAAAAACTTAAATTTAAGATGCTTTTTTGAATAAATGTATAATAATAATAATAATTTTATTTCTTCTCTCACACAGAACAAATTACTTAAATGTTATTTATTAAGCTTACAGAAGGAAACATCTATGTGAGAGACTGGCGACTGTACTAGGAGACCTGTATGACAGATTGCCAGTCCCTCCACACCGGACCGGTTGGAAGTTATATAAAGCAAATGCTAGGTAGAGAAGCTACAATAAAGGTGTGTGTGTGTGTGTGTGTGTGTGTGTGTGTGTGTGTGTGTGTGTGTGTGTGTGTGTGTGTATTTGCGTTTGTGTTTGTGTTAGAGTGTTTTAGCAGGGTACTGTTAACAATTTCTCAGTTTCGTTATAATGTAAACTTTTTAACCATTTAACTGTGGCATTTTTGCAGTGATATTTAGTAAGTGGATATATAAGGATAGATTTATTTATTTTGTTGTATAAATAACAACCAATAAAGTCAAAAAACCGTCTTGAAAAAGTAGTAGTCCACTGGGTGTTTGGGCTAGATGCGGTTCACGGAATACATCTTCTTACGAAGTTTCAACAGTTTAGTTCTTATAGTTTCGGAGAAAAGTGGCTGTGACATACGGATGGACAGACAGACATGACGAATCTATAAGGGTTCCGTTTTTTGCCATTTGGCTACGGAACCCTAAAAACGAAATACCACTAACTATAACACCTACAAACTTGAAATTTAGCAGGTAGGTTCCTTATAGGGTGTAGACATTCGCTAAGAACGGATTTTACGAAACGCCACCCCTAAGGGGGTAAAACGGGGGTCGGAAGTTTGTATTATTTTTAGTATAGATATAACTAAGAAAGCGTTAAAGAAAAAAGCGAAACGTAGTTTGCGCGCACAGCTAGTTATAAATAAGGATAACATTCAAAATCGAATATGTCATATTTACTAAGCAATGATTCACCAGACACAACTCCGGTAATATTTCATACGTCCGTCGGTGCCTACTTAAACATATATGCTAAAGTATAGAGTATAGAGACGTCGTAAAAATAGTATGACACTATAGATGCAACGTTCAATCAAAACCATAGTAAAGCTGGTTATGTTATGGCCACCATATCAACTCCCCAACTGCTTTATAACACTCGTAATAGCTCTGGCTATCAGCAAACACTCACCGAGGTGTACAACAAGCATTCAACTTTATGATCTTGAGCGCAAGTTTCAAAATACATCATGATGATCATGGGCATACTCAACAACGCCAATGTCAAGTGCCTAAATGATAGAAGAGCGTTGATTAAACTTATGGATACTCAACTGGCACGAGGTTTACCAGTATTTCTGTCAGCGCTTAACAATCAGTGTTGGAGTTTATTTGCTGTGTCTCGTCATGGACATATTATTGCAGTGAGAAATGCTTAAGACAAAAGTTTATCAAAAGTGCAAAAGTAAATTATTTTGATCTTAGAAATAGACAAAATTGAACGATTCTATGGGTTTGTTCTAAAAGGACATCACAATATTTATGAATATTATAGCTAGGTTAATATTTGCACTAATTATAATGCTGAATCATCTCTGTAAAAATATTTTCATCATAATAGCTACACCAAACAGATATGAAACTATACATATATAGAGAAATTATTCGTTATATTGCAAAAAAACACCACTTGGTTTGTTGCACCACGTAGACAACGCTCTTAAACGAAACATTAGTTGAATCTGTGATCTTCATGCGAAAACAGTGTAGAAACTACCAGGAACTAACTAACAAGACACCAGAATGACGTACGACGTTGCACTCAAAGCTAAACATGCACCGAAAATAAAACAAAAACCGTTGCGCAGCCAGGGAATGATTAATTCGAGACATTTGCAAAGACTTGCAGCAAGTTCTGACTAATAGCAGCGGTAAATTTTCGAGTCAAATCTAGCTGTTCGATCGAACACCTGCAGCTGTAGACGTAATTGAGATAACTGCTTAATATAATGACTCGCCTGCACCCAAACTTTTGCTGAAGAATATAAAAGGTAGGTACTTAAACATCATAAACCATTGTTTTATAAAAAAATATTTAAAGCGAAAAAACCACTGTTTTATAAAAAATGTTACTTGTTCAACAAGTGAGCAAAGTTGTTTTTTGCTACGAGTGCCGACTTTTATCACGAACATATGGTGAAGTGTTTTATGAAATGTTATACGTGTTTTTAAAGTTACGGCCTTATAGCAAACCATGGGTACATTAGAATAAATTTTAAGTACGTAAAAAAAATTTGTTCAAAACTGCCTGTTTTTGGAAAAAAAAATATTGTCTGCAATCGTAGAAATTATCTACCAAGTATCATTCCATTTTGGAATCCTTATTGAATGCGCCAACTTTTGCAGTTACTTGCCAAACTCGCATAGTACATTTTTTTTTCAGTACAGCTTGTTAAAGCTATGCGAAAAATTAATTTTGAATATTTAATTTAGATAAAAATGGCATATTCTTCTAATTTGAAGTAGCTGGCTTTAAATTTTAGATTAGAGTATACAGAAACATTATTCAGGATTACAAAACAAAAGAAAATGTTTAGAAAAGTCAAGAATTGTAGCAACAACAGTGAAAAAACCGTCACAGGGTGTAAATTTTATCCATTTTTTTTAATGGTAGATTTTTTTTTATATTTTTCTGATAACATATATGACTTAGTCTATCACCTGCTTTCGGCTTGACGTCGGCTTCTGGGACACCCTGTATATGTACGTAGATACCTAATATAAATTTTATATTAACAATACCTTTTTTTTATGTATGACCCGGCAAATGACCTCCTCCCGCCTGATGTCAAGCGGTGAAAGAGGCCCAAATGAGTTGACAGGTAGAGTAGGGACGACATCCACTCTCCTACCTGCCCGCTCCTTGCCGGCCCAAAAGATGCTTTTTCACGCCTCTTTTGAAGGAACCCATGTTGTAGGATGGAGGACACACGTGCGCAGGTAGAGAATTCCAAGTGTGGGATGAACGACAGAAGAAGGAATCTTGGAATTTCTTGGTACGGTGTGAAAAGGAGGACACAGTGTACGGATGACTCCGAAGGCCCTTACGCGTGTTTCTGTTAAGGAATGGAGAGGGAGGGATAAGGTTAAAGAGCTCCTCAGAGCATTCCCCATGGAACATTCGATAAAAGGCGCTAAGAGAGGCGATGTCACGACGAAGTTGTAGAGGCTCGAGGGTGTTAGTTACCTCTACATCGCCAATAATGCGAATAGCGCGACGCTGCAATTTGTCCAGAGCATCGAGCAGGTACTGAGCGGAGCCGTCCCAAAGGTGCGAGCAATATTCCACGCAAGACCTAACCTGAGTTTTATATAACAAGCATAGTTGGTCCGGCGCAAAATACCTACGCACCTTGTTCAGAACACTGAGTTTCCGTGAGGCAGTAGTTATGACGGATTCGATGTAGTCTCTGGAGTTCAGATCGCAGCGAATTTTCATGTTGCTCTGTGTGTGAAGGGTTGTGCCCTGAAGAGAAGGAAAGGGGGGGGGGGCAACTGTATTTTCAAAAAATGCTAAATAAATAGAAAAATGAATAAGTAAATCAATAAAATTAAATAAATAAATTAAAATGAACCATAATAGCAACCGACCATAAATCTTACTTCTAAGATTTATGGTCGGTTGCTATTATGGTATTCTTAGCTATTTCATAAAATTCATATATAAACATTCATAATATGCATCCCAATCTATATATATAAAAACCGGCCAAGTGCGAGTCGGACTCGCCCATGAAGGGTTCCGTACGATTTATGACGTATTAAAAAAACTACTTACTAGATCTCGTTCAAACCAATTTTCGGTGGAAGTTTACATGGTAATGTACATCATATATTTTTTTTAGTTTTATCATTCGCTTATTTTAGAAGTTACAGGCACACATATTTTACCACTTTGGAAGTGTCTCTCGCGCAAACTATTCGGTTTAGAAAAAATTAAACCTCAATATAATTTTTGAAGACCTATCCATAGATACCCCACACGTATGGGTTTGAAAAAAACATTTTTTTGGGTTTCAGTTCATTGTATGGAGAACCCCCAAAATTTATTGCTTTTTTCTATTTTTGTGTGAAAATCTTAATAATAATAATATTGTAAAAAACTTAAATTTAAGATGCTTTTTTGAATAAATGTATAATAATAATAATAATTTTATTTCTTCTCTCACACAGAACAAATTACTTAAATGTTATTTATTAAGCTTACAGAAGGAAACATCTATGTGAGAGACTGGCGACTGTACTAGGAGACCTGTATGACAGATTGCCAGTCCCTCCACACCGGACCGGTTGGAAGTTATATAAAGCAAATGCTAGGTAGAGAAGCTACAATAAAGGTGTGTGTGTGTGTGTGTGTGTGTGTGTGTGTGTGTGTGTGTGTGTGTGTGTGTGTGTGTGTGTGTATTTGCGTTTGTGTTTGTGTTAGAGTGTTTTAGCAGGGTACTGTTAACAATTTCTCAGTTTCGTTATAATGTAAACTTTTTAACCATTTAACTGTGGCATTTTTGCAGTGATATTTAGTAAGTGGATATATAAGGATAGATTTATTTATTTTGTTGTATAAATAACAACCAATAAAGTCAAAAAACCGTCTTGAAAAAGTAGTAGTCCACTGGGTGTTTGGGCTAGATGCGGTTCACGGAATACATCTTCTTACGAAGTTTCAACAGTTTAGTTCTTATAGTTTCGGAGAAAAGTGGCTGTGACATACGGATGGACAGACAGACATGACGAATCTATAAGGGTTCCGTTTTTTGCCATTTGGCTACGGAACCCTAAAAACGAAATACCACTAACTATAACACCTACAAACTTGAAATTTAGCAGGTAGGTTCCTTATAGGGTGTAGACATTCGCTAAGAACGGATTTTACGAAACGCCACCCCTAAGGGGGTAAAACGGGGGTCGGAAGTTTGTATTATTTTTAGTATAGATATAACTAAGAAAGCGTTAAAGAAAAAAGCGAAACGTAGTTTGCGCGCACAGCTAGTTATAAATAAGGATAACATTCAAAATCGAATATGTCATATTTACTAAGCAATGATTCACCAGACACAACTCCGGTAATATTTCATACGTCCGTCGGTGCCTACTTAAACATATATGCTAAAGTATAGAGTATAGAGACGTCGTAAAAATAGTATGACACTATAGATGCAACGTTCAATCAAAACCATAGTAAAGCTGGTTATGTTATGGCCACCATATCAACTCCCCAACTGCTTTATAACACTCGTAATAGCTCTGGCTATCAGCAAACACTCACCGAGGTGTACAACAAGCATTCAACTTTATGATCTTGAGCGCAAGTTTCAAAATACATCATGATGATCATGGGCATACTCAACAACGCCAATGTCAAGTGCCTAAATGATAGAAGAGCGTTGATTAAACTTATGGATACTCAACTGGCACGAGGTTTACCAGTATTTCTGTCAGCGCTTAACAATCAGTGTTGGAGTTTATTTGCTGTGTCTCGTCATGGACATATTATTGCAGTGAGAAATGCTTAAGACAAAAGTTTATCAAAAGTGCAAAAGTAAATTATTTTGATCTTAGAAATAGACAAAATTGAACGATTCTATGGGTTTGTTCTAAAAGGACATCACAATATTTATGAATATTATAGCTAGGTTAATATTTGCACTAATTATAATGCTGAATCATCTCTGTAAAAATATTTTCATCATAATAGCTACACCAAACAGATATGAAACTATACATATATAGAGAAATTATTCGTTATATTGCAAAAAAACACCACTTGGTTTGTTGCACCACGTAGACAACGCTCTTAAACGAAACATTAGTTGAATCTGTGATCTTCATGCGAAAACAGTGTAGAAACTACCAGGAACTAACTAACAAGACACCAGAATGACGTACGACGTTGCACTCAAAGCTAAACATGCACCGAAAATAAAACAAAAACCGTTGCGCAGCCAGGGAATGATTAATTCGAGACATTTGCAAAGACTTGCAGCAAGTTCTGACTAATAGCAGCGGTAAATTTTCGAGTCAAATCTAGCTGTTCGATCGAACACCTGCAGCTGTAGACGTAATTGAGATAACTGCTTAATATAATGACTCGCCTGCACCCAAACTTTTGCTGAAGAATATAAAAGGTAGGTACTTAAACATCATAAACCATTGTTTTATAAAAAAATATTTAAAGCGAAAAAACCACTGTTTTATAAAAAATGTTACTTGTTCAACAAGTGAGCAAAGTTGTTTTTTGCTACGAGTGCCGACTTTTATCACGAACAAGCGAAGTAGTCTAGAATTGAATCACGAGCGTAGCAAGTGATTCTAATATAGACTGCTGAGCGCAGTGAGTGATTTAAAGGTACGAGACAAAAAAAAATTACACCATTCCCCCTCTAAAAAGCTTATTTTATTCACCGAAAACAGTGAATAAAAAGAACTTTTAATCACTGTTTTGGTGTTAGAGTTTAGAACACACCAATATATTCAATCTCCATCTCAATGCTATAAAACCTAATTAATTTCACCTTTCTTTTTTCTTCCTTAAATGCCTATTTTTGCTTAAATCTTTCTTTTTCTCGTAGCCATGGTATAAAGTATAGTATGCAACTCTTGAATAAAACGGATTTATATCGAGGGCCATGAATCACTCGTGTCACTCAGGATTCTCAGCAAAAACGATTTTTGCTGCGAAATTTTAGGCACCAAAAGCACCCTTTTCGTGCTGGAGATGTGAATATAATAATCTCTCACAAACCATAGGTGCATATTTTAACACTATATTAGTTATTCGTTCAGTCATTATTTTTCTAACGTTGTCATCATATATTTAAGTAGCCCGTTTCACGCATATGAAGATCACGGGATTTTCACCGTAGTTCTAGTTCAATGAATTTTGTGTTTTTGTTGATCGATTGATTCGATGTTAATTTTTGTTAACACATGAACGTGGAAATATTTCAACAAATCGGGAATGTGCACGAGCATGCGAAATCTTTTTGCGTTATTGACAAAATGTCGCTCGTTTGAGCCCGGGCTTATAAATATAAATTCGTTACTGTTGATAAAAAAATCATTTCCGAGTTGTTCTTTGCGACAGTTAGACAATACGTAACTTGACGATTGATCGGCGATCTTAATCGAGATCAGTTACTCAATACAGAGTATACTAGCACGAACATTTGCGTCAAGGTATTCGTAACGTCTCATCGTGAAATATTAGTAACATAAGAATTGTACAGCGCCCCTACAGCTACAGGGCGTAGGTACTTGAACCAAATGAGTAGAACTAAAATTGTCATACAAAAATTTACGATGACGATACGAATTCTTTGACGCACAATGTCTATAAATATTGGTCGATTCCCGTCAAGATCGAGACTGTTCGAATTTCGAAAGATAAACATTACGAAAAGTCAAACATGTTAGTTTTTTTGTTTTTTTTTTTAATCGGTCTGAGCCATGTGTGAGCTGAATCGAAGTGACAAATTAATACGACGACAGATTGCCGTTGAGCCTTGATTATATTATTATTATCTAGTCTTTGTCTGGAGCTCTGGAGCGCAATGAATCTATCACGCGCCAAATTTAATGCTTTACCAACTATATACATCTATATAAACGGAACTGAATAGGAAGCCGCAATCATAAAACGAATATAAAAAACATGTAACAATAAACTAAGTCTATGTTTTAATAACTTCGTTAACCGGTGTTCCCACGGCACTAGAGCATTCTGACCATGTGTGGTGTTTCTTGAAGTTAATTTGCTCCAAAACAAACAATAATAGATGACGCGCATTTGCGCTGTGCAGCCATATCGCAACCAAACAACTATGTAACACACGTGACCTTAGCAGCTGTAAATTTGATTCTATGTAAGTATTACTTACTCTTAGCAGTATGGGCCGGTAAACTTATCTACTTGTTTATTGCCAAAGTTGGTGAATCGCGCGAAAATGGCACAAAATAAATATATTTTACAAAAAACCGGCCAAGTGCGAGTCGGACTCGCGCACCGAGGATTCCGTGCAAACCTGTAGTTATATAAGTACTCGTAAAAGTTCACTCATATATTTTAATTATATGATGTAACTAAAAATTTACGGTTTTCGCAATTTTTCCTTTACCTGTGCTATGATGTTACTTCGCACCAATTTTCAAGATTCTGAGTTCACGGGAAGTACCTACCCTTTAGGTTTTGATTCCCTTGCGAGTGTCGAAAATTTGCGGAAATTTGCGGCATAAACGGCTGTATCTTTTGATTGCGTTGGCTTAGAAGTTTGATTTTTTCACAGCTCCAAGGGACAGTAGACCTGAGTATTTGATATAAATTTCAGCTTGACACCTCCACGCGTTCCTGAGAAAAAGAGACTTGACAGACAGGCAGACAGGCAGACGGACGGACGGACGGACGGACGGATGGACAACAAAGTGACCCTATAAGGGTTCCGTTTTTTCCTTTCGAGGTACGGAACCCTAAAAATAAAGCTAATCATACAGAAGTTGAGATTGCATAATAATATATTCGACTGACAGTTTTCCAGTGCACTATACCTCCATACAAGTAGGTATCACGAATCTGGTATAAACACCTAAATAACTCGAAAGAATACTACTTACGATCTAAACATATAATACCTACTTAAATAATAATACTTAAGAGTTTAATATAATAATTAAAGAGTTTGTACCTTTGTTGATTAAGGAGTTACACTTTTCAACGCCGCCCTTCCGAAGCAACTTGAAACAATACAACTAAAACTAAAAACGTGACTTTTATATATGATAAAACCCCTAACTCCTAAAATTCCAGGATCCTTCCAACATCTACAAAGTAAGAAGTCCTTGAGATGACGACTACCAGACGCTAATACCTGAATAACTTCTGCAAAAACACGAAACATGTTGAAAGTGCCTATGAAATTTAAGGTGCCTGGAAAATCTTAAGAAAAATATAAAATAATAAAAGTTAATTTACCTAGTATAAAAATGTGATTATTGTTTATACTTATTCTGAAAACTCAACTCAATGTCAAATTGTCACACAAAAGTAAGAAATTATTTTCGATTTTTTTTAATGTCGATTTCATTTACTCTATAAGATTTTTCTCTGTTTAGTTACCATGTTTCTTTGATAAATATTGAATGAATTGTCAGCTTAATCCAAAACTAAGTCTCCACCCGAAATAATTAAAAACAAATTAAGGTTGAAACCTTTGAATGCAACTTCATCCAAATGAAAATATTTTCGCTATAAAAATTTACACTAAATAAGTAGAACGAGAAACTAGGGCAAGCTGGACTATTACAGAACGGGAAATATTTATTTTCCGAGCCCAGCTTGGGCTGCTTTTCGCACTGCACTGCGGCCGTAAATAAAAGCCAAAAATGTTCATGCAATTTCGGTTGAATAACTACATTGAAGTTGCTGGCAGTAAAAGTGTCGGACAAATTAATTTGTATAAGCTCTGTGGCTCTTTGCATTGAGGGACAATTCGGAATCTAACTTTGAAATTGCTTGTGGTGTATATAAATACACTCCCGGACACCTAAATCGAGCCACCTTCCTTTTTTGATTATATCGTCTAGAACTTTAACCAGTATTTGTACAACCAAAAAGTTTTTCTGCAGTTTTGAAGATGACATTTTCATGTTCAATCTGTAGTGCTGATTATGAATATGTCAGCTATAAAATGTATAACACTTTTTGATTGACCAAACATTTTTTTAAAGTTATGGACGATATAATCCAAAAGTGCAAGGTGGCTCGATTTAGGTGTCCCGGAGTGTAGTGATAAAGAAACATAAATAAATATATAGAGGAATGTAGATACAATAGTTTTATATTACAATAGCTTAATTTTATTGAAAACTGACTGATTTTAATCTGTGGTAATTTGTTTCTTCAAAGTTCTGAATAAACATTTTCATCAAATTATATTAAAAGTCCGACTAATTTCAATGTGTAATAATCATAAAATCCACTATAGTTTTATTCCGCTAGGTTATGGAAAATAAAATAATACAGATAAGAGAATAAACAATTAGAGGAGAAGCGATGGGATGCACTAATTATCCGGCTCGCAAAGGACCATTCAACAAAACCTTTCTAGAAAGTTGCAATTGCGCGGTTTTGCTCACTAACTATGCCTCATTTATTATGAATCTTTGAATGTGTGACAAAATAAAACAATTTTAACTGCAACGGTATAAGCACGGCAACAGTCATGCTTCCAACAAAAGCGATCACACCAATTAAATAAACACAGCTCACACGATTACTCCGAGCAAATCCTCCTCCTAATTTTAGACGCGCACTAGTCACGCTCGTCATTCTCCTTGTTTCTTGTCAATCTTCTTGTTTCTTTCTTGTTGTGCGGTCTTATTGAGGTCTCAATAAATAATTATTCGTTAATAAAAAAACAAAGGAGCTGTTTACTACAGTTTCTGCTACAAGCTGTAGTAAGCTCGCAGTGTCATGTAAATTTGCAATTTCATTTTCGTGAATGGCAGAAAGGAATTAAATTTCAATAATAGGTACATAAGCTTGATTTTATTCAAATCGATATCAAAACTTTAAAATTGATAATGTCAATAGGTACTCCTTAGTAGTCTATTGTCACATTTCTAACTAAAGTTCGAGTAGAGACCTATGGACTCAAAGTTACATCAACGCTAAAGAAAGCTTGGATAATACATCCACAATATTCTTATTATCGTATATCTTAAATTTGATTTGTTGAAATTAGATACGTTACGGCTATTAATAAGCCGATGATGTTAGAAATAATATTAATTCCTATTTGGTCGATGCAAATTGTTTTTTTTTCAATGAGTACCTACAAAAAATGACACTTGGATACTATGATACGTAGTATCTCTATATAGTTTGTGATACTATGAATGATGTCATTTAGATGACTATTAAAATAAATATTCATCTATACTAATATTATAAAGAGGAAAGATTTGATTGTTTGTTTGTTTGTATTGAATAGGCTTCGAAACTACTGAACCGATTTTGATGAAAGTTGGTATAGGAATAGTTTGAGACCAGGGGAAGGGCATAGGGTAATTTTCCTAAGGAAAAACATCCCACAGGAAAACAAAAATAACGCGGGCGAAGTCGCGAGCGGAAAGCTAAGTACTCTATAAAATATTATTCGTTTTAAACTACTTTGCCCCACTGGTAGATAGGACCGCGAGGAAATGTGATTCCAAGTGGTCCTGCTAACCAATAAGACCACCCTTTACCGTCCTCATTACATAACATAACATTTATTTTCTAGACTTATGTAACGTCTGTAAAACACCTGTAAATAAGTAATTCGGGTTGCTAATAACCATCATGTAACGAGCTGTATAGTCACGGTCCCACCACGGTCCACCTCTTGTGACCACCACCTCCTCAGTAAACGGTGTTCTAAATCTATGATAGCTGACCAAGTAAAAACTATAGCAGGGCAGAACAGGCAGCAACAGCATATACATATATTCATTCATAGTCATGCCGTTGAATTTTTCAACTAGAGGGGAAACTACTCAGCATCTTAAGCCCAACCATCACACAAACAAGGAACTTCTGTCACCGTTTCAGTGGTGACAGGAGTTTAAGAGCTTAGAGACTGATGATAAGATTAGTCTTGTATCAAATGAATAAATACGAGTATACCTTCTGACTGGACATACGAGTACATCGTCCGTTGGGGTGCAACGATTTCGCAGCTCTCAATTCAAGTCACTGTTTGAACTTAACTTGTTCGGTGAGGTTCAGTCCAGTTAGCTAGCTACCAATAGCTATCTTACCTCAAGTCATAACGGTTTACAGTTATGTTGTTGCAACAAGTAAAGTTAAGAAAACCTTGATCCTTTCAGATGATGAATTAAGTAATGCTTGTTTGAATCTATGGTCCTATCGTCACTTACCATCAGCTAATATATTTTTCTTTAATAAACTCTTATACCTTAAATGTATTTTTTTTAATGTTAAAGCATTCAGATCACGTCAACTTATGGGTGTTTATAAAAATTACATAGGTACATATGAATTTGAAGCAATTCGGCGAAACATTTCTGTATATCAGTTAGGAAAATATAGACAGTTCATTCCTTTATTAATAATGCCACCGATTGAACAGTATATTGACACTAATATTAGCTGATGTGATGAGCAAGCCGGTTTTTATTTCAATGAATTAGTATGCAAGACATGGTTCTCCGAAAGTCCTTTACAGATAGAATCCATTAAACCTCATTGAAATGCATGCAAAATATTTCTGCGCAAAACCAATTGATTTAATTTTTAAAATAACATAAAAGTATAATTTATAATCAATCATTTATCTGAATACTTTAACAATACAGTAATCATTTATCTTAATCAAAAAAGGGTTGTAAGGGTTTTGTTGACAAAAAAAAAATTTATTTGCTTTATTTTTTACAAAATAAAGTTAACGTAAGCGCCTTGTGCCGCTAAAAGTTGAGTGGAAATGATGGAATTCCTGGAACCCCCCCCCCCCCTCCTATATACGCCAATGTTAACACCAACTATACACGGAATTTATATTTACGAGTATATAGCCTACAACTAGACTTCGCGGGAGAGTTACTAGCAAAAATTGGTCTTGTTTTAGTCAGCAATGCGTAATTCGTTTTGCTTAATTGAGTCATATGAACAACTTTTTGCAGAGTCATAGCTTCTATGAAAATGTCAAGTGCTTTTAAAAGAGTTAAAGCCACATAACATGCTAATATAAAGAAGAAGGTTTTGGAAGGGTCATAGAATTAAATCTTAATAGCGCATTCAAGTCTATTTACAAAACTATTTTGCTTGATTTTAATTTGGCTATTCATAATGCATTTCTAAGAGTAAGTACTTTTAGTCACTATTGTCTTGACTCAAACATATCCAGAACTGATTTAAGATTAATATCCGGAATTAAGGCAATACCCGCTGCTTTCTTAAGAAAAAATTGCTAGTTGGGAGTGCGGAAATCTTTTAAAAGTTGACATTATGAGAAGTTGACATTTTAAGAAGTTGTCATTTTGCGAATGTGACATTCTGAGAAATGGACATTATGCATCCGGTTTTCATTTTGAGAAGTTGACATTATGAGCTGATACGACTGTGTTGCGCAAACACAGGTGCATTCTCTTTTCAAAGTCCGATCGTACGTTCATCCGACACGACCACTCTACTGAAACGAGAACTACCAATACATAGATTTTATTCAAAACGGAGAATGTATTCCATATGAGCTGACATTTGGCATTTCAAAGTCTTTATGCCCTTCACAAAAATACAAATCAACTCTTTATAATGATATTGGTGCCCATCTGATCTGATAAAAATACAAACTCGTGAGTGGGTAACTAAACTTTTAATTTTATGTCATTCATTAATTAACATCCCGATAAAAATAACATTAACGCAATAATGGAAACTTCGATGTAGGTAAAATACGTATTCGTATGCATTCTGACGCTAATTATAATACGCTATCTTACAATTTGCAAATTTATTTCAATAAATAAAGGAATCGTTTTAAGATTGCAGTCTAAAATTATGAAGTCAGGCGACGAATCAGCGGCGGCGGCGCCGGGTGCGGTCAGCGACATAATTTGCACATTAAATAAAAAATAGGAAACCTTACACTCGCGAATCATCGCATAGGAAACTTTAGAACAGTTTTACTAAAATGAAGACTTCATACCTACATATCTATTAATACAAAAATAATCCCTCGCTAACTTCAGATTCCTTTACAATTCTATTTCCTGACATGTTGCTCAACTATGGATGCAATATTATAATATACTAGCTGCCCGCCCCGGTCCCGCACGGGTATACCAAAAACATACCGCATACCTGGGTATGTACCTAAATATTTTCTTTTATACAAACCTTGTCCTAACGAATACATAAAACCAAGAGTCATCCAATTTGTTGCAGTCGTTCGAAAGTTATGGGCGTACATACATTTCGAAGGTCCATTTTTATTTATATGTATAGACTAGCTGTGCCCGCGAACTTCGTTTCGCCTTACGATAGATTTCCCGTCATCGTTTCGTGGGAAATATAGCCTATGTTACTCACGAAAGATGTAGCTTTCTAATAGTGAAAGAATTTTTAAAATCGGCCCAATAGTTATCGAATTTTCCCATTGGAAAGAAATATTTTCCTGCGGTAAAAATTATAATATAGCCTATAACCATCAGGGACAATGTAGCATTCTAATGGTAAAAGACTTTCTCAATTCGAACCAGTAGTTTCTGAGATTTGCGCTTACCAACACATTTTGCGATTCATTTTTATACCGGGTGTAACTGAACACCCCAATAACATTTAAGGGACATATAAGTTAGATACTAAATGGACCTTTGGTGCTTTTCTGAGACCCAGAACCCCAATACTTTCAGAGTTATTTGATTTTAAACTGAAAGCAAAAACTTTCAAGTGACAACCATAATCAGCTCTTAACACAAAAGAAATTTAAACACAAAATGATACGTGACAGACGTGAGCGTAGTATTCCTCGTACGCTTACGTAGGGCTTTCGGCACTTAATACCAAAAAATTATTTATTTAGTTTGTATGACGTGAGCGTAATATTTCTCGTACGCTTACGTAGGGCTGTCGGCACTTAATACCAAAAAATAATTTATTTAGTTTGTATGGGAAAAAAAGTTGGTTTGTTAGCCCTAATATTTTTCCTACAGAATCTCTACTTCTGATGGATACATATCCTTAAATGTTATTGGGGTGTTCAGTTTCACCCTGTATATAAGAAGACTAGCTGCCCGCCCCGGTCCCGCACGGGTATACCAAAAACCTACCGCATACCTGGGTATCTACCTGAATATTTTCTTTTATACAAACCTTGTCCTAACAATAACGAATACATAAAACCAAGAATCATCCAATTTGTTGCAGTCGTTCGAAAGTTATGGGCGTACATACATTTCGAAGGTCCATTTTTATTTATATAGATGGATTGCAAAATCAGTAATCGGAATATGAAATCTGTTTATAGGTTTCATAGTACCTAAATAAATGATGAAATTTAATTCTCGTAAAAGTAATTTCTGTAGGTACAATGACTGTGTCCAATACCGTGTAATGTATACGTCCTTCAATAAATAAATATAGACACACTAGTGGGCAGACGTCGTCCTGCCCTATTCCAACGCCACCTACCGGGTCCAATTGTAAGTATGAATCTTCCCTGGACCTATTGAAACACACAGAAAATTTCCTTAAAATCTTTCGAGCCGTTTTTGAGATTAAGCGAGACTAACGAACGGCGATTTATTTTTATATATAATATAAGGAAGAAGAAGAGGATTAAGATTACATAAATTAATGTATTTTAGATTGGACTAAGGATTACCGTAAATCTAAGCCAGCTTACCCTGTCTTCTTCAAAACGCATTCCAAAGCTGTTAACTCGGGCAACTAATAAGTAACCCTACAGTCATACTTTAGTGTCAAGCAACCTCTTAATTCGCCATTACGAGAAGCCCTGATGAGTGTATTACTTGCCCATAACGGCTGGGCACCGTAAACTACAGCTTAAGCCATCTACCCTTCATTACACTTTATGTTTATCGTCTATCTAATCTGTTTCAGATCCCATTCTTTAAAAATGATATATTCTTTTTATTCCTATCCTATGTTCTGTGAAAGCTCCCACACACCTAAGTTTAATGTCACAGGTGACATTTGAACTATTGTTCTAATGTCACGAAAGCGATAGCGAGTGATCGCTATGAGTTAGGCGGTAGCCCCCCACAGATGCGTTCAGGAGTTTAAAACGCTTATCATCTTATCTTAAATATCTTTTTTTCGTAGACGATTAAAAAGTACAGCTTTTAGCGGAATCAATACACTTTAAAATCACCTTGATATTAAAATAAGTTTCATTTCTAGACAGAGTGCTGTCTATTTCGATTTAGTCTGGCTACGCGTTAATAGATGAAGCTATTTGCTCCTAAAAAGCTCCGGTGTTTTTCGAACGAATTCTTTGATTGAAAAATTTATTGATTAGACTAAAAAGAAGTAAATAAATTAAGTGTGTGGTGTTATGAAAACACTAAATATTTTCCCAAAATTGTAGGGTATTAAAATCGCGTTTTTAATCTTTACTTAAATATTTTTCATCTGGAAAAAAAACTAATTAATAGAAAAACCAAATCAATAAATTATAAAAAGCAATAAAAAAACAAAATCATAAACAAAAACAAATTTATGAAAAAGTTATGTTCTACACTAGGATTGACCAGTAAACAAAAATAGTAAAAAAAAAACAAATTAATAAATTAACAGAAAAGTAAAAAAAAAAACAAAATTATAAAATGCAAATAAATGAAAAAAAAAATTATGTTCTACATTAGGATTAAACCACTGCCACACAGATTGTAAGTCGAAGCTCTAAGCTCTAACGCACATGACAAATCCTCGTGAAATTAAAGACCTCATGCTTTTGTGCAATGCGACATGCTACAGATGGACGAGAAAAATTTTGTGCGATGTAAAAAAAGTTTCACTTTGAAAACAAAATAGGCGGGAAAGCGGCAATTCGATTTTCATTTGTTATATCGAGTTGTAGTTTTGTTTATACTTCCGTATAGCAGAGATTTGTATTAATGAACGCAATGAGTTCATCTGATTTAGATATGGATTTAACGCCTGCAGGCGTAGCACGGGCTGCCAAGACTGGACTCGAATCACGCATTATCTCACAATTTCAGTGACATAATCTCTATGTCTTAAAGAGTAGCACGGTGGTGCATATTAACTGGGAATGACTTGATAAAAATTTCTTGACGCTCGTATAGGGACAAGTGTGACTGTGTTTTACCACACATTTTTTGCTCTCCGACTGTTACTACATCTTCTAAAGTATTAAAGCCCTTGCTGCAACCACAGCAGTCGGCGCACAGGCACGCCAAGAAATTTGTGATAAAACTCAGTCACACGTGCTCCTTGATGAACGTCAAGAAAATTTATCACGTCGGTCACACTAAATACGTGCTACCGTGCTACTCTATAAGACATAGAGCCTGCGGATTTCATAAAAGAAGAGGCTAAAGCAGAAGATGTTGAATTCTGTAAAGAAAATCACTCATTTTTTCTTTAGCGTATTCGTGTTTTTACATTTACTTTCCTTGTATTCGTAATGAAAAGCACAGTGTTTACCTCGGGTTAAAGACTTATACAGTCCCGAGACTAAATAAGATACTTTCATCCCATTTTTTTTACGAGGTGGAATGCTGTTGCGCACCGTACCTGCCGATGGCTAGTCGACAGGCGTGTGTGGGACTCGCCCAGCTGATTGCGGGGCATACCCACAAAACCAACCTCGATGTTCTTCTTGTCCATAGTTGGGTGATCCGGGGTCTGGGTAACCCCAATTCTCCGATCCACCCCGGGACAGCCCAGCCAGCTACAGGCTGGGTCTTTACACCTGTGGGGTTATTACCCCGAACATGGGGGTAATACCCAGACGGGGAGGGCTATAATCACGCGCATCAGGAGCCACCCTAGAGCGCAGGCCACACCAAGGGCGGTCATGGGAGGTGGGCTGCGAAAGCCCGCCTTCTACCGCCCAACCGTAAGATACTTTCATCCCTAGGGTAACAATGTACTATTACACTGTTAGCTCCATATTTTCCATATATCGAATAAAGTAAGTGTACTCATTACAAGTGCAGTTGTCGTACTACGACAACAGCACTGCTGATAGAGACGAAATCCTTATTGATAGGGATTTGAAAGAAAGATGTTGGAAAGGACATTGTTCTGCGTCCATACATTGTTCGCCCCAATACCAACAGCAGTGAAAAAATGATTTTCGTATAATTAGACATTAGTAAATACTGTACGTCCACATCAATTACTACGGACAAGCTTCGAAATCGAATTAAATATCAAAATGAATCAGATTTTGAGGTTAGTTGAAGTAACACTTTAATTCGTAAGAGCAATACACATAGTCCATACCTATACAATTATTAAAATAATAATTATTGCAATCAATCAAAGAATGATATTATAGCCACAGAATGAAGAACAAGTAATCTCGAAATTATAAAGCTAGTCAAAACACGACGAACTAACAAGCGATAGTGCGTGAGTAGTCAATTGACGTATGTTTTAATTTAATTCACGTTGTAAGTTATGAAAATCTTAATTTATAGAAATAAATAAATACCCATACCTACATAACATCGATTTAATTCTATTCAGTCAAGCGAAGGTAACAATAACCATTCCTATACTTTACTTTATTTGGTTTTGTTTCTAAAAGTACTTTTATATATTTTTGATTTGTCCGTCGAATACATATATTTGTTATGAGTGTTATAAATATGCATATAATTATGGCGTAAATCAAATCTTTGTTGGTCATGGGGCGATTTTCGACATTGTCCTTTGTGAGCAACACACTTTTACACCGATATAGAACAATTTTTTGAATGAACATAGAATGCAACCTCATTTCTCAGACGAAGAACTCGTAGTGATAATGTCAATTATAAGTATAAACAGAAATCATAACACATACAATTCAAAACTGAAGTTTTGACTGTGTGTTTCGTGATTGCAATCACACTATCATAGTAGTATGCTTTTAAGTTACAAAAAATGCTCAGACCTACAAAACAAAAATAAATGTAAATCACGCTCAATTCTTCTTAAAAAGGCAATTGTTAAATTTCCTCTTTGTAATGGAAACAACTTCAAAGTTATTATATACAAGCCGTTGTATAAATTCTTTTGATTAATACTTCAAACAATGAATGCTTGGCATTTTTATTAAACCCTTTCCATAAATTATAATATCTTTCGGTGACAAAGCACCGGGAGGGCGAGAAACTTGACCTCCATCCGTCAGGTTTCTGATAATTTGATATTCCTAAAAGCGACATTGTGTCGGCATACAAATCGGGCCCTAACAATATTTCCCAAGGCAAAGAGGGGAAGGGCGAAGAGACCATTCTTCGGAAGCCCTTCAACTTTTGCCAAGAGCACAGTTAAAGGATACAACCAGTTTAACATCTTTCCATTAGATTTTTCATATGTTATGCTTACTGCACGTTGGTAAAATGGTAAACGAAAGTATAAGAGTTGAAAATTTAACTTCACACTATAAATTAAGCTTACTTAATATTATAAATTTCGAAAGTTTCAGTAGATTATTTCATGGGTGTTTAGTGGTTACCCCCATCACTCAAACATAATTGGAGGTATTTTTAAGAAACTATGTTAGATATCTGAAAGCACAGATTAACCCAGAGACTGCCTTTAGGCTGGACCAAACCAACGCGTGCAGCGGTGGCGTGCACGGTGGCGATCAGTTGTTGTATACGACCCTGTAGCGACGTGTTCACAATAATGAGGACGCAGCAATTCAGAATCCCTACGGAATCATTACCGATGCGGTTAAAACAGCAGGGCGCAGCTAATATGAACCAAAAAAGGTTTTAATGAAAACCTTTTTCTTGTCAAACACTGATTGTAGTCGATTGAACACACCTGACATCGGCTGACTTTCAGTACGGTGTGGTGTGGTACCTCGCCGCAATATAAAGCCTCTAAGAAAGTAATATTTAGGTAATTAGATGTGATGTCATCACATCGAGAAAATTTCGAAAAAAGTCGATTCCCCAACTAGGAATAGAGAAATAGACAGGATTTGTGACTCAATAAGCCAAATTGCATCATTGAGTATTTTACTGATTGTTCTTTCACTTAGTCAAGGACAGCGCGGCATTTAATATCTGTCTGAAGTTCCGCTCCCAAATATTTGCGTTGAATTTCTCTGCACATGACATCTGTGGCGTTTTTGCCCATCGCTATCGCCATCGTTTTGCCACGAATTTTTTCCTTCGCGATTCACAAACTCAAAAAGCAAACAAAAGAGTACAGTTGAATTCAAAAGTCGCCAATTTTAATTACGCAATAAAATTATTTGCAGAATTTTTTAACTTTAATCGCCGTTGTTATTATTTACCCAGCATAATATATAGATACATACTAAAGGCTATATGACCGATACAAAATAGTAACGGAATAATGTCTAGAGCTTTTATAGTACCTTCATTTAAAACTGTTAGCCATTTGTTGTTTATTTTATAGTTGCACAATCAATCCTAAGGAACACTGAAATTATTAGTTGGGCTTGATACACAACCTTCCAGCTTAAAAATGTGAGTGCTGTTTCTTTAAGATGGGTGCAATGTCGTTGAAGTTCGTTTTAACTTTGTTACTCCAAATAAGATGCTAGTAGGCATTTTTGTTAGTATAAACTGCAACACCTGGTCCCAATAAAAATGTAATTTGCCACAAATCATGATTTTCTCAGACGCATATACTGGATATTTTTTTCCACAATTCCTCGCGACTTAGCCTAACATAAAAACGAGCGATTACTCTTCTTCAACGACAGAAGGTGGAACGGCATCGTCTGCACACCTGCCGTCCAATTAAACTGGAGGGGTCGCGATAAATTCATGGGGAGATGCGTTGCTTTACTCCTGAGCGTCTGGAGCTGGTGCTTGGAAATTAACAGTAAAGTTTATGGGTCCCAAATGCTGCGACCCGCCCAAGTTGTCCCGCTAATAACGAGTTATAATGCTGAACAGGGACGCAGAACAACTGCCATACCTTACGTCTGTAACTTAACAGGTTAGGGAGCTGAGGGTGACTGTGATTGGTTTAAATATTTATTTTACGGTAAAAAGCATCCAAGCTATCCAAGTTGTCTGTCGGCTTTCTCCAATTGATTATCAAAGGACACAAAAAAGACTTTGTTTTGAGTAAAATGGTCTTCTGCCTGTACTTCGTCAATTTGACAATAACTGTGTAAAAGTCGACCCCTATTGGGCTTTTATGGGAACATTTAAAAATAATAGGTTAGGTTAGACCGTCGATGCATTAAGTTTCAAAGTACTTTCAAATTGTCAATATTTTTAAGAAGTCGTGCCGACTTAATGACAACGCGAAATACATCCGTTGCATTTCATTCACATAATATATGTAGTAGATGAACAAGTATATGGATGGATTTGCGAATTAAATTCCGCACATGTCACATTGAGGAAGATTCCAAATCATTGATCTGCTGATAGATATAAAAGCTATTTCCTGTTATCAACATATAGGTAACGAATACTAATAATAAACAATATGTAAATCATAAACATATCCGCTACTTATGATGCTTTGTAGAATAACACAATTCTTGACTAAATACATAGGTATTTTAATACACTATTAATTTTTGGTTTGCAATTAGAAAGCAGTGGGTTATAAGACTATAATTTTTCATAAATTTTCTCACAGCCCACTTCATGGTTTTTTTTGCACACTCATATGTATGTCGGGTATGGTATACACATTCGAAATATCGAAATATAGTACTAGTTCGATAACTGTGTACTATTATATGTAAAAATGCAAAGTAAATCTTAATTACCAAGTTACACAAGAATTTTCTTGGATATTTTTCAAAAAAGTAATTTCTCCTTATATACTAACATAGTTTAACCGTTTATATAAACATTGCTTGTAGCTTTATCTAGTAGAAGCATGCACTTTCGCTAACAATAATAGCATTGGGAGCCTTAGTACAACACATCTTAGTACAACATTTAGGGTTGTCACAATGTCTATGAAGTCTTCTGTATATAAAAACGTGTTAATGTAATAGCACTAAACTTTATACACCCCAACCTAAGTATTTTTATCACAAGATAAATAAATTACAAGCTGTGCCAGCGGCGTCGCATGTATAAAATTCAGTTTAATTTGCGTGATTTCCTGTAAGAGAATCTGAAAGAACAAAAACACATAATTACGAGGCAAGTCCAGAAAATTAATGTAGACTCTTGCGGGCACTGGGATGTCATTGCTCCTTTTTTATGTGTGTCAGACTCAGTAATCCGTCTACCACATCACAGTATCGATTCATACTGTGATGTGGTAGACGGATTACTGAGTCTTTCTACTACAAATTCTAGTATTTCCTTTGTTTTTTTGCTGTTGGTTTTCCTAAAGATAAAAGACACAAATATGCACAGCACGAAGCTTTGCATGTTGCGCAAGTGTGACTTATTTTTTGCTTAAGTATGATATTGTCCATATTTTGTTCAATGTTCCGTGTGTGCATTTTGTAGTAATGAGACCTAGGGCGCCCTATTTTTGAATCATTCTTCCGGCATAGAGTGCTCGTCATTGTTAGATTTCTACTTATTTTCGTTTTGTTTTCGTCGAAAATCAAAACAATATTAATCTTCGTCGTAATGTTCTATCGATTTTCATCGCAAGAAAAACAAAAATCAATAGGAATCGAGGACAGATGACGCTTGAAAAGCGCCCGATGCCAGACGAATGATTCAAAAATAGAGGCCCTGTTCTCTCACTCACGTTCGTGCGGCCTAGAGTTTTTCGAAGCAAGTAGGTAATTATGCTTCTAATAGTATGCCGAGGCTTGAGAATATTACCGCTCATTTTCCGCTGTTTCCTTCCGTAAAATTGAGACCCCGCAGTAGTAGCCAATTGCGGTACTAGCCGCAACCCTAATACCCATCTTTCAATGGCGAAATGGGGAGCCGCAAAGCGCGACACCACTTTTCCATTACACACGAGCTCTGTCGACGAATCGGTGGCGATGATAGGTTCCCGCTCAGAACTCCCCGAGAGAATACCCCTTTAATTGATTGCATTATTTATTTCGGGCCGGCTTGAATAAAAAGTACACAAACATAGATGATGTTGATAAATATCGCACAGATAAGCCTTAAATGAACACCTGTAAATATTTATAATTCATAATTATAATTTTCACACAATTAGGGAAATGCAATTGAACTAATAAAATGTAAAACACTTTGGGTTGGTATCATAACCACTACATTGTGAAAACGACCGCATCATTATAAGGTCCAGATCCCAGAAGGACCATCTATGCAAAAGGCCTAGGTCTCCGAAAGACTTTGTAGCAAAACGACTGGTTCTTTAAACGGCCACATTTTTATTTAGACTACATCTCAAATAGACCGGGTAGCAAAATTACTAGATCGCAAAATGTTGGTATAATCAGAACTATTTTCAGCATAGCACATTTCAACGTCGAAATATTAAGATTTAATATCACATGAAAACACTAGGATATTTTGTTCGACCGAAAATATAAAATAGAACTGAAAGCACTTCAGATAGGAGATCTCAACCCACTCGAGTTTTTAGACAATATTTCTTCTATAAAAATATAATTTAATTTAAAAACTAACGAACCAACGTTATGTTCATTTTGTCTACTAAGTCACACAAAAGATACATAAATGTTCATTTTTGTGAATTGATAACATTTTGTTGAAACTTACAACCGTCGACTAGGTACCTAACCTAGTAAAATTACCGAACATCCGGCGTTATAAAAAATATCTCTTACATATAAATATATTTATAGCCACACAAGAGCTCATTATCATTTAATCTTGGACAAAGACATCAATTCAACATCAATACTTATTTTGTCCTATTGTATCTGAAAAAGTCGCTGTCTTCATGTTTCGCCTATTTAGGGCTAGATAACTTCTTAGAAGACGGACGAATGTGGACACCGAGTTTTTACCCCTTCATAGTTTACCAGCTAATATGGTTGTCATGGGACGTATGCCTTATACGGCGGGATAATTAAGCCGAATCATTACAGAATACGAAATCAAGAGCACCACAAGAAAGCATCATGAATACTACCTAGATATAGGTACTCTACTATGTGCTCGCAGTAAACATACGATTCAACTAATTTGTAATTCATAGCCGGCACTATCAAACTGAAACTGAGAATATCTACCTACTACATACCTAAACGAAACCATGTGATAGCATTTAAATTAACTGAGAGAAAATTGAAATACTGCTATTACTTTTGAATAGAAAGGAATTTGAACTCCGCCATAAAAAAATATGTAATTCCTTCCAATAACTTAAACACAAAAACTAGGAAATTGTTACATTATTAATTATACTAGGTGTAGTCATATTTACGGTGACCGGCGGAACGCAGGCCTGAAAATCCCGAATCCTGCCTTGCTTTGCACAGGGGCCTTACCAGGATCGCTTATAGCAAGGTTAAACAATAATTGAAACAGAGACACCGCTCTTGCTGCGTATAGCGCCATCTCTCTCTCAGTGCGGTTTCAAATTTTCAATATTGTTTGAGCATCATGGTTAGGGGGCAGGTCGCCGACAGTCGTCGATGCTCCTAATGCAGAGGAGCGTCACCGGCCTTCCCATTTTAGGGAGGAGAAAGTGACTAGCAGATGCTGACGAGCTTATGGATGACGGACGTGCTCGCGCCAAGGCGTACGTACGAGTATATATGAGGAGCATCGTTGAGTTTTCGTCAGTTCCCCGCACCGGCTATAACCACCTGGTGACTCTACTCAGAGAGCGGGACACCCCCCGTGGTGATGCCTCTCTGAGCTAGAAATCCACCAGGTTAGGTAAGCCAAACGAGGCTTGAGGACCCACCAAAGTTCTCGCCTTCTTACAAATAATCAAGGTGAAGCTGTAACAGCCATCTGCGGCTAACAGCATAGGTCCTTCAAAAAAAAAAAGTTTTCGTCAGTGGGCCGCGGTCTCTCGCGGTTATAGATGCAAAAATAATTTTAAACGTTTAAAACCATTTGGTTTTAAACCGTTTTTTTTTGTTTAAAACGTTTTAAACCACATTTAGCGGTTTAATATTGGTTTAAAAGGTTATTCTATTAGAATTCACATTAACTTCCCACATAATGATCTTAGATTATACCTATTTCCTTATTTAAGATATATTGAGATCAAAAAAAAAAGAAAAATTAAAAGTTGTTTTATAATCAACTTTTATTACATGTATACAGGGTACATAAAATCAACTACTTAACACCATTAATTAATAACATTATTCATACTTAGATCTGTTTTGGTAATTTTTGGTATCAATTTAAATTGATTTTTCAATATTCAGATAATTTTTTACTGCGGAATAAATATGACAGTTTGACAGCTTTTATATAGAAAAACTGTCAAACGGCCATTTTATTCTACAGAAGGTTATCTGACGATTGAAATATCGGCCCTTAATCAAATAAACTAGTAATCAACTCAAATAGTTAAGAGTAGGCTTTTCTAGATATTATGGTAATAAAATTTTTTTTTACAAAAAATAGAACCGACTTCAAAAACACTGAAAACTTAAAAATAATCTTCTTCTATATTGAAGTCGGCGCCAAACGATGATCTCCTAGAAAGTGTTAAAATTTGTCACCGACTTCAATATAGAAGAAGATTATTTTTAAGTTTTCAGTGTTTTTGAAGTCGGTTCTATTTTTTGTAAAAAAAAATTTATTTTTAACTTTTTAGTGAATGAAATCTTTTTAGTGAAAGACAACCCGAATTTAAATTAGTGTTTTCCTCGATTTTCTATGGGATCCCATCATCCGATCCTGACTTTGGGACCACCCTTGCAGTATACTCTATCAAATACAAAAAGAATTTTGGAAATCAGTTTAAAAATGACGGAGTTATGAGGTAACAAACATAAAAAAAAATACAACCGAATTGATAACCTCCTCCTTTTTTGAAGTCGGTTAAAAAGAGGATCACATTCCTCCATAAATTCCATATTATTATCTCATTCTTCACTTTCATAATCTTCCTCCGGTCGGCATAGTGACTATTTACAAGAAAACACTGTGAAATCGCCCGCCCTCAGCCAAAATAATAGTTGCAACCACAAGTCGTGAAGCGAGAAAAACATTACACTTCAACTAAAAAAATGCGACGTTGCTCGAGCTATTGGCGCCCTCGCTGCACTCGGACGCCAAACCCTGTCTCGGGACTAAATAAGTTACTTTCACCCCTAGGGTAACAATGTACTATTAAATGTGCAATAGCTGAGTCCGAAATAAACAAAAATTAAAATGTATAGTATTAATATAATTACAATATCAAGTTAGTTTTCAGTGTGTCTAATCCTAAAAATGTAGTAAAAGTGATGTGACTAAATTTTATTTAATAAAAATGGTAAATTATTTCAATTAACCTCTTTATCTTGCCTTTTAAAGTAACATTTTATTAATGTACTGACTACGTGGTCGTGGTTTTAAACCGTTTTAAACAAATTTAAAACGGGTTTTAAACCACGGATTTTGGTTTAAAACGGTTTATTTACAACTATACTCGCGGTCATGGCACTCTCTGTTTACAGTTGCCGCGGAGAGTCCAACATAACCTCGCGTTCCGAAGCGCAAAGTATGCGTAACGCATTTGCCAACGTAGAAAAATGTAGTCACATTTAAATTGTGTCGAACATCGAGTTCGGTTAAGGCGCATAGTGGTCCCAATGACCTTGCGTCGATCGTCCCGCACTGATTACATAGGCGTGAGTGAGTGAGATTGAGGGGAATATTTAAGCAAACCTTTACGCGTAAAATGTATTATTTCAATTAAAAATTAATAAAGGCGAATAAGAAAAATCTAAAAAGACCATCAAAAGTATATGATTTAACCTAATATTTACGACGCGATTAGGTTTAAAGTTTTAAAATCAAGGCATGTTTGGGTCACATTTTAATCAAGTTTTAATTAATTTATCAAAAAATTAAAAAGACCATCCTGTAAATAGGATGCGTTGAATCTTTTTTAAAGGTTTTTTTATTCAATATTTATGAAGAGAACCGGTTTTTTCTGCAGTGATTTTTTTTATGATTGACCCTACTATGCGCCCTATGCGCCGACACCGGACGGTTGCCTGCGAGGACTCTATTAGATTGAGCCCACTAGACATTGATTTCCTACCAAACGTAGTAAATCAATGCCACTAGAGAAGCTGTTCCTAGCGATGCTCAAACGAGAATCACATTGGGCCGTTTCACTGAAGTATGGAAGCTCAATGAAGCCGGGAAGAAAAGATTCTCGCTTCTTATGTCTAAAACTAAGCTAAAAACTAGTAGGCATTTTAACGAAACTTTTTTGAAAGCAATACTCTAGAAGATTGTTATTAATTTATACATTGGCGATTGTTTGTTGGCGAAGTTATAAAATCCCCAGAAGGAAAGCGATACCAAATTACGAACTTAGTTGCGGACGAAAAGCTATATCTCCTTTATAATTCTAATTTAAGCTTTGTCTCGCTTTAATAATGAGAACAGACATGCTTTTAAACATATTATATTCCAGTTAAGAAAAAACTATTAAATCACCACAGAGGTGCTGAACAGTTAACAAGCGATCTAAAGATAAGATACTATCCCATAACACGGCGTTACCATTATCCATTCACCCGGCGGCGGCGCCAGTATTTCTAGTGAAGCTACACAAAAAAGTGGACCCGATCCATTGTTTGTTACAATGTAACATAATTGTCACTGGTGTTTCATTCTTGGAGAGATGAATGGTGGAGGAATGCCGGCCGTTCATAATCCGGCCTTTATTGTTGCCGCAAAGTGCTCACAGCTCCCGCCCCGACAGCGAAGTGAATGGCACCTTGCTGTATGACTTGTACTTACTCGTATTTTTGGCAAATTATTCGTTGCACTTATTCAAACACTCTTTTTAACACTAAATTAAAAACTTCAAAATCAAAATAGTGTTTAAAGCAAATATGATTTGATAGAAAGCTCTTTTGAATCGTCCAAATTCTTTTTCTTATAAGTACCATATTAACAATATAAAAAACTAGGTGTGCCCGCGAACTGCGTTTCGCTAAAATAATTGTCAGAATCTTAGCGGTATAAAAAATAGTTTACGACCTATTCTCAACAGTCAACCGTTAATATAATTAAAAAGCTATTGAATTACCTATATTAATTAATTCACCAAGGTTACGCTACGTCCTACGATTTTATTTTAGGTGCCTAGGACCTAGTAATTACATAGATTTCATTCTTTATAGTGAATTGGTCATCATTATCTTTCTCGCTTAACTTAAAAATATGACCATTTTTTTTATTTTTAAGTTTTTAGTTTTTGTTATAATGTATTCTACTAGTCAAACGCTTTCATTTGATACCCTTAATGAGGGGTTTAATAGTAGATTATGCACCAAGGGATTAAAGCAGTGTCTAACGTCACGGGCGCCACATTGAACCCCGAGCGCAACGAGGGACTCTATAATTAACTCCCGAGCGTAGCGAGGGATATGCCGCGTAATTTTTCCAAATGCTGTTTATCCGCCGGCAGCGTTAGTGTTCTTGCTTTACTCTGCTTTTTATTCGTTTTTATCGATAGTTAATGGTGGCCGTCAAAAGATGGCGCTTTTTGCATAAAAAGTATTTTATCAATAAAAAATAAAGTGAAATGTGATTGTTTATTTTAGCTTGCAGTATTATGTAGATAAATATTTTATAATTTTGGTAAAGAAATCATGTATTTAGATTTTATAAAAACATTATTTACACATGTAGAATGTCTTTGTCTCTAGTGGATGCACGCTACTGCTGTATGGGCGTAGAACCTTTGCCTTCCTAAGCTTGCCATCTATGCAAAATTTTCATACGAATTTTATTCCATATTTAAAACACTTTAATCCCTTGGGAGTTTCATACAAAATTATATCCCTTGGGATATAATGTCTTGCTTTACGTTGAAGTTAAGGGGGATCTAATTGAACATTGTCGAGCAGGTGGTATGAAAAATATATATAATGCGCCATTTTGTGGTGGAGGCCATATTCTATTTACAATACTTAATACTACACATAATATACACCGTGTTCCTGAGTATATAACTTGGGCCTATTATACAGACCATCAAACTGAGTAACTTTCGCTATAACACCAATACTAAAATCGCACAGTACATTTTTTCGGGATTTCAGAGTTGGCCCCATAGTGACATTTGTTCAACTTGATGGTCTTAGTACCTAACAAGCCTAAGTTAATGCGTATCCTCAGGTACACGGTGTATTGTTATGTCATCAGAATTAAAGGTGTATTGCCGAATTTCAGAGCAATCGGTCAACAGGAAAAGGGTTTAATTTACTGGATTTGATCCAAATTACTAGATTTGATCCAAGAACAACAGGGCAAGTTAAATAAAACCGTTTAATAAAAACAAAGCCGCTTCCCGCAATCTGTCCCTCAGTATGCTTAGATCTTCTAAACTACGCAAAAGGATTTTAATGCGGCTTTCACCATCAGTTAGATAATTTATTCCGTCGCTAGTTATATTAACTAGCAATCTGCCCCGGCTTCACACGGGTAGTTAATTTATATAAAAAATAAAATGCATGCTGGCAAAGACGTGGGCGGGTTACTAGTCTAAATAAAAAAGTGGCATGGCTTAAATGAGTTACTAAGCGCAAAATTCGAGGACGGGTGTGGACTGATTCCGTTAATTTTGATATTTAAGTATACGAGTATGTTGGATTACGGAGAAGGTTCCTATGAAGAGGAAAATTGGATAAAATACCGGGAAAAACACATTAGGTATTTCCAAACTGTTCCAGCTGTACCACGATTTCAAACACGTTTTGTTAAAATTAAAAAGTACAATAAAAATGGAGGTTTCTTATACATACGCTGTCAAACTGTCATATTCATTCCTTGGATAAAAGTTAGATATCTAAAACCGAAATAAGACGGTTCATCAAAAGTGATTCATTTTGGCAATGAACTGTGAATGATGAACAGTGAATACGTAGTTGAATGGAAGCTTCCATCGCGAAGGCACATTCTGATGAACGTCAATTTAGACATTTCATTTTCGGTCTTTCATCGTAAGCATCGAAAATAAAAGCAAAAATGAACCGTCTAATTTAGGCTTAACGATTGAAATATCGGTCCTGAATCGTATATGTATAAAAAGAAATGAAAGAAACATTATTATCACATTTACGTTGCTAGTGTAATCGATATTGGATAGTTAAGCTGTGTAAACGTTACAAAGCTATAATTTACCGCGAGGCGAGGTGTAATTTACGTGTAGCCGAGCGACTGATCGTCGTGTGAACGAAGCACGGACGAAGCTGCTCAGCCATGAGGACCAGTTACTATCTTGAGCTTGGAGCTTATGTAATTTTATTACAGAAACTTTTTAAGAGACTTCAAAAAACAGGAGGCCGTTTCCATATTTCCATATAATTAATTTAATTAGCGCCTTACAAATTAATACAATCATGTACTTTATCTTTTTATACTATTTGAAACTGGCTGAGAACTTTTCAATTTGAATCAGGAGTTCCTGAGATTAGCGCGTTCAACCAACCAAACAAACAAACTCTTCAGCTTTAGAACATAAGTAAGTAAAAACAAACTCTCCAGCTTTATAATATTAGTAAGTAAGTATATATCCCACCAAAAACATTCTTTAGAAAACTAACCAAGTCTCGATGGAGCTGCTTGTTTATCTCTAAAAAGTAATGATATCTAGACAAAGTCGTGCCAAGTCTAAGGTTCCTTACTGCGATTTCTTTATTATTATAGTTAATGTTGTGTGACTTGACTGTTGACTTGTACCCTTCTTCTTCTTTGTCGTTCCCTCACTGCTGAGGATCGCGACCACATGTAATGCTCCTCCAGAGCGCACGGTTTCGGATGGAATGGACCGCTTGATAGATACTACCACCCACTGCTTTTTGACGAGGTCTGACCATCGAGCTGGTGTTCTGCGCATGGCGCGGTTGCCTTCAATACGACCCAATATTAAAAGCCTCTCAAGACTATGCTTAGGAGATCGCATAATATGTCCGAAGAAGCTCAGGACCTGTTCTCGGCAGATGACAAAGAGCCTTTTTTTGATGTTGAGCTCTTTCAGAATCGACTCGTTGGTCCTTAAGGCAGTCCACGGTATTCGTAGCATTTTTCTCCACACCCACATCTCAAAAGCATCAATCCTACTGCAATCACGGCTTCTCATGTACCACGTCTCAGCGCCGTACTGAAATATAGAGAAGACAAGCGCTCGCATCAAACGCACTTTAGTATTACGACGAATGCTCCGGTTTCTCCATATCTTGCTGTATGCCCGATCTTCGGCGTATTTCCCCAGTGCAACTACCCTCACATGTTATTTGCGACCCGAGATAGATGAAATCTTTGACTTTTTCATAGCCGCTAAGTGCATCAGTTTGTGGAAGGAGTTGAGCTCTATCTTCCACCATTATTTTGGTTTTCGAATGGTTGATCTTAAGACCGAGCTTAGCACTTTCTACTTCAATCCGCTCTAACGTATAAAGAATGTTCAACGACCAAGTCACACAACATTAACTATAATAATAAAGAAATCGCAGTAAGGAACCTTAGACTTTGCACGACTTTGTCTAGATTTCATGACTTTTTAGAGATAAACAAGCAGCTCCATCGAGACTTGGTTAGTTTTTTACAGAATGTTTTTGGTGGGATTTCACTTCTTTTTGTAGAAACGTGAGCTTATTGATTTATTTTATTAGATTTTCTTATTTGACACAGTTTTTTTATTAGGGGTAGTTTTTTTATTATTACAAATCTTTCTTTTCTTTTTTCTTTATTGGAAGCGGCCCAACAAGTTGAATATTTTTTGTAAAGGCGGTATGTCGATATCTCTAATAGTTTGGTTGGGCTCTTGTGTTTTCTAATCAGAGTCACCAGGTACTCTAAATCTTCGATTATCCTAGTTTTTATAGTTTTCCCTTTATGTGGCCATTAAACCCTTTTTTTTTTTTGGCGGGGGGAAATGCGTAAGCGCACCGTACCTGCCGTTGGCTAGACGGCAGGCGTGTGTGGGGCTGGCCCGGCGAAGTTCCAGGCCGACCCACTAAAACCCCCCGGTGTTCTCCCTGCCCTTGTGGGCGCGCATGGTAAGGTCCACACTGCGACTCCACTACCCACGCGCCCGGGCAAGCCTGACCACCTGGTCAGGCTATCGCCAAGGGGGGATTGCCCGAGAACACCAGGGCAATCCCCAGACGGAGGGCCTTACGGCGGCGTGCACGGGGCCAACCGTGCACGCAGGCCTCCACGGTAGGGTCATTAGACGGGCATGTGGCCATTAAACCCTAACTCTGTACCAAATTTCAGCTCTCAAACCCTAACTCTGTACCAAATTTCAGCTCTCTGAGTTTATGGGAAGTACTAGTTCTATTTTGATGATCATGAGTGAGTGAGTGAGTGAGTATCTGTCATAAATGCGAAACTTTGCTTTCGCTGAACTTCGGAACTAAATGACCTACAGACTTGAAATTTTGGATTTTAAGTATGTGATTATAGCTTATTAGATGACGAAAATTTTTGCGTTCTGGTTCTATCCAGAGGTTCTCAAATAGGGGCCTGAAAATGCGGCGAAATGGTTCCAGTAAAGGATGGTACGGCAGTGTTTGCTTCGCGCTCGACTTGGCGGGGGCACTACCGTGCCCCCGGATATACAATTTAATTAATGTTTAATAACAAAAACATGTACACGGTAGTTATCCTAATGAATTTTATTATTGTTGAATCGTCCGTTAAACTTATGAAAATTCACATATGACATAATGTGAAATTAACATAATTAAAATTATTAATGTTGTAATAATTCTCTATAAAATATTTTGTTTTACATAAAAAAATAAACACCACAGTTTACATTTTAAAAAATCATTTCAAAGTTTAAAACAATAAATGAACAATAAAGTATACAATAATTGGTTGACTTCGGGCTTCTTTGTTCGTTTAATGTTTTTAGTGTAAAACGTGGGCTTAAAACAAATATTATTTTCGTGCTTTTTAGACCCGTCGTATACGTTAAGTATAGTAAATAAATTACTGTTGTTTATTCAATTAATTAATTTGTTGACAAAGGACAGCAATGTTGTACAGGAAAGATAAACTTTTAAGTGAATCATGTATTGTCCTCGAGTTCTGAACTCTCCTGAAAAAATTTCGTCTCGCTAGTCACAAAATGTTCGAAAAATCGATTGCAAGATTTGCCTGCATAGAAAGACAGACAGCCTGCACAAAAACCCACCTGCGTACCCAAACTCATATACGCTATCAAAATCAAATAGTTACATAATAACGATTTCCCGAAGGATTCGATAGTAAAGTACCTACTTATAGGTACCTACTTCGCCGTAAACAACGATACTAAATTGATTTATTTACGCAGCAACTGGAGCACGGGTGCGTAGTATCCGAATTAGAGATGTTTATTTGTCGTAAAGATCAATTTGATAGGACCCATTGATTGTGAAGGGTCAACCGAAAACACGTAGGCTAGTTTCACAAACACCGCATTTGGTCGCATGAGGTTCACAAACAGGGTAGTTACCATTAGATTTTTTATTGTAGTATACTGTCTGACGTATAGAGCTATGTAATCAAATGTAATGTATGTGGGGTATGGGTATGTGAAAAAAAACAGTATTGTAAATGGCGATTTAAAAGAGGTGATTTGACCTTCCGATTTACTTGCCTGTTCACATGGAGAAGGCTTTCCAATTTCCGAACAGGTATCTATAGAGTCAACTCCTTTTAAGGATCCTGTACCGTAACCCTTATGTCCTGAATGGATGATAGGTAAAAAATTTGGACGATTCAAAAGAACTTTCTATCAAGTCATATTTGAATTAAGAACACTTTGATTTTTAGCCGACTTCAAAAAAGGAGGAGGTTATATAGGATCACTTCGTCGACCCCATACATCTGTCTGTCCGTCGTCTGTCAAGTCAAGACCCCTTTTTCTCAGAACGCATAGAGATATCACACTGAAATTTATATTAAATACTCGGGTCTACAGTCTTGTTCAGCTGTGAAAAATAAACAAACTTATAAGTCAACGCAATCAAAGATATGACCGTTTATGTTAGTAATTCCAACAGGATCCACTTCGCATATTTTGCGATTTCACATGGGAATCAAAACCTATGAGTACTTCCCGTTCACCAAGAATCATGACATTTGGCAAGAAGCAATGTCTTAGAGCACATGTTAAGGGATACATCTAAAAACTATAATATGAAGTTGAATTCATATACTAAGTTTGTACAGAGATCTCATTGTATTTTTTATATATTGATAATCTGTTAGTCTCGAAGCAGGAGACGAGGTGTGTAAGACTCCCAGTCGCTTGTGATTATCACCTGACACTGGTTTTATTTCATACTAACCGCCCTTCCACCCCATTGGTCGGGAGCCCAATTCACGAAACAATCTGACCAGACCCAAGCCAACCTCATCTGCTCGTGTTCCCTTCCGATCAGCAGATAACGGTTGTGACGCTCCCCACCAACTAGCACAAGGCCAATTTGGAGGGAGATGGAAAGAGAAACAATATAGAAATATTATAAATCTTTAGTTTTCACAATACAATTCATGTGCCATTTTTCTATAACCCGAAGATCTTGCGAAGTGGAATGAAGAAGATACCTACTTCCACTTTGCAAGATATTCACTCGTAACCAAAGTTTCGTAACCAGTTGCGAAAAACGCCAGGATAATGATGATTGAAATGGGTATAAACAAAATTACAGAAGCTATGGCGTAAAATAGTACTTTATTAATTCAAACGAACAAATTTGTTACTGTTATCAAATTCTCGATAAATAAATATTTATAACACCGAAACTAAATAGGAAATCAATGTACAATTAACTGTTTATGCTTCTTATAATAAACATCACATCTCAAGGACTTCCTTCTATCATTTATCATTACTCTATAGTGCGCAATTATTTTATAGAAATACCAAACGCAAAAATTAGTTAACGAATATGTAAGACTTCTCAAAATCAAATTTTGCTAATTATCGGAAATGATCCTCAAATTTATTATGAACGAGAAACGTTTCAAGAAATTTAAATCCTTTCTAATAATTTTTTACTGTCATAAAATTAAATGTGAAAATATGTTTTATGTTTGTCCATACAAGTGATAGCTTTTTGTACAGAGTAAGTATATTTAAAGGGATTAAGGGACGGAGAGTGACCTATATACCTGTGCTTTTTTACTTTTTAAATAATTAAGTTTCATTCCCATCCTGTGACCGGTGGAAGCCGCGGAAAGGTACTGTAGGACGTGCAACAACACAATGACATAACGCAGTACCTACAGCCAGATAAGTGACGATGGCCATGACAGACAATCTAAAAATACAAAACAAAGTGGGTCAGAATAGGAATAAATTAATGCGTGACAGATGTTATCTAATTCGGCACTAGTGATGCACAGTGCGTACTTAGTGTGATTTGTCGATTACACGGATTACACCTCACAAACGGATAATGAAGATAAAATTGTTATGTTTTGACTTAATTTTCTTTGTATATTCTTTAACATTTATACATTGGTTTACTACGTTTGGTAGTAAATCAATGCATTTATAGCCAAACTAACTTCTGCCCGCAACTTCGACTGCGTCCCCAGAGAAATCATTAAAATTCAGAAAAAATAGCCTATATTATTCCGAAGAGCTAAAACTATCTCTATACCAAATATTGTTAAAATTAGTTCAGTGGTTTAGGCGTGGAAGCGTAGTTGGTAGTGGTAGTCGCAGTGTGGACCCTACCACGCGCGTCCATAAGGGCAGGAAGAACACCGGGGGGTTTAGTGGGTAGGCCTGGCACTCTGCCAGAAGAGCCCCACACACGCTCGCCGCCTAGCCAACGGCGAGTATGGTGCACGCATTCCCCTCGAAAAAAAAAAAAAAGGCGTGGAAGCGTAAGAATCAAACGAACAAACTCACTCTCGCTTTTACTATATAATATTAAGTACCTATAATGTATACAAATGAACGACTTAATGAGTGAAAGATAACCGAATAAAAGAGAAAATTATTATTTCTTCGATCCTTGAAAATGTTGTGAAGATTTTTTTTATATCTGCCGTTGCAACATTATCCCTAATTATCCAAAAAGTTAACAAGGAAGAATAGCTATAGTAATGTTCGCATTTTAATCCGCTCGTAAACATTTATTTTTACATATCTTTCTTACGATATTCTCCAATATATCTAGTATTTACATACCTACAGCACAGACATGTTAAAGCAACAAAAAAAACTAAAATACAGTTACGATTTATCCATATTTATAAACAAATTAATTAATTACGCTGTACTGTAAAATCAAAACAATCAGCACCGTGTTGTTTAATCAAAACAACTATATCAGCAAAATTATCACTTCGATTTTAAATTTATTAGTTAGTTTGTAGATTTATGACACTGTTTTGTACTGGAATATTCGACATTTGACTTTCTTCTTCTTCTTTTTTTACATACGACAGGAAAGCTCTTGGCCATCATCTCATCTGATGGTAAGTGATGATAAGGCCGAAGGTGGAAGCGAGCTTCACCTGGACTCCTCAACAACTATGGAACGGTTATTTTACCTCTAATTGTCGGAACACAACAACGCCATCAACATTGTTACGGCAATCTTAGGTAAGAAGGTGGTAGCTAAGCAGACGGGCTCAGAAGCCCTACTACCAACCAAACTGATCAGAAAAGCTTCTGCCCCCCATTAATCGAAATATCGGGAATCGAACTCCGGACCTCCCGATCAACACCCGTTGGTCTCAACCACTAGATCACGGAGGCGGTGATGAATTAGTGCAGTGATTCACCTTAGCAGTCGCCTTTCATTAATCTCGCCGAGACTCAAAAACAGCTTGACCGATTTGAATAATTATATATTTTTGTCTTTTGTTCGCCTTTATTGGGGTGGTTAAAAAAAAGAATAGAAAATTCAATAATACAAAAAATATTTTTCTATCGAAAATGACAGTACACTTTTGACATCAGGTGGGTGATTTTATAACTCATCGGCAATCGGCTATCGTATAGATTTAATAATTCTGTTTGATTAAAACTGATGTTTAATATGTTTAACATTTGTAATGTCGTCGTCTGAGTAGTCTTGTTATATTTGTTGGATAGATCAACCAATACTTATAGCTAATGCACATAATTCCGCTTTTCTTTATTGTGTCATTCAGTCTAATAACGATTGCCGATCAATCGACGAGTTACAAAATCACCACCTAGATCTGTCAAGGTGATACGAAGTTCGTCGGGATATTTCGAGTTGAGAAATAAAAGCAAACAAAAAACTAAACATGTAAACAATAAAAACAAACGAAAAAGAAACTATGGAAGCACAAGTGTTTATTCACATCAACTTGGAACTTATCACTTCGAACACAATAGCAAAGGAACCACCATGCAGTACCATTCACTCTTATCCTTTTTTAAATCTTTATTCATTTAAGGACTTTTGTAATTCAATTACATGCCAGTCCAATCGTAACTCTAATGCTTTTAAGCTTCGCGCTATGAATCTGAAGGCCAAAGCTTCCTTTGAGTGAGGGTCTGCAAATAACTCTTACCCTTACTCTATGTTTTACGGCATGCTTGGCTAATTTCGATTGCGAAGCTTCATTTTTTAATAACTACAGGAGTGCCGCTAAGGTCATAAATAAAAGCGAACTTCATCCATATTCTTCATAAGAGGAACTGTGTATATCATCTCTACCTATATAAACATCGTTATTACAAAGACAAACATAGGTGAGCTGGTAGTAGTTAAGCTAGCCCGGTGGACTCGGACGTGGACAGCCGCCTACCACTAGCCAAACACAAACAAAATTATAATATGTGGTAACTTCCTTTGGATTCCCTAATGAAGCTGAGACTTGATCACTAAACCGAAAAGGCAGTTGAATTACAATAGTAATGTCGAAATAATACCGTGGACTATATAAGTCACCTCCCTAGGGTGTGCCAGCGCACTATGGACCGTAGCGGAGTCCATTGTCATTCAATCGGCCATTGTCGGCAGGTCGCAGTGCCGGTCATTCCGCAGGGGAGAGCAGAGAAAGCATTAAGCATATCCAATGTGATGCTACAACATGAGTTATATATAAACATTTGAAAAATTTTAAAGTTTCTCCAAACGCCGCCAAAAATTCAAATTCAATTTAACATTACAGGCACTTACTGACGTCAAAGTTCCTAGTTGTTTCATTGAAACGACAGCAATTTTTTGTGCTGAATTAAAGCGCCACTCATGATAACAAATTTTGACGAAGTCGTAAATAATTTTTATGACTTTGTTTCACAAATTGAGGAAAATGTTTTTTGTAGAAACCAATCATCAGTTTAACCCTAATAAAACTTTCTTAGAATTTAGAACTAAAATAATGCTACAGATCCTTATCTCGGGAATATCCGCGGGGCAGAGGCACTAGAAAATAAAGAAGCTAATTCGAAAAATAAAGCAGTTCTTGTAAATTTAAAAAAAGAGCGCTTGAATATTTTAATAACATTTTTATTTATTTGCTAACTAATATGAAATCAGCTCTGTTGCTCACTCAGCTAGGTACTTATTCGCGCTCCTCAAACAGGGCAGGCTATTGCGCTGGCTATGTGCACATGAGCCCGCTTTCCCCCTTGGTGTGGCCTGTGGACTAGGGTGGCTCCTGATGCGCCTCATTATAGCCCAGTCTGAGGATTTCCTCTACATTCACGGTAATCGCCCATAGCCGTTAAAACCTGGCTTGTAGCTGGCCTGGCTGTCCACGGATGATTAGGAGAATTGAGGCTACCCAGACACTTTCATTGCCACTGTGCACAAGATAGATGTCGAGTTTAGTTAAGTGGGTATGTTAGCCATCGACAAGTATGGTGCGCAACTGCATTACCACCTCGTTAAAAAAAGCCATGTTCACATGATGGAATCTATCCGGCAACCATGCACTATCCATTTTCGATATAGGTATAGCGAATACAAAAAGAAATAAATGGGGGACTATTGATTAGATAGAAAGACTGCGCCAAACATGAAATACCTACCTAGTCTACCTACCTATTTGTCTTTAAAATTGACCAGAGTGAAAAATTTTCTGAAAAATGTAGGACTATACCGAGTGGTACAGACGTGTTGCAGAGAGTCACAAATCTTACGACTTGCAATTCAACCTAGCTTAGTTCGAGGTTTTCGCCGAACAGAAACAAAAGAGATGTTAATCAAACTTAATTCACAACGATTTGTTGCATAACTGCAACTTAGTTTTCAATTCAAAGTACAGCCTTCGATAAAATCTGATAAGTAAAATCATCTGATAAAAAGTCCTTTAGTTACCTACATAAGAACATGAAAAAGGAGTTAAAGTAGGTCCTACCTATTATTATTAAATACATAATATTATTTATTAATCTCAAATGACGAACAACAAACATTTGTTTTATACCTATAACAATTATTAAATAATTCAATGCCAACAAAATATAAGAGGATAATTTACAATATAATTTTAATTGGATCCTACTCAGAAGGAAAGCGGAATAAGACAATTAACGAACACGAAGCAAAAAGTATCAAAAAGACGTAAAAGTTTTGGAACACTAAAAGGTTTATTAGAAGTTTTATACAAACCTTAAAGAAGTAAGAAATAGTTACCTTTCCTCCGAAAAGCCAAAAAAACGAACTATGTAGGTAGTAGCCCAGTGGCCGTGGTACCGGAACAAATAAACAAACATTACAAAAACTCCTAGATTAAACAGATTGACATGACAATATGACATACTTACGTCTCCGTAGGATATCGAGCACGACGAGAAATGACAATGCCGACGGATAAATGAAGACGGTATTTCAAGTGAAAGTAATTAAGGACATTTCTGGCGAAATAATCATTATTAAGGACATTTCTGACGAAATACTTAATCATAAAAATGTCCAAAAAAGGGAAAAGCGAACAAAACTTAAAAAATACAACACAATACCTACTTGGTCAGTCAGATCCTTGTAGAAAGCAACAAAGCTACAATATCCACTTAAATGCCGATCACAGATAAAATTGCATCGAAAGTAAGTAATTTTAAATAGCGTAATGCTAAAAATACTCACCGTTACTGAAGGTGCAACAGGATCTCGTCGCATGCACTCAAAGCCGGTGCTTTCCACAAAACTGAAGTCCTAATAATTTAATAAGAACCAAATACAAAACTAAACTTCTAAACGCCACAGGATGAAATCACAGTATTATGATGGATACAGTTACAATGGACCAGTGAACTGTATACACCGAAGTGTTATACGTAAAGTTTTCGTCGAGTGAACTTGTGCAAGGACACGAGCGCGCAAAGCGATCGGCCCTCAGCAGAGCCGCCGCGAGACTATCACGGTCGAGCGAGTGTCTGTCTCCTCCAGCGCCCGAGCTTTCGGGTCGCGGCGGCCCGTCCCGCTCCCGCAACCCACCTACCCACTAAAAAACCAAGAGAAGCCTCACATTTCGGCGAAACACAAACCGAACTGACACCGCCGGCAGGTATGCGGTATATCTCAGGGGGCATTTCTCAATAGAATTCAGGCCAGTTGAACCGTTGAACGAAACCATACCATAGATCCTGGTCGAAGTCACTTTACAGATTTGTTGCGTTAAAAACAAAAGAACAGCAACGTATGGTAATGACGTAACGAGATCACGAGACGTGCCGCTCCCATAAATTACCATTCTGTTCGTTTAAATGCCACGAAAATTTCAAGAGGTAACTAGGCCCTCCTCACCGAATAGCTGCTCCTACGCCGTGAACAGTAATTTGGGCACATTATCTATCATTGAGGATCTTGAGAATTACAACCGCTAAGAATTGTTTAACAAGGTAGAGCGTTGTTGGAATTCGAGGCTTACTGTGAGTCAAGAAAGATCCGTCGATAACAAAATAAGCAAACATTGTGCGCATTAAAGGAGAAGTTTTAATAACATATGCACACCGTTTCAAGTCAACATTGTCCGAGCTTTATCTCGGCTTGCAAGACAAGGTCAATAAATACGGATAAAAAGCTCAAACAGCCTGCGCAGTGTGCTGACCTTTTGTTCGAGAGAAAAGGACCATTGAGCTCCCTTTCCGATAATTACCACTGTTTAACTACAGTCAAGGATGGCATTCGATAGGTACAATTTTTATTCCACTAGTATCGAACTCTCAAACGAAAATAACAAAAATTCTCAGTTCTAAGTAATTTAGTTATCGAATTATTAAATTTCACATTTTTTTTTGATATGCCACCGTAGAATATTCTAAGTGTGCCACCATACGGTATTCACAATGAAAATGTCAGTGTACTTTATACTAACTAAGATGATATTTATAAGCAAGCCTACGAACGTAAAACCACATTAAGTTTTGTTAAAATGGTCCAAAGCTCTTTATTTCGTATGTTATCGAATTTTTAAATATTTTTTACTCTTGACCTTACAAGGCTTATTACGTCACATAGGTATCAGTTAAAATCTTTAAATCTGCGAGTATTTTGTCACCACAGACAATTACTTTTATATAAAAGTTATGTTTTATTAGGTTTTAGTTTCAATCATGCAATCACAAAACCAGCTTGAGCCTATCACAGACTCAACATGACAAAGCACTCTGAAAACCACCACCCTGGGGCTTAAAATAGAGGCAAACCGCTCGCCACCCTCAAACCCTATTAAAGGAGTTTTGGAAAAGAACAATAATTCATCAGGGTCATTTCTTGTGAACTTCTAATATTAAAAAATCTCGTGTCACAGTGTTTGTTATTGAACTCCTCCGAAACGGCTTGACCGATTTTATGAAATTGTATAAGATATTTTTTACCCATCTTTTACATCGTTACATCTATTAACATACAACCACCATAGTGCACTATAAGAAGATTGAGATATTCCCTTGTAATGTGTAGTTTATGCTGCAGAGTAAAATATAGGGTCAATCTTAATTATATTTGCTTATCTCATCAATCTTATTTAATTTGGGTTATATATTATGTATATACTTTTTTAAATATTCTGATTAATGTTTTATTTTTTATCAATTATTTCCACTTACGAACATATATACTCTTATTGTTTAATAACACAATCCAGTGCAATACGTCTTTTCTATATATTTACAAAAAATTTGGCAGTTTCAGTAATTTTACAAGCACAACTGGTCGTCTTACTGGTTGGCTAAAAATACCATAATAAGCATTTAACAATACCCTATCTGAAACCTTAATTAAAACAGTATGATATTGACGAGATAATAGATACTTACCCAAATACATAGTTTCTGAAAAGAAACATAGTTTTCAGTAAAGCTGCCAACAAAATCTTTTTAAATCACTTGTCATTTTCCATTGTGTTTCCGAGAACATGCTGTACTTTTATCGTCAGGGCAATTATAACGATCAATTTGTTCTCAGTAACATGGAAAATATCTAAATAAAATTACAAAAATTAAAAACCGACTTCTAAAGCACTTAAAAATAATATAAGAATACAGAAAAGATTACACGATAAAGGGTCAATATTTGCCTAAAGTATTCAAAAAATCTCTAACTCCTAACAGTTAAGCAACCTTCCATTATCAGCTCGGTTCATGACTTCTAGACGTAAATACCTGAATAGCCTCGGAAGAAATATGAAACACGTTGGACGTACCTATAAAATTTAAGGGTTTACCTCGATTTTCCTAGGACCCCTTAATTGGGTCCTGACTTTGATGACAATAGGACCAGCGCAGGAGTATACTCTATCGAATAGAAAAACATTTGAAAATCAATCCACAATAGGCTAGATGAACGAAAAAAAAATTATTGCTTTAATAGAAGCTCATTCATATAATATACTGAAAGAAAAAAATCGGTTTTCGAATAACTATAAAAAACAACCAAGATATAAGGTATTAAAGATTTGTCTCCATCTCCAACGGCATTTGCTTACTGCCAGTCATTTTACACGTGCAGCCTGTGGACTAAGTTTACGCAAAGGGCATACAGCGATCTGCGTGTCCAATATAATAATGCATTCAGGGTGCTTTTGGGATTGCCGTGGCGTTGTAGCGCATCGGGCATGTTCGCGGAGGCGCAGGTCGACGGGTTCGCCGCAATAATGCGGAAACGTTGTGCTTCCATGCTGACGCGTCTGCGCTCCTCGTCCAACAGCATCCTGAATGTTTTTTCAGACAGGTGGGACAGCCCCCTTATATGGAGGTGGATTTCGCTTCATATTGTATAATGGAAAATGTTAATAGTTTGATTTTAATTTTAGCCAATACTAACACTAGTTTTAAGTCACAATGTTACTAACAAAATATGGATTTAGTCCGAAATAAATAATTTGATTTGATTTGATTTGATTTGATTTGACATGGAGTTTATATGGCCGTACTACACAATGACGTCACGGTTCATGTCGGATCTCTCCGTCTAATCGCTTCCAAATTAACATCTTAAAATGCTTGTATCTAATGTATTTCTAGGTCGATTTTAATTCGAATTTCACATGATTGCATCTTTTTCTACGGTATTTTAATATTCTATGACGAGACGTGAAAATTAGAATTCAGTCATCATCCCAATTGGCGGAGTAATCGCGTAACATACACACAAAAAAAAACATACGCATCGAATTGAGAGCCTCCACTTTTTTGAAGGCTACTAAAAATTTGACACAACGCTTAAAACATAAACGTAAGTTGCAAATCTCATGTCAATAATTATTAACACGGGCCTGTATCAAAACTGCTATTTTCATAGACAGCGAGCGTCCAATCGAATTCCTTAGCGGGAACTTCTCGCCTACCGGTCGAACAATGCGAAGTTTTTCATTGAATAATAGCCACACAACAATTTTATGGGTGACCTAATAGTTAACTCGAAACACTATTGTGTGGTACGTGATAAGTTTACCTCGGCACTTTGAGGCATGGTTAATGTCTCTTGTTTTTAAATCGAGTTTGCATTTTTAAGCGACCGCGTAAAAGGAGATGGCAGGTTGATAAGCACCTCTTTTTTGTATTCTATATAAAGTTGTAAATAGTATGAATATTTTTATTGTAAATTTACAATATATTAATAGGAATTCAGTTACATAATTTATTTACAAACAGACCAACACAAAAAAAAAACTATGACATCGAAACCTTTTCTAATCCGTTTGGAAAAGCGCCATATTTAAAGTTATGGAAATCAAAGTTGGTTTTTAAAGCTTGACTACGGACTGATACAATGTGATAGTATTTTTGGAACTCCGTACCCTAAACGAGGTGAAACGGAGATGAAAATTTGTATGGGAAATTCGTCATTTAGATCTTCTGTATATATAAAAAAATATTTAACAAAAATTAAAAACCGTGTTCAAAAACACTGAAAAGTTAAAAATAATGTAAGAATAGATACAGACAACATTACGCTTCTATATTGAAGTCTGTGCCAAACGATGATCTGCTAGAAAGTCTTAAAATTTGGCACCAATTTCAATATAGAAGAGTGTAATGTTGTCTGTAGGTACGTACCTATTTTTATACATAATTTTTAACTTCTCAGTGTTTTTGAAGTCTGTTTTTATGTTTTGTAAAATATTTGTTTATTTTTACCTTTTTAGTGAATTTAATATCAAATTAGTCAAGTCCAAAAGTTAAGAATCCTTCCACCATCAGCTCGGTTCATGACTACCAGACGCATACGTGAATAACTTACGAAAAAAAACATGAAACTCGTTCGACGTACCTATAAAATTTAAGGCTTTCCCTCGTTTTTATGGGATCCCATCACCAGACCCTGACTTTAGTGACCTTGGGACCACCCCAGGAGTATACTCTATCGAATACAAAAAGATTTTTTAAAAACGGTCCACAATTGGCGGCGTCATCGCGTAACATACACACAAAAAAAACATACGCATCGAATTGAGAACCTCCTCTTTTTTGAAGTCGGTTAAAAAGGCAGCGACTCACTGAGGTATCAACGGAGAGCCCAAAATACTGGAGCTGAACTATAAAAAATGACCAATCAATTTTTTCTTGAACAATAAAGATCTTTGACAGTTGAATGACTTTCTAAATTCTATACACATACCTATCAATTAAATGAAAGATAAGTATTTAAATAACAATTTTTAAATAAGTACATATATTTCCGCCGGATGACATGTTCTCCGCCAGTTATGAAGATGGAAGTTCTAATACTTTTAATACTGAACATTCTAATACTTTATATGTTTCGTAATCAGAAGTAGTATTATTTACGGTGACACTTTGAAACGCATACTGTTAATTGTCATAACTTCGATTGGCATACATCATATGGTATAAAAATCAAAAAGCATAATAATATTCTGCATAACATATCAATAGGCATAAACATTATAATGCAGAATTGTCGAAAGGCATAATATTAAAAATCATAATCTTTGAAAGGAATAATTTGGTTTGCCATAATTTTATTAAGCATACTTTAAAACGCATAATTTTACTACGCATAACTGTTATTATCCATAATTCTGTTTGACATAATTTAACTATGCATAACTCACTAAAGACATAGTTTTATAAAAAATAATAACTGTAAATAGGTATCCATAAATCTTCTTTGACATATTCCGGAATGTATTTTTCTCCATACGAGGATTACTAATTATTAAAAAAACTAGTGCTATTTAAAACTGACTCAGTCAACCCCGACTCCACGTAGTCTTGTCTGCCCTACCCCTAGAGTATTATTCAGAACCGCGAAGGCACGGAGGGGTGAGGCGGCCCGCATTCTGAGGAGCAGGTGGCTACGAGCGAGCCGCCGCGGCTGAGGTTGGCCGGCGAAGCCGGCCATCAAGCCGAGGCTGCGGTGGTGAGCGAAAGCCATCTGCGACGATTAGCATGCGTGGGACCGCCAGAACCCCGCAGTGCCGGAGCTATGGCAGAAGTCTTGCATACTGCATATCTGCTTGCATGCCAGCTTGCGTGCCTGCATGCATTCTGTGTGTTTGCATGCATGCTGCATGCCTGCTGCACGACTGCATGCTTGCTGCATGACTGCATGTTTGCATGCATGCTGCATGTCTGCATGTATGCAAAATGATATAATATATTAATATTAGTACGTGATTTTTTTAACATTAATCGTAAATTAGAGCTTTTTTATTTAGTACTAGCTGTGCCCGCGAACTACGTTTCGCCATCAAAATACTTAACACAGTGTTCAGTTTTTTCCTCCATTTTATTCCATAATGATTCAACTTTATTCTGCCTTTCTTGAGCATCGGCCATTTCGAAATTAGGACAATTTTCGTAGGTTCGTAATGCTCTTTTTCTAACAGTCCACAAAATTAAATACATTACATATTACTATAAACACTAAGTATTATTATTGTTTTAGAGACATTATTGATATTAATAAATTCTTCTTCAGTAGAAAGAACTACACAGTTGCAAGAATAATCTTTATCGTATTCATATTTCGAATTAAAATAAACAATTGTTAATAAATTAGAACTGTATACGAATAAAGTTTAGATTTTATAATGGGTGTTGGTAACACCAACAAAATATATTTTTGGATATGACAACTTGGCCAATTTTGACTGGTCGTACAGTAAGCTCCTTGTCAAGCTATACTGTTTGTCCTTTGAACCGTTCTTATGTCGCTCGTAATACTGTCGGTTTTCGTAGAGTTAATGTATAGCATGAATGGGGGGGTTACTGTACAAATACGTTTTCCGTATTCGATATCCGATCACGGAATACAGACACGTAGTTTCGTGAACGTAGCGCAGACGTTGGTTTCTTCTCATTCGGGATTTCTACCATTCTACCTAAACGTACGTACAGAACGTGTTCCGTTCGTAATAAAAACGAACGTGTGCGGCAGTCAATGAGTATTTTGTATAGATTTGATGCATTCGGATGCCCGCATTCAGAAAACGAATGCGAAAAAACGTATTTATGCGGTTAACCTTAAAATGTATTGAGACTTCCGTTTTTGTAACGTGTACTGTGCGATATAGTGTTGCTGGCATAGTTCGGTTAGCAAACTCGCCGTGATGACTAACATCCAACAAACTTGGAGTTATCGTTAGTTAGTTCACGATCGTTGCATTATCACGGTCTCGAAGGACACTAAACACAGGTAACATCTAACATCGAACATCCAATAGGCCCCAAAGCGGTTCTCAAACTTTTTCGGTGACGGAACCCTTTTGGAAAGCGAAATACTTGACGGAACCCTAAAATAAAACAATAGTTTTTAAAAGTGTATTCTTTATTAATAAGCATAATGAAAGTACGACCAGAGAGGGTGTTTTGATTTTTCTAAATTATTGCGGAACCCCTTATAGGGGTAGTGTGGAGCCCTAGGGTTCCGCGGAACACACTTAGAGCATGGCTGCTCTAGGTACCCTTCAGGGCCTACTTTCATTTAACACCCCTATTGCTGGGTTTGAAAAGCAACTGTTATCCGTCTTTTTTGAGCGGCGGCCATGTTGAATTTACGTCAATGTTGCTACGTTCATAGTGCTCTACTGATCAAGGCCTTTAATATGATACCCATATTGCTGGGCTTAGAAACGAACTTTTATCAGTTTTTTTTTGAGCAGCGGCCATATTGAATTTTGTGCTATTTTCCTTTAAGCCTTTTATTTGATACCCATATTGCTGGGTTTGAAAACGAACTTTTATCCATTTTTTGAGCGGCGGCCATGTTTAATTTAGGGCAATTTTCCTTATTTCATAATGCTCTACTCTTTTAGGCCTTTCAGTTGATACCCATATTGCTAGGTTTGGAAACGAACTATTATTCTTCTTTTTAGAGCGGCGGCTATGTTGAATTTATGTCAATGTTGCTAGGTTCATAGTGCTCTACTCATCAGGGCCTTTCATTTGATACCCATATTGCTGGGTTTGGAAACGAACTTTTATCCGTTTTATTTGAGCGGCGGCCATGTTGAATTTACGTCAATGTTGCTACGTTCATAGTGCTCTACTGATCAAGGCCTTTAATATGATACCCATATTGCTGGGCTTAGAAACGAACTTTTATCAGTTTTTTTTTGAGCAGCGGCCATATTGAATTTTGTGCTATTTTCCTAGGTTCATAGTGCTCTACTCTTCAAGGCCTTTCATTTTATACCTATATTGCTAGGTTTTGAAACGAACTTTTATCCACCTTTTTTGAGCGGTGGCCATGTCGAATTTACGTCAATATTGCTAGGTCCATAGAGCTCTACTCTTGAAGACCTTTCATTTGATACCTATATTGCTAGATAAGAAAACGAACTTTTATCCACCTTTATTGAGCGGCGGCCATGTTGAATTTATTTATGTGTTGCTAGGTTCATAGTGCTCTACTCATCAAGGCCTTTCATTTGGTACCCACATTGCTCGGTTTGAAAACGAACATTTATCCTTTTTTTGAGCGGCGGCCATGTTGAATTTAGGTAGATTTTCGTAGGTACCTAATGCTTTACTCTTCAAGGCCTTTCATTTGATACCCATATTGCTAGGTTTGGAAACTAACTTTTATCCACCTTTTTTGAGTGGCGGCCATGTTGAATTTATGTAAATGTTGCTAGGTTCATAGTGCTCTACTCATCAAGGCCTTTCATTTGAGACCCATATTGCTGGGTTTGGAAACGAACTATTATCCATTTTTTGAGCGGCGGCCATGTTGAATTTATAGCAATTTTCCTAAGTTCATAATGCTCTACTCTTTTAGGCTTTTCATTTGATACCCATATTGCTAGGTTTGGAAACGAACTTTTATCCATTTTTTTGAGCGGCGGCCATGTTGAATTTAGGTCGATTTTGCTAGGTTCCTAATGCTCTACTCTTCAAGGCCTTTCATTTGATACCCATATTGCTAGGTTTGGAAACGAACTTTTATCTATCTTTTTTGAGCGGCGGCCATGTTGAATTTATGTCAATGTTGCTAGGTTCATAGTGCTCTACTTATCAAAGCCTTTTATTTGATACCCATATTGCTGGGTTTGAAAACGAACTTTTATCCATTTTTTGAGCGGCGGCCATGTTTAATTTAGGGCAATTTTCCTTATTTCATAATGCTCTACTCTTTTAGGCCTTTCAGTTGATACCCATATTGCTAGGTTTGGAAACGAACTATTATTCTTCTTTTTAGAGCGGCGGCTATGTTGAATTTATGTCAATGTTGCTAGGTTCATAGTGCTCTACTCATCAGGGCCTTTCATTTGATACCCATATTGCTGGGTTTGGAAACGAACTTTTATCCGTTTTATTTGAGCGGCGGCCATGTTGAATTTAGGGCGATTTTCCTATGTTCATAGTGCTCTACTCATCAAGGCTTTTCATTTGATATGCATATCGCTGTGTTTGGAAACGAACTTTATCGGCAGTCATGTCAAATTAAGTCAACGTGGCTAGGTTCAATGTGTTCTACTCTTTAGGTTCTTCGTTCGATATCCATGTTCCTTGGGTGGATCCAAAAAAAGTGATCCGTCATTTTAGACATTAGGATCGAGAGTCCCGTCCCGTCCCTCTACGCGTAACACAGAACATTGCAGTCAGATATTTTTTTAAATTATCAATATTAATCTATTACTTTTAATAGTTTTAAATGGATGAAAGAGTTTGATTCCTTAGTCCTAATGTAAAAACATATAACACCTTTCAAAATACCTTGAAAAGAGTATCTTCATTTTTTAACATTTCAAATATTTCAAAAATTGTACCGATTTTGTGAAAATTAGTCAATAATTAAACCAATCTACAAATTTTATGGTCACTCGATAAGTGTTATCATAAAAAATGCTTTATACATTGGTTGTATGGCTTGATCTTTTTGCCTTACTACCACGGTACGACATAAGAAAAAGACAATTTGGTTGGCGAAATCCAGTTGGGCACAGCCATTAACAGAAAATATTAAATTTTATTTGTACTATGTGAAACACTTCATTCCTTGCCTTAATTTTCGAAATCCAATTACTTAAGATCAGGCTGTATGGCGTAGTTCCATTGCCTTTCCTTCGTGGAAGAAAATACCTTCTCTCTGAGCTGCGTTCAGAACCTACGCTCGAGTGCACTCCGAGTGCACCCTGACAGCAACCGACCCGTTCAGAGCCTCGGGGTAAAAAACGCTCTGACAGGCGGTTAGTACACTCTGTGCCCGTTCAGAAGCTTCGAGTGATGCAACCAAACAACCGACTCAAGCGTAGGGTGAAAAACACTCTGACAAATTTATGTCAAAGTCGATGTCAAAAATATGCTAATTATTTATTATTTTATTAAATAACACTACTTTGAACTCTTTTAAGCCTAATACAAGGGAAATATAGTGATTTCTATGTGTTGTAATTATTTTTAAGCAGAAAAATGGATATTGACTGTTAATTTCATAGTAAGGATTAGTAATATTTTGCCCTTTGCTTGATCTTGATCAGCAAGATACAAACTAAAAAAAAAGATTGCAACCGACCCGTTCTGAACCTCGGAGCGAGTGTGAAAAACACTCTCGGTTGCATTACTCTGACCCTCGGAACGCAACTCTGTACTATGTGACAGACTTGTCAAAATAATTTCACGTGCGCCATGTTGTTTTTCTACATAAAGCCAATTCGAAAATTTTATATGATATTTTTTCACTAAAAATAAAAAGTGAATTTAAACAAAGGAAATTATGCCTAAATGTTCTTCCAGAAAATTCTAAGCATTATGGTGTAAGCCATATCAAATTCTGTCCAGTAGTTTCGGAGATCTTTCCGGACAAACAGACAAACAAACAAACCAACAAACAAACAATTTTTTTTAAAACTATTCTATCGTGTTCTGCTAATGATTTTAAGGCGACCTGTGTATTTTTTTTCTTAATATTTCGCAATTACAGATTTTTGTACCCCTACGATTTTATTATATATAGAGATTTTTAAACTATTTCTTAATAAATAAGGTTAAAAAAACAATAGTAAATAATTTAAACATAAGACAATAAATTTAATCTGTTAAGTATAGCAAGCGTTTACTCTTTGAAATTATTGTGAATGTGTTCGCTATGGATATATGAGTTTTGTCAGTTATGCTTTTCAAATGTCTGCCTTTTGAATATTTGCCTTTGAAATATTAGGGCAAACATAAATTATGTCTTTTGTTACTTATGCTTCTTCAAATTATGCCTTTTCATGGCTATGCCTTACATATTTCGGCCTTATAATATTATGCGTTATGAAGTTATGATATAAAGACTTATGGCAAGTGGCGATTATGGCAATTAACATTATGCATTTTTAGTTTATGACGAAAAACATGCGTTTCATTAGGTAACCATTATTTACATGCTCCCATAATAAACTATGAATATCTATAGAGTCTTCCATCCCCAATTTTAACCCGCTAAGGATATATAAATGGAAGATATGACTTGTGGCATGGAATTTAAATTCCAGTGAATCCATTACGCTATTCCATCACAATTCAAGTAATCCAATTGCTTAACAAATTTCGAGTATTACACAAGGGTAGATAACGCAATCCACAAGGACTTTAAAACGGTAGTGAAGACAATTTTTTTATTAATTCTGTATAAACAGAATTTTCGTACAGAGGCGGACTTAATGCGGCACAGTCACAGAACAAAAATCCTTGAATACTGCGAAATTGTGTATGTTCTAATTCTTAATTAAGGGACAATCACAAAGGGGAAACTACAACTTGGTTTCATAATATAACTAGTGGAAAAGTATTGTAGCTATCCGCAATTAATGACGCTCATGTGTTTTTATTAAACAATCATTTTGTTGTTAGCATTTGTTCGAAATTAACAGATATAGAACTATATTTTATTGCATGGGTGGTAAGTGAAAAATTTGGACGATTCAAAAGAGATCTCTGTCATATTTGAATAAATAATATTTTGATTTTGATATTTTACAGCGCGCTCAAACACCTTTCTATAAAGTCGTATTTGAATAAAGAATGTTTAATATTTATTATATACTAGCTTTCCGCTTGCGACTTCGTCCACGTTATTTTTGTTCTCCTGTGGGAATTTTATATTTTCTCGTAGGAAAATTATCCCTATGTCCTTCCCCTGGTCTACTAACTATCCCTATACCAACTTTCATCAAAATCGGTTCAGTAGTTTCGAAGCCTATTCAATACAAACAAACAAAAAATCAAATCTTTCCTCTTTAGTAGTAGTATTAGTATAGATAACAGCGCGCCCAAACATTACTCCGCGATAATGTGAACTATGAACTGCTTTTGACCTACGCTCATTGTAAAAATCCGTTACAGTACGTCGCGGTAGTACTCGGTCATTATAAGCCTTAATTTGGACATGTCCTCTTTTGGGCTAAGAATATAATTATTTATTATTTATTAACCAACATGTTTCAGGTATTATTGTAAAGAGTACTCAAAAATCTATGGTTTAGAATAAAATTTAGGTTTTTTTAGGCCTGCAAATTCAAAAAAACAGCAATTTTCTGATTGACTTTCATAGTATGTAAAACAAAGCGATTTTTGTATGGAAACCAATGACAAGTTACTGAAACGTGTCACAAACGAATAAATAAGTAACAAAAGCGCACAAACAATGTGATAGTGAGTGACTTTCTGACTAAAATTCACATAAATTACATTTTTAATGTTTTATTAAGATTTACGAAAAACATGTCTGTATGAACTTAGCTCCCTTTGCCTTCTCTTGCAGAAGTGACAGCGTCAAAAAAAGCCTCGTTTAATTTTGTGATTTTAATGATCGTGATCGCTTATAATAGCAATCGCAATACATCACAATACTTTTTATTAAGAAGTGCACAATCTTGTGTTGTTGCCGCAATGACTGTGAAATTAAAGGCAGCGCAGACGTTATAGATTTTTCCTTCGACAATAAACCCCCAGGTGACCACATATTGAATTGGATTGCAAATTAGCAGCATTGCAGGTCACTGCTGGTAACAAACAAGCATCTCTGACTCTGACCAAAAACATGATACATGTAATCAATAGGTCCATGCTATTAAAATGAAATCTAGCACAATAAATGCATTGGTTGGTGGCAGATGACTTCTATACTTTACTTTGTAGCAGTGTGTTTGTGCAGCATTTGTTAGGATGAGCCCCTGGCTGTAGTGTCTAGTGTGTGATACCTGTTTTACTCTGCCTACTCTTAGGATAAGCACCTACCTCACAGTAATGAAATATCAACATAAATAAAATATACTGGTCTGTTCTTAAGAATGCTACAGTTTTACTATTTCAATAACAAAAGATTTTTTACAAAACAAATGCTAATTAATGAAGTCATTATAATGAACTAAGTGCAAAATTCTCTAAGATTACTATAATGCTAATTCAAAGTGTAAATATTTACTTCTATATGACTACATACCCTCGATTTTATCATGGGTACTAAATATGTAATATGAAGTGTTGAATAATTATAATAGTGGAAACTATGTGAAAGAGTTGTAATATAGAAACTGGTTGCAGGTATGAAATAAAACCCAGAAATTATGTAATTTTTATTTATTCAATTTCAACATCTTCCCTTATTAGTACGTCATTTCAAAATTGAGCCAGTGGTGTTATATGAGTTTGGTGCGGAGCCCATCCTAAATTCATGGATTTCATTTGATTTTTCCTCTTATCAGCAGTCTCATGTGATGGATCATTTTCTTGAATATGTTCCCCAAAATATGACTTAGCTTGCTTAATTTAATATGTTCCAAGACTGATTAAAATTAAATTGAATATTTTCATTCTGGGGAACATTCAAGTGTGGAATTTAAGCATCAATATGTACAAAGATGGCTTCTAACGCCCTATTTAAAATAGATTGACCACCAGGTTGGTTGGTCGCTTACTGCAGCTAGCAGTGTAAGTTATAAGATTTCTTTTGAAATAGGTAATTAGAGGACTTTTGTAAGTAAAATTTTAGTAACCTCTAATAAAACAATGGAATTGTTTGAATCAGACCCAAAGAGTATAACGTATAGTTAGAATTCTACTGGACAGGTTTTCCCTGCTTATATGGTCTATACCTAAATGTAAAGGTGCATATTGATTTTTGAAGCAATAACACTTTTTTATATAAGTAAACATGAGTTTTTGAAATGCATACCCGAGAAGCAATTCTGCAAAGGGATTCCTTAGCCCATAGTCTGACTTAATATAAACCTAAGGCCTTTTTAGGCTTTGAACAAACCTCACCTAATTGAGTTAAGCAAGAGAACAATAAAACAAATTGTGTGACTGTTAAACCTGTCCAGTATTTACATACTATATCAGTGGAATTTTCTATATTTTCAAATTCAATTAGTTTCTGTTCTTTGATTTTATTGTTAGTAAGTCAAGCATGAATTATTTGGTGTAAACAATACAGTGAACTTATATTACCGTAAAAATGCAAAATCATATTGACTCATGTGATTTTCACAGACTCTGGCATTACTTTACGAATATTTAACAATCCCCGAGGATCTTCTTTCTTAAATATAATGGTACCCTTCGACATTCCAAATTATAGCACTCTGGTACAAAAAAAATGAGAAGTTGTATCAGGAGTGCGACTGTAACCTGGAAGTATAACATTTTGTTGTTCAATTCTTGGGTCTGGTTACTTCGTACGTTCAAATTACGAGAAAACTTAGTCCAGTTAGCAAGCCAATATTTACTTTGTGAAAGGAAGGAAGGTTACATAAACACATACACACAAACAATAAACAAAAGTCAAAACGACAGCTACAGTGGCATTGACAATGACATCCTTTTAATTGCCAGTAAAAAAAACTAAATATGGCCCTGCTAAAGAAACAATAAAAAAAAACATTTTTAATATTTTTCTCCTAAATGCAGGCCTTAATATTTTTAATATTCATGGATAAACATCCTTCTCATAAAGTTCTATTTCCGTCATAAATTTTTAAACTGGTTAAAAAAGGTCCAGAATAAAATTCCACGTTCCATACAAAAAGTGGACATGTCCTTTGTTTTTCGTTTTTCGAATTTCATATTGTGTACATTTGTCTGACGCTCATACGGTGAAGGAAATCATCGTGAGGCAACCTGCAAACACATGCTAAGAAATTCAATGGTGTATGTGAAGTTCACCAATCCGCACTGGGCCAGCGTGGTTAACTAAGGCTGTTGAGTGCCTCTGTATGTGGACTGAGACAATTGTTGCAGATCTGTGAAAGAATGCGTGTGAACATGGCTTGAGATACAATGCCACCAAGAGTCAGTACATGGTCTTTGGGGCTGGCGGTGCTAGATGTCTACGAACCGTACCACCTGTATATCTTAATGGTGTTTCTCTTGACAGAGTAGATCATTTCAAATACTCAGGGCATATAGTAACCTCTGACCTCAGGGATGATGTTGACATTGACCGCGAACGGAGAGCTCTGTCTAAAAGAGCAAACATGTTGGCCCGCAGGTTAGCGCGGAGTTCAGTGGCGGTGAAAATTACATTATTCCGTTCCTACTGCACTTCACTCTACACGAGCGCTCTGTGGGCTGCCTATTCGCGGAAAACGTACAGCGCTCTCCGTGTACAGTTTAATAATGCGTTTAGAGCATTATTGGGGCTGCCCCGGTTTTGTAGTGCCGCAGGCATGTAATTGCGGCCGCGAATACCGATTGTTTCTACGCGACCGTTCGTAAGAGATGCACGTCCTTGGTGCGTAGGGTGCGGGCCAGCCCCAATATAGTTCTGACGATGATAGCTGAGAGGCTGGATTGCCCTTACATTCGGCACTGTTGCAATAAACATGTATATGGTGACGGTTGTGACGGTAATACCAGGAGCTGAGATCGTAAAGTTTAATTTTATTTATATGACATTATTTAATTACTATTATTTTTATTACTATTATGTGACATTATTTTAATTACCTACTATTTTTTAAATGTATTGTTGTTATTTTTTATTTGACATAGAAATTGTATTTTAAATTAAAAATTAATTTGATTTATTATTATTATTATTTTATGGTTAGAATTTCAATGGATTTGGTGAATTTTATTTTTCTCTTAATTTTTAAAATTTGTTATACTCGGAATTTTATTTTATTTTATTTGAATGTTATTTAAATTGAGACTGTACTGTTATGGGTGTATATTACCTGAAATAAATTAATTTTATTTATTTTATTTAATCACCCTAACATAGGGTAAGCTCGAGCCCCTCGATAGGGACGTATAAGCTGTGATGACGATCCGCCCTTAGCCTCTTCACCAGCCACAAATCAACAAGGTTCCATAACAAAACAGTTTTTTGCACGAAGTTAAAATTTATAAATCTCATACTTTCAATACCATATATAATGACTAGCTTTTGCCCGCGACTTCATCCGCGTGGAAATCCTTTTTTATTGATTCCCTTTACAAATTCCCCCCCCCCCCCTTTTTTACACCCTTAAGAAATGATTTCGGGGATAAAAACTATTCTTTATTCTTCCCCACATTTCAAACTATCTCCATACCAAATTCCAACTGAATAGGTTCAGCGGTTATCGATTCCCCATACAAACTTCCACCCCCCTTTCTCCCCTATAAGGGGTGATTTCTGCGATAAAAGCTATCCTATGTCCTTTCCTGGGACTCAAACTATGTCTATACCAAATTTCATATAAATTGGTTCAGTAGTTTTGGCGTAAAAGCGCGACAGGCAGACAGACAGGGTTACTTTCGCATTTATAATATTAGTATGGATTACCGACATTAAAATATAAGGACAGAAATCTAAAGAGGAAAATAAAGTTGATGGAAGCTTTTTAATGACTCAAAACCATTAGGACCCAAAGCGCGATGTCAACAATGTATTGTTATTCTTTGTACAGCTCATAAATAATATGTGAAAACGCTCTAATCGATTTCTCATGTATGTTGAGTGATTATGTACTTTTCTGTAACAATCTTGGTTTTATACTACCTATGCATGTGATCATACTACTATTGTTATTCATGTGAAAGTGCATGTTTACATGTTTGTTATTTGATAACGCAAAAACGACTCAGGAGCCTTAATAGTGCGTAAATCCACACCATTCAGTATCACCACCTATCACTTTCGATTTGACAATACGTCCACTCATTGCTTTATAAAAATACTAGCCTTACCCAACGGTTATACCCACGTATTTTTTTATTGCTGTAGGTGCGTAAGTGGCACACGAGCAGACATCCTACAAAGATGGTAAGCGGTTATTGCCGCCAATGGATTTCGCCAATATCAGAGTAGACATAGCTAAGCTGCTTGAATATATAAGTACTCTCGTTAATTCAAGGAGCTCGATTGTTAAAGTTAACGTTGGCCGTCGTTGAGGCCTAATATAGGTGACCAAAATGTGAATATGTCATGTTCCTCCGTGCTTCGAAAGGCACGTTAAAGAGTTGGTGCTTAGTCTGCAGGCCTATTACAGATCTCATGATTTTGAAATTATATCATTATGAAATCATAGTGCAAAAGGAAAAATAAGATTTTCAGTCAGATTTTTGATCATTCGTTCATTATATCATGGTGACGTCATTGAAATTATGCCATAGTGATGATATCATTGGAGATCGGAAATAGGAAATGAAGCATTTCATGACTTTTTAATTCAAAATTTATACCATGTCATACGATGAAAGTTCCATAATGGGTTCTATTTTTAAATTATTCGTCAGGCGGTGAGTGCTTGTCGAGCGTCGTCTGTGTTCGATTTCTACTTAATATCGTTTTGTATATATTCAACGAAAATCAAAATAATGTTGATTTTTGTCGTAATATTCTATTGATTTTCATCGCAAAAAAAAACGAAAATCAATAGAAATCGAGCACAGACGACGCTCTACGAGCGCTCGATGCCTGACGAATGATTCAAAAATAGCCCAATTTTGAATCATTTACTAGTATCTAGCATGTCGGCTAACCGCCCCATCAGAAATGCGGTAAAGAAATAAAGAGTGCACTTGTGTTGGCGCAGACACTTGCAGTTTAATGTTTTGTAGTAAAAAGTTTGCCTTTCCGAGTTTCTTGTCTGTTCTCGTGAAGGCTCTCCCGATTTTCAAACAAGTGTAGAGACAACTTTTTTTATCTCCTTTGGAGTCATCTTGATGATTGTGTTTGCAATGTATGAACATACAGGGTTAAATATGTTTCCTTCATCATCATCATTTCAGTCAAGAGATGCCTATAGTTCGACATAGGCCTCCCCCAGCGATCTCCAAACTGATCGATCCTGCGCCTTCCGTATCCAACGGCTTCCTGCGACCTTCACCAGACCGTCGGTCACCTTGTAGGAGGCCTACCAACGCTGCATGTCCCAGTACGCGGCAGTGACTTGAGAACCTTTCCACCTCAACGGTCATTAGTCCTACGAGCGATGTTGCCGACTGCCACTGAAGGTTTGCAATTGTTTATTATGTCAGTGCCTCTAGTTCTTCCACGGATCTCATCATTCGTGATGCGATCGCGTAGAAAAACCCGAGCATAGCCCTCTCCATTACCCTTTGAGTGACCTTGAGCCTTCTTATGAGACTTATTATGTAAGCGGCCACATCTCAGTTCCGTACGTCGTTACTAGCACACACACGAACTGAAAACTCGTCTTAAGAGTACTTGAGACACTGCGGTAAATGAACCGAGAATATACTGCGTAGAGAACGCTTAAGCTTTCAGCTAAGAATCCTTAATTTCCTTACAATTAGAATTTTGTTTAGTTTTTAACGTCAATAAGTGCCTGTAGAGGTTAATGTTAATTGTTTTTATTGCTTAAAGGGCAGACGAGCAGACGGCCCACTTGATGGTATATGATAACTGCCGCCCATGGACTTGGCCTAGAGAAGGACATAGCCAAACCGCATACCTACTTTGAGTTACTCTTCTTAAAACTGGCTTGAATATGGACATGTGATATATCATCATCACAGCTCACACACGCCCCCACCGAGGGGCACGAACCTACCCTAACTAGTTAGGGCGATTAGGCCTTAGTCAAACCACGCTGGCCCAGTGCGGATTGGTTGACTTTGAATTACTTCGCAGGTGTATGCAGGTTTCCTCACGATGTTTTCCTTCACCGTAGGAGCGTCAGATAAATTCACATATGAAATTCGTGAAACGAAAAACACATTATATATAACGGTCGAGAAACATAGCAGCAGAAAATTGATTCCAACCGTAACGCCGGACCGTACGTGAAAAGAATGAGCGCTGAAAACTAACCGTGCTGGACGATTTTGCTTCTAGGAAATAGGGATGAACTGTACTGCGGTGTCGAGTAGTAAGTAGGTTGATAAAAATGTGACGTTGGTTAGTACCAAGTCAAACAGTTCCTCGGTACACTCACCACTGAAATGCAGTAGTAAACAAATAGAGATCCAAGGTGCCTATAGATACTTCCAGAGCCCGTCAGATTGGGAACACCTATAATTTGAGCAGCCTAGCCTGGTATTTTGAGACTCTTACCCATAATCAGAAAATATACAGGGTGTCCCTAAAACAATGGATAAGCCTGAAACTATAGATGCGGTCTTCATCATAGCCTCCCTTACCACAAATTTTGACCTTAGTGAAAATATCACGGTTTCAGAGATATTTATTGTTTTTGAATTTTTTGAAAATTTCCATGTGCGATTAGTTTTTATAGTGACATTTCAACAAATGGAGAGGTTTTTCGATTTCGTTTTATTCCATTTCACAAGCGATAGTTCAGCTATCTTAAAACACAAAGAAAATTCAAAATGAAATTAATTTTCTTTCATGTTTGATCAGCTACAGTTTAAAAAAAATTTAGGACGCTCATCATGCCCATTATCTTAAAAACTTGCTTAGCTATTCTAGATTCCAAAAAGGTATCATAAGCCTAGGCATTCCAAATATGTTTAATTTCATGACTACTTGAATAGCAAATAGTATAAAAATGTCAAAAAACTGTTTTTGTTGTAATAATTACTCTAATGTTCTGTGTTAATATAAAGGTATAATGAGCCTAGATATTCTATATTTTTAATTCAAATTCAAATTCAAATTCAAAAATCTTTATTCAACATAGGCCTTTACGCACTTATTGACGTCAAAACAAAGCAAAACAATCTAATTTAAAGAAATTATATTAACCTTGTATGTGCATACATCCTAAATATACTCAAGATGTCTGCAAATACAAGTAGGAATGAAAAAAAAAAAAGTTGACTCTACACCTGTTCGGAAATTGGGAGAGCCTTCTCGAGAAGAACAGGCAAGAAACTCGAAAGGTCTAAATTTTTTATCTCCTCTTTTAAATCGCCATTTACAATTTTGGTTTGTTACAGAGTCGTCAATTGGAAGCTGACCTCAAAGCAAAAGTTTGAGCTCAACTTCCATTACAAGAATAGATGTGTTAATTCACATTATATAAGCTATCTCTGAGAGAAGTGCGTGAACTTAGATTATAAATAAATTGCTCTCACTGAACGTTTCTTTGAAACAAAACGCAATACATTGTTAAATATTAGAATTGAGAGTTCAAACCCAAGCTTTTTTGTCCGTCATGTAATCAGACACTTTATAATATGCTTTTTTAATAAGTACATCTTTGATTGCAACTTTAAATTTGTTTAAGCTAAGTTCTTGTATACAACTTGGGATTTTATTGTAGAAACGTATACACAGGCCTCTAAAAGAATTATTAATTTTTTGGAGCCTGGTATTTGGTAAAGCTAACATATTCTTTTGTCTAGTATTAACTGAATGAATATCACTATTTTTACAAAACACATGAATATTCTTACGAACATATATTAGATTCTCATAAATATATTGCGACGCTACTGTCATAATACCAATTTCTTTGAACTTTTCTCGCAAAGAATCTCTCATTTTAAGGTTATAGATTGCTCGAATAGCCCTTTTCTGCAGTACAAAAACAATCTGAATGTCGGCAGCATTTCCCCACAACAAAATACCATACGACATCACACTATGAAAGTAAGAAAAGTATACAAGTCTTGCTGTATCAACATCAGTCAGTTGACGTATTTTCCATACAGCGTGAGCTGCAGAACTAAGTCTCTTTGACAATTTATCGATATGTGGGCCCCATTGCAGCTTAGAATCAAGTGTGATCCCAAGAAATACTGTGGTGTCCACAGGGTCAACACCTATATCCTTTATTTTTACAGTGGTGTGAACCTCTTTGACATTGGGTAAAACAAATTTTATACATTTTGTTTTCCCTTCATTAAGTGACAGGTTGTTCACATTAAACCAATGAACAATTCTTGAGATAGAATTATTTATAATCTCATGACTACTTAAATAGTATGAAAATTTGAAAGTACTCGATAAAAAACACATTAATCCGTAAAAAAACAAATTGGCCTAGCTAGTGCCTTTATTCACATCCTAGACCTTTTATTAAAAGAATGTTTAATTCAATGCGCGTAACCCGACGTTTTGATGTAAGCATTTTGGATGCGAGTCCGCAACTCCGCAATCGAGGATACTGACATCGCGTACACGAGGCCTTTTAGACACCCCTAATAAAAAATCCAAGGCATTTAAATCCGGTTATTTCGGCGGTCATATAATAGGACCAAGCCTGCCTTTCGATCTTTGTGAGTAATTTTTGTTTATGTGATTTGTCACTCTTTCAAATTAAAGTTTACACTTTATACCTTTCTGCGTACTGACGAGCAGTAGCGTTGGCATTGCCTTAACACTCGCCATAAGTGAAATGCATGTTTGCATATTCCAATGTCGTGTGCTGATGTTCAAAGTCCGAACAACGACTGCCAATAATAATTGTCAAAAGGTATCACAAACAAACATTATTCAAATCGTAAAGCTAGTAAATTCCGGGTACGCGAGGCCAGTTTTCTCGATTGCGGAGTTACGGACTCGCATCCAAAATGCAGCTGCTTACATCGAAACGTCGGGTTACGCGCACCGCATTAAATATTATTTTATTAAAAGGTCAAGGACGTGTATAAGGCCGCAAGGCCGAGCTTAATTTGTAGAAATGGCACTATAAACTCATCCATTGTTTTAGGACATTATAATTGAAACATATGCAACTGTAAATACAATTGATTAGGCGTTTTAAAAGAAAGTAAAAAAGTCTATTCCAATCTTGGGCAGCCATCGCGGTTTTAACAAAAAAAAAATAAAACAAATTTACCTTTTTCTTGTTTATTTCCTTCAAAGTTATTCTCCTGATTCCAGGAAGACAATGCCTTTTTATAGGGGGTGTCTATAAGGCCTCGTGAACGCGAGGCCAGTATCCTCGATTGCGGAGTTAAGGACTCTCATCCAAAATGCAACTGCTTACATCGAAACGTCAGGTTACGTGCACCCCGTTAAACATTATTTTATTAAAAACCAAAAGGTCTAGGACGTGTATAAGGGCGCAAGGTCAAATTGATTGTTATACGAAAATTATTTTTTTTACTGAGTACTTTGAAATATTCATACTCTTTAAGTAGCCATTAGGTTAAAAAATACAGAATACCGAGGCTCATTATAACTTTACATTAACACAGAACCTTAGAGTAATTATTACGACAAAAACAGTTTTCTAATTTTTTTATCATCATCATCATCATGGCCGCACGACGCCCACTGCTGGGCATAGGCCTCCCCCATGGAACTCCACAACGATCGGTCCTGTGATGCCCGCATCCAGCGTCTTCCCGCGACCTTTACCAGATCGTCGGTCCACCTGGTCGGGGGCCTACCCACTGAGCGTCGTCCGGATCGTGGTCGCCATTCGAGAACCGTTCGGCCCCAGCGGCCATCGGTTCTTCTCGCTACTATTTGCTATTCAACTAGTTATGAATTTAAAAATATGCAGCAGAATGCCTAGGCTTATGATACCTTTTTAGAATCTAGAATAACTAAGCAAGTTTTTAAGATGATGGGCACGATGAGCGTCCTACATTTTTTTCCACTGTAGCTGATCAAACATGAAAGAAAATTAATTTCATTCTCAATTTTCTTTGTTTCAATTTTTTTTAAATTCTTTACGCTAGTTTGTTTAATTTAAGTCTTTGTTTTTGATAGCTAAACCAGTATTATATTATCTGTGGCTAAACTATCGCTTGCGAAATGGAAAAAAAAAACGAAATCGAAAAACCTCCCCATTTGTAGAAATGGCACTATAAAAACTAATCGCATTTGGAAATTTTCTATTCAAAAACAATAAATATCTCTGAAACCGTGATATTTTTACTAAGGTCAAAATTTGTGGTAAGGGAGGCCATGATGAAGTCCATCTATAGTTACAGGTTTATCTATTATTTTAGGGACACTCTGTATAATACTACTCCACATACCATTGTAGTATCCGCATGCCGAGAAACTTGACCTGAACGTGCAAAGGTACCGCTTTGCTCTATTCTATTCATGATTCTATCTATGCGTATCTATATAATTTCTATAAAAATCTAGATACTTATAAATTTTAATTTTGACCCATACATACAACATACTGAGTTTCACGTACCTTCAAATTCAGTCCAACAATTTTTACGATTCAGCCGTTTCGATGGTCAGGTCAATCATGTTCATGGCCGTTTGGTTAATATTGTTTAACATTCTGTGCCGTTGGTCGGTCGAATTCGTCTCCTGTGTTCTATTAATAATTATTTAAAAAAACTTTTTTAAATACATCTATACAAATCAAACGAACCCAAATTCGATAGGGTTGTGTCGTTTTATTGCGGATTTCCTATGGTCACCTTCCAGCTCCAGCATTAGATCAGCTCCATGTCATCATAATATTGCATTGTCACGCGATATTAAGATGCATGGAAAATTTCAGTATAATCGGAAACCGGGAAGTGGGTCAAATTTTACTTCTAGGTGAAAGTAAATAAATAATAAAAAAGCTTGTAATAAAAAGCACAGCCATGTAATCTGCATTAATATTTGTACTTTGATAGTATTATTATTCACACATGTTCCACCTCATTTGCGTTTGATAGCGGTACTCATTTAAATTTCGCCAATCTCGAGAATTAGCTCAGGACCATCTCAGGACTTAAATTATGGCTTTAAGCGTGGGTTTTAAGATATAAAACTCCATTTCATGTTTTTGACATCAAATAGTGTTGTGTTGACGTGTTTTTTTGGCCCATGCCAACTGCCTAAGCTTGACAAACTTTGCAAATACTCGAATCATGGATCTATTATATAGTTTTGATTAATAAGTGGATCTATCTCAGAATAATAATTGTTCTGAGGGGTCTACGGTCTCTTTCAGTTATGAAAAAATCAAACTTGTAAGTCAACACCATGTTGCATATTTGTGTTGCATATTTGCGAAAAATTTTGCGATTTCACAAGGGAATTAAAACTTACAGGGTACTTCCCGTTAACCTAGAATCATAAAATTTGGGAAGAAGCAACGTCTTACATACAGCACATGTTAAGAATAAATCTGAAAAACGTAAATATGTAGTTAGGAACTTATTAACTTAAATAAGCTTGTACGTAACTCTCGGTGCGAGAGTTCAAGGCCGGTTCTTGTGAAAAAAGCTTAACTCTAGAATTCAATTTAATCCTGAATGATGTAGGTACTTCAGGTTTAATTTTAATTCAAGGATTAGGTATAGGTTCACATTGTTGTCAGCCTAACCGCCAGTCTGTCCGTCAAGACCCTTTTTCTCAGAAACGCGTTGAGATATCAAATACCCTGAGTATTTGACTTTTCTACGGTCTCTTTTAAATGTGAAAAAAATCAAACTTGAAAGTCAACGATATCAAAAGATATGACCGTTATGTGGCATACGCGTATACGCAAATTCACAAGGGAATCAATACCTACAGAGTACTTCCCGTTGACCTAGAAGCATCAAATTTGGCAAGAAGCAAGGTATTATAGCTTATATTAACAAAAAAAAATAGGAAAACCGTTAATATGTAGTAAGTTTTATAAATATATTATATATCGGTGCGCGAGAGCAACAAGCACTTGGCCAGTTATTATCAAAGTATCATTATTTAAGCCCCTATTACTTTTATCTATAGTAGTTATATGTATAATTAATTAGTCTTACATGAGCGTACTCAGAATTTTTCGTTGGGCAAAAGCCAAAGCGTGTTTAGGGATAACAGAAATAAATAAACTTGATAACAAGTAGGGATTGCCCCAACTTGCCCCACCGTGGGGCATCCACGAATGTTATGTATGAAGTGTATTAAGAATTCTTTTTTGTTTGACACGGATCTCGTTGTGAACATTCCTGTTACGTAGTATTATAACTTCCATATTAGAAATTCAATTTGAAACACTGTCTTTCATTAGATAAAGAACCAGAATAACTAATAGTACCTACTCAGAAGTCTTCCAAAATTTTAAATAGACTACTTTGATACATGGAAGAACACTTTAATCTTCTTTCACTAATAAAAGGTATTTGCTAGAAGACTATACAGAGTGAGCCTCCTCACGTACCTAGGTGTGCAAGCAAAGATATATGTAGAGAATACATTGTACTCTTACATAGACTGCGGTCCAGACACATTCCGTGCAACAAGTTTGCATACCTAAGGAAAAAAAATTAATCACCAAATTGTGATGTGTGTAGTAAAATAGACAATGTGCACCACTTGTTGGCGGTATGTGTTAAAAATCGACGGGGAAAGACAGCTTTTGATGCAATTTTTGCACCTAAATGCATCTGACAGGCGTTTTCCAAACAATTCTGGCGCACCCTATGTCAGAGGCTGCAAAGCTAGTCTGTGGCATGGTGGCAATAAATATTGTTTCATGTTCAGTTAGTGTATGTTTTTATTGTACAATGGGACTGACATACATTGTAAAATTCTCTAAATAAAATAAAAGAAAAAGATACAAAAAGTACTAACGTAGTTAAGGTTCCCCTGATTGTGTAACTACAAACACAGCATCACAACCTTTTTCAATTTGACATCAATGCACATTCATCACTGCTTTTAGGACCGACTGTATTCACTGTCTTGTATTTGGTTCCGCAGTGATTATCAATTAATCTAATCGTGATAGATTTGTTGAGTCATTACACCAGACACAAAGGGAATTTGGCGTAGACAAAATAAAAAACCTTCAAATCAGCAACTTTTACAATATCACCGTGTCATGTTTACGTTAACAAATAACGTCAATAAGACATTTTTTGTCACAAAATGTTTTGAATTGTTTTGGACCTGTTTTAATTTGTATATTATTTGAATAATTGAACACTTTATTATGGCAGGTAAGTTGGAACTTCGTATCGGCAGCGAAGCCCAGACAAGACTCAAAATCTTATTACCTAAGTGATAGATATTTGTTGTAGATAAGAAGAAAAGCCTGAGACGTTGAAGTACGAAGTTTTTGATAGGTATCATTTCAAATAAGTAAACTTTGAATCTGCAGGTGCTGTGCTGTTGAACATCGGTGACATGATCGACCTGGCCATCGGAACGCCTGAGGTAACGTTACAATGAAGGGTCCTTCTCACGACTTGGCAGACCTAATGCTTGCTTACAATTTACATCGCCGTGTACCCTGTACTTTCTATAAGAAGTTTATGGGGCCAATAGCTTGTGCGCTGGCCGATATAATAACTAAAGCTAAGTAACATGCTCGTGGTCCGAGTATTATGTGTTAGTAGGTTCAAGATCTGTTGTGCAAGAAATAAATTTGTCGTGACAAAAACTTATAAAGATCACTAAATATAAAAACTACCTTGACGTGCCAACATACAATACAACCTTCTAGTGAGGAAAAGGAAAATAAACTCATTTATTACACAAATTAGAGTCTTACGTGTGTTGATGTAACTAAGGCGCTCAATTTGATCCCGTGCTAAAAGCTTGTAAAATACCAAAAATTACGACCAAGTGGTATAGAAACGAACCATTTTTTCATTAATTATCATAAAGGGAAGTGTCTGCGGCAAGTGATTGGCAAAAATAAGATTTCGGAGTATTCCTAAAGCGATAGCTACCTTCATTAATCTGCCAAACCCAAAGATTTATTCGGGTCACTACTTTCGCAGAACATCGGCAACTTTGCTAGCCGATTCTGGTGCCGATTTAACTGTCATTAAAAGGCATGGAGGTTGGAAGTCGAGTAAAGTAGCTGAAGGCTACATAGAAGAGTCAGTAGAAAATAAAACTAAGATATCACACAGAGTAACAGAAATGATAAATCTGCATTCCACTGATTCTCCACAACCGAGCACTTCAAAAGATTATCCGGTGCAATCCAAAAATATTGCTGTAACAGCTGAAGAAAATAGGCAAATATCAACGTCCCACACATTTACCCAAGAATCTCTGGATACTGTAGAAACTCAAGTTTCCCAGAAAATATCAAATATCAACATACCCGGAAGAAACCTTTCGCTAACTATAACTAATTGTTCTAATTTTACCATAAACTTTATAAATATCAAAGTTGTTTGTGTGTTCCGGTTTGAAGGGTAAAACAGTCAGATTAATGGATTAATGTGTACGGTGACTTGACATGTTATGTCACTTATGTCACAAGTTGCCAAAGTACATTGGAGTCCTAGTAGGGGTTGTAGACAGGTACCATAGGCGACTTGATAGCCACTTATCATTAGGTGGGCAGCCTGCTTGTTTGCCGACTAAGTTATTATAAAAAAGTGAAATTATTGAAAAATTTTCACAATCATTGAGATTTGTTTATTTTGAGGTCACTACAATATAAGAAAGTCATAACAAACTATAACGAAATATACAAGTTAATATATTCATACTTTTATCTCATTATTATGGAACATTGATAAAGGCGTGGACGAATGATTTAGTACCATATGTAAACAATAGCCTTACCCGTTTGTATGTTACATATAAGTATGTACCTACGTCATCATAACCTACTTTATGCAGATTCAAAACAATACAACAATAGGGTCCCTAGTCACATATTTTACATCACACTTCCATAAATATAATTCTTGATGTCATGCACATTCGTGTTTAACAGGATAATACACACCTAAATTGAACAGTCTTAATATGTATTGCTAATATGCTTTCAGTTTGGAATATCGAGGTAATACAGAGGGGTTTCCACAGTTTTACCAGAGGGAGTATTTGCCTCGGTCGTCTGTGCAGTTTTCAACTGTACCTTACCTGTTCGGGCCGCAATGCAGCAGTGCATTGCTACTGCCGGTTTGAAGAGTAAAACAGACAGTTAAATAGTTGCGAGCAGTCATGTCACAAGTTGGCAACGTACTATAATATTATAATTATACATGTAGGTAGCAATGTGGCAACATAGACGTGGTTATTCCAGGAGCAGCATATTTGCGAAGCTTATGGAAACCACATATACAGATGACAGAAGCTATTAATCACCACGACAAAGACTTATGCTTGTCACATAGAAACCGTTTTTTTGTGGCTTCTGGATTAAAAAACATTAACACTACGCCTTTTATTCCATATTCAAATGTTATTTGTTGTGACAGGTTGGGGTGGTAGATTTTAACATGCTTCAGACAGTCCTCCACTGCCTTGCGCAGCAGCTCCGGGTCCTGGGGAAGAACGTGGAGCTAAGAGGAAGCGTGACAACAATGCCTGTCGCAAAGGACAACGTGCACACAGTCACCATCAGTGAATTCGTCGTTGACAATGACGAACAGGTAAAAGAGTTGAAAATTTGTCCAGTCACTAGTTTTAACAGTTTTTTACAGTTTTAACTAGCAAATCTACTGGAAATGCTTCCCGTGTTTAAATATTTACTTATTCCAAATGAATGTATTTTCATTATTTGGTATTTTCTAAGTCGTAGGGTTACACGTAGTCGTATATACTGCAGTTTGGCGAGATACGATGCATTTTTAAAACCTAAAATATTATATAGTGCTGCACGTGCTACGGGAAAATTACCGCAAGTTTTGGCATTCGTATCATCGTAGCGCGTAGCCTTCGTAGCAGAAGGTCGGCCAGCATGTACTACGAATCCAAATACTCTACCAGCATGGTACAAATAAAATAAGTATTGGATACTTCCATTAACAATGACACCTATGAAGAATTTTTTTATATGTATATGTTAGTTATAATGATTTGCAAATGAATCAAAAAAAAATTTGGTTGCTACAGAAAAAACAAAACATTTGCCAATTCGATAAGAATTATTGGTGACGAAATTTACTTAAATGGCATACTTACATCATGGGCAACAATTCTATGGCAAATCACAGATTTCTTTCCAGCGTGCGTTTTATTTTTCTCCGCAGTGCGCGCAATTCTACTGTTGTACATACATTTTTTGCATAATAAAACGCACGGAACTTCGTCGCAGTGTGCGCTAGCTCTTACAACTACACAATTTCCCTCAATAATAGCAATTAAAATTAAATCAATCTTTCTCAGGCACCCGATAAGGCAATCAAGAAAAATGAACTAGGTATGTTCTTAACCATTTGATTCAATGCTTTTCAAATTTTAGTTATAGTGCTGTAGAAATATAAAATAAGGCAAATTAATATAACACAAACGTTTATTAATTAATAATTATCCATACAACACAAATTTCCCTGGATTTAGATGCGCATGCAAATCATTTTGGGCAACTTTATTAGTATTCGTGTGCAATCCTGTCATTGTCTGAATGACTATTCAATTAATGATAATGAAATTGTTTAACGTAATATTAGAAGCAGAATTAGTTAAACGTGCAAAGCAAAAGCCTTTATAGTCGTTTAAGATTTTATTAACTCAATACTTAATTTATAGTCGTTTAAGTTTTTAACTCAAATCTTAACCAATTTTTAAGAAATCTTTACAGATTTGTTGTAAAATAGTTAAGAATAAACCAATCCTATAAATGTTATAAGAACTGTACATTAAAAAAAATCTTAATAAATTGAAAAACGATTGAAATCAATAAAGGAAAAATTTCCGCTTCGGACGGGATTTGAATCCGCGGCCTCAACATACCGTGATAATGTGGATACGTAGTTATTAACAATGAACAAAGTAAAGACTACATTAGCTTAACATGGCCTTCCAATCGGGAGGTAGCGGTTCGTACCCCGCCACGTACCAATGTGTTTTCAAATTTTGAATTCATATGTACGTTTATTCGACGCTTTTACTGTGAAGAAAAACATCGTGAGGACACATGAAGAAAGAATTTCTTTACAGGTTGTGTGTGAAGTCGACCAACCCGCACTTGGCCAACGTGGTTGACTAAGGCCTAATCGCCCTAGTTTAGGGTAGGCTCGAGCCCCTCGGTGGGGACGTATTTGAGCTGATTGGCTTAACAAAGTTCAAAAAAGAAATCAATAGATTAAAGATTTCGTCAAAGAGCTTGATGGCCGAGAGGTGTAGGCGTCAACACGGTATGTTGAAGACGCGGTTCAAATCCCGCCCGAGATGATTTTTTTCTTTATTGATTTATTCATTTTTCAATGTCCTGTCATATTTTTTTACAGTGGAACCAATAACTCCGAAACCTAATGAACCAGAAACTATTTTAGTTGGTAAGAAATTTATATATTCATAGCATTCGAGTAAACTTGAACGTGAGTCGTTTATGTTAGCCTCAAACCAAACCTCTTTTACAAGCATATTTCTAAGAATGGAGAAAATGGAGTCCTACACCATTATTGTCAGTCTTGGCTTTCATCTCACCTGATGGTTAGTGATGATAGGGCCGAAGATGGAAGTGAGCTTCATCGAGACTCCCCAAAAACTGAGGAACTGGCGATCTTACTTACCTCTAACTGTCGGAACATAACAATGTTTTAATATGGCGACAAACTTAGTTAACATAGTGGTAACTTGGTTAAGCAGAAAAACTTATATCCTCCAACTTATGACTTATGACCTCAAAGCACTGAGTGGTTCCAACCAATAGGTCATGGAGGTGGTGAAATTACTATATACTCAAATACTAATTGTAATTTCAAGAACAGACTATCACGTCACGAAGAAGCTAAGCATACATCTTTGGTGATAAAATTCGAGGACGTAGGAAACATTTAATTATACCAATTCGAATTAAATCGACTATTAAGCGGGTAAATCAGCGACATAATATGCCGCTGTTTTACCTACTTAATAACATTAACATTATTATGTTAATTTTATTATTTCACCTTCTTTCGTTAGAAAAGGACACTTTTGCTGTAAGTGTTAGTAAAAGTGATTCGAAATCGAATGCCAACTTTTGAAATCTCGGCACCCAAAAATAACCTATTTTACTCGCTAGGTCATTAGTCATTTAAACGAAGTAGAGATCAGGTAATCTAGAAACCAATCACAAACGAAGATAATTCGCATTTCAAAGTCAGCACTACTACCTACCTACCACTTCAATAGGTGGTCAAAGAAATTTTTGTCTAATTTTAGATATGCCTACCAATATGTCTAGTATGAACAATTCATTGTCTTTTTCAGTTGAGCGAATCAAGAAGACAGGTGCATGTAAGTATCAAAAACTTAACTAAATCGATTAGGCAGTAAAGGAGGCATGTTTAAATATTCTCAAAAGGGTAAGTAGTATCAAAAAGCCTGATCATGTAAAATATTAATGTATTTTATGTTTAAAATTTTCTCTCCTTTTATTCGCATTTTAGACAAAACCAAAGTCATTTGTTTTCAGTGTCGTTCATGTTGTATCTATGTAGATTTTTTAACATGAGTTGCAAATCTGCCCATTAGATAATGGCATAACGAGATTTGAAAAATACTCTACATAAGATATTTGTAGCTGGTCGTAGTCCTCTTCGAAGATCATCTCCATCCCCACCAAGGCCAAGCGCTCAGCAGCCGCAGCAGACTGGTTCTACCGAAAGGCTCTCATTGGTGACTATCAGCAAATTCAACCTCTTGGAGAGCACCGTGGAGGACCTCAGAAATCGTGTGTACGGCAGCATACCAAAGAACGATCAGATTCTGGAAGAAGTCAGGTATAGCTTATAAACATCACAAAAAACATGAATGTGAAAATGGGAGCCAAGTGCAATATGGTTGACTGGTTGAAAATAAGGATTTATTAAATAAATAAATATGATACGGTGTAGTTGTCGACATCAGCCACAAAAGATGCGAGATATAAATGGGTGCCCAGTTCTGTAGACAGTCCTAAAATTAAATGTACCTATAAGGATGGATCTTGGATAGTTTTTACCAGCAAATCAAATAGGTATTTAGAAGAACAGATCCTTACAATATAAAAATATTTATTTGCGTATAACATATAGGCGTGTTGATTTGTCAAATATAATATGGCTGTATGTGAAAACTAGCTAAATATTGAACTTGGCTCTCATTTTCACATTATTATTTTTGGTAGCATATCATTATTTCTGTAAATAAAATACGTCAGTCAACGCAAGAGCATTCAAAGTGCTAAAGAGTAAAGCAATAAAAGCGAATACAAAAATCCACCACCTGAAATATTGTCCATTATTATTCAAAAATATACCCAGCGACTTGGTTTCAACCTTAAAAGTAAACACTCGCTCAGGTTTCTTTCCTATAAATAGGGCCGTGATCTTTCGGCCTTCTTATTAAATGGAAGAGACTCGCCGTGGTTTCAACTATGCTTACCGAGCGGGCAGCCTGGGATGCCATTTCTCGGTTCTGCAAAGCGCAAAAAAGAGCGTGAACTAAAGTGCTCAGATTCTGCTGCCCAGCAAGGGTCGGCGATCCTTGTGATAGCAGGGACAGCTTCGGGACACTAGCTTATCCCATGCCTCTGGCGGAAACCCGTACTCTTCCACATTAGGGGCAGACGGGTGAGGCCCAGCTACTGACGCAGGCCCAGAGCCCTGCGCATGCTCGTAGTGGCTCAAAATAGATTTAGTGGGTAGTCGCGACACTCTGCTGTGTGAGCTCTATACACCCCTGCCCGTACCCAAGAAGCTTGGACTACGTGGTCGCGGTAGACCCCGAAAGCGATAGAGTGACGACCTGAAAAGCTTTAGAAACAACTAGTGAAAACTTGAAGACCGTGAAGAATGTAGAAAGAAAGGGGAGGTCTCTGCCCAGCAGTGAGATATAGGCTTAGGTATGGATACTTAACTGTTTCCACTAAATTAAGTACCTATTCTATACCTTAATTAAAATTAAAATAACTATATTAGTTACACCATTTTACAGATCACAGACAAACCTTAAAGCTATTACAGACATGTGGACTTCCCTAAACGTTTCCTCTCGTCTTGAGGCCGCGGAAGAAGGCATATCAAAACTCAGCTCTCTGATCCAGGATTTGATATCGGAAACTGCTGGTCTGCAAGAATTAAAAGGAAGCAGTTCGCAGATGTAAATTTTACATTTATATGATAATAAATAATAAAAAAAACTTAGAAGTTAATTTTCTAATATAAATGTCGAACTATAAATTACCGGCAACTATTTATGTTGAAAATGTTGCCGAAAATAATGCTTTTCATTAAACTCAATACAAAAATACCCAATATCACGATTTCAACTGAAAGCTACCATTATAATATGTTTTAGTGCTGAACAGCAAGACCCTACAGATACGAGCGAAGCTACATCAGGTCCTAAGCAAAAGTCAAAAGACGACTTTTCCTCCATAAAGAAGCATCTAGATAAAATGAGAGGAGATCTCGACAAGTTGACTTATATGTTCAATAAAGCTGTTGGAGATATAGACACTTTTTCTGGTAATATTTTTAATGATAGGTACATATTTATTATTTTTGATATTTTTAATGTAGTTTAGATCTTTTGCCCCGGTTTATTTATTTAAAAAGCTAACCTTTTTATTTCATTTTTAAACTGGTTTAAAACTGTTACCCTGTAAACATTGATACAAAAGTCTAACACCACAGAAACCTATTTCTGTGTTCTGTGGCTAACACCCATATTCTAAGACGTTACCTAGGAAAGTTCTCATCCTCGACTAAATCGAGATTACCTCAAGAATTTCCACAAGAAATCCTCGAAAGGTTGAGCGTAACAGCACAAGTAACAGTATAGGTTTTTAAAAGTTTCTTTTCGAAAACGTTAATGTCTTTTTATTACTCATACTAGAAAAGAAGTAGATGTGAATTTGCTCGATAGCGGATTATAAGTGATTCTTTTCAGCCCTAGGGAGAATCGTATTCAACTGATAGCTGTCAAATTCTTAAAAAAACTAGTTCTTTTTTCACATTTCTCTAAATTGAACCATGTTCCAACTTTCTATACAGGCAGCACGATATCAAATTGGAATAACAGTATTAATTAAAGAATATATCATTTTAAGTGACTTTATTATAATTTACTTTCAACTATTTCTTTAAAATAACATATATTGGGGCATAATATTTACCATTTTTTGAATGATGAAAACGAAAAATACTGAGTAGCTGGCTAGCCACTGAAAAAAAAACAAAATAGGCGGGAAAGCGGCAATCCGATCTTCATTTGTTTTTTCGAGTTGTAGAGTTTTGTTTATACTTACTTCCGTATAGCAGAAATTTGTATTATACTCCTATAACACAATGAATTGAGCTGATTCACATATGGATTAAACACCTGATTTCATAAGAGAAGAGGCTAAAGCAGAAGTTGTTGATTTAAGTATGTAAAATAAAATTCACTTATTTTTTAGCTTATTCATGATTTTATTTTTAACTTTCCTTGTAAGTATTCGTAATGAAAAGCACAGTGCTTACCTCGGGTTAAAGACTTATTTAGTCCCGAGACGGTACTAAATAAGTTACTTTTATCCCTTGAGTAAAAATGTACTATTGGAATTCTGTACTAGCATACTAAATAAACAAGCTTTCCGCCCGCAGTTTCGTCCGCCTTATTTTCATCCTTATTTCGAAAAGACCTTATTTGCCTGTAGAAAAACAATTTAAACTACAATATAAAACAGAAGCTCTTTAAAGTCTCAGTATAGTGGCCGGTACCTAACTTGGCAAGATTTTGACGTCGATTTTTTGATTTTGCGCGCGTACAAAAAAAAATTGTTACTACTTTCATTAAATTTTCATTCTGGCCAATAATATTTCAGTATTATTATTATTCATAGTGTCCCCCATTCGAGCCAATATTAGTAATATTATAGTATCCGGGGTTCTTGCCAACTTACGTGCCCCCAACTATGTATATATACCTAAGTTAAAAATAATGAAGTTCCATACAAACAAACTTTTAGCCCCTTTTTACCCCCCCCCCCCCCTCCAAAATTCTCCCTTAATGGATATTAGCGTTATAAAAGGAAACTTAGACTAAATTTTAATGATGAACCAAATAGCACCGTTCAGAATTGTCGTGAGATCAAAGTAAGTATAATTTTAAAAGCGTTGAAAAACACTTCTTGTTTCTTCACTTCAAGTGCAGAAACAAGGCAAATTTTAAAATTACAAAACAATTGAGATATTTTTTAACAACTAACTATGAGTAGGGATTGCCTAAATTAGTTATAGGGAGTAGAGAGTTTCGTCTTAGGATATTGGTGTAAAAACATTTAGATTTTGAAACTCTGATATCCAGGTATAACAGTCTTGAAGCAAATATCTTGTTGGTCCTCTCTATCCTGGATAGCCCTACCGAGAACACAATAAAATATTATAATAGGACCCCGCACTCGGGGAGAATGCGAGTCCTACATACTCCTGTTGTAGTCGCTGCTGATAAATACCAAAGTACCCTTACTACGAGTATTTGTTCTTCAGATCTTCAAGATCAAGCAGATGCCACTACGATTGGAACAGAAGCTGTAGCAGGTAAAGATATAGACTGCCATATTATATGTACCATACCAACCTTGTGCTGTTTTTACTACCTTAAACCTCTTTTGAAAAAAGGGAACGTTATGCATTTGCTACTAACAAATTGACGTCGCGTCCGCGCTCAAGTGTCCGAAGAAAAAAGAAACACATTTTTTACGTCCATTTCTTGGTAGTACAGTATTATATTATCTGTGGTAGTACGTATAACGTTATAACGTTTAGAACAACAGCAGTAGAAAGTTCTTTCCAGGGCCTGCGCCCGGCACGTTCGGGCACAGAAGACATAATAGTACTAGCTCGGGGTAAAAAAGAGCGCTGAAAGCAGGCGGGGGGCATAATGTTCGATACGATCGCTTTGAATTTTTCAGTCATTGCTGGTCAATACAAAACTCTGCGTCGACTGTCTGATAAATAATAGTGATGGATGCATTTTGTCTGTCGAAAGTTGAAAGCGATCGCGATGGATTTTTTGTTACACAATCAATAAGGGGCTGCGGTTATTGCTCACAGAATACATAAACATGTTTTGGTGTTTTATTACTCGTTTATTACTCCCACTCATTAAACGTTTAATTAATTGAAAATTAAATTTACTCAATCTGCCAATATGGCTCTTGATTTGATAAAAATCTGCTTTGCTATTTTCTGAACAGAGCGTCCACAACTACAGCGCTCGCTGTCCACGCTGACCGCCGACCTGCTGGGAAGAGTCAACGATTTGGAGAAGAAGCTGGATAAATGTTGCGAATCTATTGGCAAGAGCGACGAACAAACGCATGATCACGTAATTCATACAATCATCTTAAAATATTATCGACGCATACAATATGCATAACACCATGCGCACAAAATTTCGTCTCACATTTTGATCGCTCCGTAAGATATTAAGAACTCATGATATTAAACATAATGAACTTTTTCATAACTTTCTGGTGTTTGTGAAAGAAACTAAGTTTACTAGATTACTGCGGAGAAGTCTGAGCAAATGATCATTTCCGTGTTTTAAATTAATTCAGGGACCGCGGATGCAGTTACCGTTATAGCCGGTAACCTTAGGGTTTTGATCGGGTATTTTATAAGGCTGGGTTTCAAACCCTTTGCCTTACGGTAAGCTTTCAAACGGCTTACCGGTTTACACAGTAATCCCTTCGATTAAATTAATTCGGGTTACCACTTACCGATATCAAAAACCCCCAAATGGGTTATCGTTCTAAGCGCTGATTAATTTGTGCAAGTTATTTTAGACCTTTACGTATATTGCGTGTAGATAGCTTTTGCACCGCATATATGCCGAAGTTTGCGATCGAACTCCGGCGTTATTGCGCCCGCAGTGCTATTTCAATCGCTAGGTGTGCGTGAGGGGAAGGGTTACCCTAACCCGAACAGTAAGCGGTTAAGTGCATAATAAACCCTGAAAACCTTTAAGATTAGGTAAGCGGTAAATTATTGTTGTAAGTGGTAACCCCTATTTTACGGGTTATCGTTATTGTTGGGAAACCTGTTGAATTACCGAGCCCACTGGGTTACCATACGAATAGGTTACCCTTTCGAACGGCTTAAGCAAATGAACGGGTTTTCCGGTCCCTTACAATCGTCATAGGCTGAAGTTAAGTGTCTCCACGGAGGTAGAAGTATCTAGAGGGTTTTTAGCCGGTAGTGGGTCTTCTACCCGAGTCCTGCATATCCTTGGGGTGGCCTAGTCAGCTCAATTCCCTTGTCGAATACCGTAAAGACTGTATTTTACCTCTTGTAAAAAAAAAGGTTTTACAGCGCGTCGGGCATGATTTCTGATGCGGGTTCCCAATTTCTTTACGGTTATTCGATCGTATTGCTTTCTTCTGAGAAGGAATACGGCGATCAAATAATGATATTCTACAGTGCCTGTCCAAAGATATGTGTATTAGTCCTTTATACCGATTCTGGATATTCACTCACCAGAGCGAAACCAGAAAAAGATGAAAATTTAATTTGAAAGTTTTTAGTTTTGTAAACTTTTTTATTTATTTATTTAAAGTCGTATAAACATCGTGGTCATTAATGACTAACATTGGCTTCTATATTTTTACAAAATTATTAATATAACTAATGTATTCTAAAGTGTGTAAATTTTATTATTTTTTACTTAGCTCGAACTTATACGGACTATGTTGACTTAAAATAAAGAACTTTTTATTATTATAGCATGCGGCCCTGACACTTGTCATAACTTTTATAATATATTTGTCGCCAGAGTTCCAAAATCCATATAAATTTTTAGATCAGTTCTATCCAAGACCAACTGGAGTACCTCATGAAACAAGTGGCGGCCCTTACTCAGGAGCTAACTACAGGGCAGCTATCACCGGATTTAACCAAAGACTTGCAAGGTACGATTATACGGTTCTTCGTTTTGTGTCATAAAATTTTTATCCCTAATAAAAAAATTTAACGTACTAAACATAAAAAAAAATTATTAAGTATATAATTTTCTACTGTGTGAACTATAACTTGCTATGATATTTTGATAAATAATATAACGTACCCTAAAACTAGAATCCCCAAATATTAAAATATCTAACGAGCGATAGCCATAATTCAATATCAATATTTATAATAAACAAAGCACAACACAAAATATTTATCATTACAGTTTAATATCAATAGTGCCGTTTTTCATATTTTCATTTATTGTAATAAATTAATCAAGCGAATGCGTACATATAAATCGGTGCTAAATTTTCGTAGGCGTTATGTGATTGAGTCACTGCAGAAATCTTTTTAATTTACCAGTATTTGTAAAATTACATTATTCAATGTATTGTTTTGCAAATGTAAATTAATTAGTTAATTGAATCCATGAGAAAGTGGTAAAAAGCGTTAATCAAACGTAAGTGGTAAAAAATGTTAGTAGAGTCACAACACAAATAATTAGGTGCAGCAGTGTAGTTAGAGAATCAATCAATCAAGTCTTGAGATTATGTAAGATCGGGAGAGAAGAAATCATACTAACTTGATTATTATTAGGGTATACTCAGTATAAGTCCAATAATTAATTAATATTGATGGATAATAAAACAATAAAATGATAACAATAAACAGTAATAATACAATAAACGCTTAACATGGAGAAACGGATATTAAAATAAACAATGTTCTGATAATGTTCTGATATTTTGTGCAAAAAAGACCTCAACACTCATCTCATCACAGTTACCAAGGTCTCACCTTTTTTCGCAGGCTTAATGCAACTTTTTACAACAGTGCAAGATATGCAGGAGCAACTGAAACTAGTACACGAAACTGCTTTGCAACTAGCTGCAGAGAAGGATGACAGGCAGCATAATTTGAACGTAAGATTTTGGTTTTGGAGTAGTCAACGTTTTGCCAAACACATTTGTGTACAACTCTTGAGCTACCAGTCATCATCATCATCATTTCAGACGAGAGACGCCCCTCTTGGACATAGGCCTCCCCCAGGGATCTCCAAACCGATCGGTCATGCGTCTACCCGCAACTCCTGTATATTGAGATCATCGGTCCACCTTGGTGGGGCCTACCAACGCTAGGTTTCTCTGTAGACTGTTGAACACCTTCCACCCCAACGACCTTTAGTCCTACGAGCGATGTGTCTGGCCCACTGCCACTTAAACAATTCTTTATGTTATGTCGGTGACTCTAGTTCTTCTACGAATCTCATCATTTCTTATGCGATCTCGTATAAAAACCCCGAGCATAGCCCTCTCCGTTGTCCTTTTAATGACCTTGAGCTTTCTTATGAGACCCATTGTAAGCGGCCACGTCTCAGTTCCGTACGTCTTACTGACCACACGCACAAATTGAATTTCGTCCTAAGACACTACGGTAGATTGCCAAGGAATGCCGCATAACTTTCCGACCACTGCTCAGCCGAGTTACATTCGTCGATTTACGACTTTCTGGAAGATGGACTTACCGAGCTGGACTAATGCCCCTACTAGCTATCAGTATCATACACCTATTTAGTACCATATAAAGCGAAACATTCACGGAGCAATCACGCAATCTCGGACACTATTGACCTGTAAAGCGTCAGCTATGAAAGAAGTTATGGTAACTCCACCAAACGGTTGTATTAGAGGGTGAGTGTCGGTATTAAACTTGGACAAGCCAGGGGCAAGCAAAGCCAGTCTGATTCCACTATGTATTCTTCCAAAGGCTCTCCTAGAACAAATTGAACTATTGAAGACAGTGAAGCTTGACCGTGAAGATATGATGGAAGCAATGGCGGAAAAGGCAGACCTGCGCATGCTGGCGCGCAAGGTCTCGCACGACCAGTTCGAGGTCACCTGTGACGACCTGTCCAAGGGCTTGGAACTAGCTCTTGGAAAACTTAATTTGCAGGTAAGTGTTATTGATTGATTTGACGGCAACGCGCCACCAATGCTGTGGTATCGTGTGAAACAACACTTTGAAAGACTATGTTGACTTGATTAGAAGCAATGAAGTGTCAGCAACATTGTACACATGTACGCAATTCCCTAAGAGCTTATTACACTATTCAATTTGTAGAGATCCTAAATAGGAACAATCTAATTAGAAAGTCGGAAGCTAGTGATCACACACTACACTAAATTGAATCCTAAATTAGGTAGCAGTGTTGCCATGTTAGTGGATTTTCCACAAGTTTTGGTGGTGTGGAACCCCTTGTTGGTGGGCAAAATTCGTTTTTAGTGGGCATCAAAAGTTAAACTTTTTTTCATTCCTACTTGTATTTGCAGACATCTTGGGTTTATTCAGGATGTATGTACATACAAGATTAATATTTTTCCTTTAAATTATAATGTTTTGCTTTGTTTTGACGTCAATAAGTGCCTGTAAAGGCCTATGTTGAATAAAGAATTTGAATTTGAATTTAAAAACATCAACATGTAAACCTTATCTAATGAACACTAGTCTGTCATTCCGAAATGTCACACCCGAGATTCCGCCTAATACGAGTTATACGAGATATTGGGAACGGACCATTTTTCGAATTAATGTTTTTGTAATAAAAACTTTCTAACAATAGGTACATACTTATTGTGTGTTTACACATTGATTTTTATGTATATAAAAAGAATTAATGCGAGTAAAACTTTTTTTGAGTGGAAAATGTTTAGCTGGCTAAACACTCTCTCAACTTCAGCGTTAGACCATGGCAAGGAAATAATGGAAAAAATGAAATTTAATTAGGAATTGCAATACAAAAATAGTTTACGCAAAAAGTCCTAAAAAATTACTTTTTTATGTTTAATAATAGAGCCAAAATAGAGCTTTGGAGCTAAACCGGTTATTTTAGAACTAGCACATTGTTAATGGAGATGAATTTAGCTCTAAAACACTGTATATAAATCGTGGTGCCGTGATTACACTATCCTAAATTGTCACAATTTAGGAAGTAGAGCGCTTCCTTACTTCCTTAATCGTATCGAATCTGTTTTAACTGCGATTACACCTTCCTGTTTTCTAATTAGGATTTCTACAAACTGAATAGTGTAATAAGCCCCTTAGGTTCATATCCACAACTGTGTCAAATAAAAACGTCATTTTTGTAAATCAACTTATAAAATCAAGTTCCCAAATCAACATTAATCAATATCATTGGTTGTCCTGCCCGATTATAAGATTATAACGCTACCTACCGCACTTCACTGGATCTGTTCAAACATACACTTTAAGAGTTTTTGAGAGACTAATTCATTTTTATACACGGTGTTTCATAATAACCAATAAATAATCAATGCGTTATCTAAAACTAATTATTAAAATGTGTTTACACGTAATATCATTCAACCCAAAAATTTCATGTAGATATCATAGTATCATCATCATGTCTATGATTTACATGAATATTTTGGGTTGAATGACATTACGAGTAAACAGAATTTAATAATTAGTTTTAGATAACGCATTGATTATTTATTGGTTATTATGAAACACCGTGTATATTATAATATAGATAAATAGTTCTAGAAATTTTACAAATGTTTGTTATTTTTTAAAATATTACGTTTGTCAATTTACACAGCGCCATAGTTGTGCACCAAGCGTTGCCTTGATTAAACAGATGAGGAACTCTTCCGTTGTCTGTATAATCACAATCAACTAAAGTTTTAAAACTTTATTTGGTTATGGTTATACCTGCCTAGTTGATCATCGCGGAATAAGCAACCAGATTTAGGTATTTAAACCCCCTTATTGTTACAGGAAGCGCTATGGCAACAAGCACTGGATGACATACAAAGAGAGATAGAGATGAAACTGGATAAGATGGAGCTGTCGCCCGTGAAGGACTTCTTCAATGACAAACTGCGACAACTCCAGGAGAACCTCAAGCAAATGGCCTCGCTACGAAGAGAGGCTGAGGCGGCTGGCACCAAGAAGAAACTGTTACGGTATGATGATTCATTAGACACCCTTTCAATCAAAATAATCAAAATTTGAAGAACAGAAGTGATAGTTTATTTATTTCTTATTATATGTATAACAGAGACGTGAAGTGCATCTCTTGTGACGCGGATGCTGTGATGTCGATGGACGCGCCAAGTACGGTGCCGGTCAGTAGGCCGCTGCCAGCCAACATCTCCATGAAGCCCTACCTCAGTTACGAACTAGGTTAATACCTATTCAATAATCTTTCATCAATTTTTGCCAATTATTAATATTCAAGATCGAAACAAATATTGCTCGATAAATTTTGAGTTAAAGTGAAAAATGTTTAAGGTGGTGGTCATTTTATTACCTATGTATATCTACGTTTGCATTTCTTTTTTCCGCTCTCACTCACACTCAAATGATTAGTGCGGGACGATCGATCCAAGGTCATCGACACCAAGCCCCTTAAGTTATCAGTTAGTACAGTCACGGTAATAATACTATTACCGTTGTACAGTCAACAACACGTCAAGCTTTCCATATCAGCAGGCCTATTCGCCAACTACGGTTGGTAACTAGAACTGTTTTTTTTAATCTATTATTTTGAAAGACACTTTGCCGAACGAACGCTGCCGTAACACATAAAATCACTAAACCAGTAATGGATAATTACTGGTTTAGTGATCTTATGTGTTACGGCGGCGTTCATGATAGCAGTAATGGATGTTAAGTTCCTTTCAAAAATGACAGTTCTAGTTAGCAACCGAAGATACATAATAGGCCTGCAGGGCAGTGTCAATTAAAGGCAATAAATAAAACTGCTTTAATTTGGATTTCATTTGACACTTGTCAAGTGAACATGAACTCATTTAATATATGCAGAATGGTAGAAATAGGTTGGTAATTAATTATCTTCTTTCAAAGTCGTAACAAAATTTGTTTTGACGCTTTTCCGTTACTTAAAAAAATCAGTGCATTAAGCTTCGACAGAGGTCCATTGGACTACCAGATAGACGCATTGTACAGTATGATCTTGGTGGTGGCGCATTGGCGCTTGCGCTCAGCAAACGATTGCTAAGGCTAAGCAACATTCGCTGTGGTCAGTCCTAGGATGGGTGACCAAAATAAGAAACATCTCAAGCTCCTCCGTGCTTCGGACGGAGGGCACGTTAAACAGTGGGTCCTGCGCCTGATCTCACCCCGGTCGTGTCGACTAACCGTCCCATCGGACTATGCAACTGAAGGAACAGAAATTGCACTTGCGTTTGCACGGTCACTTGTGCACTATAATATCTCCTGCGCAGATGACTAGTCTCTGATGAGATTGGCCGCCGTGGCCGAATATCGGACATTACAGTATAATGAATAGAGTCGAGAAAATGTTCAATTATTTCCAAATCATACCCAATTTCGTAGTTAGTTAATGTGGTAAGTGTTTAACAGATGCAATTCGAAAAGCCCAGCAAACGAGCGTCCTGCAGCGGAACATGCACGACTGGGAAGTCATCGACAAACAAATGGCGCAAGCGAAGCCACAACAAAGAGCCAAGTAGTTATTCATTTTGCTCGTAGCTTTTCGTTATCAGCCAGTTTATAAATTATGAATGAATGAATTATCCTTAAGGTCATATCTACTCGGGCTAAGCAAATGTAGGTACCTCTGGTATTTTAAAAACTATCCATATACATTGTACCTTTAAAATACTTCAAGGCTGTATTCTGTCCTCACCTCTCTTTCCCATGAGGAAAGAGCCACGCCTATTTCCCAGAAACATATTTCTCTAACTTCCTCGCCTTTCTTTATTTTTGCTTTCATACACGTACAAGCTGTATTATTTTCTTTTTTTGACTCGTATAGTTATAGAAGGTACCCACACAAGCTGATTTGATAAATCTATCAAACTTTTTCATCTAGTTTAAAAACCATATAATATTTATCCCTGCTTTTTGTAATAAAATATCATGCATACTTTATTACAAGCTGCAGGGAAGCTCTTGGCCTTCATTCCACCTGATGGTAATTGCCGATAAAGCCGAAGATGGAGCTTTATTCGGTCTTCTCAATATTTAAGGAACCTATTTTGTAATTTTCGAAATATTGTTACTAAATAAACGTGTGATATACCTAATACGATGAACACAGAACTGATACGGACAAACACCTCTGCAACCGCTACTGCGGCGGCTCGCACACCACCACCACCGCCGCGCAGCGCGTGGCGAGGCTCGGCCACTTCGTCAGGCAGTGGGGGCCCGATGTGCTGCCTCTCTCCTCCGGGCTCGCGGCCGGCGACGACGGCAGGGTCAGTGCAGTTTGTGGCAGCTCCAATAAACCAAGCTGCCTGTACTTACTTCTCGTCACAATTTTCTCAATTTCCGAACAGCCTAATAACTTCGAATAAACTTGTATGTATGTATTTGCGTGGATAAACAATGAGAACCACTCGTTCACCTCGCCTGCCTGCCGCCCTAAAACTCCATTTGATTCGCTATTCGAAAGGCGAGCGCTCCCTTGCACACAACCCATAGGTTTTATTTTCTTTTATTTTTTTATTAGTACTTAGTAGTTGCTAATATAAACCACCTATTTTTTAATTGCTCGTCTGAGATTGTATATTATAATACGTTACAGTCGATCGATTAAAAAAAGATAACTTCGAATTTCAAACGAAAATCGAAAAAAGAGCGCTCGAGTACCCTTTCTTACGGGATTAATACGATTATATTTTAACAGTCTATAATATAAGATAAATAAACTTAATTAATTATTTAATTCTACTTGCAGCTGTACAAAGTGAACACTGCCGATGAAACCAACACTAGAACCGGTAAGCGTCGATAACACATCGAAAAATTAAAATATCGTCTCAGTAATCTCAGTCATAATGGGGCCACAGCTGGACAAAGTCCTCAACCAAGACGGGGGCGGGGAAGCTCGCGTTATTTTAATGTGATAGGTATTTACTGATTTTCTTATTCAGGTGGAGCAGTGGATCCCACTTGCACTGCGAATCCCACACCTGCCAAATCCGAAAAACCGAGAGCTCCACCGAAAACAATCACTAGTTCGGTGAGTTTGCGCCAGATAGTCGAAATTCAAAGGCAAATCCATAAGGAACAAACATAATCTACTCGATCGTGCTTGTTCACGAAGTTTACAAGATATAACAATATTAAACAAATACATATTATATATTTGTTTAATATTGTTCTATGTTACCAATTTGTATAACAAATAGCATCCAAACTCGCCCAAAAAACGTTTTCATGCAAACCGCTACCTAATTGCTAATTACAGTAAGCTTTACAGTTTGGTTAAGTGACATTAATTATTAAGGTCAACGTAAAATACGTAAGAATGAGCGTCGATGGCGCTGTGGACTCGACCCAGGGGTTCTAATCGGGAGGTCGGGAGTGCGATGTCATGTCATGCTATGTTCCAATGTGTTTTTCGTTTTTCGAATTTCATGTGTTCATTTGTCCGACACTCCTACGATGAAGAAAAACATCTGCATTTAATGGCCATGGCGTCACTACGACTGAAGCGAGTTTGAATCCCGCCAGAGGCGACCCTTTTTGTACAGTAAGCGCCAAGTCAAGCTTTACATTTGCACTACAAAAACTGTCCCTATTACGAACGACCTAAGAGCAGTCCGAAAGCCAAACAGTATAATAGTTTGACGCGGCGCTTATTGTACCTACGGACCTACTTATGTTGTTTGAAATTTATTTTATTTTATTTATAAGTATATCTTTTTACTTTTGCATTTTGTTATAAAGTGAAACGCCTAAAATTTTTTCGTCCATCTATCGCATTTCGTATTATTACACTAAAACATGAGATCTTTTAATTTCACTATTTTATTTAGGATTGGTCTACGCGTTAGGTTTTTGACTTTAAATCTGTGTGGCAATGGTTCAATCCTAGTGTAGAGCGTTATTTCTTTTTTCATAAATTTGTTATTTTTATTATTTTGTTTTTATTATTGCTTTCTTGTTCATTTTATTAATTTATTTTTTATTTCTTATTATTTTTTGTTTTTTTTAATTGATTACTTCTTTTATTTATAATTTTCTTTGGAGAAGTAAGAGATTTAAAATTAAAAGCACGATTTTAATATCCTAAATCGAATTATTTTCCGAAAATTTGCAGTTAAATGCTTACAATTCGAAAAAAGTTTCACTTGCAACGTGGTTTCATATTTTTATTATTTTTTTTTTTTTTGTAATTCGAATAATGATTATTTTATTTTCTAGGAATGCCGATGTTTGGAAAAAGGTAAGTCAGACACTCGAAAACAATAAAATTACATACCTGAAAATTCATGAAAACAATGAAAAGTCATACGAAGGTAGGTACCTGAAAATCTCGAAGACTAAGGTTTCTACACTTGCTCGTAAAGTGAATTTAATTAAACCGGTTTTAGATACATAAAGCAGCTCATAAAACACGCGTGTGTTATAGCCGAGGCATGCATCACTAGAGTTCGGCAATTCTGCATTTGCCGGCCTCGACAATAATGTACCATATTTTTTTCAAAGCTAGAGGTAATATAAAGGACATCAACATTTAGTTTTATTTACAAATTAAAAATTATTTATGTTAATCCAAATATTCAGTTTATTAAGTATTTTTTCTCACAAGTGTGTTGAAAAACGTCGTACGATATACGTGCGTATATTGGTTATACCACACTTATATCGTAATGTACTATAATAGACAATTAAATACTCCTTAAGAGGAAACACTAAGGACGAGAAAATTTAAAAATATGTATGTAGGTATTTTTAAAATTTATTGCTGTCGAACAACCCGAGCAGCCCCCCTAGACAAATGCCACCCGTTAACTTTTCCGCAGTCGTTGCACAGAAGAAATGTACGAAAATGACATTAGCTTGTGACAATCTCAGGCTATTTCTTCCGCAGTTAATGTCATCTTCATACATTTTTTCTGCGCAACGACTGCCGAAAAGTAAGCGTGTGGCATTTGTCTAGGGCAGCTGGAGCCATTCGTCAGCTGTTGAGAGCTCGACGAGCGTCACTAGCGTTGATTTCCATCTACTAATTTCTGTTCTGTTTTTCGTCGTAATGCTCTATTCATTTTTGGTTCGTCGATGCTCGATGCCAGACAAATGATTCAATAAAGGGTGCCAGTGCGCGATAGAGACAACTGCACCTCGGACCGAAGACGAAAGTACCTACACAATATAGACGTTTCGTAGTCCCCCGTTCCCTTTCCGAAAACTAGTCCGATTTAATTACCTTTTTCATGAGAAATTAAAGAAAGTCATTGGCTGTCTGTCTATGTTTTGCTTTTTTCATATTAAAATCTCGTCAGTTTCAAATACCCAACGTATTTGAATACAGCGAAAAATTTACAGATTTTTTAGGTTTTGAAAGTTTAAATCTCTTTTGATAACTAACGCAACTTTAGAAAAAAACATAGAAACATGCTAATTGACATTAAAACATGCCATTAATTAGGAAGGAAACGGGGACTATATGGGGTTATGGGCAAGAATAAAGGATAAATAAAGTCGTAATCAGTGAGATATGATACCTATAGATAAGATTAACTAATGCTTCGCCCAAACAAATTTCTATTTTAGGTATAAACCGAACATAGCTTTCAATGTTATCATTTACTATTTTCAGATCGACCAATCAAAGGATGAAAATAGTCCACGTAACGAAATCAATTTTCTATCACCAGTTTGTATTTTATTGTAATTTTGAAAGTTCATAAACATTTTAATTTGCAAGCAGCTTGTTTATTTTTTGAAAATAATCTTTCAAGCTAACTTAAAAATATGCTCAGTGGAAAACCTCACTACAGCAGTACGTTTTGTCTATATTTTAATTATAAAAAACTTCTCATTTTTCAAAATCCTTTAATAGTAATAAATCGATCAAACAAATAGAACAAAATAATGTTTTACGCTGCAATAGCGCCGTCTCTGTTGCAACATTGTTTTAACTTTTCTCTAATCGATCATGTTGAGGCCTTATAATGAACAAACAGTAAAACATCCGGCTTGAAGGACGAAACGCTCTTTAAAGTATGATATGTCATTAACATAAACATTTTAACGTGGAATAGCAAACACAACGCCATTTACTGGAAGGTTACCCACACCTATCTCTTTGAAACTTTTGGAACTAACACATATTTACTCACAATAATAAATATTGAAGTCAAAAATCAAGATAAAAAAATCCTACCTTTTAAGTTGGACCAAATGACATACAGTAAAGCTTAATTTCATCAAATTCGGTTAAGAGGATTGTGAAGCTGTAAATTTTCATACAAAAAGCGATAACGCTTTTCTCCCTCTAAACATAGTCCAATTTTCATAATTTTTGGAAATCTTGTAGATATAATGAAAAACTAGGTTTGCACGTTTTGATTTTGAAAAAATATTGCTCAGAATATAAATTATTAGCATCTAAATATCTATATTTTCGACTTAAAAACTACCTTGAGCATTTTTGTCTTTTTTTGACTAAATTATACTGAATTACAAAAAAAGCAAAACGTACAAACATAGATTAAGGTATATACTGAATCTAATGAGACCAAAAGCGTCTAATTTCATAAAGGTTTAGGGGGGTAAAACAGTTATCGCCCGAAACAATATTTCAAACAGGAATTGTAGGCAATTTCGACCATTTCTTGCAACTCTCTCTATCGCACGATACGGGTCGGGGGCAGGGGACAATGTAGTGATAGTGATGTGACATAATGTTATCGTAGTTATTGTCGCCTAGGGAGGAGAAAGTAATATCGATATATCGATCAATAGTGAAAGTTATTACTCAAGTCGGAACTATTAATTTTCACAAATACCTTATACATGAAAAAGTAAATATCTTTTTGAATACGTTTATTGATTTTAGTGTTTTATTTTAAAGATTTTATTTCATTACAAATTTCTTTATTTAAGGGTTAGCAGCCTGTAGCCTGTTAACTTTACTGTAAATTCCCAAAACCAAAAAAGGAAAAAATGTAAGTATGTAAGTAGTTGTTTGTTATAATAAATATGTGCCATAAAGAAACCAACTCAAAATAAATTCGTATTTTGTTTCTTGTGATAGGTATTTGTTATGCAATGTATGAAGTTAGAGCAGCTAAAAACGTGTAATAGACTATGCAAGTAGCGTTATTTTTAATATTATTTTATTTGAATTTTATTCCTCTAAAGCTGGGCTCTAAGATTTTATTCGCGTTATGGAATCTACGATTGTATAAAAAATACAAACGACAAAGTACCTAAATAATATACGAGTATGTAGGGTAGGCAGGGTAGGCATATATGGGAAGAAGGCACCCTTCGTACGGTTTTGAAGTTTTTTTTTTCATTTTAACTATAAAATTTAAAGCAGCTGATTACATATACTAATAGGTATTTTTTAACCGACTTCAAAAAAGGAGTTTCTCAATTCGATGCGTATGTTTTTTTATGTGTATGTTACGCGATTACGCCGCCAATTGCAGCCCGATTTTCAAAATTCTTTTTGTATTCTCAAGATTATGCTCCAATGGTGGTCCCACGGTTACCAAAGTTAGGATCTGATGATGGGATCCCATAAAAATGGAGGGAAATCCTTAAATTTTAAGGTGCGTCCAACGTGTTTTTTTTTAAATAAAAACGTCGCCCCACACTAGGATTTTCTCCTGTGTCGTGGGTGTAGTTACAAACATAGAATATGACAAACAAATTTCTGTAGGCCATACAAAACATCTGTCCCGTGCGGGAATCGAACCCGCGACCTGTTGCGCAGTAGGCGATCGCTCGACCTCTGCGCTAACCGTGTCAACCGTTTTGTGTGTATGTTACGCGATTACTCCGCCAATTGGGATGATGACTGAATTCAAAATTTTACGTCTCGTCATTAAATATTAAAATACCGTAGAAAAAGACGCAGTCCTGTGAAATTAGAATTAAAATCGGCTTAGAAATACCTTAGATACAAGCATTTTAAGTTGTTAATTTGAAAGCGATTAGACAGAGAGATCCGACATCAACTGTGACGTCATTGTTGAGTACGGCCATATTGACTCCTTGTAAATTGCCGTTTTGCTAGAAAGAGATGGAGAAAAATCTTAAATACCTTATATCTCGGTTGTTTTTATAGTTATTCGAAAACCGATTTTTTCTTTATGTTTATTATATGAATGAGCTTCTATTAAAGCAAAAAAAATTTTTTAGTCATCTAGCCAATTGTGGACCGATTTTCAAAATTCACCAAAGTCAGGTTCTGATGATGGGATCCTATGAAAATCGAAGGATACCCTAATTTAATTAGGGTTTCTTTCACTAAAAAGTTAAACAAAAAAAATATTTTACAAAAAATAAAAACTGACTTCAAAAACACTGAAAAGTTAAAAATAGTGTAAAAATAGGTACAAACAACATTACATTTCTATATTGAAGTCGGTACCAAACGATGATCTCCTAGAAAGTCTTAACATTTGGCACCGTCTTCAATAATGATGTGTGATGTTGTCTGTACCTATTCTTATATTATTTCTAATTTTTCAGTGTTTTTGTAGTCCGGACGAACCCGACGAATCGAACCCCGCCGGATGGACCCTCCGATCAACATCCGGTGGCCTCAACCACTAGACCACGGAGGTAAAAATTAGAATTCTAAGACTATTAGTATAACTACCCAAGAAAGAAGACTACACTACGGCGAAATCCTTCAGACCAATAAGTCTAACATCATTCCTGCTCAAAACACTGGAGAGATTGGTAGACAGACACCTAAGGGATGGAGCACTCCAAGTAAGACCCTTACATCCCCAACAACACGCCTATCGGAAAGGCAGGTCCACAGAGTCGGCACTACATATGGTGGTCCGTAAAATAGAGTCGGCCATACACAACCAATCCTCAACCCTAGGTGCCTTCATAGACATAGAAGGAGTCTTCGATAAAACAATGCACAATAGCATAAACCACGCCCTTCAAAAGTACGATATAGAACCAGCAGTAATAAAATGGATCACCGAGCTGGTAAGCAAGAGGGCGGTTCAGATAGTGGGGAATAACACAGTCAGAGCAAAAGTGGTTAAAGGATGTCCCCAAGGGGGAGTCCTATCCCCACTTCTGTGGAACATAGTAGTAGACAGCCTCCTAAGGAAACTGAACGAAAGAGGCTACACTACTATTGGTTATGCAGATGACCTGGCAATACTGATAAATGGGACTGCAGAAAACATACTATGTAAGGAAATGCGCGCAGCCCTAGTATTAGTGGAACAATGGTGTGACGAACATCAATTGTCAGTAAATCCAAATAAAACAGAACTTATACTTTTCACCAACAAAAGGAAGTTACCAGAACTACAACTACCCAAATTATTTAACACCAAACTCTCCCTGTCAACACAAGTAAAATATCTGGGCATTACCTTCGATAGTAAATTAAACTGGGCGAGCCACATGGAAACAATAACAAAGAAGGCATGCTTAGCGTTTAACCAATGCAGGAGACTCGTTGGTAAGAAATGGGGTCTCAATCCAAAAATCACACTTTGGTTATACACTGCAGTTATCAGACCCTCTATAACCTACGGATCAGTGGTTTGGTGGCCCAGAACCCAACTGACCACGGCAAAAGCTAAGCTCCAGAGTCTGCAACGCTTAGCAACTACATCGACCAGTGGATGTATGAAAACCACTCCATCAGCCTCCCTAGAATACCTCTTACAACTGAGGCCTCTAGATCTAGTCATACAAGAGGAGGCGAAAGCAGCAGCCCTAAGACTAAGATCACAGGGACTATGGAAACGCAACACTGGAAAAACACACACAATTATCCTAGATTGGAGTACGAAAGAAACACCTCTTCTCGACGCACCAATCGATAGAATACCATGCCACCATGTCTTTGGCAGAAGATATGATATCCAACTTACAGCAGAATCGAAAGATTGCTCTGACACTAAAGAAGTTAGGATATATACAGACGGCTCCAAAACCACTTGTGGAACTGGAGCCGGCGTCTTCTCAAACGACCTTAATATCAAATTATCAATAACCCTAGATAGGCGGAATACTATCTTCCAAGCAGAATGCATTGGCATCACCAGAGCGGCTCAGGCGATTGCAGCTAGAGGTGTTAATAATCTTAGCATAAAGATTATCTCAGACAGCGCATCTGTCCTGCAGGCCCTCCAAAACAACACTATCAACTCCGTCCTTATACTGGAATGCCACAACATGCTCCAAACCATAGCAGATACAAACCGGGTAACTCTGCAATGGATAAAAGGACACAGCGACTCACTTGGCAACGATGCAGCAGATGAATTGGCTAAGAGAGGTTCAAACACAAAAGTGTATGGACCAGAACCCTTAATGCCTATTCCACAGGCCCAGATTAAAACCTGGCTGCGTGAGAAAACCGAGGAACAACATCTAACAGAATGGAGAGCCAATGAGGGATGCAAGCAAACAAAAGATGCAATCCCGGTACCATCCAAAAAGCTTGCCCGTTCCCTCATCAGACTAAAGAGAGACAAAATCCGGAAAGTTATAGCTACTATAACCGGACACTGTCTCCTAAACAAACACCTATTCACAATAGGAGTGACAGACAGCCCCCTATGCAGAGGATGCATGGAGGCGGAGGAAACGCCACAGCACGTCCTTATGGAATGCACAAGCGTGGCCGATCAACGGGCGAAACTTCTCCACTCCCCGGCATCCATGCCGGAAGCATGTAGCAGCCCACAGAGGCTGCTGGCATTCTGGGAGGACCTGGGATGGATGGAGTAGGATGTAGGCTGACGCAAGGTCAGAACGCACAATGGCCCAATCAAGAGGCTAAGTGCGAAAGAGCCCCGTCAAACTAACTAACTAACTACCCAAGATTAGTGTATAAAAATGAGAGGTATTTTTTATTTGATGCATAATTATTACTTTATATTTTTTAAATACCTGCTCCTATTTAGTTTGTATGTAAAAGTATTAATTTATCTATCTAAAATAATAGATTTTTTGTAATTTATTTTTAAGTTAACAAGAGGTCTGTTCTTGTTTAAACAATTGTAAATGTCATTTTATGTTTAGTGTTTGTTTTTTTCATAAAAGGATCCATTATTGATTAACATCTCAAATGAAAATCATTCAGTATAACACTCATCATTTTCTTTAGACAGGTAAATGTACGATAGATAAGTACTTTCATAACAAATAACAGCTCAGTCCTATAAAGTAGGACTTGATAGGGATACCAAGTAAGTATCCCTATCAAGCCTACACTATAAATTTCAAAGGAATACTGAAATAATTTACGAAACTTATCTACTAAAATATTATAAAGAAAGAAGATTTGTATTTTTGTTTGTAATTAATAAACTCAAAAACTAGCTCACTGGGAAGTCTCGGCGTAATTATTGTTAAAATGATTTTTAGAAATAAAGCTATTTTTATTTATTATATTTTTTATTTTTAAAAACTACTAGGCTGATTTAAAAAAAAATTGACTAATAGAATGCTACATTATCACTGAGTAATATAAGGTTATAAAATAATTTTTCATACGGGAAATCAAAATTTCCTCACGAAAAACGAAAATAACGAAGGCAAAGTTGCGAGCGGAAAGGCAGTCAGGAATACCTAAGCAACGCAAAACATTACAAAATAATGATCTCGAGTTCTCGCGCCGAAGATTCGCGCGCTGCTGTCGTTGTGTGCGTGAGAATTTGCGCGTTTTGTAGGTATTTGTGGTGTAAACGCCAGACGGGAGGCCGAGCGGTGTGAAACAGATAGCATTTTAGAAAATACCTACTAGACCGATAGCGCTAGGCTTTTTTGATGTCATAAGTTTCAAAAATTCTAAAGTTGTTTATTTTTTGCATGTCGATGCAGTCGTACCTATGAAGCTTATTATTGCGTTTTGTGTCACATCTGGTACTTGCATTTTCAGTAATTCGATGATTTGTGATTGATTATTTATATTCAAATTAAAACTGGCAAAATTTATTTAAAGTTTAAAATAATTATGGTACCATATCTAGGAGAGCCTGCGGAGTGTGCAAACCCAGTTTGTGTCATCTTCATCCAGAGCAAACTGACATAGAGTCAGTATTTAAGTACACTACGAAAAAAAAATTACAGTTAATGAAATAACTATTTTCTATCTCAGATCACTTACATATGCCTATTTAATAAATTTGTGCCAATTTGGATCACGCAATTTTAAGATTATTAATTATTTTCCTTTTCCAAACTATAAACGCTTCAAAAAAATATTAAAATAATTAGAGTTTACACATTTAATATCATAAATGCATGAAAAGTCGACATTGTAAATTTGTGTCATTTTCATGCACGATAAACATAGAATGAATAAAACACAAAAACAATGGTTACGGTCGAAGCGGGTCGACGCGCGGCGCGACGCGGGCGAGCGGCGGCGGGTGACGCTCGCCGTACGCACTGTTCACCTTCGTTTGGTAATCACAGCTAATTCCATTCAGCCGTTAAAGCATGATTGATTAACAAACATACAAACACACGCGTAGCACTAGGAACTCGAGAAACATTTTGTCTACTCCGTAATGTTATTTTTCTCTCGTAGACTAATCTTCTCGTGTACTTTGTGTTACTAGTGCAATGTACTATACTTTGTGTTACTAGCAAGTGCAGGTATAGCCTCTAGATAGAATAATCGTTTCTTACTATAACTCGAAGAACATCCAGTAACTTCCTTTCTTTTTCATTTCATTTTTCCCGCTTCAATACATTTCGGATTTCTATATCGCACACCTAGATCTAAGCTGAGTCAATTCAAAAATTCGTGATTTTTTAGTTATCCTTGCATTCGAATGATTTGACTTTGATTTGGTGGAACAACTTGTAAATTTCTAGTTCACCTAGTTTTGTTAAAACAATTTTTCTTTAATATTTTTGTCACAAATCATGTCATTTTGAATATGTTGACTAAATGTTTATTTAAGGTATTATAGCGTCTATTTGAAATGTATATTGTTTTAATCAAATTATCTACCACTTTGTTTTAAAAGGAGATGTTTTGAGTTAATGAATAAGTAAAACTTGCTATACCTACTTTTTTCTAGAGATAAATGAAGCAAGGCCGTTTTCTTGTCAACATTGTAAAAGAACGGTATTAGGAGAACCCACTAATAGTAAGAGGCGAAGAGTCTAAAAAGTCTGTAAATGTATAAGCAGAAGAGAATAAACAAAATAGGGCAACAAACACAGCCGTGGTGACCAAACCATGCCATTGTGAGAAATTAAAAATGACTTTTATAGTACGTCATGTGATGAAAGTTTAATAAATGACTCTGAAAGAGATCCAAGCTGTGTCCGGCATGTATGATATTTTCTTAATTTCAATTGTTGATCAAGTATAATAAGATAAAAGTGCCATATCAAGTACAAGTATCATGAGAAGTTTGTAAAAGAATTTATTTTTAATTAGCACTTAATAATTTTTAGATGTTTCTATTTTTAATTACACAACATTAAATATCTTCAATTTTGTTTGGAAATGTTTACTCTCTTACTGTTGGTTTTATACTTCGATTTTTTGTGCTTATTCATTCGATATTGCTATTCGAATACTTTGAATAATACGAATATATCGAACTTTTACTGGAGGGAGACCTTGTACCAGAGTCATGTGCATGGGTACTCCCGTCTTACCTATTTCTGCCGCAAAGCAGCAGTGCTTGCGTTGCTGTGTTCCGGTACATCTTAAGTCACAAGTTGACAACGTACACTGTGGTTCTTGTGGGGGTTGCAGTTTTGCTGCAAATCTCACAGGATTCACTGACTGTTACCACTTACCATCAGGTGCTTGTTTGCCAACTTATTTGCAATAAAAAAAACTTATTTATTTATAGCATAAATAAATGACACCACATTTTTAGTTACATTACTAGTAATAAGTTATAAAATATCAAAATTAATATTAAAATAATAAATCACAAAATATCAATCTCAAAGTCTTCGAGACTAATATTTTGTGATTTATTAATAGCACCACATTTTTTTTATATTTAAGTCTTATCTGTTAAAGATTAAGACAGTTTTTGTGAAGTAATAACAGAAAAATGTCTCATTTTTTGTTCCCAATTAGTTCAGAGACAATTATTTTTGATTTGTTAGAAGTCTTCAATTCGTGCGTGTTGCCAGTGATGACATACGGAACTGAGACGTGGCCGCTTACAATGGGTCTCATAACAAGGCTCAAAGTCACCCAAAGGGCAATGTAGAGGGCTATGCTCGGGGCTTCTCTACGTGATCACATCAGAAATGATGAGATCCGTAGAAGAACTAGAATTACTGACATTGCGAATTGCAAACCTTAAGTGGCAGTAGGCAGGACACATCGCTCGTAGGACTGACGGCCGTTGGGGCGGAAAGGTCCTCGAGTGGCGGCCGCGTACCGGGAGACGCAATGTTGGTAGGTGGACCGACGATCTGGTGAAGGTCGCGGGAAGCCGCTGGATGCGGGAGGCGCAGGACCGATCGGTATGGAGATCCTTGGAGAGGCCTATGTCCAACAGTGGGCGTCTCTTGGCTGATATGATGATGATGATTAAAAATATAACAGAATAATTCACTCAATTATACCTATGTGAATGTATTTTTTTTTTTGAGGGCCCGACAAATGACATCCTCCCGCCTGATGTTAAGCGGTGAAAGTGGCCCAAATGAGTTGACAGATAAAGGAGGGACGACATCCACTATCCTACCTGCCCGCCCCTTGCCGGCCTAAAATATGCTTTTTCACGCCTCTTTTGAAAGAACCCATGTTGAAGGATTGAGGAAACACGTGCGCAGGTAGAGAATCCCAAGTATGGGATGAACAACAGAAGAAGGAATCTTGGAATTTCTTAGTGCGGTGTGAAAAGGTGGATACAGTGTAAGGATGACTCCGAAGGCCCTTACGCGTGTTTCTGTTAAGGAATGGAGAGGGACGGATAAGGTTTAAGAGCTCCTCAGAGCATTCCCCATGGAACATTCGCTAAAAGACGCTAACAGAGGCGATGTCACAACGAAGTTGTAAAGGCTCGATGGTATTATGCGAATAGCGCGACACTGCAATCTATCCAGAGCATCGAGAAGGTACTAAGTGGGGCTGTCCCAAAGGTGCGAGCAATATTCTACGCAAGACCTAACTTGAGTTTTATACAACAGGCATAGTTGGTACGGCGCAAAATACCTACGCAACTTGTTCAGGACACCGAGATTCCGTGAGGCGTGTGAAGGTTTGTGCCCTGAAAATAAGGAAGGGGGAGGAAAGGTGACCATTGAGAACGCGCACACCTGTTTTCCTAGCATTCGTTCTTGAAGTCTCTAGGGTTCAGATCGCAGCGAATGTTCATTCCGAGCAAAGCGATATTGCTTTGCGTGTGATAGGTTGTGCCCTAAAGAGAAGGAAGGGGGAGGAAAGGTAACCTTTTCACCGAGAACGCGCACACCTGTGTTTTCTTAGCATTGAACTCAACAAGATTGTTGGAACTCCATTCGGAGACGAGGCCCAGCGTCCTGTTGGGCTCAATGATAAGATTCTGCCTCTCCCTACCAATATCACCATGAGCAGCCCCTGAGCTTCCGTGATATCCCCCATGCACAGTACTGTCGTCTGCATAGCAATGTATACTTCCCAAGGAAAGCATGTCATTGATATGCAGAAGAAACAATGTTGGGGATAGAACGGAGCCTTGTGGAACTCCAGCGTTCACTGCCATGAACTGCGAAGCGCAGCCGTCAACGACAACACGAATTCTATGCTCGTGGAGGAAGCTGGCAATCCACGTACAGAACTGCGCAGGTAATCCGTATGCCGGTAGCTTGAAAAGGAGAGCCTTGTGGCAAACTATCTACTAAAAGCTTTGGCGATGTCGACACTAATAGCCACCGACTCGCCGCGCTTATCGATAGATTCACCCCATTTGTGGAAAAGGAACGCTAGAAGGTCACGCTAGGACGAAACCCATACTGACGGTCATTAAGCAACGAGTGACCTTCCAGGTAATGGATCAGCTGGGTATTAAGGATCCTCCAAGATTTTACACAAAATGGAAGTGGCGGCTATAGGGCGATAGTTTGATCTCCCTTTTTGGGAACGGGCTAGACATTGAATGAATGAATAAACACTTTATTTCACATTAAACACAGGACATTACAATACACATTATATTGGCAATAGGCGGCCTTATTGCTAAGGTAGCAATTTCTACCCGGCAACCTTAGGGCTAGGAAAGTAGCTACGTATTCAAGATACAGGATAGTGCACTAAAAAGAAGAAAAAAAAACTAAGTAGAATAAATTAACAATTAAAATTGATACCTATACATATAACTAAATATATAAATACAATACATACAAGACATTGGCCTCTTTCCAAGATTTCGGCACACAACCAACAAAGAACGACAAATAGTATAGACGCGTCAAGACAGGAGTCAACTACGCTGCACACTTCTTAAGAACAATCACAGAAATGCCGTCTGGTCCATTTGCTTTTCGAATATCGATCGACAGTAGCTCCGTCCGCACATAACGCTGTCTGATGCGGATATCGGGCATGGTGCTGCCACAATATGACAGTGTCGGAGGTTGTGCACCACAGTCATCGACACGGGAATGAGCCGCGAAGAGTTTTGCCAGGAGGTCAGCTTTCTTCTGCGGCTGATAAGCAAGTGAGCCATCGGTATGTCTCAGGGGTGGCAGCGAGGGTTGGCAGAAGTTTGATTGAAAGATCGGCTACCCGTAGGGTGCGCTAGCAGTTCCTTCTGATCCACTTGTGCAACACACTGAGCATCCGCTCTAATGTAAGCCCTCTTACACAGCTTGGTGGCATTATTGTAGGCTGTTTTCAGTAGGCTTGTGTTGGGATCCCTGGAAGCTCGACCTCTGATCCAAGCGCGGTAAGCCAGCTGTTTGTTTTTTAAACAGCAGAGGCGCACTCGCGATTGAACCAGAGGTTACATCTGTGACTACTGACGAAATTGAAATGCAGAATATAATATTCCATTCCTAGTATGATTTCGTCAGCAACAGAGGTAGCGCAGGAGTTCGGGAGTTCGAAACAGCGCTGCCACCAAGGTAATAATCCCGCATACCGTCCCAATCTGCTGACGCATAAGCTACAGACGGCGTGCTGCAACTACAGGTGACCGTCGCGACACCTGAGGCACTGAGACGGATACCAGGCAGTGATCCGAAGATCCTAGTGGAACTCGAATCACCACCTGATATCCGTCAGGAAGATTTGTCAGAAGGTCCAACAAAGAGGGTACTTGACCGATAATATCTGGTACCTAGTGTGCTGGGTAACCAATTGTGTCAGGTGGTACGTGAGAGCGAATGCGTAGGCAGTCCTACCCGCATGGTCAATTTTAGAGGAACTTAACCACAATTCGTGGTGAGCATTGAAGTCCCCCAAAACACTAGCTCGGCGGAAGGAAATCGCTCCTGCACGTCATCTGCCACCCGACTTAGATGTTAAAAAAGTCAGTTGTCTCCAAGTCACCTCGATGTTAACGGTAGACGCAGACTTAAGACACTGCAATGAGTGCCAAAATCGACGTGTATCGCAAGAAGAGAAACGGAAGGTTCTTCCAAACAAACGTTCTTCCAAAACGCAGGTGACGACAACAAACGTCCGCCCGGACGAACAAGCAAACACCTGCCTTCGCCTTGAACAACTCCTTAAGAGCGTAGCCGGGGTAATTAAGGTAGCTTGTCGGTCGGACAGATAAGATAATGCGTCTCCATCAAAAACAGCATTGCTGGACGGGGTGTCATGAAATTGTTGGGACAGCTAAGAGGTTAGAATGGAGCCCGCGGATGTTAGCGAGCCCCACCTCGAATAGTGGTGTTTTGATGGGATAGTGCACCGATGTACGACCAGTCCTAATATAGTGCGCTGACATATTTGTTGGAGTGAGAGAGGCGTTAAATTACGGTGTCGTTGCAGCCCGTTAACTATTAACGGGCGTAGGCCTATTTCGCCAGGGAACTGCCGATAACTGATTTGCGCTGACCCTCCGCACGGAAGGGCTCCCGAACCTCCCCGGAAGTGGCCGCCGGGACCCACCGTCCGGTCACCAACCGGCACGACGGACCACCCCGAGATTATGCGATGCATGGTGGGGCAACCTCAAGGACTGGTTAGGTCCGCTTGGGCCCCTGTATTTTACCACGGGCGGCCAGCGGAACAGCCGTTTCTTCAGATCTTCCTAGACGGAGGGTCAACGCAGTCAACCTGGCATTGGGTCGACGGAAGCCCACACGAATCGTAGCAACAACCCCTCAAGCTCTGGCTGTGCGCTGACTGATCTCGAAACGTGGACAAGAAATAGCCTTTTTACGGGTTGACGTGTTTTACGTCATGCGCACGGTGGTCGCTAGCCAGTCCGGTTTCTCAAGCGCTACCACCAGAAGTTGGTCACTCCATCAGCACCACCCGAGGATCACGTGTAGGGTCTCGAGGTTCAAACCTACGGACGCGAGCGACTCCAATCCCCTATTATACATTTATATTTAATTTGTCATATTTTTTTAAATATTTCATTTCATGTTAATGCTTTATTATTAATTTTATATTTAAAACAAAGTTTAACAAATTATTTATTTAAATTTTGTTGTAGACTAAGTTCAACTCAAAATGGTTCAATAAAACTGATTCACGTCTAAATGTAGTTTATTTTTTGTACAAAGCCACCACCCTAAAGTGTAACAACTCAAAATAATCAATTATCTGTAAAAAGGATTGATTCTTAGCCGAATTTTATAAAAACAGTGATATTTTACAACCTATTACGATTTTAAATTTTATAGGGTTTCATAAGTTCCCTCACAAACAAATCTCCTGAAAAATATAATTTTTTGAATTATCTCAGTTTAGTTCTAGCTGTGCGATATATATTTCGGGAAGTTTTGTGTAGTTTTATTTCAGCACGGTCCTTGAAACAATCTGTTTTTCCGTCATCCCTAACAGTAACAATGCTTGATTCTACGAACTTTAATCGTCAACTTTCTTTGACAATTACCATATTAACGTCTAGTATGACACCATATATAATACATTTATTTTCAATCTCCATTTTAGTCTTCATAATGTTAAATCTCAGAATAACGCACGCACTCGTTTGTCGCAACTTGGAAAGATCGAAAGTGCCTAAACAATCAGCTCAGCACGTGCCACGCGCGCGTGTGACTGGCCGGTGCCCGCCGCCTGCGCGCTTCCCCGCGCTCGGCGTTCGTGCAAAGAAGTTGGTATTTTTTTAAATAAAAGGATTTCGTGGATGAAAACAACACAAATTATGAATAGTGTTTTGTTACAAAATAATAATTAGAAACACGTGAACTCTAATAACTTGCATTTTATTTTGAGGATTTTACAGGGTGTTGTAGTAAAATAATAAAATATCTATACATCTCGTGGATGAATTTGACACAAAATAGTTTAAACAACAGATACTAGTATTCTAAAACGCATAACACCTATTTTACCAATTGTAATATTCTTTCAGAGCTAGTTGGGCGTCATGTTAGCCACTGGTTAAAAATTAAGATTCTCGTGGACAGAGATGACACAAAATGCCTATGCACATCAGATACTACTTCGTTATTATGATGAAAGTAAAATTTTCATCTCTAATTTTGTTTTCGTCCAATACTGATTGAAACGACAAATACCTAAATTTCTACCTATGCAAGTACCTAGAATGACACAAAATATTTTTTTAGGTTGGGCAAATGGTCTGGAAACTATATGCGAAAAACAAACAACTTTAATATTTTTGAAACTTAAAAACCTAGCGCTACGGGTCTATACTCGCGCCGCGCACGATTACTTCACAATCCTCTTAACCCATATATGCCCGTAATTATTTAGGTCATGAAAATATCTGATATTCACAAATGTTACTCAAAATAGGAACAAATAAAGGGCTTTTACATTATTTTTTATTTTTTTTCTGGAAAAAGTAGTTTTTTTGACTGGGTCGCTAACGACCCACTGGGATAATAGATGTCCTAAAATGTATGAAATGAAACGAACTAGTAAAATCAAAAGAAAGCTATATTATGACATTAAAAATGTAACAATGATATAAACCACGTGTGGTATAGTTGGAAACACTTATCATGCAGATTGACTCCACGTTTCTTGCACATTTGGTTGGTTTTATTTTTTAGAAATAACACCTCGAAATGTAAGCAAAGATACCTATATATTGTAAAATATGTTCGATATTATATTGTGTTTGAGCAGCAGAGTGTATAGATCGCCTAGTCATGGTTGATGGTTCTGGAGCATCTCGAGCTGAGGGTTAGTAGAGCTGTAGCCAAGGATCTGCGAAAACTCAATGTCGACGGGGGTACTCCTAATCCTAATCAGCACTTATAACCAAATCTTATAGGCTTACCAATGCTGTTTGCATCCATACCTCCCGTCATAAGGAATCATTGACCTATTCCACTTACGTGCTCGTCCATAGGATCGTTATCACTATCTTCTTTACCAAATCTTTTTTTTAGTCAAATCCGAAAAACAATTGCAAAAAGTCTATTACCTTACTTTCAGGGCTAAGCTTTTCGGTGCCATCTTTCGTACCCACTTTCGCACTGGTTTTATAGGCTTCTTTTATTCTATTTTACAAGGACCGGGCAACTCTAAATCTCAATTTCATCCACAACTTCTGGAAATTCTGATCGATTTATTACGAGCTGTGTAGCTGCGTAGGTGTCAGTCGTATTTACTATATCCGAGCAGTCCTCGTCTCCCAGTCATTTTCAGACTGCTGACAGTCACGAGGAGGATCCAAGTACACATCCAATTGGCCAAAATCATTTTCTTCAGCGGTGTAGTGTAAAACTTCCAAAATGAAATGAAATACTTAGTGTTCAAGCCACGCGACGACCTATGAAAGAAAGAAAAAAGGTAAGGGATTATCCCAGTGGGTCGTTTGCGACCCAAATATTTTTATGGCGCTCTTATACAGTAAAAACAGCTTAGTAACTCATTGGAAATACCTAATTTCTATCAATTATCTATCTAACAAGCATGTTACATTATTTATTTCTTGTTAACATAGATAAAAAAAATTATACTTACATTTTTCGCAACCTCGCACGCAGAAAATGTACTCCAAATAGGACTCAAAAACTAAATTAGCTCTAAAAAGAAATTATATCACTAAAATAACTTGTAAATCAATGTTAAATGTTCTTCAGACTTTCAAGTTATTGGTAAAATAAACTAAGTACAGATTATTATTAAAAGCAAAAATATCCACCTATTCAAACGTAGTTACTAATCTTGGGTCATTAACGACCCATTGGGATATTATAGGTTAAGTAGTTTTTCGAGGTTATCCCTGACAAACATCGTAAAGCGTGACTTTTAATAGAAATATGGTTTGCTTATTACTAAGGTAACTTTGTCTGACTTACTGAAACAATATTAGATTTTCAATGATTCTATTGTTATTTTGTAATAATTGAAATACGTGATAAGCTATCCATGTATCAGAGGCCCTCTAGACAAATGCCACACGCTAACTTTTCTGCAGTCATTCCGCAGAAAAAATGTATGGAAATGACATTAGCTTACGACAACCACACGCTATTTTTTCCGCAGCTAATGTCATCTTCATACATTTTTTCTGAGGAACGACTGCGGAAAAGTTAGCGTGTGGCATTTGTCTAGGGGGGCTTGTTATAGTAAGATAGGTAGGAAATATCAAATCATACGCATCAACAAAGCGTCATTTATTACATAATTTAAAAATGTTAGGATCCAAATTGATCGATTGTATTTTTTAAGACATTGTTCTAGCAAACTTAGAAAAAAATGTTCAGTTTAAAACCATGCTTCAGCAGTTAGTGTCTACTTTTGAGACTACTTGTAACCTTACGTTATGTAAGGTCAGTTTCATAATAATATTGAGTTAATCTCTTAATGAACATATCTACCAAAATAACTTGATGACAGCTTAAGAGGAAACACTAAGGTCGAGAGAATCCAAAAATATGTATTGTTGTCGCGGCTGTGCCCGAACAAACCAGCTGAGTCTCGAAAGACCAATGGACTCGCAATATATTAACTATGGCACGAATAAAGTGGCCAGTCCGCCATTACAAAATACCGTGTTGTTGTGCTAAAATATCAGTCAGTAAGCGTTTGTGTTTGTGAGTGCATTTTACAGTTGTATTTTTTAATAAGCTGTATAAAGAAAAACATAAGTGTGGAATATTGGATGCGGCGTCCCATTTTTTTTATCTTAGAGCACCGCCATACATTATTGGCACGTTTTTTGTAGGTACACATTTCGTGTCCTTTGGTTTCCTTGGTCTGAGAGCTGAGACAACTGCAACTGGAACTGAAGATAACTACGAAAAGTACAAAAATAGACCTTTCGTAGTCCCCTGTATTCTTCTTTATTATTACAGCGATTTAATTACTTTTTGCATTAAAAACTATTTGCTATGTTTCTGTTTTGCATTTTTCGTATAATTTCCTCAAAGAACAATCCTCATTTTTACAAGCTTTTATTTAACTTGCAATGGATGTAATGTATGTTCGGGTGAAATCTTGCAACTCAATTTTGAAGCAGATATCTTTAACCGATTGAGCTGAAATTTTGTATACACGTTCAGTTTGGATGACAATGCATGGTTGACTGTGTGACGTCATTCTAAATCCAAAATGGCGGCATACCGAAGATGGCCTCAGACTATCCTTAGTCTGAGAAGATGGCGGACCAATTATTTTTTTTATTGCACACCTACAATATGGGTATCAAATAAAAGGTCTTGTTAAGAGTAACTCGAAAAATAATGTGACGTCACTATTAATCCAATATGGCGGACTTCTGCTTGAAAATCAATTTTGAAGTAGATATCTTTAACCGATTGAGCTGAAATTCTGTATACACGTTAAATTTGGATGACAATAAATGGTTGACTGTGTGACGTCATTCTAAATTCTACATGGCCAAACACCCAAGATGGCGGATAATTTTTTTTAATTTATTCCTACAATATGTGTTTCAAATGAAAGGGCTTGCTGAGCACAAGTCAGAAAATAATGTGACGTGACTCTAAACCAATATGGCGGCCTAGTATTTAGTGCTTACCTATAATATGGGTATCAAATAAAAGGACTTACAGAGAATACGAATACGAGTTTAAAAACAAAAGATGGTGAATATCAACTCCCTTGCTCCAATCCGTCTGTAATTTTGGTGTACTGGGGTCACAGACCACAAAACCATAAGACAACGCTTTGACAGGCATACAATTTTGCCAAGCTTATGCAATTTGTAAAATATTACCCGTAGGTTTGAAACATAAATATCAGATGGCTATAAACAACCATGATTATCGGGAGCATGACTTAAAAAAGTTGTCAGTCATAATCAGGGCACACGAGCGGTAACCTTGGGTAGATTTGAGGTACCGTATTTACTCAATCGTCTTCCTGAGAACATCCGACGGGAGCCCAATAAAAAAAAAATTCCCTAAAATAGCACCTGTTCAGCAGTTTGTCATAAGGTTAGTAAGTTAGTCATTATTAAATTAGTTTATTAACTTAGAATAAGAGACTCATTTGATCCCACAGACAAACTGTGTAAACAGTTTTGTGGGACATGTTTACTTGATATATTGTATTTGAAATAAATAAAAATAAATAATACTATAGTGATACTGCATAAGCGCCATTAAAGCTGTTGAATTTGACAAGTTTTTAAATGAGCCAATAAGGATGGGCCGACCTCACCCCGCTACCCGTCACACATTGGCGATTTAGGCAGGGTAGTACCGTCGACCATGCCGTTGTATACTTAGGCTCAAAGCTCTTCGCTGCTGGTCAGTCAAACGAACAAAACGAAGAACTAAGCAAGTAGTCAGTCAAACAGCAGTCAATATGCATTGAAGCCGTTTTGGCAAATAAATCTTACCGCAGCAAACAAATATGTAAGATCAAATCTCTGGTAAGATCACATCACAAAATCAAACGGGTTCGACGCATATGAACAAAAACGCAAAAGGCCAATAGACGCATTTAGCCAGATACGCAAATGGCCAAATACGTGTAGTATGGCCAGATACGCAAATGACCAAAATCCAAATACGCGACTGACCAAAAGTGTAGTACGCGATTGTCCAAAACTGCAATAGGTACGCGATTAACTAATACTAATTAGTACCCTTAATGTAATTTTTAGTGTTGGCACACTTGTTAGTTCTGCGAGTTATTAGTGTAATATATTATTATTTTTATTGTGGTAAATTAAAACGTCATAATTAACTTTATATTGGTTCAAAACAGGTTGCACTTGAGATTCATTAAGGGATAGGCCTACCAAGGGGCTATAAGTACGGACTCCTATTAAAGGCTATATATACGTGACGTCACACTTCGGCGCAAATGTCCCGATCGACGTCTGGCACCAGGCAAGGCTATCCCAGCAAAGCAAGTGCATAAATCGCAATTTTCACATTCGTGTATTTTTTAATAGCAAACATCATGGACTGAAAAGAAAAAGAAAAAAGGTAAGCCGTTACATTTTATCCATTTGTCTTATCTATGCCTAATAGCGCTGTCCTTTGTAAAACTGTAGCTCATCGTTACTAAAACTTTTCATAAATCTCAAAACCAATCTTTCGCACAGCCATGTCGCGAAGCGTATCTGAAGAGTTCCAACAACATACCTATCAATAAGTGTTATTAAACATTACCTATCAATAAGCATTACACTCTGAACGTAGACGCATAAAACGCAAAGCCAGCAAAATATGAAATATTTCTCATTATTACAGAACACTGACCTCTATAATTTACGTAGAGGTTAGTGCAGAAGATATTGTTAATTATCATTATAGTCTTCCACTATCAGTAGTATCAATGTTGTCAGCAACAATAATTGTATTTATCTAGTTGTAACAGGAACAAAGTCTACAAATTGAAACAATCTATTGTAATCTTAATTATTTATTTCATTCTACAGCAAGACACATAGCTTAATATGTGGTAAAGGTTAAACATACGAAACCCGCCGTAGTGGCAGACAATAGTCTTGTCTACCTTTTTCCTAATATCACATAACCTAGTCATTCGCTTGACATACATAAAATTAAAACACAAATGTATGTTTGAGGAACACAACAACTAGAACATTACACATATAAACATCGATGTCACTAAATCTTAAGTTACAAAAATGCTTTTTAAACGAATGTACGTAATCTTATGAGTGTAACAGATATAATAAGTATAATAATTCCGAGAATCTGAGTGAACTGACACCGAATCAATAACAGATATGAAGAAACTACTGTTACAACATTTAAAGTGAAAAAGAGAATCAAAACTTGCTCAGTAGACATAGCTTATTATGCACAAGGGAGTTTTACTTATATTTTCTATACATATAATTATGTACCAATACATAGCTGACAAAAAATAATTACTCAAAAGTCAGTACATATTAATATAAGAAAGTCAAATATTATATATTAAAACATACAATGGTGGCAATTCTGTTGGCACTAATTCTATTAAACTACACTAAATTTAGTTTTAGTGCTGTCAAATTGTGTTTTCAGTTAAAAATTTCGAACAAAAAACACGATTCGACAGCACTAAAACTAAATTTAGTTTAAGTATATTCCAACAAATGCCAACAGAATTGACACCAGTGGTTATCTAATTCAATATGTATTTATGGTACTGTAGCATAGACAAAAAGATTTTTTATTCTTAAGAACTATTAACTTAACACCTGATAAATGATTAAAGGTTGATCATTAAATATATTTAACTGATTAATTACTGAATCAGAAAACGGATAGTTAGATGTCCAGCTCATACGCACTATTCTATTCGATCTTGTACATAAATATTTGTTTTTATACATACACGGAGGTTTACAACGATAAGGTCTTTTAAAACTATATAAAGTCCATCCACGCGAGTCTACTGGCAGCGGCTGTACGTAGTCGTCGATCAGCCGCCGGCCACTTTGTGGCGACGATCCTATAAAACCGAGATTAGACTGATTACGAGGTGAACTTGATAGATGAACGATAACAGTGTGCCTAGTGCGAGTTTTATCGAGCTTTACTCGATCACACGCATCGAACGCGTGAACACGAATTTTTGTATGGGATTGAGGCAGCACCATCTATTAGTTACTAGATTAAGCTGCCTCATTCCATAGCAGCTACTAGATGGCGCTGCCCCAATTCCATACAAATTTGCGTTTACGCGTTCGATGCGTGCGATCGAGTAAAGCTCGATAAAACTCGCACTAGGCACACTGAGTGCTTAGTGCGGGTTTTACAGAGTTTCACTTGAACACACGCATCGAACGTGTAAGCGTGAATTTCTATGGGGCTGAGGCAGCGCCATCTAGTAGCTACTAGATGACACTGCATCATTCCATAGTAGCAACTAGATGGCGCTACCTCAATCCAACACAAATTCAGTTTATGCGTCCAAGCACAATGACACCTCTCGATCAACATTCTTTATAGTTTTTTGAACAGAATAGAATAGCATATAATTTATTTCTACCACCGACAGAGAATCGAAAACATAAGACAGTCCACGGTAAACGTGAACACCTGGCAACCCTGCTCAGTACCGAGTCTGCCACTGGGCTGCGTTCGAAAACATCCCCCGGAGTAAGTCGGTGGTGGGGGGAGAGTGGCCGGTCGTGGTGGTGGGAGTGTTGGTTGTTTTCGGACGGCACGGATCTTGTCTGCTTTGTTTACATAAACCAATACTAATAATGATGTCCTCCTAACCGATATTCGGTCGCGGCGGCCAATCTAAACAGAGACTAGCCATCTGCGCAGGAGATATTATAGTGCACAAGCGACTGCGCAAACGCAAGTGCACTCTCTGTTTCTTAACTCGCCTAGTCCGGTGAGACGGTTAGCCGACACGACCGGGGCGAGATTAGGCGCAGGACCCACTGTTTAACGTGCCTTCCGAAACAAATACATAATTTGTGTTTACTTCGGCGCGTCCGTTCGCTATAATCCATGGATTACATTCCTCTGTTTCATTTACGAAAAAGAAGGTGCCAGTAGCTAAAACCAACAGTATATGAATTCAATTAAATCGCGGCCTAACCTGGCCTCTGCAGAGATGAAGGCCAATTTTACAATCTTGTCACTTACAATCGTCTTTGGCAACTAAAATTAACTTATTGTCGACGTCACGAAGCGCATCCCCGCTCTCCGAGATGCACAAATTGTGTGTGACTGTGAAATCTAAGCTTTCGATTTAAATCACAATCACAAACAACTTTAAAATTCACACAATTTCCCGCACAATCCAATCGAGTGAAATTACACCTTGCTCTATAAAGCCGGGTGAGATTCCACTCGATCGAGTCCACTCCGTAGCGTTCTCGACTCGGACACGCCACTCCAATACTACCGAGTGCACCCGAAATGTTCTCGGACGGACTTCGGGTGACACGGTGCACTCGGAAGACGTTTTCGAACGCAGCCCAGTGTGCGGAGTGCGAGTTTTATCGAGCTTTACTCGATCGTACGCATCGAACGTGTTAACGCGAATTTGTATGGAATTAGAGCAGCGCCATCTAGTAGCTGCTATAGAATGAGACAGCTTCATCTAGTGACTACTAGATGGCGCTGCTCTAATTCCATACAAATTCGAGTTAACGCGTTCGATGCGTACAACCGAGTGGGGCTCAATAAAACTCGCACTGGGCACACTGGTGAAGCGAGTGCTGCCTTCACGAAAATAACAGTTTATAAGTATGTCTCAAGCGAGTGTCGCCTTCACGAAAATAACAGTTTATAAGTATATGTCTCACCGTACAGCCACCTCAACATTGGCTGATTCAGGCGACGCGAGCGGTTTAGCGGTGGCGGCCGCGGGCGCCATAGTGGTTGCCGTCGCGGCTGTACCGGCGCTCCTTGCGCTCGTCGCGCCCGCCCCGCGACTTGTCCCGTCGCTCCCTATCGCGGGACCATTCCTTCTCGTGCGATCTGTCAATCATTCGTGCACCAAATTTTCAAACCCGTTACGGCGAGATGTGGCTTAAGAGGGAATCGTACAGGCCGTTTTTCCATACAAGCGTAGACCCCTGTTCCCTTCCTGGACGATGGCACTAGTTGCTCTATTATTTCCAATAAAATCAAAATGGCCACAATAAGCACGTTCCTCCGTTTGCCTTTTTTTATTAATTTAATTATTAAAAGAGATTATAAGCCTTCAAAAACCTAAAAAATCGACCTAAAATTCTGCTGTATTCAAACGTCCAGCAAACAAATTGGACTAGATTATATGAAAAAAGCAAAACATAGAAACAAAGAAAAAGCCTTGCTTTATTTTTTAACGCAAAAAGAAATTAAATTTGTCAATTTTTCGCGGAGAAAACAGGGGACTACGAAACGTATATTTTGTGTACTTCATAGGTATTTTCGGTCCCAGCTGCTGTTGTCCCTATCGCGCTCAGTTCAGTTGTTCGGACACACAGCGCGACAGCAATACATTTTACAAATAGGTACCTATTTTTTTGAATTCTCTCGACCTTGGTGTTTCCTCCTAGCTTACGGTAAAATACGACTTCAGATATATTAGCTTATGGAGTGTTGAGACATTTTTACACAACTTACTCCAATACCAATAATTAATGAATTTGAACATCACCGGTGTTATGACAAAACGTAGTCTAAACTAAGTCTTGGTTTAAACCTGATGCTCTTTCACTTGTTTCACATAGGGTTGCCATCCGTCCGGGTTTCCCCGGATTTGTCCTAGTTTAGAGGGCGTCCGAGGAGCGTCCGGGCGGGGTTTCATTTGTAGTCCGGGTTTAAAAATTGAAGGTCTTGGGCTGCCCGCGACACACGCACTGTGCCTGCACACCACGATCAACCGATGAACCGATTCGCTAAATTCACCATCTCCCTGCCAAGGTGCGCACTTCGACTTCGCTGCCCGCACTCCGCAGTGACACTGACATTAAAACAATTTGTAACGAACTGTAATAAGATTCTGGTTTGTTAGGTCCAACAGTGAAAACCACGCTGTTGGGCTGCACATTAACCGCTAGAGTGACTAGGGGGTTTCCCCAGGGTGGGGTGCTTTCATCACTACTGTGATGTCTGGTCGTTGACTGCCTTAACCTTGAACAATGCGTACCTTCCCACTAAGGATACGCAGATGACCTGGTGGTCCACATAGTTAGAAAATGTCCTTCAACTATATCAGGTCTCATGCAACTCGCTCTTAATAACATCGAACAATGGTGCTGCCAGGTGAGACTGTCTGTGAACGCCAGCAAAACCATAATAGTTCCTTTCACTAGGAGAAGGAACTTTGACGGCCTCAAGCCTCCTAAACTTATTGGAAGAACTATTGAATTCTCTCAAAATGCCAAATACCTTGGGATCCACCTGGATCAAAGACTAAACTGGAGTATACATAAAGGCAACATTATCAAGAAGGCCAAAGCAGCGCTAGGTATCTGGCGTAGACTAACCAGCTCCAGGTGGGGACTGAAACCAAGTCACCTACTCTGGCTTTACACCGCTGGGGTAAGACCTATGGTTAGCTACGGGTGTATAGCTTGGCTTAAGCAGACTGCAGTAGGGACAACCATAAAGGCCCTAGAAAGCCTGCAAAGATGATTCCCTGCTTGATGATTAAGGGGGCTATCTCATATTCTCCCATCCTAGCGATGGAGACTATCCTGAACCTCCCACCACTCCACCTGTTCATACAGGGGAAGGTTAGGATGGCAATGCTCTGAGCTGTGGAGGGAGGCAGATCGAGATAGAAATCTCAAACCATGAGGAAGCTACAGGGCAGCCTAATGGTTAATACTGCCATGGCAATGCCAGCCCATGCCATGATTGAAACTTTGGAGTTCAAGAAGAACTACAAAGTCATGATTCCTAATAGGGATGAATGGGACAAGCAAGTCCCTGAGCCCTTTTGGAAAGCTAACCAGATATGGTACACAGGATGGATGTACACGGTAGAAAAGAGGGCTAGTCAGGTGCAGGTGTCTTCAGAGGTAGTGCGAAATCCAGGAGAACCACGAGCCTGGGCGCATATTACACCGTATTCCAGGCAGAAATGTATGACATTATCGATTGTGTTCACGCAAACAGGGCGAATGAGGGTGAGAACATCCTCATCCTGCGGACTGCCAAGCTGCTCTAAAAGCGCTTGATGCTGTAGAAATCAAGTCCACAATCACCTTAGAGTGCACAAAGGCCTTGAATGAATGAACCAGGAACTCGGTAACGACTGGCTGGGTTCCAGGCCACTTCAATATCCGAGGCAATGAAATTGCCGACGAACTGGCAAGGGCTGCTTCAAAGAGTGCTCTCATAGGACCAGAATCAGCTTGTGGCATTTCGAGGGGTATTAAAAATAGAGTCCTCAGAGATTGGGTACAAACACAAGCCCGACTCCAGTGGGCCCAGTCCCCTAGACTACTGCACTCGAAATTGCTTATTAGGGAATTTTCACCCGGGATCGCAATGCGAAACCTCCAACTAAGCAGGGGCAATTAAGGGCTCTCACTAGACCCTAACTCACTGCAAACTCAACAAACATCTGCACAGAATGGGCCTGACTAATGTTCCCACGTGCAGATTCTGTGGTGAGGATGATGAGACACCATTACACATCCTTTGTGAATGTCATGCTCTCATACACACAAGGAGCCGGAGCTCTGGGTGGACCTAGTCTGCCACCATATGATGCAAAGGCTCTGTCTCCAAAAAAGGTTATTGGCTATTTCAACGCCGCGGGCCTATTTGGAGACCTTTTAAATAGAGGGGTCGGCCACAATAGATCTGTACAGGTCTCAGTGGCATGCTGGGGGACACCCCTCCGTCGCCCCCAGTCTCCCCTCGAATTCCAGATAGATAGATAGGTACATTTAAAATGATGATAAAAGATGACTAAATTTAAAGGTCTGAAAATAATTAAAAAGGTGATTTATGACATTTTCAAATATTTTTATTACACTATGTTTAAAAAAACCTCTTGACATGTCCGGGTTCTGGGCTCTAAAATCCGGGGTTTTCACGCGTCTTGTCCTGGTTGCCAAATTTTAGAGATTGCAACCCTAGTTTCACATAATGTTGTTTGTCACAAAAACGCTTGGCATAACTCACTAAGCATAATCATCGAAGAGCATATATTACCGTCGTAAGGCAAATAAAGCACCCAGTTTGGTCACTGACTTTATATTTTCTTCGCCGTTACAACATTTACAAATAAAAGGCACTACATAAGTGCCTAGTTTTTAGTAGGTATATTCGTTACGCGATATAAGCATTCTGATGTCTAATTTCATAGGCCTCGTTTACGGAGACGCGGGGCGTCGCGCGTCGCGTGTGGCGTGGCGTCTCGCGGCGGATCCGTCGTTTTTTCTGTTTACGGTGGGGCGGCGCGTGAAGCGGCACTCATAATCGCACGCGTAAACACAAACATATGGCAATATACGATGTTGTTCATAGAGATACGAGACGGGAAGCTTGGCGGCGACCACCGCGGTGCCCGCCGCGATGCCCGCCGCGATGCCCGCCGCGCCACCCGCGGCGAATCCTCAAGCGTGTAGCGAAGCACGCAGCGGGCATCGCTTCATCGAGAATTGTCGCTGCGTGCGCCGCCGCGATAAACGCCGCGTGAGACGCGGCGATGCCATCCGCGGGCTCGGCCGTAAAAAACGCGCCATTTCAAGCAAAGGCGTGTAAAATCGCTTCTCCGTAAACGCACTCATACAACGCCATATGTTTGAATTCTGTGCGGCCGCGCCGCGGGCCGCGCCGCGCAACACCCCGCGTCTCCGTAAACGAGGCCATAGACAGCGAGAAAAGCGCGAAGTTTTAGTGTTAAAAATATTACTTTACATTAAATTATGCCGTCTCTACTTCTTCGCGTCTCGTCCGTCCGTAAATCAGTTAATTCACGACTTAAACTGGGGTCTATTTTGAAGTATTATTGTTTCATATGTCATAAAAACAAAATTTTCTAAAATGGGTTTGAAGTGACGGGATTAGTACTACACAGTTCAAAAGTAATGACACACAGTAATAACATTGATAAAACAGATAATGAAGTATTTACCTAGACTCTCCAGCCGAACGACTGTCTCTTGATTTACGTCGGCTCGGAGCGGCGGCCGGCCTGGCTCGCGGGGATCTGGACCTGTTGCGGCCTTTTGGCGAGGTTTCCTCCCGCTCGCTATTTAGGTTGAAATCATCAAACCTAAGGCAAATTCGACAAGTTAAAAAGATACTACATACCTACGAGTACTTCTTCGATCGCTCGAACATATTTGATTAGATGATTGTGTGGCGTCCTTGGTAAAAAATATTGAAATCATTTTTTATTCCACTAGCGTCTGTCCATGACAAATTCATTGCTATCATTTCAACCCGATACATCCCACTACTACGGATCTCCCCTTATAAAAGTACTACTTGGTGGAATAGATGGTGTAGGATTTTCTTTCGGGTTTTCCACCTGTTCGAGAGGTATCCATAATTGACAACATGTCAAATTTTTGACCCCTGCATTTTTTTAGCTTACATGAAAGAACGTGAAAAATAAAGAAACCCGTATTTTTATTTTCACTTAATATTTCGATTTTATTATTTTTGAAACTTCATTATTTCACAAAAGTGAAAAAGGGCTCATAAAAAACTTTTAACTTTTTTCTTGACAGACGTCTGACGTGCGGTAGGCGGGTTCCAGATAAGCACGGACTTGAAACATTTTTAGCACCAATGCATTCCATTAGCTATTGGTGTGACATATATAGAGGGTGGCCGGGTGGGCCACGCCCACCCCAGAATAATCTAGGATGTTAAGCTAAGATACGCCAATGCGTAATTTTACTTTGCTTTGAAAATATGGTCGGCCTAAAATGTGATCTGGACATGAGAAACTCGGTCGAAACTGGCACCACCTTCCAGGTTAATTCGAGACTGAGGTTAGTTTTGCGTGGCTAAGTTACAGACATCGACGTACGAACAGTAAAAAAGTCTAGAACTAAAAAGGACAGGAAAAATAAAATGTTTTCCTAAATCAAACATAATTTGATTTCTTATACCTTTATCATCAATTTGTCAAATAAACAAGTTTAGGTACTGTACTGTAGCTCTGCAATTTATTTTCGTCATAAAAGTAGCGACTAGTAGCACATACTTATTTTCAACAAGCACTTACTTATTTTTAGGGGCCTGGGAGGAACTCTGACTAGAACTGGAACTCGACGACGAACTGGACGACGATGAAGAGCTTCTCGACCTTTAAAACAACATTGAATCCACTGTTTGATAGAAATACAGTTCGTTGCACGAAAATGTGGTATATGCGCAGTATAATGCGATTCAAATAAAAATAGTCTGTCAAATGTCCCTTGAAAAGTAGGGTTTGCAAAAAAAACTTAGTCTCAACAAGACCGGTGTATTTTACTTTGAAAATATGTCTTAAATATATATTTAACAAAAAAAAACGTCGCCCTACACGCCCAGACCGGAACAAATTTCTGTAGGCCATACAAAACATTTGTCCCGTACCGGAATCGAACCCGCGACCCGTTGCGCAGTACTCGACCTCTACGCTAAACGTAAAAAGTTATTATTAATTTAATTATGTAAAGTCATAATTAGTTTTTTAAAATCATATCATGACCTTTTTTATTATTTCCATTGTTCGAACCAGTTCACCTAAAAGTGAAGAGATTATTGCAAAGGCCCAAAAGCCATGCCAAAATTATTAAAGAAAAATAAGGACGCCATTCCAGAGATGTCTATGCCTTTGCAGAGATGAGCGGAATTGAAGAGCTAGATTCTGATTAATGTTTTTTCTCACTCAGTCTTAATAAATAAATATTATTAAAAATCTGATGTTTTTATTTCTCTCAAACTTAGTAAATAAATTTTATTAAAAAATCTGAAGTTTTGTTTCTCACTTAATCTCAGTAAATAAATTTTATTATAGAAAACCTTTTGTTTTGCTCACCCTACCTAACCGGTTTTAATTCACAGCTATGACGTCACAATATGGCGCCAACAGTCAGCGATTTTAGTTTTTATTTTACACTTAGGGTATCGGTACACTGCGCGAAGAAAGACGCGGTTTACATGCGCGGGTTCGCGATATCAGAGAGTCGATGCACATAAAAAAAGAAGCAAGCCTTACAGTAGTCGCATATGATGTGCAACGTCTGACATCTCATCACCATACGCACGCTCATTACTCAAATTAAAAAGCAAGCGCTTTGCCAGTTTCCTATTACACACTTCTGTCACGTTTCACAATATCACTGCCACTTGTAATTTAATTTGTTAATAACTGTACAACTTTATGGTCCAGACTCCATACACTCTGGAACAGCTCCTTTGCAATATAGGCAACGGAACAGCAAAATGGACATATCTTCGTAAATATTCGGCGAGAATTTAATTTATTAATTAAAATAATCCATTTATAATAAAATAAGTTATTTTAGTAGTAGTTAAGTATTAAGTCTGAGTGATTTTTTTTTTATAAAATCTGTCCCATATTTTATTAGTGGAATTGATTTTACTCTCGATTCTGGTAACAAACAAACTAATTTCAGGTTAACGAAATTTCTTTAACACGTTGTATATAAAAAAATTCGCCAATTAACGCTGTTTTTCAGCTCGCTCTGTAATTAAATACCATCATATGCAAAAGTTTCATAAACTACTATTTCAAATTTAACATTCTACCTTGATCATTAATTTAACATTATTCATTACTTATTATCTTATTTTATTTTTAACCGTTATGAACATTTAAATTATTAATTGTTCAAAACTGTTGCAACTGTATGACGTTACCTTCGCTTTTTGATACTTTTTGGCTCTGGCGATGGATTGCTTCCATTTTTTCCTTCATTTTCTGGAGTCTCTTTAGGCGTATCATCTTCATTCGACTTTTCAGCATTATCTGTATAACAACAGTGACAGATTAATCTATATGCTTATGATTATAAAACAGCATTTATTATCAACAGTATACAGTGTGTTTCTGCATCATGTGCACATACGAAGCAGGCAAAAGGGGGTCATATTAGTGATAAAAAATAGAAAAAAAACATCCCACATTTTTTTTTTTTTGTATTTTTAAGGGCCATTTAATTTTTTTACCTTCTATTGCGAACCTGACGTGCATTAACCGTTATAACTCTTGAATGAATAGACAAATATCAATGAAATAATAATATAAATGATACAGATTGAAATAAGCACAAGCACAAGTACCATATAGTACTTCCCATATAGTCCCATTCTAAAGCTTCGAGGTACCTATTACCTACTAGAAAATAACCTATAACAAAGTTGTATTACGAGGTTTTTTGGTGTATTGTCTTCTTTTTGTCACTTTTTAAACCACATAGGTATGTATGATTAAATATGTTGACTTTTGTTGACGGTAAAATGAAGGTACCTACCTTAATTTTACCGTCAACAAAAGTCAACATAGGTACACAATTTTATAGAAAAACTAGTGGCCGCCCGCGGCTTCGCCCGCTTGGTGTTTGGTTTCTTTATCGCGCCACAGCAGCAGCGCCTTCTGGCGACGAGATGAATAGTAGCTGAGCTGCTGAGTTTTTTACGTGAATCCTGATGGAACTATATTTTTTTTCTGGATGAAATCTTTCTGTACTTTCTGACAACGTGTATATGCAAAATTTCAAGATGATCGGTTGAGCATTTCAGGTGTGAAAAAGTAACAAAAATAAATCAACAAAGATGGGATTAGGATACGATTCATGTTACCTAAACATGTACACCTACCTATAGACACTCACCCGTTAGTAGGCACCTACTAACTTTTGAATGAGTAACTTAGACCTGCGGGTATATAGTATTTACCATTTCCCAGCTGTTTTTTTACCAAGTTGAAAACGCTTTTTAATAACTTTCCGGCCGTTGGGTACACGACGAGATCTCCTGGGGTTCTCCACCCAAAAGGACATCCTAGAGTAAGGCCTACCCGGGTAAAAACCCCTTGGATGTACTCTCTGTCTCTGGAGGTCCAGCGGTAGGTAAACGGTACCGATGGTCCATGACGGTGATTGCGCCGTGGACACCGTTTGCCTACCTACCTAATCCTAAATAGGTGATACCTACGTATCTATTCTGTTGATTAGCTTTTATTGTAACTTCATAAACTTGTTAACTTTCAAACCATTGGCCATTTTTTGCCGAAAGCATCGGTAAATATTTGGTCTTGACATTTTTTGTATGAAAGTTGCTAAGCGCAACCTAGGCAATGCCACAGAACACAACTGGCAATCTGGTGGCTCCCCTTGGCGTAACCTGGCGACTAGTCCGCCAGGATCTGTCTCGGTCTGATGGCTCGGAGAAGTGGCCTTCCCGATCCCGAGTTATTTTACCATATGGGGCGTAAAGATTCCGGCGGAGGCTTTGAATTAGTGAATTAGCCACCGGCGAACCGGAGACCGGCATACGGGTACACGGGGCTCGTCACTCTTTGTGCCAGTATCGATAATCGCATTATTCCGCCTCAAAAAAAGGCAATACCACAGAAAATACACTTGATTGTAGCTAGGTACACTAAACTGTTTGACTTCATGAGTCGTAGAACATACATTTGTAAGAGCTACAAAAAAATATTTAACTATGCATGTAACTATTATTTCGGATTGAAAATGACATGGAAATTTATGTCAAATATAAATTGGTTGGAGGAAGACTATTACTAAAAAAAGATGCTTGCCCTCTTAAGTTTTCTTGTCAGCAAAAGACAGTTAAAAAAATTAACGATCTGTAGTGCAAAAACATGGGCAAAAAGAACTGATTCACAAGATACTCCATGAAGATATCCCGAATCCCATCACTTCCGAACATATTGAGGAAATATATTGTTTCAGTTTGAGTCCTCGCATTTCCGCTGCTATATTATCACATTTATCACTATTTTCGGAAAAATATTGAGCCACCATAAAACTGTCTACTTTTGGTAAATTATCTGATTGACCTTGATGAAATCCTTTCTCCATTATTGTAATTAAAAGGCTAATAAACAATAAAAGTCAAGTTACACGGAGCGCAGTAGGTATGTACGACACAAAACGCAGAGCGACTGCGACTAGCGAGCTAGCGGCTGCCGGCTGTCGATGTGTGACGTCACCTACTTAGAGGGCGCGTACTTGAAAATTTAAATAGCGACCGTAATTTTCGGCGTTAATAACTTTGGAAATACTGCATCGATTTTAATGAAACAAAAACTATTGACATGTACATAACCATAGCTCTTATTTAATGTGTGTTTTATTGTAATTTTCAAACCTATCGGTCACATCAATTGTAGGAATCTAATTTGGATATTTTCTAATTTATCAATATAAGTTTTAAACGTTTGTTTGTTATAATATTATTTATAATTTCTAGTGCTTTTTACGAAGTCAATAAAAACTTATTAACTTTGTAAAATATTTTTGAGTAACAAATACAAATTACATATAGACTGGGTATAGTGCAATTTCAATATCAGACATCTTCACGTTGGCTCGATGGGACAAACGAAGACGACCAAAGTGTTCACTAACTTAACATTGGCGCCAACTGCGCTATAATAATGTTCCAGCCCTCCGCCGCGTGGCACTCTGCTATGGACCCCAAATAGTATACTTACAGCATTGGTCAGGTATATTTAATTAAGGTTTACAGTGTCGAAGACATTAAATAATAAAGATTAAAACATTTAAAAATTTAGATTATAAGTACCATTACAATTCTGTCAAACGTGACTCGACTCGGCAGCTCCAGCACACTGCAAATAGGTAGGTGTTAAATCATGCCACTGCAAAAATTTTCAAACCTGGCTTTGATGTATTTCCTTCGGTATCACTACCCCACAAGTCATACTTGGAGAGGTCTGCGTCATCACCGGATTCTTCTTCCTCTTCATTTTCTTCATCATTCTGTTCATTTTGAGATGAAGACGCTTTGCTCTGCAACAATAGAGATTGGGATGCAAACTATTCTGATCCTTATCTCTGCACTGATTCACCTTTCCATTAACTCCTTTTCCTTAAAACTATTTTTTTTCTGGATATTCTCAACTCGATATATCACGAGAATTCGTAACATTTTGGATCACAATAAAATGAAATGAGATTGGAACCGACGGGAGGAGCACGCCATAATACATGGACTGTCGCTACTGGGTAATAAATACCACATTGAAATAAAAGAAGTTGGGTTCATTATGGTTATTTCCAATCAAAATAATTTTGTGTTAATTTATTGTTTAAAAGAAAACTATACAAAATATTTTTTTAAATAGGTAGGACTAAACTTAATGAGCATGTGTTCAAATTGAAACAGCATTTCCTCTACATACCTAATCACAGAAATAATTTCAATGTGTTTTAATTTTTTGATCTAGTAACTACATTTTTTTACTTTAAATACCTTAAAGAAAGTTTGCAGCAAAAGATTGAGACACTCAAAAAACCAATAAATTGAAAAAATAAGACACAATCAGTCACTACTGGGTATAAAACAGCCATTATCAACTTATGTATAACATGTCTTTTTTTATTGTCTTATGTGGTTGAAGCCTGCAAGCCAATTGGGCGTTTATTGCAGACTGCCACACGTCTGTTGTAGTCCAGCACCGGAAGTCATGCTGCAGGAAAATAAATAGAAAAAAATTAAGGACCATGTAATAAAGTTTACTCAGTAGCACCTCCTGTCGAGTTAATCATGTTTATCATGTGTTATAATTAACTGCAAAAAAAATCGTTTTTATACAGTTTCCACCAAAAATACTGAATGCAATCAGATGTTCATATAATCCCTTAGTGCTTTGATTAATTTTTAATCAGTTATGATACACTGCAGAATCTAACCTTAAAATACCCTGGAATGAGTACATTAACAGCTTTTTTCAAAATTCAACAAAATAAACAGAAGGTTTCACTTACTTTCCAAAAGGTGAAATGCACAGACTTAATATGAAAATTGTAAAAAATATAGCAGAATAGTATCGAAATAATACACACCTTTTTCTTATACTTCTTGTTTCCCATTGAAGACTTTTTTGCAACCTTATCTGGTGGCTTCACAGTCAACTTCAACCTACTGAGTAAAATTGGTTTTGGCAATGCAAAGCTTTTGAAATTCCCAATCACAGGAGCGTTTTCATTTAATTTCAGCTTTTGTGTATCTAATGTACTTTCATCAGTGCTGTTACTGGCAAGACTTATTTTATTTGTTAAGTTCGGAGATATGACTGGTCCAGGATCAAAAATATCACTTAAAAAATGAGTATCACCAGTGTTGCCATCTAATTTTTTTAGTTCTCTTTCAATACTGCCTTCATTGGATTCTTTTTCCCAATCTTCATCATTTGTTAAATTAATTGTTTCCACTTCTTCAACTAAATTTTCATCTTCTTTTTCTTGAACTTTTAAAGAATTATTTGCTGAAGAAGTCTGTGTTATTTGCTGCAAATTTTGCAAAGCCAACAAAAGGGTATTTGTGTTAATTCCAGATAATAAATTAGATAAATCCAAGCTAGGAGGTGGTTGACATTCCAGAGTGACCGAGGGATCAATAATTTCCTCTGGTGGTGGATTTGATGCTTGAGGAATCATAATATCATTAGAAGTTGATAGTGAAAGAGATTTGTTTGCTAACTGTTCAGTAAAATCTCCTTCATTTTTAGATAATACTCCTGTGTCATTTATAACAGTACTAGGATTGATTGTTATAGACTCCAAGACATGAACTCTTTTTGAGGGACTTATAGATTTTGGAACATTTTCCTCAGGTATATTGCCAACATATTCTTCAGAAATCTGTATTATATCATTAGATATTTCATTCGGTATGGGATCTGGTTGCATTTCAAGACATAACTGCTTTTCAACAGCAAAATTTTGCTTACAGCTATCATTCATTTGTGTTTGAGACTTTGATTCTTTTGCCCCTTCTATACTTTGTTTATCTTTCAAATAGCCTAATAATATGTCATGTTTCACACGGATAACTTCCGGAGTCAGACTTATTGGTGCGCTGACAGCTGGTGCTTCATTGTCATCAGTATATAACATATTAGAGGTAGGACTTTCAATTCTAGGTTTACTAATACTTGCTTCAATTGATTCTTGAGTTTCTGTAACAGTCTCATCATTAATATCAGAATTCTTATATAAATCATCATCATCAACATCCCATTGAAGATCTAAAGTCTTTTTATGATCTGATAATTTTTCATCTTTGTCATTTTTATCTGGGCTCTGTCGGTCATTGTCAGACATACAAAATATATCTAAGATACTTTTTTGTTTAGAGAAAGCATTTGATTGAACAGCATCAAATATCCTTGATGTATTTTCAGTTGTTTTTTGTACAGCATCAACTTTAGCTGGGAGTATTGGGACTGATTGCATGGGTTGACCAAAAAGCAAAAGCTGCTTGTGAGATGAAACATTGTCAAAGTCATCTGTAGTAAAATCTTCCTTTGGATTATTATTAAATGGCTTCTGGAAAGACATATACCCATGAGGTGGAGTGCTAACATTTTGTTTAGGGAAATTATCAAAATTATTTTTAAATGGTGCACTAGCTGTTTGTTTATGAAAGTCATTCACTTTCCTTATTGCTGACCCATTTCCTTTTGCCCAATACCCTTTTCGCCGAACATTATTTTTAAATTCTTGGTAATTTTTAGCAGAGCAGCCAATTTTTGATGGTACATATTCACTAGAACATGTATCAAAACCTAAATTAACATTTTCATGGCTTTTGGAATGCATATTACGCAGGTTTGGTGTGTAAATGTTACCAGTTGCTATTGGAGGTTTTTCTGAAGACTTAACAGTACTGTAACCATGAAAGAAATTATTTTCTTGTGTAACATACGTTTCAAGTTTTTCAGAAACTTCCTGAATAGTATTTTTCTTTTTGTTACTTTTATTTTTTTTGCCTTCTCCATAAACCCTTGACAGGAAATTATCTTCATCACTATTGTAAGAAACAGAATCTGAGTCCGAGTCATGTACTGATATTTTGGTAGCTATATTGCTCTTAATTCCATTTTTCGAAGAATTTACAGCCTTATCTACATACTCTGAATCAGTATCTGGATAGTTGGAATCATGACTATCTATAGAACTAGAACGAGTTCCTTGTTGAGCAGATCTAGACCGACTCCTGCTTTGTGACCTTTCACCTAAAGTACTCACTGAACTACCTGCTGCAGTATTTCCTTCTACACCACTGATTAACAATGTTTCAGCACTAACACTTCTTTGTCTAGATGGTGGTAATGATTTGGGATGTTTCTCAGCTGTTTTCGAATCTTCGTCATCACTATCAGATAAAATAGGTATTTCATCTGGATTTGGTAATTTCACAACAGGCTTCGTAATACTGGGGTTTGTGTTAGATGTGAAGGGTTTCTCAATATTAATTTTACACTCAATGTGACTATCAACTAGGCATCCTGTTGATAGAAGTCGTTGTCGCCATGCAAATATTGTTTTGAAATCTGGAGCAGGTTTATCATAAGTTGCTTGAAATTTTTCTGTGCTTATTTTACAGTTGTTATAAACAATGGCATAGGCGGCAGCTTTGACTCTCTCTTCTAAAGTATATGTTACTTGAAAATTTTCTGCAGGTGTTGGCCCTGTGAATTTGTATACAATGTCATTATTTGTAGAAGAAACTCTATTTTCCATAACAGGGTTGAAGCCTTTACATGGTGACCCACTACTGTCACGTTTACTTCGTTTGGATGATGTTTCATAGCCTGATGAAGCTGTATGATCCTTTTCACCAGAACTTAAAAACCGTTTTCGGCCTTGAAACCCATTTTTGTAACTAGGTAGCATGTGATCTTGTTTGTGATAATTAGTCTGGTTTTGAAGTTGATACCTCCGAAATGCCACTTTTGACAATGGAGGAAGTTCACATACAGAGCCATCACTAAGGCTGCCATTTGTTTTCTCTTTTTTTGATAAATTCACATTAAGTCCAGGTCCTGGAATAACATGTTCCATCTTTGTATCCAGTTGCAGAAAAGTTGGGGGCAACTTTTTGGTTGCTGCTCCTTCAGTGATGCCAACCTGAAGGCAGGAAAAATAATCTCCACTTTAGACATGATGTGCTTCAAAAGTAAATTTAACATCTTCTTAGCTTCAAAATCCATAATACCTAAATTTATTGTAAAGTTGATAATTTTAGTAGCGACATACACATAACAATAATCAATTTCTTACATGTATGTTAAAAAATAGATTTTTGAGACAAACATTATTGTCTAAATATTAAGTTTAAATATTTATTCAATAAATGTTTGTGATAAAATGTAGCGTGTATAGGTGCAACTGTGGATTGATGTAGACTTATTCAATACTTATTATGATTTTTTGAGATTATCTGTTGTTATAGCAAAAAAAGTTGTGTAAATTCAGTGCAGAAAATCTCGTATACCTGGGACCCAATCAAGATAAAATGCAGCATTAGGGAACCCAAACAAAACATAAAAATATCATACATATTAAAAGGAAAGTTTAGGGGATCCGAACTGAATCTATTGGATTAAAATAACTTTCAATAAGTTTTATCACTTAAGGGGAACCCAAAAAATAACTTTCTACTATTATAAAAATAAATATGTAGGTACAAACCTTTTCAGTAGCTTCTGGCTGGCGTTTGCGCTTTTTTCTTCCAAACTCATCATATTCATCATCAGAAGAAGAGTCCCTTCTACGATATTCTACCACTCCACGCTCATTGTAGCCTCCACCATAGCCAGTTCTTGCCTCTACCTGTAAATTTTTTTTTTAACTAACGCTGCTAAATTAAATTAATGTATGATATATACTTAATACTAACTTCTCCAAATCTTGGCGCATTACAAACATTACAAGTTTGTCGCCGGGCCCAATTCACATTAGCACATTTATTGCACTGCCAATCATCGGCATTGAACAAGCCGCGAGATTTTTCAGCCGCCGACTTGCCGATTTCTGTCCCTAGTTTCTTTTTAAAAGGCTTCACGCAGTCTGGTTTCTCTTTATTACATCGGTAACAAGAGATTCGACGCGCAAAGTTTATATTTCCACAATTTGCATCACTGCAAATCCAGTCTCCGTCATTCATTTTGTCCATGAATTCTTCTACTGAATTAATGCCGAAACATCTCAATATTATTTCGATTATTCCACATGAACTTAGAGCGCTAACGTACAACGAATTTTTGTACACAATTTTGCTAAGTAAATAAAGTCCAACTTCTGTCGGTAATCTTTACATCAAAGAAAACCAAGCTCACTTTCAAAGAAAGCAATCAAGCTTTCAGCCATGATATGACTGATGACATGACGCAGAATAAAAAAAAACGAGACTCACCTCACTTCCGGTTAGTTCATAGACAAACAGCGCGTTCCATTTGTAAACACAGATTTACAGTATTTACCATCGGAAAAAAGAGGGAAAGGGCAAACGGGACGCGTGTCTTTTTCTTTCCATAAAATGTTTATTTTGTTAATTATAAGCTGTGTTCCATTTAACCATCACCACTTTGCTGGTGCTGAAATCTGATGTTAGCCTCGTTATGCGTTTCTTTTAAGAAATGTTGACATTTTTAGCCGCGCCAATTGTTACAAATGAAACGGTATGAACTGATTTTTCGTGCTGAATTTTGACGTCTCACCTTCTTAGTTCAGTAACTTAATATTTCGAATAATATAAATCAAAATCAGCTAAAACTACTACTATCATTCAATTTAATAATGAAATCCACTAAAAAATCTTTTTGATTCATGAAAAAAAGTATCCAAATGTCAAATTTGAAAGCTGTCAAAAATGGTATCGGAGGACCCATCTATTAGCATGGGTATTTGATGTTAACTTTTCGTGGCAAAATGTTTATGTGGAACATACGAAACCAGCACGAAATGTTAACACCAAAGTCAAATGAAACGCGTTGATGCTAAAAATGTTGAAAATGTTGCAAATCCGTACTGAACTGGAACGGGCCTTTAATTTTACTCATAGCCTTATAGCCTACCGCCTAACTCAAATGTCACCAGTGACATTGAAACTTAGAGTATAAATAAGCTTGCTTATTCATACTCTAAGCATTGAAACTATTGTTCTTCTGTCACGATAACGATAGTGAGTGATCGCTTTGAGTAAGGCGGTACTGCCGTTGGAGGGACTAACTATCCCCTAGGCGTCTAATTTTGTTACGATTGAATCTTTTCCCCAAACATCAAATATTTCCATCGTTAAGAGCCCTGAGTGTCCCAATGTTGTTACCACAATATTTCTAGACTGGACACTGAGCAGACAATACTGAATTCTGATTCGATGTGTAAGTCGAACAAGTGTAAAAGAATTTCAGCAAGAAAAATCTGCAAAAAAGAAAAAACACAGATCCTCAGAATTAACAAATAATGAGTTTGTCTGTCCCTATCGCTTTACCTATCGCTGGAAGGTGAGATGCCCCTTGGAACCGCAGCGGAAGCAGAGCGCGTCCTTAGCGGAGGGGCACCACTGAACAGGGTGACCGTATCCCATACAGCGGAAGCAGCGCATGGATCGCTGCAACAGCACGCGGTCTATTCGCGTGCTGGAGCAGCGATCCATGCGCTGCTCCATCCTACCGCCACCTTGCCAGCATTCAAAAGGCGCTTGGTGACCTCTAATGAGAGCCGACACCGGGACGGCTTACATTCCCCTTACGGCAGAGTAGACTGTGCCTATCCTCACCGCTGCGGGGGGCACTCCGCCAAAATCAGCAGGCCTATTCTCTAACTACGGTTGGTAACTAGAACTGTCATTTTTGAAAGGAATTTATATCCATTACTAGTTTAGTGATCTTATGTGTTACGGCGACGTTCATGATAACAGTAATGGATGTAAAGTTTCTTTCAAAAATGACAGTTCTAGTGAGCAACCGAAGTTAGAGAATAGGCCTGCTGGGCGTCCGTCGCCCACTTTCACTGCGGTCACCGAGACTTCGATGTCCGCGGTTTTCCACTGGCGGGAACATTCTCGTAAGTAAAGGGGGTTTGGGGTCCGGACACCCCCCAATTGAAAATCAACATACACTAGATAGAATGAACTTTTCCTTCCATGTATCAGTATATCAGTATACACTAGGCAAATCGATCTCTACAAAATAACATTTTCGTTTTATAGTTTGAACAGGGGCCACTACCGAAGATTCACTACTTTCATTTCAATGAGGATCAACGCGGTTTTTAGTTTTGAATGTAGAATTATAGTCCGTAAAAAATCCTGAACATTGGTATAATTAGTTTTTTTATACGACCAAAAATGAGTGAGTAGCGATTAAATGAATGCGCCACTCGGTTAAAAGTAGCGGCAAGAGAGCGTGACGTCACAGGCCCCGTGACCGCCAGCGGGCCGTTGTCGCGATACTGTGCGCCCGTGCCTACGCTTGGTAATTGTTGTTTTTTACTTATTTGGCGTCCGATTGATGTTTGTTATTATGACAGTCAACTATGTCTTAATATTGCATAGTACATAAATATATCAATACGTCCATGAAAAAGCCAGAGAAACTTTGGAAAAAGAGAAGAGAGAAGTTAAGTAACTTGTAAAATCTAGTGGGTTGTCATGTGTCTACGTACGTACTAAACTAGATCTTAACTATCACAGAACACAGAAAAGGCTAAAAAGGTATATAATATACATATACAACATGTAAATGTAAACGTCCGGAAAAAAATTATATGTGTAACATACAATCCACATGATGATCCAAAATACACGAGTTTTTCATTCAGCTCTTTATCACTAAATATTCCGCAGTTATATTTGTATCGTTTTGAATAACTTTAACAGTTTTTTAAAATATTATTACTATTTTTGTGAAAGTATTAATATAATAATAATATTAATATAAAATAATAAGCACCGGTAGCTTGGGCCGTGCTCCGCTGTCAGTGGAACAGTAGATTTATGTTTTTTTTTATAATATTTGTGTTTCTACATGTATGAATTGTAAAAACTTAAATTTAAGATACTTTTTGAAAAAAATGTAATAATAATAACACCAAATAACTACATTGGTAGTTGTAGTTAAAGGTTTAACAAGAAGGCTTTTCTAACTTATGTGTTCTGTGGTGGGTAGGTATATTATTATTTTAGTATATTATTTTGGCGACATTGATTATATGAGCACTTGAGCAGCAGCTTTGGATGTAAAATGGATGTATAAACGACAGATCAATTCATCAACTGCATATACACAATAAAGGGGCGAATCGATCCACGGCTCAACCACAAGTAGATGCAGAAGGCCGACCTTAGTTGTTGATATCGACGAGTACTTCGAAGTAGTGCTAAGGTTTTCGTAACACCCGAGGCTTACTCACCGTGTATTATACGTTGTCCTAGCGGGTTCACCGTTCGCAAACGAACATGACAGTTTCATACGCAGCGGCAGCAAGGATGTCAGTAACGGGCGCTGGATGACACGGGCCATCTTGGCCTGATTGCGAGGCTCACCATCCGCGACGAAGCGAAGAAGGCGCTTTCGACGGCGAGCAGGGCTAACAATAAGTCCTGCTGCCCCTCCTGGAGCTGGTCTTGGAGGGTGAAGATGTCTTCGATGTAGAATGCGTAAAGGCACGGCGACAGGCAGCTGTCCTGGGGTATACCTGCGAGTATGGGGCGTGGCTGGAAGGTGGCCTCCTTGACCAAGAGAACGAAGCTTCGAAATAGCGTCAGCAGTCTCATATAAGCGGACGACATGCTGGTGATGGCCAGCTTGTAGAGGAGACCGGGACGCCACAAAACCCCGACGGTGTGGTTATTCAGCTTCATTACGGCCGCGAGGTGGATCTTCTTCAGCAGCAATGGCTCGAATAGCTTGGCAGCGTGAGACAGAGCGTTATGTATCGATATGTGAATCGCGCGCTATCACAAACGGGCTTGAATCCTTCATTCCTAACTGCACCTAGATCGCTGTATGCCCGCGTCTATGTAGGAGTAAGCCTGTTTCCGCCCGATGTAGACAGCCTGTCCTCTTTATTAAGTACACAAAGTAAATATATACAGAGGGCCGTGAATTTCAAATAGGTATTTATGGTGCACGCAAAACTCAAGATACCAACAGCTGGTTGTACCAAAATGTGTTCTTATGATTTTGATTTCTTATTTTATCCTTTATGTAAAAAAATAGAAACCGTTTTAAATAAATCTATATTTTATTTATACCTACTTTACTTGTAAAATAAGAAGTATGAAGAAATAGACCCCAACTAAAAAAAACGCTGGAAAGTCTTTGGAAATTACATTCATTCCCAACTACTATAGGTATTTAAGAGACCTGGGACCAGCAGACCATTCCGGAACTGATGATCTAAATAAGTTAGTTTATTTATTTATGGAAAAGGTACACCAATATTATAAGTGATTATAGATACATTGCTAATGTATTATATAATATCATATTTTGATATACTATAAGTTTACCCATACTTTCCACACAATATAAATGGTATGAGCTTACAATTTTTAAGAGGCCTATTACAAAATAACGCGCAGATTAAGGTTTTTAATGGTTAAAATAGTATAACTTTCGTTGGTTGCAATAAAAAGCATTTACTTGATAATATTGTTATCTACAGTAACAATAAGGCGGCTTATAACTTAGTCGTAGTTATTTACCAGAAGCACGTTTAAGGCAAAAACTCACGCGGACCTGATTTGGGAATCTTTATAGATTCTCTTTAATATTAACTATCAAAATATTAATTTTACGTGACACAATATCCTTCACTTCAACAAAAATTAAATATATTTCGTTTAATGGCTCCTAAGAAAAGAAAGAAACTCTTAATCTAATTAACTTTTCTAATGAAAAGCCGTCTAAACAAGTCGGATTATGTACGAAGTTCTCCATTGCTTAAACGTAATTTTTATACCAAAATATTTTTTAACCCTTGCTTAAACTGTTGTGTTATTTATATGTTTATAAAGCGATATATTTTTTATGAATGAAATAGAACTAGAATTTATATTGTTTCGTCGGCGATGCCGAAAAGTTGGCCTCTTAACAGTAATTCAATCACAAAACAAAAAGATTTAAGTAATTTATAGGCATGATTAGAACTAGTTCGATATACAATATCACAATGGTGTCGATTCTGAAGCACAACTTACTAAACTAAACTAATTTGACAGCACTAAAAATAAAGCCGTCACTTTTAATCCTTTAGAGAAAAACAGAGATGGCAATAGTTTTAATCCTGTCAAATTAGTTTAGTTCAATAAGTTGTGCTTCAGAATCGACACCAATGTCATATATTTAAACACATTACACCTTAATACACAAATGAAACATCTTAACTCACACCGTTGCCTGGCGGTCTGAGGCGTGAGCGTACAAGGAGCACGCACGGATGGAGCCTGTGACGTCACGCGTTTTCTCGGCACACGGCTTTAACCGCCCGCACGGGTCTAGGTTTAAGACTCAATATCTCGGTGACTAATGGGCCGATTTCGATAATTCAAAAACATATACCATTAGTTTGTCATAGAGAATAATATGAATACTAATTTGAACAAGTTTGTAATAGTTGTACTGATCCTCATTGCTTGGAACAGCATTATATCTGTGACAGTTTACTTCGGCCATCTCTAATGAGAGTGCTTGATTATAAGCTTCTTCAAGCGACAGAGTTAAATTTTCGAGAAGTCGCTGTCTAATTTTAGTACATTTTATACCCGAAAAGAAAGCATCACGAATATTATCGTCTCGATTTTTATCAGCTTCCACGCTTTGAAAATCGCAGACTTTGGCCAGCTGTTTTAAAGCTTGCAGGTAATTATCAATAGTCTCATCACCTTGTTGTCTTCTAGTGGCAAGTGCTTCTCTTGCGTAAATAAAATTTTTGGGCTTTGTGAACAATTTGTCTAATATACCTAACTAAGGCATTGAAAAAAAATTCGCAGTCGCTTATGTAGTACGCGTAGACATTTGGTAACAAATGGTTAATAAGTAAATCAAGTTTCTGAGAATCATTTACCTTTTCTTTTCTTGATTCTAATGCGTTCCAAATTCCAATGTATCCAACCTTTAATGGCAGACGTACTGGATGGATCGATATCTAGACGTTCCGGCTTCAAATATTTTTCCATGTTGATATAATAATTCAAACACTTTGAAAAAAATTTGAAAAGACAAACCTTGGACTAAAGGTTTTAATGAATAAAATAAACTATAAAATTATATTCTCATAAGTCTTTGAACAGCTCTGACACATTCTCCACCTTTTGTCCTGACCTTAACAACTCGTACCTCATTGTCTGGTCCAGGAAACAATGCCGTTACCAAACCTAATGGCCAATTTATTCTCTTTGTATCATTTTCCACCAGCACTATATCCCCAACCTTCAGTTTATGGTCTCTCCTACATGGGCTTTCCTTTTGACGATGAACGAGCACAGTCAAATAATTTATCCTAAACCGCTGCCTTAAGTCTTGTCGTAACTATTGAACGTACCTTAGGCGTTTGTTTAGACTCTGACTATCAATTACATCTAAATCATAAACATCGTTACTGGGTAACGGGTGAATAAAATCATTTGGGGTTAGTGGCACCAAATCGTCTGTCTTCGAAACGTAGGTAAGGGGTCTTACATTGATTGCCGCTTCAATGTCACATAATACCGTCTGTAATTCTATGAAATTTAGTCTGGCATTACCAAGAACTCGCCGGAGTAACTGCTTTATCATTCGGACCATCCTTTCCCAAAAGCCACCCCACCACGGTGCTGCTGGGGGACTAAAATGCCATCTTATCTGATTCAAATGCGAATTTGTAGCAATATTATTCCAATTAATATTTTCAAATGAATTATTCGCCCCAATAAAGTTACTACCATTATCGGTATAAATCGACTTCACTCTACCCCTTCTGGCTATCTTCTTAGTGCTGCTAGAAACGCTTCTGTTGACAACGACTCCACTAGCTCCAGATGTAGAGCGCGGTAAACAGCGCAAGTAAAAAGAACAATATAGCACTTTTCTCCATTTTTCAAATATAACGGACCCGCTAAGTCAATTCCAGTTATCTCAAAAGTGGCTGAGTAAGCAATACTATCAACAGGCAATGAAGCTAGGGGCGTCTTACATGGCCTTGAACTATATCTGCGATACGTTACACATCCGCTTATTATACGTTTCACTAGCTTCGTTGCACGGGTAATCCAAAACGTGTTTCTCAACTCGGCTAAAAGTATGTGGAGGCCTGCATGTTGCATTATTATATGTTTTTCTTGAACTAACTTCTCAACCATGATATTATTACCTGGCAGCAATACAGGCATCTTGAAGCACTCCTTTTATTCCTGACTTAATAATAACTTAGTCCGAACTCTTATCAGTCCATGATATGTGACTGTTTGTATTTTAGGCACTGTTTGTAAAATAAACTATACTGTGATCTTAGAAATTCTTCCGAACTTATATTATATCCTTTAATTTTGGTATCATTTCGACAATTATTGTAAAATCTTTGAATCCATGCTTCTAATCGAATGATTTTGCTGTACTTTGAAAACTTCAATAACCTTTTGCTTAGGTCCGCTTCAATAACGTCTACGTTGCATAAAATACTTTGCTTCGATTCTGATTGGACAACATTCGGATCGGGCATACATTCACTCTTCGGCCACTCGCTCATTTCAAGTTTTAACCAACTTGGTCCCTCCTACCAACGGCCCTTCTCAAGATCTTTCGCCGGACAGCCGCGGGAAAGTAAATCCGCTGGATTATCATTTCCTGGAATATGATGCAGTCATTTATATCTGACAAACCTTTTATTTCTTTACCCTATTTTGAACGAACGGTTTCCAAGTAGTAGAAGTTCCAAGCCAAAACAACGCTAGAGTCCGTCCAAAAATAACTTTTACATTTAAACTTTTAACTTACCAATTGCACAGTAACCATGCCCTCACAAGTGACCCGTAAAAACACACACGCTCCATAAGCTTTCTTAGAAGCGTCGCTGAATGTATGGATCTGTATCTCTGCCTTAGCGTTGTTCAACGGTATAGCAGATAGTCTTCTTGGAAGCTTACAGTTTCTTAATATATGCATGTTTTCGCGCCATAATTTAAATTCTTTCACTACATCCATCGGTACCTGTTCGTCCCATTTAATCTTTGCGTTCCAAACTCTTTGCATTAATAATTTTGGTATTAACGTCACCGGACTTGTAAAGCCTATAGGATCAAAAGTTCCTTGTGCAAACGAAAGTAGCTTTCTCTTCGTAAGAACATCCTCCTCTTCTGTGTCTAGTTTTACATTGCATGTTAAAGTATCACTATCTGTATCCCATAATAAACCTAATATTGATATTATCTCTCCGTTTTTTTTTTGTATAATTACCAGTCCAACCTCGTAAATCCATCTCCGCTGCATCCATTAGCATCTTCGATTCGTTTATAAATCTTTGAACTTCTTCTTTCGTTTCAAAACTAATTATACAGTTATCAACGTAGAAGCTATCTTTAAATCTCTTCGCAGTGACTTTAAGTTCTTCTGGTGCTCTATCGAGGTGATACGCTATAGTAGCATTCAACAAAAAAGGGCTGCACGACACTCCAAATACCACCCTGCAATGGCGATAAATAATAAATGCGTCTCTTTAGTGAATATTTTCCCACCATAAAAATTTCAGAAAATTCCTGTCTTCGACTCTTCGACTGCAAGAGAAATTTGGAGAAATGCCTTCCTGATATCGGCTGTTACTCTATAGGCGTATAGTCTGAACTGTATAAGTATTTTCGGTATGATCTCAAGCATATTTACTCCCGCATGTATACATTTGTTCAGCGAATTTCTATTGTTGTCTTCTGCTGAAGCATTAAAAACTGGTCTTACCCTAGTAGTGGCACTCGATTCTTTGATGACAGCATGATGTGATAAATAATGCCCTAATTTTAAGTCATCATCATATACCTGTTCTATTATGCCGTCATCTAACCAATTTTGGAAAATGTCTTCATATTCTTTGAGATAATTCGTGGCAACTAATTTCTTAGTCGTAGTTATAAGTCTTTTTTCAGCTAAAGTTCTATTAGTCTACAAGCCACCAGCTCCCTCTTTCCATAATAGCTTCACCTAATATCTTCCTTCTTGATTAATCTTTACAGACTCGTCAAAATAGCTCATCAGTTTCTGTTCCTGTTCTCCACTCCTTACAATTTCTGCTGGGTCTTTGATACGTAATGACTCTAAATTCCACATATCTGTAATATCCAATACACATGATAAGATATTTTGTTTACTCTTTCATCTTACTGGCCCTTGGACATACCAACCCAGTTTACTCTCTTCTTTTAGCTGTAAGATTCTTATCTAAATTTATTATTTCTCCTCCAACTAATATACCTGAGTTGTCACTTTGTCAGCCCCAATTAACATTTGAATTTCATTTTGTTCATCCATTACATCTGTTAGTTCGATGTTATACTGTGAGATTTTTTGTAATAAACTTTTGTTCGTTGTAACTGGTATTGAACCACATATTACATCAGTTCCTAAAACCTCCATTGTCAGTGTTATATCTTCCTTAATATTTTTTACGTCAACGTGATATACGTTGTGATTTTCTTGCTTTGTTTCTGAACCTCCGAATACAAAATGACCTAATGTCTCTTTATCTACTGGTTTTAACCCTAGTTTGTTTGCTAACGCTTCTCTGATATATGACCTTTGAGCTCCTGAATCTACTAAAGCTCTTACACACAGTCTTTTCTGTCCATTTAATATAAATACCCTTAAAGTAGGAAGCAGAGTGACGTAATCTTTATCTTTCTAACACAGTATAACTGTTGAAACTTCACTCTCTGGTTTATCTTCCTTCTCATTACCCTTATCTTCTTTCCTAGTATTATCTTTAAATGACGTTTCGAACATATTAAGCATCTCACAAATGCTTTACACATCTTAGCGTTGTGTCCCTTTCGTAAACAATAGAAACATAAATTCTTTTTCTTTATTACTTCGTACTTCTCTTCATAATTCATTCTGCTTGCTCTGTGACATTCTGAACTTGTGTGACCCGTTTTTTCGCACCAAATGCATGCCGGAATACTCTTACTCTGTCCTGCTACAATGCATGCCGCTGTAGATGGAAAATTGTCTTTATTTTCGATATTATGTTGGTACAGACCTGTTCTCACAATTTCTATTCGTTCAAGACTTTCGACTTTCCTCTTCAAAAAATTGAGCAAGCTATTTAGATTATATTTCTCTTCGTCCTTTTCTATGTCATTCCCTCTCTGTCTAATCCATGTTTGTAGAATTTCAGTTGGTAGTGCTGACTCAACTAACGGAAACAACATGGCTGCATAATTTTCAGACGTTACATTTAAGGTTTCCAACGCTCGTATTTGTGCAACCAATTTATCATACAGAAGGCTCAAATCGTCTTTATCTTTCTTCATAACCAAATTTAACAATTCTCTTACATAAATTTCTATCAGTTGACCATTTTTACCAAATCGACTTTTAAGTTGCTCGATTGATTTTTATAGTTTTTAAACTCTATACTACTCTTCTTGCTGTCCTTTATTAACACAAACGGATACACACAAATATCTGGGAATAATAATTGATAAAAATATGAACTGGGGTCCTCATATTACAACACTTAGCAAAAGGATAAGGAAACTACTTCACGTATTCAAAAACTTACGTGCATCAGCTGACATTACACTACTTAAAAAGGTCTACTATGCACTGTGTCAATCACTTTTGACATACTGCATTAGTATATATGGAGGTGCTGCTACATGTTATCTGATAGTTCTTGAACGGGCACAGAGAGAATTAATTAAAGTAATGCTTAATAAGCCTAGGAAATATCCGACGTCTAAACTTTAGAGTGAAGCAAATTTATTGACTGTTAGGCAATTGGCTAGATGACAAAAAATTTTTTTTTGCTTTAATAGAAGCTCATTCATATAATAAACAGATAGAAAAAATCGGTTTTCGAATAACTATAAAAACAACCAAGATATAAGGTATTAAAGATTTTTTTCCATCTCTTTCTAGCAAAACAGCAAGTTACAAGGAATTTATATGGCCGTACTCAACAATGACGTCACGGTTGATTTCGCATCTCTCTGTCTAATTGCCTTCAAATTAACAACTTAAAATGCTTGTATCTAATGTATTTCTAAGCCGATTTTAATTCTAATTTCACAGGACTGCATCTTTTTCCACGGTATTTTAATATCTAATGATCGAGACGCAAAAATTTGAAATTAGTCATCATCCCAATTATACATATCAAACGCCATACTTCGCCATCATAAGTATGTTGATTTGTCACAATTGGACCTTAGTAAAAGAAGACCGCGCTTTATGGTTACCTACCTACCGTTTATTTTGTACACTTTCTTGACAACGATACTTCAAAACAATAATTTTCCTACTATAAACAAAGCATAAAACCTCTTTTAACAATCCCATCACCACCGCCAAAGTCTTCGGCGCCTTGGACACCTTAGGCTTCGCGGTGGTAGCTGAGGGTGGACGGGGCCCGGACTTGGCCGCATCCGCCGCCACCGTCGCCTTGGTTGGCTTTCTGCGCCCTTTCTTCCGTGACGCTAGGTCAGAATTCTTCACGAAGTCCCTTTTAACCCCGTTCCAAAGCTGATTTTCAATCGGGTAACTTTACCTGACAAAGGAAATTTTGTTTTGGAACGCAGCCCTAAATAATTTATGGTGTTCTGTGAGAGTACATTACTCGTCTGTGGTGCTCGTGCCCCGCGCCGCTCTCGCGCGCGATTACACTTGTCATAATTGTTTATTGTTTAATTATTAGGTTATGTACAAACTTTATTTCGTGTTACAACTAGAATATCTGGGAATTGCATGAAATAGTATTTTTCAATTATGAATGAAGGAACGATTAATATTAAATAGTCAATTTATAGTATAATTAAGTTCTTTTTAAGAAATTTGAATACGATGAGAAATCAACCTACTGGATCATATCACAATCTTTGTTGTAGTCGAAAGTATGTACATTAATGGTTTGTAATAAAAATAACATAATGGTCTCGCACGATGTATGAAGGTGACAATATAATTTGCACTCCAAAACGAAGCGCTCTCTCTGAAGTTACAAACTCTGCAAGCTATGTTTCACCAAATGCTAACCTAAAGCTATTAACCAATGTCGCTTTGCAAGAAAACGATGTTATTAATTGTAACACACTGCAGCAGTACCCTACGCCACCGTCAAGTGCCGTGCATCGTAAAGAAAAATCTTTGCAAATTTTATGTGACAGGTAAATTGAAAAATTGCTGACCATTAGTTTACATCAAAACTTGGAAATATTGTTACAGAAATTTGTTTTTTTTTAGGTTCCTGGAGCTTTATCCTTTACATGGTAATGGCTCAGTTGAAATACAATTAGATTGCACAGCAGCACGGTTGGGTGTGGAGAAAAGAAGAATGTATGACATAATAAACATATTAGAAGCAATGCAATGTGCTGTTCATAAAAGAAAAAACACATATTTGTGGTATGGAGGGACAAGACTGAATGCCTTTTTAAAAATGCTCAAAAAAGAAGGAGAGAATCTTAAATTGTCTGATGCTCTGAGAGGAAAAGCTCCTAAACCTCCATCGCCAAAGCATAAAACTTTAGGTGTAATGGCACAGAGATTTTTAATGCTCTTTTTGGTAGAACCACCTGTAAGTAGTTTTATGGAATAACATTAAAAATGCTACTTAAGTTTTATTGCTTTTGTGCCCTTAAATGTGCCCTAATCTATTTATTCAGGTAATTAAAATGGTCTATAAGATCTTTTTTTTTATGAATTCTTAGATATTTTTATCTAATAAAATTCTTGTTATCATATGCTATTTAAAATTTATTTAAGCTGCTTTTGAGAAAACTGCATACTTAACATTTCTGCATATTTTCCATTTTCCAGAACACACTAATAAATTTGGAAATGGCTGTAAGAGTGCTTATTGATATATCTAGCAAAAATCTGACAAGTCTCTCGCCTGAGCAGCAAGATCGCCAACATAAGTCTAAGGTCAGGCGACTATATGACATAGCCAATGTTTTTATTTCTGTTGGTCTCATAGAGAAAGTTTCTGGCAACTCTATTCTAAAGAAACCAGTATTTAAGTATGCTGGTCCGTTAAAAACAAAGAAACTCAATGAAGTAGTTCTTAACACACCACCGAATACTCCGCTAGAGCCACGAACGCCGTCTACCATTGTTGCCGCAAGATCAAAACGTAAATTAGAGTTCACATCATCAAATAACTGTCAAGAAATAAAATGTTGTTTATCTACAAACACAGATACTCTATCACACAAATGGAATGAAATATTGCTGGTAGCTAACATGGAACTAACAAAGATGAATAGCGGGGAAAATGTGATTCATTAACTTGATCTAAAGGCTGTAACATAATTTAAGTTAGTATTATTTATATCACATTAGTGAAGTCAATAATCAGTTTAGTCTTCCACAAGATTTATTGTTAAGATAATAAGCATTATATAAATCATGCATAAATATAAATTATCTAATTATACAATGTGTTAATGAAATTGTGCAAAACCTAAAAAAAGCTTGCTGAGAATTGAAAGTAGAATCAATTCCACTAATAAAAAAAAAGAGTTTTTTATCCAAAAAATACTTTTCGCATGACAGCTACCCGGCAACGTCATATTCACAGACACGTGACCATAGTTGTAAATAGGTAAACAAGATATGCAAGAAAACAAAAAGAATTGAAATATCTTTGTAAATAATCTGCCAACATTTTTTTGTCATTATTAATGTATGTCTTTTAAGTAAGGGTGTCTGAGGTTTGCACTATTTTACAAACACAATGTATTGATTCGTGGAGCAAAAAGTGAAAACCATGTATATCTTAGCTAAAGGACTACTACTAACTGTAAACACAATAAAGTACTATTTATGTGGGTACCAATATTGATCAGAGTATTATGGGGCATAATCATGGTACCACAATACGCCACATTAATGTGTGGTCTCTATGAGTTATTACTCATAATTTGTAAATAGATAAATTCAGGCATCTGAATTATGGTTAATAAACCATTCCAACACTTGTATGGCGCAGTGTTAATCCTTTATTTTTAATCAAATGTGACTATTATTATTTTAAATATGATTACTTGTTCCTAACAGACAATATATTATCATTGATTAGATACATTTTAATGTATCAAACAGTGCAATTATATATTAGTTGTTACACTTATCTGTTACTTTTAAAGACTAGAAATTTTTATGAATTTATTAAACATTTATATTTTATTTAAATCATTTACTTTCGGACAAGCTATAAAACAATTGTTAAATTGGTGAAACTTTCTTGTCTGTTTAATTTTATTAATAACAATAAATTGCTAAAAGCAGTAATGAAGAACTTTAATATGTTTTCACTTTTTTGGTTGTTAATAGATGCCCTATGATTATGACTATAATGAAATGTTTAGTTTTAAGTTATTCCTATAAAATTTCGGAAACTCTGACTGATAAAGAACTGTTTTAACTTTGAAAAGGTTATGTATGTGTAACTTATTAAATTGTTATATTTTATCTTTAAAAGTACCTATCTTTATTGACTGAATTATTATGCATATAAACTGCTAAATAATGTCGAGTTTTATTAGTTTCTTTTTATATTCTATTTGTTTTTAAAATATAACTATAACAATATTTTTATTGTCTTTATGCCACACCCCCTATTTATGTTTATTAAAATAACAAGAAATTATACCGTCTCCAATGCCTGAGATACATGAGGCTGATTTTTCAATCTAGGATAGCTAGCTAGTGTTAGTAAACTTGCAAACTATGTTAATCCGGTTGTGCGTGCCTATACAGAACTAGCTTCTGTTCTAAGCTAGTAACAAAACTAGGAAGGTAGTTTCTAGACTTGCAACGAAAATTTGGTATTTCCGCTTCTGCGCAAACTAAGCGTGATTAGGGCGCGGCGTTGCTCTACGCAGGTACACGCAGCAACACGCCAGACTTTCGTAATGCAAATGTAAAGCTTGACGTGTTGCTGACTGTACATTCGCTTTTAGTCCATCAATGAAGCGAACCACCTCCGAATTCTTCCAACATGAATGGATTGGAGACATCTATTTACGACTGATGTCATCGGCATACCCGAAGGTTCCAGGCAGTGTTGCCGAATGTACGGAACCTTGAGGAACTCCAGCATCAATAGTCTGTTGTTCGAAGCAGCAGCCATCTAATACTACTTGAATGGAATTTTCACTGAAAAAGTTCGAAATCCAGTTGCAGAGGTTCAGGGGTAACCATTAAGATGGAAGCTTGCCTAACAGGCTAGAATGCCAGACTGTCAAAAGCTTTAGATACATCTAAGGAGATCGCGAGAGCTTCGCCGTGCTCATCATTAGCTTCTCCCCATACATGTGTGGTCAACACGAGATCTTCCGTCGACCGGCCTTTTCGAAAACCGTATTGAGACTGTCGCTGAGGAGGTCATTAACTTCAAGGTATGCGAGGAGTCTTTTGTTAAGAGCACGTTTCATAGATTTACACAGCTTGGACGTGATTTAGATAGGTCGATAATTGACTGGATCGGTTCTACTACCTTTCTTGGTTACTGATTGTACCTACATTAGCTAGCTTCCAAAACTTGGAACCACTCCAGTCGCAAGTGAGACTGTACAGGCGTGTCAATATGGGAGCCAACTCGGGCGCACAGTAACGCAGGACAATAGCCGGTATGCCTTCAGGTCCGTTGGCTTTATTCACGTATAGATGCCTTAGAACCTTAAGTCCTACCTCTTTTTAGTGAATGTAAACTCCTGACATGGAGCAGTCAGCTTGAGGTAGACATGGAGGAGGTTTTCCTTCAGAATCCAAACATGAACTCGAGGCAAAAAGATGTTTTCTCTTCTGCCGTATGGGCCAGTGAGCTGTCAGGTTTCGACAACGGTGGTAAGTTCAGTCGACAGAAGTTAGCTTCGATTGCATTGGCCAGGGACCAGAAAGTATTGCTGCCCGTTGGGTATGAGGCTAACTTTGGTCCAATGCGGCCGATATGAGCAAACCTTGCCCGGCAAAACCGCTCCTTGCATGTCTTAGTGACTTTATTATAAGCTTTCCTCAGATCTCGAGTATTTGGAACTATGCATCGTCGGGCTTCAGCCCAAGCCTGGTATTTAAGACTTCTGCATGGTGGCCCTCATTATTGAACCACGTGCTTCTGTGCCATTTGGGACGCCAGAGTAAGGAATGAAATATTCCATACCCACAGGCCAGGCGAATAATCTCCACTTAGCATCAGCACAGCTTGAAGAAAAGCAAGTACACCAAGGATATGATCCATAGAACTAGCGCATTCCGTCCCAATCTGATAGCTTGTATCGCCACACCCGTCTCTTACACCGAAGGCCATGATTGTGTGGCGAGTATACTGACACAGCTGGTGAAAACCAGACAGTGATCGGAAGTGACCATGCTAAAAACAATACCTTAGTCCCTATATACATAAGAAACAAACTCAGGGACGATGAACACGGTTTATTTAAATACTATCAAGTAATGTTGGTTTTTAATCAAATTAAAATTGCTATTGTCTTAGATAAATATGTAAAACTTGCTTGTAAAAAATATGAGACCAAGTCACCTACGTACGCTGACTTATTTACCTAAATATAAATTACCAAATACGAATAATGTGTATGGTAAGAGGACGTGGGAGTATATGCTGCCTGACATTTTAAATAATATACCTGAAAAACTTCTAGATAGTGCTTAAATCCTTCCTAATGTGTGCTGAATGATAGTTGGTTTTTGTTTTTTTTTGTTACCTAAGTAAGTATGTATTGCCCAGTGAGCTAGGAACGCATGTCATCGTTCAAACCCCTAGAGGGCTTTTGATGGCATTTATTCATTTTAAATTGTATGTGATTAATGTCTTGAATAAACAAATTTAAAAAAAAGTACCTAGAGGGGCTTCAACCGTCACGGTATAAAGCCGGCTTTTGACTATAGGATGTAATATATATTACATGTTCAGCTATATATTACATCCCGGGTTTGCTGTTCTCACTATCAGATATATTTTTTAGAATAGTTCAGCTTCTATGATCCTTACATCATAACGTCTTTTATTGAAACGGTTGACCTCTCGTTATTAAATGGATAATATGGAAATTGTTTTGCTAGGTACTTTCGATAGTTTATCAGACGAAGATGATGCAGTATTCGATTTACATATCTCATTATTTAGAAAAAATACAATAAACGTCGATTCTGGATATCGAATCTTAATAGACTAAAGGCCTTACTAATAACCATTGTATAAACCTTGTATAGTTAAGTAGTGTTTTGTCTCTTTTGTTCGAATTTGAAATGTCATTCGAGTGAACGTGACAAAACACTGTTTAACCAAATCAGGCGTATGAAATGGTTATTAGTAAGGCCTTAAGAAAAGATTATAGTGAATTTCTCCATGCAGCATCCTTAATTTCATTCATTTTATACTCTTCAAGATTAGTCGTAAACAAGGATATTTCCTAACACTTTCTATAAAATGTTCCATTATAGGGATAAATACGTAAATAGGTAAATACGTGGTAAATACGTGGTAAATACGTAAAGAAAAGATTGCGAACCAAAATACCCAAAAATCATAACACGCGGACAGCTACGAGTATGTAAGTATGTGCGCATGACCGTCACGATTCGCAATGAAGGCGAGGCAGGGGCAGAGGTGCGGTGTGCGGGAACGTGAGGTAAAATATATCGCCTTCAAATATAGCTCGGTCGGGCGAAAAAATATTTACAGTTTGGGGTGTAATATATATTATAGCACAGTGAGAACGGTCTCGTAAAAAAGTATGGCAGGCGATAAAATATTATATCTCAAAATGTAATATATATTACATTATATCCCACAGTCAAAAGCCGGCTTAACGGTCTGGATCAGAAGTTTGTAATAAGTCAAGACAGTTGGCCGTGTGTGAATCAACGTCGGGAACCCTAGTAGCGCAGTTGACAAATTATTTTTTTTATTAATTTATTATTATTATAGGTATAGTTCTGGGTTTCCTACCTAAGTACGTTACGTCTCGTCTCGTTCGTATTTTTGATGTGGAACACTAGTATATGCGAGTGCGAGCGAGACGATGGGAAACAAATCTACATCTAAAAAAGATAGGAATGCGGGACGCATTAAACGATTTGCGGGACTATTTTATTAAATATTAAAATGCGGTACCTGTTACAACTGTCATTACGGGACAGTCTCGCAGAATGCGGGACGGTTGGCCACCTTATACTATTTGATCTAATTGGTTTTTTTTTATTTCATATCAAAGCAGAAATGGTCATGAATTTTCTGTGATAAGTAATGCCGTCGAATTAAAAATCCGACGTTTGCATATTATTTTTAACACAATATAAACTTGAAAATTAAACAAAATAAATATGATGATTGCGTTTATATTTATTTTAATACATTAAGTATTTACTTAACACATTTAAAAATTAATACAATATTTTAAAATCTTATTTGCCTTCATATTGTTACATAAACTTTCATCATACAATATGCATTCATTACACGATTAACACATATAAATACCATAGAAAATCTTAAAATACTTACAATTTTGCTATATTAATATATATTTGTAAGACTAGGGTGGCGGAACCAATAGCAGACCAGTCACCCAAAGCTGACCAAAGCAGGGTTTCATTGCAATATTAAAAAAACAAAGCAAGCAAAGTTGGTGTATTTTGGTTTTTCAATAGTGGCAACACTATAACTGTCAAGCCTCATAAACTTGCTTCCTGAGCTGCGTTCAGAACCTACGCTCGAGTGCACTCCGAGTGCACTCTGACAGCAACCGACCCGTTCAGAGCCTCGGGGTAAAAAACGCTCTGACGGACGGTTAGTACACTCTGTGCCCGTTCAGAAGCTTCGAGTGATGCAACCAAACAACCAACTCGAGCGTAAGGTGAAAAACACTCTGACAGATTTTATGTCAAAGTCGATGTCAAAAATACGCTAATTATTTATTATTTTATTAAATAACACTACTTTGAACTCTTTTAAGTCTAACACAAGGGAAATATAGTGATTTTTATGTGTTGTAATTATTTTTAAGCAGAAAAATGGATATTGATTGTTAATTTCATAGTAAGGATTAATAATATTTTGCCCTTTGCTTGATCTTGATCGGCAAGATACAAACTAAAAAAAAAGATAGCAACCGACCCGTTCTGAACCTCGGAGCGAGTGTGAAAAACACTCTCGGTTGCATTACTCTGACCCTCGGAACGCAACTCAGAGGCTCTGAACGCGCCTCTGTTGGTGGAAAAATGTAACGTTTTCTTGCTGCAACAATAGCGCCGCGTGATTAGTCAAGATTTTTACTAAGACTTAAAATTTCGTATTACTTTGGAAATCGTGATCCATCTTAAATTATACCGTAAAACGCTGCAACTTTGCCAACAATGGCCAACTTTGCCTATTTCATTTAAAATACGATATTTCGCGTTTGCTAACTATTTTCTTGTTTTCTACCATTTGGTAGTATATATTGGTTATCAGGGCAACATATTTTTCAATTTTTATAATAGTAACACCAATCAGATTCTGTCAGTTTGACGACAAAAACCGGTGCGTGTGGGTGATTTTTTTTGATGTTGGTTAACTTTTTCAATTTCAACTGTAAATAAGGTGTTTTGGTGATAAAACAACATTCCAAGGTAAGTTAATACTGTGTTTTATCCGTATTGCTTGAGATTATTGTTAAAAGGACACGATTTCATCAAAATAATCTAGTAGGCAATGTTGTGTACTGTTTTGTTAACTTGAGTGACACAACTTTGCCTAGGTCTAGGGTTGTCACTAGTTGCATTTAATTAATTATATATTTTAAAGTAATTTGATTCAGTACTTTTCTCTAATATGTTTATCAGCCCCCCTAGACAAGACGTTTTTCGATAATCGCTAACGCAATCGCTAGAAGGAAAATGTATGCGATTTGACATAAGCTGTCGCTTAGCTTTCGAGCGCAATTGTCAAATCTCATACATTGTCCATTTAGCGATTGCGTTAGCGATTATCGAAAGGCATCTTGTCTAGGGGGTCTGAAATTAAAACAGAGTTCCAAAAATTTTCAAATTTCGAGATCAATATATTATGATCTTAGTATATGAAATTACGGTAGGTATAGGTATACCAGAATCTCATGGCACAAAAATAATTAGAAAAAGCGATATTCATACAGTAACTTTAATTTTCTGTAATATTGTCTGATCATATCATAATATGTAATAATCGTACAGATTTAGTAAAATCATAGACTACAGAAAATTAACGTTGTTAACATACCTATATCTAAATTCTTTATAATTATTTTTGTGCCATAACATTTTGGAAGTTGTATATCAAGCTACGACCATAACCCACCGAACAAGATAACCATAAAGTCATATAGGATTTAAGCTGGAAAATGTATACATATACACCTCGACAATTCTTTTGCATTTCTGGAATGTTTTGTGTTATAGATATTCAAATAAGACTTAATTCTTTTGCAGTTATTTAGCAGTTAAAAGCGAAGCAGGAGAAAACCAGGCGCTCGTAGGTACGCCGATTACTCGGGAGAAATGTTAAGTTTGGCAGCTGATCTCGTGCGAAACAAAACTATTTCCTCATATGAAGCAGAAAATAATATGTTGATCCCTCGACGGATCATTGTTAATATTTATTTTTTTAACAAAAAATAAATAAAAATTATTACATAAATAATCTGTATTTTTTTTGGTTCAACCCTACAGTCCACGACATTTTTGTATGGGAAGTCTGTGGTACCTGCTACAACTTTGCCTATGAACTGTGAAAAAAATAATAATACCTACATTGCATTTATTAAACGGGAGACAATAAACACGGTGTCCAACGAATTCGGGAAAAAAATACTGGAAGTGTAAGCGTATTGTGAATTGCGGTATCTTTGCAGGCAATGTTGCGTCTTTTTCACACAACTTTGCCTACGTCTTTGAATACTTATAATTCAGCAGAACTGCAAGGATTGAAAAGATTTGGACTCTATCTAGCAAGGCATGAGGTCTGTTTTCCATCTAAAGCTCATTAATAGTCATAATAATGTATAGGTTTAGAGATATTCACAAAAAACTTCAAAATCCAGGCAAAGTTGCAGCATTCTACGGTATTTATGTTTATGGATTCACTACCCATCAAAGATAATGAGGGCCTATGATTTAAGATATTTTTAACAATATTTCTGCTATTTACTAAATAATGTGGTTTTTAGAGCCCTGGTTATATTTTGGGCCACCAAAATTACAATTTTCCTTAAGTTGACCAGACTGGTCAAGTAATGGAAAAACATGTTTTGTATAAAATTCAACTTCCTCATTGGTTTTAAATAGATAATAAGCTATATTGTGATTTCTGTTAACTCTTTTTCATTACAAAAAATGCGTATTCAAAGGATAATTAGGGTGGTCAGGCTTTGAGGTAAAATATTTGTATAGCTGTTGTAAGTTGTTTCCGAAAGATGACCACAGTAGAGGTATTGATTAAGTTAATTGACTTGAGTCATCAAGCTTAAGCGATGATGGAAAAAAACAGAATAGTATACAAGCTGAAACCAGGAAACGCATTCGTGAAGAAAGAAAAGCGGAAAAAAATGCCTAATAATTTTGCAAATTAATTGACTATTTGAGGTGGTCAGGTATTGGGTATAGTGGTCATCTATTGGTGAATGGTGGTCAGGTAATGGTGCCTTTTGAATTTTTGACTTTGGACAGGCCTTGCAAAAAATCTATTGTAAGATCATAATAAATGTTTGCCACATTTGTATAAGTATGTATCTAGGAATCATTGTGCCAAAGGCAGCATCGCTCAAATAATAAAGCCTCAATCAAACAGCAGCGGTCGCGGGACGGTGGCGGTGGCGAATTGCCCACGCGGGCACACAATGTACAAACTGTCGCGGTGGCGGAGAAGGCGTGGCCAGCGGTGACGGCCAGATCGCGCGGTCGAGCAACGACCAGGTAGGCTCATGTTCAGACATCCTAGCGCGGATTTAGAAGACGAAGCGTTGATTCTATTAGCATTATGTGAAGATGACAAAAGGTAAGCATGTAATAAAATAATTTTGAAACTTCAGTATATTTTTTTCAAAATTAAAACTAGAAATGATTTCTACTTATTAAGTTTAATCAAATTTTAAAAATTACAATTTTTTCAGGTCTCGTATTTGGGTACACGATATAAATCTAAAGCGTGAGGAAGAAGGAGAGTTTGGGATTAGGACTTTATATCCTAGACTTAGACAAGACGAAGAAAGATTTTACTAATACTTTAGAATGTGTACCAAATGTTTCGATTACGTTTTAAAAATGATTGAGAGTGACATACGAAAACACCACACAAACTTCAGCTATATTATCAAATATTTTATTTTTTATTCTATTATTCTTGTAATCCACGTGCGATGTGTCGTATAAGACAGGGTAATTTTTAATAATTTCTATTAATTGTTCCGTTTTCTCCGACATTTTGCTCATGCTCACGCGGTCAGTTGTGAATATTTACAACTGATCGCCACCGCGGCCGCAACGCGCCCGCGCTCCTCTACAAAACAATGCGGTGGCGGAGGGGGCGGGGCTTGCGGTGGCGGCCGGCCGCCGCCGGAACGCATGTTGACCGCGCTTTTTTGAATAATGTCCTTAGGTTACCTACGTTACAACTGCTCGCCACCGCTACCGCCACCGCTGACCGCTGCGGTTTGAGTGAGGCTTTACTGTGTACACAATGACCGCAGTAAAGTCAAAATCCGCTTAAGTGGTCCACTATTGGTTCCAACACCTACAACAGAAATACTTGGGAGGAAATAACAGTAAGTACTTACATTATTTTTTTACCATATAGGTATAAGTAGGTACACGAAAAATGACAAATTTACAATAACTGTACACAAACAAACATGGAACAAGTACATACTAAATTATAAGGGACGATTTTCTAAAAATTATATCACACGCATTATTGCATTAGTAATAAACAGTGCTGAGCCAGCCATAATGATCACTTTGGTTGAGCATGTTCTGTCCTGTGACCGGCCGTGCTTTTGATGGAGCGCCCAGCTATAAATACGGCTATTCAATAGCGCTTTCCGGATATTTTATGGCGCGTTTAGACGCATGGCACGCCTCGACAACCCTCCACAAACACAGGCGTGTAAACGGGCTGTTTGGCTTGGGTGCGTGAGGTTGTGATAGCTCGTTGCCGACCCGCGAGAGGTTGACCCCCTCGCCGCACCGCTCCGGCGCAGGCGGTTGCGTAGGAGGAGACGCGCGTTCCTGGACGCAAACCACCAACTCCCTTAAGCTAGATGGGGAAGAAATGGCCCAACCGGCCGACAACCGGTTGGGAGACATTACTTTTCTACCCCTGGCCTGCCCGTCTGGGGGGTCGAATTGTTGCACTTGTCGACCCTCCCGTAGAGTAGGTAAGCCATGGCGCTTGGGTCAGCTACATACTAGCTCCCTCGGGGAATAGCTAACGCCGATCCCGATTTTGCCTCTATGGAGGTAGAAGTTGCTTGGATGATGACCGGGCACGGGTGCTTCGGCCATTATCTGCATCATGTCGCACGGAGGGAGCAGACGCCGCAGTGTCACCATTGCGGCGCTCCCGACGACACGGCCGGGCAAACCCTCTCGGAGTGCCCGCCCTGGCGACCCCAGCGCGAGGGCTAATGCATCGCCTAGGTAGGGGTGCGCCCGTCGCGCTGGCCAGCGTCGCACGCGAGATGCTGACCAGCGCGGCGGCGTGGGAGGCTGTCGCCTCCTTCTGTGAGGATGGAAGGAGGCTGCGGAGCGGGCGCGAGAGGACGACCCTCTCGCCGCACCGCTCCGGCGCAGGCGGTTGGGGAGGAGGCGTGCGTTCCTGAACGCGCGCCACCAACTCCCCTAGCAAGCTGGGGACTGAAACGGCTCGGCCGGCTGACCACCGGTCGAGAGACTTTTCACACCCGAGTCCAATGGCATATCCTTGAGGTGGCCTTGTCAGCTTTCAGCCCTTTGTTGAATCGTAACGAGATTCCCCCGCCATAAAAAAAAGGCTTGTTGCCGACCCGAGTAGGTGTCGTTTTTGAACACAGATGAAAGGAAGCGAGTGGAAAACTGACGCGTTCGCCAGCGTGTAAATGGCATTCGAGCGTTTGTGAAGGATTGTAGTTTGAGCGACTGCCAAATTCTCGCAGGCGTGTAAAAATAGCATTACCCTCCCCTGATTTCATTACTGACTGTTGCGGTGTTGCCTAATATTTGCCTAATGTTAATCCTGGGTGCGCATACCACTAAAGGAGTTCCAATCAGTTTCGCTTTCTTTGCCTTTTAAATAGACCGCACCTGCGCACCTACTTTTAAAATACTTAGTTAATGTGTGGCTAACGATGTGAATATCGCAATCGGTAAAATTATTTGTTATAATAAGCTGTTAATTGCTTATTGTTGTATTCATCGATCACGGCCTTTATATTTAGTAGTTACTATGTAATATTTTATGGGTTAGACACGGACAAGCTAGATTAATTAGTTATTAGGTACTTCTAAAGAACACAAGATATGTATTCATAGGAACATTGAGGCCAAATGCGAACCCCGCCTATTTACGGGTTCCATTGTTAAAAACAAAAATTAGCACTCAAATGTTTAACTCTAAAACAAAACACTAAACTAATAAGTAGTCTTCACAACCCCACAGTTTTTTAAAGACCTATGCAACAATATCCACAGTCGAAAATCGAGAAAAAGTTATGTGTAAAGAATAAAACATTATGTTTATCTTATGAGTTACTAGCTTTCCACTTGCGGCTTCGCCCGCGTTATTATTGTTTTCCCGTGGGAATTTATATTTTCCCTTAGGAAAAATAATTTTGTAGCCTATTTAAGCCCGGATAATAAATTTAAGAGAAATTGAAGCAGATTTTAAATATTTTCCATAGAAACTTTAAACCCCTATTTTGCACCCTAAGGGGGTAATTTCCAATAAACCATGAAACACGTGTTCAATGAAATATTTTTAAGAGCATGAATCTCAAGTTTTATCAAAATTGTTGCTAATTTAAAGATTTTTCCATACAAACTTCCAACCCCTGTTTCATCCCATTAGGGTTACATTTTTTAAAATCCCTTCTTAGTGTGCGTCCGCATTTTGAATTAAAACAACTGTCCAAATTTCACGTTTCTACCATTAGCGGTTACGGCTGTGCGTGCATCAATAGATGGGAACATCCTTTTATATATACACGGTTACTTTTTTATCACCCTGGAAAATTTAAGGGAGGCTTCACGACATGGTATTAGAATGTTTTAAATATGAATAAAAAAAATAACTCACTTAATTTTATATTAATTTTTAAACAAAATCCAAAATGCGACACTAGTTGAGAGCAGCATTTCTTGAGTTTTTTTTATTTAAAAAAAATTCTTTCATTTTTTTAAAATAATATTGGATGTGTCCTGAAGCGTCCCTAAATTTTTTCAGGGTGATAAAAAAATAACCGTGTATAGATGTATGACTTTATTAATACAGTTTTTTGACGTCTCAACGAATAGGTGACATAGCGAAATTATAAGAAATTCTTGTTAGGATTACGGAACCCTAATAAACAAATAATTATACCTATTTTATGAAACGAGATTAAATAAAATAGTAAAGTATAATCAACATAAATAAATCAGTGATATTAAGTTATTTATTTTTAGAGTGCACTGCACAGAAGGAAACGAACCAGTTTCCCGAATTTAAAATAAAAATGTATCCAATGCTTTTTTTTTTATTATAAGACTGTATCTTGAGTGAGTTGTAGAAGTTGCGAGTTTTGTATAGTGACTGTTTATTTTCGCTTGTCAATATCCAAATAAGTAGTATCATCATGATATATATGCACGTTGGGTTGGCGTCATTTGGCCTGGCGGCGGTAGATATAGTGGAAGGTTTTGTCACACTTGCTCTATCATCGGAAACTGTTCCGAATCTTCGGGCGCTGGTAGAGCTTCAGCGTCATAGAAACTCGCATGTAGACCCACCACGGTGACAGTTGCACCTGCCGAATAAATAACATCATTAACTGTAAATTACTGTTTAAAAATAATAGAAAAATGCATCTACAGAAAAACATTCAAACAGAAAACTTAAATAATGCTAGAGGAACTTTTGACCTTTTTACTTTGGGAACGTTGCAGCCAGCCACTCCACTGCATAATATATTTTGTCGAGACACTAACAAAATATGCCAGTAAACGCCCGTTGATTTATGAGAACAAAATGCAAGTACACATACCTAATACCCAAAATAGCACTGCTCCAACACCAGCTAGCCAACATAGTATCATGGAACAGCCAGCTGCTACCATATACTGCTGTGTTTTTGTCAGTTCCCAAGTTCCAATCTGAAAAAAAAAATTATACACAACTGCATACCGTTTGCACACTGCAAGTACACTTAGCGTAATTTTTTTTAAAAAAAAAAACGTCGCCCCACACTAGGATTTTCTTCTGTGACGTGGGTGCAGTTACAAACATAGAATATCACATGCACATACGCCCAGACCGGAACAAATTTCTGTAGGCCATACAAAACATTTGTCCCGTACGGGAATCGAACCCGCGACCCGTTGCGCAGTAGGTGATCACTCGACCTCTGCGCTAAACGTGTCAATCAAATCAATCAGTCTGGTATAAAATATATTGACATATACGTCACTGATAACATGAGAGAAGCTCTAGTTGGTGTGATAATTAATTAATACAGCACCTAATCATCAGCAATTATTATACTTCATTTACATTTAACTTGCATGCTCGAAATAACTCGAAAACGAAAAGACATTGCAAAAATCTGTTTACTGATTGATATAGATAGGTGGTAGGTTTTTTTTATAAAAACGTCGCCCCACTCTAGGATTTTCTGCTGTGTCGTGGGTGCGGTTACAAACATAGAATATCACATGCACATACGCTCAGACAGGAACAAATTTCTGTAGGCCATACAAAATATTTCTCCCGTACGGGAATCGACCCGCGACCCGTTGCGCAGTAGGTTTGTCGACGCCCCAATCCAAAGAATGAAAGAATCTTTTTATTTGGGTAAATAGTCCAAGAGCTAAGAGTCCCAAATGCCAGAGGTGTTTGCCTTGGCTCAAATTCTAATATGTAAGTACTTAATAACTAAAAAGATTGGAAAAAAAAAAATTTTTACAAAGAAAAACCGACTTCAAAAACACCAAAAAGTCATAAATAATTTATTTATTTATAGGATGACCAGCAAGACATACATTGAACAGTATAACTAACAGTATTAAATATGCTTAAAGCTAAATGCTGTCTTAATTATAGGCCACCACGGCATGCAAAATTGCAAATACGTGTGGCTCTAAACGAGAGAATTTAAAGATATAAAAAAAGCGTTACTTAATTACATAAAATAAATAAAATAAAAATAAAATGTGTTTTATTTCAGTAAATCTTTTACAAATAAGTTGCCGGGGCTTCCCAGAAAGTAATCAGAATATGTTGGGTAAGCCTCGCTCCTCCTACATAATTATAACAATTTAGATTTACCTACTTATATGAAAAGGAAGTCAGTAAAAATGTATAACTGAGTGGTTGTGTCTGTGTAGTGCGTATGTGTGTGTGTGCGTGTATGTGTGTGCGTGATTGTGTGTGCGTGTGTGTGCAAGTGTGTGTGTGTGCGTGTATGTGTGCGTGTGTGTGTGCGTGCGTATGCATGTGTGTGTGTGTGTGAATGTGTGTGGGTGAGGGTGTGTATGAATGAGGTACATATACCTACTAGTTTGTGTTGTATCTGTGTGAACACCTATATAAGTAAAAAGTTTCTGTCAAATTCAAGCCATTCTTACCAAAATGTCTTCCACGTCATCGTAATTAAGAGTAGAGAGCCACTCAGTCAGTTTACATGAAAGTTATATAAAACTAACACAATAAATGAATAATATAAGAATACATACAATATTACAGTTTTATATGAAAGTCGGTGCCAAGCAATTGAAGTCGGTTTTTTTTTGTAATTAGGGTACCGTAGTCAAATGGCAAAAAACGGAACCTTTATAGATTCGTCATGTCTGTCTGTCTGTCCGTCCGTATGTCACAGCCACTTTTCTCCGAAACTATAAGAACTACACTGTTGAAACTTGGTAAGTAGATGTATTCTGTGAACGGCATTAAGATTTTTACACAAAAATAGAAAAAAAGCAATAAATTTTGGGGGTTCTCCATACATAGAACTGAAACCCAAAAATTTTTTTTTCATCAAACCCATACGTGTCTACATATACATCTATGGATAGGTCTTCAAAAATTATATTGAGGTTTCTAATATATTTTTTTTCTAAACCGAATAGTTTGCGTGAAAGACACTTCCAAAGTGGTAAAATGTGTAACTTCTAAAATACCCCCCCCCCCCCCTGTAACTTCTAAAATAAGCTAATGATAAAACTAAAAAAAATATATGATGTACATACATTACCATGTAAACTTCCACCGAAAATTGGTTTGAACGAGATCTAGTAAGTAGTTTTTTTAATACGTCATAAATCGTACGGAACCCTTCATGGGCGAGTCCGACTCGCACTTGGCCGGTTTTTTTATTTCGATTATTGACCTCAATATTTATATTTAAATTTTATATCTTAGGAAGTATAACTACGTGCTATAAAGACTAAGCCACAGCAACGCGTGGACGGGTCAGCTAGTAATATGTACCTAGTAATAAAAAATCAGAGTTGGTAATTTTACGAATCAATTTTGGAATGTGTAGTCATTTGTAGAGTAATTTGTCGTCATAAAACCGTGTATTTACCACTGCTTTATCTTTAAACACTGCCAAGCCATATGTTGCAAACCTGACAACTTTTGGTTTAATTAGAAAAGTAGGATCGGAGAGAGTACCGGGAGACTGTACCAGGGTCGTTGTACCATTTTTGCTTTCATTTTCGAAGTTTCATCGATGAAACACCGAAAATGAAATGTCTTAATTGACGTTCATCAGAATGTGCCTTCGCGATGAAAGCGTCTGGCTTCCGATTGTTTTCACTACCATCTTTCATCATTCATCGGCAATGAACGACACGTGAAACGTCTATTAACAGCGACAGCTCATTCACAGTTCATTTTTCATACTGTCGCGTCGCCACGGGCGTTGACACTAACTGTCACGGGAATTTCACGAAGAATTAAATAAAAGCTTTCACCAAAAGTGAACCGTCTATACAAACAACGCAATTCACTGTTCATCGTTCACTATTCATCGCAGAAATGAATCACTTTTGATGAATCGTGTAATTTCGGCTTAAGATATGGCGGTCAATTACTAGGTACCGTGACTTTTCATCTTATGCCACAAGTTAGCAACGTATGCTGTGGTTCTTGTGGGGGTTGCAGATTTACTGCAAATCTCAAAGAACCACATGTTCTATAAGTGACTGTTACCACTTACCAACAGGGGGGCGTTACCACTTACCAAAAATTGTCCTAAGAATTTTAAAAAAATATTTAGCTAAAGGATTTTACAAATATCTTACCTTCAAAGTGTTTGGCCCTGCAGTCAACTTTCTGTATCCAAAGAAACTTGCGACAGTAGCAATAAGCAGTAATGGTGTGGTTATCCTTTAAAAACGTTAAAAAACATAATTAACATTTTAAAAAAAGAAGCCTGGAAATTTATGCTCATATGGATATATATGAGATGAGCAACGTGTTATTAATTCAAAATATTTTATACACAATTTAACTTACAAACAGTACAGGAACAATCCCAGGGAAACCATCAAGTAATTAGCTTGGAAATATTCAAGATTTCTGTAAAATCGTCTCGTAAGTCTCGGTATCGAACCTGGTGTCTAAAACAAAGGAAAAACCATATAGGTACTATTTAAAAAGAAAGACATTTATTCATCTTTTGCCCAGGTTAACAACAAAATTTATCACGTGGCAGGATGATCAGACGCATGAAATACGTCTTAAATAGATTTAAGATGGGACCAAATCTGAAATGACGAATAGACCATCTGCTGTTTCGTACAAAAGTTCCTTCCATTGCTCAGTTACTCCCAACCTGGAGAGAGGTGCTCTTTTTAAGCCTCGTTTGAAGTTGGACATATCGTAGCGCTCAGGAAACGCCGCAGCTGGACGCCGTTTCAGAGTCTGCACGTACGTAGAAGATATGAACGCTGAAACCGAACTGCGCTAAACCGGTAGATCGGCTCCAGGTGGTACGGATGAACTATACTGCGGTGGCGGGTGGTGCAATGGTAAGGTGACAAAGCCACCATTGCAAACAGTACCTCAGAGCAGAGTAGATCACGCAGAGGCAACCAAAGTCTCTCCTTTGCTCCAGTGTCACCATTTAGGCCGCGACACTGGGATCACCGACGATGCAGATGCAAGCTTTTGCAGGGAGTCAAGAGGGTCGAGCTAATATTTAAAAGCGCCTGCCTTAGATATGCGGCCAAATTTGTGCTTTATAAAGCATCAGGCGGTGGCTAGGAGTGAAGTACTGCTTTGCTCTGTACAGGACACCCAGCTTTTTGCTCGCCAATTCGGCTTTGTCCTCTAAATGACTCTCAATCAAACTACACTTTAGCAGAAATTTCCACATCGATGATCCCAATAGCATCGGACATAGGAAGAGTAACTCCCTGGAACTTTTTTAATCGTATGATACAGTGAAATAGGCGAATAAATTATACAATTACAATATAATAATTAAAAATTAAAATACAATGTCAATAATAAATTAAATTTAAGCAGTTTTTAATATTTACGGAATTAGTTATGTCAATATTCAGGTCACGGAGCCAGTCAATAAATTCAGGTTTAAGGTCGCACATGTCACTGGACGTATGTACATGTACTGTACCCAGGATGGGTACCCTATGAATTGGACACCGCTGCACAATGTGTTCCATCGATTGCTCTTCCTCACCGCAGTCACAGAGCGGGCTATCTGACCATCCCCATTTGTGCCGAAAGAAGTTGCATCGACCATGCCCTGTTTTAATACGGTTAAGGCGGCACCACAGATAACGCGGCAGGTTAAATCCCTTTGATTTTATAGTGGGATCTATACTGTGTGCACAAGAGCTCTCTTCCGTAGCCTTCATCATTACAGCTCATATACGTCCCCACCGAGGGGCTCGAGCCTACCCATGTTAGGGTGATTAGGCCTTAGTCAACCACGCTGGCCCAGTGCGGATTGGTCGACTTCACATACACCATTGAATTTTTTCAGAGATGTATGCAGGTTTCCTCACGATGTTTTCCTTCACCGTAGGAGCGTCAGACAAATGTACATATGAAATTCGAAAACGAAAAACACATTGGTACATGGCGGTCTCGAAACCGGACCTCCCGATTGGAAGGCAAGTGCCGAGTCCACAGCGCCACCGACGCTCATTCTTCCGTAGCCTTACACCAATTGTTTTCCAGCAGTTGTTGATTTCGAAGTCTTTAAGTGTTTGAGCTACCGCTCAAACACTTAAAGACGCCAAGACGCCTAGCGTACGGAGGATGCCTAGACTTCTGTCTATGCGGTGGTGGACGGGCGAAGCCTTCGTAGACCGGAAGCGTGGGTTGGGATGCAATTTTAGTCATCTCTCTGTTCAGAGCATATTTCCGGCGCAAATATAGAGGTGCTATGTGGCTAAGAGCTGGGAGCCAGTGTAGTGGCGTGGATTTGACAGTACCGGAGATGCACTGCCTCGTTGAGTTTAGTGTCGAATTTGTTTACATGAGCACTTTTGAGCCACACTGGTGAGCAGTATTCCACCGCAGAGTAGACAAAAATGTTTATTCCTGACTGTGACTAGCGGGGAGCGGGCCTGGGAAGTGCCCAAAAGACTTCTCAAGGCCGGCGGTAATGCGTCCTTCTCCGGTATGTCCTTGTCTGATGATGGGGACGATGCGGTGAGGAAGTGCTTGCGGCAAGGCGTACGTGAGAGACATCGTTGGGCTTTAGTCGATAGTCCGCGGTTAACGATATGCCATCCGGAATTTGCAGAGGCCGACAAAACCTCGCATTTTATGCAATGCATTTCAAATGTAAAAAAGGCAACCTAATGTAAATAATTCTATGCTATGCCCCCAGTTTCATTTGTAGGTTTAACATTTCACAATATTATAAATGGAAAAACCTCAAAAAAAGTAGAAACAGAATTTGATTTTTAAACCTTACACATGCTGACAATTTTATTTAAAATGACATTTAAGTTGCCAGTGGGCATCCAACCGACTTACTGGATTCACTCTCCCCTCTCCCCAGGATTTTGCTGCGTTTATTTAATTCATATTTAAGGAAATAAATAATGTACGGGTAAGTTCACTTTGAGGAAGTTCTGTGTGCTGATCTCGATGTTATTATAAGAAATTAAGTTGAATATTGTTATTTTTATGTGGTCAAAATATGGATTCTTGTGCGAATTTTAAAACAAAGAGTAATGTTAATTGGTCATATGAGACCATTTTAGTATTGACATACATTTTTAGAACTGAAAAACTTTGACTGAGATGTGGCCACTTCTTTCTTCATTCTTCATAAAAAGGCTCGGGGATATTGAAAGGGCAAAGAAGAGGACTACAGATCTACCAGAAATGATAGATCTGTAGAAGAATATTTATATCATCTATTGTCATCAACGAAGCCAAAAGAATTGCGAACCTAATGTGGCAGTAGGCAGGCCACATAGAATCGAAGGTCTTCAACAAGGTGGACTGATGATTTTGTGAAGGTCGCGGAAAGTTGTTTAATAAGAGCGGTTCTCTTATCCAACAGCCTCCCGCGACCTTCGATCGGTTTGGACATCATTGGGAGAAGCCTAGGACCAACACTGGGTGTTTTGGCTAAAATGGTGATGATGATGATGAGGTAAACAATAGCATAAGTGTAACGATACCTTGAAATTTTCGGTGGCAACAAATTGAGTCCATGGTCTACGTGATGCAAGGGCTCCCATCAACAATGCAGGGCCAGCTCCACTACGGAGATGCTGCATTAATCTTAAAACACATTAGAAGCTATGGATTGCATTTAATTGACATTAGTAAGAGTTGTCAATTATTAAGTGTATTAAGCTAACCAAAGGTAACACCAAACTAAGAACTAATGGTCATATGATCCTAGTATGTATGAAAAAGTGGTTAATTCATCATCAACAGTAATCTATAATATTGCAAATCATTAATTACAATACGAATATTGGTTCAAAAACAGATTTAAAAATATAAGGATTCCATTTTAGTCAAAGATTCTAAAATGCTGAACATTAGTGATACAAAGATATTTACTCGATAACAGTACCTACGCAGTGAAACTTACTAAGTACAATATCGAAGAATGGCTTAACGTGGGTCATTATGTGGCTTCTGTGAATCAGTAGTGACTTAGCAAATCCATGTCTAAAGCCAAAGCGAATCCGCTCATAGCAGTGAAAGATGCAAGTGGAAGACTGACGAAAATGGGAAACGAAACATCGACTGTTGCATTTGATGTACACACGACATCACGCCAGATTTTACATGCTGACCTTGAGACCACCCTCATGTCGTTAGTAATAGCGGCGGTTTTCGTAGTGCAAATATAAAGCTTGACGTATGGTCGAATGTACATTTTTCTGGTTCTATGCCTATTGGCTCTAATGCAGGAGAACCAACTCCTAGGCAAAGGCCGTGAACCCACACCACGAGGGAGAACTGACGTCAGCTGAAAAGGCAGTAACAGAAGAAAGGGTCATATGGGCAACAAAAAGCTTTCAACTCTACAAATCGCCTGGCCCTGGCAGGATATATACCGTGTAACTATAACAAGGTTAAACAAATACACTGGTTCCATCCTCTGAGCATGCAAAGCGTTTCTGGAATACCTATATCATACCAGAAATGTGAACTCATATTAAGGTAAGATAAGATTTAACCTGAAGCCGGGAAAAGCCGCCTATGAATATGCAAAGACTTTTAGACCCATAAGTATCTCAACCTTTTTGTTGAAAACGATGGAGAAACTGATCAACAGGCACATCGGTGATGGATCACTCGGGCAACAGCGTCCACAAGGTATGCAATGTGCTTATCGAGCAGGAAAATCAACTGAGCCTGCTCTACACTATGTGATCAGCAGGATCGAAAAGGCGCTGAATTCAAGGGAGTTGTGCATGGGTATCTTGATGTGGAAGGCGCCTTTGACAAGACTACGTTTGATTCCATAAAACAGAGCGGCAAAACTACATCGCATCAATGACACCATAATAAGATGTATAAATTGCATGTTAGAGAGCAGAGTCAAATCTGCGAGAGTATTAGGCGATACCATGAGCGTCACAAGTTCACAACCACCAAGGGATGCTCGCAGGGAGAAATTCTCTGTTCCACACTCTGGGACATTTTTTTTAGCATTCCATGGATTCACCGTGCGGGTACAGGCGCAGGGGCATTCTCGATGGATCTCAACATTTACATATCATTAGCACTGGGTGATGGAAACTCAATATTTCAATGTGAGACTGTCGCCATCACCCAAGCTGCCAACGCAGTCATGAGAAGAACCATAAAGAATTACAAGATTCGAATTCTTACGGACAGCATGGCTGTACTACAAGCACTGGGAAGTAACACAATTACATCCCATCTTATAAACGAATGCCATGAAGCACTAGAGCATATGGCGTCACAAAACAGGGTTACGCTTCAATGTATAAAAGGACACAGTGGGTCGTTGGGAAATGATGCTGCGGACCAGCTGGCTAAAAGGGGGTTCAGAATGCATAGTGGCTGGTCCTGTGCCATAGCTGCCGATCCCTTTTAGTCAGCTGAAAACCTGGACACGGCAATACACCCAAAACAAACATAATGCCCGTTGAGCAAATACCTCAAAATGTAGACCGTCTAAGGAAGCGATATCTGCACTAACACCGCGACTGACCTAGACTGCTCTACCTAAACCGACCGGAACTAAGAATAGTGGTAGGCTCTCTAACAGGACACAGGACACTGAACAAACATCTACACTTATTAGGCGCAACTGACAGTCCCCTGTGAAGAGGATGTCTGGACGCTCAAGAATCAGCTGCCCATGTAATCCTGGAATGCATGGGAGTAGCCACACAACGGGAGGAAATCCTTGGTAACCCAAGGTCACTCCTTGAAGCCTGTGAAAGTCCCAGGAAACTTCTGTGCTTCTGGAAGGAGTTGGGCTGGTTAGAATAACTGGCCATCCCACACGCATAATGGACCAAATATGAGTTTAAATGCGGAAAAGGGAGCCCACTACAATACAATACAATTCACCGTGCGGGTGCCGGGTCCATCGCGATGCAGAGAAAGGAGTGCGAGGCAACGCCTGGGATTTGAGACCCAGGTGTAGATTTAGAGCAGGGGCGTATTTACCCTAGGGCCAAGGGGGTCATGGCCCGGGGCGACAGGCTGCGAGAAGCGACTTCGCCGCTTTTAGCCACTTTCTTTGGGCGCCTTTATTGTCAAGCTTAAGTAAAATAAATAATATTATATTATATTTTAATTATACGTTTTTGATACAATGTCTGAGGCAGAAGTTAGAAGGAATGCCATAAGCCTTCAAAATGAATACCTGTTAGATCTCGCGGTAGACATACAAGACGAATGTGTTCTATTGAAAATTGAAACACTTCTTGGCAGCCTATGAAAATAAAAGGCAACTTAGCTTAATTATAAAAAATATGGACTTTTACATACACTATAAGCGAAGAATGCTTAAACAGCTTAGCTGTTCTGAATATAGAAGCTGAGTTGACAAACGCCATAAGTTATAACAGTGTCTATGACGATTTTATCAACCAATTTTTACACAAAAAAAATATTAGCTTATTATAATGAATAAATGGTTCATTTTTACGATTTTTTTTCATTTATTATTTTTTCTAAATGAATCGGGCAGCAAAACTAACTGGCCCAGGGGCTGACTGGCCGTGGCCCAAAACTTTAAATAGGTACGCCTCTGGTTAGATTAGAGGGCCCTCTTAATGAGGATGCATTAGCACTCACCTTCACTATCCCCGCTCCTTCCTCTGCCTAACCATAATCTGGTAAGATCCTACAAGTGGCGCTTTAGAAATTCATTGCAATAAAGAATTTACGGTTGAACAGGACAGGCCAAGATCTTTCAGTAGGTTACAGAGAGATTTCACTGGTATACTTCTTACTTCTACTGCATAAAGATTTAGTGTAGCGATTCTTTATGAGTTCATTTGTCAGCTTGTAGTAGGTATTTGTTTTTAATACGTGGTATTTGGGATGTTGGTTTCCAACAGGAGAGTGAGTTTTACGAGTTTGACTACGAGCGTCCAAAAAACTAGTGGCTCATGTATGGGGAAATGTATAACTTTTTATAACAAAGTTCCGCAAAGTGTTACTGACTTGCCATTTCATAAGTTAAATGTGCATGTAAAAAGAGTGGACTGAAAAGGAATTATAAAGTCAATAATTATCTGAATGATACCAATGCTTTTTCTTTCCGGATGGGAAATTCAACTTTTTACAAATATAACATTTTGAGATTCAACGTTTTGCAAATTCAACATTGTAGTCCAGAAGGTTAATTTGTAGACATCACTTGTTAAAATGCAAGGATATATTTTTGTAACTGATTGTATGTTTTAATAAGAATACTTATGTCTGGTCTGGATGATCTTTTTGTCTGGATGAAAGCAATGATCCTCTGAAATTTTATAATGTTCTTTATGCTTGTCCATCCATCATTAGGGTCCAATCGGATGCGAGTCTAATAATGGAGTAAGGTTTATTTCTTGATTTTTAAACTTGTTTTGTCTTAATGTTCCTTTACTGGTAATCAGTCCTTTCTTGGCTCTGGCAACAGAAAGACTTACCACTTCACATGATCAATGACCCGTATCAAGAAACACCTTACATCATACTAACAGGTGTCGGGCTGCGCCTATAGCCTCACCGCATATAAAACATGTCCTTTCAGATGTTTTTCCCCACCTTACTAAATAGCTTTAGTCTCCGCTACATCCTGGGATCAGGTCGGTCCCCATTTTTAAACTTGTTTTGTCTTAATGTTCCTTTACTGGTAATCAGTCCTTTCTTGGCTCTGGCAACAGAAAGACTTACCACTTCATATGATCAATGACCCGTATCAAGAAACACCTTACATCATACTAACAGGTGTCGGGCTGCGCCTATAGCCTCACCGCATATAAAACATGTCCTTTCAGATGTTTTTCCCCACCTTACTAAATAGCTTTAGTATCCGCTACATCCTGGGATCAGGTCGGTCCCCACACTGTATCCCATTCGCAAAATGGGTGATCGACCATATGACACCACGATGCAAGACTGCGTTATACCCAATTGAGAAGACCTAAACAAACAATCAATCGAATAACATTCTAAAAAAAAAAAAAATTGCTTTAGTCTGGTGGTGTCATCTGCAACGCGTTGAGGTAGAATTTTAGCAATGCTATTGTGATACCAATGAGCAGAATTAATTACTGCTTTGGTATCCTTTTAAAACCAGCTCTGTTAGTTTGTGTACCTACCATGAAATTTACATAATTTGTCTAGTGATCGAAAGGCTGAACAAAGAACCACTAAACACAGTGGGCTGTATGCTGAGGACATTGTCATTTTGGCCAACGGCAAGGTGCCAAGTGTGGTAGCCTGCCTGATGAAGGGGGCACTACAAAAGGTTGAGCATAGGTATGGGGAGACACACCTTAGCATCAACCCCAAAAAGACAGTGATGGTACCATTCACAAAAAACAGGAAAGTCAACAAGATGAGAAATCTAAAAATTATACAGCACTGAGATACCATGATCCACAATGGTCAAATATCTAGGAGTTACCCTAGATAAAGAACTAATGTGGAAAGAATATGGCTTACTGCTGTGCATATGTGCCAATCTTCTTTTGATAAAACCTAGGGTCTCAAACTTATGATACTGAATTTACAATATAATGATTGATACCTTATATACTATATCGGATCACATGCAAGAAACTACTAGGTAGACTCCAAAGACTGGCCTTTATGGCTATACTACCCCTTCAGCAGCTATGGATAGGTTCTTAAATCTAGAACCATTACACAGTACTATATAAAGAGAGACCACACACTCTACAGGTACAAAACTCTGAGACTGTGGGATGCAAACAGGCCACTCACAAATCACATGGCATTTAAGTCTGAAGAAGAGAATCTGCTGCTTTATATGACCAGTGACAGAATGATACCTATATATTTAGGCAGCTCTTTGAAGTACACACTCTAACAGGGAAGGAATGGGATAAGGGGCTGGCATCCCATCATGATTTTGTAATTACATCTAATAAAAATGTAAATTAAATCCGGAATAGGGGCAGGAATATACTGCAACAAAACTGATATATCGATCAACATGGGCGACCAACAGGCCATGAGGCACCCGGAAGGATGGACCGACCAAAAAGGAATGAAATATCAAGCTTTCCATGGGTATGGACAATGAGGATCAGTCACGTTTTTTGTGGGGTATGCACACTTATGGCGACAAAAAAACCAGTAAATACTGTGATAAAATTATTTAAATCGGACTAAAAATGACGAAGATACATCAGCTTTAGTGCATAAGTTTTAGAAACGCGCCCGAGAATGAAGCCACCCGCTGTGACGTCATCTGTTATGGTCGGTTCACAGTGCAGTTTGATTTGAACGGCAGCGCAATCGGCCGTAATACTTGATTTTTACGCGTTATTGCCGTTCGTATTTAGTTTATTTGATTACTTATAATGTCATTATACAAATATTGTATTGTGCCAAAATGCAAAAATACTACCGTTACTACACCCAATAAACTATTTTTTTATGTTCCGAGGGATGCAAAGATAAGCAAAAAATGGTGTAAAATAATGAGGAGAGACGATAAAACTCCTCTTGCAAGCAAAAGTATTGTGTACTGTTGCGAAGATCATTTTGATGTAAGAATTGTGGTATTTAACACTATTACGGTTTAAAATTTTTATTCGTAGGTAGGTAGGTAAAATAAATACCTATAAAAGTTAAAATAAAATTTGATGGAGATTCTCCGAAAATCCCACAAATATTTTAAACGGGAAAGTTTTTACATTTGTTTGTTACTCAGTCACGCGGAAACAACTGTACCATAAATAAAATTAATTTTGAAAAGTGTGTATTTATTTACTCCTACATAAGTACTTAGTGTATGATCGTATACAACTTCGATACATAACAGCTTTGTGTATGCCGGAATGTCGACTCAATGCTCATAATATGTAATCCGACCACTTAGGTTTTGAAGAGCCAGGGCCGTACTTGAACTATAACTTCTTGATTTCGATTGGATCGTTATCGTAATCAATGAACGAATGCTTAAGTATAAAGATAATAAATTTACATTTCTTTAGCTCTCTTGACTGTACCTACTGCTTTCCTCTTCTATTATGATAAGTAAATATATTAAGAATTCACTAAATTTTCTGTTGTAAACCATCCATCATTAACCCCACTGCTGGACAATCTTGTTCAGCACAATCCCACTGTTGGGAATCATGCCCAGCATCAGCCCATTGCTGAACAATGTTGTCCAGCACATCCCAATGCTGGAAATCATACCCAGTATCAGCCCACTACCGAGAATCATGCCCAGCACCAGCCCACTGCTGGGAATATTACCCAGCACAAACCCACTGCTGGACTATGTTATACAGCAAAATCCCACTGCTGGGAATCATGCCCAGTACCAGTCCACAGCTGGGAATAATGCCCAGTATCAGCCCACTGCTGGGAACTCTTGCCCAGCACCAGCCCTCAGCTGGACACTGTCGCCCTGCACCATTTTATGGCATAAATACTTAAAGAAAAATAAACAAAATACTAAATTGAATTAAATACAAACAAATGAGGTAGGAACCTCGGGAGTCACCTCTTTCATTTGACGATTAATCGTTAATGACTAATTACAAAGGAGACCGGCGGGTTTCGGCCTAAAGTCCTACAAGATTGAGACTTTTATGAATAATATGTATATTTTTTGTAGATTTTATTAAAGTAACAAACACCTTTGTAGAACTTCGCAAACTCAAGAAAAAAATCCTTTTCAATGAATTAAATCGATACATTTTAAGACTTGATTTTAGCGAATTAACCAGTTTTACATAGAAAATAATACATTTACATATTATTGAATTATAATGCTTCATTTATATAGTGAAGATTTATTTATATTTTATCTGAAATTAATGTTTTTAAAAGATTTGAGTATAAATGTAGTAGATCGATGAATCGATTAATCTATTAAATGCGACAACACTGATACAAATGTACATTATTACTCGTCTGTGGTAATTTGTGTTTGTGCGATCGATTTTATTTTCACTAACGTGTGGTGTATTTCCTATTGTGGTACTAAAATAGGTATTTATGTCTTTTATACAAACTAATTTTTATAAGTTACTGTTAATTATACAAAAAATTCGTGAATCAAACCAAGACATAACCAAAGTTATTTGTCAACATTAAACACACTATAACTAATTTTCTCGAAGTTCTTGGCAAAATATTAAACTATTTTCATTTGTCTTATAGATTAAGCTTTGACGAGATGTTAAAAGATTTCGTGTAGGTAATCAATACTCCTAAGAAACCCGCCAGACTCCTTTCATTAAATATTATTTTGTATGTGAAATGAAATCAGTCATCATCGGCTATGATCACAGATTGACTTGACGAACATGCCGAGACCGCTCGGACGACGTTACGAAATACCAAAGGTATTCTTCGATTATCGGTTTCAATTGAAATTTATGCTTTTGCCGATGAGGTACAAAATCGCACCTCAGGTTATAAAAAACGATGGTAAATCGAATATTTCGTAGGTGTGTTTAATCCCAATATTTGTCATGAAAACCTTATACCACAACAAGAATTTGTAGGATGTGATGCTACAAGTTAAAATAAAAGTTCTAATATTGATCCTTTTGGAGATGAGATGCCTACAATTTTTTTATTTTTACTCCAGATTACACAATATACCTACTCACTCACACTTATTTAATAAATCACTGAGTCCCTCGAAATAAAACTATTTAACTTAAATAAAAATCAAACAATTCACGCGCAGCACTAGCGTCAAGTAATCGGTGAATGAATATGATCGAGAGGTCGCACGGATTATAACAGATGACGTCATCGTAAACAATCAAGTTGGAGCGCGCGTTTCAAAATAGCCATTCAGAAAAACCTAAATAAATACATCATTTCTTGACGGATTTTAATAATTTAAAAAATGAAATTCTCAGTAATTTATTACGCATACGATGTACTTAGTAAAAATCAGATTTGCTACTATTTGATTGATCCTCATTCAGACTCGCCTACTGTTGGGTGCACTAACTGGACACTTGCACTAGGACCATGCTTGCCAAGATGAGACACACTAGTTCCAAAATCTATGGGCCTGCGAGGAGGATGAGGAAAGCATTGAGCACTTACTGTGACACTGCAATGCCCTGGCCTGACAGGAACTGGATACCCAAAACCCAAAGACTACAGAGCCATACCACCGAAGGAAGTTGTCGAGCTCATGGGCACAATAGACTGATCCACAGGTGGTGTTGGTTTTATGGACCTGGGGAAGCACTAAAAATCCATGGTGGGTCGAAGTGAGAAGCTCAATGTTTGCGCCGCACCATCCCAAGATACTATAAGGAGTCAAAAGAGCAAAGAACAAATAAAACAATAACTTGCAGTTTTTATTAATTATTAAATTAAAATATAATTGATGGATAGTTAAAACTTGCAAAAATTTTAAGCTAAATATCAGACAAATTAAAAATAGATATTGCCTACTGTCTGGTACCTTAATGATATTTACTTGCAATTATACTAGGTAGTTCTATTGGTGAATGAATATCTATTGATTGATAGAATTAACTTAATGATTGACAACAGAAGAAAATGGACAAGCTTAGGTTTTTTGTTAGCTTTAACATAAATCACGTAGCAGATTTGTTAGTAAGACTTACAATTCCAAATCAGTAACATACTTTAGGAAACCTTTCCTTTCGGTAGGAGCATTCATTTCACCAGACAAATCAATATTTACATTTTCGGACATTTTGACGATTTAATTTTGTTGATTTTGCTAAATGTCTAACAGCTCAAAAATACCTATTTACATCACAAACTGAATAGGTATCTAATTATAAACTCGTGTTATCAGCTAATAAAATAAAAAGTAAAAACGGCTGCTGAAAAGTAAACACAAAAATAAATATTTTTTTTAAATAATATTTTTGGCTTGGCTTCTAGGCTTTTGAGCCATAAATTAGATTACTGTTAGTCTCAAACTAAGTATACCAATGGACTCGCAATGTATTAATTTAATATGTCTCAAATAAAGCGTCCAGGTCAGTCTGCCATTACAAAGCACCGTGTTTGTTTTTGTGCTAAAATATCAGTCAGTGAGCATTACTTCTGATTGCATTTTACAGTTCTATGTTTTTCATAGATTTATTATTGAATTGTATAATGAAAAACATAATAAGTGTGGAATCTTGGATGCGGCGTCCCAAGTTTTTTCCGCCATCTTAGAGCACCAACACAAATTTTGGCACGCTTTTTCCGTAGGTATTTCATGTCCTTTGGTATCCATAGTCTAAGGTTACAGTCAACTATAGGAAACTAATAAGCGGTATTCACTTTGTTTAGTTAAGTGCTTAGTGTTTAGTATACTGTTTAGTGTTAAGTGATTAGTAAGTGCTGTCCCTACACTGTTTAGTAAACGGTGCTTAGTTTATTTGTTCATTATATGGAGTAAACATTAAACAGATCTGTCCAGACGTGTTTAGTGAATGTTTAGCTGCAAGTGAGGGGTGAAGGCGGGAGAGCGGGAGGGGCGACTCGCAGAAAAAATAGAACGCGTTCCTATTCGCTAAACACGCAGCGACTAACTTGCGCAGCGGTCACTTTTGCCGAGCTCTACGCATTTAAATTGAAATTGTGTCCTTTTCTACTCCGGTAGTGTTTTTCGGCAGACTATTTTCTATTAAAAAGAAATAACTGTGATAATTTAAGTGATTTATGTGGTTGTGATCCATTTAAAGCCTAAATAAACTGAAATCTCAAACCAAAAAATCAGCTGTGTGTAACAATCGGGCGGTAGAACGAATACTGCATTTTTTGCTACGCAATTTTAACTCTTAGTACTCACCGAATAAACAGCAATGTCGAAGTGCGGTGCCTGTGGAAAGACGGTTAGCTCAACTGACGGTGCGAAGTGTTGCGGATGTGGCTCGGTGTATGAGAGGGCCTGCGTGGGGCTGCCCAGGACCGGGAGAATACCGGCGGGTTGGCTGTGCACCGTCTGCGTCAGCAGCATCCCACGCGGCGACAACTCCGAGACGCCGGTCAAGTCCGCGGCGGTGTTGCCAGCGAAGGCAACTGTAGCTGCTAAACCGCCCGCAAAGGCTCCAGAGGTACCACAATCGCAAAAAAATGACCGTAGAGAGACCGAGATGACAGAGTGCATGACACAGTTCCGTAACGATCTAACAGCTATACGTTCCGAGATGACATCACTCGCCGAGCGGATGGATGCGATACTGGCGGCAATAAGCGGTGTCAGCGACCGGCTGGCAGCGGTGGAGCGCCATGTGACGGCGATGGAGGAGGGCGTCGGCGTACGGCTGACGGAGCTCGAGACTCGGCTGTCCGATGTGGAGGACCGCCTCAATGAGCCTGGCATTGGCGCGCCGTCTCCCGCGGTCGACGAGCTGGTCCGCACGGTCGCGCAGCTCAAGTCCGAGCTCAATGACCGCGACCAGGAACTGCTCGCGTGCGACGTCGAGGTCACCTGCCTTCCGGAGATGAGCGGGGAGAGCCCGTTACACTTGGTGTTGTTAGTGGCCGAAAAGCTGGGCGTGTCGCTGGAGCAGCGAGATATCGTCAGCGCTGAGCGTGTGGGTACCTCGAGAGAGAGGCGCGAGGACGAGGCTAAGCCCGACCCGCGCCCCCTGGTTGTGCGACTCGCGCGCAGGGAACTACGGGACAGATTGCTGCGGGAGGCTCGCGTCCGCCGCACCGTGGACACCAGTGGTTTCCAGTTACCGGGTCCAGTTTGCCGGTACTATGTAAACGAGCGCCTCACTCGGCCAAACCGAATACTCTTCGCAAAGTCCCGTAAGGCTGGGAAAGACCGCGACTGGAAATATGTCTGGACCCGAGGAGGCAAAGTTTTCGCACGACAACACCGGGACTCCGAGGCTCATCGCATAAGATGTGAAGAGGATCTCAAAAAGATTTTTGTTTGAAGTTTTGTTGGTTGGAAAAAATTCCAGAGTATTTTTGTATTTATACCCATTATTACTTGTATACTATCGATGTGCTATGGTGCAATTGCTCCTTTTTTAATTTTTATACATATTATATTATATATAGTATCACATTATATAATGTTTATTATCACATATTATGTATATCTTATAACACATATCAAAATTACACTTCACAATGCATACGCCTTATTCACGGGCTTGTAAATTCCTTGCAACTATTTGCAATTCGACCCCGGTTAGCTGATTACTGTGCTTTATTTTTTTGTAATAATTCAACACTTAGTACGATTTTCAATGCAAATGATTAAAAATAAATATATAAGAATTGGATTTCTTAACCCGGGTTCCATTACAAATCACAAAAAACACGACGACTTCGTAGTTGCAATGGAAAAACACCAAGTGGATATCCTAGCTTTAAATGAAAGCTGGATGAGACCCGGCCAGGACGGGGCTGCGCCGGCGCTTCCCGCGTACAGACTGCGGCACGTACCGCGTTGCGCGCTGGCCTCAGGTAGGTCACGGGGTGGGGGCATTGGTTTTTACATCAGGCAAGGGCTGGCGGCTACTGTGTGTTCACATCCCGCTGCGCCCCCCGTGGAACAAATGTGGATTCGCCTTTCATCTACGAATACCAAGCTTCTCATAGGAACTGGATACCGTCCTGAGTGGGTCAACGTGGACGCATTTTTTGATGCACTGACTGCCTCAATCACCACGCTATCGTCACGAGCAGACTATATTATTTTAGTTGGGGACTTTAATATTGATCCACGGCAGGGAGGTGATAAGGCGGCAAAATTAAATAATTTTTTGACGTCGATGGGCTTAACTCAGTATATCAATTGTTCTACTCATTTTACGAGACATAGTGAAAGCTTAATTGATTTATTCTGTAGTGATGCACGGATAACAAATGTCACAGTCGATCACATTCCCACGTTAAGTGGTCATGCATTTGTTGCTGGGGAGATATGCATAAAGAAACCGAGGATACCGCGACGAACTATTTCTTTCCGGGCTATAAGTTCTATCGACCAAACATTATTTAACAATGACATGTCTTACGTAGACTGGGATAAAATAGTTTCTGAGCAAGATGTCAACAAAATGGTTGGTCTTTTTATGAGTTTCGTTATACCCTTATTTGACAAACATGCTCCTTTAAAGCAAGTACCTAGTTGCAAGAGAGAAATGCTATCCCTGGATAACTTTCACCATCAAGGAAATGATAAAGTTACGCGATAAGGCTCATGCTTTAAGTCGTCAGTCTAAGCTTTCCTGTCACAAGGAATACTATAAGGAGCTCAAACGCTGTGTAAATGTAGCATTGTATAATGAAAAGAAAGCATATTTCTCTCAGTATATAAACAACAATGAACACAGCCCTCGAGCGTTGTGGCATAACTTAAGTCGTACGGTCGACGTGTCCGGTAAGAAGATAAAGACAGATTTGCCTCCACAATTACGCGATCCGGACAAAATCAACAGTCATTTCCTTGATGTACCAGGTGATAGCTATGTTTCACCCTCACTTTTAAATTATTTTAAATGCAATAAATTTAATAACTCTCTTGAATTTTCTTTTAAGCCTGTGAATGAGGACGATGTGGCAAAGATCATTAGGTCCCTAAAGTCGAGCGCTGTGGGTTCCGATGGGATTTCACTAGACATGCTTATTCTTACATTACCTGATAGTCTACGCTCCATCACTGCTATTGTGAACCGCTCTCTTACTAGTGGCGTTTTTCCGGAGGCATGGAGGGAAGCTGTAGTTACACCTTTACCCAAGCACTCAAACGTGAATGACTATAAAGATTTAAGACCCATCAGCATCCTTCCATGTATTTCAAAAATATTGGAAAGAGTGGTTCACTCACAACTAAGTGCTTTCATGGAAGATAATAATATACTTCCGTTATTACAGTCTGGATTTAGGAGGTCACACAGTACCGTCACTGCCTTGCTGGACATAACAGATAACATTCTATCAGTGCGTGATAGGGGCATGGGGACCGTGATGGTTCTCCTGGACTACTCCAGAGCTTTCGATGCAATTAATATTTCACTACTTTTATCTAAAATGTGCTATTACGGTTTTTCTGCCTCTGTTATTAATTGGTTCTCAAGCTATTTCAGTGAGCGAACTCAAAAAGTCAAGTTGGTTGGTGGTGATGGTGCTTGTAGCCTCTCTTCTTCTTGTTCAGTTACCAGAGGTGTTCCTCAGGGTTCGATTTTGGGACCCTTGCTCTTCACACTATACACATCAGACATCTGCAAGGTTATCAGGTACTGTCAATACCACATGTATGCTGATGATACACAGCTGTATATGTCCTTTGATTCAAAAAATACAACTTCTGCTATGGCTAACATAAATGACGATTTAGATAGAATTACAGAATGGTAGGAGTCAAACACGCTAGTATTAAATCCTCTTAAAACTAAATTTTTAATACTCGGCTCGCAAAAACAAAGAGAGGCTATTATCGCCAACAAGCCAGTATTGACACTTATGGCTGTAGCACACCTCCGCCGCGAAACCAACAAGGCGAAACCGCTATGCTAGTTCCGCAGCGAAACCAGGCCACACACGCTAAGTTCGCAATCAGTGAGTGAACCGCCAGGCGCCATTACGCCAGCGGCAAGCTAGTGAAATGTCGTCATCGCTCTGTGCCCCAAGCACGAACCACTATATTTATGGTTATGGTAATCGTATTATTTTGTATGAAAACTATAGCAGAGCCGCTACGGTCGCTTAATGGTATCGTAATGGTATAGTTTAATGTTAGGGAACTTACAAATGGCAACTTTTAGTTCGCATCGGCGCCGCGGGTGGCGCTGGCAGTCGAAAACTTAGTTTGCTGCTTGAGACATATTCTCTCTAATCTATGATTTCGTGATTCGTACGTTTGACGGTTAGGGCATTCAGTTTTGAAAAACATTGTAATTCGAAAAATAAAAGTGAACTGCTGTGACCATTTGTTTACGTTTAACATTCTTCACTTACGGAATCGTATCAAATATGTTTAGGCAGAGAGAGGAGCCGGGGTGGTGAAGGTGAATGTTAATGCATTGTAAAGTAGCTACTTAAACCTGCACCTGGGTCATAAGCCCCAGGCACCGCTCTTGGCTCTCTTCTCTGCAATGCGATGCACCCGGCACCCGTATGGTGAATGCATGGAATGCTAAGTTATCGTCTCTCCTTGGGATTAATCTAACATTAACGAGAGCTAAAGTATGAGAATCGTCAGCACGAACTCACTTTTGACATATCGTATCGTTTTATTCGACAGCTAATTATCGTAATATCTCTCACCGACTATTTTACAGTGAGAGAACTATCGTTAGGTACGTTACGAGCTCACGATAGCCTTACGATAACTGTCCATTTAATATCTCAATCGTTATGTGATAGTAAGTAAATAAACTATGATTCGTGCTAGGGATGCAGGTAAAGACCTGCATCCCTAGCACGAATCATAGTCATCATTTTAAAAAGACGAAGAATTTGGGCATACAAAATAAAACAAAAGATAAAAAGTTAAGAGAAAACAGATTATGCATAGAACTTATGTCACATGAAGACCGCTTTTATGATTATTTTCAGATGACCCCGCAAAACTTCTAAGATTGCATAATCTTTTAAAGACACATATTAAAAAACAAAACACAAGATTTTAAAAAGTTAGAAACGAAAAGATACGGGATAAAATTGAGTACTTAACAGAAAATACTAACTAAAATGACGTATTCTGACGTAAATTTTAATTATAATACCTACATAATATATTGAATATTCTTAAACTATTACATAACTTCTTCATTTAATTCCCGTCCAAGCTGCCTCCAAAGGCTTGTATTTTTTTATACTCAGGATGACCTAAAAATAAATCATAGGTCTATTACGGACCTCTTCAATTAATTCCTCTGTGAATTTTAATGAATTTGACACCATTTTTATAAAAATATTACAGGTTTCGCCTACAAAATCTGTCGACTTCGACAGATCGCGCACAAAACTAAAAGCGGAACAGACAATGTGGCGAATCGAACGCGGAGGTGTAGACGGCGTTGAAGCAGATCGGGCGGATCCGCGCACGACAGAGATAGCGCCATAGTTAAATATGCGTGTTAGAACAGCCTATACACGCCTGAGCTCGAGCGCCATACAAACGACAACGCGGGAGAATCGTTCAGCGGTTTCGCTACTACAGTTCCGCGGCGGAGGTGTGCTACCGGCGTTAAGGGTAAACAGATTGAGCGTGTATCAGAAGCGCGAAATTTGGGAGTGTTAATGGACGAGGATCTACGTTTTGATCGGCACGTCCTGGAAATAGCCAATGTCTGTTTTTATAGACTAAAAATTTTGTATAGTGTGCGTGACTATCTGACCATAGGTCTTCGCATTAAACTGTGCGATGCTCTTATACTATCCAAATTATCCTACGCTGACTTGGTGTATGGTCCGCGTCTTACAGCGTCCACGGATCGCGTTGTGCAGAGAGTGCAGAATGCGTGCGCTCGGTTCTGCTTTAAGGTTCCTCCGCGTACTCACGTCACGCCTTACTTAAATTCCGCGGGTATCCTAAAGATGGCCCTCCGAAGAGAACACCACTTACTTTGTCTGTTATTTGGCATTTTTAAAAACGGGCGTCCGAAATATTTGCTTAACAAGTTAGAGTGGCGTGATCGATCAGCTTCACAAGCGTGTCGTGCGACAAGTTGGCCTTTGAGGATTCCTGCTTACACCTCATCTGCTTTCCGTGGTAGTTTTAAGTATGCGGCTACTAAATGTTGGAATAACTTACCACCGCCTCTTCGCACAATCAAATCAATCCATTCATTTAAAAAGAAATCGAAAGATCACCTTATTTGTATACAAAGAGGATTACCCATAGGTGGCCGAGTTATTCCAACATATCTGCACTAGGTCTATATTTGTCGTTATGTATGTGTATTACTTGTTGAATAATGTTACTTGTTGATTACTTACTATGTATATGTATTTAATATGTATAATGTAGCTATGTATAGGTATACTAATGATATTTGATATTTGGTAAATTATATATGTTTTTCATGTACTTACATACACATACCTAGACCATACAACATCAGTATCTGGTTACACACACACAATCATATCTTTTAATTTCATTCATGCGTATATAATGTATATTTATGTTATCATTTATGGTCTGACACGCAGCTAACCTCGCTGCGCAGGTTAAAAAGCTGCGTCAGGTCACATCAGAAAACCAGCGCTGTGGCTTCGGCCCCAGCACATGCTGAGATGTGACCTATTCCACAATGCACCACAGCACAGTATTAAAGTATACGTCATAAAATGGTATTTTTGTTTTATTAGTATCTCATTGCTCTGTTTTTGTGTCCTTGTATCATTTTTTTTTTATTGTATAATTACTACTTTAAATTGCCTATTTGTGCTTTTGTGGAATAAATGTTTTGAATCTTGAATCTTGAATACTTAACACTAAACAGAAGCTGTCCGAACGTGTTTTTTTACTAAACACTAAACAAGCCACTCGCACTAATCACTAAACAAAGTGTGTACCGGCCATAATGCTAATGGAGCTGTTGCAAAGTCATTTATATAGTTATGTAAAATTTTAGAAGACGGGAAAATAAATATCTCAGAAAAATAACTGATTGTTCTGAGATAAATATAATGTTGTCTTTGTCTAACTCTAACGTATGCAAATCTCAGACTAAGGAAAAAAGAATAGACATGAAATACCTACGAAAAAAACGTGCATACCTAAATGTGAATCTGGCACAAAGATGGCGGCTTGCTTGCTCATGCGGCAGCCTAACACACTGCACTTACCCATAATAAATGCAGTATTATGCAAGTTCAACACTTTAAACAAGCACAATTTTCGCCTAATAACAAAATTTTCTTCAAAACACTGAAACAAACAAGTCGCGATGACAACTGATGTACTTGTTGTTCATTGTGAGTACTGTGACAAAACATGGCGACCGGCCGCAGTGAGGTATTCTGTGACGTCGCCAAGATAATGTTGCCATTTTTGGTAATGATAAAACTACTGTTGTCCTTTTTTACTTATGATTATCCTCATAAGTTAAAAAGAGATGCCAATATGTCAGAAACTATGCCGTCGAAATACATCACATTCCTATAACTACGTTCGTTATGCCGAGTCCTCTTTTTTTCTATAGTCTGAGATGCAAATAAACCAGTCCAACTCTATACAAAACAGTTTCGATTTATTGGCAACATTTTTCGTGACGTCAGACGTGTGCCGCGCCCGCCATATTTTGACGCTGTTTACTTACTTTAAGGCGCGTTCCACTTACGCGCAGATTTGCAGCTTTTTCAACATTTTTAGCATCATCGCATTTCATTAGCTTTTGACGTAATTCATCGTATGTAAACGATCCTTTTAAACAATATCAATATTTTAGATTAAGTTCCCTTTGTGCAAAATAGCGCGGTTAAAAATGTTACTATTTCTTAAAAGAAACGCAAAACACTGTTAACATTTGATGTTAGCGTGAAAAAATGGTGACGCTTAAATGGAAAACCGGGTTGGTAGACGCGTCGACCTATGCACGTTTTTTTTTCGTAGCCACTGGAACGTCCGTGGGGACTATGGGTCCCCAAAATCGTAAGCTTCTCGATCGACCTGTGTACTATGGTGCCCAGTTCCCTTTGCGTAAAACCGCGCGGTGTGATAAAAAAATCGCGAAAAATAAAATATTTTCTCTATGGCTTTATTCCTTTGCCAATAGTCTCTTTCATAAGTTGACAGGTCATGTCCAATTTATTTTTAGTCTTAGATTGAAATAAATTTGTCATAGTCTGCGGTTTAACTTACTTGGCCGTATTCATACGTTTCTTACTCCATGACCGATGAGATTTATTGCGTACTTACTTAGTCTGTATTAGTATTTTCGTAGAGTGTTCTATATCAAAATAAACTAGAAGAATTGGGCTACATTATTATGTAGGTATGGTTTATGATAGTTTATAGTGTTATATTGCCACACTAAACGTTTTTTCCAAAAAGTGAGTATTTTTGAAATTTTAAGCACTTTAGTTACTATTCTCGTCATTATTCATTCAATTATGAATCCTTATCTAATTAACTATTATAAGTTCATTCCTTATTAAATTAGCTTTCCATACGTATTTTTTATTTAATTTTAGACACAATAATTTATTTTTTGCATTTTTTTTAAATTTGAGGTCGCGCGTGCGCATCTCGCGTATATAATTACGTAAGTAATCGATTTTATTATTTTTTTCTTTTTTCATTAAAAATATTACCCAAAACTATTATATATCAAAATAATCTTCAAGAATAGGGCTATAATAATATATATGGTTATTTAAAGTTTTATAAAATAGTTTTTGTGCAAAAATTTTTTAAAAAAAATCGGGTCTTCCGCGACCTTCCGAACATTTTCGCGCTTCATTCATTTAATTATTAATCCTTATCTAATTAACTGTTATAAGTTCCTTCTATATTAAATTACCTTTCCATACGTATTTTTTGTTCTCTTGTAGACAGTATATGTCACTCTCCGCAATTTTTTGAACACTCCGTACGCGCCGGGGTGAGTCATTCCGCAATGACGGCACCTTTGATATTTGAGATATACTACTTTTTGCTTTTGAAACCCACCACGCTTCGCGTGGCGGACGTTCGAGTGGGTAGGTAGGTATGGCAGTTCCATTGGATTTCTTATTCAGAGACTATCTATCACCCGTGGACTTAGGGCACACCCTGGACACTACACACAACGTTCGCAAATCAATTACATAATACTACTACTTAAGCAAATAAAACTGCATAATCTTCACCTATACTTATTTTATTACTTTATCCAAGTCTTATAATTATAAAATAGCTGGTTAATGTGAATAATTCTGTGCCAATTATCACTTTGTCTAAATTAATTTAATATATTTTATAATGGCTGGATATTAGGCATAATACCCGAATATATTACTTTCGCTGTAACATATACATTTAATCAAAGCACTATATGAATGTGGCAGCAAAATTCTCCCACTCCTATAAATAGATGCATTTTGAAATTATCCTCCTTTTGACTAATTTTAGACATGTTCATGTAGGAAGGTTATTTATACTTTCTTCTATTTATGTTTCTCATGATTAGGCTTGACTTCTTGGGTATCGAAATTGATTTGCGACTGGGGTTGAAACCCCAAGACTACACACCAACTTTATAAATATCTGTTTACTGTTCTACATTTTACTTATAATATAAGTTTGTTCTGTTCAATGGCTAAGCATAAATCTTCTAAGTTCTTAAACATTAAGACATTAGATGGGTTCATAGATTTATATTTCGCCGAGACAAGGATAGCATGCCAACCTGAACACTTTGCTCCTACATAATCTTTATTTACGTCATCTCCAATATGAAGAGCTTCCGATGGTTTCACCAAAGTTTGACATTGATCTAGAGCATACATGAAGATTCTTTTATCAGGTTTGCTGTATCCTGCTTGGTATGAGGTAACAATGAAATTAAAATGTTTATCTACTCCTTTATTCTGTAATATATCATTTAAACGAGGATCAAAATTAGAAATGACTCCTATTGTATTGACTCTACCTCTGATTACTTTAAGCAGTCGATCTCCTCCGGGAGCAATTGTCCAATATTTAGAAGATCTAAATTTATTTATAAGTTCTTTGGCCATGACATTAACATCTGCACTAACTGGAAGTTTGCCCTCAAAAGTTTTTTTTACCACTTCTGTCCACCACTCCCTCCAAGCAATGTTATGCTTACCAAAATTAGGGTGTCTATTCCACATATATTTATAACTTTCAATGAAACGGGTTTCAATCAATTTTTCATTGCCAATGAAACCATAATCTCGTGCTGTATCGGTATACACTTGCCAAGGAGGTATTCTAAATTTCAATAATGTATTTGTTACATCAAAAGTAATTAATTTAATACCATGAAAACACATTTTCAAATCGAGTTAAACGTAGATTGTGCGATAATCACGTACTGGTAAGCGACGATTGTGCAATATTTATGTCTGTAACATGACTAAAAGTTCTAGTGGTCACAAATTATATTATTGATTCTAAAATATTAATTATGTTAATGTAAGTAATAGCAAGGGTTTTTAAATTACAAAAACATTTTGCCAGCTTATAAAGAAGTAATTATGTAAGTATTTTTAAAATGTCAAAGGTTTTTTTTACAACGTCACGTCAGGTAAAGATACGGACGGAAGATCAAAAACTAATAGGTAGGTAATAAGTAAAGCGCTCAAATGGGCGATCCAATCCTGAAACAAAAGGAAAAATATTGTTACAGCATAGTAGCTTTTTTTTGCACTTTTTTGAAACAAAAACGAAAACATTTATTTACCACAGGACCACACCACAGACTCATATTCACAGACTACTGCGAAGATATGCATAGGACTATATACGTTGCGGTCCATAATCAGACTTTTATGGAATATTCTTATGGGATCCGAATCCGAAATCAAATCTTGAAAATCTCAAATATATATTTACTTTTCAATACAAAACATCTTGGCTGTCGACTATATTATAACACTTATTAAACTTCACTGAACATTTCAATTAACAATTTCGTTGTAAATTATAAACTCATTTGCAAAAAAACGGGCACCTAAGCAATGAACCATTTCAAATGTTAATATTGCTTTGTTTGATAATTATAGGTAGTTTTATCCTCACAATTTGGTAAATTAATAAGAAAATAATCGTTTTCATCAGTATTTCATAAAATTTTGATACAATTTATGGGAAATAATGCTAAACCTCACTAGTAGTGTATGTTCGCTAGTAGTGCATATGCTCATGAAGTAAAAATAAAAAAGTATATTTGTTTGTTTTTCTTTAATAAAAAAAAAAGTAAAAGCAGATAAATGTTTAGTATCGAGTGTGACCCCCTCTAGCTAAAATCACAGCTTGAATTCGTCTGGGCATGCTAGCGAGTATATCCCGGATACTTGCTTGCGGAATACGTTCCCACTCCGCAGTAATCACATTCTTCAGCTCTCTGATGGTCTGCGGAGCTGGTTGTACTGATCTCACACGCCGTTTCAGAACGTCCCAGAAATGCTCTATGAGATTGAGGTCGGGACTTCGAGCTGGCCAATCCAAACGACGAATGCCGACCTCTTGCACATACGCTTTAACATCGCGAGATCGGTGGGCGCGAGCATTGTCGTCCATAAAAATTGAGTCTTCACCTAGAGCGGCCAATGTGGGTTGTGCATGAGGAATTAGAACTTCCGTTATGTATCGATGCCCAGTCAGTGAGCCGTTTTCAATGAAGACTAACTCTGTACGATCCATTGAATTTATTCCTGCCCAAAACATAACAGAGCCCCCACCATAAGGTGTGATTTCTTCGAAACATGCCTCTGCAAAGCGTTCTCCTTGTCTTCTTAGCACTCGCCGACGTTGATCTTCACCGAACAGAGATATCCTGGCTTTATCAGAGAACAAAACCCTATTCCAATCTTCTTGAGTCCATGATTCACAATTTCTAGCGAACCTAAGCCTGTGAACTCGGTGCTCACGGAGTAATTTGGGGCCGCGGGCCGGGCGGTGACTGCGTATATTGGCAGCGAGAAGCCTTCTCCTGACCGTCCATAGACTAATATGCACATTTCTTACTTCTTGGAGGTTGTTCTTAAGATCCACATACGACGATTTGCGATTTTTCAATGCGCGACTCACAAGAAAACGATCATCCCGTGGTTGGGTACATGGTTTTCTTCCAGAACCAGACCTTCTCTCGACGGAACCAGTCTCCTGATATCGCTGCCAGGTCCTTTGGACCGTCGAGCGACTAACATTTAGCCTCCTAGCCACGAAGCATTGGCTGCAACCCTCTTCAAGCAGCGCGATAATTTTGGTAGCTTTTACCACTTTATCTACCATTTTTGATACAGCCAAACAGCAATAAATAAAGCTTGACAGTCAAGGATATGAAATTAATCGATGAAAATTGAATAAAAGTTATAAAAGTCGATGTTAACTTCTGGAACTTCGCCACACCCCGGACACTCCATACAACGTTCGCAAATCAATTACCTATTACTACTACTTAAACAAATGACGTTCGTATACGCGCAAATGTGTGCGTGGAATCTAGTAGGGCTGAGTGAGCGGTTATCAATCGAAATGACGCGGGAAGTGCAGCGACTGCCTTCTCTTTCACCCGCATAGCGCTGTCTCTGTTATCGCCCGGCGCTCGCGTCTACTCGTCCGAGCGATCGCGCGCGCCCTTGTTTACGTGTCAGTGATGCGTAGTATTACTATTCTCTTTGCAGTGATGTCTACAGCGAAGTGCCGGGTAGGACGAGGTATTTGAAATGAGTGCGGGGAGGTGAGTGGCCGTTCTGTACGTAGTACTATTATCTATTCTGTGACTTCGCGCCAAAAATGTAGGATAAAAAGGGGTTTTCTGTAAAAATGAGCATCAAATGAAAATTTGAATTTAGAACGTACTTTTTTAAATACCACGGCATTTTTAAAACCGGCCAGTAACGTGTACAAGCGATTGAAACCTTTTTTGTATTGTATCTTTTTAAAGATGAATGAAAATCAAAACCGCCCGTTTTTTTTGCAAATGAGTGTATATATTAAAACATTTTTGAATGTTTTAATATATACACTCATTATTATATATCTGGGGGGTTATTGCCTAAGAAAAAATCTATAAAGGGAAATCGGCACAAAGTCTTGTCTTTACGGCGCAATGGCTGTCAAATTATATAGGCGATCGTGATAGGTTTTTTCTAGACAATAACCCACCTGACCCCATTTCTGTCAAACTCAAAAAACGTCTCTATATTTAAAATTTATGACGTATACTAGACGTTCAATATTTATCATGATATTTGGATCATGATCCAGCCATCCAGCCCTGCGAGTATGGAACTTTCGACAAACAAAATTTTAGAGCTACGATCGACATACTCGACAAAAATCGATAAATTTGATAGATATTCCGGGGGATTACTCTCTGTCACACCATTCTGTCACACCAGTGTGACACAGAAGAATTTTTGTCCTGACAGTCACACCAGTGTGACAGAGAAGAATTTTATTCCTCACAGTCACACTATCATATTTTGACGACAAGGACAAGTATTGTTAACTTATTCAACCCCTTTGGACCCGTTAGATCCTATTATCGTTAGTTCCAGTCAGTTCAACACGTGGGATTCCCTAAGCGTCCACTAACCGGAATGTCCACCTTCTTTAAACGTTCACGTCTCTGGACCCTTCACTTAGGTGGACCCCGTTAAAAATTCTATAAAAATTGTGTGATCATGACACACAGAGGGAGAATCAGTACCAGAGTCGTCATGTACCTACTTGTAGGGGTAATAGATATGCAAGTCTTTCAGGAACCACTAGGTATAGCCACTTACCATTAGGTGGGTATCCTGCTTAGTAACTCAACAGAAAGTGAAACTCAGCCGCTCCTACTCAAAGGTAGTTTCTCAAATTCGATGGTTCCAAGATATTCCGGATTTCCATACACGATCATTTCAAGCAAATGCTTTTACGAGAGAAATCATCAGAAGGTTTTAACTTTACCTTGCAAAACATCTTATGGTATTACGGGAGCACTTTACATTTCTGGGAGAATTATCAACCCCAAGAAAACATTTAGAAATGAATAAGGAAATGCGTCTTTTATACAACTACATCTACAGTTTTTATGAAGATTTTTTCGGGAAGCGGCAATATCATACTTGCAGGCGAACGACTAGCTAGAGTTTCAAATTTGCAAGCAATGCAACAAAACAAAAGTAAAAAGTGACTTCAAAAACACTGAAAAGTTAAAAATAATGGACCCTTCACCCGCACGGTGAATCCATGGAATGCTAAGTTATCGTCTCTCAAAATAGGTACAGACAATATCACATTTCTATATTGAAGTCAGTGCCAAATTTTGACTTTCTAGGAGATCATCGTATCGTATCGATAGTTGAAGTATTAGACAAAGTGTCAATACGTGCCTGTTGTATTTAAAAAACCCTCTAACTCCTTAAAGTTAAGGATCCTTCCATCATCAGCGCGGTTCAGACGTAAATACTTGAATAGTCTGGGCAGAAACATGAAACAAGCTGGACATACCTATAAAATTTATGGGTTTCCCTTGATTTTCCTAAGATCCTATCATCAGATCCTGACTTTGGTGACAATGGGACCACCCCAGGAGTATACTCTATCGAATACAGAATTGGCGGCGTAATCGCGTAGCATACACACAAAATAATAAACATACGCATCAAATTGTTAACCTCCTCCTTTTTTCAAGTCAGTTAAAAATATGGAAAAATCTTCATAAATAAAATCGGCGAAAATTTAATAATAATTATTTACATTCTTTTATAATAAAAATAAGTTGGAGTGTCTGAGGGAACGAACTCGTCTGGACTACGTTAAATAGTATACTTACGTTAAGACTTAATAATATTTTCCGTTTTGTTTAAGAGAGTAATATATAATGATTTGTTTGTACTATTATTTTTGTTTAACCATACAAGTAAATAGTGTGACTCTTAGTCTTAATAATTCTATTAGTTACTGCCTGTCACACCAGGCTAAGCCAGGTAGTGTGACTGTCAGGAAAAAAAATCTCCTGTGTCACACTGGTGTAACAAAATGGTGTGACAGAGAGTAATCCCCCGATATTCCTAAGGAGTGAAAAGGACAGATGCTTTTGTCAATCGACAAGTCCATGCCCGCAGGGCAGGATCGCGATATTTATTGATCGTGTAGTCCAAAGACATTATAAGAGTAGACCAACAATGCAAACGAAATGTATGAAGTCCCCTTCAACCAATTTTGATATGATAATAGCTAAATAAATAAGCATAATTAAGACTCATCGGTAATAAATAATGTTACAATGTGATTTAGTTTTTATTACTGTTCGTTTTTACACTACAAAACGAAGTTATTTGGGCATGTTTAAGTATTTTTATAACTTGACGCGCGCTCGACAGTCGAATGCAGTACAAATACAGTATGAGTAGCGGCCGCCTGACCGCTGTTGTGGTTGAAGGGGGTTTCTTAGAGGCCGCGCGTATTGTCGGTCTATCTCTTATAATGTCTTTGGTGTAGTCTATCATATTGATGGATCGCGATACGGATCACAGAATTTCTAGATATTTTGAAATCCAACTCCTTGATATATATCGTGATATTCATTGATCGTGTAGCCCTGTTATCAATATTTATCGCGATCCCGCGTTTTCCCTTTAATCGTATTTGTTAAGATTGAAATCGATTTAGTATTAAAAGCACAATTTATTATTAGACATTTTACAATTATATGCCAACAACAGATATATAAACAAGTGTCAAGAGTGTTGCTAAGATACAACCAAAGATATGGTTGTGAGTATTCAACCTCTTAACATCCACTCCTCTTTATTTTGCAGACCTAAGGTTTTAGTTAGTTTTTCTATTCTAGGTCTTTATAGAGCTTTTCTGAACAAGTCTGCCAACTGCAATTCAGAGGGAACTTGTTCCACGCTTAGTTGTCCAACTGCCACACATTCTCTTATGTAAAAATATTTCCTCTGAATGTGCTTGGTGCGACTGTGATATTCATATGGTGGGTTATAAGCTAAATTCACAGTCGACTCATTGTCAATCCGAAGTATAGGCGATTTTTCAGTAGTGGTCATCTCATCTAAGAGGTTTTGTAGCCAGATTACTTCTCGAGTAGCTTCAGTTGCAGCAACTATCTCTGCTTCTGTCGATGAAAGAGCCCCTGTCTTTTGTTTCTGATTTCGCCAAGATATAGGGCCAAAATAAAGAGATATATAGCCTGAAGTAGAATGAGCTGTTGCAAAGTCTGCATCACTATAACTTATGAGCTTATTTGATTCATTATCTCCAAAGACTAATCCCTTACATTTTGTTCCTTTACCATACCTTAAAATCCTTTTTACTGCTGCTATATTTGCCTTGGTTGGACTGTTCAAATTTCTGGACACACAACTTACAGCATTATTAATATCTGGCCTAGTTGCTACCATCAAATATGCTAAGGCACCTACTGCTTCTCTGTAAGGGAATTTAAGGTCTTCTTTTTCAATTCCCAAAGTCTCCTGTTGCGTCTCTTTTAAAATAGGTGTCTGAGTAGGCTTGCAATTAGCCATACCGAATTTTTCTAAAAGCTTATTGGTATAAGCCATTTGATTCAAAAATATAGAATCATCTTCCGCCCGTTCTATTTCTAAGCCTAAAAAATAAGTGGCTAAAAAAAAGTTTTGTCGTAATTTTGAAACGAGTCTAAAGCTGTTCTATAAACATTATTCCTTCTTTTTCAGTGGTCGAGGCCACAAGTCTGTCATCAACGTATAGTGCAATTAGCATTTTTGATATTCCATTATTACGAATATATAAGCAAGGATCAGAAGTACTTTGTTTGAAGTTAGAGTTTATCAAAAATTCATGAATACAATTATACCAACATCTTGGAGCCTGTTACGGCTTAACCGTAGAGACGTCGCATTAATCGGCATGCTCTATTAGTTCCATCATTGTACCCTTCAGGTTGTTTCATGAATATTTCTTCATCTACGGAACCATTCAAAAACGCAGTTGAAACATCAAACTGACAAAGAGCTAGTTTCTCTTTTGCTGCTATTGCCAATAGGGAACGAACGGTAGTAATGCGAACAACAGGGCTAAAAGTTTTGCCGTAGTCCATGCCAGGTTTCTGTGAAAATCCTTTCACCAACAATCTGGCTTTATATTTGTCTATACTGCCATCAGGATTGGTTTTAACTTTAAAAACCCACTTCCATGGTAGAGCCTTTCTTTTCTTTGGTAAATCAACCAATTCCCACGTTCTGTTCTCATTCAAAGAATTAATTTCATTCAACATCGCGTCAAACCATTTTGCTTTGTCTTTACTGTGTAAAACTTCCTTAAAAGTTAAAGGTTCTTCATATTTACCACATACAGCTTCTGCTGCAGCAAAAATGAACTGCTCATCTTCAAATCTTTGTGGTTTCTTTATAGCTCTTCTATCTCTTAGTCCTTTATCGCTAATATTTACAAATGATTCTCCTTCAATATTTGTATCCACTACTGGTATATTATTTTCAACATCATTGTTATTCGAGTCACTTGTAGTCAAATCATTATTTATTTCATTCATACTATTATTTTTATCAGACATATTTATTTCAATAGGTAATGCTTTTATCATTTTCGCGTTCATGGTCCTGATCTACTTTCAATTCAATCATATCTTTAATATTGCTATGTTCATCAGCCATATCTACTTGAATATAACATTATCGTCATCACTTTTAGTATAGTAAAGTTTATCTGTGAATCTATGATATAACAATTTTCTGTTTAGAGTGTGACCAAATTCTGTAGGCTTTTGAGATATTCGAATATCCAACAAACATCCCAGGTATAGCTTTTGATGTGAATTTATTTAGTTTCCGATCTTTAATTAAAACAAAAACTTTCATACCAAAGACATGTAAGTGACTTATACATGGTTTTCTTTCAACCTATTTCACGAACGGAGTAGTTATGTTGCCAGATTGATTTGAAATAGATTTGTTTATACTTCTATTGGACAAATAATTGGCAGTGTGAATTGCTTCTCCCCAAAGATGCTGTGGTGCGTTTGATTCAATCATTAAGCATCTTGCCTTTTCCAACAAAGTTCTATTCTTTCTTTCGGCAATTCCATTCTGATGCGGCGTATATGGTGCAGAAAAACGTCTAGCTATGCCACTTTCTTTTAAATACTTGTTGAAATTCTGATTACAATATTCCGATCCATTATCAGATTGTAAACAAATTATCTTGTTGCCAGTAAAATTTTTCATTTCTGCTCTATATTCTTTGAATCTGTCTAATACTTCCCTTTTATTTTTAATGCAATAGATTCAAGCGTATCTGGTGAAGTCATCAATAAAAGTTACAAAATATTTGTAGCCATTATGGGTTTGTACTCTCATTGGCCCACATACGTCGCTATGTACGATTTCAAGCTTTTTCGTTGTGCGAGAATCAGTATTATAAAGAGGATTACATGGCAGTCGACTTATTTTAGCCTGTATACTTTCGCAGTATATGACTTTATCACTTAGGAAAATTAAGACTTATGAGACTTTCATTTCTCAATGCTGTTTTCATGTCATGTTCGTTCATATGACCTAAGCGTTTGTACCATTGCATGATACTGCTTTCATGAGAAAAGTTACATCTTTCTCTTTTTCTGTATGATTTAGGTTTTACACGGTATAAGCCGTCTTTATCTCTAAAACAAAATATATCTTCAAACAAAATAATTAATAATTCTACCGACAGATAAAATTCGTAGATAGGCTAGGTACGTATAAAGTGTCGTCTAGCGTAACTGTACCTCTTGCATCTTCATTGACAATTTCTCAAGTGACAGCCCCTTTTTCTTTAATTTCGGCTGTAGCATCATTTGAAGCCAATTTTAACATACCTATTGTAATTTGATTTCCTTATATTTCTAAAATATTCTTCTTTGTATGACATATGGAAGGTACAACCACTGTCAAGGATCCATTCGTTATCGTTACCGCTTTCTTTTGTTTTCGAAGAAAATAGACAGACAGCGAAATTATTTTTAGGAACATTTTTATCGTTAATACCCTGTTCTGTGTTCACTTGTTGTCTTCTGTTTTTCAGCTTTCTACATTGTTTTATGTCACGACCCTTTTTTTACAAAATTTACATATTTTTACATAATACGCCTCTTCTTCTCTATGTTCGGTAGACGTTGGACGATTACTACTTTGCCTTGCTTCCGATTCTTCTATAATTTTAATTTTCAGCTCTTTCGGCTTTGGCAAAGTGTCACGAGATTCCAACGAAAAAGCCAACAGAAAATCAATCCCTATATGAATTTTACTTCGATATAAAATGTAAAATAGACAGATTGTCTTTGAACTTTACTGAACAAGATGTTATATCAATTATTGTGAGTAGTATAGGCGATAGCAATATCGGGGCGTCGATTGAAGCTAGTAATTTTACTACGTGTCACGATTTAGCCAGCTATTTACATATTTTTACATAATACGCCTCTTCTTCTCTATGTTCGGTAGACGTTGGACGATTACTACTTTGCCTTGCTTCCGATTCTTCTATAATTTTAATTTTCAGCTCTTCCGGCTTTGGCAAAATGTCACGAGATTCCAACGAAAAAGCCAACAGAAAATCAATCCCTATATGAATTTTACTTCGATATAAAATGTAAAATAGACAGATTGTCTTTGGACTTTACTGAACAAGATGTTATATCAATTATTGTGGGTAGTATAGGCGATAGCAATATCGGGGCGCCGATTGAAGCTAGTAATTTTACTACGTGTCACGATTTACCCAGCTATTTACATGGCCGTATATACAAATCAAAAAGTATTAAGCAAACAATTAGTAAAAGTATTAAGCTCGTGAAAATTTACAAAAAAATGCCGATCACTCTAATAATCCAAGTCATCCGATACACAATATTTCAAATAATATTAATAGTAAAGTTGCACATTCCACTACTTCGTTTGAAAATAATCCAACTAGTTCAACGCAAGCTCGTAGACCTATTAAGTGTTATACTTGTGGTGGAAACCATAAACGTAATCAGTGTGATCTTTATAAATGTAATTATTGTGGCAAAAAGGGACACGTTGAAGCGGTGTGTCTTCGTAAGAAAAATGTAGATTTAGTCAAAACAGAAACAGAGGAAACTAAGTTTGTATCTACCCCCGATCCACGCAATAAATTTGTTAAAATAGTTACAATCAACGATCTTTCTCATGAGGATTTTATCGACACAAGCAGTAGTTGTTCTTTAATTTCTGAATCACTGGTAGAAAAGTTTTGTCTTAAAGTAGGCACACTACCCTCGCCAGTTTTACTTTAAGGGTTTTCCAAAAATAATTCCAAACCAGTTACCATGAACACTATGGTTAATTTAACAATAGATTCAGTTTTCCTATCTGGTGTAAGCTTTTATGTTATTGATGAATTAGTAGGTTGTGATATACTTCTTGGTAGAAATATAACTGAGAGAAGTGATTTGATATATTCGCGGGTAGGTAATGCGTTTACATTTGATTATGCAACACCACCAATTAACTTTTGTAATTCTATTAAAGAAGCTGAAATCGATGCTGACTGTTACGTAGGAGAATTGATTGCATTATTTAAGATATACGATAAGTGTGTAGCAACTGATATCAAACAATTAGGAAAAGTAGATAGCCATGAGATGGTATAATTACAGTAACTGATCCTCGTCCCGTACAAAGTAGACCATTTCGATCTTCTCACGCGGATAGGAAAATTATACGCGATATTTTCAAAATCAAAATATTTTATTCAACTTGGATTCTTCTTTTGAAAGTCAAGGAAGCTACGCCAATGGTTCACAAGTCTACGGCGGGAATTGTGCAAGAATTATTAGAAAATAAGATAATTCGCGAAAGTCTTTCACCTTATGCAAGTCCGGCTTTACTTGTCAACAAAAAGAACGGTGAAAAAAGACTCTGCATTGACTCGAGCATTAAATAGAACAACCGTCAAAGATAAATACCCAATGCCTAGGATAGAGGACCTTATAGATAGGCTACAGGGTCATAAATGCTTTTCCAGTTTAGATCTTAAAAGTGGGTACTACCAAATAATTATGAAGGCTACAGGGTCATAAATGCTTTTCCAGTTTAGATCTTAAAAGTGGCTTCAGCCAGCACGAGTGCAAGCGAAGCAAAAATTACGAAAAGTAGTTCGCACGTGCACCTTAGCGAGCCTCTTGAAGTATTGTTACCAACGGCGATGATTAATATACAGGGAGCCGATGGTTTATTTTATCAAATGCGAGCCCTATTAGACCAGGGATCACAAGCGTCTCTGATCACGCAACGAGCAGCTCAGATCTTAAAATTACCAAGGGAATGGTGTAGAGGCGTCATCTCTGGCGTAGGTCATAAGGACAGTGATATAAAAGGCTTCATAAAAATAAAATGCTCTTCTTTAATTAACAATTTTACTTTTGATACGAAAGCATTAGTCATGAACAGTCTCGTTAAAAATTTACCAAGTACCACATTTGTAAAACCAGAGTGGCCGTTCTTGAATAATATCATGTTAGCGGATCCACAGTTTTATCTCAGCCGCCCAGTAGACGTACTTTTAGGAGCAGATGTTTATTCTCTTCTTTTAATTGACGGCCTCTGTAAATCTGAATCAACGACTGCCCAACAAACACAGTTAGGTTGGATTTTAAGCGGGAACATAAACAAGACCATCCAGTGCAACGTAGTACTTCATGATCTTGAGGAGATCAAACGTTTTTGGGAGGTTGAAGAAGTCTCCGAACCATCATCATTATCTATGGAAGACCAGAGGTGTATAGATTATTTCCAAGAAACAACCAAAAGGCGGGAAGATGGGAGATATGAAGTAAGACTACCCTTAAAAACTGACTACCAGATTAAATTAGGTCAATCAAAACATAAGGCCATCGGTCACTTTTATAAGTTAGAGAAATCACTCAAAAGTCGTCCAAACATAGCTAAAGAATATAAATTATTTATCAATGAATATTTACACCTCGGTCACATGACACCGGCGACGCCCGGCCACTTGAATACGACACCAGAATGTTATTTACCTCACCATTGCGTCACCTGCCAGGACTCAACACCAACCAAGTTACGTGTAGTATTTAACGCATCTGATAAAACATCGACTACTATCAGTTTAAATGACGTAATGTGTAGGGGCCCAAATCTTCAACAAGACCTTCAATGTCTGATTATCAAATGGAGGCAATTCCAATATGCCTTTACGGCGGACATCGAAAAGATGTTCAGACAAATATGGCTCAATTTTGATGATCAAGCTTTACAAAAGATTGTGTGGCGTAACAGCAGTTCAGAACAATTAAGCTTCTACCAATTAGCGACAGTCACGTACGGGACAAAAGCAGCCCCCTTTCTTGCCATGATGACTCTTAGGCAGTTGGCCCTGGATGAACAAAAGAACTACCAAGACAGTTCTGCACCCAGTATCCTACTGGAATCATTCTACATGTATGACCTAATTCATGGATCACACCAACCAGAGACTGCTGAACGCATTCAATCGGATATGATAAAACTTTTAAAATCTGGCGGACTTAACTTAAGAAAATGGAAATCTAACTTACCAAAATTATTAAACCAAAACCAAGAACAAGACAAACAAACAGACTTTAATTTTAAGGAACCGGAATCGACCAAAACTTTAGGACTTGGATGGAACCCTGTCCAAGATTGTTTCACATTTCAATTCAAAATAGATCAATCCTCTAAAAAATACACCAAAAGAATCCTTCTTTCTGAAATTTACAAGTTATTCGATCCTCTGGGCTGGCTGTCCCCGTTATCAACAAAATTAAAGGTCCTATTTCAAAACACATGGAAAGCTAATATACTACGGGACGAGCCCTTACCAACAGAAATAATCAGTGAGTGGAATAAAATTAAAAGCGATATAGAGACGATTGCAGAGTACAAAATTCCTCGGTGGTTACAAACAGAAGAAAACGACCGAATTGAATTGCATGGGTTCTGTGACGCAAGTAGTCTGGCCTATGCGTGCGTTGTTTATTGTCGGAAAAAATCTTTAGTTACTATGATCGCTGGAAAAACTAAATTAGTACCATTAAACAAAAGTACATCCCTTCCTCGCTTAGAACTAAGTGGAGCGCTATTATTATCAAAATTAATGCATAAGATACAATCATGTTTAAGTAATTATAATATACAAGTTTATGGTTGGTGTGACTCCATGGCTGTCTTAGGTTGGCTTAACGGCGACGCAGAAAAGTGGAAGCCATTCGTAGCCAACCGGGTAAAACAAATAACACAGTCAATGCCTGGCAGCTGTTGGCGTTACGTGAAATCCGTCGAAAACCCAGCCGATTGCGCGAGTCGAGGTCTTACAGCTTCCCAGCTGAAGGAACATACCCTTTGGTGGAATGGCCCCAATTGGTTACCAAGTTACGTACCAACGAAAGAAAAATCTGAAAATAAATTTTCTACAGACCAAGAAATGCGGAAAATAAAATCAGTAAATTCAGCACAATACCAAGACAACATAATAAAATCACTTTTAAACAATCGAAGTTCATTCCGAAAAATTATTAGAATAGTATGTTGGATTCGAAGATTTATACATAGAAACACAAAATCAGATTTTTTTTTTTTTTTTTTTTTTTATTTAAAGAAATTGAAGAAGCAAGATTAGCGATAGTAAAGCATATTCAAGCAGAAGAGTTTAGCGAAGAAATAAGTAAATTAAAGCAAAACAAAAGCATAAGCAAAAATAGCAAATTAAGCAGTTTAAATCCAAAACTAGATGAAAACGGAGTACTAAGGCTTGCTGGAAGATTACAGCATTCTAATTTAGACTTCGATAGGAGACATCCCATCATCATACCGAATAATACTCGATTAGCCGAGTTATTAATCGACGAAGCACATGAGCTCACTTTTCACGGTGGGCCACAGTTGTCTACATGGGTTCTTCGTCAAAAATACTGGTTAGGTTAGGTTAGGTTAGGTTAGTCGTCGTCAGTCGTCGTCGAGCGCTCGTGGCAAACGCACGCGTCCGCAGTGAGCCAACGAGCCCGAAGTGCCAAGTGCCCGAAGTTCCAAGTGCCCAAAGTGCCAAGTACCCAAAGTGCCCGCGAAGGTACCCAAAGTACCCGAAGTGCCCGAGGAGCCCAAGAGGGCCAAAGTGCCCAGTGCCCGGGAAGGTACCCGGAGTGCCCAGGGTGCCCAAGGTGCCCGAGAAGCCCAAGAGGACCAAAGTGCCCAACGAGCCCAAGGTGCCCGAGAGGGCCGAGGTGCCCGAGGGGGCCAAGGTGCCCAACGAGCCCAAAGTGCCGAACGAGCCCAAAGTGCCCGAGAGGGCCAAAGTGCCCGAGGGGGCCAAAGTGCCCGTTCGCGCTCTGACCGCCGTCGGGAGCACGCGCGCCTTCCGAGTCGCTCCGCCGGTCGCAGGCCCTAGCCCGGGCTCTCCCTGGCCCTGTGCCCGAGCCCGCCGGGCCGGAATTTGTCGTCGTCATCGTTGCGGTGAACGATCGAGTGGTGTCGGCACTCCCGGTGCCTAGTGCTGGTGCAGTGTCGTGTGGCGACCCCGACACTTTTGTGTCGGGTGAACGCGGTGTTTTGTGGTGTTGTGCTGTGCGCTGTGCTGAGCAGATAGGACTGCAGTGCGGCCGCATCGTGCGCATCAGGACTTCATTATAAACTGTAAGTTTTAGTTTATAAGGTAGCTGTAAGGACAATTTTGTGGACCATAGTGGCGTAGTTTTAAGATACAAACACTAAGGTGCTTAATTTTAAGGTAGACTAAGTTTTTGTTGAACTGTCATTTGTATATATTTTGGTGTGATTTTATATACATTTTGTGTGTGTGCGACGGGCAAAGCCCGTATCGGTAGTCCACTATGGACGCCTTCAGCGTGTCTGACGCCACAGGGCCGTCAGACTACGAGGTGAGGGACCTCCTAGGAGAGGTCTTCTCGGGTGGTGAGGAGGATGCGCGTGCGATTGCTGAGCGCACAACTCTCTGGGTCGACAGAGTTGGCACTCCGGCCAGCAGCAACAGCCGCAAAAGGCCAAATCTTGGCCGTTTTTTCAGCGCCAGCTCCGGCACAGAGTCGGAGCTGGACACGGAGGTGGAGGTGGAGGGAGCTAGAGCCCCCTTGCCGAAGGTGGCGCGAAAGGCCAATAAGGCCCGCAAGGGGAAAAAGACACCTGATGGAAGTGTTATCCTCCACTCGGTTGGGCTCTCCCAGGCCCGTAAGGAGCTCGAGGAGGGCCCAGCGGAAGTAGACGTCCCGAAGCCCCCTAAGGGCAAGGGAAAGGGGAAGGCCACGAAGAGGGAGAGGCCCCCTTCACCAGAGGGGCTGACGAATGAGGAGCTTCTGGGTAGGGCGGAAGCTAGCGCCTCGCTCATCGTGGAGGTGGCCAAGAAGTCTGGCAACCTCAAGGGTACGTGTGTGCGGGAGCTCAAAGAGGCCTCCGCATCTATCTTGGGGGTTGCCAGAACTCTGGCGGAGCGGAAGACCTCCGAGGAGGTTCGCCGTTTACAGGCCGACAACCGCCGACTGAAAAGCCAATTAGACGGCCTTCAGTCGGAGGTTGCGGCTCTGAGGCGAGACTTTTCGGAGCGGGGAAGGGGAGCGAGCCCACGCCAGAGGGCGAGCCCGCCGCCAGTGGCGGCACCAGTAGCGGCACCAGCGGTGGCCCCGAAGGGGGACATCGTGACTCGGGACGAGTTCATGACATTCATGGACTCGTTCCAATCAGACATGATGTCCCTTTTCGGGAACATGTGTGCCGCCAGAATGGACGGTTTGGAGGTGGACGGGCGCCTACTGCCGGCCAAGTCGCACCGGCCCCCACTGGCCAGCGACAAGGCCGCTAGGAAGCAGCCCGCCAAGCAGGCACCCCCTGCCGCTGCTGCGGAAGCACCAGCAGCACCCGCGACTAAGGGAAAGAAGAAGAGGGAGGTGACCACCCTGGCCCCTGAGGCCAACCTGCCAAAAAAGGCCAGGGAGGTCAAAGCCAAGAAGGCTCCGGCGGCTCCGGCCGCTGCGCCGGAACCGGTGGCGGGGCCTTCGAGGCCCGACACCTCCAAGCCCCCCGAAGCGGAGGGCTGGAGCACGGTGGTGAAGAGGGGGCGCCGCAAGCCAGCCAAGACGGCGACGGCAACGGCTGCGGCCAAGGCTGCGCCCCCACCACCCCCAGCCACCGCCGCCAAGCCCAAGATGCCTACGGCACCTAAGACTTTGGCGGTGGTGATCACCCTTACGCCGGAAGCGGTGGCAAAAGGCGCCACATACGCCGCCGCCATCGCGACGGCTAAGGGTAATATAAAGCTGGGGGATGTGGGGATAGAGGGGAGCGCAAAGTTCCGGACGGGGATGACGGGAGCTCGTATCCTCGAGCTCCCGAAAGGCACCTCGCCGGAGCAGGCGGATGCGCTCGCCGTGCGCATAGCGGAGGTGCTCGGCGACGCCGCCAAGGTAGCACGCCCGACCAAAAACGCGGACATCCGAGTCACCGGACTGGATGACTCGGTGACCGCGGAGGAGGTGGGTGAGGCCTTGGCGGCGTTGGCGGAGTGCCCCCGCGCCGCGATCAGGGTAGGCACGGTCCACCCTGGACTCAGGGGCATGGGAGCCGCCAACGTGTCGGCTCCCATCGATGTAGCGAAGCGCCTCGCGAGCGCTGGCAAGGTGACGGTGGGATGGAGCAGCGCCTCCATCCGCCTGCTGGAGCAGCGCCCCATGCGCTGCTTCCGCTGCATGGGGATCGGTCACCCCGTGCAGCGGTGCCCCTCCGCCAAGGACCGCAGCGCGCTCTGCTTCCGCTGCGGTTCGGAGGGGCACGCAGCCGCCACCTGCCAAGGGCAGGTGAAGTGCGCCGTGTGCGCGGACGCCGGCAGGCCTTCCACTCACCGGATGGGGGGCCTCAGTTGCAACCCCCCACCGGTGAGGGGAAGACTGATGCCGAGGGCTGCCACAGCGGCGGCTACCGGGCGGGCAGCACTGTCCGCCAGGGAGGAGATTCCCATGGACACCGCCAATGGCCAGTAGGTCCACTGGGAATCTCCTCCAAGTCAACATCAACCACTGCGCCGCGGCACAGGATCTCCTGTGCCAGTCGATGGCGCAGTGGCGGATAGACCTGGCGGTGGTCTCCGAGCCGTACGCGGTGCCCCAGTCCACGAGGTGGGCTGAGTCCACCGACGGCTCGGCGGCCGTTGTGGTGCCACCCACGAGCTCGGCCCCCCCCATCTCGGTCAGGGAGAGGGGGCCCGGGTACGTGGCCGTCAAGTGGGGAGAAGTGGTGGTGGTGTCCACCTACTTCTCCCCGAACCGCAGTCGGGCAGACTTTGAGGCCTACCTGACTGCGGTCGAGGGGGTCGTAAGGAGGGCGGCGCCCCTGCAAGTTTTGGTGGCGGGCGACCTCAACGCGAAATCGCGCGTGTGGGGCTCGCCCGCCACGGACATCAGGGGTGGTTTAGTCGAGTCCTGGGCCACGAGCCTGGGACTCGACGTCCTGAACCGAGGGTCCACCCCGACGTGCGTGCGGTGGCAGGGTTCGTCGATCGTCGACGTGACCCTGGCCACCGCACCCCTCGCCGCGAGGGTGAGGGACTGGAGAGTGGAGGCAGAGGAGGAGACCATGTCGGACCACCGGTACGTCCGATATTCGGTCTCCCCCTCGCACGCCTCCACGTCTCCAGCGGGAACGGGTGCCGCCTTCCGCCGATGGGCGGTGACGCACCTCCAGCCCGACGTGGCGCTGGAGGCGGCGATGGTGCGGGAGTGGTCCGAGCTGCCCCCGCACCTCGCCGGCGACGCTGACGGCATGGCGGCGCACTTCGCGGACGACCTTAGCGTCGTCTGCGATGCCGCCATGCCGCGAGCGAAACCGGCCGCGCGCAAGCGGCAGGTGTACTGGTGGTCGCAGACCATAGCGGATCTGCGCGCCACCAGTTGGAGGGCGCGGCGCGCCTACCTGCGGTGCAGAAGGCGCGCCACCAGGAGGGCGCCCGACGAGGAGGAAACTCTACGACGGGCGTACGGGGAGGCGAACAAGGCCCTCAAGACGGAGATCTTGAGGGCCAAAACGGAGTCGTGGAACTCCTTCATAGAGCTCCTCGACTCCGACCCCTGGGGACGGCCGTACCGACTGGTGAGGGGGAAGTACGGAAATAGTGCTCCCCCGATACACCAGCTGGACGAGGGGCTCGTGCAGAGGGTTCTAGGGTCGCTCTTTCCCGACCCTGGACCCTTCGAGCCCCCGAGGATGGTCGCCCCCAGCGCCTCCCTCGAAGTGGAGGAAGCGGGCCCTCCCGTGTCGGACCTCGAGTTCGACGCGGTGAGGGAGCGGTTCCGGCGCAAGGGGAAGGGGAAGGCGCCGGGACCGGACGGGGTGCCAGCGAGGGTCCTGTGCCTGGCACTGGGCCCCCTGGAGGAGCGGTTCCGGGCGGTGCTCAATACGAGCATCGCCTCGGGCCGGTTCCCTCAGGGCTGGAAGGTGGGGCGACTCTGCCTTCTGCGGAAGCCGAATCGCCCCGCCGATGCCCCGTCGGGGTACAGGCCGGTGGTGCTGCTCGACGAGGCCGGGAAGTTTTTTGAGAAAATTCTCGCTTCCCGGATCGTCGAGCATCTGGAGGGCCCGGGACCGGACTTGGCCGAGCGCCAGTACGGTTTCCGCACCGGCCGGTCCACCGTGGACGCGGTGGCCCACCTCAAGAGGTGGACTGAGGGGGCCACGTCGGCGGGGGAGGTTGTCGTTGCGGTGTCGTTAGACATCCGCAACGCATTCAACAGCCTCCCCCACGAATGCATAGAGGAGGCACTGCGTTTCCACGGAGTGCCCCTCTACCTCCGCTCCCTCATCATCGATTACCTCCGCGGGAGGGAAATCGTGTATGAGGGGGCGGACGGTCGCGTCCACAGGTGGCCGATGGCGGCGGGAGTACCACAGGGTTCCGTGCTGGGCCCTCTGCTCTGGAACCTGGGGTACAACTGGGTTCTGCGGGGCAACCTCCTGCCGAATATGGAGGTTGTCTGCTTCGCCGACGACACCCTTGTCGCGGCGAAGGGGCGCACGTACGAGGAGGCGGTCCACCTGGCGTCGGTCGGCACGACGATGGTCGTCCGGCGCATCCGCCTCCTCGGGCTGGACGTGGCCGTCGAGAAGACGACGGCCATGACGTTCAGGCCGCCGCGTCGACGCAGACCCCAGGCGGGGCTCCGTGTCCGAGTGGAGGGGGTCCAAGTCCAGGTCGAGAGCTCCATGAAGTATCTCGGTCTGGTGCTGGACCCCCGATGGGATTTCGAGGAGCATTTCAAGCTCCTCGCCCCAAGGCTGTCTGCCGCCGCGGCAGCCCTCGGACGGGTCCTCCCCAACGTGGGGGGACCGGGCGCAGCGTGCCGTCGACTTTATCAGACGGTGATAAAGTCGATGGCGCTGTACGGAGCCCCGATTTGGGCGGAGCGTCTCGCCCCCCGAACGATGGCCCTCCTGCGCAGGCCGCAGAGGGTCATTGCCACCCGGGCCGTGCGGGCCTACCGCACGGTCTCTCACGGGGCGGCCTGCGTTCTAGCGGGCTCGCCTCCGTGGGATGTCGAGGCACGCGTCCTTGCGGCCGTGCACCGACATCGGGTGGCAGCGAGGAGTCGGGGGGAGCGGCCCCTCCCGCAGGAGGTGGCGCGCGCGAGGCACCTGGCGCAGAGGGAGGCTCTCCGCCAGTGGGCCGAGACGCTCGCCCACCCAGCTGCCGGCCACTGGACGATCGAGGCCGTTCGTCCAGTGTTGGAGGAGTGGGTTGGGCGCCGGCGAGGCAGCCTCACCTACCGGATGGTGCAGATGATGACCGGGCACGGGTGCTTCGGACATTATCTGCATCATGTCGCACGGAGGGAGCAGACGCCGCAGTGTCACCATTGCGGCGCTCCCGACGACACGGCCGGGCACACCCTCTCGGAGTGCCCGGCCTGGCGACCCCAGCGCGATGCATTAGCCCTCGCGCTGGGCCTAGGTAGGGGTACGCCCGTCGCGCTGGCCAGCATCGCACGGGAGATGCTGACCAGCGCGGCGGCGTGGGAGGCTGTCGCCTCCTTCTGCGAGGACGTTATCTCGCAGAAGGAGGCTGCGGAGCGGGCGCGAGAGGATGACCCTCTCGCCGCACCGCTCCGGCGCAGGCGGTTGGGGAGGAGGAGGCGTGCGTTTCTCAACGCACGCCAGCTCCCCTAGCAAGCTGGCGGTTGAAATGGCTCGGCCGGATGACCACCGGCCGAGAGATACTTTTCACCCCTAGCTTGGCCGTCTGGGGGGGTCGAATTTCTCAAGATACTTGTCGACCCCCTCCGTAGAGGTAAGCCCTGGCACCAGGCAACCCTCCAGGGGGCACAATCGGGGAATGGCCAACGCCGATCCCGATTGTGTCCCCACGGAGGTCTAAGTATCTAGAGAGTTTTTAGCCGGTAGTGGGTCTTCTACCCGAGTCCTGCATATCCAAGGGGTGGCCTAGTCAGCTGAATGCCCTTGTCGAATACCGTAAAGACTGTATTTTCTCTCTTGTAAAAAAAAAAAAGGTTAGTCGTCGTCAGTCGTCGTCGAGCGCTCGTGGCAAACGCACGCGTCCGCAGTGAGCCAACGAGCCCGAAGTGCCAAGTGCCCGAAGTTCCAAGTGCCCAAAGTGCCAAGTACCCAAAGTGCCCGCGAAGGTACCCAAAGTACCCGAAGTGCCCGAGGAGCCCAAGAGGGCCAAAGTGCCCAGTGCCCGGGAAGGTACCCGGAGTGCCCAGGGTGCCCAAGGTGCCCGAGAAGCCCAAGAGGACCAAAGTGCCCAACGAGCCCAAGGTGCCCGAGAGGGCCGAGGTGCCCGAGGGGGCCAAGGTGCCCAACGAGCCCAAAGTGCCGAACGAGCCCAAAGTGCCCGAGAGGGCCAAAGTGCCCGAGGGGGCCAAAGTGCCCGTTCGCGCTCTGACCGCCGTCGGGAGCACGCGCGCCTTCCGAGTCGCTCCGCCGGTCGCAGGCCCTAGCCCGGGCTCTCCCTGGCCCTGTGCCCGAGCCCGCCGGGCCGGAATTTGTCGTCGTCATCGTTGCGGTGAACGATCGAGTGGTGTCGGCACTCCCGGTGCCTAGTGCTGGTGCAGTGTCGTGTGGCGACCCCGACACTTTTGTGTCGGGTGAACGCGGTGTTTTGTGGTGTTGTGCTGTGCGCTGTGCTGAGCAGATAGGACTGCAGTGCGGCCGCATCGTGCGCATCAGGACTTCATTATAAACTGTAAGTTTTAGTTTATAAGGTAGCTGTAAGGACAATTTTGTGGACCATAGTGGCGTAGTTTTAAGATACAAACACTAAGGTGCTTAATTTTAAGGTAGACTAAGTTTTTGTTGAACTGTCATTTGTATATATTTTGGTGTGATTTTATATACATTTTGTGTGTGTGCGACGGGCAAAGCCCGTATCGGTAGTCCACTATGGACGCCTTCAGCGTGTCTGACGCCACAGGGCCGTCAGACTACGAGGTGAGGGACCTCCTAGGAGAGGTCTTCTCGGGTGGTGAGGAGGATGCGCGTGCGATTGCTGAGCGCACAACTCTCTGGGTCGACAGAGTTGGCACTCCGGCCAGCAGCAACAGCCGCAAAAGGCCAAATCTTGGCCGTTTTTTCAGCGCCAGCTCCGGCACAGAGTCGGAGCTGGACACGGAGGTGGAGGTGGAGGGAGCTAGAGCCCCCTTGCCGAAGGTGGCGCGAAAGGCCAATAAGGCCCGCAAGGGGAAAAAGACACCTGATGGAAGTGTTATCCTCCACTCGGTTGGGCTCTCCCAGGCCCGTAAGGAGCTCGAGGAGGGCCCAGCGGAAGTAGACGTCCCGAAGCCCCCTAAGGGCAAGGGAAAGGGGAAGGCCACGAAGAGGGAGAGGCCCCCTTCACCAGAGGGGCTGACGAATGAGGAGCTTCTGGGTAGGGCGGAAGCTAGCGCCTCGCTCATCGTGGAGGTGGCCAAGAAGTCTGGCAACCTCAAGGGTACGTGTGTGCGGGAGCTCAAAGAGGCCTCCGCATCTATCTTGGGGGTTGCCAGAACTCTGGCGGAGCGGAAGACCTCCGAGGAGGTTCGCCGTTTACAGGCCGACAACCGCCGACTGAAAAGCCAATTAGACGGCCTTCAGTCGGAGGTTGCGGCTCTGAGGCGAGACTTTTCGGAGCGGGGAAGGGGAGCGAGCCCACGCCAGAGGGCGAGCCCGCCGCCAGTGGCGGCACCAGTAGCGGCACCAGCGGTGGCCCCGAAGGGGGACATCGTGACTCGGGACGAGTTCATGACATTCATGGACTCGTTCCAATCAGACATGATGTCCCTTTTCGGGAACATGTGTGCCGCCAGAATGGACGGTTTGGAGGTGGACGGGCGCCTACTGCCGGCCAAGTCGCACCGGCCCCCACTGGCCAGCGACAAGGCCGCTAGGAAGCAGCCCGCCAAGCAGGCACCCCCTGCCGCTGCTGCGGAAGCACCAGCAGCACCCGCGACTAAGGGAAAGAAGAAGAGGGAGGTGACCACCCTGGCCCCTGAGGCCAACCTGCCAAAAAAGGCCAGGGAGGTCAAAGCCAAGAAGGCTCCGGCGGCTCCGGCCGCTGCGCCGGAACCGGTGGCGGGGCCTTCGAGGCCCGACACCTCCAAGCCCCCCGAAGCGGAGGGCTGGAGCACGGTGGTGAAGAGGGGGCGCCGCAAGCCAGCCAAGACGGCGACGGCAACGGCTGCGGCCAAGGCTGCGCCCCCACCACCCCCAGCCACCGCCGCCAAGCCCAAGATGCCTACGGCACCTAAGACTTTGGCGGTGGTGATCACCCTTACGCCGGAAGCGGTGGCAAAAGGCGCCACATACGCCGCCGCCATCGCGACGGCTAAGGGTAATATAAAGCTGGGGGATGTGGGGATAGAGGGGAGCGCAAAGTTCCGGACGGGGATGACGGGAGCTCGTATCCTCGAGCTCCCGAAAGGCACCTCGCCGGAGCAGGCGGATGCGCTCGCCGTGCGCATAGCGGAGGTGCTCGGCGACGCCGCCAAGGTAGCACGCCCGACCAAAAACGCGGACATCCGAGTCACCGGACTGGATGACTCGGTGACCGCGGAGGAGGTGGGTGAGGCCTTGGCGGCGTTGGCGGAGTGCCCCCGCGCCGCGATCAGGGTAGGCACGGTCCACCCTGGACTCAGGGGCATGGGAGCCGCCAACGTGTCGGCTCCCATCGATGTAGCGAAGCGCCTCGCGAGCGCTGGCAAGGTGACGGTGGGATGGAGCAGCGCCTCCATCCGCCTGCTGGAGCAGCGCCCCATGCGCTGCTTCCGCTGCATGGGGATCGGTCACCCCGTGCAGCGGTGCCCCTCCGCCAAGGACCGCAGCGCGCTCTGCTTCCGCTGCGGTTCGGAGGGGCACGCAGCCGCCACCTGCCAAGGGCAGGTGAAGTGCGCCGTGTGCGCGGACGCCGGCAGGCCTTCCACTCACCGGATGGGGGGCCTCAGTTGCAACCCCCCACCGGTGAGGGGAAGACTGATGCCGAGGGCTGCCACAGCGGCGGCTACCGGGCGGGCAGCACTGTCCGCCAGGGAGGAGATTCCCATGGACACCGCCAATGGCCAGTAGGTCCACTGGGAATCTCCTCCAAGTCAACATCAACCACTGCGCCGCGGCACAGGATCTCCTGTGCCAGTCGATGGCGCAGTGGCGGATAGACCTGGCGGTGGTCTCCGAGCCGTACGCGGTGCCCCAGTCCACGAGGTGGGCTGAGTCCACCGACGGCTCGGCGGCCGTTGTGGTGCCACCCACGAGCTCGGCCCCCCCCATCTCGGTCAGGGAGAGGGGGCCCGGGTACGTGGCCGTCAAGTGGGGAGAAGTGGTGGTGGTGTCCACCTACTTCTCCCCGAACCGCAGTCGGGCAGACTTTGAGGCCTACCTGACTGCGGTCGAGGGGGTCGTAAGGAGGGCGGCGCCCCTGCAAGTTTTGGTGGCGGGCGACCTCAACGCGAAATCGCGCGTGTGGGGCTCGCCCGCCACGGACATCAGGGGTGGTTTAGTCGAGTCCTGGGCCACGAGCCTGGGACTCGACGTCCTGAACCGAGGGTCCACCCCGACGTGCGTGCGGTGGCAGGGTTCGTCGATCGTCGACGTGACCCTGGCCACCGCACCCCTCGCCGCGAGGGTGAGGGACTGGAGAGTGGAGGCAGAGGAGGAGACCATGTCGGACCACCGGTACGTCCGATATTCGGTCTCCCCCTCGCACGCCTCCACGTCTCCAGCGGGAACGGGTGCCGCCTTCCGCCGATGGGCGGTGACGCACCTCCAGCCCGACGTGGCGCTGGAGGCGGCGATGGTGCGGGAGTGGTCCGAGCTGCCCCCGCACCTCGCCGGCGACGCTGACGGCATGGCGGCGCACTTCGCGGACGACCTTAGCGTCGTCTGCGATGCCGCCATGCCGCGAGCGAAACCGGCCGCGCGCAAGCGGCAGGTGTACTGGTGGTCGCAGACCATAGCGGATCTGCGCGCCACCAGTTGGAGGGCGCGGCGCGCCTACCTGCGGTGCAGAAGGCGCGCCACCAGGAGGGCGCCCGACGAGGAGGAAACTCTACGACGGGCGTACGGGGAGGCGAACAAGGCCCTCAAGACGGAGATCTTGAGGGCCAAAACGGAGTCGTGGAACTCCTTCATAGAGCTCCTCGACTCCGACCCCTGGGGACGGCCGTACCGACTGGTGAGGGGGAAGTACGGAAATAGTGCTCCCCCGATACACCAGCTGGACGAGGGGCTCGTGCAGAGGGTTCTAGGGTCGCTCTTTCCCGACCCTGGACCCTTCGAGCCCCCGAGGATGGTCGCCCCCAGCGCCTCCCTCGAAGTGGAGGAAGCGGGCCCTCCCGTGTCGGACCTCGAGTTCGACGCGGTGAGGGAGCGGTTCCGGCGCAAGGGGAAGGGGAAGGCGCCGGGACCGGACGGGGTGCCAGCGAGGGTCCTGTGCCTGGCACTGGGCCCCCTGGAGGAGCGGTTCCGGGCGGTGCTCAATACGAGCATCGCCTCGGGCCGGTTCCCTCAGGGCTGGAAGGTGGGGCGACTCTGCCTTCTGCGGAAGCCGAATCGCCCCGCCGATGCCCCGTCGGGGTACAGGCCGGTGGTGCTGCTCGACGAGGCCGGGAAGTTTTTTGAGAAAATTCTCGCTTCCCGGATCGTCGAGCATCTGGAGGGCCCGGGACCGGACTTGGCCGAGCGCCAGTACGGTTTCCGCACCGGCCGGTCCACCGTGGACGCGGTGGCCCACCTCAAGAGGTGGACTGAGGGGGCCACGTCGGCGGGGGAGGTTGTCGTTGCGGTGTCGTTAGACATCCGCAACGCATTCAACAGCCTCCCCCACGAATGCATAGAGGAGGCACTGCGTTTCCACGGAGTGCCCCTCTACCTCCGCTCCCTCATCATCGATTACCTCCGCGGGAGGGAAATCGTGTATGAGGGGGCGGACGGTCGCGTCCACAGGTGGCCGATGGCGGCGGGAGTACCACAGGGTTCCGTGCTGGGCCCTCTGCTCTGGAACCTGGGGTACAACTGGGTTCTGCGGGGCAACCTCCTGCCGAATATGGAGGTTGTCTGCTTCGCCGACGACACCCTTGTCGCGGCGAAGGGGCGCACGTACGAGGAGGCGGTCCACCTGGCGTCGGTCGGCACGACGATGGTCGTCCGGCGCATCCGCCTCCTCGGGCTGGACGTGGCCGTCGAGAAGACGACGGCCATGACGTTCAGGCCGCCGCGTCGACGCAGACCCCAGGCGGGGCTCCGTGTCCGAGTGGAGGGGGTCCAAGTCCAGGTCGAGAGCTCCATGAAGTATCTCGGTCTGGTGCTGGACCCCCGATGGGATTTCGAGGAGCATTTCAAGCTCCTCGCCCCAAGGCTGTCTGCCGCCGCGGCAGCCCTCGGACGGGTCCTCCCCAACGTGGGGGGACCGGGCGCAGCGTGCCGTCGACTTTATCAGACGGTGATAAAGTCGATGGCGCTGTACGGAGCCCCGATTTGGGCGGAGCGTCTCGCCCCCCGAACGATGGCCCTCCTGCGCAGGCCGCAGAGGGTCATTGCCACCCGGGCCGTGCGGGCCTACCGCACGGTCTCTCACGGGGCGGCCTGCGTTCTAGCGGGCTCGCCTCCGTGGGATGTCGAGGCACGCGTCCTTGCGGCCGTGCACCGACATCGGGTGGCAGCGAGGAGTCGGGGGGAGCGGCCCCTCCCGCAGGAGGTGGCGCGCGCGAGGCACCTGGCGCAGAGGGAGGCTCTCCGCCAGTGGGCCGAGACGCTCGCCCACCCAGCTGCCGGCCACTGGACGATCGAGGCCGTTCGTCCAGTGTTGGAGGAGTGGGTTGGGCGCCGGCGAGGCAGCCTCACCTACCGGATGGTGCAGATGATGACCGGGCACGGGTGCTTCGGACATTATCTGCATCATGTCGCACGGAGGGAGCAGACGCCGCAGTGTCACCATTGCGGCGCTCCCGACGACACGGCCGGGCACACCCTCTCGGAGTGCCCGGCCTGGCGACCCCAGCGCGATGCATTAGCCCTCGCGCTGGGCCTAGGTAGGGGTACGCCCGTCGCGCTGGCCAGCATCGCACGGGAGATGCTGACCAGCGCGGCGGCGTGGGAGGCTGTCGCCTCCTTCTGCGAGGACGTTATCTCGCAGAAGGAGGCTGCGGAGCGGGCGCGAGAGGATGACCCTCTCGCCGCACCGCTCCGGCGCAGGCGGTTGGGGAGGAGGAGGCGTGCGTTTCTCAACGCACGCCAGCTCCCCTAGCAAGCTGGCGGTTGAAATGGCTCGGCCGGATGACCACCGGCCGAGAGATACTTTTCACCCCTAGCTTGGCCGTCTGGGGGGGTCGAATTTCTCAAGATACTTGTCGACCCCCTCCGTAGAGGTAAGCCCTGGCACCAGGCAACCCTCCAGGGGGCACAATCGGGGAATGGCCAACGCCGATCCCGATTGTGTCCCCACGGAGGTCTAAGTATCTAGAGAGTTTTTAGCCGGTAGTGGGTCTTCTACCCGAGTCCTGCATATCCAAGGGGTGGCCTAGTCAGCTGAATGCCCTTGTCGAATACCGTAAAGACTGTATTTTCTCTCTTGTAAAAAAAAAAAAAAGGTTAGTCGTCGTCGTCGAGCGCTCGTGGCAAACGCACGCGTCCGCGGTAAGCCAACGAGCCCGAAGTGCCAAGTGCCCGAAGTTCCAAGTGCCCAAAGTGCCAAGTACCCAAAGTGCCCGCGAAGGTACCCAAAGTACCCGAAGTGCCCGAGGAGCCCAAGAGGGCCAAAGTGCCCAAAGTGCCCGGGAAGGTACCCAAAGTACCCAAAGTACCCAAAGTGCCCGAGGAGCCCAAGAGGACCAAAGTGCCCAACGAGCCCAAGGTGCCCGAGAGGGCCAAGGTGCCCGAGGGGGCCAAAGTGCCCAACGAGCCCAAAGTGCCGAACGAGCCCAAAGTGCCCAACGAGCCCAAAGTGCCGAACGAGCCCAAAGTGCCCAACGAGCCCAAAGTGCCCGAGAGGGCCGAGGTGCCCGAGGGGGCCGAGGTGCCCGTTCGCGCTCTAACCGCCGGCGAGAGCACGTGCGCCTTCCGAGTCGCTCCGCCGGTCGCAGGCCCTAGCGCGGGCTCTCCCTGGCCCGGGCACGCCCGTGCCCGAGCCCGCCGGCCCGGAATTTGTCGTCGTCATCGTTGCGGTGAACGATCGAGTGGTGTCGGCACTCCCGGTGCCTAGTGCTGGTGCAGTGTCGTGTGGCGACCCCGACACTTTTGTGTCGGGTGAACGCGGTGTTTTGTGGTGTTGTGCTGTGCGCTGTGCTGAGCAGATAGGACTGCAGTGCGGCCGCATCGTGCGCATCAGGACTACATTATAGACTGTAAGTTTTAGTTTATAAGGTAGCTGTAAGGACAATTTTGTGGACCATAGTGGCGTAGTTTTTATGATACAAACACTAAGGTGCTTAATTATAAGGTAGAATAAGTTTTTCTTGAACTTTTATTTCTATATATTCTGGTGTTTTTATATACATTTTGTGTGTGTGCGACGGGCAAAGCCCGTATCGGTGGTCCACTATGGACACCTTCAGCGTGTCTGACGCCACAGGGCCGTCAGACTATGAGGTAAGAGAACTCCTAGGGGAGGTCTACTCGGGCGGTGAGGAGGATGCGCGTGCGGTTGCTGAGCGCACAACTCTCTGGGTTGACAGAGTTGGCACTCCGGCCAGCAGCAACAGCCGCAAAAGGCCAAATCTTGGCCGTTTTTTCAGCGCCAGCTCCGGCACAGAGTCGGAGCTGGACACGGAGGTGGAGGTTGAGGGAGCTAGAGCCCCCTTGCCGAAGGTGGCGCGAAAGGCCAATAAGGCCCGCAAGGGAAAAAAGGGTGCTGTGACATCTGATGGTAGTGTGATCCTCCACTCGGTTGGGCTCTCCCAGGCCCGCAAGGAGCTCGAGGAGGGCCCAGCAGAAGTAGTCGTCCCGAAGCCCCCTAAGGGCAAGGGAAAAGGGAAGGCCACGAAGAGGGAGAGGCCCCCTTCACCAGAGGGGCTGACGAATGAGGAGCTTCTGAGTAGGGCGGAAGCTAGCGCCTCACTCATCGTGGAGGTGGCCAAGAAGTCTGGCAACCTCAAGGGGACGTGTGTGCGGGAGCTCAAAGAGGCCTCCACATCTATCTTGGGGGTTGCCAGAACTCTGGCGGAGCGGAAGACCTCCGAGGAGGTTCGCCGTTTACAGGCCGACAACCGCTGACTGAAAAGCCAATTAGACGGCCTTCAGTCGGAGGTTGCGGCTCTGAGGCGAGACTACTCGGAGCGGGGAAGGGGAGCGAGCCCACGCCAGAGGGCGAGCCCGCCGCCAGTGGCGGCACCAGTAGCGGCACCAGCGGTGGCCCCGAAGGGGGACGTCGTGACTCGGGACGAGTTCATGACATTCATGGACTCGTTCCAGTCAGATATGATGTCCCTTTTCGGGAACATGTGTGCCGCCAGGATGGACGGCCTAGAGGTTGACGGGCGCCTTCTGCCGGCCAAGTCGCACCGGCCCCCACTGGCCAGCGACAAGGCCGCTAGGAACCAGCCCGCCAAGCAGGCACCCCCTGCCGCTGCTGCGGAAGCACCAGCAGCGCCCGCGACTAAGGGTAGGAAGAAGAGGGAGGTGACCACCCTGGCCCCTGAGGCGAACCTGCCAAAGAAGGCCAGGGAGGTCAAAGCCAAGAAGGCTCCGGCGGCTCCGGCCGCTGCGCCGGAACCGGTGGCGGGGCCTTCGAGGCCCGACACTTCCAAGCCCCCCGAAGCGGAGGGCTGGAGCACGGTGGTGAAGAGGGGGCGCCGCAAGCCAGCCAAGACGGCGACGGCAACGGCTGCGGCCAAGGCTGCGCCCCCACTACCCCCAGCCACCGCCGCCAAGCCCAAGATGCCTACGGCACCTAAGACTTTGGCGGTGGTGATCACCCTTACGCCGGAAGCGGTGGCAAAAGGCGCCACATACGCCGCCACCATCGCGACGGCTAAGGGAAATATAAAGCTGGGGGATGTGGGGATAGAAGGGAGCGCAAAGTTCCGGACGGGGATGACGGGAGCTCGTATCCTCGAGCTCCCGAAAGGCACCTCGCCGGAGCAGGCGGATGCGCTCGCCATGCGCATAGCGGAGGTGCTCGGTGACGCCGCCAAGGTAGCACGCCCGACCAAAAACGCGGACATCCGAGTCACCGGACTGGATGACTCGGTGACCGCGGAGGAGGTGGGTGGGGCCTTGGCGGCGTTGGCGGAGTGCCCCCGCGCCGCGATCAGGGTGGGCACGGTCCACCCTGGACTCAGGGGCATGGGAGCCGCCAACGTGTCGGCTCCCATCGATGTAGCGAAGCGCCTCGCGAGCGCTGGCAAGGTGACGGTGGGATGGAGCAGCGCCTCCATCCGCCTGCTGGAGCAGCGCCCCATGCGCTGCTTCCGCTGCATGGGGATCGGTCACCCCGTGCAGCGGTGCCCCTCCGCCAAGGACCGCAGCGCGCTCTGCTTCCGCTGCGGTTCGGAGGGGCACGCAGCCGCCACCTGCCAAGGGCAGGTGAAGTGCGCCGTGTGCGCGGACGCCGGCAAGCCTTCCACTCACCGGATGGGGGGCCTCAGTTGCAACCCCCCACCGGTGAGGGGAAGACTGATGCCAAGGGCTGCCACAGCGGCGGCTACCGGGCGGGCAGCACTGTCCGCCAGGGAGGAGATTCCCATGGACACCGCCAATGGCCAGTAGGTCCACTGGGAATCTCCTCCAAGTCAACATCAACCACTGCGCCGCGGCACAGGATCTCCTGTGCCAGTCGATGGCGCAGTGGCGGATAGACCTGGCGGTGGTCTCCGAGCCGTACGCGGTGCCCCAGTCCACGAGGTGGGCTGAGTCCACCGACGGCTCGGCGGCCGTTGTGGTGCCACCCACGAGCTCGGCCCCCCCCATCTCGGTCAGGGAGAGGGGGCCCGGGTACGTGGCCGTCAAGTGGGGAGAAGTGGTGGTGGTGTCCACCTACTTCTCCCCGAACCGCAGTCGGGCAGACTTTGAGGCCTACCTGACTGCGGTCGAGGGGGTCGTAAGGAGGGCGGCGCCCCTGCAAGTTTTGGTGGCGGGCGACCTCAACGCGAAATCGCGCGTGTGGGGCTCGCCCGCCACGGACATCAGGGGTGGTTTAGTCGAGTCCTGGGCCACGAGCCTGGGACTCGACGTCCTCAACCGAGGGTCCACCCCGACGTGCGTGCGGTGGCAGGGTTCGTCGATCGTCGACGTGACCCTGGCCACCGCACCCCTCGCCGCGAGGGTGAGGGACTGGAGAGTGGAGGCAGAGGAGGAGACCATGTCGGACCACCGGTACGTCCGATATTCGGTCTCCCCCTCGCACGCCTCCACGTCTCCAGCGGGAACGGGTGCCGCCTTCCGCCGATGGGCGGTGACGCATCTCCAGCCCGACGTGGCGCTGGAGGCGGCGATGGTGCGGGAGTGGTCCGAGCTGCCCCCGCACCTCGCCGGCGACGCTGACGGCATGGCGGCGCACTTCGCGGAGGACCTTAGAGTCGTCTGCGACGCCGCCATGCCGCGAGCGAAACCGGCCGCGCGCAAGCGGCAGGTGTACTGGTGGTCGCAGACCATAGCGGATCTGCGCGCCACCAGTTGGAGGGCGCGGCGCGCCTACCTGCGGTGCAGAAGGCGCGCCACCAGGAGGACGCCCGACGAGGAGGAAATTCTGCGTCGGGCGTACAGGGAGGCGAGCAAGGCCCTCAAGACGGAGATCTTGAGGGCCAAAACGGAGTCGTGGAACTCTTTTATAGAGCTCCTCGACTCCGACCCCTGGGGACGGCCGTACCGACTGGTGAGGGGGAAGTACGGAAACAGTGCTCCCCCGATACACCAGTTGGACGAGGGGCTCGTGCAGAGGGTTCTAGGGTCGCTCTTCCCCGACCCTGGACCCTTCGAGCCCCCGAGGATGGTCGCCCCCAGCGCCTCCCTCGAAGTGGAGGAAGCGGGCCCTCCCGTGTCGGACCTCGAGTTCGACGCGGTGAGGGAGCGGTTCCGGCGCAAGGGGAAGGGGAAGGCGCCGGGACCGGATGGGGTGCCAGCGAGGGTCCTGTGCCTGGCACTGGGCCCCCTGGAGGAGCGGTTCCGGGCGGTGCTCAATACGAGCATCGCCTCGGGCCGGTTCCCTCGGGGCTGGAAGGTGGGGCGACTCTGCCTTCTGCGGAAGCCGAATCGCCCCGCCGATGCCCCGTCGGGGTACAGGCCGGTGGTGCTGCTCGACGAGGCCGGGAAGTTTTTTGAGAAAATTCTCGCTTCCCGGCTCGTCGAGCATCTGGAGGGCCCGGGACCGGACTTGGCCGAGCGCCAGTACGGTTTCCGCACCGGCCGGTCCACCGTGGACGCGGTGGCCCACCTCAAGAGGTGGACTGAGGGGGCCACGTCGGCGGGGGAGGTTGTCGTTGCGGTGTCGTTAGACATCCGCAACGCATTCAACAGCCTCCCCCACGAATGCATAGAGGAGGCACTGCGTTTCCACGGAGTGCCCCTCTACCTCCGCTCCCTCATCACCGATTACCTCCGCGGGAGGGAAATCGTGTATGAGGGGGCGGACGGTCGCGTCCACAGGTGGCCGATGGCGGCGGGAGTACCCCAGGGTTCCGTGCTGGGCCCTCTGCTCTGGAACCTGGGGTACAACTGGGTTCTGCGGGGCAACCTCCTGCCGAATATGGAGGTTGTCTGCTTCGCCGACGACACCCTTGCCGCGGCGAAGGGGCGCACGTACGAGGAGGCGGTCCACCTGGCGTCGGTCGGCACGACGATGGTCGTCCGGCGCATCCGCCTCCTCGGGCTGGACGTGGCCGTCGAGAAGACGACGGCCATGACGTTCAGGCCGCCGCGTCGACGCAGACCCCAGGCGGGGCTCCGTGTCCGAGTGGAGGGGGTCCAAGTCCAGGTCGAGAGCTCCATGAAGTATCTCGGTCTGGTGCTGGACCCCCGATGGGATTTCGAGGAGCATTTCAAGCTCCTCGCCCCAAGGCTGTCTGCCGCCGCGGCAGCCCTCGGACGGGTCCTCCCCAACGTGGGGGGACCGGGCGCAGCGTGCCGTCGACTTTATCAGACGGTGATAAAGTCGATGGCGCTGTACGGAGCCCCGATTTGGGCGGAGCGTCTCGCCCCCCGAACGATGGCCCTCCTGCGCAGGCCGCAGAGGGTCATTGCCACCCGGGCCGTGCGGGCCTACCGCACGGTCTCTCACGGGGCGGCCTGCGTTCTAGCGGGCTCGCCTCCGTGGGATGTCGAGGCACGCGTCCTTGCGGCCGTGCACCGACATCGGGTGGCAGCGAGGAGTCGGGGGGAGCGGCCCCTCCCGCAGGAGGTGGCGCGCGCGAGGCACCTGGCGCAGAGGGAGGCTCTCCGCCAGTGGGCCGAGACGCTCGCCCACCCAGCTGCCGGCCACTGGACGATCGAGGCCGTTCGTCCAGTGTTGGAGGAGTGGGTTGGGCGCCGGCGAGGCGGCCTCACCTACCGGATGGTGCAGATGATGACCGGGCACGGGTGCTTCGGACATTATCTGCATCATGTCGCACGAAGGGAGCAGACGCCGCAGTGTCACCATTGCGGCGCTCCCGACGACACGGCCGGGCACACCCTCTCGGAGTGCCCGGCCTGGCGACCCCAGCGCGATGCATTAGCCCTCGCGCTGGGCCTAGGTAGGGGTACGCCCGTCGCGCTGACCAGCATCGCACGGGAGATGCTGACCAGCGCGGCGGCGTGGGAGGCTGTCGCCTCCTTCTGCGAGGACGTTATCTCGCAGAAGGAGGCTGCGGAGCGGGCGCGAGAGGATGACCCTCTCGCCGCACCGCTCCGGCGCAGGCGGTTGGGGAGGAGGAGGCGTGCGTTTCTCAACGCACGCCAGCTCCCCTAGCAAGCTGGCGGTTGAAATGGCTCGGCCGGATGACCACCGGCCGAGAGATACTTTTCACCCCTAGCTTGGCCGTCTGGGGGGGTCGAATTTCTCAAGATACTTGTCGACCCCCTCCGTAGAGGTAAGCCCTGGCACCAGGCAACCCTCCAGGGGGCACAATCGGGGAATGGCCAACGCCGATCCCGATTGTGTCCCCACGGAGGTCTAAGTATCTAGAGAGTTTTTAGCCGGTAGTGGGTCTTCTACCCGAGTCCTGCATATCCAAGGGGTGGCCTAGTCAGCTGAATGCCCTTGTCGAATACCGTAAAGACTGTATTTTCTCTCTTGTAAAAAAAAAAAGGTTAGTCGTCGTCGAGCGCTCGTGGCAAACGCACGCGTCCGCGGTAAGCCAACGAGCCCGAAGTGCCAAGTGCCCGAAGTTCCAAGTGCCCAAAGTGACAAGTACCCAAAGTGCCCGCGAAGGTACCCAAAGTACCCGAAGTGCCCGAGGAGCCCAAGAGGGCCAAAGTGCCCAAAGTGCCCGGGAAGGTACCCAAAGTACCCAAAGTACCCAAAGTGCCCGAGGAGCCCAAGAGGACCAAAGTGCCCAACGAGCCCAAGGTGCCCGAGAGGGCCAAGGTGCCCGAGGGGGCCAAAGTGCCCAACGAGCCCAAAGTGCCGAACGAGCCCAAAGTGCCCAACGAGCCCAAAGTGCCGAACGAGCCCAAAGTGCCCAACGAGCCCAAAGTGCCCGAGAGGGCCGAGGTGCCCGAGGGGGCCGAGGTGCCCGTTCGCGCTCTAACCGCCGTCGAGAGCACGTGCGCCTTCCGAGTCGCTCCGCCGGTCGCAGGCCCTAGCGCGGGCTCTCCCTGGCCCGGGCACGCCCGTGCCCGAGCCCGCCGGCCCGGAATTTGTCGTCGTCATCGTTGCGGTGAACGATCGAGTGGTGTCGGCACTCCCGGTGCCTAGTGCTGGTGCAGTGTCGTGTGGCGACCCCGACACTTTTGTGTCGGGTGAACGCGGTGTTTTGTGGTGTTGTGCTGTGCGCTGTGCTGAGCAGATAGGACTGCAGTGCGGCCGCATCGTGCGCATCAGGACTACATTATAGACTGTAAGTTTTAGTTTATAAGGTAGCTGTAAGGACAATTTTGTGGACCATAGTGGCGTAGTTTTTATGATACAAACACTAAGGTGCTTAATTATAAGGTAGAATAAGTTTTTCTTGAACTTTTATTTGTATATATTCTGGTGTTTTTATATACATTTTGTGTGTGTGCGACGGGCAAAGCCCGTATCGGTGGTCCACTATGGACACCTTCAGCGTGTCTGACGCCACAGGGCCGTCAGACTATGAGGTAAGAGAACTCCTAGGGGAGGTCTACTCGGGCGGTGAGGAGGATGCGCGTGCGGTTGCTGAGCGCACAACTCTCTGGGTTGACAGAGTTGGCACTCCGGCCAGCAGCAACAGCCGCAAAAGGCCAAATCTTGGCCGTTTTTTCAGCGCCAGCTCCGGCACAGAGTCGGAGCTGGACACGGAGGTGGAGGTTGAGGGAGCTAGAGCCCCCTTGCCGAAGGTGGCGCGAAAGGCCAATAAGGCCCGCAAGGGAAAAAAGGGTGCTGTGACATCTGATGGTAGTGTGATCCTCCACTCGGTTGGGCTCTCCCAGGCCCGCAAGGAGCTCGAGGAGGGCCCAGCAGAAGTAGTCGTCCCGAAGCCCCCTAAGGGCAAGGGAAAAGGGAAGGCCACGAAGAGGGAGAGGCCCCCTTCACCAGAGGGGCTGACGAATGAGGAGCTTCTGAGTAGGGCGGAAGCTAGCGCCTCACTCATCGTGGAGGTGGCCAAGAAGTCTGGCAACCTCAAGGGGACGTGTGTGCGGGAGCTCAAAGAGGCCTCCACATCTATCTTGGGGGTTGCCAGAACTCTGGCGGAGCGGAAGACCTCCGAGGAGGTTCGCCGTTTACAGGCCGACAACCGCCGACTGAAAAGCCAATTAGACGGCCTTCAGTCGGAGGTTGCGGCTCTGAGGCGAGACTACTCGGAGCGGGGAAGGGGAGCGAGCCCACGCCAGAGGGCGAGCCCGCCGCCAGTGGCGGCACCAGTAGCGGCACCAGCGGTGGCCCCGAAGGGGGACGTCGTGACTCGGGACGAGTTCATGACATTCATGGACTCGTTCCAGTCAGATATGATGTCCCTTTTCGGGAACATGTGTGCCGCCAGGATGGACGGCCTAGAGGTTGACGGGCGCCTTCTGCCGGCCAAGTCGCACCGGCCCCCACTGGCCAGCGACAAGGCCGCTAGGAACCAGCCCGCCAAGCAGGCACCCCCTGCCGCTGCTGCGGAAGCACCAGCAGCGCCCGCGACTAAGGGTAGGAAGAAGAGGGAGGTGACCACCCTGGCCCCTGAGGCGAACCTGCCAAAGAAGGCCAGGGAGGTCAAAGCCAAGAAGGCTCCGGCGGCTCCGGCCGCTGCGCCGGAACCGGTGGCGGGGCCTTCGAGGCCCGACACTTCCAAGCCCCCCGAAGCGGAGGGCTGGAGCACGGTGGTGAAGAGGGGGCGCCGCAAGCCAGCCAAGACGGCGACGGCAACGGCTGCGGCCAAGGCTGCGCCCCCACTACCCCCAGCCACCGCCGCCAAGCCCAAGATGCCTACGGCACCTAAGACTTTGGCGGTGGTGATCACCCTTACGCCGGAAGCGGTGGCAAAAGGCGCCACATACGCCGCCACCATCGCGACGGCTAAGGGAAATATAAAGCTGGGGGATGTGGGGATAGAAGGGAGCGCAAAGTTCCGGACGGGGATGACGGGAGCTCGTATCCTCGAGCTCCCGAAAGGCACCTCGCCGGAGCAGGCGGATGCGCTCGCCATGCGCATAGCGGAGGTGCTCGGTGACGCCGCCAAGGTAGCACGCCCGACCAAAAACGCGGACATCCGAGTCACCGGACTGGATGACTCGGTGACCGCGGAGGAGGTGGGTGGGGCCTTGGCGGCGTTGGCGGAGTGCCCCCGCGCCGCGATCAGGGTGGGCACGGTCCACCCTGGACTCAGGGGCATGGGAGCCGCCAACGTGTCGGCTCCCATCGATGTAGCGAAGCGCCTCGCGAGCGCTGGCAAGGTGACGGTGGGATGGAGCAGCGCCTCCATCCGCCTGCTGGAGCAGCGCCCCATGCGCTGCTTCCGCTGCATGGGGATCGGTCACCCCGTGCAGCGGTGCCCCTCCGCCAAGGACCGCAGCGCGCTCTGCTTCCGCTGCGGTTCGGAGGGGCACGCAGCCGCCACCTGCCAAGGGCAGGTGAAGTGCGCCGTGTGCGCGGACGCCGGCAAGCCTTCCACTCACCGGATGGGGGGCCTCAGTTGCAACCCCCCACCGGTGAGGGGAAGACTGATGCCAAGGGCTGCCACAGCGGCGGCTACCGGGCGGGCAGCACTGTCCGCCAGGGAGGAGATTCCCATGGACACCGCCAATGGCCAGTAGGTCCACTGGGAATCTCCTCCAAGTCAACATCAACCACTGCGCCGCGGCACAGGATCTCCTGTGCCAGTCGATGGCGCAGTGGCGGATAGACCTGGCGGTGGTCTCCGAGCCGTACGCGGTGCCCCAGTCCACGAGGTGGGCTGAGTCCACCGACGGCTCGGCGGCCGTTGTGGTGCCACCCACGAGCTCGGCCCCCCCCATCTCGGTCAGGGAGAGGGGGCCCGGGTACGTGGCCGTCAAGTGGGGAGAAGTGGTGGTGGTGTCCACCTACTTCTCCCCGAACCGCAGTCGGGCAGACTTTGAGGCCTACCTGACTGCGGTCGAGGGGGTCGTAAGGAGGGCGGCGCCCCTGCAAGTTTTGGTGGCGGGCGACCTCAACGCGAAATCGCGCGTGTGGGGCTCGCCCGCCACGGACATCAGGGGTGGTTTAGTCGAGTCCTGGGCCACGAGCCTGGGACTCGACGTCCTCAACCGAGGGTCCACCCCGACGTGCGTGCGGTGGCAGGGTTCGTCGATCGTCGACGTGACCCTGGCCACCGCACCCCTCGCCGCGAGGGTGAGGGACTGGAGAGTGGAGGCAGAGGAGGAGACCATGTCGGACCACCGGTACGTCCGATATTCGGTCTCCCCCTCGCACGCCTCCACGTCTCCAGCGGGAACGGGTGCCGCCTTCCGCCGATGGGCGGTGACGCATCTCCAGCCCGACGTGGCGCTGGAGGCGGCGATGGTGCGGGAGTGGTCCGAGCTGCCCCCGCACCTCGCCGGCGACGCTGACGGCATGGCGGCGCACTTCGCGGAGGACCTTAGAGTCGTCTGCGACGCCGCCATGCCGCGAGCGAAACCGGCCGCGCGCAAGCGGCAGGTGTACTGGTGGTCGCAGACCATAGCGGATCTGCGCGCCACCAGTTGGAGGGCGCGGCGCGCCTACCTGCGGTGCAGAAGGCGCGCCACCAGGAGGACGCCCGACGAGGAGGAAATTCTGCGTCGGGCGTACAGGGAGGCGAGCAAGGCCCTCAAGACGGAGATCTTGAGGGCCAAAACGGAGTCGTGGAACTCTTTTATAGAGCTCCTCGACTCCGACCCCTGGGGACGGCCGTACCGACTGGTGAGGGGGAAGTACGGAAACAGTGCTCCCCCGATACACCAGTTGGACGAGGGGCTCGTGCAGAGGGTTCTAGGGTCGCTCTTCCCCGACCCTGGACCCTTCGAGCCCCCGAGGATGGTCGCCCCCAGCGCCTCCCTCGAAGTGGAGGAAGCGGGCCCTCCCGTGTCGGACCTCGAGTTCGACGCGGTGAGGGAGCGGTTCCGGCGCAAGGGGAAGGGGAAGGCGCCGGGACCGGATGGGGTGCCAGCGAGGGTCCTGTGCCTGGCACTGGGCCCCCTGGAGGAGCGGTTCCGGGCGGTGCTCAATACGAGCATCGCCTCGGGCCGGTTCCCTCGGGGCTGGAAGGTGGGGCGACTCTGCCTTCTGCGGAAGCCGAATCGCCCCGCCGATGCCCCGTCGGGGTACAGGCCGGTGGTGCTGCTCGACGAGGCCGGGAAGTTTTTTGAGAAAATTCTCGCTTCCCGGCTCGTCGAGCATCTGGAGGGCCCGGGACCGGACTTGGCCGAGCGCCAGTACGGTTTCCGCACCGGCCGGTCCACCGTGGACGCGGTGGCCCACCTCAAGAGGTGGACTGAGGGGGCCACGTCGGCGGGGGAGGTTGTCGTTGCGGTGTCGTTAGACATCCGCAACGCATTCAACAGCCTCCCCCACGAATGCATAGAGGAGGCACTGCGTTTCCACGGAGTGCCCCTCTACCTCCGCTCCCTCATCACCGATTACCTCCGCGGGAGGGAAATCGTGTATGAGGGGGCGGACGGTCGCGTCCACAGGTGGCCGATGGCGGCGGGAGTACCCCAGGGTTCCGTGCTGGGCCCTCTGCTCTGGAACCTGGGGTACAACTGGGTTCTGCGGGGCAACCTCCTGCCGAATATGGAGGTTGTCTGCTTCGCCGACGACACCCTTGCCGCGGCGAAGGGGCGCACGTACGAGGAGGCGGTCCACCTGGCGTCGGTCGGCACGACGATGGTCGTCCGGCGCATCCGCCTCCTCGGGCTGGACGTGGCCGTCGAGAAGACGACGGCCATGACGTTCAGGCCGCCGCGTCGACGCAGACCCCAGGCGGGGCTCCGTGTCCGAGTGGAGGGGGTCCAAGTCCAGGTCGAGAGCTCCATGAAGTATCTCGGTCTGGTGCTGGACCCCCGATGGGATTTCGAGGAGCATTTCAAGCTCCTCGCCCCAAGGCTGTCTGCCGCCGCGGCAGCCCTCGGACGGGTCCTCCCCAACGTGGGGGGACCGGGCGCAGCGTGCCGTCGACTTTATCAGACGGTGATAAAGTCGATGGCGCTGTACGGAGCCCCGATTTGGGCGGAGCGTCTCGCCCCCCGAACGATGGCCCTCCTGCGCAGGCCGCAGAGGGTCATTGCCCTCGGACGGGTCCTCCCCAACGTGGGGGGACCGGGCGCAGCGTGCCGTCGACTTTATCAGACGGTGATAAAGTCGATGGCGCTGTACGGAGCCCCGATTTGGGCGGAGCGTCTCGCCCCCCGAACGATGGCCCTCCTGCGCAGGCCGCAGAGGGTCATTGCCACCCGGGCCGTGCGGGCCTACCGCACGGTCTCTCACGGGGCGGCCTGCGTTCTAGCGGGCTCGCCTCCGTGGGATGTCGAGGCACGCGTCCTTGCGGCCGTGCACCGACATCGGGTGGCAGCGAGGAGTCGGGGGGAGCGGCCCCTCCCGCAGGAGGTGGCGCGCGCGAGGCACCTGGCGCAGAGGGAGGCTCTCCGCCAGTGGGCCGAGACGCTCGCCCACCCAGCTGCCGGCCACTGGACGATCGAGGCCGTTCGTCCAGTGTTGGAGGAGTGGGTTGGGCGCCGGCGAGGCAGCCTCACCTACCGGATGGTGCAGATGATGACCGGGCACGGGTGCTTCGGACATTATCTGCATCATGTCGCACGGAGGGAGCAGACGCCGCAGTGTCACCATTGCGGCGCTCCCGACGACACGGCCGGGCACACCCTCTCGGAGTGCCCGGCCTGGCGACCCCAGCGCGATGCATTAGCCCTCGCGCTGGGCCTAGGTAGGGGTACGCCCGTCGCGCTGGCCAGCATCGCACGGGAGATGCTGACCAGCGCGGCGGCGTGGGAGGCTGTCGCCTCCTTCTGCGAGGACGTTATCTCGCAGAAGGAGGCTGCGGAGCGGGCGCGAGAGGATGACCCTCTCGCCGCACCGCTCCGGCGCAGGCGGTTGGGGAGGAGGAGGCGTGCGTTTCTCAACGCACGCCAGCTCCCCTAGCAAGCTGGCGGTTGAAATGGCTCGGCCGGATGACCACCGGCCGAGAGATACTTTTCACCCCTAGCTTGGCCGTCTGGGGGGGTCGAATTTCTCAAGATACTTGTCGACCCCCTCCGTAGAGGTAAGCCCTGGCACCAGGCAACCCTCCAGGGGGCACAATCGGGGAATGGCCAACGCCGATCCCGATTGTGTCCCCACGGAGGTCTAAGTATCTAGAGAGTTTTTAGCCGGTAGTGGGTCTTCTACCCGAGTCCTGCATATCCAAGGGGTGGCCTAGTCAGCTGAATGCCCTTGTCGAATACCGTAAAGACTGTATTTTCTCTCTTGTAAAAAAAAAAAAAAGGTTAGGTTAGGTTAGGTTAGGCAGTCGTCGTCGCCGAGGGCTGCCACAGCGGCGGCTACCGGACGGGCAGCACTGTCCGCCAGGGAGGAGATTCCCATGGACACCGCCAATGGCCAGTAGGTCCACTGGGAATCTCCTCCAAGTCAACATCAACCACTGCGCCGCGGCACAGGACCTCCTGTGCCAGTCGATGGCGCAGTGGCGGATAGACCTGGCGGTGGTCTCCGAGCCGTACGCGGTGCCCCAGTCCACGAGGTGGGCTGAGTCCACCGACGGCTCGGCGGCCGTTGTGGTGCCACCCACGAGCTCGGCCCCCCCCATCTCGGTCAGGGAGAGGGGGACCGGGTACGTGGCCGTCAAGTGGGGAGAAGTGGTGGTGGTGTCCACCTACTTCTCCCCGAACCGCAGTCGGGCAGACTTTGAGGCCTACCTGACTGCGGTCGAGGGGGTCGTGAGGAGGGCGGCGCCCCTGCAAGTTTTGGTGGCGGGCGACCTCAACGCGAAATCGCGCGTGTGGGGCTCGCCCGCCACGGACATCAGGGGTGGTTTAGTCGAGTCCTGGGCCACGAGCCTGGGACTCGACGTCCTCAACCGAGGGTCCACCCCGACGTGCGTGCGGTGGCAGGGTTCGTCGATCGTCGACGTGACCCTGGCCACCGCACCCCTCGCCGCGAGGGTGAGGGACTGGAGAGTGGAGGCAGAGGAGGAGACCATGTCGGACCACCGGTACGTCCGATATTCGGTCTCCCCCTCGCACGCCTCCACGTCTCCAGCGGGAACGGGTGCCGCCTTCCGCCGATGGGCGGTGACGCACCTCCAGCCCGACGTGGCGCTGGAGGCGGCGATGGTGCGGGAGTGGTCCGAGCTGCCCCCGCACCTCGCCGGCGACGCTGACGGCATGGCGGCGCACTTCGCGGAGGACCTTAGCGTCGTCTGCGACGCCGCCATGCCGCGAGCGAAACCGGCCGCGCGCAAGCGGCAGGTGTACTGGTGGTCGCAGACCATAGCGGATCTGCGCGCCACCAGTTGGAGGGCGCGGCGCGCCTACCTGCGGTGCAGAAGGCGCGCCACCAGGAGGACGCCCGACGAGGAGGAAACTCTGCGTCGGGCGTACAGGGAGGCGAGCAAGGCCCTCAAGACGGAGATCTTGAGGGCCAAAACGGAGTCGTGGAACTCCTTCATAGAGCTCCTCGACTCCGACCCCTGGGGACGGCCGTACCGGCTGGTGAGGGGGAAGTACGGAAACAGTGCTCCCCCGATACACCAGCTGGACGAGGGGCTCGTGCAGAGGGTTCTAGGGTCGCTCTTTCCCGACCCTGGACCCTTCGAGCCCCCGAGGATGGTCGCCCCCAGCGCCTCCCTCGAAATGGAGGAAGCGGGCCCTCCCGTGTCGGACCTCGAGTTCGACGCGGTGAGGGAGCGGTTCCGGCGCAAGGGGAAGGGGAAGGCGCCGGGACCGGACGGGGTGCCAGCGAGGGTCCTGTGCCTGGCACTGGGCCCCCTGGAGGAGCGGTTCCGGGCGGTGCTCAATACGAGCATCGCCTCGGGCCGGTTCCCTCAGGGCTGGAAGGTGGGGCGACTCTGCCTTCTGCGGAAGCCGAATCGCCCCGCCGATGCCCCGTCGGGGTACAGGCCGGTGGTGCTGCTCGACGAGGCCGGGAAGTTTTTTGAGAAAATTCTCGCTTCCCGGATCGTCGAGCATCTGGAGGGCCCGGGACCGGACTTGGCCGAGCGCCAGTACGGTTTCCGCACCGGCCGGTCCACCGTGGACGCGGTGGCCCACCTCAAGAGGTGGACTGAGGGGGCCACGTCGGCGGGGGAGGTTGTCGTTGCGGTGTCGTTAGACATCCGCAACGCATTCAACAGCCTCCCCCACGAATGCATAGAGGAGGCACTGCGTTTCCACGGAGTGCCCCTCTACCTCCGCTCCCTCATCACCGATTACCTCCGCGGGAGGGAAATCGTGTATGAGGGGGCGGACGGTCGCGTCCACAGGTGGCCGATGGCGGCGGGAGTACCCCAGGGTTCCGTGCTGGGCCCTCTGCTCTGGAACCTGGGGTACAACTGGGTTCTGCGGGGCAACCTCCTGCCGAATATGGAGGTTGTCTGCTTCGCCGACGACACCCTTGTCGCGGCGAAGGGGCGCACGTACGAGGAGGCGGTCCACCTGGCGTCGGTCGGCACGACGATGGTCGTCCGGCGCATCCGCCTCCTCGGGCTGGACGTGGCCGTCGAGAAGACGACGGCCATGACGTTCAGGCCACCGCGTCGACGCAGACCCCAGGCGGGGCTCCGTGTCCGAGTGGAGGGGGTCCAAGTCCAGGTCGAGAGCTCCATGAAGTATCTCGGTCTGGTGCTGGACCCCCGATGGGATTTCGAGGAGCATTTCAAGCTCCTCGCCCCAAGGCTGTCTGCCGCCGCGGCAGCCCTCGGACGGGTCCTCCCCAACGTGGGGGGACCGGGCGCAGCGTGCCGTCGACTTTATCAGACGGTGATAAAGTCGATGGCGCTGTACGGAGCCCCGATTTGGGCGGAGCGTCTCGCCCCCCGAACGATGGCCCTCCTGCGCAGGCCGCAGAGGGTCATTGCCACCCGGGCCGTGCGGGCCTACCGCACGGTCTCTCACGGGGCGGCCTGCGTTCTAGCGGGCTCGCCTCCGTGGGATGTCGAGGCACGCGTCCTTGCGGCCGTGCACCGACATCGGGTGGCAGCGAGGAGTCGGGGGGAGCGGCCCCTCCCGCAGGAGGTGGCGCGCGCGAGGCACCTGGCGCAGAGGGAGGCTCTCCGCCAGTGGGCCGAGACGCTCGCCCACCCAGCTGCCGGCCACTGGACGATCGAGGCCGTTCGTCCAGTGTTGGAGGAGTGGGTTGGGCGCCGGCGAGGCAGCCTCACCTACCGGATGGTGCAGATGATGACCGGGCACCGACCGCCGGGCCGGAATTTGTCGTCGTCATCGTTGCGGTGAACGATCGAGTGGTGTCGGCACTCCCGGTGCCTAGTGCTGGTGCAGTGTCGTGTGGCGACCCCGACACTTTTGTGTCGGGTGAACGCGGTGTTTTGTGGTGTTGTGCTGTGCGCTGTGCTGAGCAGAGAGGACTGCAGTGCGGCCGCATCGTGCGCATCAGGACTTCATTATAAACTGTAAGTTTTAGTTTATAAGGTAGCTGTAAGGACAATTTTGTGGACCATAGTGGCGTAGTTTTAAGATACAAACACTAAGGTGCTTAATTTTAAGGTAGACTAAGTTTTTGTTGAACTGTCATTTGTATATATTTTGGTGTGATTTTATATACATTTTGTGTGTGTGCGACGGGCAAAGCCCGTATCGGTAGTCCACTATGGACGCCTTCAGCGTGTCTGACGCCACAGGGCCGTCAGACTACGAGGTGAGGGACCTCCTAGGAGAGGTCTTCTCGGGTGGTGAGGAGGATGCGCGTGCGATTGCTGAGCGCACAACTCTCTGGGTCGACAGAGTTGGCACTCCGGCCAGCAGCAACAGCCGCAAAAGGCCAAATCTTGGCCGTTTTTTCAGCGCCAGCTCCGGCACAGAGTCGGAGCTGGACACGGAGGTGGAGGTGGAGGGAGCTAGAGCCCCCTTGCCGAAGGTGGCGCGAAAGGCCAATAAGGCCCGCAAGGGGAAAAAGACACCTGATGGAAGTGTTATCCTCCACTCGGTTGGGCTCTCCCAGGCCCGTAAGGAGCTCGAGGAGGGCCCAGCGGAAGTAGACGTCCCGAAGCCCCCTAAGGGCAAGGGAAAGGGGAAGGCCACGAAGAGGGAGAGGCCCCCTTCACCAGAGGGGCTGACGAATGAGGAGCTTCTGGGTAGGGCGGAAGCTAGCGCCTCGCTCATCGTGGAGGTGGCCAAGAAGTCTGGCAACCTCAAGGGTACGTGTGTGCGGGAGCTCAAAGAGGCCTCCGCATCTATCTTGGGGGTTGCCAGAACTCTGGCGGAGCGGAAGACCTCCGAGGAGGTTCGCCGTTTACAGGCCGACAACCGCCGACTGAAAAGCCAATTAGACGGCCTTCAGTCGGAGGTTGCGGCTCTGAGGCGAGACTTTTCGGAGCGGGGAAGGGGAGCGAGCCCACGCCAGCGGGCGAGCCCGCCGCCAGTGGCGGCACCAGTAGCGGCACCAGCGGTGGCCCCGAGGGGGGACGTCGTGACTCGGGACGAGTTCATGACATTCATGGACTCGTTCCAGTCGGATATGATGTCCCTCTTCGGGAATATGTGTGCCGCCAGAATGGACGGTTTGGAGGTGGACGGGCGCCTACTGCCGGCCAAGTCGCACCGGCCCCCACTGGCCAGCGACAAGGCCGCTAGGAAGCAGCCCGCCAAGCAGGCACCCCCTGCCGCTGCTGCGGAAGCACCAGCAGCACCCGCGACTAAGGGAAAGAAGAAGAGGGAGGTGACCACCCTGGCCCCTGAGGCCAACCTGCCAAAAAAGGCCAGGGAGGTCAAAGCCAAGAAGGCTCCGGCGGCCCCGGCCGCTGCGCCGGAACCGGTGGCGGGGCCTTCGAGGCCCGACACCACCAAGCCCCCCGAAGCGGAGGGCTGGAGCACGGTGGTGAAGAGGGGGTGCCGCAAGCCAGCCAAGACGGCGACGGCAACGGCTGCGGCCAAGGCTGCGCCCCCACCACCCCCAGCCACCGCCGCCAAGCCCAAGATGCCTACGGCACCTAAGACTTTGGCGGTGGTGATCACCCTTACGCCGGAAGCGGTGGCAAAAGGCGCCACATACGCCGCCGCCATCGCGACGGCTAAGGGTAATATAAAGCTGGGGGATGTGGGGATAGAGGGGAGCGCAAAGTTCCGGACGGGAATGACGGGAGCTCGTATCCTCGAGCTCCCGAAAGGCACCTCGCCGGAGCAGGCGGACGCGCTCGCCGTGCGCATAGCGGAGGTGCTCGGCGACGCCGCCAAGGTAGCACGCCCGACCAAAAACGCGGACATCCGAGTCACCGGACTGGACGACTCGGTGACCGCGGAGGAGGTGGGTGAGGCCTTGGCGGCGTTGGCGGAGTGCCCCCGCGCCGCGATCAGGGTGGGCACGGTCCACCCTGGACTCAGGGGCATGGGAGCCGCCAACGTGTCGGCTCCCATCGATGTGGCGAAGCGCCTCGCGAGCGCTGGCAAAGTGACGGTGGGATGGAGCAGCGCCTCCATCCGCCTGCTGGAGCAGCGCCCCATGCGCTGCTTCCGCTGCATGGGGATCGGTCACCCCGTGCAGCGGTGCCCCTCCGCCAAGGACCGCAGCGCGCTCTGCTTCCGCTGCGGTTCGGAGGGGCACGCAGCCGCCACCTGCCAAGGGCAGGTGAAGTGCGCCGTGTGCGCGGACGCCGGCAAGCCTTCCACTCACCGGATGGGGGGCCTCAGTTGCAACCCCCCATCGGTGAGGGGAAGACTGATGCCGAGGGCTGCCACAGCGGCGGCTACCGGGCGGGCAGCACTGTCCGCCAGGGAGGAGATTCCCATGGACACCGCCAATGGCCAGTAGGTCCACTGGGAATCTCCTCCAAGTCAACATCAACCACTGCGCCGCGGCACAGGACCTCCTGTGCCAGTCGATGGCGCAGTGGCGGATAGACCTGGCGGTGGTCTCCGAGCCGTACGCGGTGCCCCAGTCCACGAGGTGGGCTGAGTCCACCGACGGCTCGGCGGCCGTTGTGGTGCCACCCACGAGCTCGGCCCCCCCCATCTCGGTCAGGGAGAGGGGGCCCGGGTACGTGGCCGTCAAGTGGGGAGAAGTGGTGGTGGTGTCCACCTACTTCTCCCCGAACCGCAGTCGGGCAGACTTTGAGGCCTACCTGACTGCGGTCGAGGGGGTCGTGAGGAGGGCGGCGCCCCTGCAAGTTTTGGTGGCGGGCGACCTCAACGCGAAATCGCGCGTGTGGGGCTCGCCCGCCACGGACATCAGGGGTGGTTTATGTAGTATCGTATTGTGGGTACTTATGTTATAATATTATCATGACGGTAATAATGTAAATATACTATGTCGGTAGTTACTTAGTGTTCTAGCCTAATTATATATAAGGTGCCAAGCTTCTGTGTACGCTTTGTCTGATTATAGATATCCTCCGAAACAGTGTGTCATTTGCTCTCCCAGTACCTAGATAGTTCATTGGCGACGAGGATCAAAATTCGAAAATGTCTTTCGGGAAGATTTGTGATTTCGACGTGCATTCAGGGAATTGGTCACTGTATGTGGAAAGGTTAGAAATGTTCCTGAAGGTGAATAAAGTGGAAGAAGAGATGTGGTTACCCACATTGATCACGGCGATCGGAGATGAATGCTACGAGTTACTGAGTAGCTTAGCAAGCCCAAGGAAGCCGGCGGAATTGACTTACGGCAACGCGATCACTTTGTTGCGACATCATCTCCACCCCAAGCCTTCGGTCATGGCAGAACGGTACAGGTTTCGGCAAAGGCGACAGCGGAGTGACGAGACGGTTGCTCAGTATATAACCGAGCTGAAAAAGTTATCCAAGAATTGCGAGTTCGGCAACGTATTGGAGGATAATCTACGCGATCAATTGGTATGCGGATTGCATAGCGAGATAATTCGTCAGCGTTTGTTTGCCGAAGACAATTTGACGTATGGCGGCGCAGTGAAGTTGGCGGGAGCATTGGAGGCAGCTGAGAGGGATGCGGCGATGGTAGATCGTATGACCTCGTCGGTAGAAATACCCCCAAGTGTTAATGCATTAGGAGTGAAACGGGAACGAGCGGAACGCTCGCGTCCACGGCACTACAATCGGCCAACGGAAAACACAAGTTGCACGGCGTGCGGTCAGAACGGTCATAGCAGCGAGATGTGCCGTTATAAAACTTTTGTTTGCAGTAAATGCAAGAAGACGGGTCATTTACGTCGCGTGTGTCCCAGGGCTATGGGGAAGGATACCAGAGGGAGAAGGCGGGTCAACCTGGTGAAGGCTTCACGGGAGGAGGACCGGGAAGACAGTTCGAGCTCCGGGGAGTTGGAAGAACAACTGCACCAACTGAGCCTGAATAGTTACAAGCCGGTGAGTTTAAAAATACTTGTCGATGATGCCTGGATTCAAATGGAGGTAGATACCGGTTCAGCAGTGTCTTGTATTAGCAAAAAAACATACGAAAAGTTCTTAAAATCTAGATTAATGGAAAACAATGATATGATTTTTAAATTTTATGACGGTAGCTGTGTAAGACCGTTAGGGGTCATTAAGCCGTTAGTTCACTATAATAATAAGTGTAAAAATTTAGAATTATTTGTAATAGATGGAGGAACTACCTCATTATTAGGTAGACAATGGCTATCCGAGTTAGGTATAGAAATTCCTCACCTTTTTAATAATTGCCAAATGAATAATAATTCCTCTAGACCTGTGAATGTACACTCTAACCCATGTTTTAATGATGTTAAAATGTTAATCGACAGACATAAGGATCTGTTCAGTGGAGGGCTGGGGCGCTTCACTGGGGGCCAGGCCCAGCTGCGAGTGCGGGACGGGGCACGGCCGGTGTTCTGTCGCGCGCGGCCCTTGCCCTACGCGCTCAAGGCCCAAGTGGACGCGGAGCTGGATTCCATGCTTCGGGATGGTGTGATTGAGCCGGTGGAGTCCTCGGAGTGGGCCACACCATTAGTTCCGGTACGTAAAGCCGACGGGGGGTTGCGCATCTGCGCAGATTACAAAGTTACGTTGAATCCCGTCTTACTGGTCGATAGATATCCCTTACCGAGAATTGACGATTTGTTAGTGAACCTAAATGGGGCGCAATTGTTTTCAAAAATTGATTTGTCACAGGCCTACAATCAAATAGAATTGGATAAATCTAAAGATTATACTGTGATAAACACCCATAGAGGTTTATTTAAATATAATAGGTTAGTGTTTGGCCTTTCGTCTAGTCCAGGTATATTTCAACGCATTATGGCGAATTTACTTGGTAATATTCAGGGAGTAGAAATTTTTCTAGATGATGTAATCGTGGCTAGTAAAGGGGGGCGTAAGGAACATTTGATTACCCTAGAAAAAGTATTGGATAGATTAGAACAACATGGCATGAAATTAAAGAAAAGTAAATGTTCATTTTTGGTTGACGAGGTTAAGTATCTAGGCTATTTAATTTCGAAAGAAGGAATAAAAGTTGACAAGGATAAGGTAGCCGCCATCACTAAAATTCCACGACCCGTTGACGTGTCTCAGTTAAGGTCATTTTTAGGATTGGTGAATTTTTATGCTAAGTTTGTCAAAAATATTAGTAATATTTTATCTCCTTTATATGAATTACTGAAAAAAGGGGTAACATGGAAATGGTCGCAAGCATGCGAAGGGGCATTTCGTCATATTAAAAAAGTTTTGACGAGTGCCGAAGTACTATCACATTACGATGTAAACAAACCCGTGACCTTGACATGCGACGCGAGCGCCAAAGGCATAGGCGGTGTGCTCACGCAGTGTACGGGAGCCAGCGGCGCGGAGCGGCCGGTCGTGTATGTGTCGCGCACACTTACAAATGCTGAGAAACATTATTCTCAAATAGACCGGGAAGCGCTTGCCATAGTTTTTTGTTTACAAAAGTTGCATCGACATCAGGATTGACCTTGGCTGACCCTTCCTTCCACCGAACCGGTCCGATTCACTTATTGCTCGGTGCCGATGTTCTAGGCCGCGTGTATTGTGGGAAGAGGAGAGAGTTACAGAAGGGTGGGCTGGTAGCCTTATCTACATCGCTTGGGTCTGTAGTGATGGGACCAGTTAGGCATAACCCACCATCTCCATCGGTGGACAGTTACATAACTGTTAGCTCCACCTTATCGGATGTCCTTCAACGGTTTTGGGAGGTGGAAGAGCCACCTACCGTGAAGCGAGTGAACCCCTTAGACGAGGAGTGTGAGTTGTTCTACCAGAACAATACAGGTCGCCTTCACTCGGGACGGCTGATCACTCGTTTGCCCTTTTTGTCAGTTCGCCCCTCACTTGGCAGCTCCCGGCCGTTGGCCGAGAAGCGGCTGCTGTCCATGAAGCGTCGTATGAGTAGGAACTCAGACTTCAAACAGAAGTATGTCGATTTCATGCGAGAATATGAGCAACTGGGGCACATGTCGGTCTCGCGACTGGACTGGCGAAACGAGGAACATGATTTTCTTCCTGTTCGGGCTGCCCCGACAAATAAAAGTGTGGTAATTTGGTAAAATTGGTATATTTCGTAATACCTGAAATCAACTATTTATTTAAAAATATATGTTATGAGAACGCGCGACTGGTATGGTTGATGAATGCGAACTGAATTGTGCAATATAATTTTGTGCAGTAGTGTAAAATGAGGTCAATACAAAAATGTGATGACGAGGGAAAAAGCGTTGTACGGAGCTAGCTCGTACATATTCCCGGGCGAGAGAATAGGGATGATAGGTAGTTTTGGTTATAATGATTCAAAGCGCGACGTATGATATACATGGTGAGGAAACAATTTTTGCTTAAGACTAATGATAGAGAATGTATGTAGTGGTTAATGGTGAGTGCAAAATGACTTAAATTATATTTTTAACTTCAATATTTTAGTTCGAAATATGGAATACAGATTGAAGCACTGGCGAAGTGCTTTTATTTTGCTTATTTAACCGCGCACTTTTGAACGACACTTCATTGATGTTTCACTAACACTATCACTACACTGAGCTCTACCACTACGCTGAACAGTAGCTGACCGTGGGGCGGGCGCCAGCTGCGGCACAGGCCGCGCTGATGCCGCCGCTCCAGCCGCGCCCGCCGCCACCGGCACCGACGGCGCCGCCGTCCGCCGACAACGCCGGCACGCGAACACCGCTACGCCGACTGCTACCACCGCGAACATTATGTATATGGCCGCATAATGGTGTATATCGTGATACGACACCTTGTCTGCTAACGGCTCATTCTGCTTCATAAGTTCTATCTGTCGCTGAATATTTTGTAGCTCAATGTTGTTCATTAAGCTGTCAGAGTCATCGGTATGAGTAGAATATTCGGGTAGGGAGATATTTATGATGTGATTGATAGGCGAAATCTCGATGGCAGGAAGTGTATCTGGATTTATGAATAATTTATTGTCTGTGTGAGTAAACAATTAAATCAGCCGTTTTGATGATGCACTCTTGACCTACATTTAATAGGCCAGCGCCGGTCGTTTGCACGCCGGTAACCTGATCCTCACACAATAGTTTTAGCTGACACCGCTCACAGCAGAAAAAGAAAAATGTATTTATTTTATTTAATTCAATCCAATCGTTCTTGCAGTTGCTGGTAATAGTTTCACATTTTCTTAAATTTGGTAATTTTTGACATAGACTCTGGTCATCCTTAAAGGCATAAATAGGCCTTTTAAGTCGACACAAGGACAATTTTGGGTCTTTTGATACACATGAGTTTAAATCTCTTTCTGTAAGTGGTATAAATGCATCTTTCTTGATATTTATCGCAACATATTTGGAAATAGGTATTACTGTTCTTTGTTTATTGTTTGTCTGGTAAGGAATCGGAATAAGTCTTACGATTTCAAACATATCTCTGCTGATTAATGGTATTGTGATTTCAAATATTAGATACTTTTCTAATATTCGTGCTCTTACCTCCAATAGATTATAAACATCGCGGAAGTCATAATTATCCACTGGTAAAGATAAATCTTTTGGGAGCTGTCGTGTTATCGTAGTAAGCTCTTCTTTCAGCTGTTCCGGTGTTAACAACTGGAAGTTGAACTTGCCATGGTATGCGTTGGTAAGCGTATTTATTAATGTTTGTTGTATGCTTTTTAAATTGGAAAGGATATTATTTGCCTAACCTTTTTTTTTTTTTACAAGAGAGAAAATACAGTCTTTACGGTATTCGACAAGGGCATTCAGCTGACTAGGCCACCCCTTGGATATGCAGGACTCGGGTAGAAGACCCACTACCGGCTAAAAACTCTCTAGATACTTAGACCTCCGTGGGGACACAATCGGGATCGGCGTTGGCCATTCCCCGATTGTGCCCCCTGGAGGGTTGCCTGGTGCCAGGGCTTACCTCTACGGAGGGGGTCGACAAGTTCCGTGCTGGGCCCTCTGCTCTGGAACCTGGGGTACAACTGGGTTCTGCGGGGCAACCTCCTGCCGAATATGGAGGTTGTCTGCTTCGCCGACGACACCCTTGTTGCGGCGAAGGGGCGCACGTACGAGGAGGCGGTCCACCTGGCGTCGGTCGGCACGACGATGGTCGTCCGGCGCATCCGCCTCCTCGGGCTGGACGTGGCCGTCGAGAAGACGACGGCCATGACGTTCAGGCCGCCGCGTCGACGCAGACCCCAGGCGGGGCTCCGTGTCCGAGTGGAGGGGGTCCAAGTCCAGGTCGAGAGCTCCATGAAGTATCTCGGTCTGGTGCTGGACCCCCGATGGGATTTCGAGGAGCATTTCAAGCTCCTCGCCCCAAGGCTGTCTGCCGCCGCGGCAGCCCTCGGACGGGTCCTCCCCAACGTGGGGGGACCGGGCGCAGCGTGCCGTCGACTTTATCAGACGGTGATAAAGTCGATGGCGCTGTACGGAGCCCCGATTTGGGCGGAGCGTCTCGCCCCCCGAACGATGGCCCTCCTGCGCAGGCCGCAGAGGGTCATTGCCACCCGGGCCGTGCGGGCCTACCGCACGGTCTCTCACGGGGCGGCCTGCGTTCTAGCGGGCTCGCCTCCGTGGGATGTCGAGGCACGCGTCCTTGCGGCCGTGCACCGACATCGGGTGGCAGCGAGGAGTCGGGGGGAGCGGCCCCTCCCGCAGGAGGTGGCGCGCGCGAGGCACCTGGCGCAGAGGGAGGCTCTCCGCCAGTGGGCCGAGACGCTCGCCCACCCAGCTGCCGGCCACTGGACGATCGAGGCCGTTCGTCCAGTGTTGGAGGAGTGGGTTGGGCGCCGGCGAGGCAGCCTCACCTACCGGATGGTGCAGATGATGACCGGGCACGGGTGCTTCGGACATTATCTGCATCATGTCGCACGGAGGGAGCAGACGCCGCAGTGTCACCATTGTGGCGCTCCCGACGACACGGCCGGGCACACCCTCTCGGAGTGCCGGAGTGCTCCGGCGCAGGCGGTTGGGGAGGAGGAGGCGTGCGTTTCTCAACGCACGCCAGCTCCCCTAGCAAGCTGGCGGTTGAAATGGCTCGGCCGGATGACCACCGGCCGAGAGATACTTTTCACCCCTAGCTTGGCCGTCTGGGGGGGTCGAATTTCTCAAGATACTTGTCGACCCCCTCCGTAGAGGTAAGCCCTGGCACCAGGCAACCCTCCAGGGGGCACAATCGGGGAATGGCCAACGCCGATCCCGATTGTGTCCCCACGGAGGTCTAAGTATCTAGAGAGTTTTTAGCCGGTAGTGGGTCTTCTACCCGAGTCCTGCATATCCAAGGGGTGGCCTAGTCAGCTGAATGCCCTTGTCGAATACCGTAAAGACTGTATTTTCTCTCTTGTAAAAAAAAAAAAAGGTTAGGCAAATAATATCCTTTCCAATTTAAAAAGCATACAACAAACATTAATAAATACGCTTACCAACGCATACCATGGCAAGTTCAACTTCCAGTTGTTAACACCGGAACAGCTGAAAGAAGAGCTTACTACGATAACACGACAGCTCCCAAAAGATTTATCTTTACCAGTGGATAATTATGACTTCCGCGATGTTTATAATCTATTGGAGGTAAGAGCACGAATATTAGAAAAGTATCTAATATTTGAAATCACAATACCATTAATCAGCAGAGATATGTTTGAAATCGTAAGACTTATTCCGATTCCTTACCAGACAAACAATAAACAAAGAACAGTAATACCTATTTCCAAATATGTTGCGATAAATATCAAGAAAGATGCATTTATACCACTTACAGAAAGAGATTTAAACTCATGTGTATCAAAAGACCCAAAATTGTCCTTGTGTCGACTTAAAAGGCCTATTTATGCCTTTAAGGATGACCAGAGTCTATGTCAAAAATTACCAAATTTAAGAAAATGTGAAACTATTACCAGCAACTGCAAGAACGATTGGATTGAATTAAATAAAATAAATACATTTTTCTTTTTCTGCTGTGAGCGGTGTCAGCTAAAACTATTGTGTGAGGATCAGGTTACCGGCGTGCAAACGACCGGCGCTGGCCTATTAAATGTAGGTCAAGAGTGCATCATCAAAACGGCTGATTTAATTGTTTACTCACACAGACAATAAATTATTCATAAATCCAGATACACTTCCTGCCATCGAGATTTCGCCTATCAATCACATCATAAATATCTCCCTACCCGAATATTCTACTCATACCGATGACTCTGACAGCTTAATGAACAACATTGAGCTACAAAATATTCAGCGACAGATAGAACTTATGAAGCAGAATGAGCCGTTAGCAGACAAGGTGTCGTATCACGATATACACCATTATGCGGCCATATACATAATGTTCGCGGTGGTAGCAGTCGGCGTAGCGGTGTTCGCGTGCCGGCGTTGTCGGCGGACGGCGGCGCCGTCGGTGCCGGTGGCGGCGGGCGCGGCTGGAGCGGCGGCATCAGCGCGGCCTGTGCCGCAGCTGGCGCCCGCCCCACGGTCAGCTACTGTTCAGCGTAGTGGTAGAGCTCAGTGTAGTGATAGTGTTAGTGAAACATCAATGAAGTGTCGTTCAAAAGTGCGCGGTTAAATAAGCAAAATAAAAGCACTTCGCCAGTGCTTCAATCTGTATTCCATATTTCGAACTAAAATATTGAAGTTAAAAATATAATTTAAGTCATTTTGCACTCACCATTAACCACTACATACATTCTCTATCATTAGTCTTAAGCAAAAATTGTTTCCTCACCATGTATATCATACGTCGCGCTTTGAATCATTATAACCAAAACTACCTATCATCCCTATTCTCTCGCCCGGGAATATGTACGAGCTAGCTCCGTACAACGCTTTTTCCCTCGTCATCACATTTTTGTATTGACCTCATTTTACACTACTGCACAAAATTATATTGCACAATTCAGTTCGCATTCATCAACCATACCAGTCGCGCGTTCTCATAACATATATTTTTAAATAAATAGTTGATTTCAGGTATTACGAAATATACCAATTTTACCAAATTACCACACTTTTATTTGTCGGGGCAGCCCGAACAGGAAGAAAATCATGTTCCTCGTTTCGCCAGTCCAGTCGCGAGACCGACATGTGCCCCAGTTGCTCATATTCTCGCATGAAATCGACATACTTCTGTTTGAAGTCTGAGTTCCTACTCATACGACGCTTCATGGACAGCAGCCGCTTCTCGGCCAACGGCCGGGAGCTGCCAAGTGAGGGGCGAACTGACAAAAAGGGCAAACGAGTGATCAGCCGTCCCGAGTGAAGGCGACCTGTATTGTTCTGGTAGAACAACTCACACTCCTCGTCTAAGGGGTTCACTCGCTTCACGGTAGGTGGCTCTTCCACCTCCCAAAACCGTTGAAGGACATCCGATAAGGTGGAGCTAACAGTTATGTAACTGTCCACCGATGGAGATGGTGGGTTATGCCTAACTGGTCCCATCACTACAGACCCAAGCGATGTAGATAAGGCTACCAGCCCACCCTTCTGTAACTCTCTCCTCTTCCCACAATACACGCGGCCTAGAACATCGGCACCGAGCAATAAGTGAATCGGACCGGTTCGGTGGAAGGAAGGGTCAGCCAAGGTCAATCCTGATGTCGCATCAACGACAGCGCGCGAAACGTGCTGTTGCGGTAGCTGACCAACAACCTTCTCATAAACAATCGCGGTCGCGCCAATTTTGGGCGCTGAAGAGAAGTGGGGGGAAAAGGAGAACAAAACCTGACCGATCGGATCCGGGATCCGCAGGTCTCCGATTCCTCGTACCGATTCAAGGTATGGAGATGTGTTCAAACTCAACTGCCGGACCAGCCAGCTGGAGGCAATGCAACCCTGAGCTCCCGTATCCAAAAGGGCGCGAACTAAAACAAAGGTGCCCCTCGGGCCCCACACCTGTACGGAGGCTGTTGGTAACAACACCTGCTCCTGTGGGGGGGTTGCAGCCGACAGTTGGTTTAATGAAAATCCTCTCGCATTCCCCGCAACGGGGGGGAAGGGGGGTTCAAGGAAAAATGCGTGCGCGGCGGAGGAATAGGGCGCTCAAGGCGCTCGAGCGGGTCCCAATCCGGCACGTACACACCCCGACCAAAGCTGCATCGGGGGGCCGGGCGGTGCCCATGATGGGCGAAAGTTGGGGGAGCCCGTGACAAACGGGGTCTCTCCATTAGAGGGGGAGAGAAGCGTATCGACTCCCGACGTGGCTCCCTAATAACCGCGGCCCAATCCCGCGGTGGCGCCTCATAAGTGGCGCGTCGATCCCCCCCGCCCGTAGGGGGGGTGGGGCGCCCAATCCTCTCACGGGAGGGGGGGCGCCTGTCCAATCTCCGCGGAGGGGTGGCACGCCCTTCCGATCTCCACCGAGATGTGGGTGACCTACGAGGGCCCTCGCCCGTGTGCGAGTCCCTCGCTCTCACCACCTCACGAGTGTCTTTATTATTAAAGCACAAGAGGGGATGATGGGCCCCTCTACAACAGTGGCAATCTCGTGGGTGGGGGCAAGCCGATGCCATATGAGCCCCCAGGCAGCGGTAGCACCAATTCCGCTGCTTGGCCATATTCCTACGCCCCTCGGTGCGTAGGCCAACAAATTTGGGACAGGCCGGCAAACGATGGCCATCCCGCTTGCAACACTTGCAAGGCATCGGCCTCTCCCCGTGTTTTTTTTTTATGTAAGGCCCGGCAAATGACCTCCTCCCGCCTGATGTTAAGCGGTGAAAGAGGCCCAAATGAGTTGACAGATAGAGTAGGGACGACATCCACTATCCTACCTGTCCGCCCCTTGCCGGCCTAAAAGATGCTTTTTCACACCTCTTTTGAAGGAACCCATGTTGTAGGATGAAGGAAACACGTGCGCAGGTAGAGAATTCCAAGTGTGGGATGAACGACAGAAGAAGGAATCTTGGAATTTCTTGGTACGGTGTGAAAAGGAAGATACAGTGTAAGGATGACTCCGAAGGCCCTTACGCGTGTTTCTGTTAAGGAATGGAGAGGGAGGGATAAGGTTAAAGAGCTCCTCAGAGCATTCCCCATGGAACATTCGGTAAAAGGCGCTAAGAGAGGCGATGTCACGACGAAGTTGTAGAGGCTCGAGGGCGTTAGTTGCCTCTGCATCGCCAATTATTCGAATAGCGCGACGCTGCAATCTGTCCAGAGCATCGAGGAGGTACTGAGCGGAGCAGTCCCAAAGGTGCGAGCAATATTCCACGCAAGACCTAACCTGAGTTTTATACAACAGGCATAGTTGGTCCGGCGCAAAATACCTACGCACCTTGTTTAGGACACCGAGTTTCCGTGAGGCAGCAGTTATAACGGATTCGATGTAGTCTCTGGGGTTCAGATCGCAGCAAATGTTCATTCCGAGCAAGGTGATGTTACTCTGTGTGTGAAGGGTTGTGCCCTGAAGAGAAGGAGGGGGGAGGAAAGGTGACCTTTTCGCCGAGAACGCGCACACCTGTGTTTTCTTAGCATTGAACTCGACAAGATTGTTGGAACCCCATTCGGAGATGAGGTCCAGCGTCCTGTCGAGCTCAATGATAAGATTCTGCCTCTCCCTATCAATATTGCCACGAGCAGCCCCTGAGCTTCCGTGATATCCCCCATGCACTGTACTGTCGTCTGCATAGCAATGTATACTTCCCAAGGAAAGCATGTCATTGATATGCAGAAGAAACAATGTTGGGGATAGAACGGAGCCTTGTGGAACACCAGCATTCACTGCCACGAACCGCGAAGCGCAGCCGTCAACGACAACGCGAATTCTACGCTCGTGGAGGAAGCTGGCAATCCACGTACAGAACTGAGCGGGCAATCCGTATGCCGGAAGCTTGGAAAGGACAGCCTTGTGCCAGACTCTATCAAAAGCTTTGGCGATGTCGAGACTAATAGCCACAGACTCGCCGTGCTTATCGATAGATTCACCCCATTTGTGCAAAAGGAACGCTAGAAGGTCACCTGTTGACCGTTTAGGACGAAACCCATACTGACGGTCATTAAGCAACGAGTGACCTTCCAGGTAACGGATCAGCTGGGTGTTAAGGATCCTCTCCATGATTTTACACAAAATGGAAGTGACGGCTATAGGGCGATAGTTAGCCGGATCAGAACGATCTCCCTTTTTGGGAACCGGCTGGACATTGGCCTCTTTCCAAGATTTCGGCACACAACCAGCAGAGAACGACAGACGGTATAGACGCGTCAGGACCGGAGTCAACTCCGCTGCACACTTCTTAAGTACAATCGCAGGAATGCCGTCTGGTCCACTTGCTTTTCGAATATCAATCGACTGTAGCTCCGCCCGCACATCTCGCTGTCTGATGCGGATATCGGGCATAGTGCTGCCACAATGGGACAGTGTCGGAGGTTGTGCACCACAGTCATCGATACGGGAATGGGCCGCGAAGAGTTTTGCCAGGAGGTCGGCTTTCTCCTGCGGCTGATGAGCAAGTGAGCCAGCGGCATGTCTCAGCGGTGGCAGCGAGGGTTGGCAGAAGTTTGATTGCACAGCTTTGGCCAGGCGCCAGAAAGAACGGCTACCCGTAGGGTGCGCTAGCAGTTCCTGACCCACTTGTGCAATGCGCTGAGCATCCGCTCTAATGTAAGCCCTCTTACACAACTTGGTGGCATTATTATAGGCTGTTTTCAGTAGGTTAGTATTGGGATCCCTAGAAGCTCGACCTCTGATCCAAGCGCGGTAAGCTAGCTGTTTGTTTTCAACAGCAGAGGCACACTCGCGATTGAACCAGAGGTTACGTCTCCCTCTACTGACGAGATTGGAATGTGGAATATAATATTCCATTCCTAGTCTGATCTCGTCAGCAACAGAGGTAGCGCAGGAGTTCGGATCCATCCCACTAAAACAGCGTTGCCACCAAGGGACAGACGCGTAATAATCCCGCATACCGTCCCAATCTGCTGACGCATAGTGCCACAGACGGCGTGCTGCAACCACAGGCGACGGTCGCGACGCCTGAGGCACTGAGACGGATACCAGGCAGTGATCTGAAGATCCTAGTGGAGCTCGAATCACCACCTGATATCCGTCGGGGCGATTTGTCAGCAGAAGGTCCAACAAAGAGGGCGCTTGACCGATAATATCTGGTACCCTGGTGTGCTGGGTAACCAATTGTGTCAGGTCGTGCGTGAGAGCGAATGCGTGGGCAGTCCTACCCGCATGGTCAGTTTTAGAGGAACTTAACCACAGCTCGTGGTGAGCATTGAAGTCCCCTAAAACACCAGCTCGGCGGAAGGAAATTGCTCCTGCGCGTCATCTGCCACCCGACTTAGGTGTTCAAAAAGTCGAGTTGTCTCCAAGTCACCACGGTGGGAACGATAGACGCACACGTAGACACTGCAATGAGTGCCAAAATCGACGTGTACCACAAGGAGGGAAAAGGAAGGTTCCTCCAAACAGCGCAGGCGACGACAACAAACGTCCGCCCGGACGAACAAGCAAACACCTGCCTTTGCCTTAAAGGACTCCTCAAGAGCGTAGCCGGGGTAATTAAGGTAGCTTGTATCGGCCGGGCAGATAATTTGCGTCTCTGTCAAAAACAGCATTGCTGGACGGGCTGTCTCGAGATGGTGGTGGACAGCCAAGAGGTTAGAATGGAGCCCGCGGATGTTAGCGAGCCCCACCTCGAATAGTGGTGTTTTGGTGGGATAGTGCACCGCTGTACGACCAGTCCTAATATTGTGCGCTGACATATATGTTTGTTGGAGTGAGAGGTGTGAAATTGAGGTGTCGTTGCAGCGATTAGCATAGTTAACGTGTGTAGGCCTGTTTCGCCAGGGAACAGCCGACAGCTGATTTGCGCTGACTCTCCGCACGAAAGGGCCCCCGAACCCCCCCGGAAGTGGTCGCCGGGACCCACCATCCGGTCACCAACCGGCACGACGGACCACCCCGAGATTATGCGTGGCATGGTGGGGCAGCCTCACGGACTGGTTAGGTCCGCTTGGGCCCCTGTACTGTACCACGGGCGGCCAGCGGAACAGCCGTTTCTTCGGGTCTTCCTGGGCGGAGGGTCAACGCAGTCAACCTGGCACTGGGTCGACGGAAGCCCACACAAACCACACGAATCGCAGCAACGACCCCTCAAGCTCTGGCTGTGCGATGACTGATCCCGAAACGCGGACACAAAATGCCCACTTGACGGGTTTTACGTCATGCGCACGGTGGTCGCTAGCCAGTCGGGTTTTTCAAGCCCTACCACCAGAAGTTGGTCACTCGATTAGCACCACCCGGGGATCACGTGTAGGGTCTCGAGGGTAAAACCTACGGACATGAGCGACTCCAATCCCTAAATCCGTGTGGAGAGTTCTGCCGCACTGCAGTATACTGCTTGTACGGGCGGCGCTCTCTCCGTGGCGCTGCCCGGGTCGCCTGATAGCGGCCTGTACTCGGTCCCGGTATAGGAGCCAGATCCAAGTGGTCGGTCATCCGACACTCATCCTTCAAAAATCTGAGGAGATCCGAAAAGGGGGGGAGGTACGAGGCACTATTGCCCCCAAACCTTTGTTCAAAGCTCCCTTTCATCTCCATGGGAAGCTTATTGAGGATGAGGTGGAGCAATATGAAGGACCACTGGTCCACCGGTAGGTCAAGTCGTTTGAGCGCGTTAATAGCGCTTAGCAGCGGGTTCAAAATCTCCTTCCTCAATGAGGAGACCCGCGATACTCGTGGCAGCCCTAAAATGGCAGCCACATGTGTGTCCGCTAGCAAGCGAACATTCTGATACCGGGCGGTCAACAGCGCCCTTGCAATATCATAACTGTCATCGTTGACAGGTAGATGCTGGACAAGCACACCAGCCTCTCCACGTAAGGCAGAGAGCAAATAGGCCAATTTCTGGCTAGGGAACAAGTCGTCCCATCCAAGTAGGTTCCCATCAAAGGTTGGGATGTCCAAAGTGGGCAGTCTGCCCAGCAAGCCGGCCGGGGTAGGCTTAACCTCCCCGGGCGTGCATGACTCACCCCTCCGGGCGAATAGGATAGCCTGAGCCTTGTTTATAATCACATCCGCCTGTTCAAAACATTGATCATAATCGGCATTAAATTGGTCGACTGCCCGCAACTCAGCGGTACCCTCGGCTGGGTGGTCGAGCAAATATTGTTGATGAACAACGAAAAGCTGCTTCAATTCTTTCAAGCGAGCAGTTACTCCCGCATGCCGAATTAACAAGGCCTGTTCTCGGTCTGGTCGGTCTACCAAAGCGACGGCACTAGCAAACCATCTCAAGATCTTTTGTGCACCCGCGCGGACACCACTAAGCGGGCTGACTGGCGGGACCATTTTGCACCAAAATTAATATACACTATAATAATACATAGACAAACAGACCGACAACCGCAGACAACAAAACAGATCGGGAGGAACTTCAAAGGCAGAACAAAATATATAAACAAACCAAAATCAAGTGTAAATGCTAGAACTTAACTAGAACAACAAAGGCATTTAACAACAGAATTTTTCAAACAAATTAAATTTAAGTATTAAGTCAATAACTTAACAAACATAATATTCAAAGGCAAACAAAACAAAATCAAATGTAAATGCTAAAACTTAACACAGCAAAATAGTGTATTACAACAACAGCAAAGTCATTTAGCAGCAAAATTTTTTAAACAAATTAAATTCAAGTATAAGTTTACAACTTAACAAACAAAATATTCAAGGGCAAAACAAAGATATGAAAAAACAAACCAAAATCAAATATAGGTAAATGCTAGAACTTAACTAGAACAACAAAAGGCATTTAACCCCAATTTTTTGTTGAATTATAGAAAGGTTTTAATACAAAATAATCTTCATAGTTATAATGATGGAACCAGTAAAAAGGAATTACTGTCTATGTTTAATGACTATGCTCCACTGACAGATTTGATTTGTCATTCGTCTTGTTTTATATCTTTCGATTGATATTGCTTCCGAGTGTGTTCTAAATAATAAACAGATAATTCGGCTAAATATATCTTTTTATTTCAATATAAATCGCTACTATTCAATAGGTTATGGGCCCAGGTTCGTGTTTTTCATATTGTGATTTTGTGAAATTTTTCAAAATTCTAAATTTTCGTGTGACGTGTTCATGTTCATGTTAGACAATGTTAGATTGCCAATTATTTGAAAAAAAAAATTTCGCAAGCAATGGATTCTTCAAAACTAAAAAAATGAGAAATATAAAAGAATTCGATGGTGAATACAGCATAATATGGAAATTTAGAATATGTTCTCTATTGAGTGAGATGGAAATTTTAAGAGACATAGACGAACCGATTCCACAAGCCCGGAGTAATGTATGAGAGAAAACAACCGGACTGCTCTCGTTAAAATCAGATTATTAGATCACGAAATTAAACTTAAAGTGAAAATTCTGACATAAGCTCCAAAATTCTCAGTGTAAACATTAACCGGCCCAATAAAAGAAAGTTAAAAGGATGCCTTCGTCTACTCGCCAAAATAATAAAAAATACAGAACAGACACTAATTTATAAAATGTCATCATTGTGGGCGTAATGGACACGTGAAGGAAGACTGTTATTATTATAAAAGAAATAACCAAAAATTTGCCTCTGAATGAACCAGAACTATTCAAGCTGATGAAACGAATAAACCATCCACATCAACATCAGATGATTTTTCTGGATATGCTTTCAGGACTGGACATTACCAACACGAAAATGATTGTAATAAATTATCATTTATACTGGACTCTGGCGCATCGGATCATAACAGGGATGATATCTTCATTTTTTGGCAAAAATTGAATGAGCCAATAAAAATTACGGTGGCTAATAAGGGTGAATTTATTTCAGCTACGAAACGTGGATCTATTAAGGTCACCAGCAACATGGGCGTTTCCGGAGTACTCGAGAAGGTGCTGTACTGCCGAGAGGTGCCGTACAACATGCTGTCTGTGGCCAGGATGCAGCAAGCGGGGCTGACGGTAATCTTTGCCCAGGATGGAGTTCACGTCATTAAAGATGGTAAAGTCATCATGAAAGGTAAAACTTACCAAAATTTCATTATTGGAGATTTTAATTTACCTGTAAAGATGAACGTATCAGTTTCCCAAACATGTCAAAGTAATGAATATGTGATATGGCATCAACGTTTAGGCCATATAAGTAAAAGTAAATTTCTTGAATTAAAAGGTCAAAATGATTGGTGATATAAAAGAAATTGAAAATGTTTCGCCTACTTTTGTGTGAAGCTTGTATTTAGGGAAAACAGCGACGGCTACCTTTTAATAAACAAAAGGACAAAAGTATGTATTATTGTACACTCTGATGTAGCAGGCCCTGTCACTCCTTCAACAATTGACAACGCAAATTATTTTGTGTTATTTGTTGATCGATTTACACATTATTGTGTGGTGTATATTTTTATTAATTTATTATTTAATAATTTATTTACTATCACCTGTCCCGGTGTCTGTAATGAGTTCTTGTAAGATAAATTTGACACTGCAGTGTAAATGTAAAGCTTGAATGGGAGCTAACTGTACCATCATTAATATTGGTGTATCCCTACATGGATATTGGTGTATTATTAGTACCATCAGTGGTACTAGTTAAACTATGGTTGGATATACAAATACAACTAAACAATATCGAAGTAGGTATAGAACAAGGAAAGTACTATAATTAATAAAAGGCTATAGTACCATAGACCACATCCATACGCTGCGACAGAGACATTTATTACATTATAAATCAGATGTATTCTCGGCGTTTAAAGACTTTGTCGCGAAAGGTGAGGCAAAGTTCAATTTGAAATTAGTATACTAATTATACAGTGATAATGGTGGTGAATATTTGTCTAGTGATATAAAAGATTACTGTAAACAAAAAGGTATCACATATCACTTAACAGTACTGCGAACTCCACAGTTAAATGGTGTAGCGGAATGTATGGTTAGAACTATTACTGAAAAAGCTCATTCAATGGAAAGTTGGAGAAATATTTTTGAGGCAAGGCAGTATTAACTGCAGTACATTTGATAAATATTACTCCAACAAGGGATTTAGAACTAACCAAAACACTATATGAAATGTGGCATGATGGAAAACCTAATATAAAAACACTTTGGGTGTTTAGTTCAACTGTGTATGTACATAGCAAAAGAAGTCAAGGTAAATTTGACGAAACGTCATGGAAGGGTATTCTGGTAGGTTATCACCCAAATGGCTATAAAGTATGGAACACAGATTGTGAAAGCTTTGAAACTGTCAGGGACGTTGTTATTGATGAGACTAATTTTGTTGACACCAGGCCATCGTTAAAGCCTAATGGGAGTAGTGGTGAATGCTCTCATGGTGAAACTGATAAGGCTGAAATCAGTATCTTTAAAGTCTCAATGTTCTAGCATACGTAAATCAATAATATCGGATATTGATGAACAAGGCAGTGTTTCTAAAATTCGTAAATGAGGTAATAATAACTGACTTCTGATAGAATTTCAGATCCATTATCTGTTAATGATCAAGTTTCTTAAATTGATCAATCATTCAACCAAGAGGAGTGAAAGGATAAAAGGTCGACCATCCGTATCGTATAAAGCTGTGAACGAAGAGTACTTGTATAGTGCTCAGTCGGTTTCTTCAAAGGTACTTCAAAGGTCTTTTGATGAGATAAAGTGTCTAGATAATAGAGCTCAGTGGAAAAAGGGGTAAATGATGAACAAACTCTCTCAAAAGTAATAACACGTGGACTCTAGTGCCGAGACCAGAAAAAAAAAATATTACAATGAAACTTTCACGCCAATAGCTTGAATATTTAGTTTCCGTTTTATCATTTTTGCGAATCAAATAATTTACATATTTATCGCATGGATATTAAGACTGCATTTTTAAATGGCATCTTAGTTAAAAGAGGAAGTATATATGCAAGTTCCTCAAGGTATCGTAACTGAAAATAATACAGTATGTAAGTTAAATAAAGCCTTGTATAGGTTGAAACAGGCTGCAAGATGCTGGTTTGAAGTATTTGAAAAATCCTTACTTGAAAAGGGTTTTAAAAATTCTGCAGTAGATAGATGTATTTATATTTTGGACGTATTTATAGTTTTATATGTTGATAATCTCTTTATAGCATGTGCAAATATTCAAACAATGTTCAGTTTTAAAGAATATTTGATGACTAAATTTGAAATGACTGACCTAAAAGAGGTAAAATTCTTCCTTGGTATAAAAGTAATAAGATATTCAGATACAATTACATTAGATCAAAGTGCCTATATACAATTAATTTTAAATTTTAATATGAGTGAGAGTAATCCTATCCGTACTCTCACTGAAGCCAAATTATATTATGAGGCTCTAAACTCAGAAACCAAATGTGATGCTCTCTGTCGAAACCTCATAGGATGTTTAATATATATGATGCTTTGCACACGCCCAGATTTTAGTACTTCCGTTCACATCTTAAGCCGCTATACAAATAATAATAATCAATAGTTGTGGCAATGCCTTAAAATGGTATTAAGATATCTTAAAGGTACCATGTCTTTGAAATTAACTTGCAAAAGAAGTGAGTATGAAAACATCCTGAGTGGCTACGTAGACTCTGATTATGTAGTCAGGATATTAGTGGCAGGAAAAGTACAACTGGCTACTTGTTTCAATTATATGACAGTTGCACAGTAACTTGGTGCACAAAAAGACAAACTACAGTGGCAGTTTCATCTACACAAGCCGAATACATGGCTTTGTATGAGGCTGTCAAAGAAGCATTATGTCTAAAGTCTCTAGCACAAAGTATCAAATGAAAATTGAACAACCCATCATTTTATATGAGGGCAATAACGACTAAATAGGCATTGCTAATAAAAACCCCACTACTAATCATACGAGCTCTAAACAAATTGACATCAAGTATCACTTCTCGAGAGAGCAAGTTGAGAAAAATGTTATTAAATTGAAATATATTTCTACAGGTCAATAGCTGGCTGACGTGTTGACTAAGCCGTTACCGTCCTCTACCTTTCAACAAATAAGAAAAGGGGCTTAGAATATGTAGATATGTGTTACGCTATTGTGTTAGTGTGATATAGTGTTAGAATGTTATTTTTGTTGAATATTTAAGATGAAATGATCTGATTAGGTTTTCCTGGTTTCCCTAATCCTTGCAACAAATGTTGGATCATATTGTATTCCCCAGGCAAGCACTCGGAAGGAATATTTGTTGAATACTAGGCTTTGGTACAAATGTGTTGTATATTTGATTTTAGTTTAGAAGATTATTTTGAGGGGAGCGTGTTGAATTATAGAAAGGTTTTAATACAAAATAATCTTCATAGTTATAATGATGGAACCAGTAAAAAGGAATTACTGTCTATGTTTAATGACTATGCTCCACTGACAGATTTGATTTGTCATTCGTCTTTTTTTATATCTTTCGATTGATATTGCTTCCGAGTGTGTTCTAAATAATAAACAGATAATTCGGCTAAATATATCTTTTTATTTCAATATAAATCGCTACTATTCAATATTTTTCATATACAATGACAATGACAACTAGTTAGGGAGATCGGTCCACAAATGAGATTGTAGTCGGTTTAAAATCAGCAATCAAAACCAATTAATATGTATTGCCCGTTTGGACAACCAACAAGATTACAATATTAATTGTACAATACAAATCAAAATACTAATCAATCAATCAAATCTAACAACAAACCACGCTCTGCTACCAAGAGATGGTGGTGCCCAAAGTAGACTCCACCACGTCGGCGGTTCGCCGAATCATGATTTGAAACCGACTACCAGCTCCTAGAAAACCCCTATTCCATTTGGTCTCCGTATGTAGCCGGTGGACTTCCTGAGCTAGCTCGAAGGAAGTCGCGGCTCCTGAAGGGCTGCTGTCAATCCAACGATGGAGACCGGAGCACTACATAGGCCTAGTAGGCCACCACGGCTCACACACGCGACGATAAAACTTTTGCAACACTTAAAGCGGACGTTCGCACATTATTTTGTGCGCCGCGCCGCGCAAAACTAGTTCAATTATATATTTCTCGAAACGAAAACGCGCCGCCCGGTAACCTAATCTATTTCAATGTCATTCCGTTCGACTCGACTGACATGTCACATGCGGTCGGCCGCCACAGGCTCTCACTGCACAGACTATTATGCAGTGTTGCCACTCGCTCTTCCTCGAGCGTAAACAGTACTAGAGAGGGTACTAAAAATATTTAAGGAAAACGGTTTGACTTTAAATCTAAAAAAATGTCATTTTTTAAAGAGCGAGCTACAATTTCTCGGGTACAAAATAAAGCAGAATTGCGTAATGCCAAATGAAGCGAAGGTAGAAGCTGTCAAAAGTTTTCCTGTTCCAAAATCAGTACACCAATTGCGGCAATTTTTAGGTTTAATTAATTATTTTCGCAAATTTATCAAACATTGCGGCATTTTATCTTCTCCTCTTACTAAATTGTTAAAGAAGGATGCTCAATGGTCTTGGAACTCGATACACGATCAAGCATTTCAATTACTAAAATCTAAATTAACATCTGACAGTGTTTTGTCTATCTATGATCCCAATAAGGAAACCATTTTATATACCGACTCTAGTCGCGACGGTATTGCTGGTATTCTTGTACAAGTAGTTGACGGAACTGAAAAACCTGTGTACTACTATAGCCGTCAGACAAATGAAGACGAAAAGTAATACCACTCCTTCGAACTGGAACTTTTGGCAATTGTAAATTCACTTCAAAAATTTCGTCTTTATTTGGTAGGCTCGCCTTTCATTATCGTAACAGATTGCAATGCAGTTAAATATGCTCTAACTAAAAAGAATATTATACCCCGAATTGCGCGATGGGTTCTTTCGACTCAAGAATTCATGTACGAAATCAAGCATAGAGAAGGTGCTCGTATGCAGCACGTGGATGCTTTGAGTCGAAATCCTATTCCATCGGGCCAAAGATCGGAGAAAGAAATAATATTATCTATAACTGAAGGTGATTGGTTGCTTTCTGTTCAGTGGCAAGATAATGATATCAAAAATATTAAAACAATTTTAGAGATCGGACAAATGGATAATAATAAAAATATTTTTAATACGTATGAGCTCTTAGGAGGAAAGGTGTACAGACGAACAGCCCAAGGTCGCCGATGGGTTGTGCCAAAAAAATGCATATGGCAAATAATAAATTGCAACCACGACGACATTGGGCATTTTTCTGTGGATAAAACTTTAGAAAGAATATGTTGCAAGTATTGGTTTCACGCTGCACGTGGCCCATTTACGAAATTTGTTTTTATATCGGCAGTAAAGACTACAAAAACATTCAATCTTTTAGAAGAATTAGAAAGTATTACAAAAACGTTTGGTAATCCGAAACGAATAATTTCGGATGCAGGGTCGTGTTTTACCTCTAATGAGTATAAAGAATACTGTAAGAGTAAAAATATTCGTGTGCATGTTGTGGCAACGGGTATGCCTCGCTCTAACGGACAGGTAGAAAGGTTTAACAAAACGATACTTGATTCACTAAAGACTATAGGTGCCAATACAACAGACGACAGATGGGACCAATATGTCAAAATTATACAACAAGGTTTAAATAGTACCATTCACAAGACTATTAATGCGGTTCCAAGCGCAGTATTTTTAGGCTATCGATTACGTGCCGATAATGATAGTCTAGGTCCAGAGTTTGATGACGGGTCAGTGGTGGACGTAACGATGTTGCGAGCTAGGGTAGATGAAAATATTAAAGCCAACGCAATAACACAAATAGAGAGATTTGACAAGAACCGAATAAATTCCACTATTTATAAAGAAGGAGAATTGGTATTGGTAAAAATACAAAGCACAGGCAATGACGGCCAGAGCAAAAAAACTGCTACCGGTGTTCAAAGGTCCATTCCGTATAAAAAAGGTACTCGGTAATGATAGATACGAGGTGACAGATTTAAGGGGTTCTGAAAGAAGCATTAAACTATATAACGATGTAACAGCAGCTGAAAACATAAAGCGTTGGATAAACATTGACGAATGGAACTTAGAATAATTTATAAAAACTCCGTGTTGGCAAGTGATATTAAATGGTGGGTATGTCATATTATTATTTTCAAATACCTAGATAATTTACAATCGTCTCATGCACTATGTTTATGTACAAAGTAATATTTTATCGCGAGACTAGACAAAACACTTGTTTTTTTTCCTTTTTTGTGTTTTATTAAAATTCAATAATAAAATGACAAAGTTAATGCATTAATGTTATGTTTAGGGAATCTTGTTACATTTAAGTGAATTATTTACATATTGCTCACACTAAAAACTCAAATCGATACAACCTAACTAAGACATTCTTTCAAAGAATTTTATGTAGGCGATACGGTTTGGCGTAAGAACTACACCTTAAGTAATGCCGGTGCATACTATAGTGCAAAACTAGCACCAAAATATTTTAAATGTAAGGTAGTAGAGAAAATCTCTCCACTAGTTTATATGCTTGAAGACCCTAACGAAAGCCGCGGAAAATGGCACGTTAAAAAATGTAACGTCGCTTTGCGCTACCTACCTTTAAAATATTCGAGGTCTTACCTGGGTCAGGCCGTAGATTTTGCCACAAATGACGCAAAGGTGACGCGAAATTTTCTACGAGTCTGTCGCACAAAGCGGCGCAAAATGATAGCGCAAAATTAATAAGGAGCACATACACTGATGTAATTTTATATAACAAAAACATTTAATATTTTGAACGGGTTAGTTGCGTTATTCCCCAGTTGCATTTTCACCCGAAAAAATAATTTTAAACCCTAATGGCAACTAAAAGGGATTTCGTGTAAAACTGCAACTGGTCGATTTTGGGTAAAACTGCAACTGGGGAATAACGCAACTAACTCTTTCGTTCAATAGCATAAACTCTTTTCAAACATGTAGGTACTAGCAAGAGGATTTGCATCACACCAAAATCAAACTAGAAAAACAAAAAAAACACGATGGTATGGTAAGTATGTTTAATAAATAATCATCATAACAATAATAATCATAATAGCATCTATACTTAATTAGATTAAATAACAGATGAGGATAGAAACTCCTTCTCGTATCCTAGACCGAAACGTTTTTTTTTATATTTTAATTGAACAAATCGTAAGAAAGAAATTAAGAGCAAACATAAAAAAGGAGCATAAAAAAACACTTGCAGATGCAGTGTGCATGCACCATTATTCAATAACGCAAAATAAGTGGCGCAATTTCTACGCCACCGATATCGCAAAGTGACATAAAGTCAGTTTTGCGAAACCGAGGCGCAAATAAAATCGATTTTAACTCTTAAACTACACTATTTTACAAAGCTAATTTAATATAGAAAGATCACACACATCTTATTAAACCATGCACAACAAAAAATATTAGTTGTAATCAAAAACTTACCTTGAAATCTCAAAAAATGCACTCCACAAAATTGTCGTCACTTTTCACTTTGATCGGAGTAGACACCAAACTGACAAAAAATATGGCCACCAACGCTGTATTGACCATAGAGTACGTTACTTTGGTGTTGCCAGCACTTAAACACAAATCTTACTTCTTATTTTAAATTACAAAATGACTGATAATAGTTGCGCAATACAAGTAGCGCAAAGATATTGTTTTTCTAAATTATTTTTTTATTGCCGAATATTTATCTTCTTTCTTAGGAAACACGCAAAGATATTAAAGGCATGTCTAACTTGTTCTTATTTTATAACGTCAAAGCAAACAGATAATTAATGTGTTGGTAAATAATAATTTTATCGATGTATATGTTGTGCATCTACCAATGCGGATTCGCGGTTTTTATACAAAAATCGTCACTGTCGGGAGGAAAATGACAAATAGTTTTCCCAATTTATAAACTTAATCGAATATCTTTATTTGCCTTGGGTTTCCATTTCGTAGTAAATGTGATGATAAGATTAAGAAATTTTTAAGAGTACTATATTTAAAATAAAATGATGCGGAGACTTCTGTAACATTGGATGTGGCAAAATCTACGGCCTGACCCACCTATTACTGTATATGTAAATATAAATCTGTCCATCTTTTAGTTCGTATTCTACGCATATTATAACTACACTTATGCTACTCTGCGCTTACTGCTATTCAGTGTGGTGCATGTTAGAGTTCAAGTTTCGGAACATTGAACACCTCTATGTCGGCATGGGTTGCCCTAGGAAAGTGCTCGCTAAGCCCAACTTGTGTGTAGGATACACTGGAGGTACTCCCTCGCAGCACTACCGTAAGTGTTAAGCTGGCCGGACTTGGGTGATATATTAGCACCCAAAGCCCAACACAACTTTATGTTAATTCCAGTGGGAATCGCGTGCAGTATTATTTAATGTGCAAATGACTTGAGTTCTGTTTGTAACGTGTACTGTAAGGGTACTGTTAGTGTAATGATTGATATGTTTCTACTACGCATATGCTCTACACTACATAGTCTACACTAAAATCCTCTTGGCCGTTACTAATAGATGGACAGACGGATATACTTTCGTTAATTTTAAGATTGTTGTATACCTCTTGACCTTAACGAATTCCTACCTATGTAAGGAATGAAAGATGGGTGTTGTAAATAAGAATGTCTCAGCATTACTTTGTACTCACTTTTATTAACACTGTAAATATGTACAAATGCTGTGGGGAACTGATTTTTTCACGAAACACTTCGTTTTAAATTGTTATTAAGGACAATAAAATTATATTTTTAAATCAACACGTCTTTTTATTTCGTCCACATTTTCAAATCTGACAAGGTGCCAAAAGCATAGATATAGAAAAAGTTCAATACTGCAACACCTTCTCCTAATTTTACAACTGCCTTTACTTAATTCAATGAAATTAAAAATTCGCTAACTCTAAAACTATTTAGGTATGACAGTTTAACAATTACTGATATTGCAGTTATTACAAATAAAATATATATATTAGATAGTCTTAAAAAATTAAATTTTCACAGTGCCTTTGAAACTTCACTCTGTTTAGAGGTTTCGTCATAATATCGGCCAACTGGATCTCAGAAGGACAGTAGGTGACATCAATTTCGACGTCAACGTACTTCTCGTAAATATGATGGTAACGCACGTCGATATGCTTGGATCTTTTGTTGAAAGTTTTTCGAGTAGCTTGGTTCACAGCTTGAGCTATGTCCGGCCTTGATCTAGTAGAAAGATACAGTAAGCTTCCCACGACTTCTCTGTATGGATAGTCTACCTTCTCCTGGGAAGTTTCTTGTGTCTTTTCTGAATCTATAGTACTAGGTATAGTGGTTGGTTTAGCGTTCTCCATCCCATATTTCTGCAACATATTATTTATGTAAATTTTCTGAGTAATTTTTATACCTTCTTCTAAATGTTGTATTTCCATTCCCAAATAATTTGTAGGATTTTCATTTTTCTTCATTTGAAATGTGTTTTCAAGTTGCGTCAAAATCTGTTTTAAATTTTCTTTGTCTTGTCCAATAACTAGCCCATCATCGACATATAGAGCGATAATGACAGACTTATCTTTGTTTATAAAAACACATCTGTAATTTTTAATATTTTTGAAGCCTAGATCTGTCATAGTCTGTGTGAAGGTTTTATTCCAGGTAAGAGGCGCTTGTTTCAGTCCATAAAGGGCCTTTTTTAGTAAACATACTTTTCTTTTTCCATTTTATTGTATCCTTTGGGTACCTTCATGAATACTTTTTCTGTCAATTCACCATAGAGAAAAGCAGTTTTTACATCGAAAGTAAATATGTGATGGTTTTTGGCGGCTGCTAAGGCAAATAAAGTTTTGAGAGCAGTTTGACATACGACCGGACTGTAAATTTCATCGTAATCAAGGTTGCCTTTCTGCTCACAGCCTCGTACTACTAACCTCGCCTTGTAGGTTCCATCGTCTTTTATGCGGAAAACCCACTTGTTTGACAGTATCCTGTGCCCTTTCGCCTCTTCCTTGTTAACCAAGATCCAAGTCTTGTTTTCTTCTAATGAATTCTTTTCTGCTTGAATTGCCTTCTCCCAATTTGCTTTTTCCTTACTATTTATTGCTTCTTCATATGTAAGCAAAACATAGTCATTGTATTTATCAGGCAATTTTCTAATTCTTTTAGTTCTCACTCCTTCTTCTCTGTTATGTTTATTTGCAAGTTCAATTGGCTTTTGTTGTTCTTTATTTTCCGTTTCTTTATGTTCTTCCATTTCTTTATTTTTTTCTTGTTCAGTTGTTTTTTTTTTGGCTCTATTATTTCTATATCAAAATCTTGTTCCTTGTCTTTTTGTCTTTTTTGTTCATCATTTTCAGTGTCAGAGCTTACAGGATCACAGTATTCAAGATTATCATCTACTTTTTCTTGTAAGCTGATATGTGATTTTTGCCCGTTCGGATGTTCATCTTCGCTTTCAAATTGACGTAGTATTGCTAAGGTTTTATCGTTATCAACAATTTCTTTTTCGTCAAATATGATGTCTCTCTCAATTGTGATTTTTCTGCGATCAGGATCCCACATTCTGTATCCAACTGGAGCATATCCCATCATTATTTGCTTCTTGGTTCTGGTCTCTAGCTTCTTTAGGTATCCTAAGCGTTTCACATATCCCACGCTACCGAATGTTCTAATATTTGACAGATTTGGTTTTCTTTTATACCATAGTTCATACGGAGTAGTACTCGTAGTTTTTGAAGGTAAGCGATTCATTAGGTACGTAGCCGTTAGAACAGCCTCTTCCCACATTTCTTTATTTAGTCTTGATTGAAATAAAAGGGCTCTTGCTTTTTCGATCAAGGTACGGTTGAGCCTTTCAGCTTTTCCATTTAATTCGGGACTGTGAGGGACTGTATAGTCTAATTTAATACCTCTTCGTTGACACCAGGTTTTAAATTCTTTTTCAGTGTATTCGCCACCGTTGTCACATCGCACCTTCTTCACTTTCAAGTCTAATTCTCTTTCAGATTCATATATGTATTGTTTGATTATATCAGGAACTTCCCATTTACTTTTCATCAGGTATACTTTTGTGAAGTGAGTGTAGTCGTCCAAAACTGTAACTATGTATCTCATTCCATCCCACGTTGTTTGTTCAACGTAGCAAACATCAGTGTGTAGTATTTCTAGAGGTTGTATTGCTCTAGTTCTTTCTGTGTTAAATGGTTTTCTAGTTTGTTTCGCCATAATACATACTTCACATAATTCATCTTCATTTTTGTTTAGTTCATCAGATGAGATGCCATCAGCCATCTTCTGTAAAATTTTAATTGTTTTCTTTCCTGGATGTCCCATTTTAATATGCCAGTTTTCTTCTGCACACATAGCCAATTTAGTGTTCTGGTTTAATTTTACTGTATATAAACCAGATTCATTTTTCTTTCCAAACAAAGTTAGGTCTTCTTTACATATCTTAACAGTGTCCTTTGAGAATAACACAGATCCACCATTGTTTGTTATCTCATTGACTGACATTAGGTTTTGTGATAACTCTGGTACATATAGCGTATTTTTCAGTACGCATAGATCGCCTTCGACTGTCCCGACACCCTTTGACAATATTTTGGCTTCACTTTTGGCTATGCAGATTTCTGACTCTTTACTTCTAAAGTTTTTTATATTTTCAAGATTATTGGTCATATGCGCTGAACATCCGGAATCCACGATGAAATCAAGTTGATTGAAGTTTGTACTGTCATCACAGCATGATAAGAAAGCAACTCTGCCAGTTTTTTTGTGTTTGTTTTTATTAGCATCTTTGAAGAAACATTTCTCTTCTGGATGGTTGTACTTTTTGCAAATACTACATTGTTTTGATCTGCAGTCCTTTGCTTTATGCCCCTTCTTATTACACTTTAAGCATTGTATGGCTGTATTAGCTTTGAATGCTATTGACGAAGTTGAAGGTTGGCTGTTCTTTCTATTTTCTTCTAACAGTAAACGGTTCTTTAGGTTAGGCAGTGTTTTGTCGCTAGAAGATTCCCACGCAGTAATAAAACTATTGTAGGTCTCAGGAAGAGCTGACAGTATTTTTGACATTATCATATCTTCTTCGATGGTACTCCCTAATTTGGATAAACGATAAGTTATGCTATCCATTTCAGAAAGAAACTCTGTCATATTCTGCCCTTGATATTTGTAGTTGAAGAAGTCTTGCATCGTACTGCATTTGTTTCGTGATTCTTGTCCATCATATATATCACACAAGGTTTTATACATTTGTGCCGTAGTTTCACACGTTAGAATGTATTGCAGATGCTTCCTATCGATGGTTGATATTATTAAAGCTTGGCCCTGAGCATCCAGCTTTTCATCAAATGTTTTTTCTTTATCTTTATTTTCTGGTTTCGTTAAATCTAACAAACCTTTTGCTCGTAGAAATATACTCAGCCCGAACTTCCAGCTACGGTAAGATTCAATGCCGGTTAGTTTTTCTATATTTTCATTTTCTGGTCTTGACATTTTTTTGGACTTTTATTTTTTAACTTATATGTTTTTATATTATTTTGTTATGTGTTAATTTTTAACCCATAAGCCCATAACCTGTGGGGAACTGATTTTTTCACGAAACACTTCGTTTTAAATTGTTATTAAGGACAATAAAATTATATTTTTAAATCAACACGTCTTTTTATTTCGTCCACGTTTTCAAATCTGACAAGGTGCCAAAAGCATAGATATAGAAAAAGTTCAATACTGCAACAAATGCTTGTAATTCTTATAAAATTCACAAATATTCGGCGATCCTTATGTAGCACTTTCTCACTCAATTTGCGATGTATAATTCCACTTTTTGGCACGTTTCTAGCACAGTCTACTCATCTTTCACGTTTTTGCACTATTTTCATTGTATTTTAGTTATAATTTATTACTTTTGGTACACTTTTTCGGTAGCTTCCTGCATATCGCTTAGCGATGTTTACTTGTTTGACAAATGTCAGTTGATATTCATTTTCGAAACAAACGATAATTTTAGGCAATAAATTTTAAAATGTTGTATTTTTTATTCGGTTCTAGAAAAATTAGACGTAAAGTGATTGTCTATTGTTAAGGCTAGAATAAATACCGACCAGGGTCTCTAGGCAGGACATTCTACCACCGGTTCTCTCACTAGAACCACCTGAGGAGTAGCTAAGCTCCTCGGGACATCCGCCACTCTCTTACTACCTTCTTCGAGTCGCCGCTGCGGAGTTACCAGGACCCTCGACGGACGCTCCTTGGACCTGCTGCCACCTGTACGACTACTTGACGCCTCCGGGAGACCAGCCTTGTCTACGTGCCTGCCTGCCTGCCACCTGCTCAATGCCGCCGGGAGCCAGCCACGCCTACGTGCCCACCTACCTTCGGCGACTGCGCGACGTCGCTGCCTGAGTGCCACCAGCCGTACCTGCGTGCCTGCCCTTCCAATGCCACCGCTGCTGCCGGAGCTGCCAGCTGCCTGCCCGTCTACGTGCGCCGCCGCTGTTACCGGAGCCACTAGCTGCCTGCCCGCTCGACTACTCACCGGTACCCCTCATTTCTCCCTGGCCAGGCTTGTTATTTTTTTTTTATTTCTTGTACATAGTTTAGTTATATTTAAGTCAGCTCTAAGTCCATCTAGGTCGTGCCCTCTTAACCCCTTGTTTATCTTTTTTTTAATATACTACTTTTTAATATTGTTCTTTATTTTCTTTCTCTAGCTCCTTCCTCTTTTTTGCCCGTAGCCTTCCGCTACGTGACAGTTTGACGCCCAACGTGGGGCCCGAACCCACGACTTTGAGATTAAGAGTCCCATGCGTGCTCTACCGACTGAGCTAGCCGGGCCCCACATAAAAAAAAAACAAAATTTTAAAATTTATTGCCTAAAATATTCGTTTGTTTCGAAAATGAATATCAACTAACATTTGTCAAACAAGTAAACATCGCTAAGCGATATGCAGGAAGCTACCGAAAAAGTGTACCAAAATTAATAAATTATAACTAAAATACAATGAAAATAGTGCAAAAACGTGAAAGATGAGTAGACTGAGCTAGAAACGTGCCAAAAAGTGGAATTATACATCGCAAATTGAGTGAGAAAGTGCTACATAAGGATCGCCGAATATTTGTGAATTTTATAAGAATTACAAGCATTTGTACATATTTACAGTGTTAATAAAAATGAGTACAAGGTAATGCTGAGACATTCTTATTTACAACATCCATCTTTCATTTCTTACATAGGTAGGAATTCGTTGAGGTCAAGCGGTATACAACAATCTTAAAATTAACGAAAGTATGCCTGTCTGTCCATCTATTAGTTACGGCCAAGAGGATTTTAGTGTAGACTATGTAGTGTAGAGCATATGCGTAGTAGAAACATATCAATAATTACACTAACAGTACCCTTACAGTACACATTACAAACAGAACTCAAGTCATTTGCACATTAAATAATATTGCACGCGATTCCCACTGGAATGAACATAAAGTTGTATTGGGCTTTGGGTGCTAATACATATATCACCTAAGTCCGGCCAGCTTAACACTTACGGCAGTGCTGCGAGGGAGTACCTCCAGTGTATCCTACACACAAGTTGGGCTTAGCGAGCACTTTCCTAGGGCAACCCATGCCGACATACTAGAGGTGTTCAATATTCCGAAACTTGAACTCTAACATGCACCACACTGAATAGCAGTAAACGCAGAGTAGCATAAGTGTAGTTATAATATGCGTAGAATACGAACTAAAAGATGGACAGATTTATATTTACAAAAAAGAATGAAATTTATATACAGTGATAGGTAAGACCTCGAATATTCTAAAGCAAAACGCAAAGCGACGTTACACTATTCAACCTCTCAACCAAACCATTACTCTGGGGATGAAAAGAACTCGTATGTATCAGCTTAGCTCCAAACCGTTCAACAGTTTCCTTCACAATTTTACCGTAAAAACCGTCCCTCGATCTGAAAAAAAATCCCTTACATCACCAAATCTTCAGAAAATCTCCTCTCCCAAAAATCGTACTATATCGTCCGACGTAACCCTAGGTAAAGCCTAACATATCGCAAACCGCGAAGCATACCCTGCCGACACGATAATGAACCTATTACCCCTCCACGAACATGGAAGAGACCCTAACACTACAGCACCTACTTTTTCAAAAATATTCGTGACCCTAAACGGCATCAACTTTGTGACATTTTTCACCACCTTCCTTTCCTGACACGGCACACATAAGGCTATATACCGCTCTTAGAACGAAACCTCCTCAATGATTTCGCAAGACCTAAATGACCAAGCTTCATCCTGGAGCTCACGCATCACATTCTGGAACAAATTCCTAAGCAAGACTAATATCACCATCCCTACGCACACTTTTATAAAGAAAACCATTTCTTAAACAAAAACCGATTCGTCTTATCTCCGGACGCTCACCTAACCGCGCTATCTATAGTATCCATCTAGAACAGAAAACATCATTCGCCTGATTCTCCTGTAACGAATCTACATCTATGCTAAAAATTCCTAAACCGTCACTGGGTTCCGTCTCCTTCTCTACCTTCTGCCCTTCTTCCTCAACTAAAGGATTCCTACTCAATAAATCTGCTACTATATTACATTTCCCTGAACAATGAACAATATCGAAATTCCACTCTTGAATCGCTAAAGCCCATCGAGCTAACCTTTTTTTTCGGGTGTAAATAGACCGATAGCGCTAGGCTTTTTTGATGTCATAAGTTTCAATAATTCTAAAGTTGTTTAATTCTTGCATGTGGATGCAGTCATACCTATGAAGCTTATTATTTCGTTTTGTGTCACATCTGGTACTTGCATTTTCAGTAATTCGATGATTTGTGTTTGATTATTTTTATTCAAATTAAAACTGGCAAAATTTATTTTAAGTTTAAAATAATTATGGTACCATATCTAGGAGAGTCTGCGGAGTGTGCAAACCCAGTTTGTGTCATCTTCATCCAGAGCAAACTGACATAGAGTCAGTATTTAAGTACACTACGAAAAAAAAATTACAGTTAATGAAATAACTATTTTCTATCTCAGATCACTTACATATGCCTATTTAATAAATTTGTGCCAAGTTGGATCACGCAATTTTAAGATTATTAATTATTTTCCTTTTCCAAGCTATAAACGCTTCAAAAAAATATTACAATAATTAGAGTTTACACATTTAATATTATAAATGCATGAAAAGTCGACATTGTAAATTTGTGTCATTTTCATGCACGATAAACATAGAATGAATAAAACACAAAAACAATGGTTACGGTCGAAGCGGGTCGACGCGCGGCGCGACGCGGGCGAGCGGCGGCGAGTGACGCTCGCCGTACGCACTGTTCACCTTCGTTTGGTAATCACAGCTAATTCCATTCAGCCGTTAAAGCGTGATTGATTAACAAACATACAAACACACGCGTAGCACTAGGAACTCGAGAAACATTTTGTCTACTCCGTAATGTCATTTTTCTCTCGTAGACTAATCTTCTCATGTACTTTGTGTTACTAGTGCAATGTACTATACTTTGTGTTACTAGCAAGTGCAGGTATAGCCTCCAGATAGAATAATCGTTTTTTACTATAACTCGAAGAACATCCAGTAACTTCCTTTCTTTTCATTTCATTTTTCCCGCTTCAATACATTTCGGATTTCTATATCGCACACCTAGATCTAAGCTGAGTCAACTCAAAAATTCGTGATTTTTTAGTTATCCTTGTATTCAAATGCTCGCTGATCATATACATCTATCCGGCATAACAGTTTCGGTCAAAGCTTAAACCAGTCGTCGTTAGATAGAAATAGCTTACCTTGCTGAATCAACGCATGTCAGTTCTTCCCACCGAAACAAGTGTATTGTCAGTTGACCTCCGCTTGTTATTTTTTGTTTTCTTTAAAAAAAAACGTCGCCCCGCACTAAAATTTTCTCCTGGGTCGTGGGTGCAGTCACAAACGTAGAATATCACATCCACATATGCCCAGACCGGAACAAATTTCTGTAAGCTATACAAAATATTTGTCCCGTACGAGAACCGAACCCGCGACCCAATGTGCAGTAGGCGATCACTCGACCTCTGCGCTAACCGTGTCGTCGTTGTTTTGGAGAGTGTACGTATTAGCATAAACGAGAACACGGTTATTTGGAATTGTTGCAGTTTTGATGAAGAAATATATGTGAGTTCATTTGAGTTGTTACAGTGTTGATCAATTTTCTGTCATATTAGTTCGGCATGTTTCTACTTGCTTCAGTATTATTTGCTAAGGTATGTAAATTTATTTTGTTACTATCTTGATTTGACTTTGATTTGGTGGAACAACTTGTAAATTTCTAGTTCACCTAGTTTTGTTAAAACAATTTTTCTTTAATATTTTTGTCACAAATCATGTCATTTTGAATATGTTGACTTAATGTTTATTTAAGGTATTATAGCGTCTATTTGAAATGTATATTGTTTTAATCAAATTATCTACCACTTTGTTTTAAAAGGAGATGTTTTGAGTTAACTCACTATTGTTGAATAAGTAAAACTTGCTATACCTACTTTTTTCTAGAGAAAAATGAAGCAAGGCCGTTTTCTTGTCAACATTGTAAAAGAACGGTATTAGGAGAACCCACTAACAGTAAGAGGCGAAGAGTCTAAAAAGTCTGTAAATGTATAAGCAGAAGAGAATAAACAAAATAGGGCAACAAACACAGCCGTGGTGACCAAACCATGCCATTGTGAGAAATTAAAAATGACTTTTATAGTACGTCATGTGATGAAAGTTTAATAAATGACTCTGAAAGAGATCCAAGCTGTGTCCGGCATGTATGATATTTTCTTAATTTCAATTGTTGATCAAGTATAATAAGATAAAAGTGTCATATCAAGTACAAGTATCATGAGAAGTTTGTAAAAGAATTTATTTTTAATTAGCACTTAATAATTTTTAGATGTTTCTATTTTTAATTACACAACATTAAATATCTTCAATTTTGTTTGGAAATGTTTACTCTCTTACTGTTGGTTTTTATACTTCGATTTTTGTACTTATTCGTTCGATATTGCTATTCGAATACTTTGAATATATCGAACTTTTACTGGAGGGAGACCTTGTACCAGAGTCATGTGCATGGGTACTCCCGTCTTACCTATTTCTGCCGCAAAGCAGCAGTGCTTGCATTGCTGTGTTCCGGTACATCTTAAGTCACAAGTTGGCAACGTACACTGTGGTTCTTATGGGGGTTGCAGTTTTGCTGCAAATCTCACAGGATTCACTGACTGTTACCACTTACCATCAGGTGGGCAGTTTGCTTGTTTGCCAACTTATTTGCAATAAAAAAACTTATTTATTTATAGCATAAATAAATGACACCACATTTTTAGTTACATTACTAGTAATAAGTTATAAAATATCAAAATTAATATTAAAATAATAAATCACAAAATATCAATCTCAAAGTCTTCGAGACTGATATTTTGTGATTTATTAATAGCACCACATTTTTTTTATTTAAGTCTTATCTGTTAAAGATTAAGACAGTTTTTGTGAAGTAATAAGAGAAAAATTTCTCATTTTTTGTTCCCAATTTGTTCAGAGACAATTATTTTTGATTTGTTAGAAGTCTTCAATTCGTGCGTGTTGCCAGTGATGACATACGGAACTGAGACGTGGCCGCTTACAATGGGTCTCATAAGAAGGCTCAAAGTCACCCAAAGGACAATGGAGAGGGCTATGCTCGGGGCTTCTCTACGTGATCACATCAGAAATGATGAGATCCGTAGAAGAACTAGAATTACTGACATTGCGAATTACAAACCTTAAGTGGCAGTAGGCAGGACACATCGCTCGTAGGACTGACGGCCGTTGGGGCGGAAAGGTCCTCGAGTGGCGGCCGCGTACCGGGAGACGCAATGTTGGTAGGCCCCCCACAAGGTGGACCGACGATCTGGTGAAGGTCGCGGGAAGCCGCTGGATGCGGGAGGCGCAGGACCGATCGGTATGGAGATCCTTGGGGGAGGCCTATGTCAAACAGTGGGCGTCTCTTGGCTGATATGATGATGATGATTAAAAATATAACAGAATAATTCACTCAATTATACCTATGTGAATGTATTTTTTTTGAGGGCCCGACAAATGACATCCTCCCGCCTGATGTTAAGCGGTGAAAGTGACCCAAATGAGTTGACAGATAAAGGAGGGACGACATCCACTATCCTACCTGCCCGCCCCTTGCCGGCCTAAAATATGCTTTTTCACGCCTCTTGAAGGAACCCATGTTGAAGGATTGAGGAAACACGTGCGCAGGTAGAGAATCCCAAGTGTGGGATGAACAACAGAAGAAGGAATCTTGGAATTTCTTAGTGCGGTGTGAAAATGTGGATACAGTGTAAGGATGACTCCGAAGGCCCTTACGCGTGTTTCTGTTAGGGAATGGAGAGGGACGGATAAGGTTTAAGAGCTCCTCAGAGCATTCCCCATGGAACATTCGCTAAAAGACGCTAAGAGAGGCGATGTCACAACGAAGTTGTAAAGGCTCGAGGGTATTATGCGAATAGCGCGACACTGCAATCTATCCAGAGCATCGAGGAGGTACTAAGTGGGGCTGTCCCAAAGGTGCGAGCAATATTCTACGCAAGACCTAACTTGAGTTTTATACAACAGGCATAATTGGTACGGCGCAAAATACCTACGCAACTTGTTCAGGACACCGAGATTCCGTGAGGCGTGTGAAGGTTTGTGCCCTGAAAATAAGGAAGGGGGAGGAAAGGTGACCATTGAGAACGCGCACACCTGTGTTTTCCTAGCATTCGTTCTTGAAGTCTCTAGGGTTCAGATCGCAGCGAATGTTCATTCCGAGCAAAGCGATGTTGCTTTGCGTGTGATAGGTTGTGTTCTAAAGAGAAGGAAGGGGGAGGAAAAGTAACCTTTTCACCGAGAACGCGCACACCTGTGTTTTCTTAGCATTGAACTCAACAAGATTGTTGGAACTCCATTCGGAGACGAGGCCCAGCGTCCTGTTGGGCTCAATGATAAGATTCTGCCTCTCCCTACCAATATCACCATGAGCAGCCCCTGAGCTTCCGTGATATCCCCCATGCACAGTACTGTCGTCTGTATAGCAATGTATACTTCCCAAGGATAGCATGTCATTGATATGCAGAAGAAACAATGTTGGGGATAGAACGGAGCCTTGTGGAACTCCAGCGTTCACTGCCACGAACTGCGAAGCGCAGCCGTCAACGACAACACGAATTCTATGCTCGTGGAGGAAGCTGGCAATCCACGTACAGAACTGCGCAGGTAATCCGTATGCCGGTAGCTTGAAAAGGAGAGCCTTGTGGCAAACTATCTACTAAAAGCTTTGGCGATGTCGAGACTAATAGCCACCGACTCGCCGCGCTTATCGATAGATTCACCCCATTTGTGTAAAAGGAACGCTAGAAGATCACGCTAGGACGAAACCCATACTGACGGTCATTAAGCAACGAGTGACCTTCCAGGTAATGGATCAGCTGGGTATTAAGGATCCTCCAAGATTTTACACAAAATGGAAGTGGCGGCTATAGGGCGATAGTTTGATCTCCCTTTTTGGGAACGGGCTAGACATTGAATGAATGAATAAACACTTTATTTCACATTAAACACAGGACATTACAATACACATTATATTGGCAATAGGCGGCCTTATTGCTAAGGTAGCAATTTCTACCAGGCAACCTTAGGGCTAGGAAAGTAGCTACGTATTCAAGATACGGGATAGTGCACTAAAAAGAAGAAAAAAAAACTAAGTAGAATAAATTAACAATTAAAATTGATACCTATACATATAACTAAATATATAAATACAATACATACAAGACATTGGCCTCTTTCCAAGATTTCGGCACACAACCAACCAAGAACGACAAATAGTATAGACGCGTCAAGACAGGAGTCAACTCCGCTGCACACTTCTTAAGAACAATCACAGAAATGCCGTCTGGTCCATTTGCTTTTCGAATATCGATCGACTGTATCTCCGTCCGCACATAACGCTGTCTGATGCAGATATCGGGCATGGTGCTGCCACAATATGACAGTGTCGGAGGTTGTGCACCACAGTCATCGACACGGGAATGAGCCGCGAAGAGTTTTGCCAGGAGGTCAGCTTTCTTCTGCGGCTGATAAGCCAGTAAGCCATCGGTATGTCTCAGGGGTGGCAGCGAGGGTTGGCAGAAGTTTGATTGAAAGATCGGCTACCCGTAGGGTGCGCTAGCAGTTCCTTCTGATCCACTTGTGCAATACGCTGAGCATCCGCTCTAATGTAAGCCCTCTTACACAGCTTGGTGGCATTATTGTAGGCTGTTTTCAGTAGGCTTGTGTTGGGATCCCTGGAAGCTCGACCTCTGATCCAAGCGCGGTAAGACAGCTGTTTGTTTTTTAAACAGCAGAGGTGCACTCGCGATTGAACCAGAGGTTACATCTGTGACTACTGACGAAATTGAAATGCAGAATATAATATTCCATTCCTAGTATGATTTCGTCAGCAACAGAGGTAGCGCAGGAGTTCGGGTCCATCTCACTGAAACAGCGCTACCACCAAGGGACAGATGCGTAATAATCCCGCATACCGTCCCAATCTGCTGACGCACAAGCTTCAGACGGCGTGCTGCAACTACAGGTGACCGTCGCGACACCTGAGGCACTGAGACGGATACTAGGCAGTGATCCGAAGATCCTAGTGGAACTCGAATCACCACCTGATATCCGTCAGGAAGATTTGTCAGAAGGTCCAACAAAGAGGGTACTTGACCGATAATATCTGGTACCCTAGTGTGCTGGGTAACCAATTGTGTCAGGTGGTGCGTACCCGCATGGTCAATTTTAGAGGAACTTAACCACAATTCGTGGTGAGCATTGAAGTCCCCCAAAACACTAGCTCGGCGGAAGGAAATCGCTCCTGCACGTCATCTGCCACCCGACTTAAATGTTAAAAAAGTCGAGTTGTCTCCAAGTCACCTCGATGTTAACGTTAGACGCAGACTTAAGACACTGCAATGAGTGCCAAAATCGACGTGTATCGCAAGAAGGGAAAAGGAAGGTTCTTCCAAACAAACGTTCTTCCAAAACGCAGGTGACGACAGCAAACGTCCGCCCGGACGAACAAGCAAACACCTGCCTTCGCCTTGAACAACTCCTTAAGAGCATAGCCGGGGTAATTAAGGTAGCTTGTCGGTCGGGTAGATAAGATAATGCGTCTCCATCAAAAACAGCATTGCTGGACGGGGTGTCATGAAATTGTTGGGACAGCTAAGAGGTTAGAATGGAGCCCGCAGATGTTTGCGAGCCCCACCTCGAATAGTGGTGTTTTGATGGGATAGTGCACCGATGTACGACCAGTCCTAATATAGTGCGCTGACATATTTGTTGGAGTGAAAGGCGTTAAATTACGGTGTCGTTGCAGCCCGTTAACTATTAACGGGCGTAGGCCTGTTTCGCCAGGGAACTGCCGATAGCTGATTTGCGCTGACCCTCCGCACAGAAGGGCTCCCGAACCTCCCCGGACGTGGCCGCCGGGACCCACCGTCCGGTCACCAACCGGCACGACGGACCACCCCGAGATTATGCGATGCATGGTGGGGCAGCCTCAAGGACTGGTTAGGTCCGCTTGGGCCCCTGTATTGTACCACGGGCGGCCAGCGGAACAGCCGTTTCTTCAGATCTTCCTAGACGGAGGGTCAACGCAGTCAACCTGGCATTGGGTCGACGGAAGCCCACACGAATCGCAGCAACGACCCCTCAAGCTCTGGCTGTGCGCTGATTGATCTCGAAACGTGGACAAGAAATGGCCTTTTTACGGGTTGACGTGTTTTACGTCATGCGCACGGTGGTCGCTAGCCAGTCCGGTTTCTCAAGCGCTACCACTAGAAGTAGGTCACTCCATCAGCACCACCCGAGGATCACGTGTAGGGTCTCGAGGTTCAAACCTACGTACGCGAGCGACTCCAATCCCCTATTATACATTTATATTGAATTTTTCATATTTTTTTAAATATTTCATTTCATGTTGATGTTTTATTATTAATTTTATATTTAAAACAAAGTTTAAGAAATTATTTATTTAAATTTTGTTGTAGACTAAGTTCAACTCAAAATGGTTCAATAAAACTGATTCACGTCTAAATGTAGTTTATTTTTTGTACAAAGCCACCACCCTAAAGTGTAACAACTCAAAATAATCAATTATCTGTAAAAAGGATTGATTCTTAGCCGAATTTTATAAAAACAGTGATATTTTACAACCTATTACGATTTTAAATAATATCGGGTTTCATAAGTTCCCTCACAAACAAATCTCCTGAAAAATATTTTTTTTTGAATTATCTCAGTTTAGTTCTAGCTGTGCGATATATATTTTGGCAAGTTTTGTGTAGTTTTATTTCAGCATGGTCCTTGAAACAATCTGTTTTTCCGTCATCCCTAACAGTAACAATGATTGATTCTACGAACTTTAATCGTCAACTTTCTTTGACAATTACCATATTAACGTCTAGTATGACACCATATATAATACATTTATTTTCAATCTCCATGTTAGTCTTCATAATGTTAAATCTCAGAATAACGCACGCACTCGTTTGTCGCAACTTGGAAAGATCGACGAAAGTGCCTAAACAATCAGCTCAGCACGTGCCACGCGCGCGTGTGACTGGCCGGTGCCCGCCGCCCACGCCTGCGCGCTTCCCCGCGCTCGGCGTTCGTGCAAAGAAGTCTGGTATTTTTTTGAAATAAAAGGATTTCGTGGATGAAAGCAACACAAATTATGAATAGTGTTTTGTTATAAAATAATAATTAGAAACACGTGAACTCTAATAACTTGCATTTTATTTTGAGGATTTTACAGGGTGTTGTAGTAAAATAATAAAATATCTATACATCTCGTGGATGAATTTGACACAAAATAGTTTAAACAACAGATACTAGTATTCTAAAACGCATAACACCTATTTTACCAATTGTAATATTCTTTCAGAGCTAGTTGGGCGTCATGTTAGCCACTGATTAAAAATTAAGATTCTCGTGGACAGAGATGACACAAAATGCCTATGCACATCAGATACTACTTCGTTATTATGATGAAAGTAAAATTTTCATCTCTAATTTTGTTTTCGTCCAATACTGATTGAAACGACAAATACCTAAATTTCTACCTATGCAAGTACCTAGAATGACACAAAATATTTTTTTAGGTTGGGCAAATGGTCTGGAAACTATATGCGAAAAACAAACAACTTTAATATTTTTGAAACTTAAAAACCTAGCGCTACGGGTCTAAAATGCGCAAACGCACCTTACCCACCGTTGGCTAGACGGCGGGCGTGTGTGGGGCTGAACCGGAAGAGTGCCAGGCTGAACTACTAAAACTCCCGGTGTTCTCCCTGCCTATATGGGCGTGCTTGGTTAGGTCCACACTGCGACTACCACTACCAGCGCGCCTGGGTAAGCCCGACCAACTTAGTCGGGCTATCGCCAAGGGGGGATTGCCCGAGAACACTGACGGAGGGCCTTACGGCGGCGTGCACGGGGCCAATTGTGCACGCAGGCCTCCACGGCAGGGTCACTAGACGGACATTGCTTGTGCGAATGCCCGCCTTCGCCTGTCCACCGAGCTAACCTACCACACATATACTTCTTCGACTGTAACCAACGCAGCGCATTATGGTCTGTTACCACTTGAAAATACGATGCCCATATACAGGGTGTCCCAAAAAATAGTGTCAAGCGTAAGTCCAGAGTTAGAGCACCTCTTGGAGTACCCGAATCACCCCCATGTATGTTCCGCGATTATTCGTAGTTTTCGAGTAATAATTTTTTTTCTGACTTTTTGAAAATTTTGATCCAAAGAACTTAAAAATTTTAAATAAAAAAAAGTAGAACATATTTTAATGTTTTTCTTTTTGCCACTGAATCATCTTTAGTGCTTCTTTTATGTCTAAAAAAACTGCTTCGTAACTTTAGTGGAAATTTAGAAAACAGTAGTGTAAAGACAAAATTTGAATGTTAGTGAATAATTACCTAAAAATTCTCTTCTTTAAATCTAATCTTTAAATTAAAAATCTAAACAGGCGAATTCATGGTTTCTAAGTATGTGTAAAAACTTCTCTAGACTCTCTGCTTTCATAATCATTTAAAAAAAGAAGTACTTAATAGGACTACTTTGGCTTAAATCGGCCATCAAAGACAGCGAGGTGAAAATTTCATAAAGAACAATGGCAGAAAAATGTCTGGATTTTTTTCTAGCGTCCCTAAATCTCCTATATAGCAAGGAAATTATATTAATTTTTTTAAGGTTTTTGAAATATACACTTATTTTTGTACAAGCCGGAGTTCCTTTTGTTTTCATAAAAGTATATCAAATGTTAACTACTAATTAAATGGCGCACAATGTATGGCGTATGCTAGACGTTCAATATTTATCACATTCCGTTTCAATATTTATTGATGGTTCTCGGACGAACCTACACGCTCAATACGGGTCGCGTCAGTATCACGGAGTACATAATCACTGTCAGTATCTCTCTAATCTGTGGATGTGTAGATACGGAAAATATACGTAAGCCATGTTCCATCTACGCAGATTTGCAGCATTATCAACATTTTTAGCATCATCGCGTTTCATTAGATTTTGACGCTAGCAGGGCTAGCATCGTATGTTAACGTAATGCATTCCATTTTGAGGTTAGGTTCTCTTTGTGAAAAATAGCGCGACTAAAAAATGTTCACATTTCTTAGAAGAAAAGCAAAACATGGTAAACATTTGATATTAACGTGAAAAAACGGTGACGATTAAATGGAAAACGCGGGATCGCGATAAATATTGATGACAAGGCTACACAATCAATAAATATCGCCATAAATATTAAGGAGTTGGATTTCAAAATATCTAGAAATTCTGTGATCCGTATTTATTCTGTGATCAATATTTTTCACGATATTTGGATCACGATCCAGGATCGCGACATTTATTGATCGTGTAGTATATGAACTTGATGGACCGCGTTCCGCCAACTTCATATAAACGATTCCGTTGTCAATATTTATCACGATAAATATCGTGATAAATATTGAACGTGTAGAATACGCCTATAAGTTATTTTTCATAACGCTTCTATCGGGTCCGAATAGCAATCGACTTCTTTAGGGGTCCCGGTCCGAATAGCCATTCCGTTTTTTTAATTTGTTTATTCCCGTAATTAATTAGAAAATATAAATGTATTTAGATAAAATACCATAGCCATAGATAAAATAACAAAACACTGTACCTACCTACGTTATAAAAGAGCTCACAGGTGAATAATGCGGTGCATAACCTAAAAAATATTAAATACCAATATCTCTTTTTTCCGGCTTTATTGAATAAAAATTATTTTACATATAGATTCTAAAATTGACGCCGAATCTTTTAATACATTTTTCATTACGGGACGCTACAATTTGATCCCAGACATTTTCTTCTATGGAGACCTGCCATTGTTCTTTACCAAATTCCTATCAGATGATAAAAAAAAATATCTGGTCTTTTTATAATTTCTAAGGTTCAGATTAATTACAATTTAGCAAAAATTAACTACATGAAACCCATATTTAAATATTTTTCTCGCGGATCACATCGGTTGTAGTGTTGGATGTAACGCAGTACTTACCTGCTAAAAAATTGCCCGAGTGAGAGGATATGAAAGAGACCGCATTATTGCTATCTCTCTCAGTCTCATTGGCGAAATGGATAACTGTAACTGAGGAATGCTATTCTTTGTGACAAGGGGATGAGGCGGGGGGTGTAGTCCGAGCGCCTATTGTGTTCTGGCGCCAGTCGTTTGCCTGCTTTTGTTTGCGCCTTACGTACGATACGCTCATTTGTGATTATTTGACGAACTTTGCTTTCTTTACGGACCTTGAGTGCGATTACGATTTGGTTTTGTGTGAATACGGGATTTTGACAAATTTGGCATTCTTAACGGACTTTTCAAGCTCTTCATTTTGTGATGTCTTTTTCATCGCAAGAATATGCTCTTATGCATTACTTTTATGGATATGCAAGAGGAAATGCTTCTGAAGCAGCCAGGTTGTTCCGGCAGCAAGTACAAAGAGGTGGACCTCAGCCTGAAACTTGGCCTGATCATCGCATGATTTTAAGAGTACATAACTCTTACATGGAAGGACGCCTACCAGGTAGAAGATCGGGGCGCCCATCTGAAATGAGTGACCCAGATACTGTCCAATCAGTGGTCGAAGAAGTGGTGAGAGATCCATCAGTTAGTGTAAGAACAATAGAACGTCGAATCGGAATTCCGAAATCACAAGCACATCGAATACTTCATCAAGAGCGTTTTCACCCATATCACATCCAGAAAGTTCAGCAGCTCAAGCCCGCAGACTACCCGAGAAGGGTGGCATTTTGTCAGGAAATGTTACGGAGACAAGCTGAAAACGAAAATTTCTTTAAAAATATTCTATGGACTGATGAATCACATTTTAAGCGATGTGGGGTGTTTAATGCGCATAACTACCATTCGTGGAGTATTGAAAATCCACACCTCACAAGGGACAACCTGTATAATGTCGATAATGTTTCAACGCACAGACCAAACCTAAACACTCTCTCTCGTCTCTCTCTCTCTCTTCTTCTCAGCATCCATTAGCTTCCTAGACGCATAAGCAACCGGACACATCCTATCTACCACTTGAATAACAGCACCCATCCATCGCCTCATTCAACGCATCAACATACACCCTCGTTGTGACCGACTTATCTCCTGAAAAATACGAAAGAATCGTAGCGCTACACATAGACTCTGATGAAAACAAACGAACTCTGCAACTCCTCGCTCCATCGAAATTTTACCCCTTACTTCCACAAGTTAGTAAGAGGTAACGTTATCTTTGCAAAATTCGGCACAAATTTCCTACAATAAAAAATAAAGCTAACAACTGTTTCACCTCCTTCGCCGACGTGGGAGCTAAAACCTCTCGCATGACCTTAAGTTTCCTTTCACTAGGCTTCACCCCTACACTCGAAATTGAATACCCTAATAACTCAATTTCACAAAAACCAAATTTACACCTAGATGGCTTCAAAGTCAAATTCGCCTCTGAAACGCCTGAAAACCTCTTCTAACGTATCGGTAAAATCCTCAAACCTCTTACCACACACGATCACATTATTTACGTAATCCATAACCCCCTTTAATTAAACCTTACATTTCCTAAAACTTTATCCATCATCCGCTGGAGAAAACGCCTGACTAGTTGCTAAACCAAAACGAACAACATTAAACTCATACGAGTATAATATAAACCCGTAGCCGTAACGAAAGCAGCTGTATGCCTTCCTTCCGTTATCACCATCTGCCAGTACCCTGAATTAAGATCCTACTCAGCGAAATACTTGGCTCCTGCTAAATTATCAATAATATCATCAATACGCGGGAAAGGATAACTATCTCTATAAATCTTCTTATTTAACCTCCTATAGTCAACACAAAACCTCTAAGAATCGTTGGGTTTTTAACTAACACAACCGGCGCTGCATACGAACTCGTCGATTCTTTTAACTCCTAATTTCAACATCTCTGCCACTTGTTTATCGATAATTTCTCGCTGAACCGGCGACACACGATAGGGATGACAATGAACTGCCCCCCTAGACAAAACGTCTTTCGATAATCGCTAACGCAATCGCTAGAAGGAAAATGTATGCGATTTGACATAAGCCCTCGCTTAGCTTTCGAGCGCAATTGTCAAATCTCATACATTGTCTATTTAACGATTGCGTTAGCGATTATCGAAAGACATCATGTCTAGGGGGGCTGGTTCTTCATCGCTTGTCTTTATATCCACCGATACTATCTTCGACCTACCTAGTTGTTCATTGGAAAAAGAAAACCTATCTACATTCCTTAGCAATAACGCCAACCAAACTTGCCTATCATTCACCCAAATAATATAAGAATACATACAACATCATCACAGTTTTATATTGAAGTCAGTGTCAAGCAATGATCACCTTAACCCCTCAACGACAAGTCTTAAAAATAAGAACAATTAATATGGTAGTTACCTACTTAAAGCCCGGGCGCGCTGGTAGTGGTAGTCGCAGTGTGGACCTTACCATGCGCTCTCACAAGGGCAGGGAGAAAACCGGGGGGTTTTAGTGGGTCGGTCTGGAACTCTGCCCTGCCGAGCCAGCTCCACACGCGCCCGCCGTCTATCCAACGGCGGGTACGGTGCGGACCACAAAACACAGAAAGAGGTTAGAAAGGCAATCATGCACCGTTTGTACGGGAACCGCTACCGCTGTCGCCAGTTTTGCTCCCACTTCTTTTCCTTGCACCGCCCATGCAAAGTCGCGCGAAATCGGGCTGAACCAATCACAACGCTCACTGGGCTCCCCATTCACAGAAATTCACTGATGTCCGGAGCCGCGTGTACAAATAAAATTATTTTAGTGATTGACATCGATTAATAGCTATCGATATTAAATATTGCCAGCAATTTAACCATTTAAAATATTTAGAAAAATAATTATTACTTTCATTATACGTTTATAATTAATAATATTCAAGTAATATTTTGTTTCTATGTAACAAAATTAAAGCTTTTTAGCTCAAAAATGTTGTAGGTTAGACGTAAAATAAAAGAAAAACTATAATACTATAATACACCGGTCTGAAAGCATAAACTAGAAAGGATAATCTGACAAACGGACGTGCGGTAGTTTAGTTGTTAGGATATTTTAGTTGGATGGAGAATTTACCTGTAAATTTGTGTTTTTTAAAGTACTCAAATCTTCATGTCTTGCATGGCCACCTACCTATACTAAAATAGTCATATAAATATTATGGTGATATTAAAAATTCTAAGTTATAAAGTTAGTTTAGAATTTGCCCATAATTTTTTTACTAATCGAACTAATTGTATCGTGAAAATTGAAATTAATTTTACAATTTTAATCTTTGATTACATCGCCGTACTTATATGAATAGGATGTTAGAAAGGGTAGGTGTTAGCTTCGCCAAACATTCTGTATTATCGATAAGTAATAATTATTATTATGGCATTTTAAGTGACAAATAATATGTTATTTTTACTTTATACAAATATTTTAAAATATACATTTATCGATAAAATGTAAAGCGTGCGTTTTTTGATTAGCACGGCACTATCCCTTGTACTGCGACTACTGCGTTAATGCTCATTAAGCCAAATGCGTCACTACCGAAAGCAGTGTACAACATTACGCGCTCTAAGTAATATGGCAAAAATCGCGGGCGTACATTGCCGGTAATGTATATTTTTTAGAAAAATATTATGTAACTTATCGTTATGATCAGTTTTGGTGGATTTTGACATTATGATCTATGGAATATGGTCATTATGATTAATTTACTACTTACCGATGAAAAGAAATTCCTTCTTTAGCTATACTTGACACCTGACTTCTTGTTTTACAAGTAATTATAGCACAAGAAGGCATTTTTTTATATTTATAGCGCCGCGCTTCACGATACACTCACTGTAGTTGTCCGTCAGTGATTAAACAACGCGTTCGCGTTGCGGGGCCACAAGTATGAGCATTTAGTCATAGTTGTGGCTACGCGTGCCCCGCCCACATAGCCCTTCTAACCTCTTTCTGTGTTCTGTGGTGCGGACTGCGGTTGCGCATTTCCCCCCGAAAAAAAAGTTACCTACCTACTTAAAATATTTAATTAAATCTTTGACTTTTTGGTGTTTTTGAAGCAGGTTTTATTTTATTGAAAAAATGTTTTAACCCTTTGAGTTAAAAACAAATGAAGTGTTACGATAACAAAACAACAAACCTTTAAGATGGCTCGAATAAGATATATCAGTCAATCAAAAAGTTATCCATCATTTGCACAGACACACATTAACTTATCTTACTTTTATCTATTGCAAAACATCTTTTGCTATATCAAGTGGTCCTTAAACCTATCTAATTCTAAAATATGTAAGTTATGTTGAGTCATATACAATTTTCTCGCGCTAACTTATTTATTTAGGCATCATTTTCAGATTCTTTTACTTTTAAATTTATTGAAAAACAGGAAAACTCTTGACTTACCTACAACTCGACTGTTATTGATGATGTTTTTTGATGCACCAGATAAAAATATGGGTCTCGCTCGACAGGTCTCGCCGGCCCGCCCGCTAAGCTTCGTTATCATTACAATTTGTAAATAAATGTAATGTAGGTATAGTGTTGAGCGTCGGTGGCGCAGTGGACTTGGCACTTGCCTTCCAATCGGGGGGTCGGGGTTCGAGACCCGCTATGTACCAATGTGTTTTTCGTTTCGAATTTCATATGTACATTTGTCTGACGCTCCTACGGTGAAGGAAAACATCGTGAGGCAACCTGCATACATCTGCGAAGAAATTCAATGATGTATGTGAAGTCGACCAATCCGCACTGGGCCAGCGTGGTTGACTAAGGCCTAATCACCCTAATATAGGGTAGGCTCGAGCCCCTCGGTGGGGACGTATATGGGCTGTGATGATGTTGAGGTATAGTGAATGTGATACAGAAACTGGCAACTGTAGTGGTTTCCGTGTGGCAAACACAGTTTATGCAATTAAGTGTTTTTAAAACAACAAAGAACAAAGATTAAATAATGGCATTCCATATTTACAAACGTTTTATTAATATTACATTATCTTCTAGTATCTTGTATAATGGAAAAAATATTACATATTCCTCAGTAACTTTTCTTTAACTAGTTTTCCGAAAAAATAAACTCGTGGTGTAGTATTATATTATCTGTGCTCGTGGTTATGCAGCGACGTGAAAGCAAATAATTTTTTTTTGTTATAAAAAATAAAAAATCTAAAAATACTGCTCTCAACTAGTGCAATATTTTTTTGTGAGGGTGCGTGCAACTGTACCATTTGTGACTTTTTGAGAATCTGTCCATATGAGAATCTGTCTTTTTGAGAATCTGTCCTTATGCGAACAAACGTAAAATTAAGTAGGTTATTTGTTTTGGTACTAATATAAGTTTTTGTAATGCGTTTATTATCTTATAACTATGTTTACACACAACCGTTACTAACTAAAAGTTCACAGTATAACAAGTAAATAGGAAGCGAGAGACGCGGAAGACGCATAAACGAAATCACGCTATTGACGGTTAGAGCATAAGAATAACTAATTTTATTATTCTTATGGTTAGAGCCAAAGCGCACTAGCGACTTTTTGTCGCCCGATGTTGCCCGATAGTTTGATTGATTAGAAATCACATAGTCATTTTCGCCGATTTTTAATCGCTAAATGCGTGCACTTCAATATAGCTCTATACTTATTCCCTGAACGATCAAACTATCATCCAACTAAAAGTCGCTAGGGCTGGCTCTTAGTTTTCGGCGAGTCAACTTGCACTGTTGATCGCGTACACGGCCCAATCATTCTACAACCATGTGAAGCGTCCCTTAAATTTTCCTGGGTGATAAAAAAGTATCATCAAAAAATTCTTTGTTTTGGTAGATATTCTTAAACATTTGCTATCATTTTTAGACATTAGTGTATTTGTGTAGGTACATACAATGCATTTTAGCTATTGATATCAATACTAACAATGAAAAATATGCGACCGATTGCTAAATACCGCACTTTTTGAAGCGATTTCGGCTTATCTGCATGATATTATAAATAACATTACTAGTAACATCGAACTAATAGTTTTGTTGCCGCCATGAAGCTGTTCGTATTATTTGCGTAAGTTTAAACATATTTTGAATAATAAGATTCCAACTAAAATAAACAATATAAATGACCAGATACTTGAATTCCCACTTTTTTTTCTATAGGTTCGCATTAGGAAAAATTTCGATTGATTTTTTTTTATTCAAATATAAATATTAAGTAAAAAAGGAAATTATTAACTACCTATTAGCTGTGCCCGCGAACTACGTTTCGCCGTTATAATTTACAAAAAAAACACCTTTATCACTTAGGGGTAGAAAAATAGTTTACGACCTATTCTCAGACCTAAGGTAGACCGGAGGTACTCGGGGAATGACCAACGCCGATCCCGATTGTGCCTCTATTGAGGTAGAATTTGCTTGGCAGGGTGGTGTAGCCAGGAATGGGGTGTATACTCGAGTCCAATGGCATATCCTTGGGGCGGCCTTGTCAGCTTTCAGCCCCTTGTTGAATCGTAACGAGATTCCCCCGCCTTAAAAAAAGGGGTAGACCGCAGACAAAAGTAACAATATTTATGTAAGACACGATTACAAAAAACTCTTATCTCAAAAATCTATTACTGTACTACGATAATAAATTTATCAGGCAATAAAGTGACCTTATATAGGTTTGATATAGGTATTTTGTTAGCTGCAAGATATATTAGGTTAAATAAGAAAGGGTAGAGTGTTACAAATGTCCCCTACCCTGGGTCAAAAGTAACACCATTTCAAAAAACAAAACTCAGTAATGTAATTAAAAATGAAAATGTTTTAATGTCACAAGTTTCCTTATTTTGTTCTCGAGTCTGCGAGATAGTAAAATAATCAAATAATTATAAATGCAAAAAGATTACTGTCTTTTTGTCATCAAATAGCAACCCTTGCTAAAATTTTAAACGATATTTATTTCAGACTCATTGCTATACAGTGCCTAATTTAAACAACAACAATGAGATTATGCTAAAGAGTAGAGTGAAATGCAAGATTTGGTACTTAAAATAATATTTTTAATTTGTATGAAATAGCCTCTGTTACATCTGACCCTGCGTTGCTATTGCCCCCGATATAATCGTAATGTACCTACATTACGATTATATCGAGAGTTTGCAACAAAAGGTGTTGGCCCGAACTAGAGCATGAAATACGTAAAGTCTATATACAGGATGTCCCTAAAACAATGAATAAACCTGCTAACCTAAACTACAGATGGACTTCATCATGGCCTCCCTTACTACAAATTTTAACCTTAGTGAAAATATCACGGTTTCAGAGATATTTATTGTTTTTGTATTTTTCGAAAATTTTCAATTGCGATTAGTTTCTATAGTGCCATTTCTACAAATGGAGAGGATTTTCTATTTCGTTTTTTTTTTCATTTCACAACTTCATTTCAAATTAAAACACAAAGAAAATTAAAAATTACATTAAATTTCTTTCATTTTTGATCAGCTACAGTGTAAAAAAAATGTAGGACGCTCATCGTGCCCATCGTCTTAAAAACTTGCTTAGCTATTCTAGATTCCAAAAAGGTGTCATAAGCCTAGACATTTCGATTAAACGTCGACAAGTTGGTCACTTTGGCTCTAATTTCGGCATTAACATTTTCGGTTTTTGTTCACTTCAACGTTTTATAAATTTCGGCATTTTTATCGTTTATCGGCACATTTTATATCGTTTAAAAAATAATAAATTTCGGCCAGTTGTAAAAACAAAATTTGTCGTTATTTCTCGAGGACCTATACTCGGAGGAGAGTGGGGAAATAGGGACATTTATTTTTTTCCCGATTTTCTCGACAAGGGACATTATTAACGTTACGACTGCCTCGAAAATTTTATTACAATCGCATCGGTTAGAGCTTTACAGGGAAATATCATTTATATTTCAAAATACTTTAAAACTCACAGATATTTCACAGTGAAAATAATCTTTGATCTGTAGAGAACTTAACAACATAAAAATAAATATATTGCTCAAACATCGATTATTTGACACTTTGAAAATTACGCAAAATCATACCTCGAGGGTCCGAGAGACAAAAATGTCAAATAGCAAACGAACGATTCGCGAGTCATCGCTTGGGTGACTGGCATCATGGGTCAACCGCGACTCTACGTGTTAGTACATTACACACTTACGCAAATACAACTAATGGTGTTGAAGTTATATTCAATGTTTTAATTGATCCCATGTTACTTTTGCCCCCGGTCTACCCTACCGAATATAAACAAAAAAATAAAAGTCGGTGAAGTCGTTTCGGAGAAGTTTTGTTACAAACACTGTGACACGAAAATGTTATTTATTAAGGTAATACTGCCGTATGTTTGTAGCTATGACTTGAGTCTACTTCTCTTTTTTATATATGGTCGTGTATTTGCACCTAGATGAGGACCTATAATGGTATAGCATTCATTATGGTCCCAGCCCCTTGATTGTGTAACAATAATCTATCGCGTTCGCTTTCAATTTCGACAGTCAAAGTGCATCCATTACTATTTTTTATCAGACAGTCAACACAGAGCCTTGTATATTATAATATTGTGTTGATGCCGCAGTGATTTGTAATTACAAGGAGATCATGATAGATCTTATCTTAGGCAATGATTCCCCTAGTCACAACAGTGATATTTGAATCTTGGGATGCGTACTTCCGCAGACCGCGAGTACTACGCGACATTCGAACACCTCTGCGAAGAGACCGGAAAACCCGTTCATTTGCTTAAGCCGTTCGAAAGGGTAACCAATTCGTATGGTAACCCAGTGGGCTCGGTAAGCCGTTCAACAGGTTTCCCAACAATAACGATAACCCGTAAAATAGGGGTTACCACCCACAACAATAATTTACCGCTTACCCAATCTTAAAGGTTTTTAGTGTTTATGCTCTTAACCGCTTACTGTTCGGGTTAGGGTAACCCTTTCCCTCACGCACACCGAGCGATTGAAATAGCACTGCGGGCGCAATAACGCCAGAGTTCGGTTGCGACCTTCGGCAAATATGCGGTGCAAAAGCAATCTACACGCGATATACCTAAGGTCTAAAATATTTTTTACAAATTAATCAGCGTTTAGAACGGTAACCCATTTGGGGGGTTTTTGATATCGGTTAGCGGTAACCCGAATTACTCCAATCGAAGGGATTAATGTGTAAACCGGTAAGCCGTTTGAAAGCTTACCGTAAGGCAAAGGGTTTAAAAACCCAGCATTATAAAATACCCCATCAAAACCCTAAGGTTACCGGCTATAACGGTAACCGGGTCCGGTCCCTGAATTAACACGCTAAATGAAATGACTTGAGGCTGCCACTACATTATTGACTATATTTTTCAGTGTTTCTGCGCTGCAAATCAAACGCCTAATATATTTGAGCAAAGTGTATACATATCGTCTTGTTATCCATACTTACTAATATTATAAATTGGAAGGTGTGTGTCTGTCTGTTACCTCTTCACGCTTAAACCGCTGAACCGATTTAGTTAGATTTAAGTTATAGGTATGGATTTAGTTTGAGTTGTAGGGAAGGATATAAGCAGATTGGCTAAAAAATAAGCCTTTATTCGCATGAGGACAGATTCTCAAAAATACGAAAATACACGTATACGTGTATTTTTGTCTTTTTGAGAATATAGAAAAGGAAAAACAAAGGTTTACCCAAATTACTGTTTTCACGTGGACGAAGTCGCGGGCAAAAGCTTGTGTAAAATAATGTCCGAGATGTACTTAATACCTAATGCTTAATACAATGATTGAAATTGACCCTGTTCAACTCTGCATTTGAACTTTTTGACAAGATTTCAAAAAAGTGTGGATAAAAATTACGAGACCATTCGAGGTTTTGGACGCCCTAAATACTATATGTATAAATTTTCAGAATATTATGTCCAATAAAACACTCTTAATGTGTAATTATATGTTTTGATCTAAGTAGCAATGTTGTAAAGACGTTTTGTGATGATTCTTAATTATATCAAATACACATCTGTCGAGTCGTACGTTCCTATTGCCTGAAAGACTTGAATAGCTTGTTATTTCAGATGCCTTATATACTTGGTCGGTTACCATGCTAAGAAGTTGAAGCAGCAAAGAAAGTTTCCAGAAGATTTTCTTTTTGGCACAGCTACGGCAGCCTATCAAATAGAAGGTGGCTGGGATGCCGATGGTATGGTTACATTATAATACTTTATAAGCAGAGTTTGTAATACTAGATAGTCCAGAGATTTGAAGACGCTTAAATTAAGGCGCTTCAAATGATATTGATATGTTATACATAAAATAAATAAAATTAGGTAAAAAACTAACTAAAACTAAGTAATAATAAAACTAACATAAACACTTAATCCAAAAATCGCTGCCAGGTAGGCATCGTGCACATGTAGATACTGTCACATATAAAAGTTATGGATCATTTGAAGAAATATGTACCTAGTTACATATTTTATGTTATCTATACTATTAATTTTTTTCTACTTGTTCTGCCATTCGTTTTAGGTAAAGGCGAGAATATTTGGGATCACTTGGCACACAATAGGCCAAATATTATAGCTGATGTAAGCAATGGCGATGTTGCAGCTGACAGCTACAACAACTATGAACGAGACGTTCAAATGATGAGAGAGCTTGGACTTGATGCATATCGGTTCTCTATGTCCTGGGCGAGGATCTTACCTGATGGATTTTCCAACAATGTTAACGAAGCGGGTGTTGAATTCTACAACAAACTTATTAATGAAATGCTTAAATATAACATTCAACCATTAGTTACATTATACCATTGGGACTTGCCTCAAAAGTTACAGGAACTAGGCGGCTTTTCAAATCCGTTGTTCTCGGACTGGTTTGAAGATTATGCGAGAGTAGCATTTGATCGTTTCGGCGACAGAGTCAAGTTGTGGATCACATTTAACGAACCCAGAGAAATTTGTTTCGAAGGATATGCCGCCGATACTAAAGCTCCAGCAGTTAATGCATCAGCTGTTGGAGCGTACATTTGCGCTAAAAATCTTGTACTTGGTCACGCAAAGGCCTACCGTGCCTATAACAATGATTTCAAGCCTACTCAGGGCGGGGAATGTGGTATAACGATAAGCGTTAACTGGTTTGGACCCTTGACTGATTCTAAACAAGACGAACTTGCTGCTGAGTTGAGGAGACAGGCGGAGGTACCAAATGATTTGTCAGTTTGTGTTGTTACGTGTTTTCTCGTTTTTCTAGCAATAATAAAATAAAATATATTATTATGTTACCGTTACTGTTAATATGCTACTTTATCAATATATGTATAGATTAATAAAGTAATTATTACCAACAAATTAAAATCTGCAACTTAAGTGCCTTTGACACATTTGATTTAAATGGTCACATTTAATTCGTTTAAGTTCATATTAACGTTAATTTCTATTGTTTTAGTGGGGTCTTTATACCGAACCCATTTTTTCAAGTGAAGGTGGTTTTCCTAAAGAATTGTCTGAAAGAATAGCTGCGAAAAGTGCTGAACAAGGTTACAGTAGATCCCGCCTGCCTTCGTTCACAGCTGATGAAATAACTCTAGCTAAAGGTAGTTTCGATTTCTTCGGCGTTAATCATTACACCGCCTTGTTAGTTTCGGCAACAGAGCATAAACAGGAGTATGCCGTACCATCCTTGTTGGACGATGCTGGTGCTTTTACCTATGTCCCGGACGACTGGCCGAAGTCTGCTTCATATTGGCTACGAGTAAGTGATTTTATTGCAATAGATCCTATATTAAACCGTTTAGTAGGTGAACGGCGCGCTGGCGAGGGTAAAACAAGTGTGCAAAATAAATTTATTTTTCCCTGGGCCACAAAATAGATAATTGTACGAGTACTACGAACAGAAGTTGCACTTCTTTGATCTTGAAAAAAGCCGACATTTTAAATAACCAAACATTGAGAATCCAAGCGAATCACACCCATTAGTATGTGATTAGTTCATCTTGAAGCCTCACGTAGCTACGAGCTCGGGTGCAGGGTTGTTGCTAATGGTAAATAGGCGCGCGCAAGAAAGCGCTCGAAACATTTGTTGCTATACACGTGCTATACACACACTGTAAGGGTGCATTAATCCCAAGACCGTGGCAGCCCCGCTGCTTTTGCATTCTCCGTGTACGCAGCACGGTAGGTACTTATCATGTACCTAAGCCCATAGTGACTGAGGCCTGCCTGGGCGTCCGCTGAGTTCAGCAGCGGGTCCTACTATCTACTCTTAAGAGGGTATTAGACCATCCTAAATTCAGGATCCGATATTCAGTGTCCGATTTAGGACACTAAATTCAGTCGCTGCAGCTCCTGATTACACGTTCACTGATTCAGGGCTCTGAATCAGTATTAAAGGAAGAGCGACAAGTGACGAACGTGTCGAGTGAAAAGTATAACAAAATGCCAAGTCTAACGAAAAACGAGAAAATTGGTATTGCCATAGCCCTAGCGGTTGGCTCCATACAAATGTAAATCAATGGCTCCATACTATAAAAAAAAGAAAAAAAGAACGAGATTTGTTCTTTTTTTTATAAAAACGTCGCCCCACACTAGGATTAGGATAGAGAGCGTCGACCCCAGCGCGACGCATTAGCCCTCGCGCTGGGCCTAGGTAGGGGTGCGCCCGTCGTGCTGGCCAACGTCGCACGCGAGATGCTGACCAGCGCGACGGCGTGGGAGGCTGTCGCCTCCTTCTGCGAGGAAGTGATCTCGCAGAAGGAGGCAGCGGAGCGGGCGCGAGAGGTTGACCCTCTCGCCGCACCGCTCCGCCGCAGGCGGTTGGGTAGGAGGAGGCGCGCGTTCCTGGACGCGCGCCACCAACTCCCCTAAGCAAGCTGGGGATGAAATGGCCCGGCCGGCCGACAACCGGTCGGGAGACACTTTTCTACCCCTGGCCTGCCCGTCTGGGGGGTCGAATTATTGCACTTGTCGACCCCCCCGTAGAGGTAAGACCTGGCGCTTGCGTCAGGCCTACAATCCAGGGGGCGCACTCGGGGAATGGCTAACGCCGATCCCGAGTGTGTCTCTACGGAGGTAGAAGTTGCTCTGGAGGGTGGTTTAGCCAGGTATGGGGTTACCCAGGTAACCCGAGTCCAATGGCATATCCTTGGGGCGGCTTTGTCAGCTTTCAGCCCCTTGTTGAATCGTAAAAAGATTCCCCAGCCTCAAAAAAAAAAAAAAAAAAAGGAAAGAGAGCGTCGGTGGCGCTGTGGACTCGGCACTTGCCTTCCAATCGGGGGGTCGGGGTTCGAGACCCGCCATGTACCAATGTGTTTTTCGTTTCGAATTTCATATGTACATTTGTCTGACGCTCCTACGGTGAAGGAAAACATCGTGAGGCAACCTGCATACATCTGCGAAGAAATTCAATGATGTATGTGAAGTCGACTAATCCGCACTGGGCCAGCGTGGTTGACTAAGGCCTAATCACCCTAACATAGGGTAGGCTCGAACCCCTCGGTGGGGACGTATATGAGCTGTGATGATGATGATGATGATGACACTAGGATTTTCTCCTGTGTCGTGGGTGCAGTTACAAACATAGAATATCACATGCACATACGCCCAGAACGGAACAATTTTCTGTAGGCCATACAAAATATCTGTCCCGTGCGGGAATCGAACCCGCGACCCTTTGCACAGTAGGCGATCACTCGACCTCTGCGCTAACCGTGTCGTTGGATGGGTGAAGGAATATTTGTTACTAGCTTTCCGCTCGCGACTTCGCCCGCGTTATTTTTGTTTTCCCGTGGGAATTTTATATTTTCCCGTAGGAAAAATACGCTATGTCCTTCCCCTGGTCTCGAAACAATCAAATTTTTCCTCTTTATAATATTAGTATAGATTGGGTCAAAAGCTAGCAAGTAAGTATGAACATTATGGGTGTGTTAGAACCTAGTAACACACTGTAGGTACCCGTCGTTTCTGATATTTTTATTCATATAGTTTGAATCACTTTTGTTCCAAAGATAATGCATGTCCTTATATAATTCCAAGATATTTTGTATCGCCTGCTTTTCTGAAGTCATTTTGTTTTGCGTGCGTGCAAGAAACAAACGGTGCGCTCACGACGGTAGGCGAGCGGCGTTAGCGGCGACTGAGCGTCTTAAGGGCCCATGGCGCGAAAAATAGCAAAAAGGCCGTTGGCGTTTTTGATATTTTACGATAACGTTCCAGTTAACTGACCGGGAAAAAATAAATTTAAATTCTTAAATTATGTGTTTACACAATCACCGTCACCATTTTTCAAATTTACATACCATTTCGTTAAAAAATAGCATCAATTTTACTTAAAATTTGGGTTACACACATATACCGTTCGTGATTTTTAGCTTCATTAATTAACCCTATTGTATTTTCATTTAACAAATATATAGAACAAGGGTAAGCAAAACACTGACACCATGGTATTTTTTTTAATTATCGTATATTGATTTTTATATGAAATTTTTTACATACATTTATCGATTTTCTTACAAATACTTGGCTCGGGCGCGTCGAAATTCAGTGTGCAATCAAGACTCGAAGTGAGAGCACGTCGCTTTGAGCTAGCTCCCGGTTACGTAATTATTTGTGTATGTATACGACGCGAAGTCCTACGGAGTAATCGGAGAAGTTGATAACTAACAATTTTATTATTTGTGGCTGCCGTACGAAAAACCTTCAACCTTTTTACAAGCTTTTATTTATCTTTTGCATGTTCGGGTCTAATCCTGCGAGTTAAATTTGACTCACTTCCCGGTTTCCGATTAAGCTGGCATGCATATGTATAAATATATTATGATGACGACATGGAGCTGATCTGATGTTGGAGCTGAAAGGTGGCCATAGGAACTCCGCAATAAAACGACATAGCCCCATCGAGTTTGAGCTCGTTTGATTCGTATTGACGAGAACTTTGATCCTATATGGTAACCAGGGTCTGATGCTGAATCTGGAAGGTTGCCATAGGAACTCCGCAATCAAACAATGCAACCCCATCGAGTTTAGGCTCGTTTGATTCGTATTGACGAGTACTTTGATCCTATATGGTAACCAGGGTCTGATGCTGGATCTGGAAGGTGGCCATAGGAACTCCGCAATCAAACAACGCAACCCCATCGAGTTTGGGCTTGTTTGATTCGTATTGACGAATACTTTGATCCTATATGGTAAACAGGGTCTGATGCTGGAACGGGAAGGTGGCCATAGGAACTCCGCAATCAAACAATTCATTCCCATCGAGTTTGGGCTCGTTTGATTCGTATTGACGAGTACTTTGGTCCTATATGGTAACCAGGGTCTGATGCTGGAACTGGAAGGTGGCCATAGGAACTCCGCAATAAAACGACACAACCCCATCAAGTTTGGGCTCGTTTGATTCGTATTGACGAGTACTTTGGTCCTATGTGGTAACCAGGGTCTGATGCTGGAGCTGGAAGGTAGCCAAAGGAACTCCGCAATCAAACAACGCAACCCCATTGAGTTTGGGCTCGTTTCAATTGTATTGACGAGCATTTTGGTCCTATATGGTAACCAGGGTCTGATCCTGGAACTGGAAGGTGGCCATAGGAACTCCGCAATCAAACAACGCAACCCCATCGAGTTTGGGCTCGTTTGATTCGTATTGACGAGTACTTTGGTCCTACATGGTAACCAGGGTCTGATGCTGGAGCTGGAATATAGCCAAAGGAACTCCGCAATAAAACAACACAATCCCATCGAGTTTGGGCTTGTTTGATTCGTATTGACGAGTACTTTGGTCCTATGTGGTAACCAGGGTCTGATGCTGGAGCTGGAAGGTAGCCAAAGGAACTCCGCAATCAAACAACGCAACCCCATTAAGTTTGGGCTCGTTTCAATTGTATTGACGAGCGCTTTGGTCCTATATGGTAACCAGGGTCTGATCCTGGAACTGGAAGGTGGCCATAGGAACTCCGCAATCAAACAACGCAACCCCATCGAGTTTGGGCTCGTTTGAATTGTATTGACGAGCACTTTGGTCCTATATGGTAACCAGGGTCTGATGCTGGAACTGGAAGGTGGCCATAGGAACTCTGCAATAAAACGACACAACTCTATCGAGTTTGGGCTCGTTTGATTCGTATTGACGAGTACTTTGGACCTATGTGGTAACCAGGGTCTGATGCTGGAGCTGGAAGGTAGCCATAGGAACTCCGCAATAAAACGACACAACCCCATCAAGTTTGGGCTCGTTTGATTCGTATTGACGAGTACTTTGGTCCTATGTAGTAACCAGGGTCTGATGCTGGAGCTGGAAGGTAGCCAAAGGAACTCCGCAATCAAACAACGCAACCCCATTGAGTTTGGGCTCGTTTCAATTGTATTGTCGAGCATTTTGGTCCTATATGGTAACCAGGGTCTGATCCTGGAACTGGAAGGTGGCCATAAGAACTCCGCAATCAAACAACGCAACCCCATCGAGTTTGGGCTCGTTTGATTCGTATTGACGAGTACTTTGGTCCTACATGGTAACCAGGGTCTGATGCTGGAGCTGGAATATAGCCAAAGGAACTCCGCAATAAAACAACACAATCCCATCGAGTTTGGGCTTGTTTGATTCGTATTGACGAGTACTTCGGTCCTATATGATTTTTCTTGATGAGTACTTTGAGCCTAGCCTAGATAATATCCATACGCAACCCCATCAATTTCTTTTGTGCGACCTTCCCCAATTTAGGTGTCAAATGAAAGAGCTTGAATTGTAGAATGAATTGTAGAATATAGTATATTCTGAAAGACAATCTAATACAAGATGGCCGCCGTCACAAATTGACAGATTATTTTTATGTACAATCCCCACAATATGGGTCTGTTGTTATATGGGGTATCAAATGAAAGTTCGGTACACCATGAAAAAAACTAAAACAAGATGGCCGTTATCACAAAAGATTTTTAAAAACAAGCTTTTATTTTAATGTCCTAAAAAAAGAAAATAAACTTTAATTTATTTTTTATTACAATCTAGCGAATGGCTTCAATGCACTAAAAAGTGCGTTGAGCACAAGAAAATATTCATTTCATATTTGTTTATTACTAAATTATTATATGTATATTATATAAAATAATTTGTAGATATAACTAACAATAAAGAACTCGGTAGTCATTAAAATATTTCGTATTATTTGAGTAATTAGTTTAAAAAAGTTTTTTTAAAAACAAGCTTATATTATAATGCCTTAAAAGAGGAAAATAAACTTTAATTTATTACAAGATACATTTTCTTATAAAAATATAACAGCTTGTGCGAGAATTAGGATAAACAATAAAACAATTTGATTATTCTATATTTTTTTTTTGTAATAAATAACGTTTTGTACAGCATTGTCATACACACATGACAATGCTGTGCAGTCCTGAAATTTAAATGCATATATGATCCCTTTTTTGAAAAACTCGAATCCGTTATAACTGCTGCCTCACGGAAACTCGGTGTCCTGAACAAGGTGCGTAGGTATTTTGCGCCGGACCAACTATGCCTGTTGTATAAAACTCAGGTTAGGTCTTGTGTGGATTATTTTTATGTACAATCCCCACAATATGGGTCTGTTGTTATATGGGGTATCAAATGAAAGTTCGGTACACCATGAAAAAAACTAAAACAAGATGGCCGCTATCACAAAAGATTTTTAAAAACAAGCTTTTATTTTAATGTCCTAAAAAAAGAAAATAAACTTTAATTTATTTTTTATTACAATCTAGCGAATGGCTTCAATGCACTAAAAAGTGCGTTGAGCACAAGAAAATATTCATTTCATATTTGTTTATTACTAAATTATTATATGTATATTATATAAAATAATTTGTAGATATAACTAACAATAAAGAACTCGGTAGTCATTAAAATATTTCGTATTATTTGAGTAATTAGTTTAAAAAAGTTTTTTTAAAAACAAGCTTATATTATAATGCCTTAAAAGAGGAAAATAAACTTTAATTTATTACAAGATACATTTTCTTATAAAAATATAACAGCTTGTGCGAGAATTAGGATAAACAATAAAACAATTTGATTATTCTATATTTTTTTTTTGTAATAAATAACGTTTTGTACAGCATTGTCATACACACATGACAATGCTGTGCAGTCCTGAAATTTAAATGCATATATGATCCCTTTTTTGAAAAACTCGAATCCGTTATAACTGCTGCCTCACGGAAACTCGGTGTCCTGAACAAGGTGCGTAGGTATTTTGCGCCGGACCAACTATGCCTGTTGTATAAAACTCAGGTTAGGTCTTGTGTGGAATATTGCTCGCACTCCGGCTCCGCTCAGTACCTCCTCGATGCTCTGGACAGATTGCAGCGTCGCGCTATTCGAATAATTGGCGATGTAGAGGCAACTAACACCCTCGAGCCTCTACAACTTCGACGTGACATCGCCTCTCTTAGCGCCTTTTACCGAATGTTCTATGGGGAATGCTCTGAGGAGCTCTTTAACTTTATCCCTCCCTCTCCATTCCTTCACAGAAACACGCGTAAGGGTCTACGGAGTCATCCTTACACTGTATCCTCCTTTTCACACCGTACCAAGAAATTCCAAGATTCCTTCTTCTTTTTTTTATTGCTACTAAGTTGGCAAAAAAGCAAACTGCCCACCTGATGGTAAGTGGTAACAGTCACCTATAATACATGTGTCTCGTGTGACATTCGCAGTAAAACTGCAACCCCCACAAGGGCCACAGTGTACGTTGCCAACTTGTGACTTAAGATGTAAAGTCACGGTACCCAGTAATTTCAGTGCCATATCTTACCCTTCAAACCGGAACACAGCAATGCAAGCACTGCTGCTTTGCGGCAGAAATAGGTAAGACGGAGGTACCCAAGCACACGACCTTGGTACAGAGTCTCCCTCCGGTAAGTCTTCTGTCGGTCATCCCACACTTGGAATTCTCTACCTGCGCACGTGTTTCCTCCATCCTACAACATGGGTTCCTTCAAAAGAGGTGTGAAAAACATCTTTTAGGCCGGCAAGGGGCGGGCAGGTTGGATAGTGGATGTCTTCCCACCTCTATCTGTCAACTCATTTGGGCCTCTTTCACCGCTTAACATCAGGCGGGAGGAGGTCATTTGCCAGGCCCTCCATAAAAAAAACTGTTTAAGTACCTTGCCCGTATGTATTTACTTGGTAAGCCTTAAATAAATAAATATTGGTAATTCTAAGAAAAAAATATTTGTTTTTTATAAAATGGGTAAATCTTGCGACAAGCTTTTATATTTTATTAAAAACCAGCTGTGCCGGCGAACTACGTTTCGCCATAATAACGGCGAACTAACGTTTCGTCGTAATAAAAAATAGCCTACGACCTATTCTTAGACCTACTGAATATACACAAAACATTTCATAAAGATCGGTCAAGCCGTTTCGGAGGAGTTCTGTAACAAACACTGTGACACGAGAATTTTATATATTAGATGTATCATGTAATAAATTAAAATTTATTTTCGTCTTATTAGGGCTTTAAAATAAAATCCTAGTGTGGGGCGACTTTTTTTTTAAATCTTTTTACTATTATTTTATATTTTATCATTTTGTAATCGCATGGCCGCCATTACGAAACTCGACCAAAGTACTCGTCATTACGAAACAAACGAGCCCAAAACTCGATGGGCTTGTGTCGTTTTATTGCGGAGTTCCCATGGCCACCTTCCAGTTCCAGCATCACACCCTGGTTACCATATAAGATCAAAGTACTCGTCAATACGAATCAAACGAGCCCAAACTCGATGGGGCTGTGTCGTTTTATTGCGGAGTTCCTATGGCCACCTTCCAGCTCCAGCATCAGACCCTGGTTACCATATAGGACCAAAGTCCTCGTCATTACGAATCAAACGAGCCCACACTCGATAGGGTTATGTCGTTTTATTGCGGAGGTCCTATGGCCACCTTCCAGCTCCAGCATCAGACCCTGGTTACCATATAGAACCAAAGTCCTCGTCATTACGAATCAAACGAGCCCAAACTCGATAGGGTTATGTCGTTTTATTGCGGAGGTCCTATGGCCACCTTCCAGCTCCAGCATCAGACCCTGGTTACCATATAGAACCAAAGTCCTCGTCATTACGAATCAAACGAGCCCAAACTCGATAGGGTTATGTCGTTTTATTGCGGAGGTCCTATGGCCACCTTCCAGCTCCAGCATCAGACCCTGGTTACCATATAGGACCAAAGTACTCGTCATTACGAATCAAAGGAGCCCAAACTCGATAGGGTTATGTCGTTTTATTGCGGAGGTCCTATAGCCACCTCCCAGCTCCAGCATCAGACCCTGGTTAACAAATAGGACCAAAGTACTCGTCAATATGAATCAAACGAGCCCAAACTCGATGGGAGTTCTTATGGCCACCGTCCAGTTTCTTCATCAGATCAGCTCCATGTTATCATAACATTGCATTGTCACGATATACATATTATTATGTGCAAAATTTCAGCCAATTCGAAAACCGAGAAGTGGTCAAATCTACATACATACATACAGTGCAAGCTAAATAAAAGCTTGTAAAAATAAAAGTTGATCAAACACATCCCTGTATTTACTATTGTATAACACAGTAAATAATAAACACCTATTAAATTCAAAATTAACATCTACGATATTTTGCTAGGCGGCCGTACCGATTGCGCGACCGAGTGCGCTTGTGTGCGTGAGCGACGCACACAAACAGAGACTAGAGAAATTTACCTAAACTAGCTCGGGCTCGCGCGGATGGTGGGCCCTTAATTCGGAAATGCGATTACACCTATTCGATTTAGTATCCGATTTAGTATTTAGAACGTCGGAAACCATCCTTCTCCTAAATCGGCATCCTAAATCGGCATCCTAAATCGGATGCTACTTTCCTAAATGCGATTAGACTTCTCTGAATTCAGGAACGACTAAATATCGGATCCTGAATTTAGGATAGTCTAATACCCACTTTAGCGATGCACTCGCTATCGTTCGAATGTCATAAACGGTTACGACCTCGACAGTGAGTTAGGCCGGCCTGACTCACTTGCTATTGTTTTAGCTCTCGTTTATGACGTCATTTCTTGTTATTTCGTAACCGTCTGTGACATTAGAACGATAGCGAGTGCATCGCTATGAGTTAGTTGGTAGGACCGCGGAAGTTCGCAATGGGCTGACAGTTCGGCGTTCCCCGTCCTCCAATAGAGCATAGTAGAATCACAGATAACATAATAAGTAGTAGAGTACGCACTCCCTACACCTGTCTGAAGCAAATATCTATGTCACTCATTCCACTCTTTGATGGTACTACGATCTTTCTTTCTCACAAATAGTAGGATTTTTTGTAAGAAAGAGAGGTCATCTGTAGACATCAATTCTGTAAGAAAAGCAAAGTTTTCACTCAGCCGTCCGCGGCAGAGCGGAGTAGCAAAAAGATCCTCTTCTCGCGTTCGCTTCGCAGCCTCCTGCGAGATAACGTCTTCACAGGAGGAGGCAAAAGCCCCTTGCTGCCATGTCACGCTGGTCACCATCTTTCTAACGATGTCGCCCAGCCCGAGGGCTCCGTTTTGGTTGTGGCCCAGTGCGAGAGCTAAATCATCGGACTGTTGTCGCCAGGCCTAGCACTCCACTAGGCTGTGCTTGACGGTAACATTAATTTCCTTACAAATGATTCAAATAGAGTTGCTATAACAATTTCAATATAAACTTCAAATAATAGAAATTTTGCTTTTATTTTGCTCGTAGACGTAGTATTTAGCACTATGTCAGTATCACTTGGAAAAAGACTGAAAGGATTCTAGTAGAAAGAGTATAGTAGGGTTGACCGGAGGCAAAAGTAACAGGGGTCAATGAAAACATTGAATATAACTTCAACGCTGTTCGTTGGATTTGCATGTGTGTGTTGTATGTACTAACTAGCATGTTGAGTCGCAGTTGACTCGTGCTCGTGCCAGTCGCCCAAGCGACGAACGCGACGGCTCGCAAATCGTTCGTTTGCTATTTGACATTTTTGTTTCTCGGACCCTCGAGGTATGATTTTGCGTAATTTTCAACGTGTCCAATAATTAATATTTGAGCGATATATTTATTTCCATGTTGTCAAGTAGTTCTCTACAGATCAAAGATTATTTTACTATGAAATATCTGTGTGTTTAAAGTATTTTCAAATATAAATAATATTTTCCTGTAAAAAAGCTCTTAGCGCTGTAATTGTAACAAAATTTTTAGGGGCAGTAGTAACGTTAACAATCTCCCTGTGTTACAATTGACCCAAGGACCGTTGCAATTATTTTTGTTGATTTGAATATTGAAATAAAACCTCATTATGTGGTTTTATGAAACCACGATGCAAGTGAAACTTTTTTTCGGGTCGTAGACATTGAACTGAAAATTTATTAAGGCAATATTGGCCTTGGCTGCTTTGTCAAGCGCCTTTCAGTTGTCTTTACCCCTACTCCGCGGCCGGCTGTAATACGACATGCGATAGATCAGTGATTCTTAACCGGTAGTCTGCGGACCACTGGTGGTCCCTGGAAGCAGCCGAAGTGGTCCGCGAAGCCATACAAAAAATAATATTATAGATATATCAAACAAACAACCCTTTATTCATCTCTATATCGGTCTAGAGTTGGTGGTCCATGGCTAGACAGATTTTTGAAAAATGGTTCCTCGTAACTAAAAGGTTACCCAGATAGCATGTAAACTTGCCACACTTGAGGCAAGTTTGTATCAAACTTTCTAGTTTCCCATCAACAGGCTTGCATGATGTTTGTTTTTTCAATAACGCAATGTACACACAGTAACACGCTAGGCTTTACATGTTGACCTTGAGACCTCCCTTATATCGTTCGTAATAGCGGCGGCTTTCGTAATGCAAATGTAAAACTAGATGTGTTGCTGACTGTACATACAATATTGATTGTCTCAACAAACTAGTCGCTTTTTAAAGTTTGTTGGGGCAATATTGTATGTACATTGCAACATTGTATACTGCCGCAAAAAAAACAAAAATCATGCAAGTTTGTCAATGGGAAACTAGAAAGTTTGATTCAAACTTGCCAGACTTGCTATTGCTATTTAAGAACCACTGCGGTAGATGGATGAAATAATTTTGAGGCGATGGAATGTCAGTTAGACGGCGAGCGAGTGTGCGGCTCTCCCGACAGAGTGCTGGGCCTACCCACTAAAACTCTGCCCTTTAGGGGGTTTGTGGTAGGGTCCACAATGCGACACCTCTACTCACGTGCCCGAGAAGAGATTTTATACCATACAATTTATAATGTCTTTTCTTATCTCCAGCATCAGACCCTGGTTACCATATAGGATCAAAGTACTCGGCAAAATGATTCAAACGAGCCCAAGCTCAATGGGGTTTTGTCGTTTTATTGCGGAGTTTCTGTGGCTCGAAACCACTGCCACTCAGATTTAAGTAGAAGCTCTAACGCACATGACCAATCCTGTCTTATGTAAAGTTGTGAAATTAAAGATCTCATGTTTTCGTGTAATGTCACACGCGAAAGATGGACGTAAAAATTTGAGACGAAAAAAAAGAGAAAGATGTAAAAAAAGTTTCACTTTAAAAATGTTTACAACAAAATTGACTAAGAATAAAACTGTTTGTCTACCTGTAGATATATTTCGTCAATCACGGCTAAACACAAAACAGTGTTGATTTTGGTGTTATCTATTATTTTAAAAATGTCGTTATTACTAAAAAGGAATTATCATTTTTTTCGTTTAAGATGCCCAGAAAAACTTCAAAAAACCGACCGCGGAACCAATTTTATACGAACAATCTTATGAGGAAATATGTAGAGGGCGCTCAGTTCGTACTGCCGCAAGAATGTTTTATGAATATAATTTCTGTTACTCCTTGCCAACACCTTTTTTTGCTAACTCTCAATTTAATCATAATGTAAATTTAAATTGAGGGCAATAATAACGCTGGGTCAGATGTAACAGAGGCTATTTCATACAAAATAGAAATATAATTTTAAGTACTAAATCTTGCATTTAACTCAACTCTCTTTAGCATAAGCTCAATGTTGTTGTTTAAATTATGTTACTTCTAATTCAAATTCAAATTCAAAAATCTTTATTCAACATAGGCCTTTACAGGCACTTATTGACGTCAAAACAGAGCAAAACAATCTAATTTAAAGAAATTATATTAACCTTGTATGTGCATACATCCTAAATATACTCAAGATGTCTGCAAATACAAGTAGGAATGAAAAAAAAAAAAGTTGACTCTACACCTGTTCGGAAATTGGGAGAGCCTTCTCGAGAAGAACAGGCAAGAAACTCGAAAGGTCAAAATTTTTTATCTCCTCTTCTAAATCGCCATTTACAATTTTGGTTTGTTACAGAGTCGTCAATTGGAAGCTGACCTCAAAGCAAAAGTTTGAGCTCAACTTCCATTACAAGAATAGATGTGTTAATTCACATTATATAAGCTATCTCTGAGAGAAGTGCGTGAACTTAGCTTATAAATTGCTCTCACTGAACGTTTCTTTGAAACAAAACGCAATACATTGTTAAATATTAGAAATGAGAGTTCAAACCCAAGCTTTTTTGTCCGTCATGTAATCAGACACTTTATAATATGCTTTTTTAATAAGTACATCTTTGATTGCAACTTTAAATTTGTTTATGCTAAGTTCTTGTATACAACTTGGGATTTTATTGTAGAAACGTATACACAGGCCTCTAAAAGAATTATTAATTTTTTGGAGTCTGGTATTTGGTAAAGCTAACATATTCTTTTGTCTAGTATTAACTGAATGAATATCACTATTTTTACAAAACACATGAATATTCTTACGAACATATATTAGATTCTCATAAATATATTGCGACGCTACTGTCATAATACCAATTTCTTTGAACTTTTCTCGCAAAGAATCTCTCATTTTAAGGTTATAGATTGCTCGAATAGCCCTTTTCTGCAGTACAAAAACAATCTGAATGTCGGCAGCATTTCCCCACAACAAAATACCATACGACATCACACTATGAAAGTAAGAAAAGTATACAAGTCTTGCTGTATCAACATCAGTCAGTTGACGTATTTTCCATACAGCGTGAGCTGCAGAACTAAGTCTCTTTGACAATTTATCGATATGTGGGCCCCATTGCAGCTTAGAATCAAGTGTGATCCCAAGAAATACTGTGGTGTCCACAGGGTCAATACCTATATCCTTTTTTTTTACAGTGGTGTGAACCTCTTTGACATTGGGTAAAGCAAATTTTATACATTTTGTTTTCCCTTCATTAAGTGACAGGTTGTTCACATTAAACCAATGAACAATTCTTGAGATACAATTATTTACATCGTCATTAATTTGCACACCTCTTTTAATTTTAAATAAAAGTGAAGTATCATCTGCAAATAATACCATCTCATGTCTGTCCTGTACAAAATCAGGGAGGTCATTGACATATATAAGAAATAGAAAAGGACCAAGAATCGAACCTTGCGGAACTCCCATTTTAACTGCAGAACCTTGAGACCTTTTTCCATTGATGTCTACTTTTTGAATCCTCCCACTTAGATAAGAGATTAGAAGATCTAGTGCAGTGTCACGAAACCCATAGTGGTGTAATTTTCTGATCAAGATTTCGTGATAAACGCAACCAAATGCCTTGGACAAGTCACAAAAAATGCCTAACGCATCGTGTGAGTCTTCCCAGGCTTCGAATATATGTTGTATTAACTCAACACCAGCATCGGTTGTTGAGCGACCCCTCCTAAAACCAAATTGTTTACAGTGTAGAAGATTATTCCTATTAAAATAACTTTGCATTTGCTCCAACATTATTTTTTAAAAATTTTGCTAAAAGTAGGTAGCACAGAGATAGGTCTAAAATTACCGGGGTCTGATGTGCTACCAGATTTATGTAAAGGAATAATTTTACTTAGCTTCATTAGATCAGGAAAAACACCACAGTCAATGCAATCATTAAAAATGTTAGCAAGTATTGGAGCTATTGTTTCAATTACGGATTTAGTAACATCAACGGAATTACCCCACAGATCCGCAGTTTTCTTTTTATTTAAAGTTTTAAATGACTTTGTTATATCAATTCCACTAATGTGTACAAATTCGAATTTATCATTACAAACTTTAACATGATCCTTCACTATAGATTCAGCAATAGCGGGGGATGAATCCAAAGACTTTGTGATTGAGACTGGAATATCAGTAAAGAACTTTCAAATTCTGCAGCTACTTCTGTGTCAACTGTTACCTTCTTACCATCAACATTCAAACAATATTTATTATTAGTAGTTTTAGCTTTTCCAGTTTCATTATTTATAATATTCCATGTCATTTTAGTTTTATTATTACTGTTTTTTATTTTTGAACTTAAATAATTAGATTTAGCAAGCTTGCAAACTTTTTTGAATACTGTGGTATAAGTTTTTACATAAAGTTTAAATTCATCACTAGTATTGAATGAGCGTTCATTGTAAAGTTCAAAAAGTTTTATTCTGCTTTTGTGAATACCTGGTGTAGCCCATTCACTAAAAGCTAAAGTGCCATCAACCGATATAGTCTTTGGAATAAAAATATTTTTAAATTCAGAACAAAATGTATGAAAAAAAAATTTCATATAATTTATTTGGATTTTCTTCATAACCTATATAATTTAATTTAATACCAATATTATTTTTCAGCCGTTCTAAGCGACCAGCAGTCTTTGGTACAACAGTGATATTCTTTTTTTCCATGCGTTTACATTTAAGTGGAATGGTAACAATTTGCCCAGAATGGTCAGATTCCAAATTATCAAAAACTCTTCTTGCTAAAGGAACAATATTTGTATAAATATTGTCAATGAATGTGGCAGACGATTGAGTTGTTCTTGTTGGCTCCAAAAATAAATTTCCAAGGTTATATTGTTACAAGGGACAGGGCAGTGTGTCCCTTTTCACACCACCGGCTAGATGGAGAGCTCAGGGTTCGTTCAATCTCGGGGTGTTACTAGTTGGTGAAGTTATTGCAGAGGCCGAGTACACTCCTTATTTCTGCAGGGCGCCACCAGTATCAGGAATACTGGAAATTAAACAAAGAAATACCAGCAGACTTCTATATTATTCTCCAGTATGGAAAAGTTTATTCTAGGACAATATTTATTCTATGAAAATGTTCTTTCTATGACAATATTTACTCTATAACAAAGTTTATTCTATTACAATATTTCTTCTATTATTCTTACAGGACGCTGCCTAGCAGGTTAAGCAAAGTTACAACAACAAGTACTAAATATTCTTACTACAAAACAATTTCTTTTTACAATTTCTTGCCTTTAAATAGGCTAGGAGAAGGGCCCTTTCCGTTACCTACCCCTTAATTAATATCTTATTTTAGTTAATTTACACAGTCCAAAAAATGTTCCAAAACGCAATAATGTTCAATTACACAATTGTCACCAACACTTAGGTCCTCAGTGGCATGTCGATGGTATCAATGCATAATGGGACGCTTACCGGAGAATGAAGTCACATTACCCAAGTGACGGTCACGATGGCGTGGGCTTTAAAACTTGGCATCAGCGCTCGCCCGGGCACTGGCACAATGGTGGGAGAATCATATAGAAATCTCACTGGCAAAATTCTAAATTGAGTTAAGTTAAGTTGAAATTTTGGAGCGGCAACCTGCCGCTCCTTCTACTATTCTAAATTGCGCCTACGACGCACGCACATGGCGTCACCACGAAGTGGGCACATCTTGCGAGTTATGTGACTCCGGGACCGGGCTGCAGCGAATTTCCTTTATTAATTCTTCAGCGAACCGGCTGCCTCGAAGCCATCATGGAAAAAAAAGGGATGGGACTCATTGTCCGACAACATCGATCCAAATCCATCGACCAAGGAAATCAGTTTCAACCAAATAAGTCTATTTATTTTTAACTAACAAAATGAAGATACTCTGACATTGCCTGAAACGAAATATCTCATTCTCAATTCCTAAAAATTATTTTCTAAATAGAAAATGAATTTTGTATATTATAAAATTATTTTGTCGATGAAGCTGATCAAAAGATTATCTATGCTGCTTTTCACGGCGACAGCACTATGGAATAGACAACGTCGGCTGCGCCGCCCTCATTGGTCGACGCGGATCAGCAAATGCCAAACTGACAGCTACATAACAAACAATGAACCTATATTATTTACAAAAGTGTTTTTGATGAAAATCATGCAATAATTTATGTTTCGACTGTGGGAAATTAACAAAATGCAAAGAGAAAAACACTATGCCTGTGCTACAATAATAACATGAGAGGTTACATCTCAGATACTATGTGCAAAGTGATAAAAACAAATTGTAAGTAAGTTGGTATTTATTTACGAATTTACTGCTTCTACTTTGATATTCTATTTGAAGAAACATATTTAAAATGGAAAGATACTATTGTTAGACAATATCCCTGACTATAAACTCATTTCTCAAATGATTTGTAAAAAAAATCACTAGACGAAAATAACATGCAACAATATGACCAAAACAGATTTTTAATCCTAATAGATAAACTAGAATTTTCTAATAAATTAATATTAAAATCACCACAAACAATGGTTTGTTTTGTGGAACTACACACTTTTTTAATACTTCGTCCATAGTATCTTCAAAAAGGTCATATAATCCTGAAGGAGGCCTGTATATACTTAATACAATAATCTGGTCCAGCTCCACGCAGGCTATTTCTATTGTTCGCTCAATCGAAAGACTCACAATATCCTTACGATCCTTAATCTACTCTACGATCTCTCTACTTAATCTACGATCTCTCTCGCAGACTCAAGAACAAAACGAGGAAACTAGTGACATTAAAACATTTACTTATTTTTAATTACTTTACTGAGTTTTATTTTATTAAAATAGTGTTACTTTTGACCCGGGGTAGGGGACGTTTGTAACACTCTACCCCCTAATATATCTCGAAGGTAATAAAATAAATCAAAACCAAAATAAGGTCACTCTATAGCCAGATAAATTTACTTTCATCACAGCTCATAAAAAAATATGTTTGAAGATAAATTTACTATCGTAGTATAATAACAGATTTTTGAGATAAGAGTTTTCTGTAATCATGTCTTATATAAATATTATTACTTTTGCCTCCGGTCTACCCTAAGCTAAGTCGTTCTCAAACTACGCTCTGGTTGGTATTCGGCTACTTTCTACTCTCGGTGAACAATGTGATATTAATGAACGCTGCATATTTTTTTATAATATTGATAGTTAATTATTAAAAATTATTAACATAAGAAGTAGCAAGTGTGAGGTACTAAGGTCAATTCTTATGTTTCAGCTAGCACCTAATAGCATCTACAATGCTCTCAATCATTTAAGAAACAAATATGGAAACATCAAATTCTTTATTACTGAAAATGGTTGGTCGACCAAGACTCCCGGCGACTTAAACGACGACGACAGGATTCGTTATTACAGGGCTGCCTTGGAAAGCGTTCTCGACTGTTTAGACAATGATATTAACATCAAAGGATACATGGCGTGGAGCTTACTGGACAATTTTGAATGGCTCCAGGGTTATTTGTGAGTATTATATGGTACCTACGACATCCTAAAATTCGTGTTTATTTTGGTTACGCTACATCATAGATTTATTATGTTTGATTTATAAGTTGATGATGGTTGATAAGTCCATGCGCTACATATACCTGCCCTTCAAAAACTCATAATCTTTTGCGATAGCTTTCAATTTTGACAGACAAAATGCATCCATATTTCCTTTCTAAAAAAACAATCAAGAGAATTTTCCATTAAACGTTAATTGTTATAATAATAACACAGAATAATTATTGGTGTTTCATAAATAAAACATGTTGATTTAAAAAATAGCGGTTAAATAGCTCTTCGATGATATGGCGTAGTAGAAATGAACTTCGCAAAAATTTCTTTCGAAAATGAGTTGGTAACCCACTGAAATCGACCAGCACCAAATCACCTCCTAGGTGATCAAATTCCACATGTTTTTAATTTTCTTATGTTGTTTCCTTAAAATATTCTGATTGATAGGTAAGGTATTATCGTGCATAGCTAGCCACCACCATCTTGACCCTTTGTCATCTTAAAATATTGTTGTAACAACACATCATTTTATGTATATGTTACCGGCAATGTGTATAATCCGGTATTGTATACAATACCTAGGCAATGTATAGAATACCTAAAACGGGCAGGTAAAGTATGAAATAGAATTTATTTTACACTTTACCTAGGTATTCTATACAATGCCAAACTTGCAGCAGGTAATGTAACACTCGAACGCAATTGTGGTTATTAAACAAATAAGTATGGTAAGCTTCATAGAACCCTGACACCCTTCCTAGAGGCGCCATTTCAAGCATTAATGGAAGTGAATCGTTTTAGCATGACCGTTCACTCGCGAGTGTACGCCGCACGCGGGTATCCTTTGCAAATAAAATTAAATCCTTTGACAAGAGACGGCACGGCGCCAAGGCGGCGCGATCAAAGTAAGTTCGCTTAGATAATGTCGGTACACCCGAACGCAATTGTGTTGAATAAAACAAAATACGAATAAAAATTATCGGGACACACAAGCTAGGTGCAAAAATAATTTTAATCAAAAATATGCGAAAGTAGGTAAATTCAAAGTAAAATTACACCACAATTCTTCATCACTCGAACTGTCAGAGTTACTACCACCCGTATTTTTAATAAGAGAGCCATTATCACGCTCTGAATCCAAAACAAAATATTTAGGGACTTATTTTCTTCTGTAATTGCGTGAACTACGTATACTTATGTTCTACATAAATGTGGAATTACCTTTTTTATTAATACTTCCTTTTAGTTTGACTTACGGCTGGAGCGTCTGTAGGTTGCTACGGAGGTAAGTACATAGGTGTAATTTATCCAGAATCTTATCAAATGTCGGATTTTTTGAGGATAAATTCAATTCGTAGTACAACAGTTCACAAACACAATCTTTCACTACGGAGGCGCTTCGATATAAAACTGTCAATTTCACTTTCGGGTGTACGCCGCACGCGGTAGCCTTTGTAAATAAAATTAAATCCTTTGACAAGAGGCGGCGCGGCGCGGGCGGCGTCAATGCGGGATGCGCTAAAGAGCGGCATTATCTAAGCTAGCGGACTCTTAAGGCGCATATAGCCGATTTACAGGAAATGCGAAAGATTTGAAATGGAAACTGTATGAACAAAAAAAACTTATAAATCTAAATTTCAATATTAAACTGTACAATCAATTTATTATTGTTGTTTTTTACGACTCATTGTAGTAAAAAAGTAGTTAGTAATAATTTTATTAAAATTAAATACTTCAAGCTGTTTTTTATTAGGGTTCCGTAGCCGAATTACAAAAACGGAGCCCTTATAAATTCTTCATGTCTGTCTGTCTGTCCGTTCGTGCGCCCGTCCGTCCGTACGTCACTGCCAATTTATTCCCAACCTATTAATAATTGGGCCTTGTGTAGGCCATTGAATCTTAGTAGTTTGATGTATTCTGTTAACCGCTTTACAATTTTTATACAAAAAAAATAATAGAGGGGGCTCCCCATACATATACGGCCACAGATATACACAATCTGTGTCACCTTTCATGAGGTAAACAGCTCTGTGACATACGGACGGACGGACAGACAGACAGACCGACAGCAAAGTTTTAGTAATCGAGTCCCGTTTTACCTTTTGGTACGGAACCCTAAAAACTGTCATTTTTGTGTGCGGTGGGTAGCCAACGTAGTTAGTACTTTGCGCCGCGGCAAGTAGTAAGCCAAAACATACCTACTTGCCGTAACACTAGGAGCTAGAATAAGTTTTCCTGATTACAGTACTTATCTAGCCAATAAACCGTGTGTGTCCGCCTTAAGAGCGGCGCGCGGGCGCGGCGCGCGGGCGGCCGGTCAGGTCAAAGGAGCCACCGCCGCCGCTTGAGAAAAAGGATACCGCGAGCGGGCGGCCTTTCAGGTCAAAGGAGCCACCGCCGCCGCTTGAGAAAAAGGATACCGCGACACTATTTAAGCAAACAGCCGCATTTCTCTATTTCATTTCGCGACGTGCGATGATACTGTTAACACGTGTATTGAGCTTTCATAGTTTCATTTGCGTCATAGTTATTATTTTTGCTAATTTTCGTCAGGTAGGAAAGTAATTTAATTTATTAAAAAATGGCGGCCGAGCAACGAATAGCTGAGATGAAAGAAAGATTTTATTCACAATTACAAATAAAAAGAGAAGCAGCAAATACAAAAAATCGGACGTTTATTGAAAAAAATCGTTATGAACAATTGATAGAAGAAACAAAAAATGCAAAAACGGCTGAAAAAAAAACTTCTCGGGATTACTGGTTATTGAAGCATTATGATGTTAAGTTGATTTTTCCTGTGGATGCTACTACAAATAACAATATTATATACTACGTTGCTGATACTGAATTATTTCAAGTACTTCACGACGCACATCAGAGTATCGGCCATGGAGGACGAGACAGAATGCTGAAGGAGCTTTCTTCAAGATATAAGAATATAACTCGCCACGATGTTGAACTATTTTTGCAACTTTGCGAACCCTGCCAGCAAAAACAAAAAGGAATAAAAAAAGGGATTGTCGTGAAGCCCATACTTTCAACAGAATTTAATTCTCGCTGTCAAGTAGATTTGATAGACTATCAATCTCAATCAGACCGGGATTATAAATTCATAATGGTCTATCAGGATCATCTCACAAAGTTTGTCATATTAAGAGCCCTGAAAACAAAACGCGCTGAGGAAGTAGCGTACAATTTACTGGATATTTTTACACTGATTGGTGCACCAGCCATCTTACAATCGGACAATGGTCGAGAATTCGCAAACCGAGTGGTCAGTAATCTTAAAATATACTGGCCGAACTTAAAAATTGTGCATGGCAAGCCTAGACATTCCCAAAGTCAAGGGAGTGTCGAACGAGCTAACCAGGACATTGAAAACATGCTTACAATTTGGATGCAAGATAACGATAGCGAACGTTGGAGTGATGGTCTGCGATTTGTACAACTCATGAAGAATAGGGCGTTTCACTCAGAAATCAAAAGAACACCTTATGAAGCTCTTTTTGGGTCGAAAATAAAAGTTGGCATATCTTTGCCTTTTGAGGATACTCACAACCTGGAGAGCGAAGAAGATTTAGAAAATGTGATGAAGTCATCTTCAAGAATCTGTAATAGATGCGAATGAGACATCAGAAACTGAAACAGCTGACACTCAACCTCTACAGGCACCAGATCAACAAAACGCTGCACTCGATAGTTTTAACATCGGTAAGGAAGCTTCAAATGTCCAAAGTGCGCATGATGAACACATGGCTATCCCAAATACTAAGAATGTTGTTGAGCCTACGAATGTCGAAAATCTTCCTTGTGAGGTAAATGATCAAGCGTTACATGATCCGAATTTGGTATCAGTATGAGAGGAGTCATTGAGTTGTGCACGTATATGCTGTGTTTGTTCCGAGGAGACAACAGGTGGTCATTCGTGCAGAATGTGCAATAGGCCTATTCATACTATTTGTGCTGCTCCGGAAGAAAATATTGCAGAAGGTTTTGGATCCAAAGTTGCTTGTCCTTTATGCGCAAAAAACGCCTTTTCGATAGAAAACCGCATCAGAGCCAAAGAGAATTTGATAGTACAAGCTCAGAAAATGCTTAAAACTTCTGAAAAAAAATTCCCTCCCGTATCGTTGGGTACCACTGTACGCATTCCTGTTCCAGAAGTCGATAGAGGTCGTGGTGATGCTCGCAATATACTGGCTGTAGTATTACACAAAACTGATGACGATCTATATCAACTAGGCACAAAGCAAGGCGTTGTCAAGACATTGTATTCAAGAAAACAGTTCACTGTTTGCCATCAGAAATTACTGCAAGAAGAAGACGTCCCCAATCTGCAAACGACACTCCGTACAGTTGCGACTTTGCAATCTACGGGGACAGGACAGGGCTTTGTGAAATGTAGCTGCAAAAAAAACTGTGACTCTAAAAAGTGTTCCTGTGTCAAAAGTAAGGCTCTGTGCTCTTCAAAGTGCCATAATAGTTTGTCGTGTAAGAATAAATAAAACCTACTTTTACTTAAAATTGTGAATGCCTATTAGACCTACTTTTTGTTATAAAGAGAATTGTTTTGTTTGTGAAGTTCAATTACAAAATTACTTATATTATGTTAAAAGATACTTGTAATGTTATGTTACAAACTTTAATTTTCAATAAAGAATTTTAAGTTTCCTGTTATTTTTTTGTGATTTTAAAGTTGATAATAAAGTTTATTTCAAGTAAATACAACATGTTTTATTTGTCCGCTATTTGATAAGTAAGTCTGTTAAGATTTATTGATATTAACCGGCTTACCTAACATTAGTTTAGTCTTAAGATTTATTTATTTTACACATTACCGGTGAACCAGCAGGTATTCTATACAATCCCTAGGAATTGTATACAATACCTAGGTAAAGTATGAAATGGACAATGATATTCATGATATTTCATACATTGCCTGGACGCCCCAGGGATTGTATACATTACCTAGGGATTGTATACAATACCTGAATTATACACATTGCCGGTAACATATACATCTCATCTTCACATATGTTTCCTCACAAATTTTCATGTTGTCGAATTCGGCTGATGCTCGATCTTACTGCGGTTTGACCGTGGACCCTACCATGATCACTTATAGTAAGGTTAAAACAATATTGAAACAGAGACATCGCTCTTGCTGCGTATAGCGTATAGCGCCATCCTGCTCTTAGTGCTATTTTAATATTGTTTTGAGCGATCATGGTTGTAGACAACTCTTTACTGTAGACAAAAACTCATTGTGTGGTTTTATGAAACCACGATGCAAGTGAAACTTTTTTTCGGAACGTAGGCATTTAACTAAAAATTTATAAAGGCCATAATATTCATGAGTCCGCCGAGGGAGTGTTGTGACAACCGAACGGGGGGAACTAAATATCGCCCGCCCGAACCGGGTTGTGATGAACGTGGGGACCGAATATTTCTGTCATGAAATGTAACATTACGTTCATTGTTATAACACAATGTGGTGTGATGGGAAGAACGACGACAGGTATTTTAACGATAATTACGGCGACATGATGACAATGAATGACCGTCCAAGCACCTGTAACATAAGCCTGCCTCTCTCGCATAACCAGCTCGATCACGCACAGATAAATTGAGAAATTTGGTACACTCGCGTAGGTAATGTGTACTGTGACACATAAAACAAGTAGGGTTAGGTGTTGGCGTAAGTGTAACATAAGCCCTAGGTATAGGAGGTGAACGTCGGGTGAGTTTATTTACTGAAGGCCTATTGGTATTAGGTACTAGGGAACTATCAATTATTGCAGCACTACCGACATTATCATAATGACGACATTCATCTTCTATGAAAGTAATAAGGTGATGGTCGAAGGTGGGGATGTGGTCAGATGGTAATTTACCTAGGCACACATGAACTAACAGATATGACCAATAGTTTACGGGTAGGTCTAAGCGCTCAAGACATCGATATGATGACAATAAAGGGTTCAAAAAAGATATCCTCAAACCGTCCAACTTGGGATTAATTATAGGTAAATTTAATATTTGAGAAATATGGGTATCAGCTAGGACACGTAAATTATGGTACCTACGTTTCAGGAGGTCACGGGCTACAGAATAATTATAAATACCTCCTTCGATTTTTAAATGTTGGATTAGTCTCCTAGGCTCATCCGACAAAGCTCCTACTAAATAATGTAATTTTAAACAAAAAATGTCCGCGCGGTGCGATGGTGTCGAGAACAAAAGGCGTTCGAGCGAGCGACCGGCTTATAACGCGCACTACGTATACAGTAAGCTCCTTATCAAGCTCCTGTTTGACCTTTGGACCGTTCTTATGTCGCTCGTAATAGCGGTGGTTTTCGTAGCGTAAATGTATAGCTTGAATGGGAGCTTACTGTACCTATAGGAAATAACAAGCTTGACCCAGATTTAATACAAAATAATTTAGCCGTATTTAAACACACGCTCTGCTACCAAAATATTAGGGAAATCTCAAACAATATAATTTAATTAAATGATTTATAATATGCTGGGCTGTAACTGTAAGGTTATATTATTAGGTAGTCAAGTCTGGTACTTTACCGCTATTCCTGGATTTCGGTGATACCTTTTTTTTTTTTTTTTTACAAGAGAGAAAATACAGTCTTTACGGTATTCAACAAGGGAATTCAGCTGACTAGGCCACCCCTTGGATATGCAGGACTCGGGTAGAAGACCCACTACCGGCTAAAAACTCTCTAGATACTTAGACCTCCGTGGGGACACAATCGGGATCGGCGTTGGCCATTCCCCGATTGTGCCCCCTGGAGGGTTGCCTGGTGCCAGGGCTTACCTCTACGGAGGGGGTCGACAAGTATCTTGAGAAATTCGACCCCCCCAGACGGCCAAGCTAGGGGTGAAAAGTATCTCTCGGCCGGTGGTCATCCGGCCGAGCCATTTCAACCGCCAGCTTGCTAGGGGAGCTGGCGCGCGTTGAGGAACGCACGCCTCCTCCTCCCCAACCGCCTGCGCCGGAGCGGTGCGGCGAGAGGGTCATCCTCTCGCGCCCGCTCCGCAGCCTCCTTCTGCGAGATAACGTCCTCGCAGAAGGAGGCGACAGCCTCCCACGCCGCCGCGCTGGTCAGCATCTCCCGTGCGACGATGGCCAGCGCGACGGGCGTACCCCTACCTAGGCCCAGCGCGAGGGCTAATGCATCGCGCTGGGGTCGCCAGGCCGGGCACTCCGAGAGGGTGTGCCCGGCCGTGTCGTCGGGAGCGCCGCAATGGTGACACTGCGGCGTCTGCTCCCTCCGTGCGACATGATGCAGATAATGTCCGAAGCACCCGTGCCCGGTCATCATCTGCACCATCCGGTAGGTGAGGCTGCCTCGCCGGCGCCCAACCCACTCCTCCAACACTGGACGAACGGCCTCGATCGTCCAGTGGCCGGCAGCTGGGTGGGCGAGCGTCTCGGCCCACTGGCGGAGAGCCTCCCTCTGCGCCAGGTGCCTCGCGCGCGCCACCTCCTGCGGGAGGGGCCGCTCCCCCCGACTCCTCGCTGCCACCCGATGTCGGTGCACGGCCGCAAGGACGCGTGCCTCGACATCCCACGGAGGCGAGCCCGCTAGAACGCAGGCCGCCCCGTGAGAGACCGTGCGGTAGGCCCGCACGGCCCGGGTGGCAATGACCCTCTGCGGCCTGCGCAGGAGGGCCATCGTTCGGGGGGCGAGACGCTCCGCCCAAATCGGGGCTCCGTACAGCGCCATCGACTTTATCACCGTCTGATAAAGTCGACGGCACGCTGCGCCCGGTCCCCCCACGTTGGGGAGGACCCGTCCGAGGGCTGCCGCGGCGGCAGACAGCCTTGGGGCGAGGAGCTTGAAATGCTCCTCGAAATCCCATCGGGGGTCCAGCACCAGACCGAGATACTTCATGGAGCTCTCGACCTGGACTTGGACCCCCTCCACTCGGACACGGAGCCCCGCCTGGGGTCTGCGTCGACGCGGCGGCCTGAACGTCATGGCCGTCGTCTTCTCGACGGCCACGTCCAGCCCGAGGAGGCGGATGCGCCGGACGACCATCGTCGTGCCGACCGACGCCAGGTGGACCGCCTCCTCATACGTGCGCCCCTTCGCCGCGACAAGGGTGTCGTCGGCGAAGCAGACAACCTCCATATTCGACAGGAGGTTGCCCCGCAGAACCCAGTTGTACCTCAGGTTCCAGAGCAGAGGGCCCAGCACGGAACCCTGGGGTACTCCCGCCGCCGTCGGCCACCTGTGGACGCGGCCGTCCGCCCCCTCATACACGATTTCCCTCCCACGGAGATAATCGGTGATGAGGGAGCGGAGGTAGAGGGGCACTCCGTGGAAACGCAGTGCCTCCTCTATGCATTCGTGGGGGAGGCTGTTGAATGCGTTGCGGATGTCTAACGACACCGCAACGACAACCTCCCCCGCCGACGTGGCCCCCTCAGTCCACCTCTTGAGGTGGGCCACCGCGTCCACGGTGGACCGGCCGGTGCGGAAACCGTACTGGCGCTCGGCCAAGTCCGGTCCCGGGCCCTCCAGATGCTCGACGAGCCGGGAAGCGAGAATTTTCTCAAAAAACTTCCCGGCCTCGTCGAGCAGCACCACCGGCCTGTACCCCGACGGGGCATCGGCGGGGCGATTCGGCTTCCGCAGAAGGCAGAGTCGCCCCACCTTCCAGCCCTGAGGGAACCGGCCCGAGGCGATGCTCGTATTGAGCTCCGCCCGGAACCGCTCCTCCAGGGGGCCCAGTGCCAGGCACAGGACCCTCGCTGGCACCCCGTCCGGTCCCGGCGCCTTCCCCTTCCCCTTGCGCCGGAACCGCTCCCTCACCGCGTCGAACTCGAGGTCCGACACGGGAGGGCCCGCTTCCTCCACTTCGAGGGAGGCGCTGGGGGCGATCATCCGCGGGGGCTCGAAGGGTCCAGGGTCGGGAAAGAGCGACCCTAGAACCCTCTGTACGAGCCCCTCGTCCAGCTGGTGTATCGGGGGAGCACTATTTTCGTACTTCCCCCTCACCAGTCGGTACGGCCGTCCCCAGGGGTCGGAGTCGAGGAGCTCTATGAAGGAGTTCCACGACTCCGTTTTGGCCCTCAAGATCTCCGTCTTGAGGGCCTTGCTCGCCTCCCCGTACGCCCGTCGTAGAGTTTCCTCCTCGTCGGGCGCCCTCCTGGTGGCGCGCCTTCTGCACCGCAGGTAGGCGCGCCGCGCCCTCAGATTTCGGTGATACCTAGAATCCTAGGTCGACCATAGGATCAGTGCTCGAATTGAGCAGGAACGCGCCGGAACGCCGTTCCGGTTCGTGAAAATTTATGAAGTTACCGTTCCGTCACGTGGAATACGGCGGAATAGCGTTCCGGTTCGTGAAATCATCGTTCCGGTTCGTGAAATTGATCGTAAAACTTTTGAAAACTTTTAAAAAGCGTGCGCACCAACTTTTAAAAAGCGCGCACTCCTGGCACGGCAGTGCCTCGCGCCGACTATGACTGACAATTGGGATGATGACTGAATTCTAATTTTTTACATCTCGACATAAAATATTAAAATAGCGTAGAAAAAGATGCAATCATGTGAAATTAGAATTAAAATCGGCTTACAAATACATAAGATACAACCATTTTAAGCTGTTAATTTTGAAGCGATTAGACAGAGAGGTCCGACATCAACCGTGACGTCATCGTTGAGTACGGCCATATAAACTCCATGTAAAATGCCGTTTTGCTAGAAAGAGATGGAGAAAAATCTTTAATACCTTATATCTTGGTTGTTTTTATAGTTATTCGAAAACCGATTTTTTCTCTCTGTTTATTATATGAATGAGCTTCTATTAAAGCAAAACATTTTTTTTAGTCATCTAGCCAATTCGTGTAACACCGTGCATGTTCGTTCTCTGCCGCTCGGCCGCCCGGCCGCCCGCCTGGCTCACTCCATCCCTCGCGCACTTCATGTATTGAGATCTTAGAGGTTAAATGATCTAAGATTGAGATCGCTTTGCGAGTTCATTCACGAATATTCACGATGTAGGTATTTTCGTATGCGGATTGCAAATATGGCGTTCAAAGGTCATTGCATGGAATAATCCAAATGAAAATATTTTCTTTTGGAGTTGCGTGTGTTGTTTTACAAAATACAAAATACCAGCATTTCCATAGAAAATGTTATGATTACCTATAGATTACCTAAGTAATCTTTACTGTAGTTTGTAAGTAGTTAAAATAAAAACTCATCTGAATTTTACATATTTTTACTTAAATAACTTTATAATAACTTAACTTTACTTTTATTTTTACTTAAATAACACAGAGCAGACAGCATGAAGCGCGAATTTTTTTTTTGGAGAGCCTAGCGTTCCGTCTCGTAAAAATGTTCAATTCGAGCACTGCATAGGATATATACGCAGACGGCTTCTTCCGTTGGGTTGGGTGGTAGGCACTATTTAAGTTAGAAATAGGTCTCCTTCACTTCTAGGTAGGTGCGCGACAGCGTTGCCAGACGTCCCGATTATGGCGGGACGTCCCGATTTTTAAATCAAAATTAAATGTCCCGCGCGGGACAGTCACCCGCTTTTCGTCGATAACTCTGCCGTGCGTGCAGCGTGCTGAGAAAGCACGGCCGGGTGGCACAGACAAGTGTATTTTTATTAAAGTACATTTTCTATGGCTATTTTTGCTATCTATTGTTACATAAACGTAATTTAAAACTCAAATAAAAAGATAAATATTTAAAAACATCTGATTATATACGTTTTTTACGTACGTCCCGCTTTCGACGAAGGAATCCCGCTTTTTTACCTCAAAAAGTTCCAAAATCACGACTTGCCAAAAAAAAATCTGGCAACGGTGCGCGAGTACCGTGGTCAGTTATGTATACGTCTTGCGTCGGGAGGGCAACAACTCAGACTCGACTGTCATCGCGTTTCTATTCACAATAACAAGAGGGCGCGCCCGGCGCGCGGGAAGAAAGTATTCGAAACAGTGGCGATGTAAATAAAGTTTCACTTTAAAAAATTTATAATAATAAAAGTGATAAAAATTTGATGCTCTACACTGGGATTGAACCACTGCCCCTTAGATTTAAAGTCTAAGCTCTAACGCACAGGAGCAATTCTAAGCGAAATTGTGAAATTAAAGATCTCATGTTATTTTGTAATGCGGCATGCGATAGAGGGACGTAATTTGGGGCGATGTTAAAGTTTCACTTTAAAAAAACACAACAAATCTAATATTACGATTTTTTTTTTCTTTACAGGGAGCGGTTTGGACTATACGCAGTTGATTTTGAAGATCCTGCACGTCCGCGCACGCCAAGGAAATCTGCCTTTATTTATAAACAAATAATCAAATCTCGTGTTGTTGATCACAATTATGAACCAGATTCAATGACTATGACAATTGAAGAATAAAAATGTAAAAAAATAAATTAATATTTTAAGTAAGAACCACAGAATTGTCAAATAAATATTTATTAAGTGTTTGTTTGAATTTGAATAAATTGTTTTGATTAGACTACCATTTTAAACAGTTTTATTTAGCTTGCCATGTTTGTTTGTTTGAGTCAAATAATGCGAGTTTTTGACTGACTTGCCAATGTCCAATTGAGCTGAAATTTGGAACACCCCTAACTGACTCAGCCAATATTGAGATTTGAGATCCTTGGTATCGAGGTATCGACATATCGAGCGAAGTCGTTCCGTGGCCACTTGGAGGCAAAGGGCGCTTGCGCACTTATACGTATTCGGTTCGTGTTCGATACGTGAAGAAACCGAACGGGAAATTTACGTCCTAGCGTTTGCGCACTTATCCGTATCCGGTAATAGTATATATGTATATACTATTACCGTGTCCGTATTATATTCGTGATTGAGACGGTTTTGCGATAAACGTCAAGATGGCGGGATCACTTCCTGTTTTGAAAAACCCATTACAATTAAGTACTCATTTGATACCAAACATTATAATTTCGGTACCTGCTTAGCTTAGACAAAATCCAGCTTTGATTATTAAAATGGCAGGATCATGCCCTAACATAATAAGCACTTTCTTTTAAAATCCAATATTTAAATTCTGATGGCACAAAAAATGTATAAAAAAGGTACATAAAATGTTTGAAATATTTCACAAAAAAAAACAGATCAGCACAAATAGGCGGTCTTACTGCTAAAAAGTAATCCACTCCAGGCAACCTTGAGGTTGCTAATTGAGCTAGCTAATTTTTATTTAACTATTATTAATTTTTTTAGGTTGGAATAAAGAATTCAAAATAGAATCAATCAAAGATATATTGAAGTAACGACCTAAGTAGGTAGGTATTTCTACCTAATTGCATACGTACATAAATAAATTAGTGCTTAAAAGTAGATAATCTACTAGGTACAAAATTGTCTGGAGCTACTCTTCTGGTTCGTTTGATGAACCACGTTTTTGACACCCTGGGACGTAGTGTGGACTTTGAGTCGCTCTTTGCTTGGTCCGACAGTCAGGTTGTCCTGTGTTGGATTAAGAACTCCGTCCACTCCCTGGAGGTATTTGTGGCCAATCGGGTATCCCAAATACAGGCCTCGAAGGCCCCGTTGATTTGGCGCCACGTGCCAGGTGAAATAAACCTTGCTGACTGTGCATCACGTGGCAGCGAAGCCCCTCAGCTTATTGACCACAGTCTGTGGTGGGGTCCCGAATGGTTGTTACAGCCGTCTTGGCCTTCCACACCAGCTGTGGTGAAGGCACCAAATCCGAGCTTGCGCGTTCACGCTGTCGAGACTATAGCGTCTCCAGAACGGGATTTTTTATTAGACCGCTACAGTTCTCTGGACAAGTTGCTCGGCGTGACCGCTTGGATAAAAGATTTATTCGAAATTGTCGCCGGCCTCAGAACAAAGATTTGTGTCCGGTCCTCTCTCCGTAGGAGCGCCAAGATGCTCTTTTGCATTGGGTGCGTATGACCCAGTCTAGAGCGTTTGAACCGGAACTAAAGATTTTCCGTAACGGGACGTCCAAATTAAAGGGACCCTTGGTGCGTTTGACTCCCTTTCTGGATGATAAGGGATTGTTGCGTGTAGGAGGCCGATTGAGGCACGCTAACTTGCCTTATAGATCACGTCATCCCCTGTTGCTCCCCAAGGACGGACCATTGGTGCGATTTTTGATCATTGATCGCCATGTGAAGAATGCTCATGCCGGATGTAATGCATTGACCGCGCTCCTCCAACGGGAGTTTTGGATTTTGTCAGCGCGAAGAATAATCCGATCTGTTATCTTTCGATGTCTGCCCTGCTATCGTTTACGCCCCGAGACGATGCAGCCCCAAATGGGTGATTTGCCTGCTGATCGTGTGAACGAACTGATTTCGCGGGACCATTCACTATAAAAACGTCGCGACTCCGTAATGCTAAGACTGAAAAGGCTTACTTGTGTGTGTTTGTTTGTTTGGCCACTAAAGCCGTTCATTTGGAGGTGGTGAGTGCACTCACCATGGACTCTTTCTTAGCAGCATTAGGCAGATTTGTTTCCCGCCGAGGACTGCCATCTCTAATTCGGTCCGATTGTGGGACGAACTTCAAGGGCACTGATAGACATATAAGAGAAGTTTGTGAATTTTTAGATAAAAATAATATAGAGATCGGATCCACACTCTCCCGTAGGGGGGTAACATGGCGATACTCCCCGCCGTCTTGCCCTCACTGGGGAGGGATTTTTGAATCTGTTGTAAAGGCCGCCAAGACTCACCTTCGCCGCGTTATTGGGGAGACTATTCTCACGTTCGAGGAACTCGCGACGGTGTTTCATAAGATTAAGGCGGTTCTCAACTCGCGTCCGTTATGTCCGTTGTCTACCAACGCGAACGATTTGCAGGCCCTCACGCCGGGCCATTTCTTGATAGGCAGACCACTTAACGCCCTGCCCGAGTATCCTTATAGAGATATCAATCCAGGACGCCTTTCGCGGTTTGAGTTGCTCCAGCAGCTTACCCAGAGCTTCTGGCGCCTCTGGCACCTTGAATACTTACACATTTTACAACAGCGCGTTAAGTGGTCAGATAAGACAAACCCACCGAGGGTTGGAGACCTCGTGTTAGTGAAGGACCCAAACCTGCCACCCCTACGTTGGCGTCGCGGACGCATTGTCCAACTTACTCTAGGGTCTGATGGTGTGCCCAGGTTTGTCGAGGTCCTAGTTGGGGATTCTGTTTTGAAGCGCGCGGTCGCTACTCTTTCTCGCCTCCCCTTAGACTGATTTGGCGAACAGTCCGGGACTGTCCGGAGCGGGAGGATGTTTACGCTCGAGGAAGAGCGAGTGGCAACACTGCATATAGTCTGTGCATGTGAGGGCCTGTGGCGGCCGACCGCATTTGACATGTCAGTCGAGTCGAATTTGTAATGACATTGAAATAGGTTATCACGCGGCGCGTTTTCGAGAAAATCTATAATTCATTGTGTTTTGCGCGGCGCACCTAATATTGGGGTTGCGAAAGTCCGCTTGTGAATGTTTGCCAAAAGTTTTATAGACGCGAGTGATCGATACGTCAATTGAGTTAGGGAGTGGGGTGGCCTAATAGGCCCAAATGTTCCAGTCGTGGTTCGGTAGATTGACAGCAGCCCTTCAGGAGCCGCGACTTCCTTCGAGCTAGCTCAGGAAGTCCACCGGCTACATACGGAGACCGGACCGGATTAAAGGTAAATAAGATACTCTTGTATTCGGTTTCAAAATCATTAATCGGCGAATCGCCGACTTGGTGGCGTCGACTTTAGGCGCCAACAGGGACCCTTGGTGCGTTTGACTCCCTTTCTGGATGATAAGGGATTGTTGCGTGTGGCGGCCGGCCGCTGTGGCATGACAGTCGAGTCGAATTTGTAATGTCATTGAACTAGTTACCACGCGGCGCGCTATCTCGAGAAAAACAACCAAATTATGTTTTGCGCGGCGCACCTACTTATTATGGTTGCGAAAGTCCGCTTGTGAGTGTTCTCCGAAATAGTTATTGTCGCGAATGTCCGCTAATTAAGTGAGCTAGTGAGTGGTGGTGGCCTAATAGGCCCATGTGCTCCGGTCGTGGTTCGGTGGATTGACAGCAGCCCTGCAGGAGCCGCGACTTCCTTTAAGCTAGCTCAGGAAGTCCACCGGCTATATACGGAGACCGAACCGGATTATATTCGGTTTTAAAATCAGTCAAGATTAATCGGCGAAACGCCGAATTGGTGGCGCCATCTTTTGAATATTTGTGAATAGGTTTCACAAATTCAACACAATTATTCCACATAAAAATGTTGAACATTTATATCTAATATATTATGAGACCGGAGTTACAGTATTTTCTCTGGTTAGCAGAGTGAGTGTTCCAGTTAATTGACCAGAACTTTCTCCCTACTGATTTCACATTTTTTTTATCTTCACCATGATGTTTTCACAATTATTTCCTAAATCCTTCCTTGATTTCGTAAAAATATTACAACTTAAAAAAAAAGAGCTCTCACACCACACGCACATCAATACATCAGCTTACCACTTATTGTTTCATGTAGAACTCTTGTGGGATCTCACTCTCATAATAAACACAACTTTAAGTACCTAACAGTCACACAAATAGCTGAATACACAGCAACGCCTGTCAGGACACGGCATGGTTAGCATTTCGCATTAACATACATAAACTAGGACTCGCAGGAGTTAACTCTAGGCGTAAACTTAGCCGGCGCGGCGTCTATCAAGCCTCGAACTCGAAGCACTTGTGTGGGCGATTCTCACTCACTTAATAAACAGAACTTGAAGTCACAGTCACAAAAACAGCTTATAGCAGCGGTGGTGTGCTCCTCCTTGTACAACGACGGACATGGCTTGGGTCGCATTTCGCACCATCGTAGGTGTAATCGCGAACACCGATGAAAACAGAAAATCACAGCAAATGACGCGCGACACGTAGAACACCTTACGACGGATGGACTGAAGGACTATTAGGGCGCTTGCTCACTTATACGTATTCCGTTCATATTCGATTCGTGTTCGGTTTTGATCCGTTTTGGCCGTCCTAGTGATTGTATGGACGCTTGCGCACTCATACGTATTCGGTTCGTGTTCGATCCGTTAATTCTCACTTCGATGTTTTTAGATGTGCATCAGGATGGCGAGTCTCCATCATTTATTTGTATTATTTGATGAAGTTGTTAGTAACGGATATACACGGTGTTTCAAAATAACCAATAAATAATCAATTCTTTATCGAAAACTCATTATTAAAATGTCCCATCTCTAGATGTTTACACGTAGAATGTCAGTCAACCCAAAATTTTCATGCAAAAAATAAACTAGTATAGTTGTTCAGATTGGTTGAATTTACAAAACATTTGCATGTTTTGCAAATTTTTCTCTCTCTCACACACACACAAGTACATTCGCACACACTCATACACATACACAAAAACACACAACTTACATTCGTACCCTGTATGGGATTATGTAAAATTTTGTACTTCACTGTTCTTCACTGTTTTCTCTAATTGGTAAATTTTAGTCTGTTCTTAGTTATCGTACTTACAGTACTTTTTTGTGAAACCTGTTATTGGCATCCTAAAATGTATTATAATATGTAACTTTTGTATTATAAATATGCTGTTGGTTTCTGAATAAAATAAAAATAAAAATGTAACCGGGCTTCTTTCTTCTATTCTACCGATTTCTACCAGATATAAAATGCTTTTTTGTCGAAAAAAGTAATTGTAGAAAGTTAAAGTTTCTAATACAACGACAAATAACAATGCTAAAATAAAAATTATTTTTTATTTTTATAACAATAATTTATCATTTTATTAATCACTTTTTCATTTAATGCCAATAAATCGGTATTAATGTCTGGTTAGCTCATAAAAACACCTTTAAATCAATAGAATGTGTAACATGTAGTAACATCAAATCGCACTGATTTGTTTAAACATACCTATGTATATATTTATCTTGGAACTGCCATACCTACGAAAAAAACTTGCATACCTACGCGTTCAAACATGGCGGTTTAGTACCTCATATTTTCAACAGTTTACACCAACCGTTTTCCATTTAAGCGTCACTATTTTTTCACGCTAACGTCAAATGCTAACCGTGTTTTGAGTTTCTTTTAAGAAATGGTAACATTTTTAACCGCGCTATTTGAAGAAATCGAAACAAAGGGAACTTAATCCAAAAATATTGATATTGTTTAAAAGGAACGTTTACATACCATGAATTACATCAAAAGCTAATGAAACGCGATGATGCTAAAAATTTTGAAAAAGCTGCATATCTGCGCGTAAGTGGAAAGCGCCTCAAAGTAAACGGCGTCAAAATATATATATACGCGGCACACGTCTGTCGTCACGAAAAATGTCGCCAATAAATCGAAACGTTTTGTATAGAGTTGGACGGTTTTACACTTGCAGACGCCATTATATTTATGCTTTTGTCTTCTAAAATTTTACTTAAAACTAAGTTTCTATATGACATTGCAACAGTTCCATTATTTTCCTTATTCAGAGCGTAAGCTGTGGCCATCAAATGTCATTTTGATGTCAAAATAACCTAAAATAGATAAATTTTGCTTCAGTCTTATTAACTTGTTTTGATTTATTAGCACTTCGTTCATAGAAATTATTAAGCATATATCCATCTCATATATAAACAATGCCATTTTCATCCATAATAATGTATCCATTTTCTGTTACTATTTCTATTGTCTCCATATTTACGAAATTACATAACACAGTCGAGTGATTATTTATCTATGATAATACAAAATGAACTTATTTACAAATTATTTAAAAAGGAGGAAATAGCCGAATTGACGGACATGTCATTTGTCAAATAAACGTCAGGGCGATTTTCACCCACTTAATTCACGGCACGGGGCGACCTTGCTAGTCTTGCTACATATATTGATCTGTGGGGGCGACCGGTGCGTGCTACACATGATCGTCGTGCGTTCACATTGAATTATAATTTATTTTATTATTAGGAATCTGAAGTAAAATCCGTTTTTAAAAAAAGACAATTTAATCAAACTGTTGAACACGTTATGCGAACACTAACAAAACCCTTTTTACTCCACTTCCTTCGCGAAAGCTGCCGTAGAAAAGAGAACGGGCCACGTCTGAGTCGCCTTATATAGATGGCACGCCCGAAAATATTTTCACTAATACCCGTTTAAAACCTAATACGGCCTCTCCTGACACTTTGCTCCAGTCCTGACACCCGGGTGGTGATTTTGTAACTCATCGATTGATCGGCAATCGTTATTAGACTGACTTATTGTAAAAAGCGGGATTATGTTCATTAGGTATAAGTATTGGTTGATTTATTCAACAAATATACCCAAGACAACTCAGATGACGACGTTACAAAATTCTAAACATAGTAAAAATCAGTTTAAATCAAACAGAATTATCAAATCTATACGATAGCCGATTGCCGATGTGTTACAAAATCACCCACCTGGTTGCAACTGCGGGTCTAGCAGGGGCATGTCTAAGCAAGAACTTGAATTTCGTTCCTCAGAAATGGGAAAAGCTGGCTCTGGTGCTTCTGTAAGACTGCTTAGAGGGACCGACTTGGATGACTCGATGACGTCACCTTCATCGTTTTCGTTTACTGTAAATAGGAATAAAAGCACCGCAATTATTACAATGAATAGGTGACTTTACCAAAATAGAGGTTAGATATTATTAGTTGTTGTTAAAACAATTAATCCCATAACCAAATATAAGACATGTAAAATACCCCGTAATTTACAAAATAATCATGCGAGAGACACAAGTGATGGATTAATTATTTTCTACAATCTTTGCTCTCCATCACCATATGTCTAGAAAAAGAGTCAGTAATGATGTCCCAAATTGGATTATCATTCAATGACTAGATCCATAAATAACAGTAAATAAAAGAGCCCAGTCACATTTAACAGAGGATTGGACAGGTCCTTAGCCTGTGTGCCAATCAGATTACAATGAGAGCAAACACTGTTGTGCTTTTTGGTCACCAGATTATAAACACTTACCTTCAAAAAAGGCAGCACATGTGTTCTTATGATTCTGCTAATTGACAGGCGAGCAATTCCTATTTTGTGGACCATTTTACGAATATTCATACAAAGCTGTCAAACAGAAGAATTGCATAAGATGCATTGTATTCAATTCATAATAGGAATTGCGACATGTTGGCCATTTTATGACTACTAAAATGATTCATATTATGATCATATTATGATTCTGCCGATGCGGCCTTTTTAGGTCTGCTGGGCAGCAGCAAACGTTGTTTTCCCGTATGAGCCTGCTATCAACCGCAACTCATAACGACCGTTTGTCATAACTTTGATGACTCGGTATGGTCCGCGCATGCCATGATCCAACTTTCCTCGGGACTGTGCATACTTGATGACATACACCATATCACCATCCTGAAACTCAGGAGGCGGGCGTCTACCCCTATTAACATAAGTATCCTGTTGACTTTGATTCTTCAACAACCGTTCGGCCGTCCTCTGCCTAGACATCTCTCTCCTTCCCTCTCGATTACTTGTAGAAGGAGACATGGCAACGTCTCGGATAAGGACCCGTATCGCTGGAGTAGCATTCTCGTGTCCAACTAATAAGTTTAGAGCAGAAGTTTGAGTAGTTTTCTACTTAGTCAAATTCAAAATTAGCTGTAACTGCCACAGCTCTTCACTCCATTCTTTTTTTTTTGTTTACTTCAATCCTAAGCATATTTAATACAGTTCGAATATAACGCTCCACTTGTCCGTTGGCGTGATGCATCTCGGGTGTTATATGATGTAATTCGATGCCCAAAAGTTGCATCCAGGATGTGAAGCCAATAGACTCGAACATACGACCTCTGTCAGAGACGATCATACGAGGAGTAAAGAGAATGTAAAGGGGATAGAGATTTAGTAGGACCAAATAAAGAGAAAACGGTCTCAAATACCCGTTTAAGCTCATCGAGATCTTGACGAGAGATAGACATCACCAAGCAAAACTTTGTAAAGGCATCGACCACAATCATAACATATTTGTAGCCCTTAGAATCGGGAAGGGGACCTAGTACGTCGACATGGATTGTATCGAATGGGATATCCGATTTCGGCCAGGAGGTTATTGTTTGTAAAGGTGCATGGGGATCCTTTTGTGTGCAATACAAGTTAAACAATGGGCAATGTATTTTTTGACGAATGCTCTAAGGCCAGGGAACCTAAAGTGCCTTAATATTAAGTCAACTGTTTTATCGGCATTGATATGACTATGCTCATCATGAAAGATCCTGAGGAGACTCAAACGGTGACCTTTTGGTATATAACAGAGAAGTCGAATAGCAAGTTCATTGGTGAGGTGAACAATAATTTCCTGTCGTACACATTCCAGCTCAGCTCCCCAGGAGAATGGAACATCTTTACGAGTGAGACGAGCGATACAAACAGGGGGACCTTTTTATTTGGCATAATGTTGTTTGTCATAAAGGCGCTTGGCATAAATCACTAAGCATTATAATCGAAAAGCATAACATTAACGTCACATAATTTTTTCTTTGCATAATTTGTATAAGGCACAACTATCCAAAGGCATAATTTCATGAAGCATAATTAATGAAATCCCTAATTTCTTTTGACATAATATTGGTTGTCCTAAAATGTTTTGCCATAATTTTAAGTGTCATAATTAATGATATCCCTAATATTTTGGGGCATTTCTTATAATTAGAAATGGTTTTATTTTAAGGGATATCATCACGTTCATTAGATACAATGTATACCCTCTGTTTTACTAAACTTTTTATAATAACATTTCATATATTATTTTATTCAAATATGATACTCGAATATTCTATATTTTCATTTGATATTTTTTTTTCATAGTATACCTATATTGATTTTTTATTTGACAAAGTAATTCATTCATGCTACTAGTGACAGAAACGAATCGCTGCAAAACCGACTCTACGTAGTCTTGTTTGTCCTACCCCTAGAGTGTAATTCAAACCCGCGTAAGCGCGGAGGGGCGCGGATAAGCTCGCGTGGGACCGCCGGAGCTCCGCAGCGTCAGAGCCGTGACAGAAACCATGCATGTGCATGCTTGCTTGCAAGGTGCATGCTTGCTTGCGTGGTACATGCTTGCTTGCACTGTGCATACTTGCTTGCATGTTGCATGCTTGCTTGCATGTTGCGTGCTTGCTTGCATGTTGCATGCTTGCTTGCATGCATACTGCATGTTTCCTTACATTGCTGCATGCTTGCGCGTCTTTTATGCCTAGAGAAATTCTGCGTAATTGTATTGTTCGTTGTGATTAATATGCTAAACATTAATTATGCTTTGAAAAATTATGCGTCAAGTTGTTCTGTGTTTCGAGTTTATGGCTTTTAATATTTATGACAAATGATTTTCTGCCACACAATATTATGCTTATTACTATTCTGCTTCCTGATTATTATGCGTCTTGACGATTATTACAATCGAAATTATGGAATATGATTTTATGACAATAATTTTTATGCCTAGAAATAGAGAGCCTACAAACAGTTCTAGTAGAATAACTAGGAATGTACTTTCGAAAGTATCCCGCCAATCCCAGAAATTGCCTTACCTGTTTTACGCTCTGGGAAGCAGGGGAGTTCTCAAGTGCCTGTATCTTATTTTTGGCAGGTTTGACTTCACCGTTAGTGATAACACGATCTAAGTATTCGATTTGGTTACACACAAAAAAACATTTTCGCAAATTTATTGAAAAGCCAGATGTTGTTAATGTCTCTAAAACTTTATCTAGTAATTTAAGACCCTCTTCTATGGTATCATGAAGGATCAAACAGTCATCAATATAGACTAGCACTTTTCCGCTGGCAATAAATTCTTGTAACGTTTTGCTATTAAGACGTTGGTACACAATAGGCGCGTTGGCTAAACCGTAAGGCATTTTGATGTACTCATAATGGCCTTTGGTATCTTTCAGTATATCTATTGGAATACCTTGAATAACGCCAACCACAACATCGTTGCGTTTTCCAAAATCAATTGAGCAAAAGTTAACTTTGTTTTTATTTCGTTGTTGATCAACGCGTTGTTTCGCAAAACATGAAGCAATATCGTGTCCAGTCCGTTTACAATAAACGCAAGAGATTCTTGCCTCCTTTTTGGTATGCGTACTCGTGTCGATATTTTTCGGACAGTTAATTCGTTTATGCCCGGTATCACCACAAATAAAGCATTTAAGAACTTGCTCCGGTTTCTTATTATTAAACCGAAACTTATCATCTACCTTTCTTGATAAAAATTGGTGAGGTGGACGAGAAGGAGGGTTTTATGAAGGTAGATAAAACAATTGACTAAATCATTTGGTTTCAAATTCACATTCGTTACGGTTGCTTTAACGTGAGGGTCATTAATGCCTCTTATAACGATATCAGTTATTAGGTCATCACTAAGTCCTCTGACTACCCGTAAACGCAGAAGAGACTTCCTGGCTAAATCGGCGTAGGTGTTAAATGAATCCGAGTTGGTTGACATAACATCGTATAAAATACCCGCATAGTCAATACGTTTGACGCACAATGGTTTGAAATCGTTTTTGAAGTTTGTCCATGATCGATCATTAGTAACCCACTCGTTAAGCCATAACTTAGCATCACCTTTTAGGCAGTTACCAATACGTGACAGGCACTCTGCATCATCCCAACGGTTCAAAGCTTTAGCTCTGTCGACCTCAGCACAACAAATATCGATATTATGAATGATGGGATCAAAATTTGAGACGTAATAGTTCACTTCACTTCACTTCTTTAAAAATGGCAATCGGTCGCAGATACAACCATTACTGCCAAACTCAAGTTTTGGATAAAATACTGTTTGAATTTACTATTAGAAATTTGGCCAAAAGAGACAAAATGATATGATATTGATTTGGGTTACCTGAAAAAGGACAAAACAAAACGTCACAACAATATTATAACATAAAGGCACACAAATTATAACTTAGTACGGTTACAACTTAATATTATAGGTGGATATATATTTACACTGTAATTTTAATATAGGGAAACTTAAGATACATAGTAAGGTTTTGACATAAATAGGTCTAGGAATACAATGTGGTAAAATATCATACAAGGATACAGGATTGCTGGGACAATTGAACAAAATATGGTCTGTGGTTCCTTCCTCGGTGCCACAATCACAAATTGGGGTGTTTCGTACATGTATCTTGTAAAGGTGGAGTGGAGTACAAGAATGTCCGAGTCTTAGTCTACTTATTATGGAAGTGGAGCATTTGTCAGCAAATTTATATCGAGAAAACCAGGGCTTTGATGGGATATCAGGTTGTATCTCTGCATAGTATTTGCCTTTCACTGTCTTTGACCTATCCCAACATTTAGTCCATTCCTTCATAAGGTCAACTCTTGCTAGTGTACATAAGTCAGATAAATAGACTTTAAAATGGTCAGTGCAACCCGATAGAGCCACATCCTTAGCAAAGCTATCAACAGCTTCATTGCCTACAATGCCTGAGTGACTGGGGATCCAAGCTAACGTTACCGAAATGTTATTTTCAAGACATCTTACCGTGCGTTTGCACTGAGAAACATAAAACATGCAATGTTTTACAACTTGTTGTATGATACAAATCTCAAAACTTGTTGTGTGTGTTTTTGCGTTCGCACTGCCGAAAATCGTGTTGGATTCGGAACAAATCCTAAGATTTGTTGCAGATTGCGTTCGGACTGTCTCAATACTTGTTGTCTGTCAATGTTTTTTATGGATTTGTCAACGATTGCGTTCGCACTGTCGGCTGTGAGAGTCTTAATACATGTTTTGCAACATGTTGGGGTGTTTTCAGGCTGTGTCGGATAACATTTGAAATTATGTAATGGACAAAATCAGATACATTAAAGTTCATAGAAATTTGGCGTGGAATGCCATGTTTATGGTATGCCAAATCATCGCAATATAAAAATAGACAAAAATGTCGGGACGCTATCGCATATTTCTTTTTCGTTACTGGAGTCCATCACTCAACTGTAGGTCCTACTTATATTTCCTAGATAAAAGATGGTTTAAGTAGGTAAGGTTGATAAAAAACTTTAAAGGTGTGAATAGTAACATTGAAAAAAAAACTAATAAGTCGTATTTCAAAACCTATTAAATACCTAAGTCATTTTCTATACAGAGTCATTTAAAAAATAAAAATCATAAATGTACTTAAATGTTTCGAAACAAATCTTTTAAACAAAAAAACTAATTGACTTTTCAAATAAAAAAACATTTTCATACAATATTTTTTCACGTGTTTCGTCTGTAAAATGGTAAACAAACTTGTTGTGCTAAAACATGTCGTTTGGCAATGAAAACGTGTTCATAAACATTGACAGAAACATGTTTTTTTTGTAGATGTTTTGTCAGTGCAAACGCACGGTAATGTGAAACATGTTTATGCAAATTTTTTTCACAACATGTTTAGTCTGTAAAACTTGAAACTTGTTGCGCTAAAACATGTCGTTTGATAATGGAAACGCGTTCATAAACATTGACAGAAACATGTTTAAAAAACATGTTTTTTTGTAGATGTTTCGTCAGTGCAAACGCACGGTTAGTAATAACTGTTTTGTTTCTAAAATTAATGGACATCTATTATTAGAGGAAAAATGGTTGGAAGATAATGCTTGAAGGCAACTGAGAGAATCTGAGAAAATAATAGACTTATTAAATTTGTGATCTAGAATGAACTTAACTGTCTCAAAAATTGCCACTGATTCTCCTGTGAAAATTGAGGATACAGGAGGGCATTTGAAACTTAACAGTGTATTATATTTTGGTAAATACACAGCTGCCCCAACACCATTCTGAGATTTAGAAGCATCTGTAAAAAATTGATACCAGTCTTTCCAGTCAGTTTCAAGTTTATCGAGAAACAAAGCATAGGCACCCGGAGCATTCTTCCTAATACCCAAGTCAAGTATAATATTTGGCTTGTACAGAAGAGATTCATAGCTAACGGTAGCTAGAATAGGTAAATTTACACGATGAAATTGAAATTTATGCGTCATTAATTTTGAGTAACTCTTTACCAAGCAGGGATGATCTTTATTTGACCAATATCTGTTGTTGGAAATAATAAATGAAAGATACTGTAACTTTGGGATTAGGGGATGGTTAGAATATTGAAAGGCTTTGTAAAGGAATTTATCAGAAAGAAAAGCACGACGCAGACTCAAGGGAGGGTCCCCAGCCTCAACCTGTAGAGCATTGGTAGGGGATGACTTCATTGCACCCAAAATAATACGTAGGCACTTAAATTGGATTCTGTCCAAAGCTAATGATGACTCCTTGTTACAGGGTTCCAGTACTACTGACCCATATTCAAACAGGCTCCGAATTAAAGCAATGTATATGAGTCTCTGGGTGCAAGGATGTGCACCCCACCAAACTCCTGACAAACATCGTAAAATATTAATATTTTTTTCAGTTTTATTTTTTATATAATTTAGATGAGGCTTACCAGATAATGTTTTGTCTAAAATAACTCCGAGAAATTTAACTTGAGAAACAATTGGAATAGGCTGTCCACAATATTTTATGTCAATATTAGGGTATGATCTTTTCCTTGTGAAAATGACAATGTTGCTTTTGGGGACTGAAATATCGAGGCCATGATTATTCAGCCAATCTTCTAAGTATGATAGGGCCTGATTTAATTTTTGGGCAGCCTCTTCCAATGAGTCCGCAGCAACATATAACACAATGTCATCCGCATACTGTAATATATTGCAAAAGGAGTTCACACATTCATCCAGATCGTAGGTGTATATGCTATACAGGAGTGGGCTCAAGACTGACCCCTGAGGTAGGCCCTTCCATACACTCCTAGGAGTTGAAAGAGCGCCACGGACACGTACTTGAATAGTTCTATCCATCAGTAGGTTACATATAAAATGCACTAACCTCTCAGGGATACTCAGATGCTGCATTTTCTGCCTGAGTACCGGAAGTAAGACATTGTCATATGCTGAGCTGATGTCTAAAAACACCCCAACAAGAAATTGGTTTTTGGTCAGAGCTATCCTGATATCTGTAGTTAGAATACTAATACTGTCCATGGTGCTCATTCCCCTCCTAAAGCCAAATTGGGTGCTCGACAAAATGCCTCTACTCTCAACAAACCAATCTAGGCGTCTCTTTAGAAGATGTTCCATTACCTTACATAGGGTGGAGGATAGGGCTATAGGGCGATAAGAAGCTCCATTAGTAGGGTCTTTGCCAGGTTTTAATAAGGGAATTATGACCTGGTTCTTCCAAGAATTAGGAACAGATGCAAACTCAAAGAAACTATTTAGTAACTCAAGGAACATTCTCTGAGAAAAAACTCCAGCCTTAGCTATGAAGGAATATGGGATACCATCTATGCCAGGAGAAGAGTCTTTTAAATTTTGGAGTACTGAAACAAGTTCAGCCATTGTAAATGGATTATTAAAGGGATGACGGGATATGGTATTGGGGTAGGGTGATGGGAAGCAATAAAAATTTGGAACATCGTGCTAATTTTTGGACAAATTCTTCAAACCAAAGATTATGGTCATTTGTGTCTGGAGAGATTGTAAAAGAGCCTCTAAACTTCTTTATTGATCTCCATACTATTGTAGAGGGGGTGCGAGGGGATAAGTTTTGGCAAAAATTGAACCAACCCTGTTTTTTCTTTTTTTTTAAGAGGCGTTTTGCTAATGTTGTAGTTCTTTTCAAGACTATGAAGTTGTCCATAGTCATGGAGTGCCGGTAAGTTGACTCTGCCGCCTTACGTTGATTCTGCATTTCTGTACATTCTGCATCCCACCAGGGTGGAGACACTTTAGCACCGACCCTATATTTTTTAAGTGGGATGTTAGCATCAGCAGATTTCTCCAAAGCAGATAGGAAAAGATCATATTTTTTTTTGTAGGCTATGACTATTGTCTTTAGGAATTGATAAGACGTTCAAATCGGAATCAGATGCGTAACAATCCCACTTAGCACCACCAGTTCTGTATTTTAGTAAGGGAGGAAGGGATCTATACATGGGAGTAGGAAAGAGCAGTGACATTGAGATGGCATAGTGATCACTACCAAAACACTCTGTCAAAACATTCCATGAGATCAGAGAAAGAATATCTGAGGAGCACATGGATAAATCGACTGCACTAGAGTTTGAGCCCGGTGCTGTACATCTGGTTGGGGAGCCATCATTTAAGAGGCAGATGTTCATCGAGTCCATGAGATCCACCAGATCACAGGCCAATGCGTCATAGTGGGGACCACCCCAGATTACGTGGGAGAGATTAAAGTCGCCCACAATAAGAAATGGAGTTGAGAGAGTAGAAAATAAACTGTGCAAGTCAAAGATAGAAATGATATCAGGATTAGGGATGTAAATAGACAATAATGTTATGTTGGCGATTTTTGCTGCAACTGCATTAATTCCTGTAGGTATGTTAGGGAGATGGACACGAGAGAAAGGAAAAGAATTGTTTATTAATATAGCTGTACCAGCATACCCATCGCTTCTGTCATGACGGAGGCAGGCATAACCCGGCACTCTAAAATGAGAACCAGGGACCAGCCATGTCTCAGAGATGGCAAAAGCAGCAGGCCTGTATCTATTTATTAACTCATAAAGGTCTTGCTTCTTAGGACGGAGGCTACGTGCATTCCATTGTATCAGATGGAATTTTGGTTATAAGATCCATAAGTTGGTTAAGTTTGGATGCAACGTTGGGCGGTGGAGAAATGTCATAAAACTTATCCATCATTTTTAATATGATTGATAGTAAGGAGTCTAAATAATGGATAGTTTGTGATGTCATTTGTGGTTTTGCTGTTTGTGAGTTAAACATAACCCCTTTGTTTGGTTCAGGAGGATCATAATTGCCAATCAATTCATTGTGGGCAACCCTATCATAACCCTTATTTACCATAGGAAGAGTCCGCTTTGGACTCGCAACTGTTTCTCTGTATGAGGACTGTGATTGGGGAGAAGCAATTGTAAGTGGGGAAAAGGGGGGACGAGGTGGGGTACATAATGATGCGTGGGGGGAAGGGAGGGTACCAATGTGGTTTGGTGATTCTCGGACAACATTGGAGTATGAGCGTTGGACTGGTGGGAAACGAGCAGCAGCTTCTATATAGGAAATGTTGTCTTGGGGCATCGCTAGTTTGATGGATTTCTGCCTTGAATGTTCTAGGCATATCCTATTAGTAGCATAATGTCTGCCTGAACAGTAGAGACAAGTTGATAAGTCTTCAGAAACGCTACAGTCTTTGCCATGATGCGACTTAGAACACCGGAAACACCTGGGGTTTGAACGACACTGGTCTTGGACATGTCCGAAGCGACAACAGTTGTTGCATTGGATAGAAGGAAGTTCATATATTTCAACTGGGAGGGCAGTGTAACAACAGAAGATTTTAGGTGGCAGGCATTGACCATTAAAAGTGATGACAACTGTACGAGTTGGCACCCACTCGACCACACCATCTTTCACCTAGCCTTCAAAATATGGCCACATCCTTCTGGAACCTCAACTGCCTGTACGAATTCCTCCATTGACCATTCTGCTGGGACACCTCGGACCACCCCCATGCGAGTGACATTAAAAGATGGAATGACAGCAGAAAACTTCTTAGTGGCTAGGATAGGGTTGGAGACAAAAGAGTTAGCATCCTCACCATTTGTAAATTGGACTGAGATTCGATTTCGCCCTACACTTTTAATGCCCTGTCTAATTATATTTTTAATATTTTCGTTAACTAAAAGTTTACCAAACAAAATTGGATTTATAGTAGTTCCGGCTTTTGGATGGGGCTCTAACCGGGATATATGAACAATAAAAGGACCTTTGTCCAAACGGGTGTAATTTCTCACTTGTGTCAAACTAGGATGTGTATAAATGTGTTGGATAGAATGGGTTGGAGTAAAACTTTCCGAAGGATTTATTTTACTAGGGGTGGATGATACATTTTCTTCGTTACACCGTTTCCGACCTGCACGGCACGTAGACTGCTCATTGCTTACGATATCATCGCCAGCAACAAATCCTTCCTCACTTACGGATTGTGGCACTAAATCCAGACCCGGGTCGGGTGGTTCAGGTGAGATCGACGACATAGTCGCCGATCTCACACGGGGTAAAAGCACACAAAATAAAAGCACACAAAAAAACTTACACAAACAATCACGATACACTTAAATAAGTAGAGGTAACACAAATCGTTGGAAATCTCCACAAATCAAATAATTTTGCAGTAAACCCAATTGCCCGTATTTACACCTTGACAACCGAGTTCACACATTTTCGACGTAATAGTTATGTGAACTCACGGTTTTTAACGAATGAATTGCTTCCACTATCTGTTCCGTTCCTCGATTAGAAGTAGGTGACATGAGGGTGTGTGATTGTCTTTCCAAGGCTTGTAAACGCGACAAGATAGCACTTAAGGGCTCCGATTCATCACGCACAGGAGGAGCAGATTGTACCCGATCATGTACACTAGTATCGTTGCTAGAATTCTGCCCTGACCATGTACGGACGTGTATCCATCATCACGGCGCACCAATGGCGATCGAGACCTAATCCGACTACGAGAACGTCTGTTTTCGTAGTGATAATCAGTTGGATAGCGCTCGCGTAACTCACGTGGGTTATTTAGGTTACTGTCTCGGTGGTCATAGTACTTTTGCCTGTCCATGATTAGTATAAGTACTTACCACAATAAATCAAGAACTATATAAGCGTACTAGAGAGTATTTTTTTAATGCAAATTTAAGGATACTCAAAAAGTTAATAAGAAAAGTGTGGGAGTGAAATAAGAATCCCACTTCTGATATTAGGAATCAGAAGTAAATCCGTTTTTTAAAAAAAGACAATTTAATCAAACTGTTTAACACGTTATGCGAACACTAACAAAACCCTTTTTACTCAACACAAAAACGATGTATGGTTACGAGAGATCCTTCCTTCGCGATAGCTGCCATAGAAAAGAGAACGGGCCATTTTTTTTTACCGCTATGCGGAGCGGAGGTGGAGAATCCTCATGGATACCCGTACGGCCGTCCGTTCGGGTTATGTCGGACTCTTACCGACTAAACTCCACCTTACGCCTTTAACCATACGGTCATCAAGGCTTCATCGGATGGCGACAGCCCCTCGAGAGAGTAGGCGGTGCAGCAAGAGAACGGGCCACGTCTGAGTCGCCTTATATAGGCACGCCCGACAATATTTTCTCCAATACCCGTTTAAAACCTAATATTATTATAAGTTTTTATTTAACTTGCAATGTAAATATCTTTGTTCGGGTGGAATCTTGCACCTCAATTTTGAGGCAGATGTCTTCAACCGATTGAGCTGACATGTTGTGTATATACATTTTGAGTTTGGATGACAAAGCATTGTTAGCTGTGTAACATCATATAAATCCAACATGGCGGAACATCCAAGATGGCGGACTAGTTATTTTTAATGCACTTCTACAGTGTGGGTATTAAATGGAAGAGCTTGACTTAAGGAATACAGTTCTTTTGGTTATCTTTATAATGCCGATTTAAAAAGCATTAAATGTGGAATATTATAAATTGTCCAGGCGGCTTGGTACGCATTTTGGTTGGGTAATACTTCTGTCAGTGTTTGTTACGAGATTTGTTTATTTGTTAAAAATCTGTCTGTCAGATATCACAAAGTGTGTAGGTTTAAACGTCTTTACTTCAAAAATTATACTTCTATGCTTTCATTATTGTTCTGAGAGAAGATGGCATCTTTTTGGCATTTTTTTGAGTCGTATTTGGCAGATTTTAAACGGGGGATTACTCTCTGTCACACTATTTTGTCACACCAGTGTGACAGAATTTCGGGCAGATCGGGCAGATTTGCCGTTTTTGAGATGGTCACACTGCTGTCGGGCGACGTTTACAAACGCAGTGGTTGGTTATACCACAGAAAAGGCTGTATGGGCACTGCTCTTTGCCTGCTCATTGTGAGCGAAGATTTAAAAAAAGCAGTGGTTGGGTGGGTTCCGAGCTGCGTTCAGTGGGGCTAGCACGCAGGAGAATCGAAAATCGAATCGAAATTCGAATCGAGGAGTTTGTATGGCAATTTTATTAGTTCTGCTACTCACCGCCGTGGCGCTAATAAAATTGCCATACAAACTCCTCGATTCGGATTCCGATTCGATTTTCGATTCTTCTGCGTGCTAGCCCCACTGAACCTACGCTCGAGTGCACTCCGAGTGCACTCTGACAGCAACCGACCCGTTCAGAGCCTCGGGGTAAAAAACGCTCTGACAGGCGGTTAGTACACTCTGTGCCCGTTCAGAAGTTTCGAGTGATGCAACCAAACAACCAACTTGAGCGTAGGGTGAAAAACACTCTGACAGCTTTTATGTCAAAGTCGATGTCAAAAATACGCTAATTACTTATTATTTTATTAAATAACACTACTTTGAACTCTTTTAAGCATAATACAAGGGAAATATAGAGATTTTTATGTGTTGTAATTATTTTTAAGCAGAAAAATGGATATTGACTGTTAATTTCATAGTAAGGATTAGTATATTTTGCCCTTTGCTTGATCTTGATCGGCAAGCTACAAACTAAAAAAAAAGATAGCAACCGAGCCGTTCTGAACCTCGGAGCGAGTGTGAAAAACACTCTCGGTTGCATTACTCTGACCCTCGGAACGCAACTCTGAATTGCGGTAAAAGCGACAATATCGCGAATCCGACCAAATTAAATCGTCACAAAATATAAGGGCTATTGAATCAGTAGGTTATGTTGTGACTTTGGTCGGATTCGCGATGTCTGTGTATCACTTTTATCGTTTTACGGAACGCAGGGATATTCTCTCTAATCTGTGTTGGCACGCAATCCCGAGAGATTGGGGCGCGACAATTCGAACGGGTATCTTGTATTTACTATAAATATTTGATAAATCCTTAACTAGCGTCCCTTTTTTATTAGTTATTGTGTGTAAATATTTGTACATAGAATTATTTTGTTGAGTTAAGTCACAAGTTTCAAAACGATGTCGATTCTCCTCCACATAAAATGGCGGCAAATTATAATTCTTCGAAAAGAGGTTTATTTAAAGACTACACGCACATTTATACGGAAGATTCTAAGAAAGAATATCCAATTTTGCTTTCACTCCTAATACAAAACTTGATTTATTAAAAACAAATTCCATTCTTAAATCTTGCACTGGATTAAAATATGTGAAGCCCATTGGAAACTTCTTGCTTAAAGTTTTTTTCAATAACAAGAATAATGCAAATTCTTTTCTTCTCGGGAAATCATTATTGAAATCCCAGAATTGGCAAGCTAAAATTCCATATGATCATCTGGAAAGTTTAGGAATAATCAAAGCTCCAGTAGATATTTCAGAAGAAGATTTATTGACAAACTTAAAAGCAAATAATGAAATTATTGGTGTGAAAAGATTCTCCAGAAAAAATTCAGATGGCTCCTTCTCTCCGACTCCTACAGTTTTGCTCACATTCTTGAGTTCCACTCGACCAGACCATGTGACATATGAATTTATTTGGTTTGATGTGAAGGAATATATAAAGCCAGTTAGACAATGCTTTATTTGCTATAAGTTTGGACATGGTCGCGGGTCTTGTAAGAGTCAACAAATTTGCTCAATTTGCTCGGGTAACCATTTCTTCAAAGAATGCTGCAACAAAGAAAATGTAAATTGTGTTAATTGCAAAGGATCTCATCTAGCAGTCAGTAATTCATGCCCAATAAAACAAGCAAAAGTTCGTGAACTTAAGGACAAAATAAGTGGCAAGCAAACATATGCTACTGTAGCGGCTAAAATTAAGGATTCAAACCCACAACCAGAACCTCCTAGTTATAGTTCAAAAGAGAAATATGCTTATAGTTCGAAATTAGTTAATACTCCCCACAAAAGACTTTTGTATACAGATATCCTCAACTCCGATGATGTACTTAATGTCATAACAAAAACTATGGTAGATTTAATGAAGAAAGAAGATGCTATCTCTACCAAGCTCATAAAAGAATTGCTGATTTCCAATTTCTCATCCTAATTTTTTATGGATAGTGACATTGGAATTAAACATTTTAATATCATGCACTGGAACTGTCGTAGCATCACTCAAAAATTAGACGAACTCAAATTGTTTTTTTCATCCCATAGTTTTAAAATTGATATTATTCTGTTAAATGAGACATGGTTAAACTTACCCAAAACTATTAAGATTCCAGGTTTCAAGATAATTCGCCGTGATTCTGACCATCCTCATGGTGGTGTTGCGGTGGCTATCCGAGATAAGTTCTCTTACACTATGATTGATACTCCGTCTAGTTACCACTTTCAAAATTTATTAATTTCTGTTAAATGTGGTTCGATTGTAATTGATATTCTTTGTGTTTATATTCCACCTTCTCCTAATGGTAAATTTAATTTAAGCATGCTTAATAGATCTTTCTCCTGTATAAATAGCAGAAGATACTTAATAATTGGTGATTTTAATGCTCATAACATAGCTTGGGGTTCACGATTGAATGACAGAAGAGGTAATATTATTAATTCTTTTGCAGATGAACACAACCTTGTATGTCTGAACGACTTTTCTAACACAACATTGGCGCCGCACGGCCAAACTGGTAACGTTTTGGATTTAGCTTTTGCTTCCTCTGGGGTAAGTTCCAGCTGTTCTTTCTCTGTGCATGATGATCTTCTGAGTAGTAGTCACTACCCGCTTTTCGTAAGCATTTTGTATAATAGTCCTAACAGTAATAATAACGCTTGCTCGTTTCATAACCTCAACTCTAATGTTATTTTGGATAATTATTCTTCATGTTTATCTAATATAAATTTCAACAAAATTGACTGGATACTGGATTCACAAGTATGCGAAAGTAGGTTTTCTTCCTTTTCTTTAAATCAAGATCCTTTTGAAAGTTACAATTCATTCATTAAAATTCTGAGCGAAGTACTTTTGACATTTCCTCAGAAAAATAGTAATACTAATAATTGCCATAGTAAAAAACGTAAGGCCGTTATATGGTGGAACGATCTATGTTCTAAAGCAGTCAACGAAAGTAGGTTTGCTTTGATTTCTTACAAACGTTATCCAACTTTGGAAAATTATTTGCTGTACAAAAAACTTGACGCTAAAAAGAAAAGAACTTTGTTTGAGCAAAAACGCTTAAGCTGGTCCAAACTCTGTGATTCATTTAACAGAAAAACACCCTTAAAATTAATTTGGGATTATATTAAAAAATTTAAATTTGCCAAGTTAGGTACAAGCACCAGTTCTCATTATCTCAATAATCCATCTAACGCCACTGAGTTTTTAACTAAAATAGCTTCACTTCACTTCACTTCTTTAAAAATGGCAATCGGTCGCAGATACAACCATTACTGCCAAACTCAAGTTTTGGATAAAATACTGTTTGAATTTACTATTAGAAATTTGGCCAAAAGAGACAAAATGATATGATATTGATTTGGGTTACCTGAAAAAGGACAAAACAAAACGTCACAACAATATTATAACATAAAGGCACACAAATTATAACTTAGTACGGTTACAACTTAATATTATAGGTGGATATATATTTACACAGTAATTTTAATATAGGGAAACTTAAGATACATAGTAAGGTTTTGACATTAATAGGTCTAGGAATACAATGTGGTAAAATATCATACAAGGATACAGGATTGCTGGGACAATTGAACAAAATATGGTCTGTGGTTCCTTCCTCGGTGCCACAATCACAAATTGGGGTGTTTCGTACATGTATCTTGTAAAGGTGGAGTGGAGTACAAGAATGTCCGAGTCTTAGTCTACTTATTATGGAAGTGGAGCATTTGTCAGCAAATTTATATCGAGAAAACCAGGGCTTTGATGGGATATCAGGTTGTATCTCTGCATAGTATTTGCCTTTCACTGTCTTTGACCTATCCCAACATTTAGTCCATTCCTTCATAAGGTCAACTCTTGCTAGTGTACATAAGTCAGATAAATAGACTTTAAAATGGTCAGTGCAACCCGATAGAGCCACATCCTTAGCAAAGCTATCAACAGCTTCATTACCTACAATGCCTGAGTGACTGGGGATCCAAGCTAACGTTACCGAAATGTTATTTTCAAGACATCTTAGTAATAACTGTTTTGTTTCTAAAATTAATGGACATCTATTATTAGAGGGAAAATGGTTGGAAGATAATGCTTGAAGGCAACTGAGAGAATCTGAGAAAATAATAGACTTATTAAATTTGTGATCTAGAATGAACTTAACTGTCTCAAAAATTGCCACTGATTCTCCTGTGAAAATTGAGGATACAGGAGGGCATTTGAAACTTAACAGTGTATTATATTTTGGTAAATACACAGCTGCCCCAACACCATTCTGAGATTTAGAAGCATCTGTAAAAAATTGATACCAGTCTTTCCAGTCAGTTTCAAGTTTATCGAGAAACAAAGCATAGGCACCCGGAGCATTCTTCCTAATACCCAAGTCAAGTATAATATTTGGCTTGTACAGAAGAGATTCATAGCTAACGGTAGCTAGAATAGGTAAATTTACACGATGAAATTGAAATTTATGCGTCATTAATTTTGAGTAACTCTTTACCAAGCAGGGATGATCTTTATTTGACCAATATCTGTTGTTGGAAATAATAAATGAAAGATACTGTAACTTTGGGATTAGGGGATGGTTAGAATATTGAAAGGCTTTGTAAAGGAATTTATCAGAAAGAAAAGCACGACGCAGACTCAAGGGAGGGTCCCCAGCCTCAACCTGTAGAGCATTGGTAGGGGATGACTTCATTGCACCCAAAATAATACGTAGGCACTTAAATTGGATTCTGTCCAAAGCTAATGATGACTCCTTGTTACAGGGTTCCAGTACTACTGACCCATATTCAAACAGGCTCCGAATTAAAGCAATGTATATGAGTCTCTGGGTGCAAGGATGTGCACCCCACCAAACTCCTGACAAACATCGTAAAATATTAATATTTTTTTCAGTTTTATTTTTTATATAATTTAGATGAGGCTTACCAGATAATGTTTTGTCTAAAATAACTCCGAGAAATTTAACTTGAGAAACAATTGGAATAGGCTGTCCACAATATTTTATGTCAATATTAGGGTATGATCTTTTCCTTGTGAAAATGACAATGTTGCTTTTAGGGTGTTAGAAGCAACAAATATTTAATCTGTGTTTTCCTTCCTATATTGTTATCTGTGGAATACTAGCTCTCTGGTTCCTGCTCTGAGGCGCGTTCAGGGCCTTCGCGCGAAGTACAACTTTTCGCTCTAACCCCGTTCAATGCCTTCGAGCGTGACAACCGGGTGAAACAACCGGCCCGTTCAAGACCTTTGAGTGTCGGCGCGAGTTACAACCGAACAACCATCGAATTTGATGGTTGTAAAACGCTCTGACGTTTATGACTGAAATACTCTTACGTGATTGGATGATATTGGCGGCCATATTCTATAATGTCATCTGCTAGAATGAGAGAGAAATAAAAAATCATGTGAAAGAGGGAGATAAAAGATTTGGTTGCTGCAACCCGTTCAACGCCTTTGAGCGAGTTAAAAAACAACCGGACAACTACACCCAGAGGCGCTGAACGCGCCTCGAGGCGCGTTCAGCGCCTCAGAAATCTTTTATCTCCCTCTTTCACATAATTTTTTATTTCTCTCTCTTTCTAGTAGATGACATTATAGAATATGGCCGCCAATATCATCCAATCACGTAAGAGTATTTCAGTCATAAACGTCAGAGCGTTTTACAACCATCAAATTCGATGGTTGTTCGGTTGTAACTCGCGCCGACACTCAAAGGTCTTGAACGGGCCGGTTGTTTCACCCGGTTGTCACGCTCGAAGGCATTGAACGGGGTTAGAGCGAAAAGTTGTACTTCGCGCGAAGGCCCTGAACGCGCCTCAGTGCCTGTAAAGTGTTCTAAAGTGTGTGTAAAGTGTAAGTGTAGTGTGTAGTCATCATTGGTGAACAATTCTTTCAAAATTTTTCGTAATTTTTGTTACGTATCTATCTTTCACTTGACGCTGGCATAATTAACAAATTGCCATAAAAGAGGATCAAAAAAAAAAAAAGTGTTCTAATAAACGTGGCTCCTAATAATTTAACAAAATATTCTTTTATTTCACAAATTTCCTCCAAGACAGTTTAACAGGTTATGGGCCCAGCCACGCTCTACACCTGAAATACTGTCGGAGTTCCTTTTTGTGAAATAATACGGTGAGAAATACACCGAGTCGTGGTCAAGCGACATAGCGAGTCAAGGTCAAGGAAGGAGGCCATCTTATTAATGCGCGTGGTCAAGCGTGCAAATATACAAAATAATATCTCTGTTTGTCGGTAAAGACATAATGGAACTTCAAGATACGAAAGAAGTAAAATTGCGAGACCCTTCACAATGGGCAACATGGAGATACAGGGTAAAAGTATTATTAAGGGCAGCAGGAGTATCAGGTATTGTCGACGGATCAGTACCAAAACCAAATGAAGACGCTAAGGAAAGCTACGTTACCTGGTGCGATGATGATGCGAAAGCCCAGAGCATAATAGTCACAAGATTGGCAGAAAAAACAATCTCACAAATTCTAAACTGCGTAACAGCAAAACAGATTTGGTACAAGCTGCACTCTGTGTTCGAGCAGAAAAGCAATCTATCAGTTCATTTAGCTCAAGAAAAGTTCTTTAATTTAAAGTTTCAAGAACGTGATACTATTGTTGATTTTTTAGGAAGATTCGAAGAAACAATATCAGAGTTACGATCATTGGGAATAGAAATGTCACAAAGTATGATAATCACAAAAATAACTTCTTCACTTCCAGCAGCATACAATCATTTTATAGCAGCATGGGAGTCTGTTCCAGCTGACAAACAAAGTTTATCCGAACTGTCTTCGAGACTTCTTGTAGAGGAAAAGCGAATGAAGAATATGACAAATTCAGAAGCATTTCATGTGGTAAAAAACAACAGAAAATGCTTTAAATGTGGTAAGGAAGGACATGTAAAATCACAATGTAAAGGTAAAGTAACTAAATATGCTAGTAATAAATATTGTAATTTGTGTAAAAAATCTGGTCACAATTTTAATGAATGTTGGTTTAAAAATAAAAACAAAAACCTCAAAGAAACACACTGTAAAGATAGTAATGCTTTCCATGTCTGTATGTCCCCAGCCTTCAATGCAAATGTAGACCAAAATAGTTGTACTTGGATTATGGATAGTGGTGCATCTGAACATATGTGTCATGATATTAATTTATTCTCTAATTATAGAGAGTTTGCTATGCCTAAGTCAATAATAATAGGAGATGGTACAGTCATAGAATCTATAGGTCTAGGTGATATACATCTGGAAGCTTACAATGGTTATGAGTGGATTGAAACAAGTATGTCCAACGTCCTGTATGTACCAAATATAAAAGCAAATTTGTTCTCAGTTAGTTCAGCTACTGATAAAGGATATGTTTTAAAAATGAACAAAAATAGGTGTATTTTCATAAAAAATAATAGTAACAAGATAAATGCATTGGCTAATAGGAAAAATAATTTATTTTTAATGGAATTTAGATATATAAATTGCAAAGTAGCATGTGTAGGTAAAGTTTGTGACAATTTGTTAGAGTGGCATAATAAAATGGGTCATCAGGATATTGAACAGGTCAAAAACATTCTTCAAAGGAGTGACATTACGATTCCATCAGGAGGTATAGTATCGACATGTGAAAATTGTCTAAAAGGTAAGTTACACAAGCAACCATTTCCCAATAGTGAGTTAAAAGGTCAAAAAGTAGGTGAAATCTTACATATGGACTTGTGTGGACCGATGGAGATAGGTTCATTAGGTGGTGCATATTATTATTTGTTGATAAAAGATGATTTCTCTCGATATAGAACAGTTTACTTCCTATCTAATAAATATGAAACAGTGAATTACATAGAAAAGTTTTTAAAGTATGTTATCAATAATTTAGGCTATTAAATAAAATTCATTAGATCAGACAACGGAAAAGAATTTATAAATCAACGTATGAAGTCATTAACGGATAGTTTAGGTATCATACACCAAACAAGTGTTCCTTACACCCCAGAACAGAATGGTGCCGCAGAACGGGAAATCCGTACTGTTACAGAATGTGCTAGAACAATGTTATTAAGTAGCAATTTAAAAAAAAAATTGTGGGCAGAAGCAGTTAACACTGCAGTTTACATTTTAAATAGAACTGGTAAAAGTAGAGTATTAAATAAAACTCCTTATGAGTTGTGGTCGAGTAATAAATTATTTGATATTAACAAATTGAATATTTTTGGAACAAAGGTTTCAGTTTTAGTGCCTAGTCAAAAACGATTAAAATGGGACTCCAAATCAACAACTGGTTACTTTGTTGGTTATGGTGAAACAACCAAGGGTTACAGAATATATTTCCCAGAAGAAAACGATGTTCAGGTAAAAAGAGAGGTTATATTTTTAAATGGTAAATTTAATGACAAAGCAACTGATTTACAAAATATTGAATATGTCTCTAACTCAGAATGTAATGATTCTATAGAAAACATACAACAAACAAAGGTGATAGAAAATGATTGTCATAGTTTCCACGAAGAAGATACTAGTAATAAACAATTAATTATGGAGGAATATTTGGATTTGAGTGATGCAGAATATAGCGAGCATGAGGTCCGGGACTCCGATAGTAATAATCAGGTGCAAGAGGATACCGAGAAGGAGAAAGAAGATAGACCTACGAGAAAAAAGGTAAAGCCGCAATGGCTAGATCACTATGAAACTAATTTTCTTGCAACTAATAATGAGCCATTGACATTCGAAGAAGCAATGACTAGTAATGACCGAAAATTGTGGCATGAAGCAATTCAAAAGGAAATGGATATCTTAAAAGAAAATAATACATTTACAGTTTTAAGTGAAATACCGAAGGGAATAAACATTATATCTACTAAATGGGTTTTTAAAATAAAAGATTCAGATGAAGGAAAATTATACAAAGCTAGGTTAGTAGTTAGAGGGTTTGAACAGCAAGATGAATACTTAGATATATATTCTCCAGTAGCTAAGTTAGGAACATTCAGGATTTTCATGGCTATAGCAAATAAAATGAATCAGTCTGTTTATCAAATGGATGTAGTAGGTGCATTTTTGCACGGTGATATAAAAGAAAATGTATATATAAAGTTACATACAGGTGAAATTTGCAAACTAAATAAATCATTGTACGGTCTTAAAAAATCACTAAAGTACTGGAATGAAAAATTTGACACTTTTATGAAAATTCAAGGTTTTCAAAGATCAAATAATGATTATTGTCTTTACTTTAAAAAATCTGATAATATGTATATGTATGTACTTTTATATGTGGACGATATACTTTATTTTGGATCTAGTGATACAATATTACAAGAATTTAAATTAAAAATTTCTCAAAATTTTAAAATGAAAGACCTAGGGTTAGCGAAAACATATTTAGGTATTAATATCACTCAAGAAAATGGTATAACTACTTTAAATCAAAAGAAGTATCTAACAACAGTGTTACATAAATATAATATGTTTGACTGTAAGGCAGTAACCACTCCTCTTGATCAAAATGACAATTTTCAGTTATTACATAGGGAAAAGTCTGAAAGTAGTGAGATTGAAACAAAGTGTAGACAATTAATAGGATCTTTATTATATGCAGCATGTGGTACACGTCCAGATATATGTGTAGCAGTAAGTTTCTTAAGTAGATTTCAACATTGCGCCAGTCAGCTGTTGTACAAATACCTGAAAAGAATTTTAAGATATATTAAAGGTACGTTAGATCTTTCATTAGTATATAAAGCAAATAGTTCAGAAATCATAGGGTATGTTGATGCGGACTGGGCTGGTGACATACATGACAGAAAGTCAACTTCTGGATATGTAATTCAATTGTATGGTTGTATTATTCTATGGTGTAGTAAGAAACAAATGTGTGTAAGCCTCTCTTCAGCAGAGTCTGAATTTATTGCCCTGAGTTTGTGTATTGTAGAAGTTAATTGGTTGAAAAATATTTTATTAAATTTTAATATAAAAATAGAGAACATTTCTTTGTATGAGGATAATCAAGCTGTAATAAAGTTAGTACACAATCCTGAAAATAATAAAAGATTAAAACACATTAATATTAAATATAAATACATAGTAGAACAGGTTTCAAAGGAATCAATGTCATTAAAATATATAAATACTTGTGATAACTTAGCTGATATGCTTACAAAACCGTTAGGTAAAAATTGTTTTGTAAAGTTTAAAAATATTATGTTAAAATAAAATTGTATTATGAGCAGGTACTTAAAATTTTAAGAGTTAGTGTGTGTAAATTTAAAGATAAAGTTTTTAGAATGTCTTGTAATAAGTAAAGTCCTAATCTGTATGGATATAATATGTGGTTTCTATGTATGTATTTAGATTTCATAGAATGTAGACATTTTGTAATGGGAATATTTGTTGAGGGGGGGTGTTAGAAGCAACAAATATTTAATCTGTGTTTTCCTTCCTATATTGTTATCTGTGGAATACTAGCTCTCTGGTTCCTGCTCTGTGCCTGTAAAGTGTTCTAATAAACGTGGCTCCTAATAATTTAACAAAATATTCTTTTATTTCACAAATTTCCTCCAAGACAGTTTTACATAGGGACTGAAATATCGAGGCCATGATTATTCAGCCAATCTTCTAAGTATGATAGGGCCTGATTTAATTTTTGGGCAGCCTCTTCCAATGAGTCCGCAGCAACATATAATACAATGTCATCCGCATACTGTAATATATTGCAAAAGGAGTTCACACATTCATCCAGATCGTAGGTGTATATGCTATACAGGAGTGGGCTCAAGACTGACCCCTGAGGTAGGCCCTTCCATACACTCCTAGGAGTTGAAAGAGCGCCACGGACACGTACTTGAATAGTTCTATCCATCAGTAGGTTACATATAAAATGCACTAACCTCTCAGGGATACTCAGATGCTGCATTTTCTGCCTGAGTACCGGAAGTAAGACATTGTCATATGCTGAGCTGATGTCTAAAAACACCCCAACAAGAAATTGGTTTTTGGTCAGAGCTATCCTGATATCTGTAGTTAGAATACTAATACTGTCCATGGTGCTCATTCCCCTCCTAAAGCCAAATTGGGTGCTCGACAAAATGCCTCTACTCTCAACAAACCAATCTAGGCGTCTCTTTAGAAGATGTTCCATTACCTTACATAGGGTGGAGGATAGGGCTATAGGGCGATAAGAAGCTCCATTAGTAGGGTCTTTGCCAGGTTTTAATAAGGGAATTATGACCTGGTTCTTCCAAGAATTAGGAACAGATGCAAACTCAAAGAAACTATTTAGTAACTCAAGGAACATTCTCTGAGAAAAAACTCCAGCCTTAGCTATGAAGGAATATGGGATACCATCTATGCCAGGAGAAGAGTCTTTTAAATTTTGGAGTACTGAAACAAGTTCAGCCATTGTAAATGGATTATTAAAGGGATGACGGGATATGGTATTGGGGTAGGGTGATGGGAAGCAATCAAAATTTGGAACATCGGGAGGTGCTAATTTTTGGACAAATTCTTCAAACCAAAGATTATGGTCATTTGTGTCTGGAGAGATTGTAAAAGAGCCTCTAAACTTCTTTATTGATCTCCATACTATTGTAGAGGGGGTGCGAGGGGATAAGTTTTGGCAAAAATTGAACCAACCCTGTTTTTTCTTTTTTTTAAAGAGGCGTTTTGCTAATGCTGTAGTTCTCTTCAAGACTATGAAGTTGTCCATAGTCATGGAGTGCCGGTAAGTTGACTCTGCCGCCTTACGTTGATTCTGCATTTCTGTACATTCTGCATCCCACCAGGGTGGAGACACTTTAGCACCGACCCTATATTTTTTAAGTGGGATGTTAGCATCAGCAGATTTCTCCAAAGCAGATAGGAAAAGATCATATTTTTTTTGTAGGCTATGACTATTGTCTTTAGGAATTGATAAGACGTTCAAATCGGAATCAGATGCGTAACAATCCCACTTAGCACCACCAGTTCTGTATTTTAGTAAGGGAGGAAGGGATCTATACATGGGAGTAGGAAAGAGCAGTGACATTGAGATGGCATAGTGATCACTACCAAAACACTCTGTCAAAACATTCCATGAGATCAGAGAAAGAATATCTGAGGAGCACATGGATAAATCGACTGCACTAGAGTTTGAGCCCGGTGCTGTACATCTGGTTGGGGAGCCATCATTTAAGAGGCAGATGTTCATCGAGTCCATGAGATCCACCAGATCACAGGCCAATGCGTCATAGTGGGGACCACCCCAGATTACGTGGGAGAGATTAAAGTCGCCCACAATAAGAAATGGAGTTGAGAGAGTAGAAAATAAACTGTGCAAGTCAAAGATAGAAATGATATCAGGATTAGGGATGTAAATAGACAATAATGTTATGTTGGCGATTTTTGCTGCAACTGCATTAATTCCTGTAGGTATGTTAGGGAGATGGACACGAGAGAAAGGAAAAGAATTGTTTATTAATATAGCTGTACCAGCATACCCATCGCTTCTGTCATGACGGAGGCAGGCATAACCCGGCACTCTAAAATGAGAACCAGGGACCAGCCATGTCTCAGAGATGGCAAAAGCAGCAGGCCTGTATCTATTTATTAACTCATAAAGGTCTTGCTTCTTAGGACGGAGGCTACGTGCATTCCATTGTATCAGATGGAATTTTGGTTATAAGATCCATAAGTTGGTTAAGTTTGGATGCAACGTTGGGCGGTGGAGAAATGTCATAAAACTTATCCATCATTTTTAATATGATTGATAGTAAGGAGTCTAAATAATGGATAGTTTGTGATGTCATTTGTGGTTTTGCTGTTTGTGAGTTAAACATAACCCCTTTGTTTGGTTCAGGAGGATCATAATTGCCAATCAATTCATTGTGGGCAACCCTATCATAACCCTTATTTACCATAGGAAGAGTCCGCTTTGGACTCGCAACTGTTTCTCTGTATGAGGACTGTGATTGGGGAGAAGCAATTGTAAGTGGGGAAAAGGGGGGACGAGGTGGGGTACATAATGATGCGTGGGGGGAAGGGAGGGTACCAATGTGGTTTGGTGATTCTCGGACAACATTGGAGTATGAGCGTTGGACTGGTGGGAAACGAGCAGCAGCTTCTATATAGGAAATGTTGTCTTGGGGCATCGCTAGTTTGATGGATTTCTGCCTTGAATGTTCTAGGCATATCCTATTAGTAGCATAATGTCTGCCTGAACAGTAGAGACAAGTTGATAAGTCTTCAGAAACGCTACAGTCTTTGCCATGATGCGACTTAGAACACCGGAAACACCTGGGGTTTGAACGACACTGGTCTTGGACATGTCCGAAGCGACAACAGTTGTTGCATTGGATAGAAGGAAGTTCATATATTTCAACTGGGAGGGCAGTGTAACAACAGAAGATTTTAGGTGGCAGGCATTGACCATTAAAAGTGATGACAACTGTACGAGTTGGCACCCACTCGACCACACCATCTTTCACCTAGCCTTCAAAATATGGCCACATCCTTCTGGAACCTCAACTGCCTGTACGAATTCCTCCATTGACCATTCTGCTGGGACACCTCGGACCACCCCCATGCGAGTGACATTAAAAGATGGAATGACAGCAGAAAACTTCTTAGTGGCTAGGATAGCGTTGGAGACAAAAGAGTTAGCATCCTCACCATTTGTAAATTGGACTGAGATTCGATTTCGCCCTACACTTTTAATGCCCTGTCTAATTATATTTTTAATATTTTCGTTAACTAAAAGTTTACCAAACAAAATTGGATTTATAGTATTTCCGGCTTTTGGATGGGGCTCTAACCGGGATATATGAACAATAAAAGGACCTTTGTCCAAACGGGTGTAATTTCTCACTTGTGTCAAACTAGGATGTGTATAAACGTGTTGGATAGAATGGGTTGGAGTAAAACTTTCCGAAGGATTTATTTTACTAGGGGTGGATGATACATTTTCTTCGTTACACAGTTTCCGACCTGCACGGCACGTAGACTGCTCATTGCTTACGATATCATCGCCAGCAACAAATCCTTCCTCACTTACGGATTGTGGCACTAAATCCAGACCCGGGTCGGGTGGTTCAGGTGAGATCGACGACATAGTCGCCGATCTCACACGGGGTAAAAGCACACAAAATAAAAGCACACAAAAGAACTTACACAAACAATCACGATACACTTAAATAAGTAGAGGTAACACAAATCGTTGGAAATCTCCACAAATCAAATAATTTTGCAGTAAACCCAATTGCCCGTATTTACACCTTGACAACCGAGTTGACCTATTTCAAAAATAGCTTCTCCTAGTCCTTTAATTTCTTTTAATAATCTTTTTTCGTTTTTTCATGATAAAGGTTCAAATTCAGCGACATGGATTCAGAAACCATTCGAGTTTCATGAATTTGAAGCTTCATTACATAACAAAAGGAACTCGTCCCCAGGTCCAGATTTCATCCCTTACTCAGTCATAAAAAAGCTACCTACGAAAGTAAAAAATATTCTTTTAAATATATTTAATCAATTATGGTTGCATAAAGTAGTTCCTTCGATTTGGAAAATTCAGTTTGTTGTTCCTATATTAAAACCTAACAAAGATTGTAATAATTTAGACTCATATAGACCAATTTCATTAACCTCTTGCTTTGCGAAACTATTTGAAACTATGTTAAAAAATCGACTGGAATGGTTTATTGAACACAACTCTTTAATACCAGATCTACAATTTGGTTTTCGTAAAGGAAAAAGTACAATGTACAATTTAAGTTGCCTCATTGGTGATGTACAAAATAATCTCAAAAACAATAAAATTACACTAGCAGTATTTTTGGACATCAAAGGTGCGTTTGACAACATTAATCACGATTATTTAATGGAATGTTTACATTCACTGGGTATTCCTGGTCATGTTTTACAATGGATGTATAACTTTCTGTATGGCCGCACATTATTACTTAAAGTTAAAAATAATTTATATGGTCCTAGAAAAACTTTTAAAGGTACTCCACAGGGTTCTGTAATCTCTCCATTCATTTTTTTCTATCCTTAGTACATGTAATGAAATTAATACCAAGTTCTATAAATTATTCCTTTTATGCTGATGATCTTGTTTTATATCTGGCCTGTGAAGATGTTTCACAAGGAGAGAAAGCAATGAATAACTGTCTGCTAACTTTGGGTAGCTATTTCAAAAACCGTCTCGGTCTCGAAATAAATGTCGGGAAAAGTTCAGTGATGGCTTTTGCTCATTATGACTGTTTAGTAACTCCTCGCATATTATATAATAATAGTATTATTCCGTTAAAATCGTCTGATATGTATTTAGGTATTATGCTTGACTGTAATCTATCCTGGGACTTACATATCGCATATATTTGCAAAAAAGCAGAGCTTCGACTTAATATCTTAAGGTCCTTAGTTGGTGTGAATTGGGGTGCTGACCCTAAAATTCTTAAATATGTGTACGTATCTCTGATTCGCAGCCAGTTTGACTATGGATGTGTATTTTACTCGCACGCTTCTAATTACTTGCTTCGTAAACTCGACATATTACAAAATAAAGCACAACGGATTATTACAGGCGCTATGATGTCTTCACCAATCAATTCTTTGGAAGTGGAAGCCGGGATTCCTCCATTACTTATTAGGAGAAGTTATTTAACAGATAAATTTTGTCTAAATTTAGTTAGTCACGACAATGTTGTGGTCAGACGTTTTTTAGAAAATTACTATATTCCTAATTTTAATAGCATTCCTTTGATTTTGACTCCTACGATTAATGCATCTATTGCCTACTTAAATTTTGAATTCCAAGACATCGTTCATTGGGTAAGTTTAATTCCATGCTTCTCATACAATTTAGATTCCATGCTTTGCGACGTTCCAGTGACTATAACGCGCTTTGTATCAAAATAAGAGTTTTATGAGTACTTGGAAGAGAAATGCAATTTTATAAAAAATACTGATGGTTCTAAAACTAAACATCGCACCAGCTTTGCTTTTTATGATGCTTGTAAAAAATTTGGTAAAGTTTTTGCATGTGATACTCATTTTTCAATTTTTTCTGCAGAACTGTTAGGTTTAATTTATGCTGTTAAATATATTTTAGATAACTATGTTGGATTACAATACCGTAATTTTATAGTACTTTGTGATTCTATGTCTGTACTTCAAGCGTTGCAGCAAAAGTGTATTAGTAGTAACCATAATTATTTGCTATACGAATTGAGGCATCTTATAAATAATTTAAATGTAAATAGTATCTGCATCGAGTTCTGCTGGGTGCCTGGACATTCGGGCATTTTCGGTAATGAACTTGTAGACAAACTTGCGCGATCGGCTTCAAATATCACTACTATTGATGACTACAAAGTACCACAAAGCGATTTAATAACATGTCTGAAGAGTGATATGATTAAGCGTTGGTCAACAACATTATATGAAAGTCGTCAAGTAAAAGGAAAATGGCACGCCGAAATTGTCCCAATGCCAAGTACCAAGGCATGGTTCCATGTAACTTCTTATTTGGATAGAAATTATATTACTTGTTTTTGTAGATTAAGGCTAGGTCACTGTAAATTTCCTTCACATCTTTTTCGTCTTAGGTTAAGTAACGACTCTAAATGTAAATAGGGTAGATTAGCCTGTTTTCGACCAATTAGTGGAGTTGCCAACTTTGGGAATAAAAATATGTGTGTTCTGACATGTATTTTGTATCAAAATAAATTGTGGTAACTCCTCATATAGTCTATTTTTAATAATTATATATTTTATAATGTCAAATTAACAGTTTTTTTTATTATTAAATCCAAGCGTTAAATTGCCGATTTTACCAGTTTTCGACCAAAAATTCTAGTTTTCGTCCATCTGTTGACCAGTTTTCGACCAATTAATTAAGAAAGATTTTTATGAATAAAAGTATGATAGAATATATATTTTTTAAAATTAAAATACTAAAATAATCAGCTTTTAATATTTATTAAGACTGTGTCTATTTGAACCCGGGTCATCATCATCGACCTACACTCGTAAACTGCTGGACATATGTCTCCCCTAATGCACGCCACCGCTCCCGATCTTCGGCTCTCATCCAGCCCACTCCAGCCAGCCTACGTATATCGTCATCCCGTCTTGTCGCAGAGCGTCCCACACTACGTTTTCCGAGTCGCGGTCTCCACTCAAGCACCTTACGACTCCAACGGCCGTCAGTTCTGCGGCTCATTAGGCCAGCTCACTGCCACTTCAGTTTACTCATTCGGTGGGCTATGTCGGTGACTTTGGTTCTCTGACGGATCACATCATTTCTGATACGGTCTTTTAGAGATACTCCGAGCATAGCCCTTTCCATAGCACGCTTAGCGACTTTAAATTGGTGGACTAGTCGAGCCGTGAGTGTCCGCGTCTCGGCACCGTATGTCATGCCTGGGAGGACGCACTGGTCGAAGACTATCGACTTAAGACACTGAGAAATGGGTGACGAGAAGACATGTCGAAGCTTACGAAATGCTGCCCAGCCCAGCCGAATTCTTCTGTTGGCTTCCCTCTCGAAGTTGTTTCTGCCTAGTTGAAGAGTTTGCCCTAGGTACACATATTCCTGTACAACTTCGAGAGATACTAAATTTACTACGACCTGTCCCAGATCAACGAGCTCGTTGAACATGACCTTGGTTTTATCCAAGTTTATCCGGAGACCGATGCGTTCGGAAGACTCAACCAGGCTGTTCACCACCTCTTGTAAGTCTTGCAGGGTTTTAGCCATAATGACGATATCGTCCGCGAATCGTAAGTGTGAGATGCACTCGCCATTTATATTAATGCCACGTCCTGTCCAGTTGAGTGTTCCGAATACATCCTGCAGCGCAGCGGAGAAGAGTTTCGGTGATATTACATCCCCCGGCCTCACACCACGTCACAGGAGGATAGGCTCAGTTTAACCATTCTGGACAACGACGTACTCGTTGTCCAGAATGGTTGGAATGAAACTCGGAGTTCGATATATCGCCAATTAATTTGGCACCTCTGCAAAGACTCTAGAACAGACCAGGTCTCGACGGAGTCAAAAGCTTTCTCATAGTCCACAAACGCCATGCACAGGGGTTGGTTATACTCATTGGTCTTATGTATAACCTGCCTTACGGTGTGAATGTGGTCTATGGTGCTATAACTCCGTCGGAACCCGGCCTGCTCCGGAGGTTGAGCTTCGTCAAGTCTTCGTGTAAGACGGTTCGAGACGACTCTTGAAAACAACTTATAGACATGGCACAGGAGTGAAATTGGTCGATAGTTCTTCAACAAAGTCTTGTCGCCCTTCTTGAAGAACAATACGACTAAACTCCATGTGCCATGCCTTAGGAGTTCTCCCGGAGAGAAGAATAGAGTTAAATATACGCTGGAGCTCCTTCAGTATCGGCTTGCCAGCAGCTTTCAGAAGCTCCGTTGTGACTCCATCCTCCCCCGGGGCTTTTCCATTTTTAAGTTGCCCAAGAGCCTTCTGGATTTCGACTAGGCTGATGTCTGGGAGATCCTTCGTTGCATGGCGGGTTAAGGTGGCTCTTGGATCCTTTTCATTCGGTGCGGGACGAGGTGAGTGCGACGCGTATAGCTGACTGAAGAAGGTGCTAGTGCAACTTCCGAAAGAATCTCCGATTTCGAAGCGACGATTTCTCCGTTTGCTTTGGTCAACTTCGTCAACGGGTCCTAATCGGACGTCTATTTATTGCTATTCAAATCCGGAGTATGAAAACATACAGTTTTAATTCAGATTCATGTGGTCACAATATCTAACCTTTTTTTTAAAGGAGGGGGTAATCTATTTTCGATTCGACAAGGGACTGAAAAGCTGACAAGGCCCCCCAAGGATATGCCATTGGACTCGGGTATTAACCCCATACCTGGCTAAACCACCCTCCAGCAACTTTTAACTCCATAGAGGCACAATCAGGATCGGCGTTAGCCATTCCCCGAGTGCGCCCACTGCAGATTGGCACGACGGTGAGCCAGCATCACTGACCCAAGCGCAGGGCCTTACTCTTCGGAGGGGTCGCCAAGTGCAATAATGCCCCAGACGGGCAGGCCAGGGGTAGAAAAGTAATGTGTCCCAACCAGTTGTCGGCCGGCCGGGCCATTTCATCCCCAGCTTGCTTGAATATTACTAATAAAATTTTAATATTTTTACAATGAATTTCTAATTAGAATGTATATTAATATTTATGAAATAGCTTTAATTAACTTTAAACTTTAACTAACCAAAAAACGGTCGATAATTGGAATGATTTTACACTATAGGTAGGTACTTAAAAAGTAAACACAATAAAAATTTATTTTAATTAAGTAATGGGAGTTAATTAGAATTCATTGAAATAGTTTTGAATAATTAATTCAATTCTTTTGATTTTAGCTAAACGAAAAAAGGTGGTCGGAAACTGGGATGATTATACCATATTTCTAATTTTCGACCAACAACATTGTTTGTCATATTCAGTTTATATTAACATAGTAAAATATTGGACGAAAATTGGCCATTAGATAATATATGTAAATAAAGCTCACATTATCAAATTAGATTTAATATCTTTCCATATATTTTAAAACAACATAGAAATCTTATTTGTAGGTGCCTTACCTAGTTTTCGACCACCCGGTCGAAAACTGAATTTTTTGAGTAAAGCGTGTACCCTTTCTTGACCACCTCATTTTATTAATTTGGTCATGAAATTTACGTTAAAATCTAATTAATCCACACAATAAAGGTCATAAACTAGCTGCACAAACAATAAATAATCCAATAGTACTTAAGATTAATTAAAAACTTACCGTACAAGTAGTGGCACCTTACTATTTTTTTCTTAATATTCAACGCATGTGACGCTGTCCGCTGCTAACCTCAGACAAATAATTGGTTAGTTTTCGCAGCTTTCGTTCAATTGTTCTAGTTTGTTTGTGTGGGGGGGATCAATGTATTCAGGTTGCTACTTGTTAATGTTTTGTGTGATGCAAGTATACCATTATTACTATTTTTGATCATTTAACAAGGGAGGACCGTTAAATGGTCGAAAATTGGCAGTGGTCGGGAAACAGGCACTGTCGCGAAATCGCGATGTGAATATTGTACATAACAACACTGATATATCTATGGTGAGTGTGTTTCTAGTTAGTCTATGATTTTCAGTCCACACTTCCCGTAGATTAGATTACTCTTTGCGCACACTTCCATGTTTGAAACTTGTAATGACTACGACAAAGTTTATCCTAAAAGTTATTGTGAAGTTAATAAGACTTTAAATATTGCTATTACAATCATATTGCTATTAATATTAAAGCCAGTGACATTTGCCGAGGTGCATTAATGAGGCAACAAGGATTAAAGCTAAGTGCCATAGGTTTATTCACTATTGCTATAGGTATATTGTAGCTAAATTGTTTCTGAATGCCTAGATAGCGTCCCTGGGAGATGCTCTAAAACTGTGTCTAAATGCTTGGTTATCGTCTGTGAGGACGGTGAAGGCCCTCTTGGTGGTTTTGCTCTGGCTCCCGATATCGTTCGGTGAAGCACCGGTGAACACTATGAATGTGATGTTCACCAAAGAATGTGCCTTCAGTGGCTGTGATGAATATGAGCAAGGCGATCATTCCGTGCATAGAATGTTAGTGCACGGGGTTCTGGAACCTAAGGATGATCTCATTGTGAGAGCGGAGTTTGGCCCGTGGGGTAGCTCTTCCGTGGTGTGATGAGAGAGGTAGATACACCAAGCCCTGTCTTTAAGACACGAATGTAAGCGATCGTCCCAATGGTCATGTGTTTGTAACCAAGCAATTAGCTCTTGATATGAATGTGGCCATATTATTTATATCTGTGTAAACCTCGGGCACTTATACGATTCGGTAGGAATCATACTCAGTATACTTCTACAGATGGCGAAGCAGACGTAAATAACAAACAACTCTACGCTGTGCAGTCTGGTAACGCGACTGCAACACAGGACTTTGAGAACAGAGGCAGTAATTCAAGGTAAGAGTAACAATGTTGCAAACAACTATATGTAGGTATGAACTTGGGCAAATGTCTTCGCGATTCGTAGACTCCAAGTGTAGTCTCATATAACATCAACATTAATTCAGATCGCGACATGGTGGAGGTGCTGGGATCTCCATTTGAGAAATTCGAATACCCAATAATTCATGCCAAAAGAGAATTTATGTATAGGTACACAAAATGCAACTTTGTTACTCTTATGCCATCTGTTGTCCTGTTGCGGAACTATTATCTTGGTTGTCAATATAGCAATATTTAACATTAAAATACTCATAGTAGATATTAAAAAATTTATGAATAATAGTTATAAAAAAAATTTAAAGTTTTTTAAGCGTATCCATAAGTGTCACGACAAGTGTTTATGTGACTTTGTGAATTTTAAAATCCTTGGATGGATCGTTTAACGCAAACATTAAGACCGGAAGTGAAGGTTGATTTTGCTGATAAAAAGAGGGCTGTGCTGCTGCGCTTAGCCATTGGCCAATAGGGTCGCATAGAGCATTATATAGCGTGATTATGTAGCGTTCTGATTGGTCGGACGTTTCTATTTAATTGTGGTTCGGTTATGATTTGTTGGTGGAATTGAGGTCATTGTCATGCCAATGAATCAAAGGATAATAAATCATAACGCTTTTTAATTATGTTACTAAGTTTATGTAAAAGAATTAATTAGAAGACTACATTTAAAATTGATTTTATTAATTTTTGGAAAATGATTAAGTTGTTGTGAGAACAATTTGCCTATGAAAAATTACCTAAATTGACGCGGCACGGTTACCAGCGGCCATTGTGGATTTTGTTGTGATGGTCCACTTTCTTTTATGTACTTTGTCGAGTTGGTGTGTGTTTGAAAGAAAATTTTATATATCTTGTTCGGAAGTACTTATTGATATCGGAAAACAAGTAAAAGTGTTGTAATATTGCAAGGTGAGCACAATACAATGTTTTCATTAGTAAAAATCTGTAGATTCAATGTTTCACGTAATATTTACTTAGCCGCAAAACCCGCAAATTAAGTTCGAAGAAAACTTGGAGCCGGCGTGGTCATGTTATTTAAAAAGAAAGAATTTGGCCTATTGGTAGTGTTGCAAAATGTGATATATATTCAAATATATATTTTGTCATATATTTCGATATTTGAATTCGGTAATTATGTAAAATGACTGAAATTTTGTGTAGAATACACAAGTAGGTATTTATGTATGTATGTAACCCACGCTATACGACGAAACTAAAACAATCCGTCATTGTCCGATTTTCTGATGATTCTAGTTCATTTAAAACCAAGTCGGAAAGCTACGTCATATATTTTTTTCTGGGTCTATGTTTTGTACCGAAATGAAAGCACTTTTAAAATGTGTATACTTACTACAAGTCGATCTTTAAATTTTCACAATGGCTGATTGTCGTTGTAGTCAAGTTGCGATTGTTGCTTAGATAATAAACTATGTACATACTTATTATAGGGTAAACATTTTGAGGCAACTACGCCAGAACAATCGGCGACTTTCGTTGGTCAAATAGTATCTACGTCGTACCTACTTACCACCAAAAGCATAACGGCATATTGGGCTATTAGCAGCGTTGAGTTCTACGTGTTTCTACCAAAATCTACAAGTTACCTACCAATTAGAGGAAGTTGGGGAGAATTGTTCAAAATAGTGATACAAACCGAACAATGGAAACAATTCTTTTAAATCGATTGTCCACATTTGCTACCGAAATTAAATCTTTGTCTGAACAGGCTCTCAATCTATGCAATAGTCTCAATGAAGAAAATTTGGAAACAGCTAGAGTGGTAACATCTAAATTAAAAACAATTTTGTCTCGCTTTACATCAGAGTTATACAATTATTTTAAATTGTGTATGAATCCTGATCCTGATGAAATATCTACCTTTACTACATACCAACTACAAGCTGAAGAAAACTTGGCAGAATTGGAAGTAAAGTTAGCCATGAAAATGGAGACGCCATCAACATCATCAAACGAAGGTAGCTCATCATACAGCAAGTTACCTGATCTACATTTACCACAATTTAGTGGAAACTTAATTGAATGGCATCAATTTTGGGACCAGTTTACATCTAATATGAACCGGAGAAAATTAAATGATGTTGATAAGCTGCTTTATTTGAAAAGTTCACTCACCGGAGATGCAGCAAGACTTGTGGATGGATTTGATACATCAAATAAAAGTTATCAAATTGCTGTCGATACCCTGAAAGCGAGATATGGAAAAAATAATGAGATTATATATGCACATCATAATGCACTGAAAAATGTCAAGCGAGCAGAAAAAATGGAGGATTGCCGAAGAACCTTAGATGAATCAGAGAGACATCTCAGAGTGCTTCAGTCCTTGGGAGAAGACACTAATTCCAATCAAATGCGATTCCTCATTATGGAAAAATTTCCTACTGACATTATCTATGAAATGAAAATGAGATTAGACTCCGATAAGACAGAGTCAGTCGAAGATATATTGAAGCAACTTTCAAGAGTCATATCTACTAAGGAGGAAGCGAGAAGGATAACGCAAGAAAATATTACAAAGGAAGCATCTCAATATACAGTGGAAACTTTACACATAAGGGAAACTACACATCCTGAAAAGAAAAATTTCTTGAAGACTAATCATAATGCTAATGCATCAAAACATTCCAAGGAATGGAGAAATTTAAAACCTAAACATAATATTTGGGATCAGAAGCCAAGGGACAGACCAAATAAGAGGAAACTTGAACATAACAAATATAGAAATGAAAAGTTTTATAAAGAAAAAAGGAAAAGGTGGCCATGTATTTTCTGTGAAGAAAATCATAGCAGCATAGGTTGCGAGAAAGTTAAAACAATTGAAGAGAGAAAAGCAAAATTAAGAAATAGGTGTTTTAGTTGCTTGAGAATAGGACATACAATACGTACTTGTAATTTTAAAAACAAATGTCAATTTTGTAATAAATATGGATTTCATCATCAGTCATTATGTCCAAAGAAATTTCAAGAAAAGAAAGGAAAAGTGGAAGCCACTAGTACTAAGGTAATGCACATAAATAGGAAAGGCTCTACTATTTTACAGACTGCTGTAGTTGCAGTCAGAGGTCATAACAAAATTACTAAGATGTGTCGAATATTATTTGATAGTGGTAGCCAAAGAAGTTATGTTACGGAGAAGATTGCTAAGAAACTCAAAATGCAAGCTGAAGACCAAAACCAGCTTTCAATATTTACCTTTGGAGCTCAAAAGCCAAAGGAGTTGAACAGTCCATTAGTTAAACTTGAATTGATTAAACAGAATAAGGAAATTCAAATGATATGGGCTAATGTAGTACCATCAATATCACATAGTGTTCCATGCCTGGATAAGGAACTACTGAAGGAGAAAAGTCTAGAAAATTATATCCTGGCTGATGACGGTTCACTATCAGATCATGTGGATATTTTACTCGGAAACGACTATTATTACACAATTATGTCAATGAAGAAGATATGTATTGGAAAAGATTTATATCTAGTTGAATCGGAATTCGGATGGATAATTTCTGGCAGGATATCTGACAATAATAATAATATTGAACATCTGTCAGTTTTAACATACTTTCAGTCTTCATGTGATGTGAGATTGAATTACCCAGATCCACCGTTAGATAACGGAGATTTGAAGCGTTTATGGGATTTGGAGTCAATTGGGATAGTTGATTCACCGAAGCTTGACCGAGACAAAGAAGCCATTAAACACTTTAATAAAACAACTGAATATAGAGACAATAGATATCAAGTTAGTTGGCCTTGGAATGACCATCGAATTGATTTGCCAACTAATTTCGGATTAGCGTACGGACGATTGGTCAGTTTATTGAAACGACTGGATACAGAAACTTTAAAAACATATAACAAGACATTAAAAGATCAATTTAATAACGGCATCATAGAACCTGTTCCTTGTACGGAAGACGTTGATCATCCAATTCATTATTTGCCTCATCATGGTGTGTCAGCACCTGAAAAGGCACTTAGAATTGTGTATGATGCGTCGGCAAATATAAAAAATAGCAAAAGTTTGAACGAGTGTTTATATCGTGGACCTTTGATGTTGGAAGACTTGACTGGACTAATAATACGATTCAGATGTCATATTGTTGGAATGACTGCCGATGTAGAAAAGGCATTTCTACAAATCGGACTTAATAATAATGACAGAGATGTCACACGATTCTTGTGGCTGAAAGACATTAATAAGCCAGCTACGGAAGACAATCTCGTCTACTATAGATTTACTAGAGTGCCCTTTGGGATCATTTCAAGCCCATTTCTACTAAATGCTACAGTAAAACATCACCTGCAAAGAGCTGAGAATGAAAAGGTTAAAGGATTAGCAAATGAAATATATGTGGACAATCTTGTAACAGGAGCCCACACAGCACAGGAAGCTTTAGAGTTATATAAGAAATCAAAGGATACGTTCCAACAGATATCTATGAATCTGAGACATTGGAGCTCAAACTCAATGCATTTTATGCGAAATATTTCTGATGCTTGTCCTGATAAAATAGTCAAAGTATTAGGATTAGGCTGGCATTTAGAAAATGACACACTTCAATTGAGAACAAAATTAGTTAATAATACTAATACTAAAAGAGGAGTTTTGAAATGCGTTGCATCGATATATGATCCGTGCGGCTACGCAGTGCCGACATTATTGGCTGCTAAGCTTCTATTACAAGACTTGTGGAAAATGAAGGTAAAATGGGACTCACCTTTACCAAATGATATAGTCGAAAAGTGGAATGAGATCCAACAAAACTTGAAGGAAATTGAAGAAATTAGCCTACCTAGATGTTATATTAAATGTTTACAGAACAACGGCTGTGAAATTCATTGCTTTACAGATTCTTCTACCAAAGCTTACAGTGCAGTAATTTACATTGTGGGAAATAATGAAAAGAGCTTTGTCATAGGAAAATCACGTCTTGTTCCAATAAAGGACCAAGAAAACTTAAAGATACCGCGTCTAGAACTGATGGGTGTATTAATTGGAAGTCGACTAATTCAATATGTTCGTAAGTTCATGAACCTGAATATTACTAGACAAATACTGTGGACAGATAGTCAGATAGTTATCGATTGGTACAATTCAGATAAATTACTTACACCATTTGTTTCAAGGAGAATCGAAGAAATCAAGCGAAATAAAGATCTAATAATCAGATATGTACCGTCAGAACTGAATCCTGCTGATGTAGCAACTAGACCAATGTGTTCAAAAGAAGACAGAGAAAGATGGTTGTCTGGACCAGAATTTTTATTAAGGAAACCCACTGAATGGCCTACTGGTCCAGTGAGAGAAGTGTCTCTTTTGACGCGGGAGGGTCTACCGAATACTCACAAATCTGAAAAGGAACATTCAGAGGATATGGATATGGAGGTGCAAATAAACTCAGATGGGAACTGTCATAATCAACTAAGAGACTGCAATCAAACTCCTAGTATAGAAAGGGAAGTTGAAGATAAAATTAATTTTCAAGAGAGCAGTACAATACAAGAGATTAAAAAACTTCAGTATGAATATTTTACAGATGAAGTTAATGGTAAAGAAACGAATTTAAGACGAAATTTGGGTCTATTTAAAGATATTGATGGATTATTAAGGTGCAAAGGTAGATTAAAATTTGCGGAATGGTCGTTCGATAAAAGATATCCAGTTCTGATACCTAAGCACTGTGAGTTTACAATTAAACTAATTAAAGACACTCATGAAAGAAACTATCACGTGGGTGTTAATCATACTCTTAGTATAATTCGTCAGTCATACTGGATACCTCAAGGCAAAGGTATGGTACAGAAGATTCTCAGCAAATGTCCAAGATGTGTGAAGCATGGTGGTGGACCATTCAAACTGCCATCAACACCTGCTTTGCCTCCGGAACGAGTTAATTTCAGCATGCCATTTACATTTGCAGGCATTGATTACCTAGGACCTGTTTTAATCACTACTGATAATGGTACCTGTAAAAGATGGATCAGTTTATATACATGCTTAGCTGTCAGAGCTATACATTTAGAGGTTGTAAGAGATCTGACAGCTGAGGAAGGTTTATTAGCCCTAAGGCGAACTATATCTACCAGAGGTGTACCAACGCTAATAACATCTGATAATGCATTGTATTTTAAATTAATGGCTGATGTCCTATCTAAATCTTACTGTGTGGAGAACAAAATCCAATGGAGATTTATACCGGAATTAGCACCTTGGTTTGGAGGTTTTTATGAGCGATTAGTTTCTTTGGTCAAACATTGTATGAAGAGAACACTTCAAAAACATTTACTTGGAGAAAGTCAGTTATTAACAATTGTAAAAGAAATAGAAGCCGTTATTAATACGCGGCCTCTAACTAGCGTTGACTCTGAATTAGAACACATCCTCACACCTTCAGACTTTTTAAATCTGGGTCGTTGCATCACAATGGAATCTGCTAACGAAGAACCTCTGACACAGGGTACTATAACAAAATTAGATCTAATCAAAGGTTGGAAAAAGGCACGAACAATACTTGATGAATTCAAAGAAATGTTTTCTAATCGGTATCTTCCGAGCTTACGGGAGAGATACAGCAATTCCCACAAAGAACCACGTGTATTATCAAAGCTGATTCCGAAGGTAGATCAAATAGTACAAATAAAGGCTGAGAAAAATCGAGAAGGCTGGAAAGTAGGAAAAATTATATCCTTAGTGAAAGGCTCTGATGGTTTAGTCAGAGTAGCCAAGGTCAAAGTTGGAAACAACATATTTACACGTTCAATTGCTCATTTATATCCTCTAGAAGTGGAAGACAGTGATCAATGGGATACAGCACTTCAAGACACTGAAAGGTCGCCTGAAATACTAAAGCTGTCTGACGAAATTATGATAGAATCTAAAGCTGGAACTGACGATGTGTTGGATGCTGACAGAAAATTGGCACAAACAGAAATATTAACTGATAATGAGATGAGACAAGTTGAAAATAGGGATGTTACTGATGATGATATGGTTGATGTTACAAATGAGGAAAGGGAGACAGAGTATGAGAGCGAAGATAAAGACAAAAATCGAAATGAAACTGAAGAAGATGCTGATGTAACTGACAAAGATATTTTGACACCTGAAAAGGAAAGAGTTGAAAGACAATCAGAAGAAATGGCTAGTAACAGATGTAAACGAGTTGCTGCAGTCCGAGCCCTAGAAAAAATAAGGGAATGGACAAGTAATTTGTTAATCACTTTACATTGAATTGTTCCCGGCGGGAGTGTCGCGAAATCGCGATGTGAATATTGTACATAACAACACTGATATATCTATGGTGAGTGTGTTTCTAGTTAGTCTATGATTTTCAGTCCACACTTCCCGTAGATTACTCTTTGTGCACACTTCCATGTTTGAAACTTGTAATGACTACGACAAAGTTTATCCTAAAAGTTATTGTGAAGTTAATAAGACTTTAAATATTGCTATTACAATCATATTGCTATTAATATTAAAGCCAGTGACATTTGCCGAGGTGCATTAATGAGGCAACAAGGATTAAAGCTAAGTGCCATAGGTTTATTCACTATTGCTATATATTGTAGCTAAATTGTTTCTGAATGCCTAGATAGCGTCCCTGGGAGATGCTCTAAAACTGTGTCTAAATGCTTGGTTATCGTCTGTGAGGACGGTGAAGGCCCTCTTGGTGGTTTTGCTCTGGCTCCCGATATCGTTCGGTGAAGCACCGGTGAACACTACGAATGTGATGTTCACCAAAGAATGTGCCTTCAGTGGCTGTGATGAATATGAGCAAGGCGATCATTCCGTGCATAGAATGTTAGTGCACGGGGTTCTGGAACCTAAGGATGATCTCATTGTGAGAGCGGAGTTTGGCCCGTGGGGTAGCTCTTCCGTGGTGTGATGAGAGAGGTAGATACACCAAGCCCTGTCTTTAAGACACGAATGTAAGCGATCGTCCCAATGGTCATGTGTTTGTAACCAAGCAATTAGCTCTTGATATGAATGTGGCCATATTATTTATATCTGTGTAAACCTCGGGCACTTATACGATTCGGTAGGAATCATACTCAGTATACTTCTACAGATGGCGAAGCAGACGTAAATAACAAACAACTCTACGCTGTGCAGTCTGGTAACGCGACTGCAACACAGGACTTTGAGAACAGAGGCAGTAATTCAAGGTAAGAGTAACAATGTTGCAAACAACTATATGTAGGTATGAACTTGGGCAAATGTCTTCGCGATTCGTAGACTCCAAGTGTAGTCTCATATAACATCAACATTAATTCAGATCGCGACAGGCACATCTACCCTACTGTTTTCAAGAAAATTGTGATCTTCAACATCTTTTCTTTAATTGTACATATTTTAACTTACAACGTCTGCTTTTTATTTCTTCTTGTATAGATATATTAAAATCAAATAATATGCCTCAAAATTTGCAAATTTTATTAAAAAATATTAAATTGTACGATGTAATATATACATTTTATATTGATTGCTTTGGTCCATTATAATAGTTAGTTACTTTAGTTAAATGTTCTACTTATGTATCTGATATTTTTAAAAGTTTCTTGTGTATAATGTTTGTTTTTCGATAATGTTTTATCTAACTAATTTGAAGTGTATGTTATAATAGTATTTTATGTATTGCGTGTATTGCTTAAGCTGATGGCCTGGTTGCCAATGCTTTAATAAAGAAAAAAAAAAAAAAAAAAGCAATCCCGAGAGCTCAGAAGAATAAAGTGATTGTTCTGAGCCCGAGAGTTTGAAAAGTGGATTTACGATACTACTTGATAACTCATAAATAAACAAACAGAGGTTTCAGTTCACAACAACTTCGTTTTACTGCATATATACTTCGTTTTACTGCATATTTACTGCCAAAGGTACATACTTACTGATAAGATAACAACAATCTTAAAAATCTAAATATTCATTTGGCTTTATCAATAATAATACCTAGAGGTTTGGAAAATTGTGCTGCGAACATTGATATACTACAGTAAATCAATGGCTGCGAATCTGACAAGACTATCTTATCTACACAACTACGAAAGCTATCTGTTTTTATCAATATTTTATCAATGGTTTTTCTTTGCTTTCGATGTTTACCTATTTTGATTTAGTTCCTTTGTAGACACATACTATGTTGCCATCATATCAATCTTTCTTAGTGTGGTGCATTATGGTTATGTCTTCCTACGAGCCATCAGCAACAAAGGAAGTTATTCCTAATGGTATCATGCTAACTTGTTTATTAATTTCTAAATGTACTTGGAAAATGTATACTAAAATAACAATCGGTACAATTGCTACATACACTGTTTGATTCAGAAAAAGTTTCAGCACATTGTGTACTATTCTCTCAATGTCAAAGGTTAACAAGTTGGTAAATAAAAAGATTTTCTTGAAAGATACTTAACACAAATATTTTAGACATGTTTTACTTTTAAAACTACTATGATGCCCTTTTTGTTTTTCATGTGTTGAAAGAAGAGGTAGAATTGGATGTCTACACTTTTCTTTTTTCATAAGAATTTTGTATTATCTCTCAAAATAGATTACGGCTCCAAAATTATTTGTCAGTCAAACATTTTTCAATCATCAAATTCAATGGTTGTTTGGTTGTAACTTGCTTTAACAGTCTGTCTTGAATAGGCCAGATGTTTCAAACATTACACTCTAAGGTATTGAATGGAGTTAGAGCAAGAAGTTATCACAAATCTTATGCACACATGTTAGCGCAGCTTCAAAATTTCACTCATAGACTTTAGACTTGGTTGTAAGCACATTATTGGTGCCAATAGCACATAGAAGTGCAATTTTGACCATGGAACTTGTAATATTTTTGTTTCTAAAATATTTTTCTTTGTTTCAGAAACAATTTTATGTCGTTTCTGTGGAAATAGAGTGTCCTATGTAAGGAACTTGATATCTGATAAATTAAGTCTTGATTCTGTATACACCTTCAATGATACAATATTTAATGAGGAACAAGTATTGGTGCAAACATTACCAGGCGACTTTAACTTGGATTTTCCAGTTATAACATTTAGAGATTCATTCTGTACTGGTTTTGGTGAGGTAATTACTCTAATATTAATATGTAAACTGGAACTTTTGTTGTTTTTGTATTATCATTATAGTTTTAACACGTTAAATGCAAACAATTTTGCAGTCCTTACCATACATACAATGGAGCTGGTTTCTCCTTTAATCGAGTTAAGTAACAGTACCAATGTATGAGATTTCTCTATATCTATTCAGTTACCAGCATTATTATTATATTAAATACCTATGAGAGAACTTAATAGTATTTATACGACTTTTACCTATTGCTCACATTTTTCACTTTTCTCATAAATAAATGCAGTAATAAGTAGTATTTAATTTATTTTACAAAACAGTCACGCATCAATGATTAATTATGAAACTCAAGCAAATTTTACACTTAAATCTCATATTATGAAATGAATAATCATATTTTGTTTTATTGATGTGTCAACAATGCTTACATTCCTGTGGTATGTATAGTACCAATATACTAGGTACTTGTAAAACATAGTACACTTGTAAATCATCATTAAAGTCTTATTAGTCATATCTTTTAGTTAGCATTTAATGTGTTAAAAGTGTCTGAAACACCAAATTCTTAAATGTTTGTCCTATTCCAGTAATTAACAAAATATTTTTGCTGGTAATTGCACAGAATAAGGTTATCCTTAATGGTAATGTTCTATTTACAGTGGCAAGAGAGTACTTGGTTTCCAGGACATTTATCAAGACCTTGTTCGTGTTTTAAGTGCGATTCTTATTTAGGTTGGGTTTTTCAACCTACCAACCCTAACAGAAAGTCATCAGAAACATTTTTTGGTCTGATATTGACAAGCATTATTGGAGAAACATGTAAATATTTTTATATTTTTTTATTTCATATTTTGTCCATTATATTAGGCGTTTATTGGGGATATCATATTATATACCTCTATAGATTTTCATTTATTGTTGTTTTAATATTTTGGCAGGATGATCCGATAGAAAACACTATTGAGTAGAAAAGAAGTAATGTATGTTTTAATAAAAAAAATATAATATTTATTCTTATAGGCAAGTGTATTTGATTGTTATTTAACTTGCTCTGAGGCATTGAACTCATTGCAGCAATAATATCTTTTATATACCCTTTTCACATGGTTTTCTCAGTTTCTCTCTCATTCTAAGGAAACATGCAATAGATTATGGCGACAAAATCATCATCTAAGGGTTTGACAGTCATAATTGTCTGAGCATTTTTAACTAGCAAATTCAATGGTTGTTCGGTTGTAACTTGCTCTGATTGTGTAAAAAGTCTTGAACGGGCCAGTCATTTCACCCGAATGTCACACTCTCGTCTGATTTTTAATTCAACGGAATTTTGACATGTCAGGAGTGTTGCCAATATTGAAATATTCTCACTAAAAATGGAAAACATTTTATCGAAATAAAAAATAAACCTTACTTAAATTCAAGGTTCAACTATAAACGTAATGCTTGCTGTATTTATTTCCTTTTTCATGGCTAGTGTAGTCTAAATCTGTCATGTTACATCATCATTTATCATTTTGCTAAAAGACATTCACTGTTGACACAAACATGCCTATCTCTTCATGTTTGACCGAACTTAAGATGTTTTAAGTCTGAATTAAACACAACATAAATTATATTCTTTAAATAATTTTGTTGTATTTTATGAATTTCAGTTGCAAATTCATTGGTGGTGTACCCGCAAAATTAACAACAATGTCAACTAATAATTCATTATCTGATGAAGATCAAGAATTTTTAGCGGAATGTGAAGAAGAATTCAAAGATAGGTACACTGAGAAGGATGCGAACTTTATGGAAGTGTTCAATGCTGACAAATCTACTCCACCAATAGTTGACGCTTGGGTATCACAACCCTTTGGTCAAAGGGACCGCAGGAGATTTCACCCATATGAGCGCCGCGGTTACCGGGATAATAACAGACGATGGGACAGACGAGACCGAGATGGACGGGACCGAGACGGGCGGGACCGAGACGGACGGGACTATAGGCAGGACAACTACAGCAGAGGATACAAAGACTACCACAACAGGGAATATTAATAGAGAAAATGTAGGTAGAAGACTGTTTCTTTTTAAATCAAACCTTTTTTGTGTAAAATAAAACATGTTGTTTCTCAAAAGAATATATTCTCAGTTATTATGGCTTGATTTACATTTTAACAACTTATAAATTACATAATAATCACCAATAAAGTAATGCAGCTACAGCGAGCGTAAGACAGAATTTATATAAAACAATAAATAAATATAATTAAAATTTTCACTGCTACTCAACAAGTCTAGTGATTATAAATTTATAACAATAATTATGCCGATATAATTAAAACCTAAGTCTCTACAACATTTCTGGCGTTCACAAACAATAACAAGTCATATTTCATCTCATAGATCGACACGCACGCGCAATTCAAACTTGGGATTGTTCCACAGGCATGCTATTGGTGCACGTGTTCAAGCTGTAAACTATAACACAATTTGTCTATCAATTATATAACCATTATCGCTTTAATTCGTGGTCTCACAAAAATATATTTCATTACAATCTCATAGGAATATTTTTTATGTACAAAACACAATTTAGGTCGATAATAAATCGAGCTGTGAGTGGGCCTCATTCCCACTAGGTTGCCACATGTTTGAACTAGTACATTTTTTTTTCTACTATGTCGTAGTTCGGTGTTGTACTTAGTTAAACTACTGAGAGAGAAAAATTGCACTACTTCAACCACCGAATTAATCGGTTGTACTAGTGGGAGTGGACGAAGAGCGGCGCGCGCTGTTACCGACTGATAAATAACCACCGATACATCATGCTAAGTGACACAATTACTAAGCACAATGACCATTACATTCATCAAGCTTTCTAAGGTAACTATTTTAAAATATCTCCTCTATTCAATTAACATTACATATCAGCTAACTCGTTATTTCTGCATTGAAGCTTGTTATCACAAAAATAATGACATCTCTTTTCATTTCATTACTAATAATTCATTTTATTGATAACTTTTGATTTAAAATTGACGACGATCCCACAATCACCAGCGGTACTGAACCCTAGCCTAAGGAGATTGTGCCTCCCCACGTTTCCTACAGCTACTGAAATGGCGATTCTTCTGAGAAATCGTACGACATAATATCGTTATTCCAAAATTGCCTCATAGGGGAGGTTTTAACCACGCCGTAGTTATGGTATTCGCTTATAGAGCAACTTTCTGCCACGAAACTAGTTTGTAACATTCCTTTTCTACATTTATTAATATATTATAACCACTTGCTATTACATTTTTCATTGCTGTCTGCGACAGACCTACATAGAATAGCAAAGAAAAATAATTGTATACACATCTAATTCACTAAATGGTGATAACGCTTCAATATTACAACAAATGCAACCACATAAATCAAATCACAGTGAAATCGTAACATAACTATGCTTACTAACTTAATATTTATGACTCAACACATACAACTCAACACACGATTCACTACATACATAAAAATAATATTTTATTTACTTATATTGACCAATGCATTTCCAGCTAACACCATTAAATTGCGTTTCACACCCAAGTCGGGACCGTTCGCTTTTTAGCAAGACTACACTCGTCATCGCCAAACGAGTGTAATATACAGATGGACAACTCAAGATGGAAGCAGATTACACCACTGTGATACCCGACACAGGCAAACGCTCAATTACAGTGTCTAAACAACGATTCAATTCGTTAGACTCAAACAACTTCTAAATATATCATTACACAATGATTCTCCATCGATACAAATACGTTTAAACTCTTAACAACAACGCACATAATTTTAATTGTATGAATTGACACGTTATATCGGGCTAACATCCCCGAGAGCGCCGCGGCTCAGTGCTAACTGACTGACGCGACGACAATTGACTAGTATAATGCACTTGTCTCCGCTCCGCGGGGGGCGCCTCGAGACCGCGTGTATCCAAACATTGGTCGGCTCTCAGTACAATTGACTAGAAGTGCGGGACCCGGCGCGGTGCGAGTCACTCTACCACTACGAAACGAGACAGCGCGGCCACCATTATTTTCGACACGCAAATTTTAGAATAAAACTGTACCTACCAAAAAATCAATGCCAGACTCCAACAATTTGGCATGGACTGTATGAGAAATTAAGCATCGCTAAAGAGGGTACAAACGAAAAAAAAACAAAAAACTTAAAACTAATAATCCGAGTACGTCTGCCGTTGCCGTTGTTATCATTTGCCAGACGTCAAAACTGCATTCCTCTTTATGCAAGTTATTGTCTATGATTGATGCTCGCGAAGTATTGAATAATAAATACTATGTAACTGTTATTATACCCCTCACATCACAAACAGGAATCCAAAAAATATTAAAATAATAATCAGACGTTCAATGTCAAAAATTAGCCGGGGCTCGCGCCGTTTTCTTGTATTTTGTAAAAGTGTCAAATGTTCGTAGCAAATGTTCACAAGGTCGTATAAAGCTTATCTGGCCGGTTCGCGGCGCGCGCTCAGATGAAGGTCCAGCACTCCATGATCTTGACGACGAAGTCCTCGCGCGTGGTCAGCGGCTCGTTGCCGTACGTCGTGCAGCGCTGGGTGCGCCCCAGGTATAGGTCTCCGTCCAGCCACAGGCCAAATTTGCCGCTGTTGGCAAACGATGAGATTAAGAGAGACATTTAGAGAATCAGCCCTGCGAGCATGGAACTCTCGATCATGAAGCAAATACAAAGAGGAGGTGCCCTATCGCGTTTTCCGTATGAAATCAAGTGAAGCCAGAAATCGGGGTGCGGGGGGAGGTGCGCGACGCCACTGTCACCTTGTAGCGAGTAGAATTACTAAAATGCCAGCATTATTGACGTTAACATAAAAGTTCCGCTATACATTACTAGGTGGCAGCAGTGCTTGTACAGACTAAAATGCCAGCATTATTGACGTTAACATAAAAGTTCCGCTATATATTACTAGGTGGCAGCAGTGCTAGTACAGGGTCTCACTAAGGGATTTAATAAAATAAATCATTCTAAAAATAGATAATCTAGTTATAAAAATTTTCTATCATTTACAATGCATTCATTATTTGTGAAAACTTATAAATGGACTTCAGTTTATTTAGCTGCAATAGTAGTAATTTTGTAGTTTCTTGTGACTTTTTGTTTTCTTTGTGTAATATATGTGAAAGTAACTAAAATTTGGGATTTTTGGAAAAGAAATAACAGAAAAATATTTTTTTTAAATAATATTTTTTAACTTTCTTAGAATTTGTAAAACAACAAAACTAATCTTTATAATAATTTTATTCTTAAAGCGAATATTAAGTCTTAATTATTAATTCGAAATCTTAGGAAATACGCATATAGGTTCTGTATAATTCTATACAAATAAATAAAATTGAAGTGTCTGTTTGTAATGACAAAATAACAAGTTTTTACTAAATGGGTATGAATGTATATCGGGTACCAATAACAAAAACACAATGTTTAAAAAAATTGTCTGTCTGCCTGTCTGTTTGTTCCCGCTAATCTCCGGAACGGCTGGACCGATTTTGATGGGACTTTAACTAATAGTTAGCTAATTATATAAGGTATAACATAGGCTACTTTTTATCAACATCTTCCACACGGACGAAGTCGCGAGCACAGCTAGTTTCATATAAAATCTGGATTTGGATATTTGGATAAGCACCTTCTCGCAGTTTTTTATATCCTTTTCTAGTCTTAACAATATCCTCCTCATCAAAGTGAAGTGAACATATTTTAGTGTATTTTGTTGGTGTCCAACCGTCCCTTTTTATTATTTTAAGCCATGTATTTCTTAAATTAATTTCTGATGGAAATCTATAAAACATCAAAAGATTTTTGTTATGTTTTCATATAAACAATAAATCTATGTTAAAAGATACATTCGTAGGAGAAAGATAATTTTATTAGGTGCTGTGTCAATATAATCTAAAAATAAAAATCGTTAAAACTGCGTGTTTTGTTTTCGCCCTTAATACATCCTTTGCTTTCGTTAGTATTTTTACTCGCCACTAAAGGGGTTTTTTGTGCTTTATCGGCATATTGACAGCAGCGTCCATGTGGCGTCGAACATTCTAGAAGCAATACGTCAAGTAATAAATTAATAATGCTTTTTTAATGTACTTACAAATGGAAAGATATTTTTTTTTCGTTCACTTTGTTTCTGTCGTCCGTGTAACTTTTGCACGATAGAATACAACATTTCATTTTGTATTTAGGTAATTTAAAACTAAAATAAAGGAAGAGCGTACAACGTACTAATCCGACAGATAAAAAGATCGACTGATGTCAGCGCCTCTGGCGTAAAGTAGCTTAAACTAAAAATGCGTGACGTCAAGACTCTAATGATAGGAGCTGGGCCTAATTGCTTATAACATCTCCTCTTTGTATTTGCTTCATGCTCTCGATAAACAAAATTTGACAGCTAAGATCGACATACTCGACAAAAATCGATAAATTTGACAGATATTCCTAAGGAGTGAAAAGGACATGCTTTTGTCGATCGATATTATGTCGATCGACAAGTCTACGGTCGCAGGACATAATTGACAACATTACGTCTCTATAATGATGTCAGCTACTAGTAATATTTCAAAATAATGTCAATTGTGACAATAACTATAATGGATAGCAAAGACGTTTATTATGGCCAATTTAACGAACCTTGTCTTAGCTTACGACAATCTTAGGTCGAATGCTGGCACATTCTTTTTATTAAAGAATTTTCCCGGCAGGAGATTCTGTACCAGGGTCGTCTGCTTGGGTACCTCCGTCTTACTATATTTCTGCCGCAAAGCAATAGTGCTTGCATTGCTGTGTTCCGGTTTGAAGGGTAAAATATGGCAGTGAAATTACTTGGTACCGCGACTTTGACTGTTACCACTTACCATCAGGTGCGCTGTTTGCTTTTTTGCCAACTTAGTTGTATAAAAAAAGAAGTGATAGCACTCTACTGGATTGCCCTAAGCCAAGTGAAATTGGCCATTTATATTAGAAACTCCACATAGCCAATTTTTTAACTTTGGATTTTTAAAAATCTAAAGCCTCAAAAATAATCATTTGCCCGTTACGCTTGAAACAAACTATTGTGTTGTGTTGTGACGGCAATGTGTTTCTAGCCATATTAAATGTATGAAACCGATACGCTTCTGACGCGTTACAACACAACACGACACAATAGTTTGTTTCTGCCTTTAATCATACAATATCCGACGCTTAGCTCCTACTACGGTATCGTTAAGCACTGTGAGCGCTGTCATCTGTTTCGAATAGCAGCCATAGTTTCTTTAGAAAATTGCAGTTTTCGCAAGTACGTATTTAACTACCGACCGTAATGAAGTCATACTGATTGCAGTGCCTCTAGTGCTGAAAATGTTTCATCAGGACAATATTGACCTATGAAGGAGATGATACAAATGTGGAGCCAGCTTTTTAAACGCTCCACACACAGAGGCGGAAGTAGGACGGTAGCGGAACTGCAGTAAGCGATTTGCTTCAACGACACGGTTAGCGCAGAGGTCGCCTACTGCGCAACGGGTCGCGGGTTCGATTCCCGTACTGGACAAATGTTTTGTATGGCCTACAGAAATTTGTTCCGGTCTGGGCGTATGTGTATGTGATATTCTATGTTTGTAACTGCATAAACTGCACTCACGACGCAGGAGAAAATCCCAGAGTAGGGCGACCTTTTTTTTAAAAAAAAAACTTATGCCGCGCGGATTCAGCGGGTAGTCTGTGTGTGGCATGGTCCATAGCAACACGAACATTCCAAAAAATCCACTCCGCTACCTTCCCGCTTGCCGCCTCTGTGGAGCGCTTAAGGTGTCTTCGTTGCCAGATAGTGTCAAACACTGATCACCTCTCTCAAGTACAGCCGGCTTCAAAAGTAGATAAACATTTTAGTACCATGACATACCAACTATTTTAACAATGCAATATAGGTGTCACCATACTAAATAAAAGTAATAGTTGGTGCGACATGTTACTATATTTGCTAAGAATGCTTATCTACTTTTGAAGCCGTACTGGCAGTACATGCAGTAGAGTGACCAGTCAGCGTTTAAAGCTAATCTGCAGGCCAATTATGGATCTTTCATTGTATGACATGGTATAAATTTGAGAAAAAAAGTCATGAAATGCTGCATTTCGTAAGTATTACCGAACTCCAATGATATCATCACTATGGCATAATTTCAATGATGTCATTATTAAACAATGAACAAGTGATCAGAAATATGACCGGAAATCGTATTTTTGTTTTATTACACTATGATATCATTTGCAAAACCATGAGATCGGTGCTAGGCCCTCTGAAGGCGGTTCGATAATTTTCAAAGGAATGTTATCCTACAAAAATATACTCACTCTCCGGCACCAATAGATATGTTGTCGTTGCTGCCTCTGATGAAGTACATGTTGTCGCCGGTCCATCGCCAGAACTTGAACTTGGTTTTGAAAGGGGGCGGAGACGGTTGGTCTGTGAAAAGTTAATACATGATAATTATTACGCACAAGAGGCGGTGTGATTCCAACTTTTTGAGAACAACTGAGAAAATTTGGAGAGAGATGGTGGTGACAACTATTTTAATCCCAAATAATCTGGTTATTATATAACACGACTAGCTATGCCCGCGAACTACATTAATTTCGCTTTAATAAAGCTCAACACTGTAATTTCATTATTTTGTGAATATAATATCTCAGTTCCTAGCGGGAATTTTGAAAATTCCTACCGTAGTGGGCTAACATAAACCAACGAACCTCTGTTACAGAAGCCTTTTATAAATACAGATAAAATACGCAATTCGTCTTCCTTTAATACGCAATTCTATAAGTGATCCTTTACTGTAGATGCTGTCAGATTGTGGAACTCGCTTCCACCTCACATACGGGATATACAGACTCTTCCGTTATTTAAGAAGAGAGCGAAGGAATTTTATCTCTCTTCGACATTATAAGGTTGAATTGAGTGTTATCCATTTAGATATTTAATTAGTATGAGTTTTTTTTAAAAAAAAAAAAAAAACGTCGCCCCACACTAGGATTTTCTCCTGTGTCGTGGGTGCAGTTACAAACATAGAATATCACATGCACATACGCCCAGACCGGAACAAATTTCTGTAGGCCATACAAAATATCTGTCCCGAGCGGGAATCGAACCCGCGACCCGTTGCGCAGTAGGCGATCACTCGACCTCTGCGCTAACCGTGTCGTCGATGTGTGATGTATTTTTGGATTTAGTGTACACACCGCGGCTGTTTTTTGTTTAGGAAAATTTTCCTACTGAAGGTTGGCTGGAAGAGATTTCGTCAGTGATAAGCCAAACCTTTTTGTACCCATATCTGTGTTGTTTGTGTCCTCTTTTTGTATTTTTGTGTACAATAAATTGTGAAATAAAAATAAATAAAAGTGAGGAAGACTACTAGCGAAAAACGCTGCGTTCAGTTTGCCTCCCTATAATGAACGCCACCATAACGGATAAAGTTCCGAGTGGTCGCAGTGGGTTGGCTGGTGCAGGTAGCGGGAAGTCACTGGATGCGAGTAACGCTAACCGCCTCCATGACCTAGTGGTTGAGAAGACAAAGTGTTGATCGGGATGTTCGGGATTCGATTACCTATGGGGGCCATTTCCAGATCGGTTTGGTTGATGGTAGGGCTTTTGAGCCCACCTGGCTAGCTACAACCGTTTCACCCAAGTCTGTCGCCATAATAACAATGTTGATAGCTTTATTAAATTCCGACAATTAGAGGTAAGATTGCCAGTTCCTCAGATGTGGAGTCCAGGTGAAGCTCGCTTCCACCTTCGGCCTTATCATCACTCACCAGCAGCAGGCGGAGCACGGGCTGCCAAGAAATTTGTGATAAGACTCAAAAACACGTATCCCTTGAGGAGCGTCAAGAAATTTTATCACGTCAGTCACTAAGGCTGCGTTCCGAAAATCAACAAGAGTCACTATTAGCGCGCTCAAACGCGTCCCAAAATGTTGTGAGCGCGTCAATGTTAGCCGGCATGAAGAACCACATGTCGTCATCTCATCGTCGTCATATAGAACTTACGGCGCTAATGCTCTGGAGTGAAATCACTTTATGCGAACTGTCAGTCTGACGTTTGATAATTGTGTTTTCGGTTTAAAATGCAGGCAGCGGGGAAACATTGTTGTAATTTAAATCTACAAAACAAAAATACTGAGAAGCACTCAAAAGCAAAATGACCTAGCCAAACCAAATTTTTACTCGACATTTGGTTTGACAAATTGATGAGCTAAAACCCCGGACCCAAATCGTAAGCATGCTGATAGCGCTATTAGGACTTTTAGTGTTCTTTTTAATTTGGACCAGGCGATTATAATCGTTAGCACTGTGAGCGCTGCTATCGGACCGCAGCCTAAATACGCGCCGAGATTATGTTACTGAAATTTGAGATAATGCTTGACTCAAGTCCCGTCTTGGCAGCCCGTGCTACGCCTGCAGGAGCTTCGCTGCCGTATTTAAAAACGAAAACGCCCGCCTTATTGGTTCCGGTCCTCATCCTCTACATTACATCCAACAGTGGCCATATATTTTGAAAAAACGGTGTACAAGTAGTCACCAACCTCCTTTCTCGCCCTTGTGTTCGTCCTCCTTGGTGTGTCCGCCCTTCTCCGTGTCCTTGTCCTTGCCGTCCTTGTTGTCCTTGTCCTTGCCGTCCTTGTTGTCCTTGTCGTCCACGATAGCGGTTGCTAAGGGGAGCCTCGTCTCGCCCTCCAACCGCTGGAAAGAGAACAGCAGCGACTCGCCGGTGCCGTAGAAGTGCTCCGATGGGTGCAGCGCGCACGAAGTCAGCGCCCCGAATACCTGGCGAGCATTGAAAAAACATTTTCATCAGACTTGCTGAAAATGTTAACGCCTGTTCTTGCGAAACGTTAGGATGGAGTCATAAGATGGTTCACAAATTAGGAATTGCTTAAGTGTCAATTAGGACTATTTAAGGAATATTCATACAAAGAGATAAATTGTCATTAATGACATTATGTTGTACAATACATAAATAAATATATATTATTAAATAATACGAACTGCCAACATGTTTGCCATTTAATGGCTGCCTAAATGAATAATATTATGTATATTATTCTGCCGATACGACCTTTTTAGGTCTGCATATCTGCCAATTAGGGATGCCACGATATATCGAAAAAGCAATAAATATCGATATATCGTCGCTTAAATATATCGATATCAACGATACGCCGATATCGATATATCAGTATCGAAAAAAAGCTCGATATTGTGACGAAATATCGAAAACCCAAATTCAAATACCCACAAAACCGTGAAAAATGCTGTTACTGGCATTACTGAAGTATAAAAAATTATTCTGTTCTCGACTCTAATCTATTGTTGTAATCTATGGTGAGTAGAGTGTGTGTCAAAGAGATACATTGTTGAGGCCAAAGTGTACAGCGAATGATCACCATCATAGCCCATCGTGTAGAGGCTCTATAAACCACACTGGATTTTAATAAGCTTTTAAAAAAGGAGAAATATCGATAAAATATCACTATTAGCATCGATTTAATGCGATATAAATCGATATCGATATTTTTAAAGACTGCATCCCTACTGTCAATCGACTTACATTATTGTCCGTGTCCTGTATGAGGAGCAGCACGGGGCTGTCGACGCGCTGCATCTTGCGGTACATGGAGGCCAGCGAGAAACCGTGCTGGCTGGTGCTGAACGTCAGCGACCACATGTAGCCCTGCGCGCGCGCCGGCAGCACGCTGCAAATCTTCTCCCTGCCGCAGACGAGACAACACGCCAATGTGTATTATGTTCCAGCAAACCACTAAGCAATATTATTAAAATTCACAGTCCAGAATGTTATTTAGAACCCCATCAACCCGCACAGGCCCATACTAGAGACACAATGACGCAGAATAGAAATAAACAATAGAATGAGCAGCACTAATGTTGGAGGTGTGTTAGACGGTCTCCTTTACGAATACTCCGTGCACTCACATAAGATTTAGAAGTATGTAGACGCGAAATGACACGATTTTCTAACCTTAAAAACTGGTACCGAATTATTAGACAATTTACTTTGAAAAAAAAAAACAAGGATAGGAAACTTTGCAATAAGTGACTTTACAAATTGTTATACTAATAAGTACATTTAAAAACTCACAGATCTTCCTTTTTCATAAACGTTTGCCTTCTACTATTCATTGGAGCCGCGTGATCTGTAATCTCCATCGCAACGTCTAACAATAAATTGAAAATGAAACAGACTTGACTGTGCGCACACATTAAGTAGCCTAAACAAGGACTTGGCACTTCATGGTTTCTCTGTCGTAAATACACCGTGGCCAATCGACGGCCGATGCCCACTCATATATATGTTTACTACGTAGCTTTCAATAGCCATTATTGTATTGTATTATTCAGCACACTTTAGTGGCATATATCCATTTTGGTTTTCATCTATCTAAGTACTTTTGGCGATGGTATCTCAATTTGTTGTTTATTTAGTAAAAAAGACAGACATTAAATTACTGGTGGTGATAGGTACTAGTAGATTGCAATATTTTTGGGAATTGCAAGATACCGTGACTCCTCTGGATAATTTAATGTCATTCAAACTAAACTGCATTGCGATAGTTTAACTTCGAATCACCATTGACCTAGTTTGACATATTCTTAATGTATCTAGGTAATTATTAGGTATATTTTAGTGATTAGATAAAACTTTTTTTTTCAGTGTCACTTTATTTTTTTTACTTCACACTATACTGCTAACAAATTGCCACTAATAAATATTGGTATAATGGCTAATGTTACGTTAAACATAGTTTAATATTATGTGCTAGGTTAGAATGAGTCTTCAGCTATCTACCTACCGAATTCATCAAAATTCGTCCAATAGTTTTTGCATGAAAAAGTACCAACATTGACCTACCAACGACCAACAAATGGACGGCTGGTCTAATACAAAGAAACATTATGCACTGCATGACCTCAACCCCTAATTCGAGCGCACTCGGACGATAGTGTCGTTCGCATTAGGGGGTGCCACAATACGAGTTACATTCGAGTAGTTATCCACTAGGTCCGAGCCTACTCGGGTCGTGATACGGCAAACGCACACGACCAAGTTTTTGTAGGCCGTGGCGTATATTTTGTGTACTTTTCATCGGTCCGAGCTGCAGTTATCCCTTCCGCGCTCAGTTCAGTTGATCGGACACACAGCGCGACAGCAATACATTTTACAAATACCTATTTTTGAATTCTCTCGACCTTGGTGTTTCCTCTTAATGGATTTGACAGATGTTTGGGACACCCATAGTCGAGCAGTGACACGTCCTTTCTAATCAAGCAAGTGCAAGCGGCCAACTGTCGATCAGTGAGAAAACAATGTGTGTAACGTATACATTTACAAACGTTCACCGATAAACGGATCGGCCAGGATTCACCGGTTTTTTGGCCGACGTTTTTCTCCGTCAAAAATCGGTTACCGATCGTGTGCGTTCGCACCATATCGCTTCGCATTGTATTTGCACGCGCGCCTACAGAGTCTCAAATTTTCAAGAAATGAAACAAAACATAAAAATTGACATATCTTCGTAAATAATCCGCGAGAATTTTATTTAGTAATTTATCTTTCTTTAATATTAAAACAAAATTGGGGTGTATGAGATTCTGTGCTATTTAATTAACATGTCAGCGGTGTCTCTAATAATAATGTCCTCCTAACCGATATTCGGTCACGGCGGCCAATCTCCACAGAGACTATATAGCCATCTGCGCAGGAGATATTATAGTGCACAAGTGACTGCGCAAACGCAAGTACACTCTCTGTTCCTTCACTCGCCTAGTCCGATGGGACGGTTAGCCGACACGACTAGGGCGAGATCAGGCGCAGGACCCACTATTTAACGTGCCTTCCGAAGCACGGAGGGGCTTGAGATGTTTCTTATTTTGGTCACCCATCCTAGGACTGACCACAGCGAATGTTGCTTAATATTAGCAATCGTTCGCTGAGCAAACGCGCCAATGCGTCACCAACCTCCTCACGGTCTCTATACTAATATTATAAAGAGGAAAGATTTGATTGTTTGTTTGTTTGTATTGAATAGGCTTCGAAACTACTGAACCGATTTTGATGAAAGTTGGTATACGAGACCAGGGGAAAAAAATTCCCACGGGAAAACAAAAATAACGCGGGCGAAGTCGCGAGCGGAAAACTAGTAAACTATATTTTCAATGGGTTCAATAAAATGATTACCTGTGGTCCATAGTGAATATCTCCGAGGTGCCGATGAGGTCGGGCGGCGAGAACTCCATGTCGATGGAGGCGCCCGACGAGTAGAGCGCGCGGCGCAGCTCATCGCTCATCGACAGTACCTGCGCACACACACGTTTACGTTAACACCCTTGGCCTTTGCTACTCTGGCATACAGCGCAATTAACTTCAAGTGCAATGTAGCGGGGCTCCAATACGGACGGATGATTTTGCTTATTACGAGGCATACAATTCTTATAATTCTTCACAACTATATAACACGGAAGTTCCAATAAAGTGTCCAACGTTCGTAAGCAAAAGTAGCCATTGATATTCAAATTCAAAAATCTTTATTCAACATAGACCCTTTACAGGCACTTATTGACGTCAAACAAAATTAATGGAAGTTGAATAATATTGGCGTTGAATACGTCTAATTAAGACTTGATATGGTTCAGCCCTCTTTACTACGGTGCAATTAAAAAATGTATTGAATTATTTTTACAGCTTTCAGTTCACTTTGACCATTTTACATAATCAGTAATTTCTTTGTAATAGGCGTGAAATAGCTATATTTCTTTTAAATACTTAAGTCTTTAAAAAGAAAAATAGTGAAATGCAAAAGTGATTGACTGCGTGTATTTATTAAATACATGCAGTAATTATAGTAGAGAAGAAAACTACCAGAAGTAGCTATACTATTTTAAAAATAAGTATTCAATATTAGCCAACCATTTGATAAACTTAACTGATATGAATACCTACCATATTACTCCTGATAGTATAGAGATATAATTAAAACAAAAACCAAACTCTTGTTCAGTATCTGAACAAAATATCAGTTGTGGTAATTCAAAAAGCTGTTCAAACAAGATTCTCGAAGGTTTGGCAACGTGGTAAGTATATCACATGTACCATACACAATATGTAAGTACAGAAATTTTAAATAATTTTGAGCATATATACGTTTACAAAAACTACAAAATCACTTGACGCAATGTATTAAATTCCAGTAATATGTTAATTCTATTTACAAGGTGCCATGGGTCGGTAACCTTCGACTGTCAATAAATTATGCTTCAACAAAAACCCCGTTTAAACAGCTTTTAATTGAATACTTTACACGAAACATGCAGTCGACAAATATATCGATATGAGGGTATACATTCAGACAAATGCAACAATTTACATGCTAAATTTGAAATTGGTGATATAAAAATTGCAAAAAGGTAAACAGTGCACGATTATCGGTGGGCAATAGATAAAATGAGACATGCAATCATTCAGATCTGTTAAAGGCTTAAAATGAAAAAAAAAGTACCCTGAAAAGTTTTCATATTAGCTTAAAGATAAAGATACCAAACTATATCTATAATTTTATTATATTATTTTTCTCGTTTAACTAAAAGACATGGTTATAGGCATTTGTTTACATCGTCAAGAAGACATAATTACTAACTCCACCCAAATTAGGTACTCTGGAGAATTCACAGACAGTTTAAGTGCTCTATTGCTGCATTAAAGCATCCGATCAAAACGAAACTTAGACAGAGTGGTAATGCGATAATTAAATAAGAATTCAAGGATCAATAATAATTTCATAGTCATAACTATAGTTTCATAGTAAAGAAACATCCGTTTCATATTGTAGAATCCATATCATATCCATATAAATATGGATGTACTACTTGTCTAAGTTTCCAAGATGAATAAATGGATATCTCGTGAAATGGTGGATTTCCAGTACTACAAACAGATCAACAACAAACATTCACAGCTGTGCGGGTGCGCACTAAAGCTACAACGGGCCAATTCAGTGTAAATAGGTTGACGCAGACAGAGACAGGGTATAGAATACTATCTGGACGAGTGTGAATAGAACTATGTCAAACTTATCCATAAACGACATGTGATATTAGTAATTAGTGGATATACCAGAGAGCGAACAGCAATAAGTTGCCAAGAATTTGTTGAAGAACTACATTTAATCCATAGTAGGTAGGTTCAAGTATCCATGCTGAGGGGGTGTCTGAAGGCGTTCTGCAGACACTCTCTACCCTTGAGAGGAGCTCGGTATAATCGGGTAGCATCGCTCTCGACACACAAAGCTATTGCGATAAGTTCCCTTTGTGTGTCGAGAATGCGATTTGACGGAGCCCCCCAGTATTTTTACTGGGTATACCTCGATTACCGAGATGAGTCCAACATAACCGCAGCTGGGCCCCACTTCCACTGCGTTGGATCTAAAATCTTTTTAAACTGGGTTAAAAAAAAAGTTGGATCGAGTATAACATAATAAATAACATTTAGGAAGAGTCCAGAAACGTGCGTTTTTTGCCCTAAGCCGTTCAGAGACTAAAATCCGAGTAAAACCCATGGTGACCGAATGTTTTACCCAGCCCGTTCAGAAACAATCTGTCAAGTGAACTTCTACTAGTCTATGTAATTTGTGGTGCATGCACATCATTCTGAACAACAAATATTTCCAGTCTCCACATCACCACCATAGTTTTTATTTATGAAACACTGGAAGGTAGACGGTAATGCATGCATATGTCAATAAACTACCCGACGACGTTCAAAAACAAAATTTCACTTGGTGTCGTTTAGAAACATATCTTCTTCCTCTATCGGTCAAAAATGTCTATTTCCTTCATTTTTTACGAGGGCGAAAACTAAATGTTCCCTACCAGACCCTGAAATAAGACGAAAAATACTACTGGTTTACGTCACACAGAGATTGGACGGGGAACATTCTTAGCTGCTGTAAACTTTTTAGATAACTCACGCAAATGTCCCCCGCAGATCGAGTGAACAGTGTTGCGCCTGCGCATCAGCGTTTTTTTTTAACACAAATATTTCTGTTCTTTTTATTTTGATCGCTATATTCTCTAGAGTCCTTCGTAATAAACCTAACATTTTGTACAATTTTACGACTGGGGAAAGCTATATATTTTTTTCCCACGCAGTGGATTCTTCAGCGATTAAGTAAAGTTTGTTCAGAAAATTATATTTACATATGCTTTCTATACTTGACAAGGACGGATTCATAATGTATTTTACTAATTAACAATAACTCGCAGTACGACTGGACGCAGGCATAATAAAGTCCTCTTATCTGTACTTGTAGACTGTAGATGCTGTCTCATTGCACAATAAAACACCAAAAGCGGGATTAAAAAATAATGCATCAGTTGTAAATAAAATCTTATCCTTAAATTGATTGGTTACAAACGTAAGAGCATCAGCGAAGTTATTACTGGTTGCTAATAAACAAAAGTTATTTTATTTTGTAGGTAATTTCAGATAAGTAATAGCCAAGCGTGAATCTGGTTGGACCACTCTTGGTCCGACTCGACACCAAATTACTCGTGGTCCAACTGGTTGTACATTTGGTTGGACCACGAGACCGGAGCCCAGATTACGTCAAAATTCTGTTAACATTATAGTTAATGCTAGATTCAACGATCTGAAGAAGATTATATTCTACACGGCGTCCACCACCATGCGTTCAATTTCGATCATATCTAAACTACGTGATATATTGTATGACTAGCTGTGCCCGCGACTTCGTTCGCGTGGATGTCCGAAAATAACAATATCGTGATGTTATATAGCCTAAAGCCTTCCTCGATAAATGGACTATCCAACACAAAAAGAATTTTTCAATTTGAACCAGTGGTTTCTGAGATTAGCGCTTTCAAACAAACAAACTCTTCAGCTTTATAATATTAGTAAGTATAGATGTAGCTTCACTAAAGTTTCAGATTAGAGTTAAGTGCTAACGTGCTTGTTTATATTCAAGTTCAGTAGCTATTTAAAAACAAATTAACCAGATCACATACTCGTATTTTAATAAGTGGCATGTAGCTTTTACATATACAAGTTACTATCAATGCCAATAACTTAGCGCAGAGGTCGAGTGATCACCTACTGCGCAAAGGGTCGCGGGTTCGATTCCCGTACGGGACAAATGTTTTGTATGGCCTACAGAAATTTGTTCCGGTCTGGGCGTATGTGCATGTGATATTCTATGTTTGTAAATGCACCCACGACACAGGAGAAAATCCTAGTGTGGGGCGACGTATAATAAAAAAAAAAATTTAAAAAAAAAAATGCCAATAACTTTTAGATTGTAGTTTTTATTACGGCCTCTCATCAGACTAGTCTAATCGCATTACCTTTTAATAAAAAAATGAAATGCTTATTAGAAGCGCATACAAGAGGGCAGAACACTCAATATGTGAATAATTTTATTAAGCGTTTAATATTTTAATGAATTACGCGGCAGGTTTACTAGTGTCTACGAGTACTGTAGAGTACTTATACACACTCGAATCATCTTCAAACACATTTAACACTGAGCTCTTTTATTAACGATAAACTATTCTTATTGTTGATCTAAATAAAATCGATAACAAAAAAACAGGATGAAGCATTTTCTATGTCTGGACAAGAGATTATATTTATTTCAAAGAACATCACGAATTTTGGGTAGAGTCAATTATAGAAAAAATAGAGTCAGTTACAGATTGGTACTGTTGCACTTTAGAGTATGTATAGTTATTAGAAATAAAGAAATATGTGAGTAGACAAAATTTTAAAAACCCCAGACCCAAAAAATCACACTAAAAAGTATAAAAATAATCTTTTTTAGCTCCCTTTAATAACTTGATTAAAAGTATAAAAGTATATACTATTTATATTTTGAAGATGACAATCGCCGCCACGGGGACCGCTATATATTATGAAGAAGTAAAATTAATCAATCATCTATCAATTACTACGTTTAATGAACGGTTTCAAATTATTTCTTTATTTGTATGGCAAACTGCTAATCCGATTTTCATAAAACATACCTAAAAACCACCGCGATGAACAAGGCTTTCGATTAAAAAAAACCGCACTCAAATCGGTTCATTAATTTAGGAGCTACGGTGCTACAGACAGAAAAGCAGCTAATAAAAAAAATATAGCTACCTCGTCTTGGCAAAGTGCTTGTAGCTCTTGAACTGCTAATCCGATTTTCATAAAACATACCTAAAAACCACCGCGATGAACAAGGCTTTCGATAAAAAAAACCGCACCCAAATCGGTTCATTAATTAAGGAGCTACGGTGCCACAGACAGACACACAGACAGACACACACCCAGACAGACAGGTCAAACTTATAACACCCCTCTTTTTGCGTCGAGGGTTAACAATTAGATTAGAATGCTAGCGATTTTTACTACTATTTAGTATTTCATTATTTGTCAATTTTTCATAAAGCTGAGCAAAAGGTAGTATGCAATTTAATGACCTAATGAAATCTAAAAACTGTCAGTGTGTCGTACTCGCACATATTTAATAAAACATATTAAGTAGATGACCAAATTTGTATTTAATCAAATTATTTTTAACTACAATTTTATCTCTCACAATAATAATTATTGTGAGAGATGAAATTGTTTATGTATCGCGCAAAACGAGATACCATCTGCGAAGTTCATTATCAGACTGATGACAAGAAAATGTGTTGTCAACTTGTCACCGACAACGTACTTAAGCGTGGCTCTACATACATGGTGTGTTCAGCTTCAGACCTTGCCGTGCTCGCCGACGGTCATTCGCCTCTCTCTCTATTTATAGAGAAGTAGGGTTACTACTATCTTGAGATGTCAACGATGGTATGGGCTACTTATTCATTCAGGGTAACGGGTGGGGCCTAAGTTATGCGCATACGTTGGCAGATACGTGAGCCAGGCCCTATAAGCCGACATAAATAACAATTTACTTTAAGAGTTGGCGACATAAGATATAAAAGATATATTTATACGATGTCGGCGCTCCATCAGGTTTTTGTGAGATGTTGTTTTCAATTAATTAACCAAGCAGCCGATTACCTATTCCGAGTTTCTATATTGGATTAACATCGCCCGTCAACCGGTTTAAATGCAAATCATTCTTTGGAATGTTGAAATAATACCTACTAAGTGTACACCAACAAATATACGGTATAACTACTTAAATGCTTTTCAATAGCAATAAGTTTTTAGTTTACAGGTTGTTTTTTTAATAAATATCGAACTATAAACATAATAAAATAATGGGCTCAATTCAAACTTGACAGTGAAGCCATAGATACACTAAATTACGCTTTCCCCCCATACAATATGGTGGTGAAATTCAATAGCATCAACATGCAACTAGATATCGGTATTGATCAACACGATATCTATAACGAAGTCACAGAGCGTTACCATCGCGTGGGAATAGTTCTGCAATCTCACCTTATCGTTGTCGAAACTAGCAGACCTCTCGGGCGCAGGAGGCGCGAGCCGCACCATCTCTATCCATTTCATGGTTTGCATCTATATATCCGCAGTTAGTTCACATCAAACGCGAAGAGGAACACGGTAATCCGTCGTGCGACGAAGCCATGCACACAAAACACGCTCACATCACAATTGAGAGAGCCCAATTTAGAAATCACCCACGCGATTACAAGGTTTCGTAACAAAACAGTGAGCAGCGCTGGCAGTCACGTCTGTTTGTGAGCGAGGGTCGTGTGTTTTTGGTGCTCGCTTGCAGCCGATGTGCCGTGCCGATGCCGGTTTGGTGCGCGTGCGGGCCGCGAAGCGCCTCCACTCAGTGTTCGTTCGGCCCGCCGCGTTCTTAAATTATAAATTAATTAATCGACGCAGCAATTTGCAGTTCCTACCGTTTTGCAATTAGCGGCCGCGGGCGCGGGTGGAGCATCGGCGGATGGGAAATAGAAGCTAGATACTAAAGGAATGAGCTGCGCACTGGTCTAGTTAGTTCAACCACCAACACGGCAAACTTTACACTTGCATTACGAAAGCCGTCGCTATAGTAAGAGCAACATAAGGGCAGTCTCAAAGCCAATATGTAAAGTCTAAGCTGTTGTCGTGTGTACAATCATTTGCGAAAATTGCAATGCATTTTACACTTTCATTGCACACGGACGGATGTACTTGAGCTACGGACATGTTCATTTCAAAACATGATTCAGTCACGCATTCGCTGTCTAATATTTCACCTCCGAATGGTATGAAAAAGTAACTCCGCGTTAAGTATAAAAAAATAAAGGAAACGCACCAATAACACATAAGTATTTAATTTTATATCAATTTTTTATACTTGAACTTTACATTTTCTTTAAAACTGCTAAATAAATAAAAAAAAGTAAGTAAATCAATACAAGATTTTTTTTTAAATTTAAATAGTACATGTGAACAATAATAAGACATTTATTAGTAAAAGCCTCTATGCTGCGTTAAGGGGTATTGTGAGAGGAATTCATAAATACGTGGCGACATTGGCAGCGATGCCCACAGCACAGCCACAGCGCCGACGCACTGCACCGATTGACCGGTGTCGCGTCAAGGTGTTGATGTCGGTTCAACATCCGGCTTTTCTACAATATTGTCATTATGAAGAGCACCTTTGTGGATATACAACTCTATTAAATTAAAATTGACGACAAATACAAATTTTTATGAACTTTTGCGCTATGAAAAACGACTAGCAAAGCAAAAAAGTTTAGCGCCTGTGAAATTTTTAGATGGGTATAAGATATCGTATTACATATTTATTACGACATGTCAACGACAAAAGTAGACTTACCCGCGGATTTAACTAAAGAAATTGCAAAACATGCTATAATGTTACCTACCAGGCGTAGAACTTGTTTGTGAAGCGGATTGATTGCCGAGCTCTTTATGAGCTGTATTAAAATTTGCATCGATATGGCAACAACAGATTACAAATCATGGTAGCTATAGCAATTTGCATTAAACAGCTCTGTTATTAATCACATCTCGTTAGCTGTTGGCCAAGATTATTTCTATCAACACTGTTTTAAGCAAAAGTAAAAACATTTCTTAAGTGCTCTATAATACAACAAAAGAATCGAGAAAACTCTACTCTACCCTACTCATATTGTAAAGCCGAGGTTGTCTGTTTGTTCCGTTATCACGTCTAACTCGCTAAAGCAATAGCGATGACTTTTAGTAAAGAGGTAGGTCGATGGAACCTCGGAGGTCATAGGCTACTATTTAGTGGGAAATAGCCTCTCGGAAAGAGCCAGAAAGTGATGAAATAGCGGTTAAAAGTTAATGCAATATAACCTCATTAAAGCAACATCATAAACGGCTAATTAAATAAAAGAATAAATATACTAAGCCGAATAAATTAAAATAAGAAAACACAAATTGAATTTACACCGAACTCACCTTTGCAACGCAGTACGAAACAAGATATTCGATCAAAGCAATCGCCTATTTAAAAAACAAGAAGAAAAACTCACAGTCGTGCACAACTGCGATTAGGACGCGAAATACAAGAGTGAGATCTCGCACTCGCACTGGCTCCGCATTTGAAGCTTGTTTGTACATAAATCATCGTTGATTCGCCATGCAGGAGAGCCAACGATTATACCAACAAGGATTATTCAAGTGGACATCTAGACCGATTAAAATTATTAATCTTAATTGATACGTTTTTAAGAGGCAAGACACAAATTATTAAAGGCGACGGCGACGTAACAAGGTATTGCGAGTTATTATTATCAAAAAAAGAAAACATTTTTACAACAAAACTTGAATTTACATCTTAATGCCTTCCAGTTTTATTTTACTACAAAGAAAACACACAACAGACTCTAAAATTGGATAATAATTGACCAAGTTAATAAATTACACAAATTTTACATTACAGTAAACCTTGTATTGCTGTAATATTTTATGCTTTACACGAATAAATTTTTAAGGTAAACAAAAGAGATATTACTTTACCAGTTTACAAGAAACCTCTTATAACATCTGTGCGATTATTCAGTTAAGGACAGATCGAAAATCGAATCACTATTCGATGAACAGACCTATTTTTCAGAAGCTTTTAATATGAAGTAGCTATCGAGATGAAAATGGAGTGGACTTTTAAGATAGAAGGCCCAGTCGATGCAGCTTATACAGTTAACTTTATTAGTAGTAAGATTTCTAGGAATTCGAGTGCCAGCAAAACCGTGAAGAGAAAATTCCACGAAGATGGTGTGCGTTCCCCCAGCAGGAAATTGTGTCCTAGACTAAATTGAGTTTTATGAATAATTAGAGCGTAATTTGCTGTAAATGTGCGCGAAATAAAAAATTTGTGCGCGTTTCCGTTTTGGGAAAAAATGAGAAAAACGTATCCTGCTGGGGTAACGTTTTTCCAGCAGGAAGATTCTAAACGAATAATCCGAGAGATAAATAATTTATATGGGCGGCTAGCTTATATTTGTGCATAAATGTGCGCCAAAAATGAAATTTGTGCGTGTTCGGGTTTCACAGATATTTCGTTTCCTGCTGGGGTAACGTTTTGCTGAAACTTGTTTCTGCAAAACCATCGAATGTGCGCCCATTGAATAAAGATACATGAGTAGCTTTTAATTTGTGCCTATTTGTGACATAATTTGATTTTCAAAAATATTTACAGTTTAGGAGTAATCGCGTATTGAAGAAAACTCGAAAAAAAATTATAGCGCTTAAGAGGGGGTATAAAGCTAAATTGCTAATCGTAGATTTGATATCTACACTTGAAATTGAATAATGAACTACCCAATTTTTTTAAAATAGATATTTAACTATATTTGTAAGTGAATGAACTGAGTGAAAACATAAAATTAAATTATTTTATCGATAGAAAAAAATCGCGAAGATACGTCTAATTTTCAAGCAAAATCGATTGCTTTTCAATGTGATGCATATAACTACGTCAATTTTTCATATATAATATAAAACTATATTACCTAGGGACTGTACTAGCGATTTGCAAAAATAATGTATATTTTACGAGTAATTAAAATAAAAGTAATTCGGCGCTTACAACGTTCTTATTCCGCGCAGAACGCTATCGTCTGTCGCACCTGACCCGAGGTAACAGGCATGTTTTATTTCATCAATCAGTCTTGATCGCTCCGTTGAGACGAGTAAACTGTGCTTCTGTGCTCCAGCCCGAGAAAATACATCGACCAAATTATGGCGAATGAAAAAACCAAAAAAAAATTGTCTAAAAGAACTTAAGAAGTCAAAAATTCAACTTATGGCGTATTGTAGAAGGTATGTACCTATTACTTTACTTTTATTATGTTTACGTAATATTTTACGTTAATAAGTAGTTTCACCTTACAATATAGACCCATGCGCGTTGACTTTTAATAACACAATACAATGCACAAGCGCTGGTGCAACGTAGGCGCGGGTAGTGTATGTAAAACCAATTGATGCATTTGACTACTCGCGTGCTGGACGTAGGTGACAGTATGTAAACTTTTTATAGTGCTAACATAAATTAAATCAATTTGACGCGAAACTTTGATTATATAAAGACGAGAAATTATCACATCATACTTCGTTAAGTAATTAAAAGTGTCATTACTGTAACAAATTTAAATTAAGCGACGACAGTCTGGCGCTGTGATTAGAACCTTTGGCGCCTTAGGCGCCAACGGTCCCGGATTCGATTCCGGTCGGAGCAGATTTTTTGTGATAAATATGAATATATGTATGTGCTCGAACCATGGACGTGTATGTTTATTTATATTTACTTGTGCTTTATTCATTTTTATTTATTTATGTATGTTTATCCGTTATTTCTATGATTTCGACAAATTCTTAATGATACTTATTGGGTTATATAATTGGGGTGAATGGGAAAAAAATATTTATTTATTTATTATTGTTAATTATTTATAGTAATTTTGTATTTCAGAGCTGTTGCAACACGAAATATCACACAAGCTGACGAATACGATCCAGTCAAATCCGTAAGCGGAAAGCTCTCATCAAATTTGTAAGTTTATTGCAATTGTTGAACTTAGGACATTAATAAATGTTGTGTAGATTTTTCTGGGGACTGAAATCTATTTACTGTCAAAATATATTTTGATGTGAAAATCTATTTCTAACCAAAATTGCTTCAAAATTTCGGCTAAAATTTGAGGCATTTCATTTCTTTAGACGTTCAAATTATTGTTTTTTTTTTGTTATAAAATTATAGATAGATTAATAAAGAGAGAGAGAATAAGAGAGATAGAGATTAATATTATAGACGTAAATAGCACCATGATATAATAATGAATGAATTTACGTGAATTAAGTGAATAGGACGAAAAATGTATATTGTTTTTTTTTTCAGATCATCTTCAACTTTAGACAATATTCCGACGTCTAAAGTCTAAAAAATTTTTTTTTCAAAATAAGTTAGTACCAATTTCTCTCCTAAAAATTTTGTTATTCCATACTGGGTTCAACGATGATTTTAAATACAGTTTAATATTATCGAGGCAATCCAAAGACTGCGTAAACCTGCAAATTAAACAAGTATACTGCTAACTTGTGCAAAGCAAAATGTTGCTTACTTACACCCAATTTCCGAAAGGCTGATCAAATCATTATTCAACTAACATGCTGCAACATTTGACAGTAGTGTTTAAATCAGTTCGAGTTTCTGAAACGTAGGTTAGTGAAAATTTACTAATATTTGATCGATTTGATTTGACATGAGAATTATTTTAGAGATGGAACTATGAACGACACAAAATGAATGATTTCAGTAATATAACTGAAATCATTCATTTTGTGTTGTTCATAGTTAATTTTTAACTACTTACGCATAAACTCTAATTGTGTCGTCGCTACTTTTCTTCCTGTCGTAAGACATCCACAGAAAGAAAAGTAGCCACGACGACTAAGGGAGTTTAGTGCCATAAGATACATTTATATTTCATTCTATAGTTATTTTTTTATTTCATTCTATAGTTCATTTCATAGTTCATTCTAAGCTATAAACAAACTCTAGAATACACGAGTCGTCACTACCTTTCTTCCCGTGTATGTCGTAAGAGACGAGTAAGGGAGTTTAGTACAATTAAGTACATTTATAGTTCATAGTTCATTCTAAACTATGAACAAACTCTAGAATACTCGTAAATGTGTCGCCACTACCTTTGTTCCCGTGTATGTTGTAAGAGACGAATAAGGTGATTTAGTGCGATTAGGTATGCACAAGTACATATTATGTATAGTTCATTCTTGACTATGAACAAACTCTAGAATATATGAGACGCCACTATCTTTCTTTCTGTTTATGTCGTAAGAGACGACTATCTGTGTCATCCACACCCAGACTACTTAGTCTTGGTGTGGCTGACCCCAGCTAGGCCACAAAAAAACTGGAAAATAGATTGTTTGAGTATGCCGCTATAATGTCCAGAGATACGAGTAGGTATAGTATGTCTGAGTTTGTCGGCATCAGAGTTTGTCACTTGCGCGTTTCAGAGATACGTGTGGCTCAGGTGGGGCAATGTTACCTGACCCTGACTCACACGAATATCGAAAACGGAAAAACATAGCATAGCAAAAATCTGTTTGCTGATATAGATAGGCGGCAGTTTGTCGGAGTTTGTCAGACAAGTAAGGAATTTCAACCCTGCATTACTTCAAGAAAAATATTTACAAAAATGCTTATATCTCGAAAACGGTACAGCGAAGTTAAAAAATAATGAAATTTTTGACCCCCGTGCACTCCCACAGCCAATGAGGACACACATAATAGAGTTACAAAAATGGTCAAGTGTGGGTTTGACTTTTTTTCATTTAGGATGAACTGTACCCACTAACGTATAAAGAATGTTCAACGACCAAGTCACACAACATTAACTATAATAATAAAGAAATCGCAGCAAGGAACCTTAGACTTGGCACGACTTTGTCTAGATTTCATTACTTTTTAGAGATAAACAAGCAGCTCCATCGAGACTTGGCTAGTTTTTTACAGAATGTTTTTGGTGGGATTTCACTTCTTTTTGTAGAAACGTGAGCTTATTGATTTATTTTATCAGATTTTCTTATTTGACACAGTTTTTTTCTTTTTAGGGGTAGTTTTTTTATTATTACAAATCTTTCTTTTCTTTATTGGAAGCGGCCCACCAAGTTGAATATTTTTTGTAAAGGCGGTATGTCGATATCTCTAATAGTTTGGTTGGGCTCTTGTGTTTTCTAATCAGGGTCACCAGGTACTCCAGATCTTCGATTATCCTAGTTTTTACAGTTTTCCCTTTATGTGGCCATTAAACCCTAACTCTGTACCATATTTCAGCTCTCTGAGTTTATGGGAAGTACAAGTTCAATTTTATGATCATGAGTGAGTGAGTGTCTGTCATAAATGCGAAACTTTGCTTTCGCTTAACTTCGGAACTAAATGACCTACAGACTTGAAATTTTGGATTTTAAGTATGTGATTATAGCTTACTGGATGACGAAAATTTCTGCGTTCTGATCTTATCCAGAGGTTCTCAAATAGGGGCCTGAAAATGCGGCGAAATGGTTCCAGTAAAGGATGCTACGGCAGTGTTTGCTTCGCGCTCGACTTGGCGGGGGCACTGCCGTGCCCCCAGATTTAGGAAAAAAAATAATAAAACGTATTGCGATTTATATAGATTTTGTCACCACTGAGAAGTTTTATTGCCCAGTGGAAAAGTTAAGATTGTAGGTGCATTCGCGAAAGTTTATGATCGGTTGCTTTTTGTCCTTATTGCTACGCGATAGAGTCGAACAGTAGTCGAGCATAAACTTTCGCGACTGTACTATAGCGACATCTAAGTGATTTTCTGATTTTAGTGCCATCATGATTTTTACACTGGGCTAGACTTGTTTTGACTCCATATTAAAAGTTATATCTAATGATAAAATGGTGTCACCATATTCACACTCAATTTTAACACTAATTGTTTGATTTCAGTAACACCGAACGACGGGTTTATCGGTTAATCGGGCAAAGACGGCTTTCAAAAAACGGAAAGCTAAGGAAGCAAAAGACCAACGTATCTATTATGCAAGTGAACGACTTATCATTCATAGCCAAGGTATAGACCGTATTCTGAAAAAAATATAATTTTAACATACACACATTAATTATTGTAAATTAAAGCGATTCTTACGGTTAACAATTTCAAAAATTGAAAGCGACATTATAAGAGAGGTAAATAAATATATTTGTCACTACCTTTTCGTATTATTTAAATCTGTACTCCAAGTATTTTTGGTGTTTGAAATATGTTTACGCCTATGCTTATCCGACGAGTGCTTAGCAGGTAAATGTAAATAAAGCACTTATTATGTTAAATACCTATATTATAAATAAATAATAATATTTATTACCTACCTTTTCGTTTTACTTATCACAAGTGAAAAGTATTTTATACTTATTCACAGTTCAAAGTACGGATAAATAGTCCGACTCGCACTTAGCCAATTTTATCTGCCTAAGGTAGGTTATACTGTGCGCGATCACACAAAACATGAAGAGGGAGCGAACTTATCGCTGCGATGGTCGAGACCGGAACGTGTGAGGCGCGCGGGTGAAATCTGATATTTTTCTAGCTTTATACCCGCTCTTAAATGAGAAAACATAAAAGCTCACTGAAAACGGTATTTGATTGGTCTTATTGTTCCGATCAAAAATAAAAAGTGTCATGAATCTGGGAATACGCGTTTTTAAATTATATAACTTTAACTTTTATTGATTATAACCTCATTTCAAACTCATAATGCATGAAACTGATTAAAGCCAAGTTAAATGGGTATAAATCAAAAATTAGTGCATGTTCCAAAATATATATCATGAAAATTTCAACTTCATATATTTAATAATAAAATAGATATAAACAAAAAACCAAAACATGGGCTAAGTTTATGGTTATCCGACTAAATCCGAATGACCGCTAAAAGCGACGATTTCATACATATTGATGACATTCTATTCTTGACAGTATTAAACAAAAGTTGTTGACGGTACAGTCGCGTTTATAACGTAAATCCGCAATTGTGTTTTTGAGTTTATTATAATTAATGTATTATTCATGGCTATAATATGTACAACGAGGTTGTAATAGTACAAAATAATCTGTCGTGCTTTTATCACAAGATAAGCTATCCTAAATGCTTTTAATTTTAATTAATAAGATATTCTTAAGTGAGTATCTTAATAATAAAATTAAATAAATTTGGGCCTGGCAGATAAAGCTTTAGGATTGTGATAAATTAAAAGATTTTTATATTTTATTGGGCAGGGTAGACCCTTGTATTATATTTCATTACCATATTGTGGTAGAATACCTTTAAAATTCTTGCGGAATGGATTATGTAAAATGTTATTTAGGTAATACATCAGCCAATTATTTGAATAATGTATTGCGCTCTATCATGAGATTTTTAAGCTAGTTAAAGCCGTGTAAAATAATTTAACCTTTAATGGATTCTAAAATAACTCAACTCTATTCTATTCTATTTCAAAAAAAATACCAACTGACTATAAAGATATATTTATTTTTCATAAAACATTGGCACAGATGGCAGAGTACTGCTGCCATCTGTGGGATGGTTCAGCAAAATAACAACTGGCGGCTTTGAATTCAATTGAGCGGCATGAAAAAGATTGTAGGCGACGAAAAACTTGTGGCCCAGCTGCAGACACTTAGCACCGTCGTAGAATTGCCCGCCTTTCGGTGTTCTACAGGTTACATTAGGTGAATGTGCGCAGGAATTACACAACCTGATCCCCCCCAGCTCCTTTCCACCATAGGAATTCCAGGCGCACGGCTGAATATCATCCGTATTTGGTGGCAGTGCCGACTGCAAGGACAAAGCGCTTTGCTTCTTCTTTCGTTGTGCGCACTGCGACCAAATGGAATAAATTGCCGGCGTCTGTATTTTGGCTGTTTCGAAATTATAATCTAGGATCCTTCAAATTTGGAGTGAACAGGCACTATCTAGGAGAGCGTGCTACATCATAGACTACATTGGCGCTTACCATCAGGCGAGATAGTGGTCAAACACTCTCTTAGTATATAGGTAAAAAAAGGAGATCGGTACTATCAACCATACCCTAACTAACGCCACCGATTGATTTAATTCAGAAAACAATTTTGCTGTTTCAGTTCTTATGTTTCACATAAATTGGTGGAAACATTGTTGGTTTCTGTACTATATCTATAACTTAACAATTGTTATATGTCTAGTGGACCCGGCAGAAGTTTCCTGCCCAACTACAGCGCTACCTTCCCTTCCCTGGACCCACCTGGACCTATTGAAACACACACAATAAATTTCATTTATGAATCGTTCGAGCCATTTTAGAGATTTTGCGAGATTAACCAACGGCGATTAATTTTTATATAGAAGAAGAGAGAGAGAGAGAAGAATAATTATATCTATTTCCACTAAGAGGTTTATATAATTTTAATAATATCATATGCTATCCAAATGATCTATAAACACACATTAAATTATTAGGTGCTTATTTTCTCGACATTTTTTTGTTGTAAAAATTGTTTAATTTTGAAGTGGAGCTAGTTAGTATATATGTAGGTATATAAAAATATTGGCCTCTGACTAAAAATAAAAGGCCTAAATTAACTTTTCAAAACAGTTTTATAGCCGAGTGTACCCAGACGCAATTGTTTCGTGTGTAAAATTAAGAAGGTTATCAATATGTATGTAACCGTCGCTTTTTCGTTGTCATTCGAATTTAGTCGGATAACCATAAACTTAGCCCATGTTTTGGTTTTTTGTTTATATCTATTTTATTATTTAATATATGAAGTTGAAATTTTCATGATATATATTTTGGAACATGCACTAATTTTTGATTTATACCCATTTAGCTTTAATCAGTTCCATGCATTATGAGTTTGAAATGAAGTTATAATAAATTAAAGTTAAAATTATATTATTTAAAAACGCGTATTCCCAGATTCATGACACTTTTTATTTTTGATCGGAACAATAAGACCAATCAAATACCGTTTTCAGTGAGCTTTTATGTTTTCTCATTTAAGCGCTATAATTTTTTTTCGAGTTTTCTTCAATACGCGATTACTCCTAAACTGTAAATATTTTTGAAAATCAAATTATGTCACAAATAGGCACACATTAAAAGCTACTCATGTATCTTTATTCAATGGGCGCACATTCGATGGTTTTGCAGAAACAAGTTTCAGCAAAACGTTACCCCAGCAGGAAACGAAATATCTGTGAAACCCGAACACGCACAAATTTCATTTTTGGCGCACATTTATGCACAAATATAAGCTAGCCGCCCATATAAATTATTTATCTCTCGGATTATTCGTTTAAAATCTTCCTGTTGGAAAAACGTTACCCCAACAGGATTCGTTTTTCTCATTTTTTTCCAAAACGGAAACGCGCACAATTTTTTTATTTCGCGCACATTTATAGCAAATTACGCTCTAATTATTCATGAAACTTAATTTAGTCTAGGACACAATTTCCTGCTGGGGGAACGCACACCGAAGATGCATTCAAAAGAAAGTGTCTACACTTAAAACTGACGCATTTAGGTGTTTCGCAACAATATTATTCCTCTTGAAAATGAAACAATTGCACAATGTGGACAAATCAACAATTGATAACTTAAGGTTGCCTAATATCAAAAGCTATTGCGCGTAAAAAAACAGAATAGCTTAATAATCATTATTCTAATAAAGTGCAGCCACAGCGGTAACACGACAAGTTCGTGGAAAGAAACCAGACCATTAATGTAAGACACACAACCGGTTACGAAACAGTGTACGTACAGAAAATTTGATATGTTAATGGATTCACATTATTACTGCTTTTGACAATTTTTTATAATACCTCTTTCTCATACAACTGATTTGACAAACAAAAAGCAGGCTACCCACCTGCTGGTAAGTGGCTATAGTCATCTTTAATAATGTATGTGGTTCCTGTAACATTTGTAGATTCGCAACCCCTACAAAGACCCCAGGGGCTCTACCATGATCGCTTATAGCAAGGTTAAAACAATATTGAAAAAGAGACACCGCTCTTGCTGCGTATAGCGCCATCCCGCTCTCAGTGCGGTTATAATATTGTTTTGAGCGATCATGGTTAAGGGGCAGTGCGTGCATGTTTTCAACTCACTTCAAACTAGAACAAGCACCGCTGCCTCGCGGAAGAAATAGTTGAGCCGCGTAAAAAGACTCAAGTAGAGAGTGTGATTCTGATGATTTGTGACATAATATGTCATACTATGACTATCACTGTAGCTAATGTGGAATAAATTTACTGTTTATAATGTACCAAGTCGAGACCTATGGTTGTAATGACCATAGGTCTCGACATATGGTCGTTACGGTAATGGTAAATACAATTAAAACAAAAACACATAATCTTATTATGATTTATTTTAATTTTACATCGATGGTTATGTCTTCAGAGTTCAGTTTCCAAGATATGGGTTCTTTTTATATGGATTTTAATTTTTTGAACCAAATATTGGCTTTTTGTCCATCGCTACAGCTTTGGTTTTCTACTCAAAACTTTCATCCCTTAGTACTAAGTCCCTATCGACATTTATTTTACGTGCTCAAGCAATGGACGAGCTTATCATGAAGATTTTCGATCGATCAAACTGATGATGATATATTGGCGTATCCAGAGTTTTTTTCCAGCGGGGCCCGGCTCATGGTTTTGAGTCCATCACTGAATTTTGAATCGGTAGCCTAACATCCTGGGATGCATGGGCACTAGACCATTCTGGGGTGCCCAGCCCACCAGGCCCCCCTCTATATTCGCCTACGTATATAACTGGCGTAAAAATATTACCACCAAGTAGCTGAACGTGAAAATGCTCAACGTCAAATATTGTTTTAAAGTAAATAACTATAGACTTTACTCCACAGCAAGGACTCGTCCATCGATTAAAAATAGACACACAACTATTTATATGCAAATTGTTATTTGCGTGACGAATCATCTCGTCATCTTCGTCGATATTGCCGTTATTATTGTGCCATGAGTATACCATATATCTAATCATCTGAAGATATTCCAAAGTTATCTTAGTTCAATGTATAATGATATTAATGAGTGAGTGACTTTTCGCTTTTAATATAGTGCGTCAGGGATGCTAGCAGCAGTTGAAGTCGACAGCCTTTCGGCCATCATTAGAAAGCGTATAGCGTCCCTGATGCAACGGGTGCGGGGCAGCACCAACAGCCTCCTGAAGACGGTCGAGGCGAGACTGGATGTGGACAGTGTCATTATGCAGCACTGGACTCGCATCCAGCTCGCCAAAGACACTAAAATAAATTATAATTATTTTAATAATAATAATAATTGCTTATACTAACATAGTTTGTAAGATTAATTGGTACTAACCCTATGGACCTTTGTATCCGAATTAAATACATTTTATTTTTATTTTATTTTTATTTTAATATAGATAGATATACATACATTTTACAATTTCTATACAATTTTGTACATCATATTAGCAGTTTAACGTTGCATAACAATACGAACGGAAACACATGACAGTTTTCAGGCAGGAGGTACAGCCGCAACACAATTATCGCATACCTGCTCGATAATTTTTGTCATTATGTTGTCCGTTTGGATTACAAAGAGCTGTGAGTTACAAAACATCAATTCCAATGATATTATCCGCGATAGAAAAAAAAACCGATACAACACAGATTATGAATTAAGTTCAATTTTTTTTTAATTTATCATTGGTTGAATAAATATTAAATTTCACCAACATAACAAATAAAAGCCACGAATATTTATCAATTAAATGAAATGGAACTATGGAAGATTGGACAGAGACAAAATAACGTGGGCTTTACAAATTAGCATTGCAATATATTAATAGAAAGTTCTAATTTAACGTAAACGTCTTCAAGATTTTACAAGACGACATAAAAAACAGTAAGAATTTTTTTGGTGTATTACAAGATTTTAACATCGTGGATTATAAATAACAAAAAACAGTGGAGATGCGATACGACAAAATAACATTCATGTCCACTGACTGATGTCGCCGAAGTCTTAACAGCTGGATCAACAGAAAACCTTTTTTAGGGAATAGGATTATTTTAAAATCAATAATTTGTTTTTAATTCATTTAAGCTGCTACAGCATTTTGATCTTTGTATGTGTATCAGTTGTACCATCAATGGTACTAGTCAATGGTACTACTGACATAAAGGCGATTTTTTTGTAAGGGTTAGGAAATTGAATGAAACACGGCTGTATGTTTTCTTGTTAAAAGATATGTTAGACTTGGTACATATTTACATAAGCCTGATGGTTCCTGTACAGGGTACGAGTGTAATTTTAATTTGAAAGTTTGTATGATGAAAATTTTTTTGGTGAATTTGATTTTGAAACTCTGTTGTCATAGCTTAATTATGTTATACTTTCATCTTAAAAACTAATTTCTTAAAATATAATTTACTACGGAACAATATACCGGGTGTAACTGAACACCCCATTAACATTTAAGGGGCACATAAGTTAGATACTAAATGGACCTTCGGTGCTCGTCTGAGAGAGACCTCGAACCCGAATACTTTCAGAGTTATTTGATTTTAAACTGAAAGCAAAAACTTTCAAGTGACAACCATAATCAGCTCTTAACACAAAAGAAATTTAAACACAAATTTACACGTGACATGCGTGAGCGTATTCCTCGTACGCTTACGTAGGACTGTCGACACGTAATACCAAAAAATAATTTATTTACTTTGTATGACGTGTGCGTAGTATTCCTCGAACGATTTCGTAGGGCTGTCGGCACTTAATACCAAAAAATAATTTATTTAGTTTGTATGGGAAAAAAGTAGGTTTGTTAGCCCTAATATTTTTCCTACAGAATCTCTACTTCTGATGGATACATACCCTTAAATGTTATTGGGGTGTTCAGTTACACCCTGTATAATTATCACGAAAATACGAAAATAATGCGGGTGAAGCTGCATGTGGAATGCTAGTACCTATATATGTATAAGTAAAAGCAAAAAGACACTTACTCGCTCACTTAACATTACTGATGAGACCTCGAAAATTGTTTGACCTTTGAAAATGAAATTTGGCAGGAAGTCAGCTCATGGATAGGACATGTTAGCTAATAACGGATTTCACAAAGATCTACCCTGGAGGGGGAGAAAAAGGGGTTGAGTGTTCGTATGGAAGTCGGTAATTTTTGAAGCTATAAGAATCATGAAATTTTGTATTTAAGCTGATAATTAGAAATAAATGAACACGTGTTTTGGCGTTTTTGAAAATTACCCCCTTAGAAATGCGAAATAGAGACTGAAGTTTGGACTCGTCGAAATCGAATTAGAAAGAAATGTTCAAACCAGATTACTAAACAAACATATTATTTATTAGAGATATATGTATACATAATACAGATTTTATATCGGCTTGTGTTTAAACGCCTACCAAAAATGTACCTATTTTAGTATCAATAAAATTCGAAACGCTTACCAAAACGGATAAATGGTCACCAAATTGTGTTTCCTAAAATATTATAAAATAGATCCAATTATTCTTTTTATTGAATGTCATAAAAATATATGAATGCCTATAAAATTCATTTTAGACCAAATGTTATACATTGTTACTAAATTGATGCTATATTACGAGTTTTATATTACGAGTATTAATTTGGTATTTTTTTCTGAGCTAAAAAAACTAACGGTTAATCGAATTTCTTTTTAATACCAAATATTATATTGTAGTTCCCAAAAATATGTCACTTGTTTATAGTTATATGAAATTGATTAAAATATGATAAGTCAAATATTATATTTACTTGCAGTTTCTTTTCAGTTTCATGTGTGTGGTCACAATATCTAACCTAACCTACAGTGTTCAGTTTTATCCTATGTTATTTTTTTATTACGCTTCTAACGGGTCCGCATAGTAATCGACTTCGATAGGAACCCGGGTCGGAATAGCCACTCCGAATTAAAATATGTTTTATTAGGTATATTCATAGGTACTTATAACATTAATTTGTACTAAAGGAATAAAGGGAAGCAAGTTATTATAATTTTAGTTTTACATTAAAGTAATCTGGGTTTAATTTATTAATTTTGAAAGACAGTCAAACAAATTTGAAGTAAGGTTTTTGGTAGTAATATTAATCTTTTTGTAAGACATAATTTGGTGACCATTTATTCATTTTGGGAAGCAAAAAGAATATTTGTACAAAACGTGCAATTATTCGTTTGTGTGTTTATTTATTTTGGACCAAAATATCATATATTTTAGGACCCTTTTTATAAAGTAATGGAATTTTTTTGACGCTATTTATTTTATTTGGTACTTCGGCTTAGGGTCCTAAAAATATTTCTGGTAACCATTTAAATTATACCCATTTATATTTAGATATTAAAACAAAAAAATATATTGTCCTAACGTTTTCCGATATGTTATCATTAATGGCAATCAGGATACCGAACATGCATAGTATTATTTCCATATCCCAATTATGATTAGATTTCTTTTATTATCAATAAGATATCATTAAAATCATGTTCAAAGCATCCGAAACATTTTTAGTTTTATTATCATCACTCAGTTAACCGTCTGTTAGTCGATAAAAAATGAAAAAATTGTATGATGTAATATTTAAAAATCTGCATTATGTATATTTTTAGATGATTAAAACGTCAATTAAGAACATGCGATGGGGGACTGCAGTCTGTTTGTTTATTGAGGTGACTGTAATTATCAACCGCCATTAGATATAGACTTATAAAAATAAGTTTATTCTCTATCTTTTTAATTATTAGGAATCTTAAGTAAGACAAATTTTTAGGAATTTTTCGTAATTTCACAAAATTTTTGTAATAAGTATTATTATGTGCCCAGCTTATTACTGAGTTTGAAACTCAAAACATTTATGGGCTAATATTAATATTTAATAGCTTTATGAAACAAGGGGTATAGAGTTACTGTTGAAATATTATGCAAGTCTATAATGATTTATAAATGCAAATGACGCAGACAGTTTTTCAAGTATATCTATAGAAATATAGAGCACAATGCAGTTAAATTAATACGTAGCGTATAACTTATACCGATATCATGCACGTTTCCAATGTGAAAGTGTAGAAACCGCAATAGTCAGTAACACTTCAATTTCCATCTCTATTTGCTCCTTTAGGGGCAAAATTGAGATGGAAAGTACGTATGGAAGTAGAAAATACATTTCAAAAGATTTAGAAAAAACGCTGCAGGAACAGTTTGTATAAAAGTCTACTAGGGCAAAGCCGCGGGCTAGATTTTTATAAATTTACGAAAAGCAATGTATCTTATTTATAGACACTCATTATAAATACTAATACCTAAGGAAGTTCGACAGGCGACCTCGTGAACGCAAACGCAGCCACTATGTTTGGACATTCTAATCTACATTGATAATGCGCCTACATGGCGCCTGCTCAATTATTCGATTCCAATACAAAATCATAATATTTTATTTTTACTATAAACAAACATCTCGAAGTATCAGTCTGTCGAGAGATTACCATTATCTGGTAAAATGTTACTGGAATGTATTATTGTCATGATTACAATAAAAGCCTCAAATAAAACTGTATTGACATAGCTTTTAATGGACAAAATACCATTTTTATTACCTTAATTAAAATATAGCCTCAATCGCCTTCATATTGTGAAAATGAAGAAGGTGTTTTGAGTCCAAGAACTAGTCTGTAAAAAAGCTAGTTATTTTTTGCAAGTGATTTTTTTGAGATAGCTATTAGTAGTAACGAATATTAAATTTTGCAAGCAGTGTGAAAACCTTATCAGCTACAAACTACAAAGCAATGTCCGACAGACAAATTTATCCGATAGAAGGGTTTATAACATTACATTTGACTGTTTTGCATAAAACGATTGCACACAAAATCATTCAAAAGAAAAACATTGTAAACGTTGATATCTATCATAAACATTATCTCACCTGTTTGTTTCGGGATAAATGTTTTTGTAACTTCGGACTTGGTTACTTCCTAGTTTGTGGACTGAACCATTCATAACATGATCAAAATACTGACATTGCTGTAGATTTTTGACATTCTGCTTGTCAGTAGCACTGGAATAATAGACAAAGAATTTGAAAGTATTCAATTTCTTTTCATAATATAAAATGTTGTCGACCGGTAGGTTGATATATTTTAAGAAATGAATGAGCAGCAAGCATCGCAGTTCTTATAGGTACTACAAAAAAGTTTTGAGATGTAACATTAAACCAAGTCGGTTATTTCAGTCAGTACCGGCGGGTGTCCATAGAAGTCTCGATTTCCACCGACTAGTCTATTTCAAAACAGCAGAGGAACACATTTTATAGTTCTCAAATAAAGATTTAGCCAAGTTAGCTCTAGATTGGCAAGCGGATTAGGTTTGATGCTCCACCACTACCTATCCATGGGAACATCTGTCTAACAACCATGTCATAAATTATTACCTAATAACAATTAATTGAGGTTGATGATGATTTACTATTAAACCCATTTGGAGTACAAAATGAGAAAGAATGGAGGAAAATGAAATTTCTGTAAAAGCCGAAATATTACTCCACCTTTTGTTGGAAACTGTCTTCACGCACATTCTAACATTGCGAGGTAATAAATATTCTATCAATATACCAAAACTATTTATTAGAGTAAAAAGCTTAATGCAGAGTAATTTAGTTTCCAATTTTGAAACTATCGCACACTGTTTTGGACTTGTTTGTTTACCTTTAGAACGTCCTGTGAATGTATCACATAAATAAAGAGCGTAATGTCAATATTACCTCCCCCTGGTAATGATACTGTTGGAACTCATAAATATTTATGTCAAGATGCCTTTTAAACAGGAGACACATTTCCGGGTAAAGTGTAGACCAACATATCAATTCTTTTAATAATTAAAGAATAACTCAATAATATGTCTACGGTATTAGGACATCGACGCAGCTATTCACCATAAAAAGACACGAATGGGTCAGAAGTCATAGAAATCGCACTCAATAAAGGAACAACATCCATTCATATACCTACTGCATATTGTTAATTAAGCCACTTGTAAGCGCTCGGTTGATGGCGCTATATTTTACAGCGCAAAGTTTCCGACCGCACATCTACTTATACGGTGCGGTGACGACTGTAAAGACAAAATCGTATGATAATACTCCATTCATTGAATAATGTTTGTTTTATCAACCTTCACTTATAATATTAATTGGTATAAAGGCTTGTAACATTAAGGGGAGTTAATGTTGATATAATGCTTTAAACAATAAAGTGTTGTGATCAAAAACACCACAAAAAATTTAAACTCTCAGTAAAGTTCCCAAAACTTTTATCGCTTTTTAATAATGCATTAGGAGAAACTTGTTTGGAGATAATCGACCGAGAACATTCTTGCATTAACGCCATGCATTGATTACATTATAATTCATGAGGCGTATTCGTAAGACCGCTATATGTACTGCTGGAAATGACATCATGAAAAATCATGTCAAAATTTTTGTTATATTTACATTTATCTTTAGCATATTGTTGAAGATTTTTTGCATGTTCGTTACTAGAGTCATATACGTGTTACGCATTCTTTTCAAAAGACCCTTTATTGCAATCTTTTTATTACCATAATCATTGGATTATGCTTTTGATTACAGAGGGCCTATATAGCGTCACTGAAGTTTTCGACAAGCGGAATCCTTGAAGGGTTCTCTTTGAGATATGTGATCACCTCAAGTTTGTTCTGCGAGTGAACCCATTCGTTCCATAAGAATCATTTTCAACACACTGGTCGTAAAATGGATCTAATTTTACCGGTTTTAGATAGTTAAAGCACCTTATAAAACATGCGTATATTATATCACAGAATCCGGCAATGCTGCACGTGCCGGCCGCGCCAGTAATGTACCATATTATTTAAAAGCTAGAGATAATAAAATAAAAGACATCAACGAACTACATGATTTTTCAAACAATTATTTTCATACTATTATTTAGTTTTGTCTACAAATTGACAATGATTTCTGTTATTTAATTCTAAAATTCAGTTTATTAAGTATTTTTTCTCACAAGTGTGTTGAAAAAGGTCGTACGATATACGTGCATATGTTGGTTATACACACTCGGCTCTATTACGCCTCGTGAGTTATAAATAACCAACATACCGCACTTATATCGTAATGTACTATTGCTGACAAACGAAGTTGTTCGCGTCGAAATTCAAAATATCGAGGCCTAATATCAAAGTCAGTTATCACAGTAACTACAAAAATGTCATAATGGACAAAATAGTTCAATTAACTACAAGTGTTCAACATTAATAGACACTGTTATCAAACAGTAACGTGGTATTACCCACGATAGATTATGATGTTTAACAGGCTTGGAATTGTTGACCAATAATCGTTTTCACTGTCGCAAGCCGACATGTTTTATTACATAAAAATGTATATACCTACATTATTTTTGTTCTATTACCGTGTCTTACATATAAACATACAGGGTGTCTCAGAAACAATGGATAAACCTTTAACTGTTGATAGGTTTCGTCGAGACCTCTCTAATCTCAAATTTTGACTTTAGTAAAAATATCTCGGTTTTCAAGATATTTGATAGTTTATGATTTTTTTTAAAAATGCCACTTTTGGTTGGTTTTTAATGTGCCATTTTTACAAATACGGACTTTTTCTGATTCAGGTTTTTTTAGCTTCTAACGGAATAGTTCAGCTATCAATAACAGTGGTTAAAATTGAGCTAGCTAATCACGAAGTGCTTGGAAACAACAATGTTCCAAAAAAAATTAAACAAGAAATTATTTTTCTTCGTGTTTGGTCTGCTACCATGTAAAAAAAATGTATGACGCTCATCCTGCCCATTATCTTAAAAAAATGCTTAGTTATTCTAGTTTCAAAAAAGGTATGATAAACTTATGCTTAATGTATCTCTGAACTTTTATTACTGCTTGAATAGCAAATGGTATGAAAATTTTAAAAAGATTGTTTGTCGGATTAATTATTTTTCGGATTAATTTTATTCGGTTAATTTAGTTTTCCAGTATTAAGTTTATGCTTTCTTGACTTTCTGACTGGTTGAATAGCAAATAAAATGAAAATTTGAAAAAAAAAGGGTTTTTTTTCCACTAATAAGCACTTAAAGCTTATTTGTAAACATTCGTTTGCGAGTCACAGAGTTGAGAAACGTGTTTTTTTTTGTGGCCCCTGCCTGCCACATGTCTCATCCACTATGCGCAATCAAAAAGGACTTTTTTTACCTGCGACTGATCATTGGGTTCTTTGTTACGATTGTTAGTGTCCTTCTGAACTCCGGTTGTGACCCACGCGTGTTTTCTGTATTCGAGAGATTCGATAGAGCTTCGATGATTTTAAACGACATTTTGCTGTGATTTTGGACTTGACTAGCTTTGCGATTCGGATATTGTTTGTGCTGTGAAACCTATAGACAACTGGTGATCATATGGACTTGGCTAGCTTTATGATTTGGATATTGTTTGTGCTGTGAAACCTAACTGACAACCAATACATAACACTGAACATGCCTAGACATCAGTACACGTCGCGCGAATATGCAAACATGCATTTCGTTTATGGCGAATGTCGAGGAAATGCTAACGCTGCTGCTCGTCTGTACGCAGAGAGGTAAGATTATTTATTTTCTCTTTAATTCAATCAATCTTATTTTTTTTTAAATCACACACATTTATTGCAACTTTAGTGAAACGTATCAGGATGGGTCTTACATTATGTTATCCTTCTAAAAATAGTCACACGCCGTGTTTAATTAGATTTTAAAATTAAATGAATTAGTAAATTTAATAACGTCATTTTTTGTATTAGGTACCCCAACGCACGTCACCCGGACTATCGAGTTTTTGCTCGGGTACATAATTCGTACTGCGAAGGGAGGCTTCCAGGAAGAGGCATTGGTGGTGCAGGACCAGGAAGACCAGAAAGAAACGACGATGAAGAAGTAGTAGTCCTCGACGAAATAGAAGAAGATTCAACACGTTCTGTGCGTGGAATTGCACGTCGAACCGGCATTAATAGAAGCAAAGTGCATCGCATATTGAAAAAATACCTTTTGCACCCTTTCCATATTCAAAGGGTCCAAACTCTACAGCCTGCTGACTATCCGCGCAGGATTGCATTCTGCAGAATCATGTTAAATAAAATTTTTTTCAATAAAATTTTATGGACGGATGAATCCTCATGCCGGAGAGATGGATATTTCAACATCCACAATCTACATAGCTGGCAAGTTGAAAACCCACATTTGATGAGGGAAGATCGGTCCCAAGTTCAATTTAAAGTTAACTTGTGGACTGGGATTATTGACGGACAGGTGATCGGGCCATATGAACTTCCAGCTACACTGAATAGTGAAATTTACCTTAATTTTTTACAAAATGATTTACCCGGCATGCTAGAAGATGTCAATTTAGAAGTGAGGCGGAGAATGTGGCTTCAAAATGATGGGTGCCCAGCTCACTACGCAATAGTAGTAAGAAATTATTTAAATCAACACTTCCCACAAAGGTGGATAGGCCGGCTCGGCCCTATTTTATGGCCGCCCAGATCGCCGGATCTAAATCCCTTGGATTTTTTTTATTGGGGATGTCTGAAAGACCTTGTCTACGCGAGGCCAGTATCCTCAATAACAGAGTTGCGTACTCGCATACAAAATGCAGCTGCACACATAAAAACGTCTGGTTACGCGCGCCGCATCAAACTTTCTTTTATAAAAAGATGTAGGGCGTGTATCAGAGCGCCCATTCTAACATTCGAACATTTTATATTGTAAATTTAATAAAAAATTAAAATTTCATGTTGTTTTATTTCAAATTCTTTATTCAAACTAAGAATTAATAACTATTCCGAAAAAAATCTTTTTAAAATTTCATACCATTTGCTATTCAAGCAGTAATAAAATTTAAGAGATACATTGAGCATAGGTTATCATACCTTTTTTGAAACTAGAATAACTAAGCATTTTTTTAAGATAATGGGCATGATGAGCGTCATACATTTTTTTTACATGGTAGCTGACCAAACACGAAGAAAAATAATTTCTTGTTTAATTTTTTTTGGAACATTGTTTTTTCCAAGCACTTCGTGATTAGCTAGCTCAATTTTAACCACTGTTATTGATAGCTGAACTATTCCGTTAGAAGCTAAAAAAACTGAATCAGAAAAAGTCCGTATTTGTAAAAATGGCACATTAAAAACCAACCAAAAGTGGCATTTTTAAAAAAATCATAAACTATCAAATATCTTGAAAACCGAGATATTTTTACTAAAGTCAAAATTTGAGATTAGAGAGGTCTCGACGAAACCTATCAACAGTTAAAGGTTTATCCATTGTTTCTGAGACACCCTGTATAATATCTACCAAGTGCATTCAGTTTGTATTAACATATTCAACTGCAACTATATCACAACGTATATACTAAGGTATATCTACGAGAAATATGAAGGACAGTAAGCGTAGTCTTACAGCATAAAGGAACATCATATCACAATACATAGTACTGTGAATTATAGAGGTAACAGCATCGATGATAAGGCGCTGTCTCATCTCAATCCCAAGCGCCAGTCATAGCTCTGTACTCAAGACAAAGAAAAAAAAACACAAATCTAACAGATTGTGTAGCTTGCATCTCACTAAAGTGCATTACGCTCGCACTACGAAGAACCATACAGACTGTACACAACTTTGAAACCGAAAATATGGCGGCTTTAACTTTGTATTATCAAGAATTAATGTAAACAATAGAAACTAAGCAATGTTCGATGGGTACTTGTCAGGTTATTAAAAAAAGCTATATGACATTGCAAAATTAAAATTACGAATTGTAAATTCAAGATCTTCATAATCGCAATGAAATTTTAATTTTCAATAAGTGCTTTAACTTTGTATTATCAAGAATTTATGTAAACAATAGAAACTAAGCAATGTTCGATGGGTACTTGTCAGGTTATTAAAAAAAGCTATATGACATTGCAAAATTAAAATTACGAATTGTAAATTCAAGATCTTCATAATCGCAATGAAATTTTAATTTTCAATAAGTATTTAAAATTTTGCGTAAATGTTCTTTCTAAGCATTTACATCATATACCAATATTACGATTGCACAATTCGAACAGATTGCACAATTCCTTAATATAGCCAATATATGATTAACACTAAGTAGTATGACGTACATATTTCCAAAACAGCACGATCTCCATTTAGGTTTCCTAAATGGAAATCAGTTTTAATAGCGCTACCCATTTTTGGAGCAGTTTCGTAAACAGCCTTGACATTCAAGAGGATATTAATGCGACAGGGGATAATACGCGTTAAATCTACGGTGATAGGGTTGTGTTCAGCCTGCATGGCGGTGCAGTGGACGAGGTATACCTCTGGCTGCGGCTCCTCGCCGAGCAAATCGCCAAGCGCCTCGGCTTGGCTCTTCATTATCGAATATATTTTCACGTACGGCGCCTTCAGCAGCTATGCGCACACGCATCGCATTAGTACCAATTGGGTAATTATGTCATTTTGTTTGTGAATTCTGTGATGTGAGTAGAAAGTTTGTCTATGACTGCACTTAATTTGATCACAAGACAGTGTAATGGATTTTTAAATTTATAGTACCTAAATATAATCTGTAACTGTGTCGTCCTATTTGAAAGTCGTTAATAAATAAAAATCGCCAAGTTCTTACGTATTAATAGCAATTTTAATTATGAGCCCAAATATTCCACAAAAAGTTGTCGTTTCCACAAACCAATAAATAGATAAAGATAAAATCCGAATGACATTGACAGTACATTTTGAGCAATCAACGCCTCGAGATAATTCATCGACGGCTTTCATATTAAAAGCTGGATTATCAGGTAATGCAAAATATAGATAGATAAGTATACTAAACACAATGGAGCGATGTAATGATGCTTCCATAATAAAAAAGAACAATGTTTCGGTCGCGTGCTATCGTGACACACCAATGACGTTTGTTTGGCGATGCGAACAAGCGAACTGCATCCAAAATTTATTGAAAAGGTAAAACAAACATTCTGTCCAATGTATAATGTAATGTGGAACGTGATGCATTACCGGATATACAAGAAAAAGGTGTGTTAATAAAGTTAGTAATCACGAATGTGTTAGTAAAAATTTGACAATACAAAGTATAGATAGAAAAAGTATTAAGTTGAAAATAGATGTAGAAAAATTTGTCGCTTACCTCCCATGATTCTCTTGTTATGTCCGAAACGTCTCCCGTGCTGCCAGTGCGTTCTCCCTACGACAAATTTCGCACATATAACATTTATTTATTACACAATAGGTGTAACATGTCTCACTGCACGTTTACTGAAAACTGCAATTACTTGATAGAACCAATGAAAGGCAGTAATTAGGACCAAACTCATAAATCTGATTGTTATCTTGACTAGTAGCTGAGATAGCGAGATCTTGTTGTATCTTCGCTTCTAGCTACGCATTCGGTGCGTCACTTTGGACATAGCAAACAAAGCTTACAAACAAGACATATGGTTATGCAGTGACATGATGACATTCCATCAAATGATTCTTGTATATTTTTTGATAAGATTGTCACGGTACGAGAATAGCAAGTGTACAGGCGCCACGATTTTTAACGGTATTGTGATCGTTGCCGTATTGACTTTGAGTTCCAAACATTAACAGGCAAGATTACCCATTCTGTTGTGGTTGAGAAATCAAAGCGAAGCTCGTTCTTATTACTGTATCCTCATTTGCCATCAGTTTAGATCAGGGGTTCCCAACCTTTTACCCTATGCGCCTCACCAACATTATGGTAAAATACTACGCCCCCCCTGGGGGCCGAAATGAGGAGTCAAGAAATTTAAGCAAACGATGAAAATAATGGTGTCAATTCCGTTGGCATCAATTGGAATAGACTAAACTAAATTTAGTTTTAGTGCTGTCAAATCGTGTTTTTTGTTCGAAAGTTTTAACTGAAAACACAATTTGACAGCACTAAAACTACATTTAGTTTAGTTTAATCGAATTAGTGCCAACAGAATTACCACCATTGGCGTGTTTAGTTTTATTCAAAAGATGATTGCAACGTGTCGCTGACCTCGCATAGGTGGCACCGCCCACGTCGCGCGAGTTTATACCGGGTGTAACGGAATAGCGAAATAATATTTAAGGTTGTTGATTAACAAAAAAAAAATTTTTGACTATAAAAATCTTTTAATCTTTTCTTTCTTTCTTTTTTTTAAAACGTCGCCCCACACTAGGATTTTCTCCTGTGTCGTGGGTGCAATTACAAACATAGAATATCACATGCACATACGCCCAGACCGGAACAAATTTCTGTAGGCCATACAAAATATCTGTCCCGTGCGGGAATCGAACCCGCGACCCGTTGCACAGTAGGCGATCACTCGACCTCTGCGCTAACCGTGTCATCAAAAAATGTTTTGAGAATAGTCATAAAACATTTTTTTTGTTATTCAACAGCCTTAAATATTATTTCGGTATTCCGTTACACCCGGTATAAACAGTTTTAATAAATATTTTTTATACAGTTTAATACAGGAGCCGCTCGCTGCGCCCCCTCTTGGTTCACTCTACGCCCCTCAAGTGGGGCGCGCACCACTAGTTGGGAAACCCTGGTTTAGATGCTTGAGAGCTTGGAACTGAGGAACTGACATTCTTATCTCTAACTTACAAAACACAACAATGTTATCAACGTTGTTATTATGGCGAGAAACTTAGGTAGGACGGTGAGGCTGGTGGGCTCAGACCAAGCAACAAAAAATACTGCCTCTATGGGAAAACCGGATCTTGGCCAGGAGCCTTAATTCAGCTAGCGTTAGTGCATACATGACTTGACATTGCCTTTTGAGGCTTAGGCCCAGCCCCCCTAGTACGTCCACCAAAACACGATATGATAAACCGGTTTATCGCGGTGAACTGTCAAAATACAATAGGGTTTCGTCGTGTTTTGACAGTTCATTGCGATAAATCGCTTTATCATATCGTGTTTTGACGGACGTGCTACGGGGGCTGGTCTCGACCCCGGAGGCGGTCAAAACATGTAATCAAGTGGCATAATGACAGTAACAACCTTGTGTTCCGCTTTCGCTTCATCGTCATCCCATTCGGTGTCGCTGTCGATGAGCTCGTAGCCTTGCGCAGTGACGTCACCCAGGGGCCCGTACCGATCCGGTACCCAGTGGGTCAGGAACTTGAACAGATCGTCCACCCTGTGTACAAAATAATATTGTTACCACCGGCTATTCCCGCGAAATTCGGTTCGTCTTGATGTCATTTACACACTGCGATTTTCCGTAGCGTTACAGTTGCGATGCGATACACACGCAAACGCGTAAGAACTTCGGGGATACTTTAGTCAGAATTAAGAGAAAATAAGTATATTGTTATGGAGATTGAAACTCCTTTTTTAAACTACTTATATTTTTATTTACATATTAAATAAATTTAAACATCGTTAAGAGCCTCTCTGTGGGTCTTACTGCAGTACTCAGAGACGTAATTTAAGTTTTAATTCTTCATTAAAGTTAGTCTATCTCTGTCTATCTATAATATTCCATAATAATAGTATAAGGCGACAAGTCTCTTAATAATGCATTAAAATTAATTGACGTCTCTGAAATTATTTATAGTTCGACTACAAATAATGTGTTTGATTTTGCATTTAATTATCATATATGTAAAACGTTTTGACCTTAACAAAAACCGGAAAAAAAACAAAAACATCACAAAAGCTATAACGAAATTGCCAGAAAATGCTCATGAAAAACAAAACGCAATTGTAATCCAAATCATATTGTCATCACTACATAATTGTTTAACTGTACATTGTTCAATAAATACCGAAATAATGCTTACACAACACTGCGTTTTGTGTGCGCGTACGCTGCTATGTCCAGGATATCCATATTTTTATTTGCAAATATATTTATGCATTCAACATGAAAAGTACACAATTTTTCAGCACGTTTATATCACGACTGTAATTGAACCGTCCATTGCGGTTCTATATAAACAATACTGATAAAAAAAAATGAGTCATCTTATCTATGAAAAAGGTTCACAAGGATGTCGATTATACGAGATTGCTATCGCCCAAATCATATATGTATTACGCAGTCTACCGTGTAGTGTAGAGAGATCATTGACGAACATATCTGATACTCGAAAACGAAATTATCTCGTGAAAGCTGTATCACAAACTGTCAGATACGACTTCTTGCAAGTTTGTGCAATAGTAAATATTTACAGTGATTTCATCCGTCGTGTGATTTAGAAAATTAAGTAGTAATATTGCGCAATTATGATATATTTTTTACTCTTTTAGATAAAATATATTATTTCATTATATTATTTAAAGTAAAGTTTCAGACGCTTGGTGGTGCCCATGCGTTTAGCCTAAGCTCCGCTGTCAGACGTGCTACTTAAATCCCAGCCCATAGATCCGGGTTTTTCTCAGACTCATTTACCCTTTCCGCCACTCGTCAATGGAATAAACTGCCTCAAAGTTTGAGATTGGCTCGCAGTAAGGCATCATTTAAAAGTCTAGTACGGACACATTTTCTGGAATCTGTCTAAATAGGTATGATAACATGATAATATGTTTATTATTGTTATATATTTATATGTATACTTATTTATATATTTGTGTACTTAGTATTTATATTTATTTAGTATGTTGTTACTTAGTTGTGACAAGGTTTGTTTAGTTTTAATTTTTTTTTCAATTCCTACACCGTCAACAAAGACTCTCTCACATTTTACAGGTTGACTGGTAGAGAATGCCTCTGGCATTAAATCCGCGCCTGTACTTGATTTATGCTGTACGAAAGTTAAAATAAATAAATATATCTACACGAATCGCCGTTCATTTGTCGTCACTAAAAGTCAAAAACCGACTTCAAAAACAAGGATACTGTGCCAAATTTGATTTTTTTGACGACACGGTTAGCGCAGAGGTCGAGTGATCGCCTACTGTGCAACGGGTCGCGGGTTCGATTCCCGTAAGGGACAAATATTTTGTATGGCCTACATAATTTTTTTCCGGTCTGGGCGTATGTGCATGTGATATTCTATGTTTGTAACTGCACCCACGACACAGTAGAAAATCCAAGTGTGGGGCAACGTTTTTTTTAAAAAAAAGACTATCTAGGAAATCAGCGCTTAGCACCGACTTCAATATAAAAATGTGATGTTGCGTGTATTCTTATAGGCTGTGTCTATCCGAACCCCGCTCGCATAGAAGTCGATTGCTATTCAGATCCGGAGCATGAAAACATACAGTTTTATTTCAATTTGGTCACAATGTCTAACCTAACCTACAGTTTTCAGTTTGATCCTATAAGTTTTTTTCGATAACAATTCACTATCGGGTCCGAATAGCAATCGACTTCCATTGGGACCGGGGTCCGAATAGCCACTCCGATTTATTATATTAATTTTAACTATTAAGTGTTTTTTTTCGATCGTCCTGAAGCGTAAGCTTGTCGACATGTGCATATTTTATATGCTTTGCTCAGCAGTAAGACACAAAGTAGACTAAATAAAAAAAGTGTTTTCCAAGTCAGTTTTTATTTTTTGTAAATAAAAAATATTTTTAATTTTTTAGTGAATTTGATACCAGCTCTCCGAAGTAACTTGAAAGAATACAACTAAGGATCAATACGTGCCTATTGTATTCCGGTTAATGACTTCCAGATGCAAATACCTGAATAGCTTCAGAAAAAACATAAAACACGTTGGACGTGCCTGTAATTAGTGCTGCGATTTTTTTGGGATCCCATTAGCAGATCCTAACTGGTGACAAAGGGACTAATTTTTCTCAAGCAAAAAAGAATTTTCCAAATCAGTTAATAAATGACAGAGATATGAGGTAACCAACATAAAAAAAAATACTGGAGTAGGTATGTGAGTAGAGTGAAGTCGGTTAAAAATTAATATCTCACACGTAGTTTTTTGATTTCTCGATAAGATAAATGGGAGCTCCATACGACATTTCATAAAGATATATTGTTGTAAATTATTGATTACGTAGAAAGAAAAAATACGAGTAAAATATTATTTAGAAAAAAAAATAAAGAAGAAATTGTCCGCATTCCTAAAATTTTCATCTATTTCTATTCTTAAAATATAAAGTTTAAGTTCTTATTTAATTATTTTAAAGGACCGTATACCATTTATGGTCAAGATAATGTTGTACAATTCCCTAGCAGAATCATATATCCAATACGGACAAAGTATGGTCGCACTTATAGTACGTACTTAAAACATATTTTTAACCTTCAACGTCGAATTCTTCGTACTTTAGTGTCCCCTAATGGTCCCCTAACATTAAGCAGCAATTTTACGACAATAATAATGGCCTTTTTAACTATTGTAAGATTTTACCTGTAGAAATCCAATTAAAATATTTGCTTCTCAAAGAAATTTTTTTAATGAAAAATATAGGGAAGAGATAAAGCACCAACATCCTGTATGCACGCGAGCGGCCGCTCGGAATGAACTGAAGTTACGTACGATGACCGGTATGAACAATACCTATGGCGAGCGAACGACTGCTTACCTAGTTCCTCGGCTTATAAATAATCTACCTCCGGAATTGCGTTCCATCCACAATGTCAGACCGAACAACATTAAATTTAAGTTAAAGTATCATTTTTTAAACAATATGTTACAAACCCTAGAATAAATAATAATAACATTTGTCACAAACCTCATTGGTTTATTAAATGTTATGTTGTATTTTTTTTTGTATCGATGTATTTTAAATGATAAAAAAAGATAAATAAAATTTTAGTGACAATAGCGAATGTAAGCGTACTACGGATTGTGTGATTATTACGGAAATTGTCCTAGACCTGAATGAAAGGTGTACCTTAGTCCATGGTAAAGACATGCCGCGGTGATAGATCACGAAAAAACAGTCTTGCGATGTATCTTTTAGACAAAACCTGGCATTGCTAGCACGAGATTACCGCAGCGTACCTCCATGAGCTGGTTACCGCACACAGGAGCACGACATGGTGTTATTTGTGTACAGTTTTCTGTGAGCGGGAGGCATACAACACAAGGAGAGGTGTACTTTACTCCATGGTAAAGACATGCTGCGGTGATAGATCAGGAAAAAATAGTCTTGCGATGTATCTTTTAGACAAAAACTGGCATTGCTAGCACGAGATTACCGCAGCGGACCTCCATGAGCTGGTTACCGCACACAGGAGCACGACATAGTGTTATTTGTGTACAGTTTTCTGTGAGCGGTAGGTATCCTACTCGGGCTGATCGTTAACGCGATAAACGAGTTAGCGTACAGTTCCTCACTGACAGCCGAAATTAATAACCAATCATCTATAAAAAAATGCTTATCTAAGATTTGCCGCCTCGAATGCGTAAATCACGGTTACAACTAATCTCTGGTAGAACCAGACCGGTTATTGTCTAAGAAAAAATCTATCACGATCGCCTATAATTTGACAGCCGTGAACACAAGACTCTGTGCCGACTCCCTTTTATAAAGGAGTAATGGATAGATTGCGACTGTCAAATTGTAAGCGATCGCGATAGATTTTTTCTTAGACAATAATCCCCCAGGCTAGTCTTGGATAAAGGGTTGTTTTTAAAGTTTTGGTCTATAGAAGTATATTAGAGAATTAACTGTATCCGCGTACTATATACATAGTTTCATTAATATTTCTTGGATGGGGATTTCTCAGCTTCCTGTGGGAATTTTCAAAAATTCTTCCTAAGTGGGCACCTGCCAAGTCAAACCTCAGCTAGTCACTCACTAAAACCATTTTATTAAACACACATAGTACAGCCCGCCCTTAACAAACATTATCCACATACCTGTTCCTGGGAATGCCGAACCAGTACTCGGGCTTCATGCGCTTGCGGCCGTAGGACATGAGCGGGGTGGTGCGCGGCAGTGGGCGGCCGGCCGGCTTGCCCATGCGCAGGCGCAGGTACAGCGGCGGGTCGTCGCTGGGCCGCGCCGGTCGGGGTATTAGCTCTGCGAGATACGTTCCGTATTCTACACCTTCCCATTAGTTAAGAGGACATCGCAAGGGCCGTTTTTATATATAAACGTAGTCCCCTGCCTGGTTATTTTTCCGCAGTCGTTCCGCAGAAAAAATGTATGGAAATGACATTAGCATGTGACAACCTCACGCTATTTTTTCCGCAGCTGACGTCATCTCCATACCTATATTTTTTTTTACAGAACGACCGCGGAAAAATTTGCGTGTGGCTATTGTCTGAGGGGTCTGTTTGCTTCCTGGATAATGGCAATAGAGCAACTATGGCCACTATTAGCGTGTTCCTATGTTTTCCTTTATTTTCTTAAGTTTATCATTAAAACAGCAGGCCAATTATGGATCTTACATCGTATGACATGGTATAAATTTGAGAAAAAGAAGTCATGAAATGCTGCATTTCGCATTACCGATCTCCAACGATATCATCATTATGGCATAATTGATTGTCCCAAGCCAAGAAAAGGTTAGTGAAATTGGCACATATTCACAGATAACGATCATTTTGAAACCGATAGTAATAGTAGCTACTTTAGATTTAGGAAAAAACTGTCAGATTTTTCCTGTTAAACTTGATGCAAGTATGACATCACTTAAACGATAATCTATTTACTTAATTATTACTATTTAGTTTGAAAAGATTGTTGATAATATTATCGAGTGAAATAATCATAACTACATATATAAAATATTGAGAATATTTTTTGTTAGACGTCAATGTTTCGTAACTAATCATAAAAATATAGGTTTGTCATAAATTAATTATGACTCATAATAATACATGTGTTGTATAGATGGTCTAAGACTTCAGTCAAAAGATAAAATTTAACATGATATCGATATCATATTTCCTAGTACTGCACAAGGTAGGTGCGAGAAGTGCCACATGAATTATTGTAACCTTGACTTACATCTGAAACATTATTTAAATCCGATTGCGTATTATTATATCTTATCTTATACCACAAACACACCACGTAATCGTCTAAGAAATACACTTGCCTGCAATGAAATAGGCCCACCTCATGGGTTTCGATTCGGAAATATCGGTATATAAAAAATATATTACGATAAGACAGACAAAAACTGTAAATACAATTTGAAAGTATACTTCATAAGCTTTGTTTTTACATAGTCTATGCATGGATAAAAGAAGCGTTGATGACAATAGACTTATTTCTTCGGAGAACCTTGTTTCTCATTTTTATCGTTATACGAAATCTCTGTGACTGTGCAGAGTGTTAAAAGTTTATTGAATCAATCTTTATTCAAAAATTAATTATTCCTACAGATTTATTGACCCTTTAAATTGAACTGATTTTCCCAAAAAAAATAGGGTATTTTCAAAAATTTTATTTTTCAGTTTGTAAAATAAATAAACCTGAATCTGTCACAGTGACAACTTGTCTAATGCAAGCTTAAGCTCTTGTTTAACAAACAGGGTTAAAAGATATTATTAATTGATGGTGAAACCAAAGCGTTCGAACCACTACCCCGCCGAATTCTTCGTCCTACTTTACTCCTCGTCCTCTATTCGTTATTACTAATATAATATAATTTTCTGACAGTCTTTCAAAGCCTCGTATACATTCTTCGCTAGCGTCCATTGCACATATTTCTCACTGGTTTTGTATTACGAAAACTTCGCTTCACGATTTCACGAAGCCCTTCTGGGCTGCGCTGATCGAAACTAGGAACTAGGAAATGATGCCATCGTTCGGTTTACGAGTCGCCTTAGTGGCGAGAAAGTAAGAACAATTTTAAAATCTGAGATAAATTGCTTACCTCACAATAATGACATAGCGATGATGTTGTAACTTTTCAAATTTTGAGTAAGAGATTGATAAACAAAGCACCAAAAAATAGGTCCACTTTCTTTGCCAAGAGCGCGTCCCAAAGGGCAACAACAAACGGTGTTACCATTTTTAAATTTTAATTCCATTTGTAAACTTTTTGCCCAACTGTACAAAATAAAGCCATTCGGGGTTTAATAAACTACTCACTATCGAACGATGCGAAGAGATCGGGCATGTCGTCAACGGAGACCATGCTACGGTAGTCCAATCGCGGCTGCGTCGATGTACTCGACGTCGACTTGGTGTGCGACCGCCCGAAGCCGCCCAGCGAGCTGCGCCTGCGCATTCAAACGGTGTTACCATATGATTTCAATAATTTGTTCAGTTTTATTTCAGTAAAAGGGCGTGCATATTGTTGTCAATCATTTATTGTCTTGCTTATGTCTTTAGCTGTAGGATTTGAAAGTGATGCTAGTGAAAACTTTTAAAAAATAATTTACTGATTGACTGTTGACGTATACGGTATCAAATTATGCTCATTATGGTTTTATGACGCTATTGTTTAGTCTTAACTAATAGATTATGTTACTTTACGCCACCACTTGTTTAATATCCATAATAGCAACCAGTGAAAAAAAATCAAGGCATATTAAAATTTGATCTATTATTACCGTATTTCCGTAGTTGAAGAAAGAAAAAAGCTATACAAAAGAACACAATTAAATGCGTATAAGTTTTAATATTTCGAAATAACACGTTGGTCCTGTAAAAGAACTTTTGCGACATAAGGTAAGTATACATAAAAATACAAATGGGTAAAAAAGGTAAGACATACATTTACAGTAAACATTGAAATGGCTTACAAATAAGACAGCATGCTATTTTCCTATGACACAAATACAGGGTGCTCACAAGATTAACGGATGTGTATGATGTGACATTAAAATAGAAGACGAAATAGGACAGCAAATTACAGTACAGGACAGCAATAAAACACTAAATGAGTTTCATGACAGGCGATACAAATATTGACTAGAAGAAATAATTGCTGATGACTTTCTATCAAAGGTACCTAGCACATATACAACATGCTATTCGGAACACAATAACATAATATGATAACAATGGTGAATTTTGTATGTAGCTGATTTAAGACTCTCACGACTATTTTGCTTGTAGCTAGTTGGTTACGGTTTAAGTAGTTTATACTGAACTCACCATTGCTTACAAAACAACAATTACAGACGGTTTACATGTAAACGAGTAAAAGGGATAACACACATGGAGAGTAGCAGTAAGGGTTTTGACGAATGCCTTAACGGTTTCGAGTGTTAAATAATCAAATTATCGCTTTTCGAGTGATATATGTATTTTTGCCATAAATGTTTGGTGTATTGGTGTATCAGTAGCTTGTGACATTTACTCAACATCTACTGAACGTATTATTGGCATTTTATATATATTGACGTTTATCGCTTTAATTATTGTTGTAATTAAGTTTTTTGCAAGAAACATGTATATCATATATTCGGCTGTATAAACAACACTTGGCCTCATCAAATGCAGATTAAAAAAAAAACAATAACTAAATTTTATTCGTCTCAAAAAGTCACATGGATTAATTCTCCTTTGCTTTTCAAAATTTAAAACTGAGATTTCTCACATCTCGTCATAAAACATTAAAATACCGTAGAAAAAGATGCAATCATGTGAAATTAGAATTAAAATCGGCTTAGAAATACATTAGATACACACAGCATAAGCTGTTAATTTGGAAGCGATTAAACAGAGAGATCCGACATCAACCGTGACCTCATTGTTTGGTACGGCCATATAAACTCCATATAAATTGCCGTTTTGCTAGAAAGAGACGGAGAAATTTTTTTAATACCTTATAATATCTTGGTTGTTTTTATAGTTATTCGAAAACCGATTTTTTCTTTCTGTTTATTATATGAATGAGCTTCTATTAAAGCAATATTTTTTTTTCATTCATCTAGCCTATTGTCCCGTTAAGGTATCGTCGCGCGCGTCCGGCGGCACGTACCCGGAGCTAGGCAGCGCGTCCTGCGGCGCCTCCTCCGACGGCGTCTTACTCAGGAACAAGCCGGTGCCGAACTCTACTAAATTCATGGGCGAGCTTTACGTCCACGTTAGCATCCAAGGTAGCAGGGGAAACGGACACCATCATTAATTTTGTTAGCTTCGTGACTATGTTACAAAATTACAAGCGACGACTTGTCAGCAGCAAAATTCTCGATTGCAAAATTCAGACAATTCAAACCATTTCTGTCTGTATTTAAACAAATAAAAATTGAATGCATCAAGTTAAGTTTGCCACTGACAACTTTACAATAAGAGGTGTTTAAAATCTATATCTAGTGTAATTTACAATGTTATATTATATTAATGTGTATTGTGTTCTGGGCGGAGTTATTATGGTGACAAAATACGGTGTTCCAACATTATGTCACTGATGTCTGCTTACGGCTTAGGTAAAAATCTACAGCTGTAGCTCAACTTTACACTAGAAAACAGCGGATTTAATTAACGTGTGTCAATGATATACTGTTAAAAATAAAACTCTTCAGTTTGATACACGTTTCTGGAGCAAATCAGTCGATATAGCATGTATTATGTGTGAGCGTTAAGTGATCACCTTATTCACAAGCGAGATTTGCCTCGACCATAGTTCATTAATCACCTAAATATATTCAAAATATTTTTTTTCTCTAAGAACTGTTTGTATTGTGAAATATAAGTTTAAAAAAAACCATGACTCTTCTATCACAACTAACTTCCTATGTTATCATTATGCCCCCATCTAGGCAATCTGAGCATCTCTTTTTTGTCGTTTCGTCCTTCACAAATCACAAATCTCCCTCGCCAGGACATGAAGGGGAGAAATGCACCTCGATTGCAGCCATACAAAAAATTCACATCTCAAATCATTAATCGATGTAAAAGAGGAGCCAAACAATTAGACGTTCCGAGTTTCTTGTTAGTTCTTCTCGATAAGGTTCATCCGATATTTCCGAATAGGCTGAAGAGTCAACTTTTTCAACTGAGTTTGTCGTATTTTTGAATAAGAATAAAGAAAACTATTTGAATAGTTAGTATAGATTTCACAAGGAAAAGAGATGAAACACCTCATTACTTTACTAACGTGAAGTTGTAACACCTGCGGACAACAGTGTAGGTAGTAAAAAAACTCATTGTCTTCTGTGTAAATTTCCAACTACCTATCAGTTGCGAAACAGGTCTCGAACAATCTCGCTCATGAATCAAGTGAAGCAACGGTCTAGTTATTGTACCTAATAGAAGTAATTACTGCGTATGTCAGTTTGTTAGTTGTAACGGTGGTGATGCAACAACGGCGTGTCTGCGTCGCGCTGGATTACGGTAGGTACCTACTCGCGATGTTAGGTCCTAGATATAGGGGCGGTTACCTGTTGAACACCTTGGAGAAGACGCTGGTGTTGTGCGAGTCGGCGGAGGCGGGGAGAGATTCGGCGTGAGGCGCCACTTCCCCAGTCAGCCCCGCCCATTCAAGAGGATACGAGAGCCGCTTCAGCATCTGTGCGATCATCCAATTCCCTTACATCCAATCGTTAATCACGTGTCGCTCGAGATAAAAAGAGAATGTGCCCGGAAATTGAGTCTGTTCATTTACAAAAGTTTATCCTAAGTTAGGGTGTTGAGGCCTTAGTCAACCACGCCGGCCCAGTGCAGATTGATCGACTTCACATACACCTTTGAATTTCTTAGCAGATGTATGCGGGTTGCCTCACGATGTTTTCCTTCACTGTAAGAGCGTCGGAAAAATATACATATGAAATCCGAAAAACATATTGGTGCATGGCAGGATAGAAAGAGCCACGGACCGATTAGAAGTCTAGTACCCAATCCACAGCGCCACCGACGACAAAAAGGTTATTTGTACAGTAATCGATAAATATATAATATGGATAAAATTGATGATTCCGAGTTTTCGAAGTTGTTAACCATGTATTACTCACGAGTTTTAATGAAATTCTGAAGATATGAAATGTTTGAACTCATATTTCTATGTATAATGTAATTATTAACAAGACTAATCAAAACCTGGGCTCAAATCCTTTTGGTCCTAATTGACACTTCAGCAATGCCTAATTTGTGTACCATTTTACGAATATACATACAACAAAGCTGTCAAATAGATAAGTGCGATGTATTCCTGTTCATTCATAATACTAATTGCCAAAATGTCGGCCACTTTACGACAACCAAAATGAATCATAATGATTATCGATGCGGCCTCTAAGATCCGCTGTTACATAGTAGATTGTACAACAAGGGCATAAAATGAGTCGGGCTACAATGACTTGTTTATGCCAGTGTTTTACACTCTGCTTTTCACTTCGATTGCGAGAAAATAAAACAATTACTTCAAAATATAAACGAAAATTTAATTAAACAAAATTATATAAAATCTCAAATATGTAACACAATATTGAAAAATTAAAGAACTTAAATAATAGCCAATTCCCGCCAGTAAACTGTTTTTTAATTTTTACATGGCGATGGCCTAGGTACAAATTTCATTCTGCTAAGTCTTAAAAATAATTCGATGCGTTTTAATAATAACCGGTCACTATTTTTATCTGGTTTCATAACTTTTGAGGTAGAAAACACAAGACAAATAAATTAAAGCAAATAAATAATTTATCGCAAGTTATTCTGTGAAGTTTGTCTGTGTTATTCTGTGAAGTTATTCTGTGAAGTGATTCTTAGACCCAACAGCCAACAACGCTTAATAAAACTTTACAGAATAACTTGCGATAATTGTCTAAAAGAAAATTTTACTTTATGCTCTCTAGAACATAAAAAGCCATTTTATGCAGCCTGTAAACGGCATAAAGACGAACTTTTTGAGCACGAGAAGTAAAATAGTGGATTTTACAACAAGTGCACAAACGAACTATTTTTATCCGAGACTTTTAGCAGACCGAGCCGAAGGCGAGGGCTGATAGTAATGTCGAGGATAAAATGGTTTTGTGGACGAGTTATAAACTCTGCTTTTCACTTCGATTGCGAGGAAATAAAACAGTAGTATAACATAACATTTCTTCAATTAAAATTCAAAGTAAAATTAGTACAGTTTTGAATACCGAAGGAGATTGTTTTTATGTTTCAAAAACACATAAGGCAAATAAATTAAAGTAAATAAAATAACAAATTCTATCTATGAACTTCTTTTTGTGTTTGACTGTATGGCTCATTTTCTTTGCCTTAATATAGGTACATTAATGTACAAGTAGATACACACTTTGTGCACTTGTGCACAAAATTCGATTTTGTGCAGCCTGTATCCTGCACATATACATTTATGCATGAGTAGATACGCACTTTGTGCACAAAATTCGATTTTGTGCAGCCTGTACCCTGCACAAATAAGCACTTTCAGAGCATGAGAAGTGAAAAGAATTATTTTGAATACCTTGTTCTTCTTGTCCGGCTTGCCGACGTCCTCCTTCTGCAGCGTGTTGCCGTCGAGCGAGAAGGAGACGGCGGCCGGCTTGCGCGGCGCGCGCTCGCCCTCGCCCAGCGGCGGCGCCGACAGCGGCGGCTCCGCGCGCGGCAGGCACACCGGCGGCACCCACTCCGCGCTCAGCACTATGTCCGCGTCGCTGTACACCTGCGCACCGAGCGCGAACCACTACACTTATAATGACGGCTCATCGATCGTAACAGCTCATACAGGGGGCTCGAGCCTACCCTAAGTCAGGGTGTATAAGCCTTAAGGCGACGTTATCCTGGAAATCTATGCGTGCACGGCGATTCCTTTATTGCGAGGTAATATAGTTGATAATCGTATAGCTTCTGATGTCGCTTACGCGCCCGTGACCGAACGAAAACGTTACTTTTTGCATGTTTTATTCGATTTTTGGAAAACTGGAGTACAAAATAAAAAATGTATTTTTGCAATTGTCTAGACAATAAAAATGCCCATCTATTGGTAACACTTTTATGCCATTTATTATTTTATTTTCTGATTCACAGCTGTTTTAAAATATTGAACAGAGTAATCTTGATTTTTTTTCTATCAAGTGAAATATTATTAATCATGTTTCTGTCTTTAAGAATGTTTAGATAAAATGTTTAACAATATCATATATTAATTTGAGAACTGCATGTTTTATATTCGTGGCGGCACAGTTAATCGAAATTGTATAAAACGGGAAAGTAGCGCCTTAAGGTCTATCCACACACATCCGGGCCGTGCCCGGGACGTGACCGGGCCGTGACCGTGGCAAGACCGGAGATCCGCTCCACGTCAGGGCCACCAACTTCAATCTGTACCTCTTAAGCACCATTTACAGAAACCAATATGCATTATGACTTTGTTTAAAATTGCAGAGATGTATATCGCTTCTAATCATAACCCGTCATTAGTTTTATTTACTAAAACTCGGACGTATCAGTGGACGGGCGCAAGTCACGGTGTCGGCCCGGGCACTGAAGCTCATATAAAAAGTGAGCATGACATGTATCGTTTTATTCGACAGCTAGCTATCGTAATATATCTCACCGAGTATTTTACAGTTCGAGATCCATTTTTGCACCGAGTCTGCCGTTGGTTTTGCAGTCCTGAGCCTCTCTCATATACTTAATTACTCGTCGCGAGAGCGTCAATTTTCCTATTTATAGCAATAAAATGACCGCAACTTATTTAATAAACGTTAGACTATACAAATGTAATTGTGTATGTTTAGATAACGTTAACGGAATATATATAACATCGTTATGAGGGCAATGTATTCTAAAAATTACCGTCACCACACAGATATTACAAAGTACAATCAACATTGAATCAATGTTGAAAGCAAAATCTGAAAATACGTTAACGCATTTTAACATTGACATAAATAATGGACGAGTCAAAAAATTTCACTAGAAGAAATACAATAATGCAAAAGTACTGTAACAAATCAACGGCAGGTGCGGTTACGCAATTCCCGCCGAAAAAAACGCTCCAAACGCACGGATTGGCATTTAAAACGTGCGTAAAGAATGTGTTCCGTTTGGAATAAAAAAGAATGTGTGCGGCGGTCCATGTATTTTGTATCGATTTGATGAAGAAAAACTATATCTCTGATAAGACAGAAGAAAGAATAGATTAAAAGACAGACATTAGAGAATGAAGACAGTACACTCACAAAGTAGATTAGGTCAATATTTAACGATATTATACCAGGAATTAAATAGAACAACAATACACCAGTAAGCAACGCACAAAGACGTCACAGAAGTCTTCCCCCGTATCGTAATTCACCTTATCGCTCGAGGCATTAGACATCGAATCGACGTCGCTGTATGCGACATCGAAACTCTGGAGGAAATTAGCCTCGTACGTGGCGTCACTGCCCCAGTCGTAATGAAACACGTCGAGTTCGGGCGCCTCGAATATGGTGTCTGGCACGACGTCGTGGTAAACATCGTCAATAATCGTGTGGTGATTGAAATGGTGCTCCTAGAAAGGTGTTGTCGTCAGTAATACGTTAGTTCAACTAAATAGCCACCACCTGATTTTAGAATTAATAAATAGCCGAGCCTTATATGATTAGTTTGTGAGAAGAATTTCAATCCCACGATATCTGGTTATAATTATGTTTCGCAAGGATAAAGGGAACAATAAGGACCGATCCTCACTATAATACCGTTCACAGTTTGTTCTCGGTCCGATCTCGGTCGCAAATATTGTCAAGTAAGAAATATGGGATTCAAGCGAAACTTGAGTGCTACGGATACCATAAATGGGGCTGTTCCCAGTAATCTTACCGAGTAGTCTTACCAGTAGTACTACTGGGAATTTCCCTCCCAATAGACTTACTAGTAAGACTACTGGGAACTTTTTTCCCAGTAGACTTACCAGTAAAACATAATAATACACTCATGTAGATCTAATACTCTCATGTAGACTAACGGCCGGTTTCAATATCCTATCTATCTGTGGATTTGGTTAATAGCGATAGATATTTGACATTAGCTCTATACAAAATTCTATCTCCAGTAAACAAATCGACAGATAGATAGGATATTGAGACCGGCCGATAGTTACCATCATCTATCTATCCATAAATGTCGATTAAATCTGAACACAAACATGTTTTTATTATTTTGGATTAACCAAAACCAAAATATATTGGACTTAAAAATGGACATGTCAACTTGTGTGGTTAGATAGGGCAACAGGCATAAGTATAAAGTGCTATATTCAATAAAGGTATTACTGCAAAACGTCTTAAGTTAGTAACGGATCAAACAATGAGCTACTTCGTTTGTGTTAATAAAAATAGAGAGAACAATGTGACCACAGGGAGACTTTGCACTAGAATTGTCTGCGTGGGTACCTCCATCATACCTATTTCAGCCACCAAGCAGCGGTGCCAGGAGCACGTTCAGAGCCTTCGCACAAAGTACAACTTTTCGCTCTAACCCCGTTCAATGCCTTCGAGCGTGACGCCCGGGTGAAACAACCGGCCCGTTCAATACCTTTTGAGTGTCTGAGCGAGTTCTTCTTCTTTTTTAATATGTGGCAATTGGTCGTTGGAGAGATCTGAGCGAGTTACAACCGAACAACCATGGAATTTGATGGTTGTAAAACGCTCTGACGTTTATTACTGAAATACTCTTACGTGATTGGATGATATTGGGGGCCATAATCTAAAATGTCGTCTTATAGAAAGAGAGGGAAATAAAAAATCATGTGGAAGAGGGAGATAAAAGATTTGATTGCTGCAATCCGTTCAACGCCTCTGAGCGAGTTAAAAAACAACTGGACAACTACACTCCGAGGCTCTGAACGCGCTCCTGCATTGCTATGTTCCGTGTTGAAGGGTGAAACAGGCAGTGAAATTACTGGGTAGAGTGACTTGACATCTTGCGTCACATGGCACTATAGGCGACTGTAGTTGCTTACCATCAGGTAAGCAACTACAGTCTGTAGACTGTAGTTGCAACCTACTCGTTTCCCAGCTTAGTTAAAAAAAAAATAGACGCAACATCAAGTTTAAACTACAACCAAATTTAGAGAACGTTTTGTAGTAAGCATGTAAATAGTTCTGTGTATTCTAACCCTGCGGCCCCACCTGCGCCTATCGCCCCGAATCAATACGTGCCGAAGCTTCGTACGTTTTGTACGCTAAAAAGTTATCGCGTATATGTGTGGTCAAATTAGCGGCTTTGTCATTTTGCACGAACTATCGTCCGATAATCCAAGATGGCTGAAATCATTTCCAGACGAACTATGGAGAATGAATTTTATTTTGGATCCTATGTGATGAACTAAGCTTCATAATGATGTACCTGGGCATTTTTACAAAAATTTGTACCCACGTGAAAAAATGATTTTTTTTTGAAGTATCTGAAACTGCCTCTTTTTTCACACTAATAGGTAGAAAATATTATTAAATTTATAAAAAGTACTTTTTTTCCTAAGATAATAACGCGGTTTTAAATAATAAATACAAAAATAGCTAACAATAGTACCAATGTCTTCCGTTGTGTGACAATTTAAAAAAACTTATGAAAAAAGAACTAAAGACGTTTTTGAATAGCAATTTTTTGTATTTCACTAGAAAGCTTGTATTCTTTATTTTACCTTTCTTTTTACCACCAAGTTTTACAAATACAAGGCAAATAATATGTTGAATGTTCGGTGGAGTGACTATTTGCATTTTTATACAATTTTCTTTCGTTTATGTCAAAAACATACAGCAATTTTAAAGTATAAATATACAGTTTTGGTGAAGTATTTCATGTTCTTTTAACTGAATTTAATATAATTTTTGAAATTTTATATTTTTTAACAATATAATAACAAATTTGTTGGTCACATTCCAAGGGACAGTCACACTACCGAAGTGCGAAAAAACGTAAAGCTATGTCTACACAAACCTTTTTTCAGAGGACTGAAAGGTACCTATTTTCTCAAATAAAAAATAATGCTTGATTCCTTTTTTATTATCAAAACAAAGTAATTTATTTCCATACTATTACAATCAACCTTAATTACTAAAAAAGAGATCTGTTTAAAATTATGCTACCATTGACGTTGGCTAGCTTTCAACTGCGGTAAGTATCCTGTTAAACTTTTTTTATTATAAAAATATTTTTAATAAAACTTTTAACTGCAATAATAATAATTACTAACAGTCTTGAAGTTCAATTGAATTATTTTTACTAAGGTAAAATTTATAATTCCTTCGGGGAAAGATAGATAAACAACAATACAATATCTATTTAATTTGATCTTGATATTAGTAACTCTAAAAATATATGTATTTAAGTAATATTTATATATTTATGAACCTCGCGAGAAGCCTTTGTTATTATAAAAATGTATCACAAGTTTATTTTCCTGTTTCTAGAGCAAAAAGCTGTTTTTTACTTTAAATTTATTTAATATTTTTTATTTTGTGATAACGGACATCTTTAATTTGATTTTTTTATATAAGTAATGTGTTGCATCTACAAGGCCTTTTCATATGATACCTATATTTCGGTGGTTGAAAAATACAAAAATATATAATTTGTGATTTACAATAATAATAATTATGCATAATTGCATTATCATCAGAGCTAAAGGTGTATACCAAATTTCAGTCCAATCGAACACTGGCAAGTGGGGTTAAACTTAACTTGCAAGATTTGATCTAAACAAATAAATAAACACACAGGGCAAGTTAAATAAAAGCTTGTCAGCCTTGTAGATGAAGCTTTACGTTTCCGGCATATAGTGACTATCTGTTCCGTTCTTAGGTGACCATCACACAACAGAAGTCACATGTTCTCCAACAGAAAATGTTTAAATCACAGTAAATTTAAATGCAGTGTTATCTTTAGCAACCACTGTTTATTGAAATCTATATTAAATTCTCTTTCATTTAACAACAAAATTAGCTCAATAAGAAAAATTTACAATAACAAAAATGGTCACATTACCCGAAAGTATTTTACATCCACAGCAGTTCCAAATCAATCGAGCTTCTAATGCCGCTGTTCGCTTGACACTGATTAAAAACACAAAATGGCGTCACAAAAGCGTCGTAATATGTTGCCATTTAAAGCAGAAAAAACACCCCAAAATACATTCTTTCTGCACGAAATTCAGTCACACAACTGATTTTCCGGATTTTTTCTTATTTTCGGGGACACAATAAAATAATTTATAAATGCGTAAATGTATTTATAAAAAATGCGAAAGGTTTTTTATATTATAAAGTAAGTATAATCACGAAGAAATTCATCGAATTTGACGAAATGATCTGTCAGGAACTCGTTTAATAATGATTTTTGTTTGGTGAAATGGACGAGGGACAGGTATAATTTACGTGTTTTAGAATCTTAAATAATTGAAATAAAATGCTTAGATACGTTATTTTATTATCACAATAATTACAATAAGAACAAAATATACTGCAAAAGTAACTTAATAACAATTTTACCCGTAGGTTAGATAGATATTTATTTTATTCCTCTTTAAACTCGAGGGACATGCCAAAATCTAGGGGTACAAGTTTTTGTAAAAATGCCCACCTATAAATTATAAAACTATTGCGTCGCATCACAACACGTCTTAACAAATCGAAAGCAACCGCCGAAATGAACAACGCTAGTGTGATCACGCAGCGTGAATATTTAGCGCGCTAAAACCCTTTGATGTACCGCCACACGCCCAATAACGCACACGAAGGCCGAATATTCTCGACGATAGCCGAATATGACTGGTCACATTTGCGTGTATCGCGTCATAGCACGAAGCTTCGGGACAATAAGCGCAGGTGGGGCCAAAACGCGAAATAAATAGACAAACCTTTTTAGCGTTGGTCGGCGTGACGTGAAGCAGCGGGTCGCGTATGTCGATGCCGGAGTCGTGATAGGAGAGCTTGACGAGATGCTGTGCGTCCTGCGCGTCCGGCGCGTCCGGCAGGTCCGGCAGGTACGGCGCGTCCGGGACATCCGGCGCGTCGCCCGCCGCGCTGTCGTCGCGGGAACGGGAGCCGGCGCCCTCGAGGCTCTCGTCCTTGGTTTGTTCCGTGGTTGACGATACCTACACATACAGGATCAATTTTGAAGGGACCAATCTTCTTCGTAAGGCCGTTTGTCCACCGCTGCCGTCACCGGGACGTCACCGAGATCGAGCTGACGGCGCCGAGGTAGCCACACATACAATTACTATGGCCGCCTGTCCACTGCACACCCGTCGCACTATATTGATTTCGACCAAAAATAATCTCGTTCTCGTTGACGTCCCGTTGACGGCGTTGGTGGACAAACGGCCTAAAAGTGGTTCAGTTTGTTTGTATGAACAAGCACACAAAAGGCTCCCGCTTCTTAAGTAAACTTCTTGTCTAATAAATGTGCTACCACTCCCGTGCTTTTATACAAGGTGTAACAGAAATAACGCACGCCCTGAAAGCAGTTTGTAACAAATATGCAATTATATAAATTTTAGCCATTTTTAGGGCTCGGTAGTCAACGAGAAACCCATAGTTTCACCATGTCTGTCTGTCAGTCTGTGGTTACTCAGAACTCAGACTATTAGTACTAGCAAGGTGTAATTTGGCATGGGTATATTACGAAATTATTTCTGGACACCCCGTATTCTATAGAGGAGGAGAATTGTTTCCCGTCATTCTATAGAGGTAATACAATCTACAATAAAGAGGAAAGATTTGTATGTATGTAACGAATAAACTCAAAAACTACTGGACCGATTTCAAAAATTCTTTCACCATTAGAATGCTACATTATCCCTGATTAACATAGGCTACAAATTTATTTTTTATTCGGTGAAAAATAAAATTCCCACGGGAAAACAAAAACAACGCGGACGAAGCTGCGTAAAGTAAAGCTAAATGAAATAAAAACAATATTTTTAAAATTTTTAAACAATTTTTAACCCAAGCCTTTTATATTACTTTCTTTGCCTTATATTCAATTTTGGCGGGGGTCCAAATATAACCCTGTATATTCAAATACGCCTATAAAGCCATAAAACAACACTTTGAAAAAAATAGGGTACGACTTGTATCAAATTAAGTTAAGACAATACGGGGGAAGAGGCGGGATAGCTGTTTATACAATCAAAACGTTTAAAAATACATACCTCACTCCCTTGATCAATAGACATCCGATCTTTGCTGGGTATCGCCCAGTGATGGTCGAGTAAGGATTTTCTCCTGTCTTCTGTTGTCTGTTGCTGTAAAATTAAATGATATCATTAATATATAAAATACACTATTCACAGTACATATTTCGCTACTTAAGTAAGTACTACATCTGGGATAGACTTCCAGCGTGAGTTAATATCTACGATCCTTTCATGTGAAACGAAGAGATTTGTCAATCAATTTTCATATTAGCATCATTTTCGATGATACCATCAAAAATATATGTATTGATAATACGAATTTTGATTTCAATCTTGCCATCAGATTTGGATTGAACCATATCCATAATGTCTCCTACTTACTTTAAATTTTAGATAATGGCGTGGACACAACGAACACAACAAAGTAAAAAAATGTGCAATGTTCAATGTCTCTGTCTCATCTATTCACAGCTCTCAAGGTTGAGTTCACAGTCTGTTGTCCGCCAATTGTATGTCACTTTTCCGCTAGGTCTGATAGTGAGCTAGTACCGAGTCAGTGGTCAACATCACGTTTGATGTAAATAAACATTTTTGAGACTTGTGGATGTGAGAAAATAGTTTTTTGTTTAACAAAAGTGCTAACAGGGATTTTTTGCTGCGAGTGCTTACTTTAAATCACGAACTAGCAAAGTAGGTAGTTTAGAATTGATTCAAAAGCATAGACACTGACTTTTTCAATCGCTATTCATTTTTTTCACAAACATTTTTTCACCGAGTAAGTATAAAAGGTTGTGTTGGATATTCAAATCATTTTTAGTCGCGCTGTGAAATTGTTACGCGCAGCGAAAACCGAGTAAACTCGCATCAAAAACACCTTTGCTGGGAATTTTTGGGAGCAAAAGTGTTTTTTTGGCAACAAGAAAGCAAAGACTGGCCATAAATCAGGAACTAGAAAAATCATTTTTTTTAATTGAACACCACAATTTATATATTTTATTTATATAACAGTTACCTAAACAAGCTCGCTTATATTTAACAGCAAGTCTTACTCACAAAAATACGTTTTAAAAAATTAAACTATGTGCTAAATATTAATGAATTACTAAATAATACATGTATGAACTTGGTGTAACAAAATTAACCCCCTATATTTATTTGTACATATGTTTTTTTTTCAGGAAACAGTGGCAACGTAGACTATTTAGCATAATGAGTGATTTAAAAGCACGAGACAAAAAAAAATTGCTCTCGTGTAAAACATACAAGTTTCATCTCAACCAGTGAGAAAATGAGATGACAATAGGGAAAATTCTCAATCTTTTTTCCTACACCGAGCAATAGGCTAGATGAATGAAAAAAAAAATTGCTTTAATATAAGCTCATTCATATAATAAACAGAAAGAAAAAACCAAGATATAAGGTATTAAAGATTTTTCTCCATCTCTTTCTAGCAAAACGGCAAATTACATGGAGTTTATATGGTCTCAACAATGACGTCACGGCTAATGTCGGATCTCTCTATCTAATCGCTTCCAAATCAACAACTTAAAATGCTTGTATCTAATGTATTTCTCACCAGATTTTAATTCATATTTCACACGATTGCATCTTTTTCTGCGGTATTGTAATATTTTATGACGACGACGCGACGTGAAAATTAGAATTCAGTCATCATCCCAACTACAGAAGGTAGGTACGAGTAGTTTTTTTTTTAAATAGTAACGACTTTTACTCGCTGAAAACTTGGGTGAGTACCTATAAGTGTTTGTTCTTACCTGGAGAGCGGTGGGCGTGACTAGGTCGCGATCGAAGGCTTTGGGGAACGCGGCGCCGGCTCGCTCGTGCGGTGACACGGACGCGGTGCGCTCGTCCGCCGCCTCGGCTTCACCGCCGCCCGCCGCTTGCAGCTCCGGGAACGTCTCGTCCTAGTTGGCATTCATATAATACAGTCTCGGGCAAAATTTATTCGATCGACAAATAACGAATGAACAATTCGAATCGCCAATTATTCGCGAATAATAAATAATTATCATTTATTCAAATGAAAAGTTATGCGGATCAATGATAATGAATAAAAAAATAAAATTATCAACCTCCAGTGATTATTGGTTCTAAATATGTATCGGCATCGCTATAGTTTGTCTGTTGTTACAAAATTTAAAGCAAACAGGAACTCTCCCTTGGGAAAGGCTTATTATGGTCAGCATTGAGCGTTTTTTCGCAATGATTGTATTGATAATAGAATAGACCAACAGAGCGCAATAACGTTTGGGCCATTTGGTTCTGGAATAGTCCAAATGACTGTTTATAATAGAGAACATGCAATATTTTTATTTTTGCGTTTATTGTAAAGAATCCCATTTAGAATAGATCACAAGAATGTTAAAAATTAAAATAATAAAATTTATTGCAATAAAATGCAGTCTGAAACTAACAGTTTAAAATTTCGCGCTAAAATGGTCCTACCGTTCTGATCACTCCTGTCTGTCACTCAGTCGTCAATAACATTCAATTCAAATATCACAGGAGAGAGCGGAGAGCTTCCATTAGTTATTTTTAGTGGACTATCCTTCAACATCTTATAGTCAGAACATTATTGGTCTGAAAAAAAGGCATGTGGATCCATGTTTTGTACCAATGTGTCCATCAACTTCAAAGAAGTTGCCATATATATTGTTTTTAACTGGACCTTCTGATCTTAAGTTGAAAAACTGGCTGTAACACGATAACCTTCTTTTCGTACTTTATGCTCTAAATGAAACACAAAGCTTAACTGTGATTTAATACTTAACCTACCGTAGTAATTTAGTTTCTTTCATTTCCTTAGATCATTTAGTTCTGTAAGTTCATTTCTCTACACTCGAAAACTCGGCATTTTCAACGAAAAAGTTACTACCATGTCGACACTAACTCTTGATAGGTTATTGGAGTTTACTCATCATCCATCATGCATGACTGATAGAATAAATGTAACACATTAAAATATAATCTGTATTTGAATGCAACAAAAAAAAATTAATTTTAATCACTTACTTTGACTAGAAGTGAATCTTTTCCGGGTGAATGTTCCGACTTATTCATATAATAAATCTCGGCTTGCTCAGCCCTGAAAAGTAAGAAAGTTTGACATAGATATTACATCCTTTTTTTTGGATAGATATTTCATGGTCATTAGTAAAAACCTTATCTAAAAGATAATTCCTCCTATTCGACATATATAATTTCGACAATGAGAGTCATCTCATTGTCCAAATTATATAATAATTATAGTTATCCAGTTCATCTTTGGTAAAGCTTCACTAACACAGAGTTACATGCAATGACTATAATTTGTGAAGTAAAAAATTAGTTTTCTCTCTTTTGACTCACTTGTGCGCGCTGTGGTTATCGGGCCCGTGCGTGCGCATGTGCGCGATGTCGTAGAAGATGGCGGCGTTGACGACGTACTCCATGGGCGCGATCACGCCGTACGACTCCGGCCCGTGCTCCATCACGAGCGCGTCCGACACATTCGGGTCGAACATCACCGCGTTCGGTGTCACAAGAAGCACACCGGACACTACGCCCTATGAGAATACAAATATTAAAGTTATAAAAGTATCAAAACAAATATATGATATATATTCATGTGCTGCCATCTAGCAATGTAGATGTAAACGTCAAATGTCTGCCATGTTGTTTGTTATAGGCAATGAGGATAAATAAATCAGTCTTTACTTGTTACTGAAAAGCGTTGTTTTATTTTAATCACAGTGGCCCTATACGTTTCTTAAATCGCGATCTACAAGTTGTGTGGTACCTACCTAGTTAAAAAGACTACAACTACCTCAGTGGGAGTGGGGCCTGCGGTTATGTGGGACTCACCCAGCGGATTGAGGTATACCCACAAAAAATACTGGAAGATTCCGTTCAATCGCATTCCCGACACACAAGGGAACTTTTCACAATCGATTAGTGTGTCGAGAGATAAACGATCAACTTGTTCATTTTATTTTGGAAACAATTTTAACTACAATTATTTAACTTAATATCAATTTGCGTAGGTAGATTAGGACTAGAAATCTGCTCTGAAGTCTGTCTACACACACATAATTACTAATAATATTAGTACTAAAATTGGAGACCTTGATCTTCGAATTCAATAACTCTGATATTTAGAAATTTGTGATGTTTTCTATATTCTCGTGGAGTTGGAATAACTGACTAGTGTATGCCTATATAGACAATGCATGACTATGTTTATTACGTCATTAGTGCAGCAATTGGAACAAAAAACATGAATGGACACGTGTAATCATATAAATGGATATGGATATCATTCATATACAACACTAACTGTCGTAGCCAACCTCCTCTGTATACATCAATTGCATTAAATGCCACATCTTTTGTCTTTAATGAATCATGATGGACAGAGCTAGCATCAATATTGCGACCCACTTGTAACTTAATTCACAAGGCCCTGCTAAATCATCCATTGTCAACACAATTGCAGTAATAGATCGCAACGCGTGTGTGCGTTCACAAAAGGAACACCTGTGTTCACGAGGTACTGCTGTTGATTCTTTTGTTTTTGAGAGAGCCCACGATAATGGTGGGTTTGGACTTCGAGTAACAGCTCGTTCACAGTTGCATTCGTCATTGACCAACCGTACTGAATCATTATCCGGAAAATAAGGAATCGTGTATGTATGAATGCGTAAAATAACACACACCCTTACACAATACTCGTACATGGCGGTCACATTACAAAACGTTAAACAGTTATTAAAGTTAGTCGTGGTCATTGGCGTAGGTATTGGGGGTGCTTGGCGTGGGGACACCCCCCATTAGAAAATCAACGTACACTAGATAGGATGACGTTTTCCTCCAGGGCTACGTTCCAAAACATCACCCGGAGTGAGTAGGTGGGGGGTGGGGGGGGGGGAGAGTGGCCGGTTAGGGTGGTCGGAGTGTTGGTTGTTTTAGAACGGCAAGAGTGTTGTCTGCTTTGTTTACATAACCAAATATACAAAAATAAGAAAATATATAATTCATCGGCGCGTCCATTCGCTTTAATGCATGGATTACATTCCTCTGTTTCATCTACGAAAATGCTAAAACCAACAGAATATGAATTCTGTTAAATCGCGGCCTAACCTAGCTTCAGCGGAAATGAAGGCCAATTTTACAATCGTGTCACTTACGATACCTATAGTCTTTGGAATTTAAAATTAACTTATTGTCGACGTTACGAAGCGCATCCTCGCTCTCCGAGATGCACAAATTGTGTGTGAATATAAAATCTTTGTAATCACAATCACACACAACTTTAAAATCCACACAATTTCCCGCCAAATCCAATCGAGTGAAATTACACCTTGCTATATTATGCGGGTGAGATTCTACTCGATCGAGTGCACTCCGTAGCGTTTTAGGGCACGCCACTCCAACACTCTCGAGTGCACCCGAAATGTTTTAGGACATACTTCGGGTGATCGAGTGCACTCGGGTGATGTTTTGGAACGTAGCCCAGAGGCGTAGGTTTTGTATCAGTGTATGCAAGGCGGTAATAATTATCATCGCATTCAAACTAGTAACAGTGTCAGTAATTATACACAAGCTGTCACCTTGTTTTGAACCCTTTAAAAAGATTTTAAATCTACAGCAGACGGAGTGGGGCCAGCCTGCGGTTATGTGAGACTAGGCTCGCTATTCGAGTCATATCTACTAAAAATACTGGGGAATGCAGTCTAATCGCATTCTCGACACAAAAAGGGAACTTTTCGCAATCGCTTTGTGTGTCGAGCGACACAAGCTGTCGCCTACTAGTTTCTGATTAAAACGAAGCATTTTGTAGAACAGATAGTTGAAAATATTGGAAAAGATGTTTTTAATGCCTCCATAATTTTAAAATTTACCTCGTATCGACTTAATTACTACAAATAGAAAGAAGATCAATGAGTAATCGTATCATCATCATTTTTACAAAATATCATGGACTAAAACATGGCGTTGATTACATGAAATAAGTTATATATTATTATCTATGCCTTCTCCTCATAAGCGTCTGTCTCGGAAGTCTCGGAAAGCGAACTTTTGTCTATGCAGCATAGACAAATGTGCAAAAACCACAAACAAGTGTTTGATAGATTTGTATAATACTTTGATAATTTGTTTAAAAGAACAGGCGCAGGAGACACGGCTTAAGATGGTATTTTTCATCTAACATCATTGTATCCTGTACCATGTTTAAAGCAAATAAAGTATTTGTATTTGATCGACTTCATGAAATCAACGGGTAGGTGAAACATGTCATCCAAAGAATTATAAAAAAAATATATTAAAACTCGAAAATTAGAAATATTTTATGGTTTCGTAACGTCTCTATTCTATTTTAACACGGCGTCAATGTTTTACGTACATTTAAACAGCAAATATGTACATCAATTAATTTTACAATATGCCGAAACGAGTTACAACATTATATTTAATTGGAGGCACATTTTCACTTATACTTTACTAATCAAAATGGATAAATTCCACGGCTTTACATGTTTTTTCGCTGTGTTTACCTTGGTTTCGACAAGGTTGCGATTTTATTATGCAATAATCTTAAAATTGTCCTGTTTAAAACTGCATGGCCCAAATCATACCGAACTTGTAGTAAAGTATTGTAACTCAAGTTTAGACCTTCATCTCACTACGAAATTATTTGTATTTAATGGGAAAACACACTATCTACAGCAAAGTTCTCGTTTTCTTCTTGGCTGTACATGCTCTCCATTCTTTTTGATACTAAGAATCCTCAGAATAAAAAGAAATACTACAACCAACTACATTATATTTTTATTGATTTTTTATGGCGTGGTATTGACGGTAATTGCTCGCAAAGCAATGAATTCGCTAAACTCCTATAGTTGACCTTCCTACAAATGAACGTAGTACTTATCTAATATAAAAATACAAGAAAAATGTGATTAAAAAACGGACAAACGCAATGAAATGAAAGTACCACACCTGTCCATCAGTGATATGGCGTACGTTGATCTTGAGGAACCGCTGCGGGGCGCTGGTGCTGGTCGGCGCCTCTGGAGACACAGGCCTCAAGCTGTCCAGGATTTCTGCAATGAATGAATATTCACGTATCATTCCACCACGTTTGTTCGATGGTTCTGCGAGTAATTGTGAAAACATGTTGAATTTACTTGTACTTATTAATTAGGATTCATAAAATATTTAAGTTCAACAATTTTTCAGATTAAGCAGAAAAATGCATACAATGGCATAAAATTCCTACGATCGACTATTTGCTAGGTTCGGGCTACCGATGGAACTTGTGTCTGACCAAGGGCCGCCTTTTACGAGTACAGCGGACCTAAAAAGGCCGCATCGCAGAATCATAATACGAATCATAGTATGATTCCTATTATGAATGGAGTGCAATTCATCATAAGCAAATTCTAGTTGACAGTTGTGTATGAATATTCGTAAAATGGTCCCAATTGACAGTTTAGCAATGCCTAATTTGTGCACCATTTTAAAAATATTTATACAAAGCTGTCAAATAGAATAATTGCTTATGATGAATTGCACTCCATTCATAATATGAATCATAATATGATTCATATTGTGATTCTGCGATGCGGCCTTTTTAGATCCGCTGAAATGGATGAGTTCTTAAAGCGAAATGGAATTAGACAGACGCTTTCACCTGTTTATCATCCTTCTTCGAATGGAGCTGCAGAAAATTTACTACTACTTTGGCTAAACAAAGTACAAAAGGGATCAGTACAGTTGAAAATTTCCTCACGGTCGGTAAGTGCTCGGTAGCCCAGTGGTTAAGGCGTCAACACGGTATGTTGGAGACGCGGGTTCGAGTCCCGCCCGAGACGAAATTTTGTTCGTGTATTTGATTTATTTTCATAATTTTTTCAAATTATTTAACACATTTCGCAATTAATAAAAAAATTACAAATTTCGTTGTGACTTTCGATGTCCTTTTAGGGTTCCGTATTTCACAAGGAAGAAACGGAACCGTTATAGGATCACTTCGTGGTCAACCTGTCCGACTGTCAAGACCCATTTTTCTTAGGAAGGTGTAGAGATATCAAACTGAAATATCAAATATACGGGGTCTACAGTCTTTTTCAGATGTAAAAAAGTCATCAAGTCAGCGCTTAGTCATTTCATTTTTTTCCATATTTTGCGATTACACGCGGGAATCAAAATCTATCCCGTTTACCTTGCTAGAATCATGAAATTTGGAAAGAAACTTTGCCTTACAGCTTACAGCACATAGTATGGAAAAGAACTGAAAACTATAAATATGTAAGTAGTTAGGAACTTATATACCTACTTGATAATGCAAGGAGACAGGAACTTATAAATACTGAATTGTATTATTGTATTGTATTATTCATAATGTTGTTATTGTGGTTTTTTTTTAACTGGACTTGTTGGCGATTTGGTGTCCTACTGTAAGCCAGCAAGTTATACTTACAAATAAATAAATTTTGGCCGGTTTTTTTAAATGAGATTGAAAGTAATAGTGACATTGGTTAACTGACATAATGACTTCAATATTTTTAAGAATAAGGCCGTAATTTTATTTTCAAAACTAGCTTAGTAGGCATTACACCATAAACTGTTAGTAAAAAATTTCATCATTATATTTCAGTTTTCTGCGTGAATTTAACTGTCAATTTTCGATATAGATGTACGGTAGATTTAATTAAAGTAGATTTACTTCTTATCATTTTAAACTTGTTTTTGGAACCGATGATAAAATTAAAGGAAATTCCAAGTTGTCATTATTATACGATTCATGATATTATTATCTTTTTAATTGCGAAATCACTGATGATTATCAGTTTAATATCTGTCAAAGGTATAAATAATTATAGGATATCAGTGTACATGCGATCTGTTCTGTGGCTAACTCTTCCAATGAAACATGTCTATCAGTTCATGACATAAGTGCATTTCCTAAGATAAGATAAAATAAGTGAGAACTATTAAAAAACTCATTGCGTCTTATTACAAGTCACGGTCTAAGTTTAGTTTTGGTACAAGGGCGGGTCAAAAAGTTCGCGGAATGAGGGGCATGGAGGGGGGAAAGGTGACTTTTTACTACCTGCACTAGTTGTGACACTCATTAAGAGTATAAATACTAACGGCCTTACAAATAAAAAACTTATTCCTAGGAATAACCTCGGAATAGTTATTCCGTGTTTTGTCTTATTTTGACATATTACATCTGACATGTGCTAAAACAAGACAAAACACAGAATAAATTATTCCGAGGATTATCCTCGGTATAAGTTTTTATTTGTAAGGCGGTAAGTTTAAAAAAAATAGGTCATAATTACCTGAGCTACACATCAATCAACAAGTCAATCCGGAAGAAAATTTGCAACATGGAGAAAATTGAGTTTCGCGCAGTCATCAAGTTCCTTACCAAACAAGGAAAACCTCCCCAGACTATTTTGGAAGAGATGTCTTCTGTTTACGGGGACTCTTGCCCTGGTAAAACCATGGTTGTCAAGTGGCACAACCTGTTTAAGCAAGGCAAGGATTCGATTCAATGAAGATGATCCGAGGCCAGGGCGGCCTGTCGAGGCAACCACGGCAGAAAACGTCGAAAAACTTGAAAAAATCATATTGGAAGATGCCCGTTTAAAAAAGAAACAGCTTACAGAAATGATTGGAGTATCAGCTACAACCATTTTGAACATCCTACACGACCATCTTGGCATGTCAAAGGTGTGTGCAAGATGGGTGCCGAGAATGCTCACGCCTCACCAGAAGCAGCGGCGAGTTGAGTGTTGTCGCGAGTTTTTAGCGCTCTGTGGTGAACAAAAGGATGAAGATTTGACTCAAATTGTGACTGGAGATGAAACTTGGGTTCATCATTATGAGCCTGAGTCCAAACAAGACTCCATGCAGTGGCACAAAAAGGGCACACCACCTCCGAAGAAATTCAAAGTGTCTCCGTCGGCTGGAAAACTCATTCAGAGGGAATCCTCCTTATTGATTATAAAGAAAAGGGTGTCTCTATCACTGGAGAGTACTACGCTGCACTATTAGAACGTCTGCGAGATGCTGTGAGAGAAAAAAGACGGGGAAAATTGACTAAAGGTGTGCTCCTTTTGCACGACCATGCAACCGTGCACAAGGCGCAAGTTGCGATGGCTGCTGTTCAAAGAGTGGGCTTCGAAATCTTGGAACATCCTCCCTATAGCCCAGATTTAGCCCCAAGTGATTATTATTTGTTCCCAAAAATGAAAAAAGAGCTTCGAGGGAAGAAATTTTCCAGCGACGAAGAAGTGAAGAGCGCAATTTCGGCCTATTTTGACGACAAAGAGAAATCATTTTTTTTCGAAGGTATTAATAAATTAATTGATAGGTCTAATAAATGTATTAGAGTTAAGGGGGAATACATTGAGAAGGAAAAATAATTTTGTGTTACTTACTTTTTACCCTCCATTCCGCGAACTTTTTGACCCACCCTCGTATAAACCATACGCTGTCTCTATCTCCCCTTATTAACACAAATGAAAGTGCATCAGGGTTAAGCCACAAGACTAAGTTAAGACTACGTTTTGTAATAGGACCGTTCGAGTCCGACACATTCGTTATTTTATAAACATAAATTACTTTAAAAAATAGTCATACTAATAAAGCAATATTTTTGTATGACCAATCATGATAGTTTCTTATTACGCGATTATAATTAGTCAAACACAATTAGGCAAATAGCTAAGTACGCTTAAAGACGGATGCGTCTGTGTAGTGAATGTGCATACAAGGTTTAATGATTTTAAGTCTTCTGTCTAGGTCAGTTTTTTGCATTCAGCATTCTTTTTTTAACTCTTAAATATATAATTACATCTGGTACTGTTTAGTTTCTCAATTGAGTATTTTTCCTTCTATAAACGTCGACAATTATAATTTGTCGCTCCTATTGCAATTTGGAAGCATGCTCGCTTAAAAATTGCGTGCCTCAAATGGTTATAGAGAAAGATTACATATCGGACATTATTCTTTGAGTTGCATGCTTGTAATCCGCACAATCGTCGGCCATGCACAGGGTTTTTTGTAAAATTACGTTACAGGTTGTAAAAAAACGTAGCGAAAGCGTATGTGGCACATGTGACGTTGAGTTGGTCCGATAACACATTTTCCTTGTGTACTTGGTGATAACAAAACTAGGCTGCACAATTTACATTTTTAGTGCAGAAACATTACAGTTTCATTTATTCTCAAAAAAATGTTCGCACCAAATCATATGCACAAAACGGTGTATGGTAAAACTATCCAATATGTTGCATTTACATTTAATATATTGCATTGCATTGCATTTAATATAATTGACTTATTAATTAAGATAAACTTGACTGTTCAATAGTTACGATTATCTTATACCTTTTTCCTGTGCCGGCTCGCTGGCAGCACCCTGCGTTGACTCGGACGTATTATCCCCGCTCTCGGAAGGCCCATCGGAGTCTTTGTCACCATCTGTAAAAGCACGGCATCCATCAACAGCTGGTACAATAGCACCGCAAACAAATCGCACTTAAAAAACGCACCGTGGTACCAACGTTTCAGGAAATCGAAACTGAACATTCTTGAATCGATGCAAGGTCCATTATATCAGTAGTTATCGTTGATAAAGCGAATTCATATCTCGCGTTGGCCAGCTGTCTGGGCGATGGATCGTGTGACTTTTTAATCAAGCCGTGGTTGTTCGTAGCTCGTTGAAAATAGCGTCGAAAATAGCAGGTGTTTTCGCGGTCGCGCCGACCCCGACGTGTGCCCGCGCGCCGCGTGTCACAACAACTGTTCGCCGTGTTTGCCGTACCGTACCGTACGTGCGGTGCGGCAAAGTGGAGAAAAATTTGCTCTGTGTCTACGTCACGCGCGGACGAATAGCGTCAAGGTTGTGGGTTATAGTGTTTTTGTATAACAGACGGACTGCATCGGTGCATACTAGGTAGTGGGTAGGTACACGTAAAGTAGCTGCATTTTGTAGAGACTTGCGAGACTATAAGTTTTTGGTGTCGGATGTTTCGGTAGAAATTGCTGCATACAGCCTCAGTGTTCCAATATAGTTTAGTAGATGAAATTATTAATAAACTAATAAAGTGTTACATCTATGAACTAGAAGGGACATATACGAACATGATATTGTAACTACATAGTGAGCGTATAAAGCTGAATATATCAATCTATTTATTATACTTTTTATTTGTTTTGTTACAAAATGTACTTCTTTGATAAACTTTTGTAATTTTGAAAGATATCGCTTTTGTTATCAACCACTTTCTTTAATCTGTAAACCATTTAACTAAGAGATAGAACGATCCCCATCACGAATCCAGTATCCACTGTTGAATTTTTTGGTACCTAAATGTCTACTTTAGTAACCTGAGAAATAGAATCTAGACAAGAAATAAATTGTCGCAGTCGCAAGACGTCTCGCGTTGACAAATCAATGACTTCGGCGAAGGCCACGTTTCGTAAAGGCAATTTCTCGTTTGACAGATTTGTTACGGTTGGTGTGAAGCGTTCAGCTTTAAAGATACTACCTATTGTACTTGAGGACACCTTTAAAATCATTGTACTACAGAAGTATGGCTAATTTATATCTTAGTATACACCACAAGTGATAACCCTAACAATAATTTGTGCCCACATTACAATACTTATTTGTAACTATGAGTACTAATGTTAAGTGAATATAATTCATATGCATTTACGGCCTTATTAATAAAAATTTTACTCCTTGGATCATCCTCGGATTAGTTACTCCGTGTTTTGTCTTGTTCCCGCACATGTGGGCTGCCATAATGTCAAAATAAGACAAAACACGGAGTAACTAATCCGAGGATGATCCAAGGAGTAAATTTTTTTATTAAAAAGGCCGTTAGATTTTTATCTATGTATGTCAACTGAAACAAGAACGGGTAATATGATGGTGGTTTTGATTTGAATGGACTTTCTATTCATATTTAGTTTCCCTTTTATTTTATTTTTATCGGCTTTAACTTCATTGATCTTCAACTTGATGGTATTTAAAGCCGGCTCGAAAAGTTACCAAAATGTGCCATCGGTAACTCTTTGTGGTACTGTATTAAAACAAGTTAATCAATTTAAATACTTGAGTCACTGGCTTACTGAAAATCTGACAGATAACACTGACATTGAAAGAGAGCGCAGAGCCCTGAGTGTGCGGTGTAATATGTTGGCTCGCAGATTTGCACGTTGTAGTGAACAAGTAAAGTTAACGCTTTTTAAAGCTTATTGTCAAACTTTCTACACGTGCGGTCTGTGGGTTAACTTTACGCAACGTACCTACTCGGCACTGCGCGTTCAGTATAATAACGCGTTCAGGATACTGCTTGGGCTGGCGCGATACTGCAGCGCGTCCAGTATGTTCGCCGAGGCGCGGATTAATTGCTTCTACGCAATAATGCGCAAGCGAAGCGGGGCGCTGCTAGCGCACGCCTGCGCCAGCCCGAACAGTATCGTGCGCGCGTTCGCCGAGCGCTGGGACTTGCCGCTGTTGAAGCGCTGGATTCAACTGCATAAGCCAGTTGCACATTTGTACCCATTGTGGGGGCTAATTGAATTAAATATGTATGCACTAACACTAGTTTTTAAGTTTGTGATTGTTACTAACACCTATCTGGAATAAATATTATTATTATTATTTAACATATTAAGCTTAATATGTCGAAGGTTAAGATTTAAATCTAAGTGCAGAAACGGGATTTCAACATTTAAATTAATCACTGGTTATTCTATTTGTAAACAGAGCATGACTTAACGAAATTAACGGCGATCAAATTCCGCGCATATCCAAGCGTATATTGCAAGAGACTTCAATAGTACATATAAAAGAAAAGCAATCCCCAAGCCTTGTGCCATAACGTTTTTACTCTGCAAGGAAATTGCTCAAAGCTTTCCCGGGAAACAGCTTTTGAAGGGGATCGGCCGTAAAATCCGCGGGCCGCACGCGAGCCGGTCGTTCACCGTGGGGCCATGTTTATGTGCGGCGAGCGGTCTCGGCGCGCCTGCAGCTGCCCGCTGTCGTGACCTTATCACGGTGCATTATTACTACTATTATAGCTTACCATTCTCAGGTAGAAGCTAGAAACTGGAGCGTAAAGTCGCGAAGAGAACACGAGCTGGATGAGAAAAGGGCGAGGTTTGACAGTGGTGCTTTTTTACATACGACAGGGAAGCTCTTGGCTTTCATCTCACCTAATGGTAATGGTAAGTGACGATAAAGTCGAACTTGGAAGCGAGCTTCACCTGACCTTCTCAACTACTGAGGCTATCGTACCTCTAATTATCGGCAATAATGCTATTAACATTGTTATTATGGCGACAAACTTGGGTAAGAAGACGGTGCGTGATAGCCAGCTAGGCGGGCTCAGAAGCCCTACCACCAATCAAACCAAGCAGTAAATTTCTGCACCCATGGGGAAACGAACCCCGGACCTCCCGATCAACACCTGGAGGATTTGTAAGAATTGTATGAATGAGATCATACAACTTGCAGTCGCCAATAGAGAGGCCCGCTGTGTGTTTCTCCCGGACTTTAATTATTCTAAGGATATCTTAATTTTTGATTCGATCATGTAGTAAAAGTCCTATATATTATATTTTTTATTATAATAAATAAATGTATTTATTTCAGGCATTTACGACCCATATTTACATGTGAAGAAAAATAATAATAATTGATAGAACACTGTAGAACACATAGGGGTGTCAACTCAAGTACATGTACATGTCAAAAATGTAAATAAAACAAAGTAAAAATGTATACGTGCAGCAAGCTGAGAGTTTAGATAACCCTAATATTGCCATTTCGGTATCCTGCTTATTGAGGTCTTTGCTGGTACCCTTTATAAAGTAAACTGTCATCTTTCTTCCTTGAACACTGAGTATGTGGACCGATAATAACAAAAAGAGACTAGATAAAACGATTGAAATGATTTTTTTAATATCGTGTTCGTGACTCATGAGTATTGGCTAACGGCGCGGCGGCTGGGCGAACTCGACGTTGTACTAAAAATACGTCAGGTATAAGCATTTTGTTAAATTGATGAAATGTTCATGAAATGTTTATGGAGGCCTACATCCCCTAGTACACGGCCGGCACTTGAGCTTTTCGCCCCTAACAGTCATTAGTCTTAATAATGTGAACTGCCCGCTACCACTGAAGGTTCAAAATTCTTTGGGCTAGATGTCGTTGCCCCTGGTGCTTTTGCGGATCTCATCATTTCTAATTTGATCATGCGAAGAGAAATTCCATCTTCATATCCTTTTAGGTAACATTTTGATAAGATTTCATAACATTCTTGTATAATTCTATTTGATATTTTGAAATAGGTATTTAAGATTAAAAATAAAACAAATAAACATATTTTTTTTATTTTAGCATAATGTTAAGTCCTCTTAAAAGTAATTCGAAGAAAGTAGGTAATAATTCTAAAAGAGCTTATGCGCCGTTTGAAGGATTTACGGCAGTATATGCCTTTAAGAAAATGAATTAAAAATGTTTTATTGCCGTTTATTATCTGTGGATTGATACAAGCTCACAAGCCGATGTCAAAGTGACATATTAGTGGCCTGGTTGAAAATGTTTCATCTTTATGACGTTTTGTTTCAATATTTCATTAAAAGACCATTTCAGAAATCCGAAAAAAATATTTAAGACGTTAGAAATTGAAAAACCTCGAAATGGTTTTCGATTAAACGTTGTTAAAAATCAAAATATCCATGTTCATTTTAAGACTTGTTCTGAAACTCAACTGAGGTCTTCGATCATTGTGCCCAAGTCTTCCAAGGTCTGAGAAATACACCTGCTACCGAATAATATTTCGTGATTTTCAATTCCTTCCAGACGATACTTATTTTATTTAAAAATGTTTTATTTCAAAATGGTTGAATAAATTTTTTTTGAATAATTGTTAGTTGTCTGATGTAGCCATTTAGGCAGCAAAATCAGATTGAATTATAAAACTATTGTTTCAAATCAAGAATAGAATCATTCTGGTATTTATTACACATTAAGACTCACTGTAGCTGCAATCTACATCCTAATCAGAAATATATTAATAAAATTGATTAGGGTTTGCTGATCACTCATTAAACAAACGGAGCCAATCGACTGACCACCTTAAAGAAGCGAATACTTCTGTAAATTGTATTAGTAGTCAGTAGGACCATGCATCGTATCATCAAATCGTATCAAAAACCAGTGCCGGATTTACCATAGAAGCTGAAAAAGCTGAAGCTTAGTGCGGCAAAATTAGGGGGTGACAAAAAAAAAAAAGGGAATTAGCGTTATTGTGAACAGTGTATCTAATTTTCGAGGTCAGTATGGGCGGCAAATGTGTAAATCCAGCACTGTCAAAAACACTATCCTTGCTCGATGAAATCCAATTTTATCTGTAACCAAAAAATAAATCGGCCAACCAAACAACTAGAAAAGGCAATCAACAAAAACATGTACACCTCACCTTTCCTCTTATCCGGCACGAGCAACGTTTGCCCGGGGAAGATGAATTGCGTCGCGAGCCTGTTCAGCTTGGTCAGCTCCGAGGGGGTGGTGTCGAAGCGCGCCGCCAGGGACGTCAGCGTATCGCGGTCCCGCACCTACCGACAGACGAATTATCACTAGGTACGTATATACGAGTACGTACACGTAGGTATTATTCGTACGTGTACGATGGTACGAACGACTTCAATATAAAACGAACGTTGATGTTGTATGTATTCTTATATTATTTATGACTTTTTTTTGTGTTTTTAGAGTCAGTTCAAATTTTGTAAAAAAATCTGATATTGAGAGAGACGATAACTTAGCATTCCATGGATTCACCGTGCGGGTGCCGGGTCCACCGCGTTGCAGAGAAAAGAGCCAAGAGCAGTGCCTGGGGCTTACGACCCAGGTGCAGGTTTAAGTAGCTACTTTACAATGCATCAACATTCACCTTCACCACTCCGGCTCCTCTCTCTGCCGAACCATAGGTATTTGATACGATTCCGTCAGTGCCGCCTTTGTTACGCGGTCTTTTAGCAATGTGATTTTGCCGGAATACCTCTCGCGCCTACTTCTACCGCATATAAGTGAACATAATAACCATTTTTTTGTGATATCGTTGGTAAGATCGTAGTATCTATTCAATTTAAATGTGTGGTGTTTGGGAATGTTATTTTCCCACGGCACGGTGGGGAGTTCGATGAGTAGCACGCGCTTTAGTATTCGAGAGTAAAGCAAAATGTCTGGCCTGGATGCAGTAACAATCGCTACGTCAGACGGAAACTTGTATTTATAATATAAGTTCTTATGTATTCATTATTATCTATGACTATTAAATTTGTCGCGATTATTCAGTCCATTGTTATACTCCGATAGCGAACAGGGTCTAATTGAAGAATGGTTTTCCACCCACTTGTACTCTCACTGCCTGCACAAATTCTGCCTGATCCAAATTTACCGACCGTACCAAAATTACAAAATCCAAAAACTGATCACAAAACTCGAGCTTGGCAATTCCTACGTGGGCACCGCCATTAAACACAAAAGAAGAAGAAAAGTTATATGGTAGCCTTTAGAAGTAAAATTAAAACTAAACAAACTACACATTTGCAAAAAAAAACGGGCGGTTTTGATTTTCATTCATCTTTAAAAAGATACAATACAAAAAAGGTTTCAATCGTTTGTACACGTTACTGGCCGGTTTTAAAAATGCCGTGGTATTTAAAAAAGTACGTTCTAAATTCAAATTTTCATTTGATGCTCATTTTATTTAACAGAAAACCCCTTTTTATTCTACATTTTTGGCGCGAAGTTCCAGAAGTTAACATCGACTTTCATAACTTATATTCAATTTTCATCGATTAATTTCATATCCTTGACTGTCAAAGCTTTATTTATTGCTGTTTGGCTGTATCAAAAATGGTAGATAAAGTGGTAAAAGCTACCAAAATTATCGCGCTGCTTGAAGAGGGTTGCAGCCAATGCTTCGTGGCTAGGAGGCTAAATGTTAGTCGCTCGACGGTCCAAAGGACCTGGCAGCGATATCAGGAGACTGGTTCCGCCGAGAGAAGGCCTGGTTCTGGAAGAAAACCATGTACCCAACCACGGGATGATCGTTTTTTTGTGAGTCGCGCATTGAGAAATCGCAAAATTTCGTATGTGGATCTTAAGAACAACCTCCAAGAAGTAAGAAATGTGCATATTAGTCTATGGACGGTCAGGAGGAGGCTTCTCGCTGCCAATATACGCAGTCACCGCCCGGCCCGCGGCCCCAAATTACTCCGTGAGCACCGAGTTCACAGGCTTAGGTTCGCTAGAAATTGTGAATCAGGACTCAAGAAGATTGGAATACGGTTTTGTTCTCTGATGAAGCCAGGATATCTCTGTTCGGTGAAGATCGACGTCGGCGAGTGCTAAGAAGACAAGGAGAACGCTTTGCAGAGGCAAGTTTCGAAGAAATCACACCTTATGGTGGGGGCTCTGTTATGTTTTGGGCAGGAATAAATTCAATGGATCGTACAGACTTACACCCAGTTTCTGAAAGGCTGATCAGCGATAAAATTAACTAACAAGCTGTCAAATCTAATGCTAACTATGAATTGAGTTGCTGGAAGCTAAATCAACTTATCACTGTGTTAGTTGACACAGCTGTCAAATTTATTTTAAAATTATTAAGGAAAGACTCATTTTGGGTTTCCAAAATACATATGAATAAAACAAAATATATGATTTCAGCAATGTGACCGTGTCTAAAAATATTTCTCACGAGAAATCAAATTATTAAAGATAAGTAAATTTTGGATAACCAACGCTTCGGAAACTCAAATTGATTTGACACTGCTGTTAAGGTGACATGGATGTCAGTTGAACAATAATTTGATCAGCCTTTCAGAAACTGGGGGTTAGTCTTTCATTGAAAACGGCTCACTGACTGGGCATCGATACATAACGGAAGTTCTAATTCCTCATACACAACCCGCATTGGCCGCTCTAGGTGAAGACTCGATTTTTATGGACGACAATGCTCGCGCCCACCGATATCGCGATGTTAAAGCGTATGTGCAAGAGGTCGGCATTCGTCGTTTGGATTGGCCAGATCGAAGTCCCGACCTCAATCCCATAGAGCATGTCTGGGACGTTCTGAAACGGCGTGTGAGATCAGTACAACCAGCTCCGCAGACCATCAGAGAGCTGAAGAATGTGATTACTGCGGAGTGGGAACGTATTCCGCAAGTAAGTATCCGGGATATACTCGCTAGCGTGCCCAGACGAATTCAAGCTGTGATTTTAGCTAGAGGGGGTCACACTCGATACTAAACATTTATCTGCTTTTACTTTATTAAAGAAAAACAAACAAAAAAACTTTTTTATTTTTACTTCATGAGCATATGCACTACTAGCGAACATACACTACTGGTGAGGTTTAGCATTATTTCCCATAAATTGTATCAAAATTTTATGAAATACTAATGAAAACGATTATTTTCTTATTAATTTACCAAATTGTGAGGATAAAACTACCTATAATTATCAAACAAAGCAATATTAACATTTGAAATGGTGCATTGCTTAGGTGCCCGTTTTTTTGCAAATGAGTTTATAAACAATATACTTTATATAGCTTTATTTACTTACCTACCAATAGACAAGTTTAATGTACTTTTATGAGTATTAATTTCGTTTCTTCACCGATTAAAAAAAATACATCAGAGTGGACTATCAAGCTTATTTATAATCCCTTATTGATATGACAAATGGTTTTAGTACGTATAGGCGTACACATATTACACATTCGTATACTTCTTATATACCCACGCCATAAATCACATTGTTTGACTAACGATGGCGCGCCGACTTTATTGCTTTTTTCGGTCCCGTGTCAATTTACCGATATCTACGAAATATAATAATTGAACAAGTATCACATAAGTTCTATACAAAGGACATGACAGTTGAATATGATCGCCAGATTGATAATTGTTTTAATTTCATTCATATATTCAACAGAAATTTATTTATTTGTTTTAAATGTACCTAATAAAATAAAATCAAAATGGTTGAGATGCCGGATGTGATCCAGCCATTTTAAATTCTTGTCTACCTATATATATAAGATTTGGTAGACTTTCTTACACATTTTTAATATAAATTTTAAAATTATTGATTACCACAAGAGAGAGTTAACAGTAGGTAAATATAGTGAGAAAAAATATAATAATAGAGTTAAGTGGCGGCTGCGAATAGACGTTGAATATTCGCAGCCAGGGGTGATTCGAATATTTTCGCATCCGCATCCGGAAATGCGGAATATTTGCATTAATTCAGACATCGACATCCGCATTCCCAACGCATCCGCATTAATTAATGCGGAGCTTTTCGGATGCGGATTAATATGTGCAATAAGTAAGGACATGTAGAAAAAAGGCGAGACCGGAGTACTACGTGCCTTGTGCCTGTTTGCTGTTGTAAAAACTATTTTAATTTTGTTTCCAAAAATGATCTCAAAATAAAACATATTAAAATTTATCATTATCATCATAACAGCTCATATACGTCCCCACCGAGGGCTCGAGCCTACCCTAAGTTAGGGTGTTTAGGCCTTAGTCATCTACGCTGGCCCAGTGCGGGTTGATCGACTTCACATACACCTTTAAATTTCTTCGCAGATGTATGCAGGTTGCCTCACGATGTTTTCCTTCGCCGTAAGAGCATCAGATAAATGTACATATGAAATTTGTAAAACGAAAAACACATTGGTACATGGCGGTCTCGAACCCGGACCTTCCAATTGGAAGGCACAGCGCACCTACGCGACGCTCATAATATTTTTTTTTGTATCCTGCTAAGCATGGCGATCCGTACATGTCTACATTTAGCCATTACTTATTCCGACTCTCGTCTGTACTTGTCATTAGAGCTAAAAGAAAAGGTCCATTGACCTCACTCATTATTTGGTGAAACGGTTATTGAGAATGTGCATACTATTCCTCCTCAGTCTTATGTGTTGTTTACTTCCAGATCCTGATAATTTAGCAGCTAGAGCATTCACATGTGTTGAGAGTTAATATTAAAATTATATTCATTTATTTGTGTATGTACTTAAAATTAATATATCTTCAAAAATAATAAAATCCGCATCCGCATTAGCGAATGTCATAATTTTTGCATGCGTAACAGCCCTATTAACAACACACTAAATGATTGTAACGCGGAGCACTAAATGTGGTAAATTAATAATTAAAATTCAAAATAACAAATAAACATCAAAAAGTGTGCGGACCACAGCGTCTGCAGGTTGTAGTTTTTTTTTTAAATACAGTTATAATTTCATGCAAAGAATTAAAATGCAACTAGACAATACGAGTACTTATTTACATGATGTTTTGAGAAGTGCCTTCCTAGAGACTTGCAGAATTATGGGGAAGTAATGTTCCACCATATTTGGCAGTGACAAACTCTTTACAAGCATCATGGCGACTCAACTGAGGTCTAATAAAGATGCGATTGAGAAACACATAAAATACACAATCCATTAAAATCAAATTCATTCAGACGGGTTTATTCTCTGTCTGAATTACTTAACTTACCGTATAGGTCATAGTCTTGATAGGCGGTGGAGGGGGTAGTCTCTTGGCGTTTTCGTCCTCGTCTGCGAACAAAAAACAATCGTCATCAAATTGTTTCCTATTAATTTAACATTCCTCAAAGTAAACAGAGGCTCCTATAATTCCATTATACGAGTACATGACTCCCACACACACACACACGTTGTATGTAACTCGCGATAAGATTTGGTCGAGAAGATTTTCTCTATACAGGGTTACTTCTGAAGCTGGAGCCAAATTTTGTGTGCTTGTTCAAACAACCAAACTGAACAGCTTTTACTGTGGGACCAATTTTGAAGCCGCGAAAAAAATCACCTGTTCCATACAAATGTCCAACTTCCACTGAACCTACTGCCCGCGCTTACGAAGAACACATTATGTACGATTTTTGCGGAATAGTTATATTATAAATTCAAATTCAAAATTGTTTATTGTTCTCTCAGACAGATATTAACAGGTGATTATAATAAAGTAGGTACAAACATTTATTTATCTATGTGAGAGATTATACATTTGAAATCAGGAAAACTCGCTATTTCAGTTTTTAAAAACACATCATTTATCTACAGTTAGTGCAGACTTAAAAAGGTAGTTAAAGCGTTTTTCATAAGCGCGGCAGCCTAGATGTGTATGGAACAGCTGATTTTTTATTGCTGAGTTTGCTTGTCTGAACTAGCACACAAGATTTGGCTCCACCTTCGGAAGTAACCCTGTATACTTTTGAAGTAGGAGTCAAATTTTGTATTTGACTCCTACTTCAAAAGCCACCTGTATATCGAAACTAAAACATTGGATACGAAAAAAAAATAAAGTTTTAGTAACTTTATTATGAATGCCGGGAGCGTGGTGGCCAGGAAACTATCGTTACTTCTGAGGATATTTTGAAAATATTGCGAAGCATGAAACGGGGGAAGTCACCTGGCCACGATGGTCTCAGCGTTGAACACTTGCAGTACGCAGGCCAGTACATAACAGACGTATTAGCCCAACTGTATACACTTTGTATACGGCACTCATACCTGCCCAAAGACATGACCCGTACTCTTGTTGTGCCCATAGCCAAGAATAGGACTGGGGATATCGCGAGTGCGGCCAACTATAGACCCATTTCGTTGGCCACAATAGTGGCGAAGGTATTTGAAAAGGTTTTACAAAACAAAATTACGCCTCTTTTAAAAATTGACGATGCCCAGTTCGGGTTTAGATCGGGATTATCAACCGATTTGGCTGTTTTTTCACTAAAACAAATCGTCAGCTATTATGTAAATAATAAAACCACAGTTTACGCCTGTTATCTTGATTTAAGTCGTGCCTTCGATACCTTGCGACATGATTTGCTGTGGAAAAAGTTACATCGGGCTGGTATCGATGACGGAATTATCAATATCTTTGAATATTGGTATCGCACTCAGCAGAATATCGTAAGATGGGGTACTGCTCTGTCTGATGCCTACTACCAGCCGTGTGGGGTACGGCAGGGTGGTCTGACATCTCCGGACTTCTTCAACGTGTATGTCAATGACTTGATTGAGGAGCTAAGCAGCACACCAGTGGGGCTGAAGTTAGGTGATAGATATATCAATAACTTGAGCTATGCTGACGATATGGTGCTAATTAGCCCCTCAATCAAGGGATTACAGAGACTTATATCAATTTGTGAAAAATATGCATCTTCACACAACTTGATATATAATGTGAAGAAGACTGAGATGATGATATTTAAATACGGCAAAGGGCCGGACCATGTACCTGTGGTATACTTGAATGGACAGCCTGTTAAAACTGTCAACAGTTTCAAATACCTTGGCCACATTATAACGTCTGACATGAGGGATGACGCTGATATCGAGCGACAGAGAAGAGCTCTATCGGTCATTGGGAATATGATCGCTAGAAGGTTCTTCAAGGCGGACAAAGAAGTTACGAAACTTCTGTTTAAAACATATTGCCAGTCTTTTTACACCTGTCAGCTCTGGACGAGATACACAGGCAAGTCACATGATCGCATTAGAGTGCAATATAATAACACCTTTAGGCAACTGATGGGGTTACGGTGGTGCTGCTCCTCAGGAATGTTTTTGTCGGCCGAAGTGAACACATTTAATGCGATCATGAGACATAGAATTGCCTCGTTTCTGGATAGAGTTGCCAGGTGTCAAAACGGCATTATTTCAGAATTGCATGATAGACTGGTGCAAACAGAAATGTACAGTTACTGGTTAAAAACAGCTGCCTTATTTTGTTTCTATTTTTGTCGTTGTGTCTACTACATTTCCGTACAAAGTTAATGACCACGTATTTTTTTTGTGTACATTTTTGTGTGATTTGTCTAATTATGTAGTACGTATTTTTATTTTTATTTTTTATGGATCCTTGAGTCTGCAATAAAGATTTATTATTATTATTTTTTTTTTTTTAAATAGTGCCGTTTCATAACTGAAAAAAATTAAAGTTATGAGTAGGAAAAAAAAACTGGTTGTGTTATGAAAAGTGCAATTTATTCGTACTACAATTTCTTGAAAAGTCAATAATGGATGAGTTAGTTATCGGTTAACCAAACAATAACTGCCTCAAAAAGCAATGCTATCGAAGCGCTATTAAAACGCCATAAATGCATTATCGCTAGCAGATCAGGTCAGACCAGGTCTATGTTGGTGTTAGGCATTACGAACCTGATAAAGACGGTCAAATGTCTACAGTTGTAAGCAAACTGTTTAAAGATTAAGCTATATTCAAGCAGTAACAATATAAAACCATTTGAAACACGGAAAGCTAAAAAGTACAAATTCAAACAGTGTTTCACGTCTCAATTGGACGTTACAATAAGGCAGATTTTAAATAAAGACCAACTGTTATTGTTTCCAACAAAGTTATTTATATAACGATTTTCTATGTATTTTCGATTTTCCCCGGAAAGTTTGTGAAATGGATCTATTTATAAACTTTTAACTAATACCTTTAACAAAATAACTTTGGTTACTCTTTGTAATGTTTCTACGTGAATGGAAAAATTCGAAAGAATATCAGGTACCTAAGTATAAACTTTGCGTTAAGTATTAGACATGTTGAATTTCATACGAATGAAACTTTGTTCACTACGATAATTTACTGTAAGAATGTAGTTATTGAGTTTAACATAAAATTTTCTTAAGATTTAATGATGATCACAGAATTAGCGGTTAAAATAAAACAAATGTCTTCTCTGACGAGACGAGTCAAATCGATAATTGATTGGAATTTCTAATGAGATTTATACTAACGACACTGACGAGCGGGGCACATAAATCTTAATAGTGTACATATTATAGATAGCAACACAGTACCTTACACTAAACTAGCGCGGCAGCAACACTCAAAACGATGAATTTTGAGAGATCTCGTCAGCAGTAATTAGGGACATCCGGAGTTAATTTATGTCAGCCGCGTGTATTCCACAAACGTAGCAGGAACTATTCGAGATAACGTTCCGATGCATCTCAATTTCGTACGAGCACGTTACATTCCGCATTCAGAAATTCAGTTCTTCCGGGAATGACACGTACCGATATTAATAAATAGGGTTTTCTATAATGATGCATAAATTGAATCAGATGTACTTTTTTACACACAGCAGGGGATTTCTTGGCCTTGATCTCACCTGATGGTAAGTGACGATAAGGCCGTAGATGAAGCGAACTTCACCTGCCCCCCTAGACAAAATGCATTTCGATAATCGCTAACGCAATCGCTAGAAGGAAAATGTATGCGTATTTGACATAAGCCCTCGCTTAGTTTTCGAGCGCAATTGTCAAATCTCATACATTGTCCATTTAGCGATTGCGTTAGCGATTATCGAAAGACGTCTTGTCTAGGGGGGCAGGACTCCTCAACAACTTTCACCATCAGGAAATGGCTACCTTACCCATTACTTTCGAAACACAACAATGTTATTAACATTGTTATTGTGGCGAAAACTTAGGTAAGATGTCGGTAGGTTCAAATCAAGCAGAAAAACTTACGAGAATTAACCTCTAGATCAATATCAGGCAGCCTAACTACTAGACCATGGAGGCGGTTATAGGTGTTGCATTTTCTTTACAACATTTTTTATTTAACTGGTACTGCCATAAAACTTGGGACTGATAAGTGAGTTCCAATGCAATTGGCTGGCACCGCTAGCAGTAGTAGTAGCAGTATATTAAAAAGGATTCCATATCTCGCGCTAAACATCAATATGTATTTGTTTAATCTAATCACCAAGTAGACATAAGTCTTCAGCTACCCTCAATCAAGTTAACGAATAAGAGGGTCGATGTCAGTGGGCGGGCAACAATGCCGCGCTTTTTAGCTAGTGAGTATCGAAAGACGACCATTTGGCAAGCTTCCAAATTGAGCGTTACGTCGAGTACACTTAAGTTATCTATTGTATTATCTGTCGCACTAGTGAGATTCAAGTAGAAACAGATGACATTTCCACTGCACGCGGCCGCGTTTTAACGTTGGATTGATGTCCATTGCCATCCTTACATATTATAAAACAAAGTCCCCCTCCGCGTCTGTCTGTCTGTCTGTTCGCGATAAACTCAAAAAATATTGCACAGATTTCCTAGCGGTTTTCACCACTCGATAGCGTGATTCTCGAGGAAGGATAATTTGTTAAGTTTTGTATTTATTTCTGTGTACATTAACGATATTTGTTGAAGATGTCGGGAAAAAATAAATGAAGGCGAAACATAGTTCGCGGGCACAGCTAGTTAAGGCGCATAGTGGTCCCAATGACCTTGCGTCGATCGTCCCGCACTGATTACTTAGGAGTGAGTGAGTGAGAGTGAGGGGCATATTTAAGCAAACCTTTACGCGTAAGATGAATTATTTCAATTAAAAATTATTAAAGGCGAATAAGAAAAATCTAAAAAGACCATCAGCTAGAATATTGTTCACTTTATTTATTGAAATCGAAAGTATATGATTCAACCTAATATTTACGACTAGATTAGGTTTAAAGTTTTAAAATCGAGGCATGTTTAGGTCACATTTTCACCAAGTTTTAATTAATTTATCAAAAAATTTAAAAGACCATCCTCTAAAGAATGCGTTGAATAATAACATATCTTTTTAAAAGATTTTTATTCAATATTTATGACGAGAGCCGGTTTTTTCTGCAGTGATTTTTTTATGATTATCCCTACTATGCGCCTTAAGCAATAAAATAAATTTTCTGTGAAAGGAATTGTAATAAGATATTGGCTACAAATTCGATTACACAGAGATATGCATAATCAAACCCTTACTACGGAGTACTACCTATTTTATCTTCTATGCCCCTACTAATACAATCCTAAGACATCACAAATTTCCAGAATATTGACGTTGCCATTTTCACCACAGATCTTCCTCTCGTCCTATACTTTCAAGTGTAAACACTCTTATGCTACCTACCACTAACAAATACAAAATTCTTTTTATTTATTTATTTATCTATAACTAGCTTTTGCCCGCGGCTTCGCTCGCGTAAAATTCGGGGTAAGGCAACCACTTTCCAGCAGCACCTTGAACTGTACTAATTATAGATGCAGAATTATTCCTGAAAACTACTCCTCTCGTCACGCCACGCCACCCGCGCTCGCCTAGGTACCCGATTGACGACGATCGAGATGGCATACCTAAAATGAAAAAATATATAGAACCCTTATATGGGTGATGATATTTCTCGTCTGCCACGTTAGATTTTAAAATTGTTGCTGTTTTCGTAATCAGCGACTCGATAAACCACAAAAAGAATACCCATGTTGATTTTCAGACTTTCTCATCCCATTTCCCTTTTTTGCGGGTTGCATTCTGTAAAAACTTAAAACACGTGTTTACTCATTTATTGATAACAGTACTCCTGTGAAATTTCGAATAAAATAGTCTGATTTTGTTTCCTCATACAAATGTTGGACCTCCGTTTCAAATCCTTAGAAGGTCATCATCATCATCATCATCATTTCAGCCAAGAGACGCCCACTGCTGGACATAGGCCTCCCCCAGGGATCTCCAAACCGATCGGTCCTGCGCCTCCCGCATCCAGCGGCTTCCCGCGACCTTCACCAGATCGTCGGTCCACCTTGTGGGGGGCCTACCAACGCTGCGTCTCCCGGTACGCGGCCGCCACTCGAGGACCTTTCCGCCCCAACGGCCGTCAGTCCTGCGAGCTATGTGTCCTGCCCACTGCCACTTAAGGTTTGCAATTCTTTGGGCTATGTCGGCGACTCTAGTTCTTCTACGGATCTCTTCATTTCTGATGCGATCGCGTAGAGAAACCCCGAGCATAGCCCTCTCCATTGCCCTTTGAGTGACATTGAGCCTTCTGATGAGACTCATTGTAAACGGCCACGTCTCAGTTCCGTACGTCATCACTGGCAACACGCACGAATTGAAGACTTTCGTCTTAAGACACTGCGGTAGATTGGCCGAGAATATGCTGCGTAGCTTCCCGAACGCTGCCCAGCCGAGTTGGATTCGTCGATTTACCTCTTTCTGGAAGTTGGACTTACCGAGCTGGACTATTTGTCCCAGGTAAACATATTCGTCAACAACTTCCAGTGTAGAGCCGCCAACCTTCACAGGAGTGGGTACTACATGGGAATTCACCATAATTTTGGTCTTGTCCATGTTCATTTTAAGACCCACTTGTTGGGAAACTCTACAGAGGTCTTCGAGCATTGTGCCTAGATCTTCCACGGTCTCAGCCATGACCACGATATCATCGGCAAAACGAAGGTGAGTCATGTACTCGCCGTTTATGTTGATGCCGCGTCCTCTCCAGTCCAAAAGCTTAAATACATCCTCCAGCGCAGCTGTGAACAGCTTCGGCGATATAACGTCACCTTGTCTCACACCTCGCTGAAGTCGTATTGGTTTCGAGTTCTGGTCCTGAAGGCGGACTGACATAGTGGCGTTTCCGTACAATGACTTCAACACTTGGATGTACCGGTAGTCTATTTGGCACCTCTGGAGTGACCTAAGCACGGCCCAGGTCTCGACAGAATCGAAGGCTTTCTCATAGTCCACAAACGCCAAGCATAGTGGCAGATTATACTCCTCGGTCTTCTGTATAACCTGCCGCAGCGTATGAATGTGGTCTATGGTACTATAGCCTTTACGGAATCCGGCTTGTTCGGGAGGCTGGAAGTCGTCAAACCTGCGCGCGAGACGATTCGTGATGACTCTCGAGAACAGCTTGTATATATGACTCAGGAGCGTGATGGGTCTGTAGTTCTTCAATTGGGCTCTGTCGCCCTTTTTGAAGAAAAGTGCCACCACACCCCCGTGCCATGCTTTAGGCGTAATGCCCTCGAGTATGATGGAGTTAAATAGCCTCTGCAGCGCTTTCCGGACTAGTAGTCCACCCGCTTTCAAAAGCTCAGCTGTAACTCCATCATCACCCGGTGCCTTGTTGTTTTTTAGCTGTTTGAGAGCCACACTAATCTCGTACAGGCTGACGTCCGGGATGTCTTCGGTGTAATGCCGGATCAATTTGGCTCTAGGGTCTGTAGCCTGAATGACAGGTGCCTGCGATGTTGTGTAAAGCTGTCCATAAAAGCGTTCAATCTCAGCCATAAGTTCAGGTCGAGACGCGACGACTCTGCCGTCCTCTGTCTTCAGCTTCGTCAGCAGACTCTGACCGAGTGACAGATCTCTTGCGAACACTTTGGAGCCCTTGTTCCGCTCGATGGCTTCCTTAATACGTTCTGTATTAAATCGGCGTATGTCGCGAGTCAGAGACTTCGAGATCTGTTTGTTGAGTCGCCGACGAGCATCTTCAGAGGACTGCAGACCCATCCCACGTCTTACTTCCATCAGCTTAATTGTCGGCTCTGAGATCTTGCTCCTTTGCTTGGTACGGCTGGGTTTGAAAAACTTCGAACCCACCGTAAGGACAGTTTCCACAAACCTGTCATTATATGTGTCCACATCCGTGCAATCCTCCAGGCAAGCGAACCGATTCTGTAATTCGAGTTGAAAGCGCTCGGGGTTTTGGATCTGGATGGCTCCAGGACGGAGCGTTGACTTCATCAGTCGATACCTCTCAGCTTTTACATTAAGATTCAATGCGCCTCTCACCATTCGGTGATCGCTTCCCGTGTTGAACGTATTGATCACTGAGACGTCATTGAATAAGCGAGTCTTAGTCGACATGATGAAGTCAATCTCATTTTTTGTCACGCCATCCGGACTTTTCCAGGTCCATTTTCGATGCAGCCGTTTTTTGAAGAAAGAGTTCATCATATAGAGTCCCTCTCTCTCCATGTAATCGGCTAGCATTTGACCACGGTAATTCCGGATTCCAGCAATGTAAGTCAGTTTCTTCTTTTCCATATTAAGAAGAAGATAGAAAACGATGATGGTAGTTCACGACCGCCAGGTTGGATTTAGAAATCGTTATTGTTTTTGTAACCAGCGACCCGATAAACCATACAAAGGATACCCATATTAATTTTCAGCCTTCGACGTCCAATATCCCCCATTTAAAAGGGTGAATTCTGAAAAAAACCTAAAACAAGTGTTGACTCATTTATCGATAGGAGTACTCCTGTGAAGCTTCGAATAAAATAGTCCAACTCATCTTATTCCCCCATACAAAATTTGGAGCCCCATTTCAACCCCTTAGGGCGTGAATTTTGGAAAATCCTTTCTTAGTACATCTTTTTTTTTTTTTTTTTTTATGGATGGCCCGGCAAATGACCTCCTCCCGCCTGATGTTAAGCGGTGAAAAAGGCCCAAATGAGTTGACAGATAGAGTAGGGACGACATCCACTCTCCTACCTGATATACCATACCTACCATAAATCTCATAAGGAACCTACGTGCCAAATTTTAAATCTCTAGACCCGGTGGTTTAGGCTTGATATGTCAGTCAGTCGGTTTCTTCTTTTATATATACAGCTATAGATATAAGATAATAAGTAATATGTAGCCGAGACCTATATTTAATAAATCATTTTCATCCCGAGCCCTATTATGTAGAGAAATTTAAAGATTTTACAAATATCTCCAAAGTATGCGTCGGAGTTTAAAAAATAACGAAATTGTAGATTCCTGTGATACCCAAGAGATAAGTCGGAGGAATCGGTGAAGTGTCAGTTTGATAAAAAAATTCATATATTTTTCCTTCTGGCACTGGCTGCATTGCATTTTTAACCGACTTCAGAAAGGAGGGGGCTGTTAATTCAGTTATGTTCGCTACTGTGGAATTTCGTTGATTGAGAGTCGATTTCTGTGATATCGCGGGGATGGCATACTGGCGGTCCGGTGCTTTTTGAAACAATCGACTGGAACAGAAGTAAGGGTGTTTGCCTTGGTTTTTTGGTGTGTCGTTTATATAGATAGTCTAATTTTGTACAAATTTTAGACCTCCGTTTCAACCCCGTAGAGGGTGGTTTTTGAAAAATCCATTCTTTTTGCACCTGCATAAATCTCCAGCCTAAATCCAACATTTGAAAATCTTAACTTCAAAACTGACGGACTTTCATACAAACTTCCATCCCCATTTTACCCCCTCAGGGGTGGAATTTCCAAAAATTATTTCTTAGTGCACCCCTACACCTCACGAGGAACCTACGTGCCAAATTTGGAATCTCTAGGCCCAGTGGTTTGGGCTGTGCGTTGATATTATAAATTTTCACACTTTGACACCCCATATCAATATATCGTGAGAAGACTGCTTTTTACCAGTACTATATTAATAAACCATTTAAGGATCCACGCAGACTATGGAAAAATATAAAACGTCATGTCGTAGATTTCAAAACAAAATTTGCAGACTTGCCTGAAAATATAAGTGACCCTGATCGTATCAATGATTATTTTTTGGATATTCCAGGTGGAGATAGGGTAGAGGACTCACTTATTACATATTTTTCAACCAACCGATTCAATAATTCTGTATTTTCCTTTAAAAGTGTGGATGCTAAAACGATATTTAAAATTATCAAGAGTTATTTAAAATTATCAAGAGTATAAAAACAAATGCACAAGGTGTGGATGAAATAACGCTTGACATGGTCCTTTTAACATTACCACGAACACTACAGGTTATTGTTGATATTGTAAACAGATCTCTCGTAACAGGTACTTACCCGGAGATATGGAAGCAAGCTAAAGTTAAACCCATACCAAAAATCAATCATCCCACACAGTTAAGGGATCTTCGACCAGTTAATGTTCTACCATTTATGTCGAAAATAATAGAAAAGGCTATTTGTATTCAAATAAATCAATATTTAGATGCAAATAACATCCTGCCCGATAAGCAATCGGGATTTAGAAAAGGAAGAAGTACGGCAACCGCTTTACTTGATGTTGTGGATGACATATTGACTGGGCAAGATAAAGGAGAAGGGTCGATCTTGGTACTTTTAGATTATTCCAGAGCATTTGACACAATTAATATAACGTTGCTCATTGCCAAATTAAAATTTTACGGATTTGATGAGTTTGCAATTAAATGGTTTTCTAACTATTTATGTAATCGCTCACAGATGGTGGAAGTAGTTTCTGACAATGGAATAACTAAAGCATCTTCCACATTGCCTGTCAATAAAGGAGTTCCACAGGGTTCCATATTGGGGCCTATATTGTTTATAGTACACTGCTGACCTGCCGAAATCAATTATTTATACCAATTATCACATTTATGCGGACGACCTCCAGATTTACATGTCTTTTAAGCCGGCTGAAATAACAGAAGCCACAAGTAAGATCAACCAGGACCTTAAACATATAGCTAAATGGTCGGAAGCCAATGGTTTGTCCTTAAACCCAGGAAAGAGCAAGTTTATGATTCTGGGCTCCGAGACTCAAATTGGTCAAATTAACAGTGGTGTACCAGAAGTCAAATTGAATAACGTTGAGATCGAGCAAGTTGAAGAAGCTAGAAATCTTGGTGTTTGGATGGATGGGAAATTGAAGTTTGAAAAGCACGTTGCTGATGTTGTACAACAGTGTTATTACAGGCTGAGAGTGTTGTACCAGGTGCGTCAGTACTTAAGTGTAGATGTTAGGATTCGCCTCTGTGAGTCACTAATACTGTCAAAGCTGAACTATGCGGATTCAGTGGTCGGAACATGTCTACTAGCTCGCACCAAGAGAGTGATACAACGCCTCCAAAACTCTTGTATAAGATTTTGTTTTCCTGTACCCCCAAGATCTCATATAACGCCGTACTTAAATAGTAACAATCTCTTGAACATGGAAACACGTCGGAAATTACATTTTGCAAGTTTGCTCTTCGGTGTTATAAAAGATAAAAACCCACCCTATTTATTTCATAAATTACAGTTTTCTCTACGACAGCGAACGAAAGATCGAATTAATTGTCCAACTTTCAAGACAGCCGCATTTCGTGGCAGTTTTCGATATTCGGCTTCGAAGTGCTGGAATAACATCCCTCCTCCATTGAAATATAGTTTAAGTGTTGGAACATTTAAAACTAAACTAAGAAAATATCTATTGGACGCCCAAAAAGCCGAATAACGCTGCGATGTGTTGTATTTTGTTTGTCACTTGGATGGTTGTATATCTGCCTCTATTTATTAGGTTTGAAATTGATTGAGCAATTAAGAGCTTTACTGTGTGCGCATTGCCCAACGTTACTATATGGTATCTACAGTTACTGAATAAATGGTATCCGCAGAATACCAGCGTCGAAGCACTCCGTGCCTCGGCATATGCTGAGCGGGGACCTATTTGGCCCGGAAACTACCTGTATATATAAAAAGTGTTTTTTGTTTTGTTACATTATGTGTTGTATTTTGGTGCCAAATAAACTATCATTCATTCATTCATTCATTCATATCCCCGTTTTAGGGGTTGAAATTTGAAAAATCCTGAAACAGCAGGGTTACTCTTGAACCAAATCCAATCGATCGGCATTGAGATTGTGATTTTTCGTATGCTTATTTAGCAACACTAGCGACAAAGTGGATCCGTATTTTGAGATAATTAGATAGCACCGAGTTTGGTTCACTCAAAATCACCACAATGCGATTTTGTGCTAATGTGGAAAATCAAGCGTACAAAAAATCACAATCTCAATGTCGATCGATTTGAAATAGTTCAAGAGTAACAACCCTACAGGTGTTAACTTATTTATCGATTGGAGTACTCATGTGAAGTTTCGATTAAAATAGAGCAAGTAATCTGGTTTCCCCATACAAACTTTGGAGCCCTTTTTCAACCCTTTAGAGGGTGAATTTTAAAAAATCCTTTCTTAGTGCACACTTTCACCTCATAAGGAACCTACGTGCCAAATTTAGAATCTCTAGGCCCAGTGGTTTGGGCTGTGCGTTGATATTATCAATTTTCACACTTTGACACCCCCTTTTAGGGGTTGAAATTTGGAAAATCCTGAAACAGGTTTTAAGTTATTTATCGATTGGAGTACTCATGAGAAGTTTCGATTAAAATAGAGCAAGTAATCTGATTTCCCCATACAAACTTTGGAGCCCTTTTTCAACCCTTTAAAGGGTGAATTTAAAAAAATCCTTTCTTAGTGCACCCCTTCACCTCATAAGGAACCTACATGCCAAATTTGGAATCTCTAGGCCCAGTGGTTTGGGCTGTGCGTTGATATATCAGTCAGTCAGTCAGTTTCTTCTTTTATATATATAGATAGATATATAACATAACAACAATAAAAAACAAAAAGCCAATTATAGGTCTACACATGTACATCCAGCTTAAACAATTTGTATTTAAGTTAATCAATAGTTGACTTAGAGACTGGTACGGTGCGGTCACGCATTTTCCCCAGAAAAAAAAAGGTTGGCTGGCAGAGATCACTTTCAGAGAAAAGCTCACTTTTCTCCATTGTATCATTTTAACAAGTGTTTGTTTGCTTGTGTACAACAAAGAAAAGGCAATATTTTAAAAACTTAGTCACGTCCGTTGGGATCGTGTCGTATCTGTGGGTTCAACAAACATCTCATACCCTGTAGGACCTATATCATATTCATACTTCTCATTCAACAACGCTATCCTAGTTCGCTCCAAAATTTTGAAACCTTCTCTAGCTATCATAAAAACCCTGATCGTAGCGTGTGTGAAGGTATTTCACTCAAATATAGACAAAACAACTACTTCCTGTAGGTGACGTGCTATCGTGCTAATGCATACGGCTCACTTTTGTCATAATTTATTGAAGAACCTGCTGCCCGGACCGACTTCGTGCTGTCTAAAGTACTCTGTGAATTGTATAGAAAAGAAAATTGTAGTTTTGACTATTTTCCACACAATTTTATATTTTTCCTGCCATAAGAACCTTCCTTGTGCCTTAAGGAAATTATGAAAATAAAATTGCCGAATCGGTCAACCCGTTCTCGAGTTTTGCGCTTAGCAACACATTTCGCGATCCATGTTTATTTATATAGATGATGCATTCAGCTTCTATTAGAAACGTCAATATCTACCACTTTTTAACCGACTTCAAAAAAGGAGGAGGTTCTCAATTCGATGCGTATGTTTTTTTTTTGTGTGTATGTTACGCGATTACGCCGCCAGTTGTGGACCGATTTTCAAAATTCTTTTTGTATTCGATAGAGTATACTCCTAGGGTGGTCACAAGGTCACCGAAGTCAGGATCTGATGATGGGATCCTATGAAAATTGAGGGAAACACTAATTTAATTAGGGTTTCTTTCACTATAAAGATTTCATTCACTAAAAAGTTAAAAATAAAAAATATTTTACAAAAAATAAAAACCGACTTCAAAAACATTGAAAAGTTAAAAATAATAAAGGAATAGGTACAGACAACATCACACTTCTATATTAAAGTCGGTGCCCAAATTTTAAGACTTTCTAGGAGATCATCGTTTGGCACCGACTTCAATATAGAAGTGTGATGTTGTCTGTACCTATTCCTTTATTATTTTTAACTTTTCAGTGTTTTTGAAGTCGGTTTTTATTTTTAGTAAACAAATTTCATTTTTCTCTTTGTGAAATATAAATTCACCTTATCACCACACGGGTGAAATAAAATTAACGTATCGTGTGTTTTTCGGTAACGAAATATTCCAAATTTTGAAGATCCATTGTCAGGTTCTCTATTCAAAAACAAGATTATTTGCGACCTTACCAAAAGTATAATGTTACAATATTTTTACATCCTCATATCCACGTGAAGAAACAATAATATGAACACATAAAAATGCAAACTGAAAATAATGTATCTTGTTATTAAAACACTAATTTCACTAGTTCCACTTGAATCTGAACAAGATGTTAAACTGTGAACATACCATGGAGTTCCATCAAGAACATCAACACAAAGCTTTAACTATTTGAAAATAATGTACGAAACCTTCTAGCCTAACGCGATGTCAAACATTTAAAAAAATATGTTTTCAGTGTGTGATAAATTATTAACTACTAGCTATGCCCGCTACTTCGTCCGCGTGGAATAGTGACTTTTGGCAGCATTTTGATTTTTGTAGGCAATTGCCTATGTTATCCTACTAATATTATAAATGTGAAAGTGTGGATGTTTGGATGTTTGTTACTCAATCACGCAAAAACGGATGAACGGATTTGGATGAAATTTGGCATGCATGTAGCCTTTGACATGAAAAAGAACATAGGCTACCTTTTATCCCGTTTCCTTAAGTAGTTCCCGAGGGAAAATTGAAAATTGTTTACGAGCTAAGCCGCGGGCAGACAGCTTTGAAATTTAGTGTGCATGTCGCCTATGCTATGGAAAAGGACATGTACTTTATATTCCTTAATGATCTCTCAAATAGTTCCCGTGGGAAGATTAAAAATTGTTAACGAGCGAAGCTTTAGTTTAGACCCAATTCTAAAGTCCACGCAGACGAAGTCGCGGGCAGAAGCTAGTATCTTATATAATTAGCTATCTATTAGTGAAAGTTCCGTCAAAATCGGTCCAGCCGTTCCGGAGATTAGCTGGAACAAATAGACAGACAGACAGACAAAAAAAATTAAATTGTGTTTTTGTTATTGGATATATATACCCGATATACATTCATACCCACTTGTTAAAACCTGTTATTTTGACATTACAAACACTTCAATTTTATTTATTTGTACAGATATAGATTTTTGTCGCATTGGAATTCATATCGTATTTTCTAATCGACTTTTCCATTTCGAATAGAAGTTGAAATTCAATTGTTTAGATATTATAGTTTCGGAATGTACATCTGGAGAGCTATTTTTGAATTACGTATGCGACTTCGAAATCACCGATGTGACTAATAATCACCAATTTTCAATAATTCTTTTTTTTTAATATCACGTATGTGACTACCTTAGTCACGGATATGATTTCATTACGAGTGCCCTCACCCACTCGTAAACAAGTCATACATAACTGTAGAAACGTTATCTGTGTTTTGTTTAGAGAACAAATTGACAAGTTTGAAGTTGATGTGTGTTGATTTTGAGTTGGATTTAAAATTTCTCAAATAAGTAATTATACACGGTAATTTTTTTATCACCCTGGAAATTTTAAGGGACGCTTCACGACATGGTATTAAAATGATTTTAATATAAATAAAAAAAATTACTCACTTAACTTTATTTTATTTTTTTTTTAAATAAAAAAAATGCTGCACTAGTTGAGAGCAGCATTTTTAGATATTTTTTTATTTATTTTTTTTATTCTTTATTTCATTTTTATTTTTTTTATATAATATTGGATGTGTCCTGAAGCGTCCCTAACATTTTCCAGGGTGATAAAAAAATAACCGTGTATAAGTTTAAAATCTTTTAAATTTGTGTCACAAACAAACTTAGACCAGTATTTTCTTATATTTTGGCCTAGTTACAATGAATTTTTAGCCGTATAATAACCGGTATATACCGAAAACGGCTACATTCTGCGTGGAACCGAACCCTTACGTATGTGTGTACTTTATCTATGTTGGCAGCTCTGCGTTCGACTTTAAAAATAGGATGTTTGGGAATTCGTGACTTCAAAGTCATCGCTGACTATTTAGTCAGCGGTGATTTCTAAATCGCATACGTAATTCAAAAATAGGTCTCCTGGATACAAACCGTGTTATGCAAACTAGAGCATTTTTGCCTTTCGATCTCAATCCGTTAATCCGATTTACATCTAATACTGTTACTTGACTATGAAGCATTTCCTCGTTCCAAATATAATTAATTTAAAAGAATTTTTCACCTCTCCAGCACGAAAAGGGTGCTTTTGTTGCCTAAAAACGTGAGGAAAAGTGATTCGAATTTAGAACACCATTAGAATTATTCGGCGCAGAAAAAGCAATGTCCGTTCCGAAACTCATTTTGGCCCAAGGATTTAACTAACAGGAATAAAATTTAGTTTTGCCTTTTAAAAATTTAAGTTTTAAAATTGTATTATTGCTATTCTTAAATCGTAATGTTCAAAATAAATAATAGTAAACATTATATCACTTATGTGTATTTTCATTAAATAACTCACATGCATTTATGTATAGCCCCATTCAAATAATTGGTATTGCTGTGTACGAGTATATACCGGGTTATTTTTCCATCAGGAGCCAAACTTTGTATGCTTGTTTGGACAAGAAAATGAACAACTTTTACTATGGGGCCAAACTCGAAATGGCGAAAAAAAAATCAGCTGTTCCATACAAATGTTCAACATCCACTGAACCTAAATGTATGGAACAGCTGATTTTTTTTCGCGATTTCGAGTATGGTCCCATAGTAAAAGTACCTAGTTTATTTTGCTTGTCTAAACAAGTACAAAATTTGGCTCCTGATGGAAAAATAATCCGGTATGTAATACCGAATTTTTAGTATTTTAACCGTTTTCCATCTTGGGGTAACACCACAATTTCCGCCGCGGGTACCACCCACGCTAGCTACGCCAATGGATGTGATTGGCTGCATTTTATCATTTCAGACAAGAGACGCCTACTGTTCGATATAGGCCTCCCCCGGGGATCTCCAAACCGATCGGTCCTGCGCCTCTCGCATCCAGCGGCTTCCTATGACCATCACCAGATTGTTGGTCCACCTTGTGGCCGTGACCACCAATCTGGTGAACCAACTCTGCGTCTTCCTGTACGCGGCCGCAACTCGAATCCCTTTCCTTCCTCCTTCCTTTCTACCCTTTCCTCCCCCCAACGACCTTCAATTCTGCGAGCGATGTGTACGGCTAACTACCACTTAAAGTTTCGCAATTCTTTAGACTATGTCGGTGACTCTAGTCCTTCTACAGATCTATAATTTCTGATGCGATCACGTGGTGAAACCCCGTGGAAAGATTATTATTATTATTGATTCTGTAAAATTATTTTATCAATTCGAAACAAAAAAGTTCTTAAAACATTTTTAATTGAATTTAAAATCTGGCGATCGCACTTGGCCTTTAATATTAATTAGTTACAATTCATTATCTTGTGATTAACAGTGCATATCATCTTCAAATGTTAAAAAAGAAGTGCATTATATAATGTATCTACATAGTCTTAAAATAAACACTGAAAACATACCTCTATGTACGGCGTCAAATCTCCCCTCAACCTTGGAACGAAGGGCCTCCAGGTCAAATGGTGCTGCAAAGCCATGGTCCACGGATCTGCTTTTCGACCTGCAAAATAATCACAATACTCATTACTTATCGAAATCAAATAAAAATTATTTACAAATAGGTACATTTATGGTGACTGATGTCAGGTTTTTTGTTATACACCGTGTTTGGTCAAAAACCTACCTATGTTAAGATAGTCGTAAACATTATTTATTTATTTATTCTTTATAATTTTGATACCAAGGCGGACTTAATGCCTGAGGCATTTTCTTCCAGTCAACCTTAGGCTGGTGCAGAAAAAGAAAATGCGGTAGATGTAGCGAGAATGAAACAGCTGAATAAGAATATTACACTATTATTACAAACTAATATACCGATGGCCCCACCGAATAAACGGCAAGAGCTCTTGCACAAATTTTTTTTTTGCTTAAAAAGTTTTGCACGTGTTTCTGTACCATGTAATTTTTTTTTTAATTTTTGGACAAGAAACTTTAAAACTATCGTTACTAATCAGATTGTTCTGTGTCGTTAGATATCCGCAATGCCTTCAACAGCCTGCCTCACGAGTGCATTAGGGAGGCACTCCGATTTCACAGAGTGCCTCCGTACCTCCGCGCTCTCGTGGAGGATTACCTGCAAGGCAGAACAATTCTCTACGAGGGGCCGGATGGACGCGTCCATGCGTGGGCAATGGCGGCAGGTGTGCCCCAGGGTTCCGTACTAGGTCCTCTACTATGGAACCTGGGGTACAACTGGGTCCTGCGAGGCGACCTCCTTCCACAAATGGAGGTCGTCTGTTTCGCTGACGACACGCTTGTCGCGGCGACAGCAAAAACGGGGGAGGAGGCGGCCCACCTTGCATCGGTCGGCACTTCACTTGTCGTCCGGCGCATCCGCCTCCTGGGCCTGGACGTGGCTCTCGATAAAACGAGAGCCATGATGTTCAACGCCTCTCGTCGCAGGATCCCACCGGGGCTCCGTGTCCGAGTGGAGGGGGTCCACATACCGGTCGAGGCACACCTCAAGTACCTCGGCCTGGTTTTGGACCCCCGATGGAGCTTCGAGGAGCACTTCAAGCTCCTCACTCCACGGCTATGTGCCGCCGCAGCTGCACTCGGACGAGTCCTCCCCAATGTGGGAGGGCCAGGATCGGCGTGTCGTCGACTGTATCACGGGGTGATACGGTCGATGGCACTCTATGGAGCCCCGGTATGGGCGGAGTGCCTCTCCCCCCGAACGGTGGCCCTCTTGCGACGTCCGCAGAGGGTCATAGCAACCCGGGCCGTGCGAGCTTATCGCACGGTCAGCCACGGCGCGGCCTGCGTTCTTGCGGGCCAAACGCCGTGGGATGTCGATGCACGCGTCCATGCGGTGTATCGACATCGGGTTGCCGTTAGAGAACGGGGGGGACGACCAGCTCCTGAGGAAGTGGAGCGGGTTCGTACCCAGGCGCAGAGGGAGGCTCTGCGTCGATGGGGCGAGGCACTCGCCTTCCCAGCTGCCGGCCACCGGACTATAGAAGCGATACGTCCGGTGTTGGAGGAGTGGGTAGGGCGCCGGCAGGGCGGTCTCTCGTTCCGCGTGGTGCAGGTACTGACCGGACATGGTTGTTTTGGTCACTATCTGCACCGAGTCGCGCGTCGGGAGGAAACGCCGCAGTGTAATCACTGCGACGCTCCTGACGACACTGCCAAGCACACCCTGTTGGTGTGCTCGGCCTGGCGACGCCAGCGCAGTGAACTCAACGCTGCGCTGGGAGGCGGAGACCTCTCGCTGCCGAGCATGGTCGTGGCCATGCTCCGCGGCGAGGCGGAATGGGGGGCTGTCGCCTCCTTCTGCGAGGACGTCATCTCGCAGAAGGAGGCCGCGGAGAGGGAGCGGGAGAATGATCCTCAAGCCGCTCCCGTCCGCCGTAGACAGACAGGCAGGCGAAGGCGGGCATTCGCTCAAGCGATGCCCGTCTAATGACCCTGCCGTGGAGGCCTGCGTGCACGGTTGGCCCCGTGCACGCCGCCGTAAGGCCCTCCGTCTGGGGATTGCCCTGGTGTTCTCGGGCAATCCCCCCTTGGCGATAGCCCGACCGGTTGGTCGGGCTTACCTGGGCGCGTGGGTAGTGGAGTCGCATTGTGGACCTTACCTAACGCGCCCCTAAGGGCAGGGAGAACACCGGGGGGTTTTAGTGGGTAGGCCTGGCACGCTGCCGGGAGAGCCCCACACACGCTCGTCGTCTAGCCAACGGCGGGTACGGTGCGGTTACGCATTTCCCCCCGAGAAAAAAAAAAAAGGGAATTATTATGGGATTTCGTTGCCCGAATAATGGTATATCGCAACTTAATAATTGTCAAGCGTCCTTCATAAAACACGAATAAGCGCGTATAACATCATAGTTAGGTTTTGTACACGTTCAATGTAATGAGCTCTAATCCGTTTATTCGTGTGAAAAACAAAGCCGCCTTATTATGTAAACGTTCTTGCAAACTTTGCACTCTTCATGTTTATTTGTATTAGCGTATTGCACTAAATAAATTAATAGACTATCCACGCAATGTATTATATTATATACGAATATTCCACGTTTTTACTATTAATATACATTCTGTAACAAAACATAACACTAATAAAATATCAATAAATAGACTGCAACCGATTGATACCCGTCACAGAAGGGAATGAGGATTTGTGCGAATTTAATTATATGGATCAGTCGTGCCGTAGGTTTTGAACTCTATATTAAACTACCCCTTGAAGGAAACACAGAAACTATTAAAGTGTGTAAAAAATGTTTTTCAATACTTTATCGATTACACAACAAGTTGTTTATACAGCTGTTGAAAAATTCATTGGTGAGAATCGAGGATGTCATAACAACAGACCAAAAAAATGTCGGAAACTACTAAAAAACCATTTTTGATCACATTAACATGTTTGAGAGAGCAGAATCACACTATGTACGTAAATACAGTCAGAAACAATACCTAAATGAGACTCTCAACATATCTAAAATGCATCGATTTTACTTAGAATGGATCATTCATCATCATCATCATTTCAGCCAAGAGACGCCCACTGCTGGACATAACCCTCCCCCAGGGATCTCAAAACCGATCGGTCCTGCGCCTCCCGCATCCAGCGGCTTCCCGCGACCTTCACTAGATCGTCGGTCGACCTTGTGGAGGGCCTACCAACGCTGCGTCTCCCGGTACGTGGCCGCCCCTCAAGGACCTTTCCGCCCCAACGGCCGTCAGTCCTGCGAGCTATGTGTCCTGCCTGCCCCTGTAATTTCACTGCCATATCTTACCCTTCAAACCGGAACACAGCAATGCAAGCACTGCTGATTTGCGGCAGAAATAGGTAAGACGGAGATACCTAAGCAGACAACCCTAGTACAGAGTCTCCCTCCAGTACTCCGTATGTCTCTGGTCATTTATTCAAGTTCAAGTGCAGTTAGGAATAAAAAACATATCTTTTCATTCAGATTCTTGTACAGGCCAAAATAGAAAACGATTTGTATTTGCAATATTTTCTTTAGCATCAAAAAAATTCAACCTAAAGATAACTCACAGATTTTTTGAAAAAGGCCATAGTCAATCTGAGGGTGATTCTATGCATGCTACCATTAAACGCCCCAAGAAAAATCACACTTTATACAATCCTAATCAAATGTACTCTAATTGAAAATGCAAAAGTTACTGGTCTTAAATATATAGTTAAACAGATGCAACAAGAAACTTTTTTTCAATTTTAAAGATTTATTAAAAGGCAAAATATGGCAAAAAAATACAAAAGGCGAAAAAATACTTTGGAGTAAAATAAAAGAAATAACGTTTTCCCTGACAAGGACTCCCTTTTTCACGCTAAAGTTTTACAGACGAAGAAACAAGAGAGGTGAAATTCTTCAAGAAGACGCAGAGTAGAAACATGAGTCAACTTTGAATATCTTTGCTTAGCTTATGAGGGAAAACTTCCTATACCGTAACCGTTATATAAGGATTTACTGAGTCTTTGTGATTCAGGAGCGATACCAAATCACTATCAAAGTTTTTATAAAAATCTCGTGTCATGTGATAGACCACTTGAAAGTTCTGACAGTGAAGAGGATTGAATACTCAAATATAGAAAAAGCAACTATGAAGATCAATGATGATAATTACCTACATTGATTTAATTTTTATAATATTAAGGAAGATATAGAAAGTCTATTGATTATTATTATTTTTTTCATTTCATTGTTCATTTTCATATTTTCATTTGATTGTGTAACTATTGAAAGGATGATTAACATAAACTTTACCGCAGGGAAATTCTGTACCAGGGTTGTGTGCTTGGGTACCTCAGTCTTACCTATTTCTGCCGCAAAGCAGCAGTGCTTGCATTGCTGCATTTTGGTTTGAAGGGTAAGATATGGCCATGGACTTAATAAATTAAGTACATGGATATGGCATTAAAATTACTGGGTACCGTGACATTACATCTGATATCACAAGTTGGCAACGTACACTGTGGCTCTTGTGGGGATTGCAGTTTTGCTGCGAATCTCACAGGAGCCACATGTATTATAGGTGACTGTTACCACTTACCATCAAGTGGACAGTTTACTTATTTGCCAACTTAGTAGCAATCAAAAAACCATAAAATACGTTTTTTTTTTATTTTGTGTAAAAAAATCGTGATTATTATAAAAAAAAGTATGTTTCTGACTGACTAACTGATTGATCTCTAATATTAAAGCAAATTTATAACGCATTTTCTTTTTATATTCCCATATAATTAATTAATATTCAATTAGAAGACGACACGGTAAGAACTTATTAAATTCTATAAAAAAATAAGAACCAACTACAAGACCTATGCAAAATCATACTGCTGATAATAATGTTCGTACTAAATTGTGCAAAAAGATGGAACCAAACTACGAGTATATAGATCAATTTATTTACGTCCAAAAACAGTGTAATGTTTATATAAATTTATCTAGTTTTGTATTTTTACACGAATAAAGTTGCAAAGTACACATACACGTACATGACAAACTTAACTGAACTAGAACATAAGGATTAAATTATTTTTCGTAATATTCTTGAAAACTTTAAATATTTGTCATATTATTATGAATTATATTTATAGGTAAATATTTTATCTTTGACATCGTATAAAGGGTATTCGTAAAATATAGATAAGACAAAGTGTATGCGTATTCACTCTCCTTACAAAAGAGCTATAGGTAGACAACCAGTTATTATAGGACATAGCTATAAGTGTTTACATGACATAGAAACCAATTGTACTTGTAAAAGGCTGGAAGTGGTGCAGAGTTATAAATATTTAGGGCTTACTGTAGATACAAATTTTTCATGGAAATTACATACTAATAATGTTAATGATAAGTTAAGACTAGCTTTAGATAACTTTTATCACTTAAGCTTTTGTGTAAACAGAGCTACCTTATACTCAGACTACTTTGCTTTAGTGAAATCGATACTGTCTTATGGACTATGGACTTATGGTGGAAGAACATTTAGAACTTACATATATAAATTAGAACAAATTCAAATTAGATTTTTAAAAATATTAGTTGACAAAAATACAAAACAAAGCTGCAAAAAAGAATATGAAAAGCTATTTAAAATTTGTAAAATACTGCCGGTACGTCAGAGAGTGTCGCTTTTACTACTACTAGAAGAGTATAGTATAGAAAATATGACTTTAAACAAAAAAATACTAATAACTACAACACGAGAAGTGCACTCACTGAAAAATATTCCGTACCTAGTAAATGCAATTACTATGGTAAACGAACCAAAGCGTATATGATACCTAAGCCACTAAACAGTATGTCAAGTGAAATCAGAGAGGAAAATGTGTCTATAAATATGTACAAAAATAAAATTAAACAATTCATGTTAGATCATAATAATATTGAGTAAGAGAGGCTTATCTGTTGAAAACGTTGTGAAAATCTAATACTTGTCTAGTTATAGAGCGACTGTTTTTTTTGCTTTTTCCCGCCAACAAACTGCTCTGCAGTTTGGCAGGATATAAATTATGTATGTGTCTTAGATTTTCTGAATAATGATGTTTTATTATACATACTCGTATATCTAAAATGCCTACGTGATAATCGCATCATTGATAATTCGAAATTGGAAAATTAATTTTGAAATCGCAAATAGTTAGGCCTAAAAGAAAATGTATAGGGAATTGAAAATTAATTTTATAATTTCGAATTTTTAATGACGCCATATCTCTTATATGACTATATTAACATGGGAAGGTTTCGGGTTGATTGTGTATTGACCAAACATCTTGCATATTGCATTTTCTTATATAAAAATTTTAGAAATTCTCAATCAGTTCTGTAGTTAGTAAGTTAGAAGTTCTGTCGGTTTGCTCCTTTATTAATTCAAATAAATTCAAATTAACTTATTTAGAATATAAAATGTGGATTAATATCGAAAAGAATTATTATTTGTTTTTTATGGACATGTATTTGCACAAACGACTATATAGTCTTCAAATAATAAACATACAAAGAAAACTATATTAACTTACTATAATTATACAATGTATGAATATTTACCGTTAAGTCATATTGGTTTATGCCGTTATGCCTTTATTTATGGTTGTACTTGACACAATAATGATATTTATATCTCAACGTTACAAATCAACACAATAAACAGAATAAATTTCCATTTCATTGTTATAATATAGTTTATCCTTATATTACAATCCTTATGTACATTATTTATGCATTTTAAATGACCAAAACAGGGAGGCACAAAATCAATTATAACATACTTAATATAACATAGCAAACCGAACGCACAAAATCGTTTTTCAGTGTATCGTCGACTATGTCGCATTATTGAACTACGCAACAGTATTATGAACTGGTTTATTATACTGTTTGAATCAAAACAATATACCTATCTACTTTATTTAGGTCATCGAACGAGTAATTGTCTATTCTTAAAAGCTATCGTCCCAAATAGCATGTAGCACAATTTAAATATAACGGTGTATTGGACATTATCAAAACATTTTGTATTCGGAATAGATTTTTTTTTGTAGTAAAACTATTGTTCGACAAGTTAGATATATTAAGATCCTTTTACATGTTACAATTTTCGAAGAAATATCGAAAAGCGTTAAATGTGGTCTTTACATATGAAATTGGCGTTTTGCCGTACTTTGATCTCAAATATCTCCTCTATGGTTAGGAATTCCAAATTCAAATTTATACAGCTATTTACTCATGTATTTGTGTTTCGAAAATTATAATTCACTTGATTTCTCCTCAATTGTTTAGGACTTTTCAAATATATATTTTTTTCAACTTTTTTGGAGTCAATTTTCGCTTGGGGCATGGTTTGGCTGGTTCGGCAGGGTTCAGCCATTGCCGATGAGCGCTTCCGATTATCGTACAGGACCCACTTTTCATCACAAGTAATGATTCGATTTAAAATCCCTTTATTATTGTGCCGGTTGAGTAATGCAACGCAGCAGTCAACGCGAGTTTGTTCATTTGCTTCACTCAATTCGTGAGGTACCCACATTTCAAGCTTTTTCACCTTCCCAATTTGCTTCAAGTGAATTAAAACAGTTTTATCACTAACACCGCAGCCTGCAGCTAACTCGGACGTGGTTTGCGATGGATCCACAATAGCCTTCCAATTCTTCATTATCAACTTTGGTCTCCGGCCGTACACGGGGCTTGTTCTGCAGGTAAAATTTCCAGAACGAAAACATTGGTACCAAAAACGCAGTGTTTTCTTATGCGGTACCGTCGCCATACACATCATTAATCCTTCGAGCCGTTTCTGCAGCACTGGTGCCACGGTGGAACTCGTACTCGTAAATAACGCGATATTTTAAGTTTTCCATTTTGTAAGCTGAGTGACGCAAAGAAAAAAAACAATTGAGGAAAAAACAAGTGAATTATAATTTTCGAAACACAAATACACGAGTAAATAGCTGTATAAATATTAGGATAGATTCTGGCTTTGATTTCACTTAATAGGATTATATGTAATTGCAGCAAGGCCAAATTTGGAAGCGAGCTGAATTCCTCAACAACAGACTAACAGTAACAAACAATGTTCATTGACATTGTTATGACGCCATATTAATAACGACAAAGTTAGTTAAGAAAGTGCAAGGTAGTAGCTGGCCAGGCGGGCTCAGAAGCTCAAGCACTAAACCAAACCTAGTTGAATACGGCTCCTATTGGAACCCAATTTCTTGACTAACCACAAGACAAGAAAACTAGAAACATTATTTATCTTTTTATACATTTAGATTCGAGCGTTTTCTATTTAATGAGTGTCACGAGAGTCGCTCCCTCATACAGTTAATGTTTCATATAATTAGGTAATATAATAGCTTATCAATTTTTCTAAAATCCTTTAGCACAACTGGCAAATAACACGAGATAAAAAACGTAATTAAAACCCTCCGGAAAATAGCCAACGCGACATAAAACTTTTATCAAAACATGGCTTGCGATCGCATTTAACAGTGTTATTAGAACCAACGCGCAGCGCCAACTGCTTCATACTGAATGCGCTCATAACGCCACCGCCCATAAACCGTGAAATTAAATGAACAAGGTGTCGTTAATCGACATTGTTAGTTGTTACATAGTGTTCATGATATGAAAAATTGTCGTTATAACAATTGCCTGATGATGTCATATATTTACTTAGGCATTGTTATTATGACTATTTATTAATGCAATAAATTGACGGGGTCTCGTCAGTTTTTATATCACACATTATATTATTAGTTTTGTTGAAATATTTCAAATGTAGCGTTTATTCTTTGATACTGCCTATTTGTGTGATGTGTCGTCTGCTGAAGGACACTATACACACTAATTTACAACTATTATTATATGTAAGTAACGGTCCATTTCTGTTTGTTATGATTACACACTATATTCATAAAACTGATAGAAGAAATTTTTAGTAAATATGATTATTAATATAGGACTTTAGTAACGCAGACAAAGGCCTTCTTTCCTCGCGTGGATGTCGGAAAGGCGCATAGTAGGGCCAATCAAAAAAAAATCACTGCAGAAAAAACCGGTTCTTTACATAAATATTGGATAAAAAATCTTTAAAAAGATATGTTATTATTCAATGCATTCTTTAGAGGGTGGTGTTTTAATTTGTTAATAAATTAATTAAAACTTGGTTGAAATGTGACCCAAACATGTCTCGATTTTAAAACTTTAAACCTAATCGCGTCGTATATATTTAAGGTTAAATCACATACTTTCGTTTTAAATAAATAAAGTGAACGATATTTTAGCGGATGGTCTTTTTACATTTTTCTTATTCGCCGTTATTAATTTTTATTTTAAATAATTCATCTTAGGCGTTAAGTTTTGCTTAAATATTTCCCTCACTCGCCTATGTAATCAGGACGGGACGATCGAGCAAGGTCATTAGGACCACTATGCGCCTTAAGGGAGTTTGCTGCAATAATATTTGCGCGCGAGGAGACGGCGTACTCGAAACCAAACTTTTTTTTGAGCGGTATCTGTTACGACGCTAAGTTGACTACCGTGATCGCTTATAGCAAGGTTAAATCAATATTGTAACAGAGACCGCTCTTGCTGCGTATAGCGCCATCCCCCTCTCAGTGCGGTTTTAATATTGTTTTAAGCGATCATGGTGGTCCACCAGCGGTTATTCCGCTGGTGTGCCCATATACCCAGCCACCACCGTCCGAAAGCTCTCCGCTCCCGATGGATGTCCGGACGGGATCGAGAAGGCCAATTCACTGAATGCACCCCCTCGATACAGGACCAGGGGAGTGGTTGTCTCGTTCGTGACCCCCCCAGACACCAACCCATCTGGCCAGCGTGATGCAGTGGACCAACTCCTTGTCAAAGGAGAAACCATGGTCATGCAGTGGATCGCATATGGGTTGTAGTAGCATCTACACATTATTTCACACTGTTAATAAAATAAAAATACAACCAATTATGAAGAAAGCCGGCCTTATTGTAAAAGATAGGCAATATCCAGAAGGCAATCTTTACCACTAGTAAGTATTAGATATTCACGTGAACAAAGTCGCAGGCGTTATACTGTCAACTTTAAACCAGCAGGGATTTAACAACTAGGTCAATCCAACTGAGAACTGAGCCAGTTGCGAAACAAACCATTTTCTCTGTGTATATTGGGGATTAATTAACGCGTTCAATCAACGCTCGTTAGCAGGGATGGTGTGGCGCAATCACTTTTTTATTATTTGTTCAAAAACACTCGACTCTGTAGGATAAAAACAAAAACAGCCGGTGTATTTCATGTAATTAACTAATTCTATTCATGTGATATATATTACGTATGAACTTGTCATCACACACCAAGCGACATTCCACACAGTCCGATGTAACAAAATAATTTATTCACGAACAAAGAATAAAGAAATACAGAGCACTTTTCCGCACCCGGGTTACGCAACGTCCGTACGCAAGTTACGCAACTTTCTCCATCACTTTATCTACTCTGGTAATTTTCAAAAATTACCTCGTTAAATAACAATCTCACCCGACGTATTAACAGCTCATTAAATAATACCTGTTCGAAATGAGAAATCACCTTTAGAAGACAGACGCATCGGTTTCAATCGGATGATTGATATAAGCATGACGCAACTCCGCTATTATCCTCCGAGTGCTTTGGAATTGAGTAGACTAATAATTGCTAGACTCAATGAAGACACATGACCATGCGAATGAGATACAATATTTGTGTATTGTGTGCATTGCCATTGTTAAGATAAAGGACGCGCGATAATATGTCATAATGAGTGAAACATCGTGTTTGTAGTAAAAAAAAACTAATAAAACAAAGACAACTAATCTAAAAAAAGTGTAGCGCTAATACAACGGTCAAATAAATGCACGTGCCTTGCTTAAACTACAAGGCAAATGCTACCTCCCTCACAAAGGTCTTCACGATCAGGCACTAATTAACTTCCGTCCGCTACGTCGCTAAAGTTTTATTATAAAACAGCTTTTTCATTTTCTCGAAATTCATGTTCCAGCTAACATCTATAGTTAGCTGGAACATGAATTTCGAGAACAATAGACTGGCGAACTGGCTATCATTTTAACTACACAATATTTTAGCATTGTCTGTTTATAATATAATCCCGCAATATTGCAATAAATATTTACTTAAAAGCTCTGCAAATGTTTCCGAGAGAAGAAATCTTTATGCTCTTTACGCTATCGTGTATTTTTCCAGCTTGTGTTTGTTAAATTATCTTGGTATACATTATTTATAGTGTAAATTTTTTTAAACTTACCTTTTGTATGATTGGTCGATGCTCTCCGCACTGCGCGACAGCTGCTGCGAAGCGCGCCTAGTCCTGCATGCAATAACCAATCTCTACACACCAAAAACAAAACGCATGCAAAATAAAACTAAAACAGGCAATTCAGACTGATTCGATTCCTTTATAATATGTCGAGAAATTAAATGATTTCACTCACACACATAAAATATAAATCTAAACATTCCAATAGTGAATAAGTCTGAATGACGCAAGGAAATTTCACACTGAGATATTTTAGCCAGAGCGCTATCATGGTCATCATCTTACACAGATCGCATAATCCTAGCCAAAGCTCGTAACTCATTCTACAGCTTAAATTTAATTCTGGCGTAAGTAATAAAGCTTTGATATACCGGACGTTAGTTATAAAATTAAAATTTTCATAGCGTTGAATCAACAAATCTGCGGTTACAGATATATCAAAGAAAACAATCAGACGGGCTCTTGGCGTCATGAGTGTGAAAGTTCCTGTAAACAGTGCATGGCAAACCAAACATAAATGCTTAAATAAATATATAATCAGCTAACGAAAATATAACACGTATTAATACAAATGTATCACGCCGATACATGCGATGGGTTGTCGTGGTATCATCTCATGCAATGCGAAAATAATGGTGGCTGCATAAAAAAAATTATATTGTAAAGTTTTAAAGATGTTTTTAAATAAAGGACAATGCCCATTTTTGTATGGAGACTTGCCCCACTTACAAATTTCCATGAATAGAATCAACTCCAGGCTCATTTTAAACGTATTTCGTCCTTCAATACAAAACAAGTAGGTATTGTTTTTATAATTAAAGCTGCATTTTGGATATATTCATAAAAATTGCTCCTAACCCAAAATAAGCGACCTATATAATTGCAAGACGTCAAACTAGTTATGCTGAACTTTCGATTATTAAAAATCAGTTACAATAATACTTACTATCAATTTACCTATTGATATCCACTATTATCGACAATAAGGAATCAATTTTGTAACAAAAATCGCAAAGAACGTAACGTGACAAACAACGAAGGGAACTGCGACTTATTTTAGGCGCGTTCCACCTAAGTACAGATTTGCAGCTTTAACATTGCATAAAAAAACGCAACACATTAATATTTGATGTTAGCGTAAAAAAATGGTGCGCTGCTTAGGTGGAAAACGGGGTTTTATATTCTATGCGATCCGTCAACCTTTTGTCATTGCAAAAAATGCTTTTTAATTGAAATGATGAAATGTAATATAGTTATAATTTATTAGCATAACATTGAAAAAGGTGTTATTGTAGCTACAACGAAAAAATGCATAAATATGTAGGTAGTCACCATTTAAAAGTCTTATTGCCGAAAAAAACCGTAGCTTTTATCTGTTTTATTTTACACTGAAAAATCATGCTTTGATTAAATATATTTCATTAGAATTACCGCTTTATTGGTCATCAACCTTGATAGTGGGGCAAAATCGGGCATCCTTTGATGCTTTTAGTGTTATCAATTACCAGTGGACGCACATAACGCTTTCTGTTTACCGCGTGAGTGGACGCATATCAGACATGCGTTCACTGATTAACACTTAATAGTAGTCATAACAATTTACAGATTAACATTGTATAACCTACCGTTCATATAAATAAAGCAAATAACAACTATTAAAACCGCATTTGTTTATGATTGCTCGCAATCGCCATCCAATGTAATTACTCATTAATCAGCATTGTGTTCAACAAACAAAAAATATAATGGATGATTGTTAATCACATCATGAAAGATAACCGCTCCGCGCTCCTGATTCCCATCGACGTTATTTATAAACGTCGATGTCTCCCCATTTGATATTATGATGCACTCTTATTTTTCATATTATCTTATAAATCACCTGTGCTCATAATAATGGTATTTATCTCCTCATTTTGAATACAGAACTTTGCGAAGAGGCTTTATAAATTATTTTACGTCATACATGATATCGGCCTCTTTGTCCGACCAAACGAATAATATAAAAGGGTTATTATTGTTGCAAACTGTTTCATCCGGGAGGCGATAAGTAGTGTAATCTTTCCCGTTTATTCCATATATATGTCAACATTTACTGGAGATGCATTGCAGGCAACAAATAAGCATTAAAAGTTCGCTAAAAACTTTGATTAACAGCAGGCAATATGAAAATTATTTTCTTTTTTTCTTAGCTTGTTTGGTCTCGGTATTAAGGCGAGATTGTCAGGCTTCTTATTTCGCGGAATTGCGGGGGTAGTTTAATGATTACGGCGTGGATTCCACCGGAATCAGGTTCTGCGAAAGCAGTAATGATTATCGGCGAAGATCCATAACCAAATTAGCTTTGTCACTGACGGGATAACATTTCGTATATTAAAAAAAGTGGTATTACATAATAACGGTACTAAAAAATCGTCGAAGTCGAACTAAACGTTCCTAATTAAAGTGCTTAAGGTTAATCCGCGACCCGCGACTAAGATCCCTAATTACGTGAATTATATTAGCATTAATTTAAAGAAGACGTCTAAGTGGGAGCGCTTTGTGTTACGTAAAGGCGGTGCAAGCGAGCCCCACCCGGCACCGGGTCGGGTCGGGGCTGAGCACGTCCGCCGAGCCGTGAACTGCCATTTTCCGTTAGCTCCAGACCTTGTGTTAAGCCGGCACCAGACATACCTTCAAAGATTTAAACATTAACTTGAAGACTTTTCACATGCATCTGAACATATACGAGTATGCTGTCGTAACCTGCCAGGCCTTCCGACGTATTAGTCCAGTGCTTCATGGCATTGCTGTTTCGGTCGAGTCACGTGCACTCAGTGATGTGACATCTTATGTCACAATTTGCCAATGCAAATTTTTCAGGAACTACATGTACTATAGGCGACAGCAGCCACTTATCATTATAGATGGGCAGCCTGATTGTTTGTCACCTTTGTTGTTGAAAAAAAGGCTTGCATTGCAAACATTACAAACTACACAGATATGCTGTAAGACAACAAACAAAACGGGTGATGATTTCATGGACGCCGTTTGCCAAAATTATTAAAGTGTATCGTAGTGGAACAAGCTAAGTAATTTGTATTTTAACTAAGCAATTTGTATGTTTAACTTAAAGTGACACGGCCGATTCCATCAGTCACGTTTTATGCAAACATTAGACTTTGAACGATCGATGGGCACTAACAAATCAAGACCACACGGCCAGTGCAATTGTAGCAAAATAGCAAATGTGAATACATACTCAACTCAAATGCTCGTGCCGTATATTGAATAGCGATTTTGTCGATATTTACGTATTCGAAGCTTTGTCTAGCGCTGGCTTAATGGTCGTAGTTACACTCTGTTATACGTGTGTTCGTCGGGAGGCCTCTTAAAGCTGGCCCGCTGCCGGCGGGGGAGCGCGCCGCCCTTGACATTGGTACCAACTCGCATATTTACTAACAACCGCTCTATATCCCGATTCTGTTTCTCCTTGCGATTTACGCGGCTAGACGACTTCGATATGTCCAACTAATAGTAAATACTACGTAACTGCCTACGCTAGCATCTGGCATGGTATCACAATAAAATATATCAGCGAAAACAAGGATTTAGCGTATAAAATGCAGTGTAATAAAAGATATTTTGATCCGGCTACATAGGAAATCTTGGCACGCTGTTATGTAACAAGTTGCCGCTGTTATTCTTGTTTTTCAACGCTATGTACGCAACGTATCGTGGTTCTTAGTTCGTATAGAGCTTGCACGTTTATTTATCGGGCAGTAGTGTATGACTGAAACTTGATAGGAAACTTTGCTATCGGATTTCACGAGCACCTTGGTAATAAAATTGACGGCTGGAAATTCAACGAGTATTTCATTATGATGATGACATAGATACATGTCGGAATTTTTTACGTCATTCGTATCCATTCGCTTCAATAATTTGAAGGTAATTGAAAATATATCATATTTACTACAAAAAAAAAATGCCCATAAAAACGTAATGTTATTTTTATTTGCACCAGGAAGGCAAGTAACTTAAGTAATTCATTACATTAGCTAGACATATTTTCATTTAACACTTCCATCTCAATATAATATGAAATCGTTTATATTCGCAGATTATCGTCTAATCTGTAAGTTTTACAATAAACAAACAATATATACATGATACGTAAAACATGCATTTACAAAAAATCTGCAATGAGATTCCCGGATTCATACAACATATTTTTATTAATGCAAATGATATTCCTTCACGCAATAAATAAATACAAATATGTCTGAATGATAACAATCATATCAAGACGGAACTATAGATATTAGTGCTTTCCTGAAAAAACCTGATAGTTACGTTATTATTAACGTAAAGCAATCGAGATGACCATCAAGCGCAATCAGGTAATAATAGTTATAATTACAAATTGCACGCAGCCCACTACCAATAACTGTAATCAATTAATGCCATGTGAAATTGCGCTAACGCACTAACAATCTGCTATGACTAATGATAAATGAAACGTTATACGACAAAAATAGAAACTGCACGGTACGTATACTCGTATATTAATCTTCCGTGTAGGCCATTTTCATGGTTGATTTTTGCACATGAATGAACATTCATCTGACTTTTAATTTCTTCGATGTTACAGTAGAAGTAAAATCTTAATTATCGTACTCTTAGCAAGACCTTTTATTTGATACCCATATTGTAGGGGTGCATTAAAAATAATTGGTCCGCCATCTTGGGTATGCCGTCATCTTGGATTTAGAATGACGTCACACAGTCAACCATGCATTGTCATCCAAACTGAACGTGTAAACAAAATTTCAGCTCAATCGGTTAAAGGTATCTGCTTCAAAATTGAGTTGCAAGATTTCACCCGAACATACATACTTACATATTTACATACTTACATTGCAAGTTAAATAAAAGCTTGTAAAAACTAGCCAAGTCTCGATGGAGCTGCTTGTTTATCTCTAAAAAGTAATGAAATCTAGACAAAGTCGTGCCAAGTCTAAGGTTCCTTACTGCGATTTCTTTATTATTATAGTTAATGTTGTGTGACTTGGTCGTTGAACATTCTTTATACGTTAGTGGGTACAAGTCAACGGCCAAATCACACAACATTAACTATAATAATAAAGAAATCGCAGTAAGGAACCTTAGACTTGGCACGACTTTGTCTAGATTTCATTACTTTTTAGAGATAAACAAGCAGCTCCATCGAGACTTGGCTAGTTTTTTACAGAATGTTTTTGGTGGGATTTCACTTCTTTTTGTAGAAACGTGAGCTTATTGATTTATTTTATTAGATTTTCTTATTTGACACAGTTTTTTCTTTTTAGGGGTAGCTTTTTTATTACTACAAATCGTTCTTTTCTTTTTTCTTTTCTTTATTGGAAGTGGCCCACCAAGTTGAATATTTTTGTAAAGGCGGTATGTCGATATCTCTAATAGTTTGGTTGGGCTCTTGTGTTTTCTAATCAGGGTCACCAGGTACTCCAGATCTTCGATTATACTAGTTTTTATAGTTTTCCCTTTATGTGGCCAGGCATTAACCCTTACTCTGTGCCAAATTTCAGCTCTCTGAGTTTATGGGAAGTACTAGTTCTATTTTGATGATCATGAGTGAGTGAGTGTCATAAATGCGAAACTTTGCTTTCGCTTAACTTCGGAACTAAATGACCTACAGACTTGAAATTTTGGATTTTAAGTATGTGATTATAGCTTACTGGATGACGAAAATTTCTGCGTTCTGGTCTTATCCAGAGGTTCTCAAATAGGGGCCTGAAAATGCGGCGAAATGGTTCCAGTAAAGGATGGTACGGCAGTGTTTGCTTCGCGCTCGACTTGGCGGGGGCACTGCCGTGCCCCCAGATCCTAGTGCCGAAATGTCTGGTCAGAGCCCCCAACATAAGCGGAGCATGGGATCTGCTAGAGCCAATTATCCATTCCCATGGAGAGCCTATTATTATTAACTAGCAATCCCGACAGACGTTTCGTAAAAATCTCTCGTTTTCGATTGATTTATTGTCGTGGCATAATTGGAACAGTTTTGAAATAATGTGCTTTTTTATGATTTCCCGTTTTCAATTTTCCTCTTCATAGGAAGTAGAACCTCATCCGTAGGTAATCCAACAAATACTCTTGTAATTCTAAAGTTTTGGCGATTATTAGCGTTTTAGCGATCCATTTTTTATTGCATATATTTCTTTCGGTTGAGAATTAATTTGGATTCATAAGGCCTATGACAATTCTTGAAATTCGTGAAATAATACTTAAAACCACCATAATCATCAGGCAACCATACTAATACCAACTTGTGAAACTATTTTTTGGATCGTAGGCATTTAACTGAAAATTTTCGAAAAATTATTCGATTTATTTAGGATATTAAAATCCCTCTAACTTAAATCTTTTTCCTCTGAAAAGAAAATTATAAATAAAAAAACGAATTAATAAAAAACAAAAAAGTTATATAAAAAAACAAATTAATTTTATTTATTACTGAAATAAATAAAAAAAAACAAAAAAGCAATACTTAAATAAAGAAAATATTTTAAAAAATTATAAAAAGAATACCGCCAGGATCGAATCACAGCCAAACAGATACACCAATACAAACCTATCTGAAGTCGTGAAAATAAAGATCTCATGTATTTGTGTAATGCGACATGATCTCATGTATTTGTGTAATGCGATAGATGGGACGAAAAAATTTGAGGCGATATAAATAAAGTTTCACTTTAAAAAGTGTGTCCTTTTGAAACAATGAAAATATAACAAAATATAAATAACATATAAATATAATAAAACTGATGGCTTAACAGTGAATATGTTCAAAATCTAGTGACCCACACAGCGATAGCGAGGTCATCGCACTACTTGCATTTATACAACAATAGTGGATATGTATGTACGCGAGAACTAGCACGTACTTACATACGACATTAGATAACCAAAACTGTAAGTAATGCTATAATAGTCGAGCATTATACATGAGAATAACAAGAACCAATCGGCATTATTGGCATAGCGAGGAGCGGCGCAAAGCAACCGTCACACATAGTGGTCAAGCCTCGGCGCGCAACGGAGGCTGGCAATCTGGCATAATAGCATTGTGCTTTAAAGTGTTTCGAGTGAATTGTCCTTGCTTGTGTTTACATATGAATAACAAACACATAACATAACCAAACACCAAACAATAACAATTACACGTACACTCATCAAAGAAATCAAACAATTAAGTGAGTGATTGCAAGCTATACCATATGGTTGACAGAAAGTTTCAATGAACTGGATTAGAATTCAGTAAACTAACAAAAAGTTCAGCTATCGTAAAGGAAATTATTTTTTAATTGTCAGATAACTTTTTCATATATTTTATTATCACTTCGGAATAACGACAGGCGGGATCCAAGCCGACGAACGTCTGCTAGTGGAGGTCAATGGAGTAATAAATTTGGTGATGTAAAAGATTTTATTAACAAAAACTGTAAAGCTGTTGAATTTAGTGCGTGAATAAAAGCACCTGACGAATAAAAAATCATCGCTAGCATTAACTATAAAATTGTAACCATCGGCAATTTGCCAATATGTTCAATTGTGGACTGTGGACCATTTGTAGAATTAGACAAAATAATACTCGTTTAATTTTGGTTAACATTTTGGGAGTATAGAGAATTTTCCAATATAGTTATATATATTATAGATCATTTGGTCTAAAAGGGCATCCTGGGTATTTACCTTAAATATTAACGTATATTTAATCAGATCTAGGAAGTACATTTAATCATCCACGGATATTTTCCAATCATTGAAAGGACATGCGGTGACAGACTGAGAAGACTCCCTTATTCCCCCTGGATGTTGTAAGAGCCGACTAAGCGAGTTTGTCCCAGTACTCCCAGTAATATCTATGCGAAGAGATGAAAAACTTCACCGATCTACACCGTCTAGCATGATGTACTAGGATTAAGTCCTCCTCGTCTATGAGAGCCGCGTCCCAGCAATAGAATGTATAGAGGATAGGATGTGTGGGGTAAAAATAAAACATATCAGCGTGATATGTAGGTCATCTAGGGAACAGCCCTGAGAGAATGATGATGATTGGAAAATCAAATATGAGCCTTCAACAAAAAGAAATTTAAAAATAGAAATGAGATCTCAAGCATGACCTCAAAAAATATCGAACGGTCTCCACCTTGCGTTATCGCAAGCCATCGCGAATGTGCCGTACGTATTGGAACCTGTTTCGAAGCGACTATATAGCAACAATCTGACAGAAGGTTGTTCCACTACATTCGATTGATGTTGTTACACAGTTGTCGCATCATCGATTCGGAGCTCTTGTAACTAGATCCTTGTCATGTGAGCGTGACATAGGTTGTATAGACCGCGAGGCGCTCGCGGGTCGCACCGCACCGCGCCCGCCGTGCAGGGTGTGGCAGCAGGTTGCACAATCACAACTCATCCTCCCACGCAACATAAAACATGGTCAACAAAACAGACAACAGTACACTGCACACATTTATGATGACACGCACACACAGCGTATTTAATAATGAAACGGGGAACGATGAATTGGGAAAATTATTGGTTTGCTGTATAACTAAATGCAAAAAAATGTTGGATAGTCCATTTATTGAGGAAGATACGAGTATAACATAATTTTCCGACATGACTTTCCGACGCGAACAAAGTCGCGGGCACAGCTAGTTAGATATATAACAAAGACCGAAATAAGAAAAATGTAGACTTGATGCTTATGTTAATACGAGTTAATACCAAAACATCGCTCAATAGGTTTGTCACAAGATGTATCGAAGACGACAGTTGCGATTGGCCGCAAGACACGAACTTGTATCTTAAAAATTTGTTGATCACCACTAAATATTATTACGTGCGTGATAGTAAAACTTTATATGTAAATAATCAGAAACAGGATAACAATTGTCCTGTCCATTGTTTTGACGGTATCCGCCCTCCGCGTGTGGGAGCTGCTATCTGCGGTCTGTGTAAACAATTATTTTATTATTGTTGAGGCAGACAAAATCATAAGTGGCCTACAAGGCGTTTGTTATTAAACAAGCTATTGTATGGAGTTCAACGGAACACACATGTCCTCGATTAGGTTAACCCACTCCAATTACAATTGATTGATTGAATACAAAAATGCTGATTGATGATTTGAATATCTGTATGAGTAACGTTGAAGTTGTATCTTTTGTTCCTTCATTGATCGATTAACATCGAGTTAACAGTACTATTAAAACTTCAATCAAGGGAAAAACCCACGTAACACGTAATGATACAATCACAATAGAAGGAAAAGGAAATTTTGCAACAAAGCCTACGTAAGGTGGAAACCGTATTAAGAAACAAAAAATGAATAATTCTTATAAGAAATCAGCAGTTAACGTATCTAAAGCTAAATTATGGCGAATAATACAACTATATACGTTTTTACTTGAGTGTATTTAAAACGCAATAATTTAATTAAACACACCATAATGTTTCTATTATATTTTCTAATATTACAACATTACAATACAATTACAAAATTAACATTATTTGATAACATTTTTCGATGATTCCAATTAATGAGACTATTATATTAGATTCAGTATAAAATAAAACATGGATTTTTTTAATGAATATTAGCAACAGTAACATAAATGTAATACTTACAGCTAAATATAAAACTTAATAAGTTCAGTGCACTTTTTGCTGCTTCACCTCATGATATGACTATATTAGAGAGCTTACTAATAAACCAAATACTAATAGCTCGCATATAACAATATTTATAACTCATTATTATGGAACAATCTCACTAACGCAATCGACGTCACGATTAGCGCACATTGGTGCAATACCACATTACACAGTTCGACGAAATAAATGCTACGGTCTAATTTTAGCCTCGAAACAAACACTAATTAATATCGTTCTGACTTGTTTAAAGTTAGAAAAGTTTATGAAATTAATAAGCGGGATTACCGTGTACAAAACTATCAGTTTTTATATCACAATTCATTCATTCATCATCATAGTCATTCATTTCTTTTAACGGTTTCTTAAAAAACTTACAATTTACCTGGTGAATTTCGATGGAGTGCCTGAATACCCATTAATTTCAACAGGTAAGCCATATTGACAACCCTAATAAGTAGCAAGAAATGTTTACATTTCATTTTCATCATTGATTAGTAAGTCAATGAATATCTTCGTTCATACTAAAGATAGTAGTCTCTTAAACAAGTCGTGTGTATAAATTACTATGCTTATTATAGTTCATTCAAGAATGTAAATAAAATGCATGAACATTAATGACTCAAGCTTAGTAATTACTGTTTACTTTAACTGTTATAGTTGGCAATTACAAAGTATTAACGCCACCTACCGACTGATGGACGCGAACAAAATACTACTGGCAATTTGTGATATTTCTACGAATAGACCCTTTAATTTTATGGTTTTACAGAACAGTTGGAGATAAATCTTCTAGTGTGTGAGCAATGCTATATGTTTGTGCTATTCGTCATACGAGAGTTGACCCTAATGACTGCGTTGGCCTCTACGACGCTTATGGCCGGACAAAGTGCCCAACTAGATATCAAATACGAGTACCTTGTTCGAAAAAAAATGTTACACACATTCATTATACAACTTGGAAGAAATAATTAAGTCAACATGCCTACATCTCTATAGACATAAATGACATTGATGTTACAAATTGAGTGTGTGGAGTAACAAGGTCAGCGTCCCGTTTGTATGAATCAGGCATTCTTCCAACCCACGTTTTACCTTTAAAGTGTAAGATAAGATTCAATAAAGGGCGATGACATGAACAAAAATAGCTTGCACTTAAGCAATGCATTATCCAACTATAGATAGAATACAGTATACGCATTCCATTGTCTAAAGTACTAAAGGGCTCAATAACAGTATTAGTGCTCATTAGCACTAGGTATTATATTACCAGATTACAAAAATTATTATTTTCCTAAAATTATGCTTATTTTTTACCCGTTATAGTTATAGAACTAGCTTTGTTTTAATTGATTTAAAACAGCTAGTTCTATAACTAACGGTTAAAAAAGAAGCAAAATGCAATAACTTTTTGACATTTGTCCAATTTATAACGTACCGGATTTTTTAGGTATTTTGTAGTTTTGAGTATGTTTTGGATATTGGAATTGTTATTTTGGGTATTATTAATATATTAATGTCGATAACATTTCAAGGAAGCTATTATATGCAACATATTTTGACAGTTCATTTCATATCGATTTATCGTTTACATATCCTGTTTCGGTGTTCATGCTACGGGGGCAGAAGTCAAATAAATCTTTGAATACCCACGATTTTTAATGTCGTTTGTTGCTGTTGATGAGTTTGCAATATCGCTGATGACTAGATTTTAGGTATAATGAAAACATTGAGGGTTCCATTAGTTCAGTTCAGTTTCAAAAATACTTTATTCAATAATTAAAAAGCAATCATAAATACATACAGTCTACTTACAAAATATTTATGTTGACCATGTACTGTAACACTTCACTTTATCAGGCTAACTAGGCGCCTACAAAAGTATTTAACACCAGAAAATACTAATATTCTTATTTAATCACCATGTTACTTAGTACAAAAAGGTAATGTTCAAAATTGTGAATAATATGTAAACATTCACTTATTTCATGTGATAAATAAATTAGTGGGTACAAATATAAAAATATTGGTAGTAATATTGTAACAGGTAACCAGGTTAATAAAAAGCGTCAACACCGTCCTGCCTCCCGCGCTGCTATCGTCGTAGGACGATAGAGGGGAAGCAGAACGTCACTCACGGCTCGCCGTTCTGGCTACTGCGGTGCACCACTTAAGGTACCCTATTCAACTTAAGGTACCTTAAGGTTCCATTAGTAAGCATGGCTATTATTATGACTGCGACTCTATAGACCAAGTTAAAAGTCATATTTGGGCTTTAAAAGTGTTTTCATGATTACTCATCAGTCGCCTAATATATACAATAGATAAGTTACGAACGAGAGTAATGCACAAAATGCGCCAATTATTTCGGCACTGTGTATATTGGACAAAAGCAAATAAATTCACATTAAACATTTATAATAGTCGTGATGTCGTATGGCATTTTGATGTGGGGAAATGCTGCCGACATTCAGACTGTTTTTGTGCTGCAAAAAAGGGCTATTTGTGCTATTTATAATCTTAAAATAAGAGACTCTTTGAGAGAAAAAGTTTAAGAAATTGGTATTATGGCCGTTGCGTCGCAATATGTTTACGAGAATATAGTATATGTTCATAAAAATATACATTCGTTTTGTAAAAACAGTGATATTCATTCAGTAAATACTAGGCACAAGAATATGTTAACGTTACCAAATACTAGGCTTTGAAAATTAATAATTCTTTTAAAGGCCTTTGTGTACGCTTCTACAATAAAATCCCAAATAATATTAAAGCACTTAGCTTGAATAAATTTAAAGTCACTATCAAGGGCGCACTTATGCAAAAAGCATATTATAAAGTGTCTTATTATATGACAGCTTGGGATTGACAATAAATGTGATAATTGACGTTCCCTTTGAACGTCAATTATCACATTTATTGTCAATCCCAATTGTTAACACTTTGTGATAATGGGATAAATGTCATTCGAGTAACTGTTCCACTTACGTCGACAGGCATTTCTATATTATTAAAAAAATGTTTGTTTAATATAATATTGTAATGTTGGCATTTTAAAAGCGACAAAAAAAATACAAGACCCTCCGAGTTTCTTGCCTGTTCTTCTCGAGAAGGCTCTCCCAATTTCCAAATAGGTGTAGAGTCAACTTTTTTTTTCATTTGACTTGTATTTATTTTGCACACATCTTAATAATGGTTAGGGTGTGTACAAGGATTAAATAATTTAGTTAATTAGATTCTTCGTTGAAGATTTATGTTTTTATGACGTCAATAAGTGTCTGTAAAGGTCTATATTGAATAAAGATTTTGAGTTTGAGTTTTTTTGAGTTTTGATAATGAAATAGTTACCACGACAAAAGTCAATTTCACGTTGCGTCAGCGCTCCCCATGTGTCCAGAGCGAGACGTGCATCAGTGGTCTGCTAATTGCGGGTGCACAATTATCCCAAGTGGTGGCCACAACGAGCAGCGCAATTGTCGCAATGGGGAGGAAGTGGTCATCATACATCCTCGAACACCTACGTGTGCGCACCAATGACTGCAACGCGCTGCTAGACGTCAACCATCGTTTGAGTTATTGTTTCCTGCGACACCCGCGAGTGGTACAACTGTCACGAGTGATCAGCAGCGTTACCATGGAACGGTCCATAAACCTAAAGCGATACTAATAATATTATAAAGAGAAAAGATTTGTGTGATTGTATTATTATTTTACAGTAACATAGGCTATAGAATTGTTTTTCCTACGGGAAAATATAGAACCACAACAGGAAAAACGAAAACAATGCGGGCGAAGCAGCGACCGGAAAGCTAGTTGAAAAACGACTAGAGATAAAAAACAGGCAATATGTCAAAATATAAGGAGGATATTCCCTACCAATCCGCACTGGATCAGTGTGGTTGGTGAAACCCACCCTTTTGGGTGAGGTCTATGCCCGTTCCATGTTAGCATTTGTGGGTAAAATCTTACACACAAACGCAATTGATTGCTTGTTCTTCGATTGACGATTTATAAAATTGCATTCCTGAAGCGATTGATTGACACTATGAGAAGTGTTTATCTGGGAAAATAAGTATTTAGTTAGCATATTTTTATACATATTGGACTAATTGTCTCTAATTTTCGTATTGAAAAATAAACACACATGTGATAGACATCCATTGGCATTAAATTTTTCTTGCGTTTCCGTTCAATCACACAAAATAATTCCTCGCCGATAACTGATGATAGTGATAGGAGAATAAAGTATTGACAACAACGTCAAAAAGGATGATTTATTTGGCTTCGACACAAAACAAAAACAACTGAAGACACTTTAAACAGATTCTATTTTAGAGCACGGTCATTCATTACCTGCACAATTCTGATGCAAACCAAACACGCTCCAGCATTTTAATTAGTTAGGATAAAACGTGACTTGACATCACATAAGTCAAACAAACATGTGGTACACAACTAATTAATTGATTACTATCCATTAACGAATTAATTGTTTTTTTTGCTCTTGTCGGTGGAGTCATCGCCGTTCTCTTCAGCATTGTTCCTTGCTCATGTCTTCCAGATACGACGACGACACCTCATTATTCCTCTACCTGCTGCATGAAAAGTATTGCGTGGTTTTATTTATTTATTTTTATTTATTTAAACTTCCAGTACAATTTGTGTACAGAGGCGGACTTAATGCCAAAGGCATTATCTGCCAGTCAACCTTTAATGGTAAAAAAACTGGATAATGGTATATATATAATGCTATACACATAATATACTAATACATAAATATTATAAATAAAATAAACTAATATATATGTGCCTACTATTAATGTACAAAACTACAAAACGAAAATGACATTCGAAATGATATTTCGAAGATAATCTGCATATCCTTAATCAACAGGAGTAAAAAGATTCTCATGGTACAGCTTTCGTAATTTCTTTTTAAAACTTAGTTTGCTTGATGACTTTCTGACGTCAAGTGGGAGAACATTCCATAACAGGATTGACTGGATTAAGAAAGAAGAGTGTATGATATCAGATTTTACTCTCTTCCTTTCTCTTTCCATTTTATCTTCTTTCTCGTGTGGTATTAGATATCTAGCATTTTTCTCTAAAGATTTTCAAGAGTAATGAATATTTATTTATTTTCCTTAAAACCACTTCATTTTATACAGTCTACATCCAACCAATTGACTATTTCAATAAAAAGACCAAATATTAACGACGAAAGTCCAGAGAGAACAGTATAAGTATTAATAAACATTTATAATATGTTATTTCATAGCAAACGTAAGAAATTGTATACCAATAACGACATTGATATGCTTAAAAAACAGTTAGGATGAAATATAAACCATCAAGCAATTAGAAACGGAACCAATAAAAAATAATCTATCAAGAGCGACAGAGCGCGATTTGCAGGAATCAATTAATTAACAATCAGAGCAACGTGCAATGCGCTACGCGCATGCGTCTCGGCGCAGGCGCACGAATGCGGCCGTCCTTGCGCGGCGACATTGTCACACGCTGCACCTACTCCGCTGGACCGTAATACTTTTATTGTGCCATTAATAACCATTACTCACCACTCCCATACAAGTTCATCCGTCATTTAATAAGATCAGAATGATTTTAAACGGTGCAGTAATTTTTTTAGCTTTCCAGTATATTTATGTTTAAAACACTAATCTGAAATAAAATTAATAATTTTACTGCCCCAATAGTTCTTTTTACAAAGATTATTATAATCAATCCTAAGAATAATTAAAAAACTTTGTTCTGGCTTACGTTTAAATATTTTAAAACGTATCCTAACAATAATGGTACCCTACCCATTATGCCCAGAATCTATCCTATTTAAAACTGGAAACTACCACAAATACACGCAAAAATTAATTGATTAGTTAGAACGTGTACGGACATAGTACTAAGTGATTTTTTATACTAATATTAAATTCCGAATGATCGTCTTTAACCTAATGGAATTAGGACAAGTGGTCATTGTCCAGTAATAATGTCGAATTACGCAGTATTGTTAGAACTATTCCCTCCCATCATCGCCATAGCCTTTAGTTATCCAGTTTAATGGAGTGGTTGAGAGCTGGGTATTAAAATAAACATGAGCTACTGCTACTAAAAGTACCAGATAGTGCTGTGATATGGACAAAATTAATGTTATCAGGAAGCATGTCAGAAAATAACTATTCTTAACTAGTCACTTAATTGTACTTGTAAATGAAAAAGTCACATGTGTACACTTGAACAGCCACTCGCTAGTTAGAATGACACACGTTTGTAAAGCTGGAAATAGTATCGCAATTCGCACCTTTCGGAAGGAAGCTGCATTATAGAATAATGGAATTTCCGACACTTGACATATAAAACGCAATTATACACAGTCCATTAGTCTATGTTGAGAGCAAAACAGAAATAAGTATTCCGTGATACATGTATTATTAACTTTATATAAATATGTATAGCATCACCTCGAGGCTTCATGAGTGATACAAGTAAATATTGCTTAACCGAGTTAAAAAAAATAGAATGAAAATTACAGTTTAACAGAAACCAATATTTAATTGGTGTAACGAAATTGAAAATTTGCCTTTAAAACTGATTTAACATGTAACAATGATCTCAAAATCAAAGTGATACCAGTAGGCCTACTCTTGAACCATTTCCAATCGATCGGCATTGAGATTGTGATTTTTTGTACGCTTGATTTTCCACATTGGCACAAAATTGGAACCGTATTGTGGTGATTTTGAGTGAACTAATCTCGGTGCTATCTAATTTTCTCAAAATACGGATCCACTTTGTCGCTAGTGTTGCTAAATAAGCGTACGAAAAATCACAATCTCAATGCCGATCGATTGGATTTGGTTCAAGAGTAACCCTACTGTTAATGAAATAGATTTAACTATGCCCAGTCAGTTATGCTCCATGGTTATGCTAGATAAAGTCAAGCGGTGGAAAAATTTAGCCTGCTAAATTCCACGTAAAAGTTTATCAAATTCACTTAGAAATACGTCATGGAGTACGTCAAAAGAATGAGCAAAATTTCAATAGAATCATCTATCGCAGCTAACTAGATCACTCCATCATTTCAACCTACATCCCATTCGTAGGGTGCGTAAAATAATTAAATAAAAAATTTAAAAAAATCTTAAATTGTATACTGGATTAAACTAATGCAGTATTTTTTGGATATTTTGAAAAATTTATATAAAATTAAATAGGTAGGTTAAATAGGTGGGAGCATCGGTGGCGCTGTGGACTCAGCACTTGCCTTCCAATCGGGAGTTCCGGGGTTCGAGATAGCCACGTACCAATGTATTTTTCGTTTTCGAATTTCAAATGTACATTTAACTGACGCTCCTACGGTGAAAGAAAACATCGTGAATTCGTGAGGCAACCTGCATACATCTGCGAGGAAATTCATAGGTCCACTTTACATACAGTGAAGTCGACCAATCCGCACTGGGCCAGCGTGGTTAACTAAGGCCTAAACACTCTAACTTAGGGTAGGCTCGAGCCCCTCGGTGGGGACGTATATGAGCTGTTATGATGAGGTGAGTTATATTTTCTTATTAATATTTGAATCATTACATTACTACCGTGTCCTAACCTGAAGCACTGCGGACCCACCATACCACTGGCCATACCCCTGGGGGTAGAGTGGGTGGCACTAAACCATACCACCATAGTAGTGTTTAATATTCCGGGGTGACAAAAAGTGACCCTGTATATTAAAATCTGGCGTCTCAATGTTTGTCTGGGATAAACTACGAGGGCGGGTCAAAAAGTTCGCGGAATGAGGGGTATGGAGGGGGGAAAGGTGACTTTTTACTACCTGCACTAGTTGTGATACTCATTAAGAGTATAAATACTAAGTTTAAAAAAAATTGGTCATAATTACCTGAGCTACACATCAATCAACAAGTAAATCCGGAAGAAAATTTGCAACATGGAGAAAATTGAGTTTCGCGCAGTCATCAAGTTCCTTACCAAACAAGGAAAACCTCCCCAGACTATTTTGGAAGAGACGTTTTCTGTTTACGGGGACTCTTGTCCTAGTAAAACCATGGTTTACAAGTGGCACAACCTGTTTAAGCAAGGCTGGGATTCGATTGAAGATGATCCAAGGCCAGGGCGGCCTGTCGAGGCAACCACGGCAGAAAACGTCGAAAAACTTGAAAAAATCATATTGGAAGATGCCCGTTTAAAGAAGAATCAGCTTGCAGAAATGATTGGAGTATCAGCTACAACCATTTTGAACATCCTACACGACCATCTTGGCATGTCAAAGGTGTGTGCAAGATGGGTGCCGAGAATGCTCACGCCACACCAGAAGCAGCGGCGAGTTGAGTGTTGTCGCGAGTTTTTAGCGCTCTGTTGTGAACAAAAGGATGAAGTTTTGAACCGAATTGTGACTGGAGATGAAACTTGGGTTCATCATTATGAGCCTGAGTCCAAACAAGACTCCATGCAGTGGCACAAAAAGGGCACACCACCTCCGAAGAAATTCAAAGTGTCTCCGTCGGCTGGAAAACTCATGGCTACTGTTTTCTGGGATTCAGAGGGAATCCTCCTTATTGATTATAAAGAAAAGGGTGTCTCTATCACTGGAGAGTACTACTCTGCACTATTAGAACGTCTGCGAGATGCTGTGAGAGAAAAAAGACGGGAAAAATTGACTAAAGGTGTGCTCCTTTTGCACGACAATGCACCCGTGCACAAGGCGCAAGTTGCGATGGCTGCTCTTCAAAGAGTGGGCTTCGAAATCTTGGAACATCCTCCCTATAGCCCAGATTTAGCCCCAAGTGATTATTATTTGTTCCCAAAAATGAAAAAAGAGCTTCGAGGGAAGAAATTTTCCAGCGATGAAGAAGTGAAGAGCGCAATTTCGGCCTATTTTGACGACAAAGAGAAATCATTTTTTTTCGAAGGTATTAATAAATTAATTGATAGGTCTAATAAATGTATTAGAATTAAGGGGGAATACATTGAGAAGGAAAAATAATTTTGTGTTTTATTTCTTACTTTTTACCCTCCATTCCGCGAATTTTTTGACCCACCCTCGTACTTAACCGATTTTGATGAGATTTGGTTTACTGTATGTTATTTTGTCCAACTTCAAAGATGGGATAGTTTTTATCTCCATTATCGACCTCAAGAAATTACTGCCAATTAAATTGTTTGTAATTATTTATTAGTATAGATTCAAACAGATGTCGGTGTTACTTAATTTATCGACACAACACTTGGTTATTTAGGTAGGGTAAATGGCGTTGTGTCTTGTTTTCTTTCAGCTACAGACTATTAAAATTTCTACGTTATGTTTATGTTTACGACGTATTATGTATTGTGTGTTATAATTATTCTATATGGTTGTGCATCGTTTCGTATATAAACGCTTTTATCTTTATTAGTAAATTTTAATTTGACTATATTAGGAAGTTTAGTACCTATAACATAAAGCCATTGCAACGCGTGGCCGGGTCAGCTAATGTTAGGATTGCCAGTTGTCCCGATTTTTGAACAGATCACATTTTTTTTCAATTCCCATAATAAAGCAGCGACTCATTATTATGACTGAATAACCTTGGAATATTTATCCCTAAAATATTAACCTTTGAATGAATGAATATACATATGAGACGAGACTATATGGGAGTTGAATTAAAGTGAAAATTCCCTTCTAACTTTCTTATATTAAAATCTCTTTTTTTTACAGTCCCGACTTGAAAGTGATAGTCCCGATTATTACAAGCTTCTGCCCCAAAATTTTGCTTCTTAGACCTTTTTTTTTTTTTTTTTTTTTTTTTTCAGGGGGAAATGCGTAACCGCACCGTACCCGCCGTTGGCTAGACGGCGAGCGTGTGTGGGGCTCTCCCGGCGGAGTGCCAGGCCTACCCACTAAAACCCCCCGGTGTTCTCCCTGCCCTTATGAGCGCGCTAGGTAAGGTCCACACTGCGACTCCACTACCCACGCGCCCGGGCAAGCCCGACCACCTGGTCGGGCTATCGCCAAGGGGGGATTGCCCGAGAGCACCAGGGCAATCCCCAGACGGAGGGCCTTACGGCGGCGTGCACGGGGCCAACCGTGCACGTAGGCCTCCACGGCAGGGTCATTAGACGGGCATCGCTTGTGCGAATGCCCGCCTTCTCCTGCCTATCCGTCTGCGACGGATGGGAGCGGCTTGAGGATCTGTCTCCCGCTCCCTCTCCGCGGCCTCCTTCTGCGATATTACGTCCTCGCAGAAGGAGGCGACAGCCCCCCATTCCGCCTCGCCGCGGAGCATGGCCACGACCATGCTCGGCAGCGAGAGGTTTCCGCCTCCCAGCGCAGCGTTGAGTTCGCTGCGCTGGCATCGCCAAGCCGGGCACACCAATAGTGTGTGCTCGGCAGTGTCATCGGGAGCGTCGCAGTGATGACACTGCGGCGTTTCCTCCCGATGGGCGACTCGGTGCAGGTAGTGACCGAAGCAGCCATGCCCGGTAAGTACCTGCACCATGCGGAATGTTAGGCTGCCCTGCCGGCGCCCAACCCACTCCTCCAACACCGGACGAATTGCCTCAATCGTCCGGTGGCCGGCAGCTGGGGCGGCGAGTGCCTCACCCCACTGGCGCAGAGCCTCCCTCTGCGCCAGGGTACGAGCCTGCTCCACCTCCTGTGGAGCAGACCGTCCCCCCCGCTCTCGTACAGCAACCCGATGCCGATACACCTCCGAATGGACGCGTGCATCGACATCCCATGGCGTTTGGCCCGCAAGAACGCAGGCCGCGCCGTGGCTGACCGTGCGATAGGCTCGCACGGCCCGGGCTGCTATGACCCTCTGCGGACGTCGCAGTAGGGCCACCGTACGGGGGGAGAGGCACTCCGCCCATACCGGGGCTCCGTATAATGCCATCGACCTTATCACCCCGTGATACAGTCGACGGCACGCCGATCCTAGTCCTCCCACGTTGGGAAGGACCCGCCCGAGTGCGGCTGCGGCGGCGCACAGCCGTGGAGCGAGGAGCTTAAAATGCTCCTCGAAACTCCATCGGGGGTCCAGAACCAAGCCGAGGTACTTGAGATGCGCCTCGACCGGTATACGTACCCCCTCCACTCGGACACGGAGCCCCAGTGGGATCCTGCGACGGGGGGCGTGGAATAACATGGCCCTCGTTTTGTCGAGGGCCACGTCCAGGCCCAGGAGGCGGATGCGTCGGACGACCAGTGAGGTGCCGACCGACGCAAGGTGGGCCGCCTCCTCCCCCGTTTTCGCTCTCGCCGCGACAAGCGTGTCGTCGGCGAAGCAGACGACCTTCGTTCGTGGCAGAAGGTCGCCTCGCAGGACCCAGTTGTACCCCAGGTTCCATAACAGAGGACCTAGTATGGAACCCTGGGGTACGCCCGCCGCCATTGTCCACGTGTGGACGCGCCCATCCGGCCCCTCGTAGAGGATGGATCTGCCTTGCAGGTAATCCTCCACGAGGGCGCGGAGGTACGGAGGCACCCGGTGGAAGCGGAGTGCCTCCTTTATGCACTCGTGGGGCAGGCTGTTGAAAGCGTTGCGGATGTCAAGAGACACCGCAACAACAGTCTCCCCACGAGCTGTGGCCTCTTCAGTCCACCTCTTGAGGAGGGCCATCGCGTCCACCGTGGACCGACCGGTGCGGAAGCCGAACTGGTTGTCAGCCAAGTCCGGCCCCTGGTCCTCTAGGTGCTCGACGATGCGGGAAGCCAGGATTTTCTCTAGGAACTTCCCGGCCTCGTCGAGTAGCACCACCGGCCGATACCCAGCCGGGGAATCCGCGGGGCGGCTCTCCTTCCTTAACAGGCAGAGCCTGCCCGCCTTCCAACGACTGGGGAAGCGGCCCAAGGTGATGCTTTTTAGACCTGGCAACCCTATACTAGTACATTATTAAGCCATCACCACACGGACAGATTACATGCATATTGAATTCATATTGCGTTTCCGTTTATTACGGATTCGCAGATAAATAGTCCTAGTCCCTATTACAATATGAATCGAACACACACCAAAAACAAACGCTGTTCTGAATCAAACTGGTTCAAATTTTAGTGGCCACATGTAATATAGGATGTAGCCTAATTCCAAGCCCACCCTATTACGGATACTGTTCGTATTGATCGGAGCGCAGGCGATCCAATGTCACCTGTATTTAAACGCTGTAAGGTCGATAACGGCAGTATATGAATTTGCGGCGACCCTGTATTATACAATAGGTGGCCGAAGTATAGGTTTAAGACCCACCTATCATCCAACACAATGGTGACATCGGCGCAGATGACACTTATATCGGATTTATAATCGAGATCCCCGTCCCACAAGACCGTCGTCGTCGCCTGTTTTAGTCATGTGTTTAATTTATTAAACTTCATAAAAATTAATTTTCATAAATAATTTTTGTCTTGAATTGATTTTACTTATTAAATTTGTTTTAGGAAATTTAAACAGTATTTTTAAAACGATAAAATGCCAAGTCACTAATAAAAAGTTTTGTAAGGTAAGTTACAACGTAACCAATTTTCATGATATCAATAGAGACGTCTAAATTGGATTTTGATATTAGTTATTAACAATAAAAAGAGATCAATTCTTTCGAGATTTCGCTCGGGTCGAGTAGGTAAGTCGCGACCTTGTGTTAATGGTGTCAGTGTTGAAGGCGCAGGTTCAAACCCGAGGTAAATTTTTTTTGTAAGTATTGATTTTATTTATAAATTATGTATATAGTAAATATAAGTATAAAGTATTAAAAAGGCAAATGGTACGTCGTAAATATGAAAAATATATTTTATAAGTTTTGCACAGCGCTTGTGGCTTAGTTTAACACTGTGTAGCATTGGTGTATCATAAACCGATACAAATATTTTATGCATACGATTTACAACTTGAATAAATACAACAAATTTCTACAAAATGATTATGTATTAATTTGATGATAAATTGTTTCAAACTCATAAAAATATTGCGAACATATTGGCGACATTTGCAAAATGTAGCTGTCTAAATGTCTCTCAACAGTATTGTAAGTGCACGTAAAACGTCTGGTGCCAACATGCTCGATGAACAAACACCAACTACTTAATGTGAATTGATTACACCAATTACATGATAGCTACTTTTATCACTGCACGTGATGAATGTCAGGTTTCTGTATGTTCCATTATTTTTACACATATTACACGAATTCATAGGCTGTTATATAAAGCCTGCGTGCACGGTTGACCCCGTGCACGCCGCGGTAAGGCCCTCCGTCTGGGGATTGCCCTGGTGTTCTCGGGCAATCCCCTCTTGGCGATAGCCCGACCGGTTTGTCTGGCTTGCCCGGGCGCGTGGGTAGTGGAGTCGCAGTGTGGACCTTACCTAGCGCGCCCAAAAGGGCAGGGAGTACAACCGGGGGGTTTTAGTGGGTAGGCCTGGCACTCTGCCGGGAGAGCCCCACACATGCTCGCCGTGTAGCCAACGGCGGGTACGGTGCGGTTACGCATTTCCCCCCGAGAAAAAAAAGGCTGTTATATAAAATAAATAATAAAAACAACTGTATAACTACTGCTGTCAGAGTCGGTGTGTGTAGATTTTATAGTTTACCTAATAACAGGCTTGTATTTAGCAGAGGTGCTAAGCTACAGCCACATGCGCAATTTAAAAAAGAATATTACGAGTATAATTTTCAAATACTCCGTTAAGTCGTACTAAGCACTCAAGTAATGGCGACGGCTCAGACGGTCATGATGAATAGTTTTAGAGTGAACTACACCCATGCATGCATTTGATGATAAAGAATTGATCAAGTACATATTTTTCCATAGCGAAACACAAATCAGAGCAATGAGAAATATTGAGAAAGCTATTAGGAATATCCAACACAATGATCTAGCCGTAAAAAGCGCGTAATGTATTTTGTAGTTTGTTTTATGAACTATCGAACAATAGTAGAGCAGACTAAACAAACTGCTCGAGACAGTGGCGAGACGATCGAGGTTTTTTTTTCTTAGAGTGAGTTCGGGAGACTTCATACTAGCCCGGCCGCGTGCTCCGTTGGAGAGCGGCCAGCTTTCATATATAAATCGTTTGTGTCCAAGGTTACCATCAATCTAAAAGCAAAAGCTTCGTCATTTGAAATAAAAACAATGACGTGGCCAGTGTAAGGTTTATTGACGTAGAATCTGAATATAAGACATATGGAAATGAAAGCAAATTTTAATAAATTATCGTTAATTATATGAGTTCGATCAGTGCACACATCAAAGTGCCTTTTTTTGTTTTTTAATGTCTAACAATTAAACTATGTAAAACGCCACGCCCATACGCTAATTACGCCAAAAAATGTGTAGGTTTATTTGGCGCACCACCAAGATTTACAAATTATAATATACGAGAAAACATCATTATCAACACTGCCCTTATCCGACTCGTGATGGTCCTTTGTTTGTGTCCATTGGTCTAGTGCGCGGGGTCCTTTATGTGGGATCTTCGTATCTATCACTAGCTATGCCCGCGAACTACGCTTCGCCAAAATATTTTTTTCCCGTTTTTGCAACATTTTTCATTGATGTTCAGCTCCTATTAGTCGTAGCGTGATATTATATAGCCTATCTTATCTTATAATGGGGGGGGACCCCAGGGGGCCCTGCACTTCAACCCTTAAAGATCCTTAAGGATCCTTTGTACTTCCCCAATTTCTACATTCATTGATTGCTATCACCATTTATGGACCAATTGAGTTCACTCATGAGTCTCACAATTGGTCCAGGGGGGATAGCCTTGAAGTCTTCGGGTTTGGGATATCCGATCCCGAAGAGACTCATTCTCCTACGAGAAAGGGAATCGCAGTGGCACAACATGTGTTCCATGCTTTCCTCTCCCTCATTGCAGGCCCTACAGGCCTCTGTGTTGCTCAGACCCATTTTTGCAAGCATACGATTAGTGCCAAAGTGGCCAGTCGGAGCACCCAACAAGAGTCGGATTTGCATTCTGCCTGAATTCATTGTGAATTTGTTAAAGTTATTCAGGCCCATGAACCGCTTGGTGTGCGCCATTCCTTTCTGAGCGACCCATTCATTTTGGTGTGATTATATAGCCTATAGCCTAACTCGATAAATCGACTATCCAAAACAAAAAGAATTTTTCAATTTGAATTAGTAGTTTCTAAGATTAGCGCGTACAACCAAACAAAAAAATGAACTCGTAAGTATAGATACGATAAAACGTAAAAGTGAACGCATTTTTTACTGAGTATTATTCAGTTTTAGACACATTTAGAAATCACCATGTAATTTTTTTTTTTTTGTAAAAAAAAACGACACGTTTAGCGCAGAGGTCGAGTGATCACCTACTGCGCAACGGGTCGCGGGATCGATTCCCGTGCGGGACAAATGTTTTGTATGGCCTACAGAAATTTGTTCCGGTCTGGGCGTATGTACATGTGATATTCTATGTTTGTAACAGCACCCACGACACAGGAGAAAATCCTAGTGTGGGGCGACGTTTTTTTTTAACAAAAAAAAACCATGTTAAATATCTATCAAAGACAAAAGCGCACTTGGCAAACCTGGCAATCCATTCCTCTGAAGCGCATTATCATAAAAATGACCTTAGATTTCACATTCAGTGCGTTTACTATTTATTATACACTAGCTGACCGTCTGCAACTTTGTTTGCATTATAACTAACTTTTCCCGTCAGATTTTTTCCGTAGGAAAATTACCCTATTTCCTTCCCCTGGTCTACTATCCCTATATCAACTTTCATCAAAATCGGTTCAGTAGTTTCGAAGCCTATTCAATACAAACAAACAAACAATAAAATCTTTCCTCTTTATAATATTAGTATAGATATATTTATTGCCCGGTCTCAATTCTATTGGCTCTTAAGCTTGAGAGATTTAACTACGATTATATTAAACTAGCTGAATGGAAATAGTGGCTACACTGAGCAGACGAGACGAGCAACAGCCAGCGAGCGAATCGGCGGCTCTGAGGAGTTCTTCTGCTAGGACGATATATTGCAAATTAAACTGCGGAGAGGACGTGCGAAAAAATCCTCTTTTTTGGCGTAATTTGGGTAGAATGGGCAGAAAGATAGCCATTCAAGGATTGCCTTCTTAAAAATAGTGTAAAACAATATCTGCTTTTGTACTCGCTTGGTTGACCTATTAAAATATTACGGGGAGGTATCAGGGCGCACTGATCAGGCGGCGATAATTTATTGTCCCGCAAATAGACTCAATCTCAGGCATTACAGCTTATTAGCCACACACAGAACACACCTCCTCTTTCTGTGTCCTGTTTTATTAGCTCATTTAAATTTGTGATATCTAATGATAATATTAAAAAAACTAAAAAGTATCTAAGATATAAAAAAAAAACTATAAAAGTATCTAAGATATCATAAGCTGCTATTAACAGCGGGATTGTTTGTGATTGGAAATTAATGGACATTATTATAATTATTATTTTAATTTGGCTTACTTTTCGGTAAAATAACAACATTTTTCGGATTCAACGCAAATGCTTTCTCTAAATAAATGGGAACAGTGGACAGGACACACCGACCGCGACCGATATAATTACAATTCATAATGAATATTTGTATAGGATCGGTGAAAGGCGACATTATCAATCGAATTATGATGCAATTATTCAGAGCAAGTCGTTTGAGAATACCGATCTATTGCACAGAAAATAAAGGTGAACGCACGATTGCGGAAACAAAAGTGGAGGCCAAATGACGAAACCTGCCCCATGGTGACGCAGCGGAGAAGTGGTGAGGGAACAGATGTGTACGTACTCCGCGCGTCAAATAGTAAACATGTATATTTATGCAGTTTTCCGCGTGAGCGACCAAATTGTAAAAGCTCGTGTTGTTGTGCTTACGTCCTTTGCCAAAGAGAAATGACAACGAAATACAAATTCAAACGTTCCACGATCGTGAAACACTCATCGTCATCTACATATAAATTTTCGATATAAATAGACAACCTTGTTAGATCTACCAGATTTAACAAGATTTACCAGATTTATCACCCTGGAAAATTTTAGGGACGCTTCAGGACACATCCATTATTACATAAAAAATGGAAAAAATGAAATAAAAAATTAAAAAAAGAATAAAAAAATATCTAAAAATGCTGCTCTCACTCAACTAGTTCAGCATTTTTTGGATATTTGAGAAATTAGTTTAGTTTAGTTATTTTTTTATTCATATTTAAATCATTCTAATGCCATGTCGTGAAGCGTCGATTAAAGTTTCCAGGGTGATAATAAAATAACCGTGTAGATATAAAAATAACCGTGTATTTTTTAATCACATATCGGTTGATGATTATAATTATACACACTGCGCTGCGGTGTGAGATAGATAAGACGATTGATGCAAACATCTATGAAAAAAAAATGTGAAACAACATTAAAAAATATACATGTAAATAAAATGTGTTCAAAGGCAAAATGAGATCATCATTCTACTAACTAATCACGATATTTCTAAAAGTACTTGGATGGTGAAAACAAAATTTACCACACAGATAGACTAGAGTCGGACAGCTACGAACGGATTTTTAGGAACTCCGCGGTAAAAGAGAAAATTGTAAATACGTGCCTGCCTATTTTACTTTTAAAAACTGCCGATAGCTCCTTAAAGTCAAGGATCTTTCCATCATCAGCTCGGCTCATGACGACCAGACACAAATACTTGAATAGCTTCAGAAAAAAACATAAACTACGTTGGACGTGAGATTCCCTCGATTTTCCTGGGATCCCACTACCAGATCCTGACTTTGGTGACAATGGGGCCAACCGGGAACATGATCTATTAAAACAAAAAAGAATTTTCCAAATCGGTTAATAAATGACAGAGTTATGAGGTCGGACATAACAAACTTAAAACATGCAGTCGAATTGATAACCTCCTCCTTTTTGTGAAGTCGTTTAAAAAGATACAATTCTGTAAGTGCTCTTGACGGTAGAACAGATGAAAAATATTGTGAGTAAAATTCGTCATTTTGACTCTATATCAATGAAAATCACTCTATTATTTTGTTAATTTTATTGAATAAAATATTGCAATGTAAGTACGATAGGAAAAAGCAGCCATAAATAGACTTGACGACACGGGCGAAGCTTGTGACGAAAATATTATTATATTATACTAGCTGTTGCCCGCGACATTGTTTACGTCCCCAGAGAACTCATTAAAATTCAGGATCAAAAGTAGCCTATGTTATTCCCAAGGGCTTAAGCTATCCCTATACCAATTATATCATTAAAATTAGTTCAGTGGTTTAGGCGTGAAAGCGTAACAAACGAACAAACTCACTTTCGCATTTAAATATTAGTAGGTATCATACTGAGTTTCGACAAAACATTTAAATCGGATTTTCTGCCATCGGCAATCTAGTTAGACGTTCGTGCCAGTCCATAAGACGTAGATATTGATTCATCTCATTCGCTAGATTAGAATCAATCTGCAAACAGCCTTCCTTCCCCAGATTCATTGACACCCAATTTCGATAGTCAACAAATTAAATCTATATTGGCCTTCGAGCTTACTTAAAATAATACCATTCGTTATGTTTGTTTATCACTGGGTTAATGTATTAATAGTTTGAGCGTCTTATGTGATATATGATGATATATATGTGATACCTTGAGACATGTTTTGCTAGTCCTTTTTTGTCCTTCAATCTGATTTGTCAATCGTGGTGAAAAGATGAAATGAAAAATGTGTTAATGAAAAAGAGACAGCTTGTTTGTGTCAAGGTGAAAAAATTTTCACACGTTTAAATAGGACGTTCACGTCTTCGCCAAATGTAAAGAAATCGTGATTAAATAAAATAGCGCGCAGTGCGGTGATCGACATGGCCGCATGAAAATCGATTCGTATATTTTATATTTCACAGTAGAATCGTTATATTGTTCAGTGCACTTTAATTTGCACAAAACGATAACGTTGATTAAAGACTTCTTTGGTTTGGCGTATTGTAAGTAATAATAAGCTAGAGCCAATCCAAAATATACGAGGGGCGGCTGAAAAGTTCTGAGCCTAAGGTACTTGTAGGTACTTAAATCACTGCGATGAGTTTCTGGATATGAGTGGGCGCGAGATCCAAGAAATAGTCACTAGTTGAGTGACATCTAATAAGTATATAAGGAAAGTTTATCGACTTGTGCAAGGACAATTTGGACGAAATTTGTAACCGTATTATCACCGTGGATGAAACGTGGATTCGACAATATGATCCAGAATCAAAACAACAATCGATGCATGGAAGGGAGAGAAGCCGCCAAAGAAGTTTAAGGTCGAAAAGTCAACTTCTAAGCTCATGGCTATGTTTTTGGGATTCGGAAGGAACTTTACTCATTGACTATCTTCCAAAAAAACACTAAAATGAACGCCGCGTATATGCAGCACTTGTAGAAAAAGTACGCAATCTTATTGAGGAAAAAAGAAGAGGAAAAATCAGCGAAGTAATTTTGTTTTTGCAAGACAATGCGCCAGTCCATACGGCGCGAATTGCGAGGCAAGCCTTTCGAGAAACTGGCTTTGATAGAGTGAATCACCCACCCTACAGTCCAGACCTGGCTCCCAGCGACTTCTTCCTCTTTTAAAATTTGAGAAAAGACCTTCGAGGACGAAAATTTGGGGATGATGAAGAAATTAAAGCTGCCGTGAACGAGCATTTTCACTCCAAAGATTCATCTTATATTTTTAGTGGGTTACAAGATCTTTTTAAAAGATATTGTGAGAAATGCGTTGAAGTAGAGGGAGATTATATAGAAAAATAAAAATAAATTTAGATTTTTATCTGGCCTTTTTTATTACCTTAGGCTTAAAACTTTTCAGCCGTCCCTCGTATGTTTTGAGATAACTCGATGTATTGTTAACAATAAATTCCCTAACAATACCTAATAAATACACTCAGAGGCACAAATAACCGCCCACCCGGCTAAAGTGGCATAACTTTGTTTACAATAACGAAACGCTTATGACGTTGAATGACAATTTGTTAAGTGGGTAGTTTATGACAAAATGAGAGAATTATTATCCTTTTTTTAAAGATACCCTCAAGTGTGGGTCACTTTTATTGAGTTCAGTCGAATATTGATTTAAGAACTGATTGTTTTGCGTGTACATAAAGTGTTGCTTGTGATGTTTTAAACAAATTTCTTTGTTCTTAACTTGTGGCAGAGTTTGTCATTTGCTTCTTACTCAGTAAAATGCCATTGGGTGCAGTTGATGGAGCTAGAGCGGTGGCGCTTTCTGATGCTGGGTATAGCCAGCGTCGTATAGGCCGTATGCTGGGATTTTCTCGAACCACGATACGAGATGCCATCCGACGATACCGAGAAACTGGCTCTTACTCGTACACCAGAAGACGCGGACAAGGTCAAACAAGGTGCACTTCTGAGAGAGGTGACCACTTTATTGTATACAATGTTTTAAGAAATCGCTTCACTACGGCTCCGTAGGCTCGTAATCGCCTATTTGAGGTACGAAATGTAAGTGTTAGCGTAAGAACAATAAGAAGAAGGCTTGCAGAGCGTAATTTAGCAGAGCAGTAGAGCGTAGCCGGAAACTACGCAGAGCGTAGTTTCCGGCCGGCTCGATTACCCGCGTTGACCACAGAGCACCGGAGAGCTACTTCGATTTACTCAACAGTACCGAAATTTGACAATGAAGCAATGGAAGAACGTTCTCTTCTCTGATGAGTCGAGAGTAGCTTAAAGAGGTCCTGATGGACGCCAGCGAGTGTATCGATGGCTGGGTGAGCGGTTTTCACAGTGTACTGTAGTCGAAACAGTAGGCTACCAAGGTGGCTCAGTAATGTATGGGGCGGAATTTCTTATGAGGCCCGTACAGAGTGTTTTGTTTGAAAGAGGCAGCGTAAATGCTCAAAGGTATGTGGAAGAGGTCTTAGAACCTCATGTTATCCCTTTTGCCCCATTTATTTGAGAACATTTTCTTTTAAGAGGAAATCCTACAGTTCGTTTTTTCATACAAACGTAGTCCCCTGTTTCCTTCCTGGATAATGGCATTAGTTGTTCTATTTTTTCCAATAAAATCAATTGCCACTATTAAGCATGTTCCCATGTTTTCCTTTTTTTATTAAGTTAATTATTAAAAAAGATTTTAAACCTTCAAAAACTTAAAAATTCGACCTAATTTTCTGCAGTATTCAAACGTCCAGCAAACAAATTGAGGAAGATTTTATGAAAAAAGCAAAACATACAAACACAGAAAAAGCCTTGCTTTAATTTTTAACGCAATAAATCGGTCAAATTTTCGCGGAGAAAACAGGAGACTACGAAACGTATATTTTGTGTATTTTTAATAGGTATTTTCGGTCCCAGCTACAGTTGTCCCTATCGCGCTCAGTTCAATTGTTCGGACACACAGCGCGCCAGCAATACATTTTACAAATACCTATTTTTGAATTCTCTTTACCTTGGTGTTTCCTCTTAATGCACGACAAGGTCCGTGCTCACGTCCCTAGAGTGGTTACGGAGTACCTTGATGCTGTGGGTATACCACGGTTACCATGGCCAGCTCGGAGCCCGGACCTAAACCCTATCGAACACGTTTGGGACAATCTCAAAAGGCGGGTACGAAGTCGGATTCCCGCTCCTACCTCCATTAATGAGTTGAAGATTCACTTGATGGAGGAGTGGGAGAATATACCGCAGTCAGATATTCAAGACATTATGGATGGTCTTCCAAATCGAATGGAAGAGGTCATAAGAGCCAGAGGAGGCAATACTCATTATTAAAAGTTAGGTTTTTAATGTAAACATAAAGTTTTAGCTTGTTTGTCATCTCCTGTAATTTTGTTTGTTAAACGGTAATTTCAAACTTTTTCAAATTTGAAAAAATTAAAGCAACAGCAACTGAATTTTTTTACTTATTTCATTTTAAATTATACAATTTATTAGATTATTAAGAAAAAAGTTATTCTAAAATGATTTTTTGAAATTACACCGAAAAATGTAAGTGGCCGGTTAATTGTTCCTCTGTGAGTGTAAAAAAGTTACCCTTGTGTTTATGTGTATATCAATCAGCGAAAAATAATGATCGCCTTGTTGTGCGCCTTCGCGTGAAACACTTCATAATGAGTGTTTTTTTTTTCGATTTGAATATGTATTCTACACATTATCCTATTTCTCAAATTGTTGTTATTATACATTGAAATTAATAATATAAACAATTACCTAGTGAGGAGGCAAATAACTACTGTTTTAAATTATCCTGATTCTTATTCAGACGATTCTTAGTCAGGCGGTACCACGTCTTAATTTTAGAAACGCAGTTAATACTATAAGCCTGTAAGGCGCAAAATGTTTTCACGTTAAACTTCTACTACTGCATTATACTTCACGTAAAACATCAAACACATATTGTTATATTGATATTGTTTAAATATTTGGGACTACTTAACCCTGATCTGAAGGGCCGGGGCTCAGTCCCCTGGGGTGTAGATTGGCTACAGTCAGATTTGATAAACAAACAGTAAATAGTAACACGCAGTAATCAGATTAAGGTAATGTGTATTTTTTCAATAACTTTGGTTGATAATTTTTAATTAATATGATTCGAAACTAGTTAGAAACGTGTCTATAAGATACAGTGACTGTATTTTGATATGGTGATGAGATGTACTGATAAACTGATAAATGACACAATTTGCTGTAAGTATACTCATTTAGGAAATTAAAATTCATTTTTTTTTTCTATCCAGTAAAATATTGTTGAAGAATGTTTAGATAAAATGTTCAAAAATATAATATATAAATTTTGTAACTGTTTGTTTTATATTTGTGGCGGTACAGTAAATCAAAATTGTGCGAAAACGGGAAAATAAAGTCAAATGTCTAAACAAATATTTTGATTTGATTTTGATCTTATAGAGAAGAACGAAGGCTTAAAAGATTCCCGTAGCCTAGATCGATGTTTTTTATCGTTTAGTACTTATAAGGTACTTAATTTCTTAAAATTACATTACAACAAAGTACCGATTATAACATTCGCAGTTTCGACCGCGACTCCTGCAAGATTTCCGCGAGTTAACTTGCAGGTGGAAACGCGTTCTTATTGAGTGGTTGACACGTACTCGTACATTTCTGGATATTATTACGTACTTTTCGATTTGAGTCTAACCTGAAAATCTATACCAGCTATCATCTCTCTATTTTAAGGTATGAATTATAGAGATTTCTTTACATTTTAACGTGGTCGTGACTCAACGTTCATTCATATAGCTGTTATTTTAACTATAACGAAGCACTAATTCTTGTACGCACTCTCGGCGGCATTTCTTCCAAATTTGGTATAATATGGCTTGTAGCACCTTCTTGAACTCACTTTTCGATGCGAGTATAAATATGCTTTACTGACATATTCATTGCTTATGTAAAGAATCGGAATAAAAATAATTATAACAGTGAATACACATGCGTAGATATTCGAACAATCTATCTATCATCTATGCGAGTAATTCTAATATAATTTCTTAAATCATGAGAAATCAAAGAAGTATCTAACATAACCGGTTAGAAATATGTATATTATGATAACATGTTATTAGAATTGGTAGAATTATCACAAATTCAATCTAAATATGTTACTACATTTGAATGCCCTTATTTCATTACAACTTTTTTTCTTTATAGAATGTGTTCAACTCATTTATTTTGTTGAAAACTGCATAACATGAGAAATCAGCTTTTTTGGTGCGAAATAGATGAAGCTCAATATCTATATCAATATCTATTTATAACTTTAAGATATTTATATACATTCTGATTTTTTCAGAAATTATAACTAACTATTCAAAGACACAAAACAAGTAACAAGTCGCAAGCAAGTTTTATTTTTTTTTGGCATGCAACGAGTATTTTGACCGAATCAGAATCGGCTGATGGAATTGAATCAGAGTGAACGAATCATCATTAAGATTTCAACGTGAAAATACTAAAACAAAAATTGAAAGACTGTTTGTAGTGATCATAATATTGTCTGTATTAACAGTATATTTATCTGATCGGTTTTTTGTACTAGTATATTATTTATCGTTCATAATCGTCGGCAGGAAAATCCGTACACGAGTGATTTGAATTATCAATGAATGCTGACTAGTGCATAGTAAAGATAAATACATATGATAGTGCAAACTTGATTTCTATTTTAATAGGAGCTTGAACCAGGAATTTCTATACGTTAACCTTGAAAAGTATTGAATGTAGAATACTTTTATAAGCTAAGAATTTAAAGTCGATTTTAATCTACTTGACTAATAATTAGTACGTTATTCATTTATACAGCTGCCATTCATTATAAGATGCAACCCTGAAAACATTAGTGAGTTGACAAACCACAACAATCAGACCCAAAGCATTAGGTCAAGGAAATCGTGTATCATGGTACAGCCAAAACATTTCCATTCTAATCCTATACTTGTCAGAACGCTGTTACACATTATTCTAGCATTGCAATGATACCGTCGACAGAATCGATTAACGTGTGTTACTTGGTTATGAGAACAATATTTATTATTCATCAGTGTATTGAGTATATTGACAAATTACCTGTTCTTCAGCATATTGTCAGGTACAAATACGTTCCACCAAGAGGGTCGTTTCTGGCGGATGTAGGAGGTGGGAGTGTCGCTCTCGTCATCGGTGTCGGTTCCCCCCGATTTTCGCCTCTTCTTACGTTCCAGCTGCAACCGCGCAGCCCAGGAGCGCCGGCGACCTTTGTCGCTGGGCCCGAAGCCGGCGGCGGCGCCCGTCATCGGAACAGCCACTGAAGCGCGGCGTGGCGTCTCTAGAGGCGGCTCGTCGAAATCGGTAAGCTTCCTGTATCGTTCGGCGAACGTCGCGTCGGACGCTCTGCGGCCATTGGATGCCGGCCGCGGCGGCGGCGGCGGCGCAACCACCACGGTGAACGCCTCGTCGTCGTCCGTGTCGGCGAAGGTAGGCTCCTCGCTGTAGCGGCGCGGCGTCTCGTCCACGGCCTCCTGCAAGCTGGCCAGTGGTAGGCTGGGCCGGTGCAGGCGGATCCCGCGGGACACGCGGCCGGGCCGCCCCTGCAGCCGCGCAAGCGCCAGCGGCACGGGGGACTCCGTCAATGTCGGTTCACTGCCACTCATTGTCCAAAGTTTCACTTTCACTTTACGTTTTGATAATCGCACTTCACGGGGCCGAAACAACGATTACGGCTCCACCATTTTCGATCAACATTTCAATCACATTCGAAACTTGAAGAACACTAAAAATACCCTGTGATACTTTATTGTTCTGAAGTTTCGAGTTCTGTAAATAATATGAGAACTTTGATAAGTGGCTAGCTACACGATTTTTAAAGCAACATTGTGTGGCATTACTATAGGTGATTAACCTTATTCGAAGAATAAAATAATGCAAGATTATTTTTGTCCCTGTTTTACCATTATCTAAAAATAAACATAGCTGTATGTTAATGTATAAATTAATGTCCAATTATGTTAAATAGTGCAGTGATCAGTCTTGCTTAGTAGATAAATATAACATCGAAGCATTTCGAAAACATTTTAACGCCAGTCATCAATTATAACTATGTCAAATGGTTACTCTCGAAATTAACATTCAAATAAGAACCATTTGGCGAACATTACAATTTTATCTGTTGCAGCAGTTAAATGCTTAATACATTGTCTTTATTTTGATTGCACCGTACAAGAAAATCTATACCTACAAGAATAATCCTCATCGGAAAACTATTTTTAGTATACAAGAAAAACATTCCAAGTAGAGACTAGGTATTGCGAGCTCTGAGAAAAGAAAAGTGTCCAGGGGCCGTACCATGATCGCTTATAGCACGGTTAAAGCAATATTAAAACAGAGACACCGCTCTTGCTGCGTATAGCGCCATCCCGCTCTCAGCGCGGTTTTAATATTGTTTTAAGTGATCATGGTTAGGGGGCAGGTGACTGCAGCTTTCGTAACTGCATAGTCTGAGAAGCGCGCGCGCACGTCCGACCATCGCCGATGCGGAGAAAGTTGCCATTGCCACCGGGCCGCGTACATAAATAGCCCGGCAGTTCTACAACCACGCTTGATTTCATTATCGCTGAGCGGCTGATGTCCCGATCTTTACAATGGTTGCGTTGCGACTAGTCGGAACTTGGAACTCGCCCAATGCGCATGAAATCTCACGTTAGTGTATATCTGCATTATAATAATTGTATTTCTCGTAAATAGCTGAAATTAATTATAGTTCGGAAGCTAAGACTATCTAATGTCTGTATTGCACATCGAATTATTGGTGCGAATTTGTATGCAGACTGAATGTTTTGTTCCACGTTTTCTGTGTAATGTTTTGAAAAAACAAACGCGGAAAACAAGCCTTTATCTAGTATTTACTCCTTTTAAGTTGGGAATCAGTTATTAAAAACAATCACACGCGGCGTTCAACATGTCAACACCGTCAAGGTCGGCAGGGAATTGAGTTGATTAATTGAAAGTATACATTTCAGTCGTATTAATATGGACGACATCAGATCTGTAAATTAGGAAGCTGTTAAAAATTCATTCAACAGAAAAACAGAAACAGAGCGAACCCTGTTAACATTATTTATAAGAGTCGCATGATTAATCAAAATTCGTAGAAATAATTAATGACACGTTGTTTTGTTCGACTTGATAGCTACCTGTTTTTATGAATGATTTAGCTTATGTTTGCGATCGGATCGCGCTCGGAAAGTGAAGTTTTGCAATTTATATCTAGGTCAAGCAACTACAACTAAATGCTAGGAACGCGTTAATGGTGACAGCGCAAAAACGTCAACAACACATTCTAGGGCGTAATTATGTGTTTAAAATCATACTTCTGGGCGAGACATTGAGTTAATTGGCTCGTACGTTGTAATAAACAAAAAAATACATTTTTTGGATACGTATACACGGTGTTTCATAATAACCAATAAATAATCAATTCTTTATCTAATAGTACATTATGATACGAGCGCGCTATGTCGGCTATCGCGTACGAGGCGATATTGTGCGCGAGCCGCAGGCGAGCGCGACAAGAAAGCAGAGTACGTAATGACCAATGCGCGCGTGTATCATACGACGTTTTTCAACACACTTGTGAGGAAAATAAAAGATCTTGTGGTATTAATATTTTTTCTGAAAATGACCTGCGCTTTTTTATCAATCTTCCACTGCATGAAAGTATCGTATGCTGCCAAGTATTTATCCTTTGACTTTGGCGGCAACAAACTATTACTCGCGCTTTGCGCCTCCATAATTATTTCCGGCGGAGTTAATAATATAGATTCTTCTTCACTTGGACTCGACATATTTGTAGATAATCAACTACAACAAAAAAGCAAAAAAATTCAATAGCGGGAAAATGGCGCGAGCCTTTTTTTTGCGCGCGCTGCCCGGGCATGGCTAAACTCTTCATACAGCCAACAAAAAAGGGCCAAATAGCCAAAATTCAAAACTAAATAAACCATATATTTTAGTTTTTAAAAAACAAGTTTGTGTGAATTTTTAATAATTTATTTTAGTTATAGTTATTAATTATTGTTTTTAAATGTTTGTGTTTAAATGTCGTTGTTAATTTAATATTTAAGTAACCAGTAATAGGCCGTTCATTTGTTTCCAATTGGCAGCCGCATAAAGTCGTGTTAAAAAAAAGTATTAAGCGACTAATTTAAGAATGCGTACTAGACATACATTTACTTTGCAATCCTGAACAAATTAGAATTTGTCGTGTTAAGATTATCGCACTTGTGCGATTATGTAAAGTGAAAAGCACTCGTGTTTAATATACTGAATAACGAGTCTAAATGCAAGGTAATAAGACCCACTTTACGAGCAAGTGTGTTGAAAAACTAATTATTAAAATGTGTTTACACGTAATGTCATTCAAACCAAAATTTTCATGTATACAACAAAAAAGCAAAAAAATTCAATAGCGGGAAAATGGCGCGAGCCTTTTTTTTGCGCGCGCTGCCCGGGCATGGCTAAACTCTTCATACAGCCAACAAAAAAGGGCCAAATAGCCAAAATTCAAAACTAAATAAACCATATATTTTAGTTTTTAAAAAACAAGTTTGTGTGAATTTTTAATAATTTATTTTAGTTATAGTTATTAATTATTGTTTTTAAATGTTTGTGTTTAAATGTCGTTGTTAATTTAATATTTAAGTAACCAGTAATAGGCCGTTCATTTGTTTCCAATTGGCAGCCGCATAAAGTCGTGTTAAAAAAAAGTATTAAGCGACTAATTTAAGAATGCGTACTAGACATACATTTACTTTGCAATCCTGAACAAATTAGAATTTGTCGTGTTAAGATTATCGCACTTGTGCGATTATGTAAAGTGAAAAGCACTCGTGTTTAATATACTGAATAACGAGTCTAAATGCAAGGTAATAAGACCCACTTTACGAGCAAGTGTGTTGAAAAACTAATTATTAAAATGTGTTTACACGTAATGTCATTCAAACCAAAATTTTCATGTATACAACAAAAAAGCAAAAAAATTCAATAGCGGGAAAATGGCGCGAGCCTTTTTTTTGCGCGCGCTGCCCGGGCATGGCTAAACTCTTCATACAGCCAACAAAAAAGGGCCAAATAGCCAAAATTCAAAACTAAATAAACCATATATTTTAGTTTTTAAAAAACAAGTTTGTGTGAATTTTTAATAATTTATTTTAGTTATAGTTATTAATTATTGTTTTTAAATGTTTGTGTTTAAATGTCGTTGTTAATTTAATATTTAAGTAACCAGTAATAGGCCGTTCATTTGTTTCCAATTGGCAGCCGCATAAAGTCGTGTTAAAAAAAGTATTAAGCGACTAATTTAAGAATGCGTACTAGACATACATTTACTTTGCAATCCTGAACAAATTAGAATTTGTCGTGTTAAGATTATCGCACTTGTGCGATTATGTAAAGTGAAAAGCACTCGTGTTTAATATACTGAATAACGAGTCTAAATGCAAGGTAATAAGACCCACTTTACGAGCAAGTGTGTTGAAAAACTAATTATTAAAATGTGTTTACACGTAATGTCATTCAAACCAAAATTTTCATGTATATTATAGTATCATCATCATGTCTATGATTTACATGAAAATTTTGGGTTGAATGGCATTACGGGTAAACACAATTTAATAATTAGTTTTCGATAAAGAATTGATTATTTATTGGTTATTATGAAACATCGGTATAGAGCTAATACAAAATGGAACATATAATTTACACATGTATTGAAGTATAATGGGTTTTGTAAGTGATGGCTTTAGTCACTCAAAAAAGTACATCATTCGATACTTATTATGTAATAAATAAAAATGGATCTTCGAAATGTATGTACGCCCATAACTTTCGAACGACTGCACCAAATTTGATGATTCTTGGTTTTATGTATTCGTTATTCTTAGGACAAGGTTTGTGTAATATAAAAATTACAATAATTTAAACAAACATTTCAGTAATTTAGTTAAAAAACATGGCGATACAAAGTACGGCGGGTCAGCTAGTTATGTAATAAATATAGAATCTAAATTTAACGCAGCGCCCGAGGCATTCATAGACCACGGATAATTACAAAAAAATTATTTTATATAAACTTGTACAAAACATCTACTAGCCAGTCAGGCGATGGTAGTATACATGCTACGATACACAATTCTCGCAGACGATGTGTTCACTCAATGACTAGCATAACAAGCGTGGCGTCACGCCAAACATTATTGATTGCTACAACGACGTTGGGACGAAATCTTCGTGACATTATGAATACACAAATTATTAAAGACAACACGAAAAATATCACTCTCAATTGCTACGAGAAAATGAGATCTGAAGGCGCCAAGGGCCTCAATGTCACCACGGTGATTAACCTCCGGCGGGGCCCTGGAACAGAAAGTTTGACACCGCCCCCTGCCTCATTCCATTCACACACACGATACAAGTCACTCCGCCGACAACTATTTCCAATCCTATTAGCGCAAGCCGGTCGGCCACCTGAGGGTCGATTCCGTTAAAACTCAAATCAGAACAACGCTGAATCGGAGCGTTTTCGTCCAATCAGAATTCACCGTTACCACGACATAGAACATTCGAATAATTATGCGTTATTCATTGACAACCTATACATTCCGATTGGTTAATCTTTATAGTTCCGTTTTATTTGTGGAATCGACCAACTGATATACTACTACGCGACCGGGAAAGATTCATGTAACATCAATAAAATAGGCATATATCGATTCGATCATCAAACACGCACGCTACTCACAGGCGCTCATACTGACACACTTCAAAAACGATAAAAGTAGCCATCGAACGGACAAAAAACATTGATTGCATTATCAGAACATAATTCCTTTGATGTTACACTGAGTTTACATTTCAATGAGCTAAGTACTTCAAAGGAGCTGAACTGTATCTAACTGTACTGGACTAGCAATGAAATTCGATGATGATTGAGTGTTTTTTCCTCTGCGCAACAGTGATTGGTCAATTAGTAATATTTACACCGCAATCAGTGAAAGTAAACATCGCTGTTGACACAACACAATGTAATTTTCCGATAGATGTTAGCACAGAGATGTATAAAGGGAAGCAGACTAAACGTATCGTTCAAAAAGCGTGGCAACTTTACCACGTGTAAACATTAATTACTCACACACAAACAATATTAATTAAATTTTATTGTTATTTCTGGAGTTTTATTATTAGTAATTTCTGGAGTTTGATGCGTTAGAACCATTCGGGGCACAGCACTTTACCATTGTTCTTGTCCGATTAGCTGTTATTTTTATTTATAATCACAAAACAAAACATTATAACACAATATCACGACGGCATTTGTCTCTTATTTTGACAAAGCTAAACATGGCGTCCACGTGGCGTTTGCCACGGCTTCGGAAATGTTCATGTGGGCGTTAGTATCGCCATAGACGAAAAACAGAAATAGCGATATATCATATCACTTTGGGAGTGAAAGAAAAACCATATACATTTCTTATGGCAAATGTGCGAGTAAAATTATGTTAAGTCTGCCTCCCTTTATACGTCTGTGGGTGTTAGAATCCATAGAATACGAACACACCCAAAGATATACGTCACATCTGTTAAGAGCATTTGAAAACTATAATTTGTACATGAAAATGGTTTTACTCTAGGAAGATCGCTTTGAGGTAATAAAGTGAAATATGATAAAGCACGGACAAAATGCGTTCTCACCTACGCGGCGGATTTTCATTATCGCACGTTCTCACAGTTGCCCAGGAATATAAATGAGCCTCCTTGTTGACTAGTTAACAAGTAAACACGTAACGCAGCTAAATTATAGTTAAAATTTACCCTTCTTTTGTTAAGGATGTTAAAATTATTAAATACAGTAATTACAGAGGACGTTCTCATTAAAGTTCGAGCTAGATTGAGGAAACAGTAATAAAACGGGTAAAAATTATACGCAATATGAAATACTTAACACTTAAATTGTGTTAAGTAATTAACAATGTATCAGCGATTCAGTTACTTTCCCAAACGAATGCATTGGTGTTAAAGTAGTTTGCATACATTACATTACACTCCACGAGCGCAAATACTAGTTTAGTGAGTGTGGTTACACACATAGTTCACTGTGTACCTGCGCCCCCCTAGCACGACCACCAAAACACGATATGACAAAGCGGTTTATCGCGGTGAACTGTCAAAATACAATAGGGTTTCGTCGTATTGTGACAGTTCACCGCGATAAATCGCTTTATCATATTGTGTTTAGGTGGACGTGCTACGGGGGCTGGGCGTTGTTGAAATCAACTCACCGCTTCATTAATGATTCTCTGGTGACATCTCGACGTAGGTAGGTATATCTTATCATCATAACAATCGCAATGTAAAACGCTTATCAAAAATCTGTACGTTTATTTGTCGAATAACTTGAAATTCACGAAAATGTCTCGAATAAATTGCTTTTAATGGAGCCATTGAAAACTCATTCAAATACACAGGAATATTCGCATCAAAAATACATCAGCAGATATTATGATCTTCATCTCAATTGCCTGCAATATTTCTGTAAGTGTCTACCTACTACGTAAAACGTACTCCAATATCGTCACTATATCTTTATATAGAATACGTACAGAATCTTTAGAATATTCCACCGGAGCCAAATCATAAGATTGAACGGCACCAAATACTACGACGGTCGACGTGTATTACTATTCAAAATATAAGGCTAACTGAATTTGTATTGTATAACTGAATACCTCTTTTCGAAATGTAGAAAAAAAATCTTCTCAGAAACATTGGGGACGGTTTATTATCTAACTCCTCGTATTGCAATAAACGGTTGCCTTGTTTAATTGTTTACACAGCATTCGTGAAGATTGAGAGATACCAGATAAAATAATAATGAACACTTACGTCATCTGTAGTGAGCTAACGCAGTTTTTGACACTAACCATTACACTTAATTCATATTATGTGCTGTGTTACATTAAGTTTTCAATACGTATTTGAGCAAATAATATATCTTTAAATTCTGATGTACAGCCGGCTTCAAAAGTAGATAAACATTTTACTACCGTATCACACTAACTATTAACAATGCAATATAGGTGTAACCATACTAAATAAAAGGAATAGTTGGTATGACATGGTAATAATATACTTAAAAATGCTTATCTACTTTTGAAGCCGGCTGTACAAGTCAATCTAATAAAAGGTACTCGTAATATAATAATAGTTGGTGGTCAAACGTAGACCTATCACGAATAAAAAAAAAGAAAAAAAAGCATACACCCTAGGTAGTAAACATTATTTTTTTAACTAATCCTAATTTCAATTTAGAAACTAAATTTAATCTTTAAAATGTGTAGGGTTGATATCGTCGCGTAGAAACCCCAAAAAAGAGAAATTAGAGACAACGAAAAAAAAATCCACGGCATAACCCTTAACCTTAACTACTTTTCATATTATATAACGTTTTTATATTACTGCTTATTTTTATAATACATAATGAACAGACAATGTTTACCACTATATGAATATCTCATACGTATAAGATACGTTCCGCGGCTTGGAGCTTTAGTTGTAATGGTAATGAGCACGCTCGGATGCGTTACACGTAACGAACGCGATATTTGTTTATATTATAACTTGGGAATATATTACAGCGAGCAAAGGGAACAATGACACACAGCCAGACAATGAGGGCCGACAGCGAGCACAAAGAGCGAATAGTTAATGATCGGTAACCGCTAACGGAATACAGATTAATTGAGGCGACAAGTAGACAAACAAGAAGTCAGCGTCGAAATCGAGTCTATTTGATAAACAAAGAATCGACAGCGCTGAGAGCGATTCGAACGTGACGAAGCGGAACTGTGGCGAAAATTCTAGGAGAACTGAAATTTAGTGATATGATAAATTAATAGTACAGTTAGAATAGTTTTAGCTTTTCTTTCAAAAATTATTGTATTTATTTATAGACAAACAAATAATACAACAGTTTATGCAAACGTTAAAAAAACATTTTGGCATAAAAATTACGTTTAAACGACTTCGTACATAATCTGATTTATTTCGACGCCTTTTCGTTTAAAAATTCGATTAAATTAAGAATTTCTTTCTTTACTTGGGTGCCATATAACGAAAATATATTTTACTAGTGGGCCCCGCGGACGTTGTCCCGCCCGATTACAGCGCCACCTACAGGGTACAACTGTACGTTTAAACCTTCCTTGGACCTATTCAAACACACACAGAAAATTTCGTAAGAATCGGTCGAGCCGTTTCAGAGTTTTTGCGAGACAAACACACAGCGTTTCATTTTTATATATAAGAAGACTAGTGGGCCCCGCGGACGTTGTCCCGCCCGATTACAGCGCCACCTTCCGGGTCCAACTGTACGTTTAAACTTTCCTTGGACATATTCAAACACACACAGAGAATTTCGTAAGAATCGGTCAAGCCGTTTCAGAGTTTTTGCGAGACAAAAACAGAGCGTTTCATTTTTATATATAAAGAAAGAAGAAGAAGAAGATTATTATTGAAGTGAAGGATATTGTGTCACATAAAATAAATATTGTGGTAGTTGATATTTTACTGAATCTGTAAATGAAAGCTCCCAAATCAGGTCCGCGTGAGTTTTTGCCTAAACTTGCTTCGGGAAAATGACAAAGTATTACAAAGTTAAGAAAAAAGTAATCTAAAAATCGCAATTTTTGTAATAGGTCTCAGAACGTTTTTCTATGCTTGATTACAAACAAAATCTAAGCAGGTCATTCGATAACTATACATTTCGCGCTCAGCAGACGCCTCCACTAGACCGACCATTTTGTCATCACGTCATTAAAATTAGTTTTGATAAGTGAAATCAAAATTAGTTCAGAAGGTATATACTGTATTGCTTACAGTGAATAAAACGCCGTTATATGGCGCGCAAAAACTGACAAAAGAACTGAGCCATGACTAAATCTGAACCCGTTTGCACACAAAAGCGCAACCTCATTAAGCAAATGTACAGTACAAAAACAATTATAAAAAAATATGTGTGCCACTAAAAGTCAGAACTATTTGAAGTATAAATCTCTCTATTAGTTAAAAAAAATACATTAAAACAATTGCACAACACATATTATCATTTCTCTTGATAAAATATATAGGAAAGTATCTACTAAGGTTTGTTCTCAAAAAAATAATCCATATAGAGATTCTGACTCCCTAAAAACATTATTTTCTATTAGATCTGATATCAATACACAATTTAATACACCAATCTTCCGCAATCGCTGAAAGGATAACGATGTAGTAACAAGGAAGAAGAATTTACCGCGAGCTTACATCAAACTAAACGGTTTTGATGTCGGCAGAAACGATTATTAATAATTGCGAGGTGACAGCTTCCGTGGTGTCTGATAGACAGCGATCACATTCACAATACTTTCATTACTGCAACCAACCAGCTCAGATTTCAACACGTAAAGAAATCGAGATTAAACATGCACCATTCATGAGCGTACCGCCTAGCTAGTGTCTTGACAATGAAATTGATTTACGCAACTGTTAAGTTATTTGCCCCACTTGCCGCAAATTGCATTTTGAAACGGATTGCCTGAGCTAGGTGTTTGTATGTGCTCTGAAAGGACTGACTCATGAGCATCAGGTGTTCAACATTCGACCTAGGACAGTGTTAATGGTCTCTTTCTCAGAGCTCTGATGCGACGCCTACTTCAGTGTTGCTGACACGTCAACCGTGTTATACGGAAATACTCATTCAATTTACTTAAGAAATATAATTTAACTATGTATAACCTATACCGTAAATACTTTTATTAAATAGATACTTTAGATACGGATTGCTTGATAATAAATCATTTCATATCACTTCCTGAATGCGTTTAACGCTAAACGGATTATTTCTGTATCACTCACACCCAGTTTCTGAAAGGCTGTTCAGTGATAAAATTAACTAACAAGCTGTCAATCTAATGCTAACTATGAATTGAGTTGCTGAAAGCTAAATCAACTTATTACTGTGTTAGTTGACACAGCTGTCAAATTTATTTCAAAATTATTAAGGAAAGACCCAATTTGGGTTTCCAAAATACATATGAATAAAAGAAAATAAATGATTTCAGCAATATGACCGTGTCTAAAAATATTTCTCACAAGAAATCAAATTATTAGAAAAAAGTAAATTTTGGCTAACCAACGTTTCGGAAACTCAAATTGATTTGACACTGCTGTTAAGATGACATGGATATTAGTTGAACAATATTTTGATCAGCCTTTCAGAAACTGGGGGTATGTCGTTTGTTACAAATTGACAAATATATTCTAAGGGGCCGATTATACGACAGTGACAATTAATATTTAATGTTCAATGTAGGTAGGTAGGTTTTAAACGTTGTCCAAAGTATGACACAGTTTAAACATGATGCTGTTACATTTGTTTTAAATAGATAGAGACAGCATAATGTTTAAACGGTGTTTAACTTTAGACATTGATTATAAGATTGAATTATGTGTTATTTAGTCATTTAATACCTACCACGAACAACCAATAATTTGATAGTTATTTGTTCCACAGCGCTCATTTCTTTTATGAAAAGATAAAATCACAAAATCTTAAACCTACTAAACATTTAATTTCCGTAACTGTAATTGTTACGTCATTTATAATCAATAGCTTAAACAGTCGTGAAACAGACTCTATCTAACTGGCCCTTATAAGATTTTGCATAAAAAGGCTTGCAAAAGTTAGACAAGTCGAAGAGTTTTCTATTGCATTAGTAAAGTTTTCACTGTGGCATGTTGCAGCTGGGACCACTATATACATATAAAAAAGTCGTCTAAAACAAACGAATGATAATAAGACGCATGCGCGCCTAGCCGAAACTCCCTTTGTTTATCTCCCGACAAGAAGAAAGCCGCGTGGTGTCGCGTGTGTATCTTGCAAACTTTGACATCATCAACCGGAGGAATGCGTGGTATTCGTGCATGTTTAAAAATAAAAGCTCGTCTGCGTCGTCGGTCGTTGACAGCACTGAATGTTTTTTAAACATGGTCCACGCTTATTGGTCAATTTTATTTCCATTTCTATATAAATGCTATATTTTTAGTACGGACTAAGAGCGTCTTTTTTATTTTTATTTAATGTATGTTCACACTTGTGTTGTTCAGGTAACCAAATTTGCGAACCTCTAGAAAAACTGAGGCTCTACTTTTCATATATATAAATAATTTTATTATGGTAAAGATCAATCTAAAAATCATCATCTCCTAATACAGGCTTTTTCTAGCATAAAAGGAAGCTTAAAAGCTCCAAGACACTAAGATATATTTGTAAAGTATGTTGATAAAATAAACAATTTGCATTTGAATCTCGATTTGTTGTTTCAGATCCGGGACTAAAGAATAATAAGAATCCATACTTCCATACTAATATTATAAATGGGAAAGTGTGTGTGTGTGTTTGTTTGTCCGTCTTTCACGGCAAAACGGAGCGACGGATTGAAGTGATTTTTTAAGTGGAGATAGTTGAACGGATGGAGAGTGACATAGGCTACTTTTTGTCTCTTTCTAACCCCCCACTTCCCTAAAATGGGGGGTGGAAGTTTGTATGGAGCATTCCGCAATTTTCAAGGTAGAAAGCTAAAAATTGGTGTGCGAACTATTTGTGAATTGTGACTAACAAAAAAATCGTACATCATTTTTTTTTGGAAATCTGCCCCCAACCCTTAAAAGAGGGGGTGAAATTTTATATGGGACTTTTTGCAGTTTTCAAGGTAGGAAGCTAAAAATCGGTACACAGACTCTTTGTTATCAACGAAAAATACCTGCCTTATTTTTTTTTGAAATCTTCGGTGTTACCCCGAATTTAACGCGAGCGAAACCGCGGGCAAAAGCTAGTAATTTATAACAATATATTAACAAACAATTACATTTTTAAAATCTCGTAAGTCTATGAAACAACTGGACCAGAAAGGATATTATTGTATGAGAATTTATTGTCTTTACTGCTTTTCGACAAAGGATTAGTTTTGATATGAGAATAACAACGATGTATAAAATATCACAATATGTAGACAAAAATATATTTCAATTTTCAACTGAAGTATAGGTAATTAAATCGCATAAGTTGGCCGCACGTGTCAACGAGATGCGACGTGCGGCTCAAGTTACAGCCATTACCTACTAGAAAAATGTGGGCCGAATTGCGATTCCACTCTAGCCTTCGTATCGCTGTATGCCCAACAAATTAATTCCACAAACACGAAAATATACGTAGGCAGTAAAAGAAATTAACTTCATCACTATCATACACGTACATACATAATACCTACATATAAAATAAAGAACCGGCCAAGTGCGTCTCGGACCACACGCGCAATGTCCCTACATTCTGTTCAAATATTATTATTATTAAGGCTGTTATGGTTTTATTTTTCCATAATTTTACATGATTAACTAATTTTCAATGGAATTTGTACGAAATTTTCTTTCACCAAGTACATTTTATATGTATGTCAATTATAACTCTTTAATCTGTAAACCCGACTTAGCTGTGATAGTTTTCCTTATTTGGATGAGTTTTTTTACGTATCCATAAACAACTATTTAGCTGACAGTGGGCGTGGGGAGACACCTGACTCATAACAAAAATAAGCACTTTAAAACTTAATATTTCACTCGAATCAGAATCGATAGATCATGTTGACACACCCAAAATACTTTTAAAAGATCTAACCAACGAACCCCACGTCATCAGATAGACGAGAAAAAAAAACGAGCTCAAATTTAATTCTGGTAGTTGAAAAAATAATGGTATATTTTTCTGCTCTACTGCGTACTATGTGGAAGCTATATTACACAGAATTTAATTTAAAAAAACATGCCTATAGCAACACAGCCTCAACAAAATTATTGGTATTACGAGTATTATCACAGAACTGCGGATAAGATAATGCAGAAATCACTTCGACTCAATATCCTCGATCGACAAATAATCGCACATGATATGAATTTTTACGGAAGTCTTATCCTATCAAACGATCGTTGTTCTGAACAAATATTATGACGTCCATGAACAAATATATCCATACTTCTAGAATAGTGTGAACGTGACTTTCTTGGACTGAAATTTTTGAGTCATATGACTTTCTGTTTAATTATAGATCAAATAATTCAATCTAAAACATATCAATCGTCCCCCGGGGCTTATTTCATTCTTTTTAAAACAAATAAAATATGGGTTTTTATATGAAACTGTGTTTTTAATTTTAATTGCCTTTGGCCTGTTTTTATAACCGACGAAGTTACCATTTTCACTGCATTTTCAACAACAGATCATTATTAAATAAGAATAAATTGTAATACTTTGGAAACTACACATCTTAAGTAATGTAATTTGTATCATTATCTATATTTTCATAAAGGAGCACATTATTTACTTTCGTAAGTTAGAAAATTATTGGAATGAAAAATAGTCGCAAAATAGTATTTAGAAAATCATTAAAACATTAAAGATTTAATAGTAAAAATTGGCTATTTTCACTACAAGAGATATAATATTAATAATAGTCCTAATATAGACATAATTTCTGTTACTCAATATTATGAGGAATAAAAATCATAACGCGACGCACGTTACTTCGTCACAGTGCCGACCCGGCGAATCTTCGCTGACCTATTTCAATTTTTTTGCAACCACAAAAACAATGATTTCAATTAAACTTTACAACCGAATGCTCGAATTCCGGAAGCCTTCGTTTACAAAGTGCCTACCGCTTAGAACACAATACGGCGACCTCGAGCAACAAAGCAAATTGGTATACATTGTAGGATAAGAAGGGCTCAGTCAGATACAGTGTCTGGGCGCTAGAGAAATGGCACGTGAGGTCACGGCCGCACGCTCGATTTCACTTCACAGGCCGTTCATCGGCCACATAAACGGTGACCATTACACATGGAAGCTGATTTTTTATGGTAATACATAGGTACTTCAATTACGAGAACAAAGCTTTTAGTGAGCTTGTAGTACATATTTGCATTTTGCGCAGTATCCGTGCGTAGGCTACGATTTCGTAGACGCTCGTAGCACATTAGCGGAAGCTTTATTGGATAATTTCCACGACGCCAACTTTTATGACGAAAACATTATGTATAGGTATTCCTTTGTGCAAGCTTACTATTTGATTTCTATTTGGGTTTAAGTAATGAAAATTACAATGAAAGCGGGTAGATTTAAATTTCGAAAAAGTTGCCCAAATTACACTTGATTATAAACAACAAACTATTTGTATGTATCGTCGTCATCGTCAGATATTTGCATGAAGGTAAAGACTAGACTTTTTAGACATGGTTTTAAAACATGGCGATCTTAGATTGGAATTTTGAAGTGTCAGTGTCACCACTATGAAAGATCTGAAAAAAGTAAGGCAATAATGAGCAAGGCCTAAAAATTTACACATTATGAAACATAAAACTGTACCTATATTTCAGTAATGCCACGCAATATTACTTGTTGTTTTCAACGTGTACGCCACAAATCGCGGTTTTCTTACGGGCTACGGCCAAGCTCTGACCTCCTTTCCCCGCTGCACTGGCGCAACGAACAAACAGAATAACTAGACGAAGATGTCGGCACACGAAATCGTAGCGAAACCTGCGCGCGGTACTTTCACTGCGATACTGAGCGGGTGCGCAAGCGCATATGGCTAGGCGTGCGAGGCGCGCGACGCTGAGAATGCTACTGGCTATCTGAATGAATGTGGAGTCCGGTCATGCGTTCCGTAGCGCCCGCACCACCGGCACCACCGGCAGCACCGCCGCGAGGCCTGCGTTGTTTTAATGCAATCTTGCTCTGATTCTGATAACATATTGCTGAAAATAAAGAGGTTCCGTACATCTTCTTCCTCATTCTACGACTCAAAATAGGGGGAGACCCTATTTTATCGTCTACGCTCCGCAAATGATGCGTTTTTTTAAAACACCTCTTAACAGGTAACCTTTTCTTGTGATTTTAGATGGATTTCAATCGCCAGTGGCGTAACTATAGGGTGACAGGGCTGGGCCACGGGCCCCCTACCCGAGAGGGCCCTGTCCCGAGAGAGCCCCCGCGAGCTCAGAAATGGAATAACCTAACATTTTTAACAAAATTTTGTACCTATGAGACACTAATAAAGATCATAATTATGCAAATTCAAACTATTCATTTGGATTTCAGTACATTCAAAACAAAAAGATGTCAATCAATTATACTGAGAGGGCCCCATGCAAAGAATTTGCCACAGGCCTTAAGATGGTATAGTTACTTACAATTACAGTTATTTAATTAACTTGCATGTTTTGTTTGTGTGTGTTTTACCGACGTTTCTGGAAATTTAGGAATTAGGTATTTTAATAAATCCATTTAATGAGTATACCTAAACCCACGCATACTTTTCAAAGCTGGTATATAATTGTTTCTTGGTAATAATATGTTGATTTCTAATTCATGTTTTAATGCTTCGGTATGCCTGTTATCGTAAATATCTAGGCACGCATTTTTGAAACAATAGAATTCATATTCGCATTTGAAATCATAAGATTTGAATACAAATTCCCAAATTTACTATTTTTGAACATTCATTCCATGAATTCTGGAGTGAATTCTTCTGAAAGTGGTTTTTTTTTAAATTAATGAGTTATCGCGTAACCGGTTTTTATTTTTTCTACGTGACAGCGTGATACAGAATATCATATAGAATTTGTTTTTAATGACAATACTAATTCGAGTGATTCAAAAACCTTTAAAATTGGAAACAGTGGAAAATAATATCGCACATGATGTGTTTTCGTGTTCGAATTCAAGATTCACTTGTAATGATTAAAAAATGCGATTTTGCTTTCTCTCAGTAGGTACAATAATATGCACATCGAATTTGGATCCAATTCATATGCTTGTGCCAAACTAACATTTAGAAATTATAGGGAGTAACATTAAAGAGTTTAGGTACAAACTGCAATTAGCATATATGGACGAATTGAGCTTAATATTGTCACTTTTCAAAATTTCCCTAAAGTTCGTGCGGTACAAGCATAAGAATTTCATCCAAATTTGACGAGCAACTTATAGCACTGATAGAAAATAAACTTTTTCCAAGGAATTTGTGGTATGAAAGATGTGCTTAGTAAACGTACAATATTCCACTGCAAAGAAAGAAACAGCATGTCTGATTCCAATAGATTTATCGAAGCTATACGATACTTAGTAGACATACGTCATCAATCACGTCGAAAGCATGATATTTTATTACGAAATATATAATACCTACTAATAACATACAGACTGTATTTTAACATGATTTCAATCAAATCAAACTGCCGATTATGTGAAATGTACGAGGGCGGGTCAAAAAGTTCGCGGAATGAGGGGCATGGAGGGGGGAAAGGTGACTTTTTACTACCTGCACTAGTTGTGACACTCATTAAGAGTATAAATACTAAGTTAAAAAAAAAATAGGTCATAATTACCTGAGCTACACATCAATCAACAAGTCAATCCGGAAGAAAATTTGCAACATGGAGAAAATTGAGTTTCGCGCAGTCATCAAGTTCCTTACCAAACAAGGAAAACCTCCCCAGACTATTTTGGAAGAGATGTCTTCTGTTTACGGGGACTCTTGCCCTGGTAAAACCATGGTTTACAAGTGGCACAACCTGTTTAAGCAAGGCAGGGATTCGATTGAAGATGATCCGAGGCCAGGGCGGCCTGTCGAGGCAACCACGGCAGAAAACGTCGAAAAACTTGAAAAAATCATATTGGAAGATGCCCGTTTAAAGAAGAAACAGCTTGCAGAAATGATTGGAGTATCAGCTACAACCATTTTAAACATCCTACACGACCATCTTGGCATGTCAAAGGTGTGTGCAAGATGGGTGCCGAGAATGCTCACGCCACACCAGAAGCAGCGGCGAGTTGAGTGTTGTCGCGAGTTTTTAGCGCTCTGTGGTGAACAAAAGGATGAAGTTTTGAACCGAATTGTGACTGGAGATGAAACTTGGGTTCATCATTATGAGCCTGAGTCCAAACAAGACTCCATGTAGTGGCACAAAAAGGGCACACCAGCTCCGAAGAAATTTAAAGTGTCTCCGTCGGCTGGAAAACTCATGGCTACTGTTTTCTGGGATTCAGAGGGAATCCTCCTTATTGATTATAAAGAAAAGGGTGTCTCTATCACTGGAGAGTACTACGCTGCACTATTAGAACGACTGCGAGATGCTGTGAGAGAAAAAAGACGGGGAAAATTGACTAAAGGTGTGCTCCTTTTGCACGACAATGCACCCGTGCACAAGGCGCAGGTTGCGATGGCTGCTGTTCAAAGAGTGGGCTTCGAAATCTTGGAACATCCTCCCTATAGCCCAGATTTAGCCCCAAGTGATTATTATTTGTTCCCAAAAATGAAAAAAGAGCTTCGAGGGAAGAAATTTTCCAGCGATGAAGAAGTGAAGAGCGCAATTTCGGCCTATTTTGACGACAAAGAGAAATCATTTTTTTCGAAGGTATTAATAAATTAATTGATAGGTCTAATAAATGTATTAGAGTTAAGGGGGAATACATTGAGAAGGAAAAATTATTTTGTATTTTATTTCTTACTTTTTACCCTCCATTCCGCAAACTTTTTGACCCACCCTCGTATACTTCAATGAATGAGACAGAATATACCAATCAATGGCACCTTAGAACAAAACTATTTGCTGTATTGTATATTTAAATTAGATCCACTTATACACCGAAGTAGCCCTATATGCAAAAGTTATATGCGGCGTCAATTCGCAAATGGTAAAGTAGTCCTATATGCAAGAGTAATGCGCGGCGTCAATTCTCTAATGGTAAATGGCGAGGCACGTGATGTATTGTTTCCAGCCAGATACAGTGCAATATTGCAATTAGCCACAGATCGTATTGATTTTACGGCAAGCAGATATGAAAATAGAACGAACCGATGACGACGCAACATCGATACGTTACTTAAGACGTCGTCGGCAAAACGAATAAGTGTTTTCGAAGTTGACATAAGGAAGTCATCGTCTGGTATATACCGGGTTATTTTTCCATCAGGAGCCAAATTTTGTATGCTTGTTTAGACAAGCAAAATGAACAACTTTTACTATGGGACCAAACTCGAAATCGCGAAATAAAAATCAGCTGTTCCATACATTTAGGTTCAGTGGATGTTGAACATTTGTATGGAACAGCTGATTTTTTTTTCGCGATTTCGAGATTTGTCCCATAGTAAAAGATCTTCATTTTGCTTGTCTGAACAAGCACACAAAATTTGGCTCCTGATGGAAAAATAACCCGGTATAGTCTAAGGCAGAGTAAATATATGTATAAAAGAAAGTCGTTTTAGTTACACTATTTATAACTCAAGAACGGCTGAACCGATTTGGCTGAAAATTGGTGGGGAGGTAGCTTAGAACCAGGAGACGGACATAGGATAGCTTTTATCGCAGAAATCACCCCTTAAGGGGAAGAAAAGGGTGGAAGTTTGTATGGGGAATCAATAACCGCTAAACCGATTTAGAAGAAATTTGGTATGGAGATATTTTGAGTTTTGGGAAGGATAAAAGGTATAAAAAAGGAGGGGGGGGGGGGATTAGTAAAGGGAATCAATAAAAAAGGATTTCCACGCGGACAAAGTCGCAGGCAAAAGCTAGTACCTAATAAAAATGATAATTTCGAAAACATCGAAAACACA